>CP144699.1:31676547-32944047 GCA_036885675.1 Vigna mungo
ATAACTTTTTTTTTGTTTTTGCTTGAAAGCACCAAACTTTAATGGGGTAGGATTAGAAGGAGCATGTCACCTCTTTCTCATTGCACATGGGAATTTGAACGAGCACCATAGGATATCCCTGGTTGGATCCTTCCAATTCATGTGAATTGGGTCTCCATCAATGACAGGCTTAATCTTCTTGAATTTGATCTAGAAACAACCAAGGCAGAGAAGCGGCGGGATTGTGTCGTGCCTAGGAGTGCGGCCTGGGAGGCTGCCAAAACGTTTGAGTGCACGATGGCAATGCCGCCGAGGGAGACCATGGCACTGGCCATGGCGGACTCAAATATTGTGTCCATGGGGGACGCAACGAGGTGGACGGCGAGGGGGAGCCGGCGCGAAAGGCACGTGGAGAGGTCGACGGTGTCGACGGCGAAGTCGATGTAGTGGGGCAGGAAGATAACGTCATCGTAAGTGTAGGAGAAGCCTTGCGAGAAGAGCTTCTCGACGGTGAAACCATCCTCAAACGACGGTGGAGTGAAGTCCATTGGGGCTGCCGGAAAGAGGGTTTAGGGTTTACCGTTAGAAAAAAGAAAATTTAAAGAAAATGGCAAGAAAATAACAATGCAAAAGGTTGAGAGAGATTGAATTAGGGGAACTGGAGTTTTAGGATTCGTCTCTCGTTCAGAAAAGTGTTGTTTTTTGAGTCGATGGGGCTTTCAGAAGAAAGATGAATGAGATTTTCCAACTATGCCATTTCTTTAATTATATTTCTACTTAATTTTTTAATTTAAAATTTAAAAAAAAATAGAATTGGTCTACGTTTTGAATGAGATGTCTATTAAAATTACATAGTCACCATGTCACATTACACACCCATTAACACCATTAAATGAATTTGACGGAAAGGATTTATTTCCATCAATTTAATATAAGAACCTAATTGAGACGTCAAAAAAGACCAGGACTTATTTGAGATTTTAAACGAAAATAGGGACCTATTGAGACATTAAACCTAATAATAATAATAATACTAATAATAATAATAATAATAATAATAGTAATAATAATAATAATAATAATACTAATAATAAAAATAATACTAATACTAATAATAATAATAATAATAATAATAATAGTTGTAGTAGTAAAAATAATAATCACAATAATAATAATAATAATAATAATAATAATAATAATAAAAATAATAAAAATAATAATACTAATAATAATACTAATACTAATAATAATAATAATAATAAATCTAATAATAATACTAATAATAATAATAATAATAGTTATAATAATAATAATAATACTAATAATAAAAGTGATACTAATAGTTGTAGTAGTAAGAATAATAATAATAATAATAATAATAATAATAATAATAATAATAATAATAATAATAATAATAATAATAATAAGAATAAGAATAATAATAAGAAAATACTTATAATAATACTAATACTAATACTACTACTAATACTACTACTAATAATAATAATAATAATAATAATAATAATAATAATAATAATAATAATAATAATAATAGTAGTAGTAGTAGTAGTAATAATAATAGTAGTAACAATAATATTAATAATAATAATAAGAATAATAATACTAATAATAATAATAATAATAATTCAATAATAGTAACAATAATATTTATAATAATAATAATAATAAATATAGTAATAATAATATTAATAATAATAATAGTAATACTAGTAATAATAAAAATAATAATAAGAATAATAATACTAATAACAATAACAATAATAATAATAACTATAATATTAATAATAATAATAAGAATAATAATAAGAATAATAATACTAATAACAATAACAATAATAATAATAACTATAATATTAATAATAATAATAAGAATAATAATACTAATAATAATACTAATACTAATAATAATAATACTAATAATAATAATAATAATAATAATAATAATAATAATAATAGTAATAGTAATAATAATAGTAATAGTAATAATAATAATAATAGTAATAATAATAATAATAGTAATAATAATAATAATAGTAATAATAATAATAATAATACTAATACTACTACTAATATTAATAATAAAAATAATACTAATATAATATTAATAATAATAATTATTATTATTACAATAATATTAATAATAACAATAATAATAATTATACTAATGATAATAATAGGTTAAATATATGTTTTAGTCCTCATATTTGTACTCAATTCTCAATTGGGTCCCCATGTTTTTTTTTTATCCCAATTGCGTCTTAATATTTGTTAATTTGAGACAATAAAGCCATCACCGTTAAATAGTCACTGACGCCGTTTGCACTGTGCTGATCTGTAACAGACATTTATTTTTTAATTTAAGTAATTCTATTACGTGGAATTTTGATTTAAAAAAATTACATTTAATTGACACGTATATTTGTATTATATTTGTTTTAAGTGTTTTTATTTTAGTTAAATTGGGGATTAGGGATTTGAGTATCGACCAAGGATTTGGTATTCGAAAGTGCGAAAATTAGGGGTTGTTGTTCGAAGGAAGAAGAAGTAGACGAAACTATCATCACGCCCATGGGCTGTGTTGCCGGAGGAAAAAAGAATGGTAACTGGAGGTTGTCTTGCAGTGACCTCAAACTTGGGAAGGCGGAGAGACCTACGTTTCTCTGAAACCTAGCGAAGGGATCCGTTCCCAGAGGCTGAGATGGTGGAAGGTCGAAGCTTGCATTGGTGAAGTTGGTTATGGGCAGGGATAAAACAAACCCATCCAGCCATCAATGCGATGCCGAACACCAACTCCATGAAAATCCCAGAAAGCAAACCCATCTTCCGAGATGCCAAACACCACATTTCCCCTTCCAACACCAAAAACACAAACCCAAAAGTCAAATCAGAGACACCCACATGAGAAAAAGATACAGACTCAACCCTCGCAACCGCAAAACAAAACCCAAGTCAAGCCAAAAACAAAACTTTCAGTGAAATTCGAGTAAAACAGCCCAAAGAGTCTCACTTTAAAAGATGAACGCCAATTGGAATGAGATTTTGCAGAGAGACCAAAAGTTGGAAGCAAAAGAAAATCCCAAAGTGTAATTTTTGTGGTAATGGTGAGATGTATAGACAGGGATTCCTTCCAGTGTCGTGTGAGTGAGTTTTCAAAACTGTATATTACGCAAACCTTCTCGTTTCTAACGTTTTTAAAATGTAAATTCCACGTAATGCTTTCATTAAATGCCACCAATGTAAAAATCTTTTACAGCTCAGCACAGTGAAACGGAGTTCGTGGGAAGTTAACGGTGAGGGTTTTATTGTCTCAAATTAACAAATATTAGGATGCAATTGGAACAAAAAAAAAACATGGGGACCCAATTAAAAATTGAGTACAAATATGAGGACTAAAACATATATTTAACCATAATAATAATAATAATAATACTAATAATAATAAAAATAATAGTAATAATACTAGTATTAATAATAATAATAATTATACTAATAATAGTATTAACAATAATAATATTAATAATGATAATAATACTAATAACAATAATAATAATAATAATAATAAATAATACTAATGATAATAATAATAATAATAATAAGAATAATAATATTAATAACAACAAGAACAATAACAATAACAATAATAATAACAATAACAATAATAATAACAACAACAATAATAATAAGAATAATAATACTAATACTAATAATAATAATAATAATAATAATAATAATAATAATACTAATAATAAAAATAATACTAATAATAATAATAATAAATAGTTGTAGTAGTAAAAATAATAATCATAATAATAATAATAATAATAAGCCCAATTATGGCCCAATACTCTCTAAGTTCGCTTTTACCTTGTCAATCAAACTTTTAGTTCATCGAACCGAACGATCATAGTCATTTCATTCGATAGTTCCGTTGACCTAATTGCATTGTGTCTTTGAAGTTGATTTTTTGTGGTTTGACCAACCGGTGATCATAAACCGGTCTATCCATACAGTACAATTATCAGCAACTATTGTTACATATAATTCTATTAAAGTCTCACTTTATCTGATTTTCCCATATAATCCAACAAATAATTTGTAGACTAGTATGACAAGAATTGGATAATTCTTTTTAGACTTAAATATTAATTTGGCTTATATTTTGGTTGAGTTTATTTAATTCAGTCCTAATATATTTTTTTTGTTTAATTTTATTTTAAATTTTTATCAATTTTGTTCAATTTAGTCTATTATACTAATGTCATTTAAATAATTAATAGACAATAAATAATATATGTCAGTTTCAACTCATGGTTTTGAAGTTTTTATTTTTATTCTTTTTAATTTTTTTAATTTAAAAAAAAGTCTACTGTTAATCCATCATCATGTCATATGATAGTAACAATATTTCGTGTCAATGTAATACCACATGTCTTATATTAAATTTACTCCTTATGTTTGTTATTTTTTCAATTCAGTCTTTTATATAAATATTATATTTATTAAAATTTAATTTTCTATTAAATATTTTAGTTTAGGGCTAGAATCGATTAAAAATTAGAATTAGAATGAAAATGTTAAGTAAGAGTGAAGAACCATTATTTAAAATTTCAAGAGGTTAAAAAATTCATAAAATATTAAATAAAAATTAAAACTAACACATTGTACAGTATTAAAAGAAATTATTGAAATTATAATTGTGATAACAAAACAAAGAAAAAAAGTCTAAAATAATTATTTTTATAAAAAAAATTGATAATATTGTTTTATAATCGATTAATATAATATTTTATGACATTATTTTTATTTAATAGTTGATATAATTTTTAATATTTTATAGGGTTTTTAACCTCTAAAAACTTTAAACCAACGTTAGTTTCCATCTTAAAAAATTTCATTGTAATTTTAAATAAACTCTAATATTAAATTAAAAATATTTAATAAAAATTTGAATTTTAATAATATATCATCGTAACATTTATATAGAAAATAAACTTGAATTCAATTTAAAAAGATACAAAATTAGTTCATTTAAAAAAGAATTGAATTCAATTGAATAAAATTAACGAATATAAAAATCAAAATAAATATAAATTAAGACACATAACACACGTGTTCTCACGTGACACGAAATTAGATCAACATATAAATATTTTTTAAATTAAAATATTAAAAATAATTAAAAGAAACCACTTGACACACATGAAATACACAATTTATTGTTAATTAAATATTTAAATAACACGAATAAAAAACAAAATTAAATAAATTAACAAAAATTAAAATCAAATTATAAAAAATATATATTCAAACTAAATTAAACAACCCCAATCAAAATAGTAACCACCTTAATATTTAAGCTTCTCCTTAACTAGTCATCAACTTCTAAATGATAGGTAGGGAAAGTTTTAACTCGATAAATATTAAGAAATGATAATTAATAAAATTATTAATAACACGTAAAATAATCTATTTTAAAATTAATTTTAATTAAATGATTTTTTTCATTATATTTTATATTTTTCATTTCTTGCGTGATCGTTAGTAAAGGTTTATCTTAACTAATTTGACTTTAGTTAATTAAAGCTAAGATGAAAAGTCAACGAGTATGGGGAAGCATTGGTCAACTTGCTGACCACACCTGTAACTTCCAGGCAAATTTTAAAAGTTTTTCTCATTTTTGTTACGGGTGGTAGTATTAGGATATAATAAGACCTATCCAAATAGGATATATCTTTAATATTATTACTATTATTAGAACATTATTAACTCAAAACGTTCCATTAATCATAAAATTAATTACAACTAATCTTATAACTTTCGATAGTGAATTGGTGAGGAGTAAGCGAAAATTGACCGTTAGTTAAAGGCAAAATTTATTTCAGAAATGATGGAAAAAAATTACATTGTTAGAAAGTTATGAGTTGAATTTACAAGAAAACTTGTGCGGGAAGTCACTTTTGATTTACACTTTCATATCTATCTTTCATATCTCATCAGATTCTCTCTCACCTCCACCAAAGCACTTTCCGCTCAATCAGATGAAGCTTTTGAACTTGGCTTGCATGCGTCTTTACACCTCACAAAACTACCACTTCTCAACCGTAAGCATCATCTTTTGACAGATTTGCACCACATTCATCGATTGATTCCTTATTTCTCACCATTTTCTTTTGTTACAGCGATTAAACATCATTTTTCTCTTCGATCTTGCGTTTCTCACCAGATCTGCACATTATGTTAGGGTTCCTACCTCTCCTCACCATTTTCTCCGATCTCAGCCGATTAAAAACCCTTTCCACCGATTGATTTACATTTTCACCGATTAAACTCCGTTTCTCACCGACTTATTAGTCAATTTAGGGTTCCGTCACCATTTTAGGGTTTCCTTCTAGTTTATAGTTGTCTCCACCGATTAAAACTAGGTCTAGGGTTTCGTTTTTTTCACTCTCGATTTCCTTAGATTTCATTTGAGTCATTCTTTCGATCTTTGTATACATTTTCCGTTGCGTTCATCTTTGAAGGAAGCCTCGAAGACTTCGAATCACGTTCGTACCCCTCCGACAGGTGTTCTCCTTAAGGCGTCTTCCATCAGTTAGTTCTTGAATGATTCTTGATATGATGTTGTCTTTGCTTTCTTTTCTTGTATGAAGTGTTAAATTCCAGTATTTATTTTCTTCGCCTATTACTTTCTAAACAATGGCCATGCAAGGTTGTTATTGTCATCATGTGAAGTCGGTAACTCAAAGAAGAATGATGGACAGTCTAAGTTTTTCAGGCTCAATTTCGGTCAATAAATTGTCAAAGAACATTAGGACAACAAGGTGTGATCCATCAAAGAGCAATCCGTTTCCAAAGTTTTTGGTCGTGAGAATGCGACAGACAGAATTGCCTTTGCCTGCCTCAAAGAATGGAGCAGCAAATGGTAGAGCTGTTAAAATGGTACGAACAACTGAGCTGGTGAACAAAAAGACAATGTCAGTGAATAAGGTGGAGAAGACGGTTAATGGTTCAGCTTCGAAGGTTAATGGGACAAGTCAAGTGAGAAAAAGACCTATGCCAGTCATGACGAAGACAGTGAAGTCTAGAACTAGAACATCTAGAGAACTTCCACCATTGGAAGAGCTAAAGGTTTTACCCTCAGATGAAGGTTTCAGTTGGCCAATGAACATTACAGCTCCTGGCAGAGGTCTATTGATGTTTGGTCTTTTGTTGTTTCTTTCAGAATTCGGATTCTATTGGACAACTCAAAATGGGCATATACTAGAGGCTTCACAGAAGCAAAACAGGTAGGTTCTGAATTTTGTCTGATGCCAACAAAATAAAATACTGTTTTCCATTCTCACTTGCCTTGTAGTCCTAGGTGGTGGAAACAAATTAGTATTTTGTTTTATCAAATTGGTCTTGGTCATGTTGCTATTTCTGTTTTTGTGCTGTAGCTGAACTGAGAATTTTTTAACATTGATTAGAAAATCAGAAGGAGGAAAACTTCCTCATGGTTAAGAGAGACTGTATTGCAGTTTGGTCCAACTTTCATTAATCTTGGTCAGTTGTCATCAACTAGGTTAGATCTATTTCCACGTGAATTTATGGATGAGCTCGCAAAATTGCAGGTATTTCTTCTATCATTTTCAGGATAATCATCATAGACATTTCCTATTTTTTGTTAATAAACTAAAAGCAAGAGTTTTAATTAATAACAATACAACATTGTACAGGACATGGTTCCTGCCTTCTCTCCTAAGAAAGCAAGAAAATTGATTGAGAGCAAACTAGGAGCTCCCATTGACATGTTATTTAAAGAGTTTGAAGATCGACCAATTGCTGGTGCTAGTCTTGGTCAGGTGTTTGATTCTACTCCCGCAGATTTATATTTTCGTTAAATTGAAAAATTGACATACACTTTTAAATTACTGTTGTTATTAATATGGTAACATCAATTCCGGGGACACATATTTGTAGGTTCATTGTGCTATTATGCATAATGGAGAAAAAGTAGTGGTCAAAGTTCAAAGGCTACGTCTGAATAAGCTTTTCGACATTGATTTGAGTAAGTTGAGCTCATTTTGTTTCTGCCATTAACAAGACTTCTTTGTTTCGATAAACACTAAGTTGAAGAAGGGTATTTATGGTTGCAGCATACATAGAGTTTAAGGATTACAATTATATTGAATGGTTTTTTTGTTTGTTATTCTCACATGTTTGCTTGCTCTATCCAGAAAACTTAAAGGTGATCGCAGAATTTTTCTAGAGAAATGAAACTTTTGGGCGTCCACTTAAAGATTGGATTGGAATATATGAAGAGTGTGAAACGTAAGTAATAAGCTTGGAAGTATATCGTTATGGAGATTTCATGAAGTAAAGTATATGTTAAATTATGTTCATTGCATATCAGTAATTTCACCTTCTATTATTCCAACGATTTCTACAATTTACAGTGTTTCACATGCTACTTTGCAGTATTCTGTATCAAGAAATTGACTATATAAATGAAGGAAAGAATGCTGACAGATTCCGACGAGATTTTAGAAACATAAAGTGGGTTCGAATACCTGTAAGTTTCTTGCTGCAGCACTAACATAACATCTGTTAGAGATATTATATTTAGTTTATATTTATCTCTTATCTTTAGTTAGTTTGTTTATATCTCTTATTTGTATTTTGGGCTTAGCCCATATTTCTTCTATTATAAATAAAGGACCCTATGTGTATATTCAACACAAGGGAGATTTCCCCTCATCTCTTTCACTATTTCATATGGTATCAGAGCTTAAGTTCCGATCCAGCCTCTTCCACGGTCGCAGCCTCTGCAGCCTCCGCATCTCTCGCCGGAGTCCCGCCGGAGTCTCGCCGGAGCCGTCGCCGGAGTCTCGCCGGAGCCGTTGCCGGAGTCTCGCCGGAGCCGTCGCTGGAGTCTCGCCGGAACCGTCGCCGGAACCGTCGCCGGAGCCGTCGCCGGAATCGTCGCCGGAGTTCCAGAATTGACCGGCGACCACTCCATCCGAATCGCCTCCTCGCCCTCTTTCTGGATCTGTGTAGTTGCGTCAATCGGAGCACGTTGAATTTTCTAGGGTTTCTCCCTTTCCATGGCTTCTTCCTCTTCTACAACCACCTCTGCTAGTGCCTCATCTTCTTCTGCTGGTGTCTCATCAATATACACCAATTATGTGAATGTACACTTGTCCATTGACAAGTTAGATGGCACGAATTATGCAACATGGGCATCCGATATCAAACTTTGGTTGAAGAGTCAAGGGTATGTAGATCACCTTACTAAAAATGTGACTAGTGCTACTATAGAGGACACTTCCCGCTGGATGAAAATTGATGCCCAGCTATGCATCGTCATAAAGTCCACCATTCACTCTTCTTTAAAACAAATGTTTCGATCATATGAAACATGTTCAGAAGTATGGGCACAAGCAAAGTTATTATACACGAATGACACCCAACGTCTTTATGGTGTTTGTCAGGATCTATTTACCGTTATTGGTCCGCGCAATCCTGGTCCCATGACAGAATATTTGGGTAAAGTTCATGCCCTCCTTCATGATTTTAATGAGCTATTACCTCCTGCTTCCACTCCTGCTGAAGAACTGGAACAACGATCAAAGTTCTTCATGTTGTTGGCATTATACGGACTCTCTGATGATTCCTCCCATGTCCGTGATCAGATTTTGGGTTCTCCAGTCATACCCAACTTTACTTCTACTTGTTCTGCTCTTTTGCGTATTCCGAGCAAACCAGTCATTGAGACATCTCCTCATAGTGATGATTCCTCTGTTATGGCTACCCAACGTGATGATAAAAGTCGGTCTCGCAAGCCAGGTAAAGGACGACCAAAATGTGACCATTGTGGCAAGCCAGGCCATAGAATTGATAGATGTTATGCGCTTCATGGACGTCTTCCTCGATCTGTAGCAATGGCTAATTCTGATCCACCTCCTCAGCCTGCAGACCATCCTACTTCATCTAATACTGTAGATAACCCTGCAGTCTTCAACGAATTTCTCAGATGGTATGAGGATCGTCAGCAATCTAGTTCCACTACATCTGCATCTGTTGCCCGCACAGGTACACCTTTTGTTGGTCTGACTCACTCCCTTGGATCTTGGGTCCTTGACTCAGGCGCCACCGATCATATAACTGGTAACAAGTCCTTGTTTTCTTCCTTGTCATGTCCGGATAATTTACCCTCGGTAACAATGGCTGATGGGTCTAAAGTCTCGTCTCATGGTATTGGTACTGTTCATATTTTTCCGTCCATATCCATTGATCATGTACTCTATGTACCTGGGTCTCCTTTCAATTTATTGTCTGTCAGCCGTCTAACTCATTCCCTTAATTGTGTTATTTCATTTACTAAAGATTCTGTTTGTTTGCAGGACCGGAGTTCGAAACACATGATTGGCACAGGATGTGAATCTCATGGCCTATATCTTCTCCGCCCTTCTGCACATGTTGGCGTCATCATGGAGTCACCATCCCTTCTTCATGCTCAATTAGGTCATCCCAGCCTTGCCAAACTGCAGCAGCTTGTTCCGAGTTTGTCAAAGTTATCCAACTTGTCATGTGAGTCTTGTCAGTTAGGAAAGCATACTCGTAGTTCCTTTCCTCGTAGTGTTTCACAACGAGCGACGTCCCCTTTTTCATTAGTTCATTCTGATATTTGGGGACCAAGTCGTGTTAAGTCCACTTTAGGATTTCAGTATTTTGTTACTTTTATTGATGATTACTCCAGATGTACTTGGTTGTTTTTAATGAAGAATCGTTCTGAGTTGTTCTCTATTTTCCAATCATTTTTTAATGAAATAAAAACACAGTTTGGGGTTTCTATTCGAACTTTACGAAGTGATAATGGCCGTGAATACCTTTCTCAACAGTTTCAACATTTTATGGCTTCTCATGGCATTCTTCACCAGACCTCCTGTGCTTATACTCCTCAACAAAATGGGGTGGCTGAGCGCAAGAATAGACACCTCATTGAAACAACTCGTACACTTCTAATTCATGGCCAAGTACCCTCGCGTTTTTGGGGTGATGCAGTTCTCACTGCATGTTATCTCATTAACCGCATGCCGTCTTCTGTCCTAGATAACAAAATCCCTCACTCTGTCTTATTTCCTCAAGACCCTTTACATCCATTACCTCTTAAAGTTTTCGGGTCTACATGTTTTGTTCATGATTTTAGTCCTGGTCTTGATAAGTTATCTCCTAGATCTCACAAATGTGTCTTCTTAGGATTTCCACGGTCACAAAAGGGTTATAAGTGTTTTTCTCCTTCTCTCAATCGTCATTTTATCTCTGCTGATGTCACTTTTGATGAATCTTCGTTTTATTTTTCACAACTATCTTCTAGTTATGTACCTCCACCTACCACTGTTGATATTCCTATTGTCTGTGATCCTTTAGACTCTCATTCCCCACAGGATCGTCCTTCCACTCCACCCCTCCAGGTTTATAGTCGCCGCAATCGTCTCCCTCATGACTCACCTCCTGTGCCGCCTCCTGTGTCTCCTCCGGCTCCAGCAAATGAGTCTGACCTGCCTATTGCCCTCCGTAAAGGTATACGCTCTACTCGTAACCCTTCCCCTCATTATACTGTTCTTAGTTACCACAGGTTATCTCCATCTTTTTACACATGTCTCTCATCCATTTCTTCTGTGTCAATTCCCAAGTCTGTGGGTGATGCCTTAAGTCATCCTGGTTGGCGTCAAGCCATGCTGGATGAATTAAGTGCTTTACAGAAAAGTGGAACTTGGGAGCTTGTCCAATTACCATCTGGAAAGTCTGTTGTTGGTTGCAGGTGGGTGTATGCTATCAAAGTTGGCCCTGATGGTACAATTGATCGTTTGAAGGCTCGACTGGTTGCCAAAGGCTATACACAGATTTTTGGTTTGGATTATGGTGATACTTTTTCTCCAGTGGCGAAAATGACTTCGGTTCGCCTATTCATTGCCATGGCTGCCCTTCGACAATGGCCTCTTTATCAACTTGATGTCAAAAATGCTTTCCTTAATGGTGATTTGCATGAAGAAATTTATATGGAGCAACCGCCCGGCTTTGTTGCTCAGGGGGAGTCATCTGGATTGGTATGTCGTCTTCGCAAATCCCTATATGGCCTAAAACAGTCTCCTCGGGCCTGGTTTGGTAAATTCAGTGGTGTTGTTCAACAATTTGGTATGACTCGCAGTGAAGCGGATCATTCAGTGTTCTATCGCCACTCAAGTGCTGGATGTATCTACTTAATAGTGTATGTTGATGACATTGTTCTCACAGGAAGCGACTACCTTGGCATCTCTCAGATGAAACAACACATTTGTCACCATTTTCAAACCAAAGATCTTGGCAAACTCCGATACTTTTTGGGTATTGAAGTAGCACAATCCAATGATGGTATTGTCATATCTCAGAGGAAGTATGCGTTAGACATCTTGGAGGAAACAGGGTTAATGAACTGTAAGTCTGTTGAGACACCTATGGATCCTAACATCAAGCTCCTACCAAATCAGGGGGAGCCTTTCTCAGATCCTGAACGTTACAGAAGATTAGTTGGTAAATTAAACTATCTTACTGTTACGCGTCCTGACATTTCCTTCGCAGTTAGTGTGGTGAGTCAATTTCTTAACTCCCCATGTGAAGACCATTGGGATGCAGTTGTTCGCATACTGAAGTATATTAAAAGATCACCTGGAAAAGGTTTGCTATATGGTCCTAACAACGATACAAAAATCGTTTGTTATTCAGATGCTGATTGGGCTGGTTCCCCTTCTGATAGGAGGTCTACTTCTGGATATTGTGTCTCTATTGGTGGCAACCTGATATCTTGGAAAAGTAAGAAGCAAAGTGTTGTGGCTAGGTCCAGCGCAGAAGCAGAATATAGAGCTATGGCATCAGCTACTTGTGAGCTTGTATGGCTTAAACAATTACTCAGTGAATTGAAATTTGGAGATATCACTCACATGACACTTATATGTGATAATCAAGCTGCTCTTCATATTAGCGCTAACCCTGTCTTCCATGAGAGAACCAAGCACATTGAAGTTGATTGCCATTTTATTAGAGAAAAAATCATATCTGGAGATATCAAGACTGAGTTCGTTAACTCAAGCAACCAGTTGGCAGACATATTCACTAAGTCCTTGCGAGGACCTAGAATTGACTATCTTTGTAACAAGCTTGGAACATATGATTTGTATGCTCCAGCTTGAGGGGGAGTGTTAGAGATATTATATTTAGTTTATATTTATCTCTTATCTTTAGTTAGTTTGTTTATATCTCTTATTTGTATTTTGGGCTTAGCCCATATTTCTTCTATTATAAATAAAGGACCCTATGTGTATATTCAACACAAGGGAGATTTCCCCTCATCTCTTTCACTATTTCATAACATCCAATTCCAACCTGTGTCTAACAATTCTATTTTACTTTTGTTGTAGTTGGTATATTGGGATTATACTGCCTTAAAGGTGTTGACCATGGAGTATGTTCCAGGTTTTCCTCTTCACTTATGCCTATGAACTTTATTTACAGCTGCTCGTAACTCTGATTTCTTCTGTCACAGGTATCAAAATAGACCAGGTGGATACATTAACTTCTCGTGGCTATGATCGATTACGAATCACATCACGTGCTACTGAGGCTTACCTGATTCAGGTGCACAATCTAATAGTAACATCTGCTATGTATGAAAAGGATGCCAAAAAGGTCTTGATTTTGTACTACCCTTTGATTATTTAAGTTTACAACATTGTCTTTTACTTCTAACTAATAAGAAATCACAAGTTGCTATCAACCAATGATTATCTTCAGCAAAAAGGAATTTGAGATTGCCATAACCTTTCACTGATAAACTTTTCTATCCATATATAATACTAAACCAAAAACAATGATGCAGGTTATGCAACGCCTTATAGAGCTGGGAGCACTCCAACCTACTGGGGATCTGTCTTCAGTAAGAATGCAAACTATTTGCAGTTCAAATGTTCTCATTCTTGTCTTTACTCTTGGCTTCTTAGATGATAAATTCACTCTTGGCTTATGTGAAATAGTGTAGAGATGAGGGGAAATCTCCCTTGTGTGTCTTTGCATACACATAGGGTTCTCTATTTATAATAGAAGAAATATGGGCTAAGCTCAAATACAAATGAATATGTAAGAATAAAAAATAAAATAAAATAAGAACAATGTTTCCCTAATAAACATATAGGTACTATGTTCCCTAATTAACATAAACACAATATAAACTAAATATAATATTTCTAACACTCCCCCTCAAGCTGGAGCATACAGATTGTATGGACCAAGCTTGGAATAAATAAACTCAATTTGAAATATATGATTTGTCTTCAAGAGTGTGCGACAAACAGATGCGTAATCACATGTCGACGAACAACTAACAGCAATTTATGGACAGTGGTGGACAACTGCGAAACTTCAAATAGCACCATGAAACTTCAAGTGGAGTGACTTTGACAAAATAGCACCATCAAGTAAGGATGAGGCTTGCATCAAAACTACAGGGATTGCCATCACTGACTGACGGGGCCTGTAGTGGCTAAAAGCGACAAAACTACAGGGAATGCCATCACTCACTGATGGGTTCTGTTGTGGCTAAAAGCAACAAAACTACAGGGAATGCCATCACTCACTGATGGGTTCTGTAGTGGCTAAAAGCAACAAAACTACAGGGAATGTCATCACTCACTGATGGGTTCTGTAGTGGCTAAAAGCAACAAAACTACAGGGAATGCCATCACTCACTGATGGGTTCTGTAGTGGCTAAAAGCAACAAAACTGCAAGGTCTGCCATCATTGACTAGTGGAGTCTGCCTAACTTGGTTCATACTCCCCCCTCACGACGAACGGCGGAAATGACGGCGCGCCGATGACAGACCGTGAAAGTGGAAGATCATAATGAGCTCTTATTCATCAAAGCACCCAAAAAACAAAGGGTTGGTCATAATTTTAGTGTTGAAATTTCTTGGTGTTAACCACTAACTGTCCTTGAAGACCTTTCAGAAAAGATAAGATAGCGGAAGCAGTAGAGGTAGGATTGGCAACAGATTGTGACAACAGTGACTGATTGCAGTGGCGGCACAAGCAACGGATGGCAAGAAGGTCCAATCGGTGCAGCACGAGAAAAGGGAATTAGAACCCATTCGTGGAGGCATACACCAGAACGCAGATACGAGAGGAAGATTCCGCAATGCGAAAGTGTGTGGCGAGAAGACGAAGATGCTTAAGACAATGACGATGGAAGCATTGGCTGCTTTGGAGGGTCATACCAGAGAGAGGAAGCAATGGCGAGAAGACCGGCAGTGGCGCGGTGTGATTCCGACACCGGAACAGTGGCACGTGAACAGTACGCGTCCGAGATCTGCCGGAGAAAGACGGCGGGAGACGACAGCCGGAGACGGTGGCCGGCCGAAGATGGTGGCCGGCGGCGGCGAACTGCCGGAGACGTGGCCGGAGACGGTGCAGGAGACGGTGGCCGGCGGCGGTGGCCTTTCTTAGCTGAAGCAGAATGACATAGGTTGAAAGACTTTTAGTAGGGGCTACCAGCGACCATGGCGGCCGGCCGCCGGCAGACAGCGAAGACAATGGCTAAAGAATCAGAGAACCTTGTTCTGATACCATGTGAAATAGTGTAGAGATGAGGGGAAATCTCCCTTGTGTGTCTTTGCATACACATAGGGTTCTCTATTTATAATAGAAGAAATATGGGCTAAGCCCAAATGCAAATGAATATGTAAGAATAAAATAAAATAAAATAAGAACAATGTTTCCCTAATAAACATATAGGTACTATGTTTCCCTAATTAACATAAACACAATATAAACTAAATGTAATATTTCTAACAGCTTCTTAGAATTGATTAGACTCTATTTTTGCTTCTTATAGTTGCTCTAATTAGAATTCATATTTGGATCTTTATCTATTCTATTTTTGTTGTTTGTTTCACGTTCTTTTTAGCTTTTGTAAATGGGAATGTGCTTTAGGACTCTTTTCCTTATAGGGTCTGTTTTTAAATTTATATTAGGAATTGCTTAGGCTCTTTTGCTCATAGGTTCTTTATTAGGATTCTTTTCCTTATAGGTTCTGTTTTTAGACTTTGTTTAGCTTAATATCATTCCTTTTTTTTTCTTTACATTGCTTTTATTTTTTGGATGTGTTCTAGGTTCTATTTCATTTTTTTTTGGATCTGTTTAGTTTCAATTCCCTGTTTTAGGTTGTTTTCCATTGTATAGCATTCGTTTAGGTTG
This sequence comes from Vigna mungo, assembly GCA_036885675.1. Taxonomy (NCBI): domain Eukaryota; kingdom Viridiplantae; phylum Streptophyta; class Magnoliopsida; order Fabales; family Fabaceae; genus Vigna; species Vigna mungo. Next base: position 31,692,811 of record CP144699.1, read on the forward strand.
CTTATAGGAGGAATTGATTAGGTTCTTATTCTATTCATAGTTTCTATTTTTAGAGTTGTTTTAGGTTCCTTTCATTTTTCTATTTTTGGTTTCCCCATTTAGGAAAAGGACCCCTTAGTGGTGACGGATTAAGTTTACATGATTATTTCATCTCTATCTTAAATGTTTGATATTGTGTACCTTGGCTAAAAAAAGCAGTGCCTTCTGATCCCATAATATTTTGAAAGGAAAATCAGCATTTGTTTCTCTGTTTTAGCAGTTGGTATTATTCTGATTCTTTTGGTCATTTGAAACTATTAAGTTTGCTCTGATAACACTTTATTCTGTCCTCTGCTCACTGCCTATATCATCTCTCTTTCCATTTGTTAGGATATAGGATGATAAAATAGATGGGTTTAGGAATTAAGGGTGAGTAGTGTCGGTTGTAAAAGGGGAAGGGTCAGAGTTGTTATAAATAGAGTTCTAGTAACTCTATAGGGAGGCTATCGAGTATTTTGTAAAGCTAGGCTCATTGCTTGTAGAGAGAGGTTATGCTCTCAGGGAGGTTATGCTCCCAACCATATCCGTTGTACAATACTCATACATTCTGAATAAGAGAATTCTTTCCTTTCTTTTCTATTTTCTACTGTTCTTGAGTGTTCTTTGTTAGGTTCCAAACCCAGGAACCTAACAAATTGGTCCGACCTGCCGGATTAAGAGGGGCGGAATCAGTGATGGACCACAGTACGGAGGGGAGGCTGGATATTCTGGAGATCACCGTGGAAAGCATAAGGAGGAGACGGCGGCAATAAGGCGTGACTTACAAAGAATGATGAAGAGGATGGGCGGTGGTCATAGTGATCATGATGAAGGCTCTGAAGGGGGAAGTACCTCCATGAACGATAATGGTGGGAGGACCGATAATGGGGGAAGTAACCCAAATGGAGGAAGAGAGTTGACTTACCTGGGTTTGAGGGGCAAGAACCACATGTTTGGATTAACAGGGCTGAGCGTTTCTTTGATATCCAAAAGGTAGCAGAGGAAGACAAGATAGAACTCGCTTATATGAGTATGGAGGGGAGCGTGAGTTACTAGTTCAAGATTTGGAGAAACAAAGCCAAGAACCGTTCTTGGCAGAGTTTGAAGGCGGCATTGATAAATCGGTTCGGAGGTGGATTGCGTGGAACGATATACGAGCAGCTGGCGACGCTGCGACAGGAAGGGACGGTGGAGGAATTTACCAGGAGCTACGAGATATTATTGGGACAGACGTCAGGCTTGTCGGAGGAACTATCATTAGGTTTCTTCTTGGCAGGATTACGAGATGACATTAAGGGCCAAGTACGTATTCAAGATCCCAAAGATTTAGAAGGTGCGATCAGAATTGCACGCGACGTGGAGGACGCGATTTCTAGGGCGAGAGGAGGAGGTTGGAACGGCGTAAATCTAAACGCCGTGGGTCCGCGAGCCTCAACCATTGTCGTTCGAGGAGAGGTTGACCGACAGCCACTGAATCGTTCTGGAGGAATGGAGGGAAGTGGGTCGAACCTAAGGGAAGGTTCGGTGACGGCGAATAGCGTGAGAGGTGGTCTAGTCGGAGGAGGCGACAATCGGGGAAGAATTGTAAGGAAATTACCTTACCCAGAATTTCTAAAAAGCCGGGAAGAAGGTCGTTGTTTCAGGTGCGGGGATCCGTTTGCACCGGGTCACCGATGTTCGGAGAAGAGCTTGCAGGTGCTGCTCTTGGCGGAAGACAAGGCAGACGAGGAGGACGGAGTGACCCAAGGAGGGAACCAGCAAGAGGAGCGCATGGAACTGTCGGCGTGTTCGGCGGAGGGATTGGCCCAGCCCAAAACCATGAAACTCACCGGGAAAATAGGGGAACAGCAAGTGGTGATCCTTATCGATTGTGGGGCCAGCCATAATTTTGTTAGTCGACGGGTGGCCGTTGAATTGGAACTCCTACTAGTGACCGACACACCACCATACACTGTAAGCCTCGGTGACGGACATCGGAGAGTGTCGAGAGGACGTTGCGAGAAGGTTCAAATACAAATGGAGGAAGCTACGGTGGTGGAAGACCTATATGTTTTTGAGTTGGGAGGAGTAGATATTATCCTGGGAATGGCTTGGTTGGCAAAGCTAGGGGATATGGTAATAAATTGGGGAAAAATGTCGATGGCGTATGTGTCGGAGGGCAAGAAGGTTCGAGTACAGGGGGACCCAGCTCTGTCCCGACAGCTAGTGGAACCCAAGGAGATGATGAAAGTAGTGGATGCTGACTCATGGTTCCTGGTGTGGGAAGTGGGGCAGATGGAGAAGCAGAAAAGAGACGCGTGTGCAGGGGAGCTCACGGGGGAACAACCGACTGAACTTCTGGCAGGGTTGCAGACCCACTATCTTGGGTGTCGGGAGAGAGAAAGCTTACCCCCACCTTGTGATATAAAGCATGTTTACAGAAAAAAATTCGAGACTTTGGTGTGGGACCCGGGCCTGGTGGAGACAGAGGAGAACGGTGAATGGGTGGACCGCACGGTTTTCACCACTGTAGGACGATACCGAACGGTGTTGACCATTATAGGAAGAAACCAATCAGTATTCACCAAAGTAGGACGAAGCCGAACGATTTTGGGTGCGATAGGAAAGGAAGAGGAAGAAGGAAAGATAGTGGAGGAAGAGTTGCCACTTCCTAAACCTCCATACTTGAAGTGGTGGACAGTCGCCAGTGGATTGTCTTCAGATGGTAACAAGATGACGAAGAGGAGCCAAGAGACCAAGCTATTTGGTACCAACCTTGAGGACAAGGTTGTTCTGCGGTGGGGTGTAATGTTAGGATATAGGATGATAGAATAGATGGGTTTAGGAATTAAGGGTGAGTAGTGTCGGTTGTAAAAGGGGAAGGGTCAGAGTTGTTATAAATAGAGTTCTAGTAACTCTATTGGGAGGCTATCGAGTATTTTGTAAAGCCAAGCTCATTGCTTGTAGAGAGAGGTTATGCTCTCAGGGAGGTTATGCTCCCAACCATATCCGTTGTACAGTACTCATACATTCTGAATAAGAGAATTCTTTCCTTTCTTTTCTATTTTCTACTGTTCTTGAGTGTTCTTTGTTAGTTCCAAACCCAGGAACCTAACACCATTCCTTTATTTCGTGGTGAGTTTAGCTATCAATTGAACTCGATGTATATTTTGATCTTGTGACATTGTTGGAAGTTCTATGAATAATGCTTAAACATCATTGTTGGAAGTTCTTTGAATACATTTTACTTTAAGTACTTGGAATATGCCAGAGTCCATTTTTAAGTGATTACTACTCTTAGTTCTGTTTTGTCATTTGTTATGAAATACTTACAAAACTAAAGCTGTGATTAATTTTAACTTTATTTCATGGATAAGTATTATACATATCCAGATTCCTCAATAATGGAACGTTTATTCTCAGGTAAGGGATTTTAATATTGCGAAAACAGAAGCTGATATCAATTCTTATGCTGCTTATATTGGTAAGATTTCTTCTATCATTATCAGTTTTTTGAAGTCTTCAACAATCCTTGCAAGTTACTTACTAGGGAGGCCTGTGTGATGAAAATGTTTTAGGCTCTTCATTCATGCTTGGCAGATGTTTGACATCTGTATTATGGGGAGTTGTTGCTGATCGCTATGGTAGAAAGCCTGTAATGTTTACAGGGGTTGTGGTGGTGTAAGTATATCTTTCAATGGATTGGTTCTTTCTTTAAGTTATTTGTTCAGCTTCATATAAATCTCAGTGCTTACTTGATTTCAGTGTCATTTTCAACACACTATTTGGCCGTAGTACTAGTTTTTCGATGGCTCTTACTACAAGATTTCTTCTTGGAAGTTTAAATGGTATGCATGCACCAGTGAAGGTATCATATTTTTAACACCAAATAGTTAGAATTTTCATTTATTTCTTGCTCAATCTAGTTCAAACCTCTGATTGTACATGTTTGTTTGCTAACTCCTTTATTTAACAGGCCTATGCCACTGAAATTTTTCGAGATGAACACCATGCTCTAGGACTATCAACAGTTAGCATCATCATCCCTTTTATATTATTACTTCTTAGAACTCAAGAATAATTTAATGTGATTTGAATTTAGGTCAGTGCATATACTTGTGTCTTTGTGTGGGTATGTGTGTGTGAGAGTGTATTTGTTCGTGTGTGTGTGTAATATATTCACATTTGTGTGTGTATGGGATATATTTATGTGTTTGTGTCTGTGTGTGTAATATATTTATGTGTGTTTGTGACTGTGTATGTGTGTGTATATGCAATCATGTGTGTAGTTAGTATGTGTGTTCGTGTGTTTGTGTGTTTGTGTGTGTAATAATTATGTGTATAACTTATGTGTATCTGTGTGTGTATGTACATCTGGGTTATATATCGATGTGTTTGTGTGAGAGCGAATCTGTATGTGTGTGTATGTTTGTGTACAGAGGTTGTATGGATGTTCTAGGATGGAGTAAGGATTTCTATTTGTTTCTGTTGTTATGTTTCGAGTTGTAATTTATCATAGTAGTGTTTGTAGATTAGGCTATTGCTTTTCCATTTATTTGAATTAGGATAGAATTTGATGCTCTGGTTCAGTTAGTTTAGTTTACTTTGAATTGAGCTTAGGAATGCATTTTAGATTCTGTTATGGATAGATTTTCTTTGGATTATGTTCTTGCTAATACTTTGTTGGGTTAATATGATTCAAATCAAAAGTCTTGAGTTAGGTGTTATCTAAATTGGTTAGATGAATGAGTGTGAAGTGCTAAATCAGGTTATGTAACAAGAACCAAAATACTTGAAAGTGAGTTTAATTTTTTACAGGATGTCTTCATGGAAAGCATTTAACACTCTTTCATCCAAATCAATATACATTTGCCTATAAATTAGGGGTAATTTTTTTTTTCATAGATGTTTTACCTTTGGTTTTAGGTTTGATTGAGTTTATAAATACTTAGTGTAGATTTCCATTCTTGTTTTTAGTTTGTAAAATACCTAATTCTAGTTTGTGAATACCTAGCTTTTGCTAATTTTAGGATCTGTTTTAGATTGTAGAATTGATTAGACTCTATTTTTGCTTATAGTTGCTGTAATTAGAATTCATATTAGGATCTTTATCTATTCCATTTTTGTTTTTTGTTTCAAGTTCTGTTCTAGCTTTTGTAAATAGGAATGTTCTTTAGGATCTGTTTTTAGTTTGTAAAATACCTAATTCTAGTTTGTGAATACCTAGTTTTTGCTAATTTTAGGATCTGTTTTAGATTGTAGAATTGATTAGACTCTATTTTTGCTTATAGTTGCTATAATTAGAATTCATATTAGTATCTTTATTTATTCCATTTTTGTTTTTTGTTTCACGTTCTGTTCTAGCTTTTTAAATAGGAATGTGCTTTAGGATTCTTTTCCTTATAGGTTCTGTTTTTTAATTTCTATTAGGAATTGCTTAGCTTCTTTTGCTTTCATTTTTTTTTGTTAGGATCTATTTTAGTTATTATTACTTTCTTTTATCTTTTGCCGTCTCTTCACAGAACCACCACTTCTCAATCGTAAGCATCATCTCTTCACAGATTTGCACCACATTCACCGATTGAGATTCTTTATTTCTCACCATATTCTTTTGTTTACAGCGATTAAACATCATTTTTCTCTTCGATCTTGATCTACACTTTATGTTAGGGTTCCTACCTCTTCTTACCATTTTCTCCGATCTTAGGCGATTAAAAACCCTTTCCACCGATTGATTTACATTTTCACCGATTAAAATCTGTTTCTCACTGATTTATCGGTCAATTTAGGGTTATGTCACCATTTTAGGGTTTCCTTCGAGTTTATAGTTGTCTCCACCGATTAAACCTAGGTCTAGGGTTTCGTTGTGTCCACTCTCGGTTTCCTTAGATTTCATTCAAGTCATTCTTTCGATCTAGAGTTTTGTATACATTTTCCGCTCCGTTCATCTCTGGAGGAAGGCTCGAGGACTTTGAATCGTGTTCGGACCGCTCCGACAGGTGTTCTCCTCAAGGCTTCTTTTATCAGTTAGTTCTTGAATGATTCTTGATCTGCTGTTGTCTTTGCTTTCTTTTCTTGTATGAAGTGTTAAATGCCAGCATTTATTTTCTTCGCATATTACTTTCTAAATTTATATTGTGGTAGTTAGTTTTGCTGTAGGTGTCATTAGCTAGATTTTCATAGTCATGAATTGGTTTCTGTTAGTTTTGATTGAGTGGATGAGAATAGCTAGTTTAAGATTATGTAATAGAACCTTCAAGACCCTAAAGTGGACTTGCTCATTGTCAAAATGTCTTTTTGAAAAAGCTATTGAGATTCACTGACTCGTAGGACCAGTTCTAGGCTATCTCTATCTACTACTTCCGTTCTTTTTTTGTTTTGATTGTCTAATCTCACATAATCCATTTAGTTTAGACTGCTTCGTATGCTCTTACATATTTTTTACCTCTTGTCCATTAGTTTAGGTGTTTCTTGTTGATTTGATTTGCATTCTTGTTCATGACTCTTCTATTTTTCACATTGAAATTTTGATGCTTTGTTTTTAGCTCTGTGAATAGTTTTATGAATTTAGTATGGAGTATTCTTTGCTTTTGTTTTTCAGATTTAATTCTTTGTTTCCTTTTTCATAGTAAAGTATATACATTTGCTTAGGTTTTGTTTTGAGTATAAACAGATTCCTTCTCTTCAGTATTTTAGTTTAGATTCTGTTTCTTACATTCTTTCTTAGGTTTTATTTCCTTACTCTCTTTCTTCTTTTCTTTAAACAGGTTTCCATCTCTTCAGTATTTTAGTTTAGATTTTGTTTCTTACATTCTTTCTTAGGTTTTATTTCCTTACTCTCTTTCTTCTTTTCTTTAAACAGGTCTTGATAACAGTTTTGATTATAATTTGATGGACTGTGCTGACTTGATGAAGATTGGTAAGGTCATTTTTGAGGAGCTAATATAGGTTGAATTTAAACTTAAACTCCCTATTGGCTTAGCTGAGATGCAAACTAGTGTTGATATTCTTTTGCATGTTGAACCTGTAATTGATTTGTGATATTGTGTCTGGTCATTTTGTGATCCTGGATAAAATTTTTCTTGTGGACCAGATTAAAACAATTGATATTAGATGCTCTGATTCTGATACATATGTTCTTAATGATGTGCTTGATACTGCTTTTACTTGTGATAATTCTGAAATGTTTGATCGTTCATTTATACATTTTGACAGTGCAGAACCAGCCGATCCCAGTCCTGAATGGAGTTGTAGTTGTTGTAGAAGGGAGCTGGAGAGGAGCAATTCAATGCAGATTTGGAACCCTTACACAGCGGAGCTGAGAATGGAACAAAACCAATAAGCCTTTTCTTTCTCTTTCTCTTTAATTATAGTTATAGATTTTTCCTACTCGGAGTTTGAGCCAGTTTCTGAACATGATGGATCAGTTCATGGACAATCCGTTCCTCTCTGCGCCTCGCGGTATCGGAGCTGGAGCCGGAGTTCATTGCGGATGGAACGCGAGAGAGACAGAAGATGCTCTGCTTTTCCGCGTGGACATGCCTAGACTTGGCAAAGAAGAAGAGATCTGTGTATATCTCTATCAAAGATCAAGTCATTTCACAAATTGGGTATCAATTTGGGAATTTATTGATGTTGGTTATAGGAATTTGGGTGCCAAGAGGAGATGCTTTTCTGCGGGATTTTTGACAGGCACGGGCCATGGGGTCACTTTGTGGCCAAGAGAGTAAGAGAGTCAATGTCACCATCTTTGCTATGCAACTGGTAGGAGACACTTTCCCAAACTTCACTTGATCCAGATGTTAATGTTGATATAACGGTAGGGAAAAAGCAACACCAGTTCAATATATGGAAGCACTCTTACTTGAAGACCTGTGCTGCCATTGGTCGAGAACTAAAGCAGAATCGCAAGATAGATTCATTTTTCAGCAGAACAACTGTCTGTCCATTGTTAGACAAGTAAAGATAATACAAAATGCTTGTCAGAATGAACCAAGCTTAAACAAAGCAACTCAAATGATATTGGTTTCGTTGTTTAATTAGAATTAGAATTTCACCCTCAATAAGTTGCCAAGTCAATTTGCAAAATGAATCTAGTGACCTCACTCACAGCCTGATCTACTCTCGTGCCGTTTTGCCACAACATCAGATGATGGGAGTTTGGTAGCAGTTCAGTTGACAGTAGATTTCAAGCCCAATTGGGTTAGGATGAGGTGTCTGGGGGTGAGAATTCTGTGGTGATAGTTGTTGTAATCTGGGATAATATCTGTAGAATCTTCCTAATTAGAGGAAATAGATACATAATATTTTATTTTATTTTATTTTTTCCTAGGTTTCCTAGTTTCCCTATTTCCCTTTTTAGAAGAACTAGATTATTACAAATAGAAGGTTTGAGAATGTATTTTTTATGATTTGAATAATAAATCAGTCTTATTTTCCACATGGTATCAGAGCTTGTCTGATCCGCTTCCGCTGTCCTCGCTGTCTACCGGCGGCCGACCGCCATGGCCGCCGGCAGACCTACTAAAATTCTCTTTTTTTAACCTATGTTTTTAATGGGCTCCAATTGCCCTAGCCAAGTTCTGTTCTTTTTTTTTCCAGTATTGTCAAATAGAGAGTTTGTCTGAGTATCATTAGAGTGGGATCCGAATCCATTCCCTTTGGGACCGAAAGTCTCTTCTTCGAATAATCCAACACTACTGCCTTCACTGCTTTTTCCGCTGTGCACCGCCGCCGCTGTCCGACCACCGTCGCTGCCGCTGTGGCTGGTTGGGGTCGTCGATAGGGCAGAAAGGTGCGCCCAACACCGGCGATCACAGAGCCGGAAGTCGCTCCATCAATGGAGCCTCCACGCGCCTCCATGCGCCGCCACCGTTGCCGGCGCGTGTAGCCCACGCACCCACCTCCGGCGAGACCCACTCACCGCCGCCGCCACAGACAGGGTCGCCGGAGCCTCCTGAGCCCATTCCTAGGGTCGGTGACGACTCGTTTGGGCTATATTTTAGTATATCTAAGTTTTAGTCTCTGCTCCTTGGTGTGACCCACTCGTCGGAACTTCCTCGCTGTTCTGACCCTCCATAGCTGCCATTGCTGTCATCTTCATTGTCCTCACAACATCTCCGTCATCTTGCCGCATCACTGGACTGCGTTCCGCCTCAACTGCGTTCCGGTTTATGCCTCCACCAATGGGTTCTTTTCACGTTTCATGATTAGGAACTTTCTCCTTCGTCGACGGGTTGATGAGGATCCATCTCAGCCGCGAGGAGGAGGATGTCACCTCCCGTTTCCACTTCGCAACTACTGTCCTTTGTTGTTCTCTCTGATGCAGTCAGCCGCCACCGCTGCAGCCAACCGCCACCGCTGCAGTCAGCCACCGTCGCTGCCGTCACAGTCAGTTGTTATTCTTACCTCCACTGCTTCCACTATTTTCGTCTCCACCGCTTGTGCCGCTGATGCACTGACGCCTATATTTGCACTCATCTTCCACACCTTGCTTCCGCCATGGGTCGACGACGATCCAGCTTTCTGCCGCAGGGAGGAGAGGAACCAACTCTTGTGGGTTTCGCTTCTCAGTTCCACTTTGTCATATTCTCTTTTTTCGTTCTACAGCAAGGGAACTCATGTTGCAAACTCTCGCATGTACCACTCTTGGTCTCGCAAGAGCCTTCAACCTTCACCATCAATTTGTTCAGAATTTTGAAGACCAAAAACGACCACTTTAGACGCAAATGCGTCAGTTCTTTCTTGGATCGTTGGTCACTTTCTTCTTGGATTCAAGTTTAGCCCGTATTTTTTGTGATACAATGTTAAGTATCACCATTTAGGAGTAGTCCAGCAGAGAACTTTGGACCTCCAACCTATCTTTGGCCTTTTAATGCCATGGTGGTTTTGGTTTCTGCCAATGCTTTGTTATAACAACTCACTCGGAGTTGTTCTTTGAGACTGACCGCTGAATTGACTCTTTCAAAGTTATGGGATTCAGGTTTGTGCCTCGTACGGATCGGTTCTCACTAGTTCTTCCACCTTCACGTTCTGTTGTTCAGTCGTGGGGAGGAGAAAGTTCTACCCCCTGCAGGGTAGTGTAGTCCTTGCAGGTTTATTGTTGTTTGCCTCTGTTAAGACAGATGTTTCCTGAAGGCCTCCCATATGTTCAGGGCAGTTAAGTCCCTTGAAGGTTTGTTGTTGTTTAGGCTCTCTACAGGTTTATGGTTGTTAGCCTTTTAATTCCAGCTGTTGCAGGGTAGTGTAGTCCCTGCAGGTTTGTTGTTGTTTGCCTCTGTCAGGACAAATGTTTCTTGAAGGCTTGTCGTTGTTTAGGGCAGTTATGTCCCTTGAAGTTTTGTTGTTGTTTGCCACTATTGATGGCAATCCAATCCCTGCAGTTTGTTACTATTTGCCACTACAGGCCCTTCATCTGTTCTTGAAGTTTGTTGTTGTTTGATGCTGCAAGTCATCATCCATTTTTGATGGAAATCTCTCTCGTTCATTGCTGTCCAAGTTGAAGTTTCATGGTGCTAGTTTGCCCTCATCCATTGCTATCCAAGTTGAAGTTTCATGGTGCAAGTTCGCCCTCGTCCGTTGCTGTCCAAATTGAAGTTTCATTGTGCTAGTTCGCTTTCGTCCGTTGCTGTCCGTGTTGATTTATTGGGTTTATTGACGCTCTCTACAATTGAGTTTGTCTATTCCAAGCTTGGTTCATACAATCTCGTATGATCCAGCTTGAGGGGGAGTGTTGTAATCTGGGATAATATCTGTAGAATCTTCCTAATTATAGGAAATAGATACATAATATTTTATTTTATTTTATTTTTTCCTAGGTTTCCTAGTTTCCCTATTTCCCTTTTTAGAAGAACTAGATTATTACAAATAGAAGGTTTAAGAATGTATTTTTTATGATTTGAATAATAAATCAGTCTTATTTTCCACAATAGTAATCCCATAGGCAGTCTATCAAATAGGAAGCATTTTAGGTGGTTTGAAGGGAAGTGGGAGGTTGATTTTGAGCATTTGGGGTGTGGGATGCTTTTGGTCTGTTTGGGTGGTTTAGATAAGTCAATTAAGACTTGTTAGGCACGTAACAATGAACTAAAACATGCTAGAACTGGTAGAATAGAAATTGGGTCCTTGAGTTATGGGAATCAAGAAATTAAAGTTAAATTCAAGCTTAAATCACTTTAGAACCATTGGATGGATAATTTTTAAAATTCATCTAGACAAGTTTAAATAGGTCCATATCATGAATTAAGAGTGTTAGAGGTTAGGTTGGAAGAAAGAAACGCTCATACCCTAGCCATAGTCCCTACCGAAATTGGTGAGCTTTTGTTTATCAAATTTCAAAATTCTACAATTTAGTGAGGTGTGGTAGATAATATGTACAACTGTTTTGTGCATACACATGGATTATTGCTTTAGATTCACGAGCTGGTGCGGCAAGAAATTGTGATCCAACGGGATGGGGGCTTGCTCTGGTCTGTATTCCAAGTACAACTATTTCTTCAGTCAATGAGAGATAATTGGTAGGTTGTTCTTTCGTTTTTAGTATATTTATTTTCCCTTAAATTTTACTAGCTTCCTAAGCTTTTTCTTTGCTTCAAATTATTCTCAGAAATATTCAGTTACTAAACATGAATTGGTGAAAATAGTGGATTTGGTATAGTGGATCTTGATGACAATATTAAGTCAAAGTAATTTTATTGATATCATTCAGTAAATTCAGTTGGATGTTTGATTTTGAACTGGATCTATTTTAGACCTCAAGCAGGAGAGTTTATGTAATTAAAAATTACTTCATATTCCTATTATTGGCTTGCAAGACTAAAATTGAGGGACAAATTACAATTTTAATCATATACCATTTTAGTCTTTCAAATTTATGAAACATTTTTTACTCTATTAAAAAGTACAAACAAATTAGCCCTAATTTATGATAAATCACAATAGCATTCTATATATAATGACACCAATCTATTTTTTAGTATTAGTTCTACACTTCGATTATAGTGTTCGCAGGCACCAGATTTTGGAGTTTTGCTCCATGTTACTTGATAGCATTTTGAATTTGAATCCATGGTTAAAAAAATTATCTCATGTGTATTTTGAATTTGAATCCATGGTTAAAAAAATTATCTCATGTATGTGTATTTTGAATTCATTTAAAGGTTTAATAGGTTCAGAGGTCCCTATATTTGGGGGTTTGTTTCAATTGGGTCCTCCAATTTTGGAAGTGATCAATTAGGTCCCTAATTTTGTCAATTTGAATCAATAAAAGCCTTTCCGTTAAATGCAGTTAACGCTGTGAAGATTTTGAACATGTGGCACGTTGACGTTTCTAGGTGGCACCATTTCAAGTGTATAGGTGGATTATAAAAGGGTGAAATCTCTTTTAATTTAGGGATTTCACCTTCAAATACACCTTTTAATTTAGGGATTTCACCCTTTTATAATCCACCTATGTACTTGAAACGGTACCACCTAGAAGTGTCAGCGTGCCACATGTTCAAAAACTTCACGGCGTTAACTGCATTTAACGGAAAGACTTTTATTGATTCAAATTGACAAAATTAGGGACCTAATTGATCACTTCCAAAATTGGAGGACCCAATTGAAACAAACCTACAAATATAGGGACCTCCGAACCTATTAAACCTTCATTTAAATAATGTATATTTAACTTGTCTATTGACTTATATTCTCTTGTGATTAATGGGTGCTCTATGTGCAAGTTGAATATCTCTATCAATATTTTCTCTGAAGACGCATAAGTAATGCATGGCAATGAAACAGTGCAGGAGTATTTTGAATTCATTTAAATAATGTATATTTAACTTGTCTATTGACTTATATTCTCTTGTTATTAATGGGTGTTCTATGTGCAAGCTGAATATCTCTATCAATATTTTCTCTGAAGACGCATAAGTAATGCATGGCAATGAAACAGTGCAGGAGTATTTTGAATTCATTGAAATAATGTATATTTAACTTGTCTATTGACTTATATTCTCTTGTGATTAATGGGTGCTCTATGTGCAAGTTGAATATCTCTATCAATATTTTCTCTGAAGACGCATAAGTAGTGCACGGCAATGAAATAGTGCAGGAGAAGCTGATAGGAAAACGTTTTACAAGTATTTCTTCTTCAAATACTCAAGAAACAATATCAATTGAAGTTAACCACAATTGACACCACGTCCAACCTCAACTATGTAATCATTTACTCTCTTTTCCTTTTGCACATTACTTTTCTCTAAAATTGTTGTCTCATGTTTTTATGATGGGTACCTAGGTTGATGGATATTTTATTGATTTAAATTTGCTGACATCTATTGCATGTAAACCAAACTATAATTATCTATTTACTATATTTTTGGAGGGACACCTCTCTTTTGGATTGGTGTTGGTGTTGGGCTTTCTGCAATGTATTATATGGTGAGAACTAAGAACTATATGCACAATTGTACATTACATGTTTTGAATACTGATTTACTTTTGCTGTATGTTTAATAAATTGAGTAGTGACTAAGATTAAAGATGAGTGCCACTTTATTGCTATGCATTGATATAAGCTGGTTCATTCTTTGAGTTCAGGTATAAATGAGTAAGATGTAAGAAATTTTTCTAGTTATTGGTGTAAAGGCTATAATTTGGTGCATACTTTGAGTTCTACTATAAATAAGGGTATATCAATTTTTTTTAATATATTTTAAAACATCAACATCAATATTTATCAAAATCTCCATAAAAAAGAGAAATAAGAAGGAAAAAAAAATCACAGGATATATAGTTAAATTGAAGAAAATGGAAAGTGGCATTTTGGATGGAGAATGTAGGGAGTTTCCATGAAACATCCGAAAATATTTAAGGTTGAATTAAACATATAATAAAAGGAGTGAAAGTGTGATGTAGCAGTTGCTGAATGAGAATTTGACATTATTTCTTAAATAAAGTTAAGGTTTGGTATAGGAGAAAAGAACAAGTATAATGTGGTGGATGTGTATTAATCAGTGCCTTCATTTATGTAATGTGATTGTCATGGTAGGGCAATTGTCTTTTGGAGTGGCATGAATGTTGTTACATATATACACAACCCTAAAAGTGTTTGTTTTTTGTGGTGACACATCTTTCAAATAAATGATAAACATCACCAATGGAAAGAGAAATGCTTTTCAATCAAATTGCATGGAGAAGGACACTCACTTTGCTGTAACTGAGTCACAAACAAATATGCTATTCTCATTTCAACAAATCTCCACTTATATACCCTCTTTAATTAATTCTCCTAATTAGGGTTTGGTTATTGGATGAAATAAATAAAAAAATAATGAGTCAATAGTATCGTTATGTTAATTTTATTTTCTATGAATATACTATCTATGACATTGTTATATTATTATATAGAATAAGAGGATATGCAACTGTTACAATAAAATAAAAATTGTTTATTCTAATAAGTATATTTGGAATTTGTAGTGAAAAATATATATGTTATCTTGTATAGTTTAATGTAATAAATAGATAAAAGTTTTCCTACTTTCTTTTAATTTTTCAATATTTAATCCATGATAGTATTTTATATGATAAAATAAAATAAAAATTATATTTTCTTTTTAATAGTTTAAATATTATCTTTTATACAGGATTTATTAATCCAATTTTAAATAATAAATGATGAAATTGTGTGTTAAAATTTTGAATAAAAACATTTGTCATTCAGATATATATATATATGACAAGATCAAATATCAAAACACGTATTTTTGAATCTTATAATGATCAATGAGAAATGAAACTTAAAAAGCATGAAGATCATGAACACATTAAAGAATAATTTAGAAAATTAAATATATTGTAATTTTATTTTAATTTTAAAAAATGTTAAATTCGTTGGAGAGTTCATATGTATTTGTTGGGCAAGCAGTTCTCGTTAAGTGAAAGTTTGCTTATGTAATTTTCATTTTCTGATATTTTTATGTCTTTTGGATTTTGAACTTTATTTTAGGGTTTCTAAGTTTTCTTAAACTTACGTGCCTATGTACACAAGGACCAAAAACTGATGTAGACACTTTTCAGTCATATTATACGTATTTGCATTTATTGAGAGGGGATTCTCTTAGTTCTTGGATTAGAACTCTGATTCTTATCAAATGTTAACATTTTTGTGGTGAATCTTATTTGACTTATCAATCTGTTAAATTGTGACTTTCTCATCCCTGTCTCATTACAAATTCTTCTCTAAATAGGATCATATCAATTTTAGTCAATGTATCTAATTGATAATAACTTTAAATATAAGAATTTTAAATTGACTCCCTAGTGTTGTTGGTCCAATAGAATTTATAAGAATGTAAGTATAAAAATAACCTTTAAAAACAAGCTAAGATAAAAAAAAACACTTTGAATTAGTTGGCACCTTTTGACTATAAAACATAAATGTTTGATTATATCCAAAAAGCATCATAAAAACTAGTTTATTAAGAATATAATAATGGGTCATATATTATCACAATTTACTTTCAATAAGATTTAATATAGTTTATTACAATATTCACATCTCATTCATTGATAGAAAAAAGTTATTTATTATAAAGTCACTAAACACTAATGCAAATAAGGACTTTTGCACTAGTTATTTTAGAGATTATGTTTCGATTATTTAATCAAAGTATTCAATTGAGGTAAAATATATATAACCTTAGGTTTTGGTTCATGACGAAACATATTCTTTACTTTATGCTTCGGTGCTTTTTTTAATAAGAATTGAAGCCTATCTCTATATTTCTTTTAAAAAAATTCAATTTCTTCCCATCAACAAATAGGGTCACCATTACCTTTTCCACCTCCACATTGAACAAAGGAGATTAAAAAAACATTTGCATTAGGAAAATAAATTATAAAAAAAATGCAAGACGAAAGAACAAACCTCTAACTGTTTTCGAAAACGGGAAGAAAAGAGATGCTCGTAGTGACAATACAACGACACACTTCCCCTTGGTTACGTGGAAAAAAAGGTGACATTTTTGTAAATATTTACATAACTAGTGACATTTTTTAAATTATTTGGAAAATTATAGACCTCAATTTTTGAAAGAACCTAGGCCTATAGTTGTACAAATATTTACAAAATTACCACTAGTGACATTTTTAAAATTATTTGGAAATTATTGGTCTCAGTTCTTTAAAACACTAAAACATATATCAATATAGGTTTTTAGAACCAAAGTCTATAATTATATAAAAATTTCAAAAGTTTTAAAAACATCAACATGTTTTGAAAGATTTTATTTTCCTTAAAATTGGATTATATTAAGCAATTTAAAAAAAATAATTAATAGTGAAATCTAAAGTAAAAGGCCATAAAGGCCCTCCTACAAATATTTACATCGCCTCGCATATGGATGGTAAGAGGGCGCTGATGCCCCGACGGTGGGGCCTTATGGGGAAGGGACAGCACACCCCCACTTCAAGCGCACCTCTGTATTGACTGAATCACTCTAAGAGTCTAGTCGGTGGAACCGGTGAACCACGCGAGCTGGTTAGATGCGTGGGGGAAAGGGCTCGTAGTACCCCCTTTTCTTTTATTGATCCAGCCTTTTCTTCGCTTCGGTAGTGAATTACCTACAAAAAAGGCAGGTCTGCATGCCCTATTTGAGACTACTAAGGCAGCCTATTTGAGTTGACTAAGGGGACTCTTTAATTAGGGGAAGGGAAGAAGGGGCCTAAGCACAACAGATGTCATACACTTGAGTGGCAAAGGAAAGGGAGATCGTACCTATTTGTTCTGGCCTGTTCAGACATATGGTTCCCGCGGAAGATCAAGTTGGTGAGCCGTGTGATGGGAAACCTTCCCGCACGGTTCAGAGAGCACTGAATTAGAATGAGAGGTTCACCACCACATCATTGCATGCAAGGGGAGTAATTAAATAAATCTAAACATATAAATGCATAATGTGTTTGTAACATTCCAAAAATTTTAAAGAAATTATATAGGATGATTAGCATTATAATATGATAAAACAGTTTAAGGATGTAATTAAAGTTATGCTTTTTACAGTCATCCAAAATAGACTACGAATTTAAAATTGTACAAGTGTGGGAGTTCTCAAAATATGGGAAAAATCTAAGAGAAATCCTAAGAATTAGGGGCAGCTGCATCTGTCTCCTCCAATGTCTACTTCAGTGAAGCCTCATCTCCCTTTGTTCACATCCAAGTGGATGATCATCGCAAAGAAAAGAGCACAACACATACAACACACACAAAAGTAAGGGTAAGCTATGTTTTTAAAACATGTAAGTCATCATATAACAGTTGAAAATAGAAATGCATGTGCATACAAATGATTAAACAAATTATCTTATCATGTTATGACTCACTAGACTCGTCTTCAACCACACATAACATGCAAAGGACCATAATACAACATAGACTGAGACCGAATACAGTATTCTGTTACCAATGACCGACCACGTGATTTGACCATCTGGACTAGTATGAAATGTCAAGTTCCAGGGGTTTGTGCACTTGTGGTGGCCTCTACTGCTTTGCAAAGCCATTGCCACGGGTTTCACCCTTACCACACACAAGTGTAAGCCCTATACCGCATAATAGGCCTTCACGTAGCACCTATTACTAGGACCTCTTGTTATTCTCACCACATGACTCATCACTCTCTACTTGAGAATGGATGGTCATTAGAATGTCAGGATAAACCCCATAAGGACACTTCGGCCATTCATACGGTCAATCACAACAAATTACAGGGCACCACCATGTAACCTCCCTTGAGGATCATGAAATTACATCCAACAACCATACTTTTCACTTTTACATTGCATATAACATATATATAATATTAATTACACTACAAAAGATCACAAAAAACCCAACAAGTCATAAAAAATTGTATGAAATCATTCCATGTACACTACCAGACAGTAATAGTTCTAAAAAGACCACTAAACAACACAAAACCCAGTGAACTCATACTTAGACAATGAAAATGACTTTGAAACCATCACCAACAGTTTCGGAAGGGTCAAAAACCCCCAGAACGACCTAAAGAACGTCCAAAACGGACGTCCGAAACCCCCAAAACGTCAAAAACATTAAAATCACTCAATCTGTCGCAGAAAATTCGCTCAGCGCACACCCTGTTGCGCGCTGTGCGAATTTTTCCTGCCATCAACCTTGCACAGAGTGCGCTATGCGACTCTGCATAACTACAACACCCTAAAACCTGCATAATGAAGCAATTCTACCCTCCTATACCAATTCTAACCATTTTGATGAACTTCTAGCACTCTTAACTTGATCTATATGATGAATTACACTTGTTTGAATGACCCTAAGCTCTCCTAACATTAATCTCTAATAGTTATGCATTAAGTTATGATCTAAAACTTCAATTCAATTACTTAAGGACTCAATTTCTAATTTACCACTTGAATGTTGTTTCTGGCCATTTTGGTGTTTCTAATAAGTCACAAATGACTTAACTAAGTGACTCCAATAGCCTAAACCAGACCCTAACCCCTAATTCACCAAATCACTACTTCACTTCCCTAAATTTGACTTAAATGCTAGAATTAACTTAGTTGTTTGCCTAGCAACCTGCATAAACCGAATCACAACTCCTAAACACTTAAATCCACATCATACACATGCTCATGCTAGTTCCTAATTCATAACATATCAAGTCACATAATTCACAGAACAGAAAACACACGTTCCAGCACATACATTCATCACTTTAAGTAAAACAGCAACATATTCCACTACACAGTTTACACATGCATTAGCTTCATACTTTTAACCAAAATCAACATAAATGAACTGACATTCTACAAACAAGAACTCAATCCTAGCTTCCCTTACCTTGAATTTTCACAGTGCAACTCAAAGCTTGCCTCTATGGTTCCTTACACTTCAAGAATTTGCCCCAAACCCTATAGATCACAAGATAGTGATCAAAAATAGCTTTTAAAGTTGGAACTGAAAAGGAATTGAAAGGCGAAAAACCAAGAACACATGCAATCAGCAGATTGCATGTTCTAGGATCCAAAACAGCGGAGGAAAAAAGGAAGAACAACTTACCCCCCTTAAAATCAGAATATGATCGGTGCAACTTGGAGCCCTCGGCGTCAAGATGCTCTAGGCGCCTACGGAATGAAAATCAAATGGATCAGTGTGAAGAAGGAAAGGAGAGAAGATACAGAAGGAGGAGTAAGCTTGGAGTGAAGAGGATGGCTTTCAGGTGAGAGGAAATGAACCATGAAATCAGATTTTCTCATAAAATGGGGTTTTTAGTTTTTTTTAAAGAGATCACCCTCACCTGCTGTCATTTGTCACTTCTAACTGCTGACTCATTTATAGGTCATTACCGTGTTTGTTTTATATATTAATTGATCAAACGTAACTTAACTTTAGATATATACACAACTAAGTCACAACTTAGAATTCCAAACTTACTAAATATAATTTGGACTCTAATATTGGTAAAGTTACTTCTTCAACTTCTCAATTGGTCAAGGGCAACTTGAATTTTTATATTACTAAGTTTTTTTTATCAGCATGTTATTAAGTTATTATCTTTAATTGATCAAATATAACTTGAATTTTCACATCTTCAGGTCACAACTTAGATTTTTCAATTCACTAAACATAATTTTGACTTTTACACTATTAAATTAATACTTAAACTTCTGAATTCACAAAACACTAATTTTCATTTATCCAGCATAACTTGTAACTATTTAGACTTTTCGATTGGTAAAAAATAACTTCAATTTATACTATTAAGTAGATTTTTAAAATTCTAAATACTAAACATAATTTGAATTTATATGCACATATCCCAACTACCTAATATCACACGAAAAATGTTAATTACCGAGGGGCTTTTACTGAGGGCTTTAAAGCCTTCGGTAATTCAAATTTACCGAAGGCTTTTTCGAGGGTCATTTTATGTGTATATTACCGAGGGCTTTTGACCCTCGGTTTTGGCTGAATGACTTTATCGAAGGAATGTGACCGTCGGTATGTGCCAGACTTAATGAAATAACAATTTGGATTTTTGTCTTCAGCCATTGTGCCAATCCTTTTTCACGAAAGCTATCTCCCCCAAACAGGTTGCACTTGTCGATGCTGAAGAAGCTATTCCCGTTCAACGGTGGTTATTTTGTGGAAGGGATTTCGTGAAGCCGGTGGTGTGGCGGCCGTCGACGGTGGTATTGCGGCGTGAGGCCGAAGGGTTGTCGCTGCGTGAGGACGAAGGGTTGTCACTGCGTTAGGAGGTAGGTTTGCTGCGTTTTGCTATTTAAAATTGTTCGTTATTGCTGCATTTTGTAATTCCTGCGTTTTGGTAATTAAAATTGTTCACGGTTTTAGACTTTCGATGAAGGGCTGAGGCACAAAACTTTTTGAAGCTTCGAACACAGTGGGTTCAAGTTGGTTGCAAAAGTCTGATTGTTGAAGGGCTGCACTCAAGTGTCCAAGATTTCCAGGTAAGTAAAGTTTGTCTTCTGTTTGCCTTGCTTAATTTTGAATTCCCCAACTTGTGGTGGTTGTTGTTGTGGTTATATTGTGAGTTCTTATGAATGAACTGATGTGATCGTAGTTGAGGTTTTGTTGCAGAGCTTTATAGCATTGTTAGTGGGTGTTCAATGTATTATAGAGTAAGGAATGTCTTGCTAAATGGTAATGAGAACATGCACATTCTTAATGACTTGTTTATGTTAAAATTCTTACCTTGAAATGGGTTGTTTACTGGGGGAGGGTGAGCCCTGACACAGTGGTATAGTTGTGACTTGGTGACTCTGGTTCTGGTTAATCATGGATTCAAATGGTCCGAAACCTTCTCATACTGGGGTACCCTGTTTTTTCTTAATCTGAGATGGGTGGAAAACTCTATTATCCCCCACACGCTGATGCTTAAATACCATTTTCATTGTTAATTAAGGATGGTTTATTTGAATTCATGAATGTTTCATGCATGTGTGTTTGAAGCCAATTTTAAATACCATTTTAATATCCCTTAATAAGGAGAGGTAGTTTGCCATTTATAGATTCTCAGCACATGGTCACTACCCTATAATAAGTCTTTAGTTGAGTTGCCTCTAGCCATTTGCATGGCCTTCTCCTTGTTTGGCTTTGATATGCCATAGATATTCTTAAATTATAATTTAATCAAAAATGCATTAGCCTCGTCAAACACAACTTTATATTTGGTTGCTATCAATTGACCAGACTTCAAAAAGCTCAAAACGACAACTAAAAAAGCACTAGAATGGTTAAGATTTGCAAACTGCACTAAACTAGCCTAAGAAACTTCTAAAAAATTGTCCTAACAAGTTTAGCAGGGTAAAACCTAGCTAATTAGAAACTCACACTACAAAAACAACCTAAAACTCAAAATTTGAGTTTTAAGTACCTAAAAAGTATACTTTTAAGGGTACAAATTATCAATTCACCTAATGTAGACTTTTTCTAAGGTATGTAAACATCCTAACAAGTCTAACTTAGTCTAATAAAGGTAGGAATGTGGTCAAAAGCAAAGAATAAGGTCAAACTCAAAATTTGACTCTTAAGTACCTAAAAAGTGAACTTTTAAGGTCAAAAATGGTCAATTCAACTAATGTAGACTTATTCTAAGGTATGTAAACATCCTAACAAGTCTAACTTAGTCTAATAAAGGTAGGAATGTGGTCAAAAGCAAAGAATAAGGTCAAACTCAAAATTTGACTCTTTTAAGTACCTTAAAAGTGAACTTTTAAGGTCAAAAATGGTCAATTCAACTAATGTAGACTTATTCTAAGGTATGTAAACATCCTAAAAAGTCTAACTTAGAGTAATAAAGGTAGGAAAGTGGTCAAAAGCAAAGAATAAGGTCAAACTCAAAATTTGACTCTTAAGTACCTAAAAAGTGAACTTTTAAGGTAAAAAATGGTCAATTCACCTAATGTAGACTTATTCTAAGGTATGTTAACATCCTAACAAGTCTAACTTAGTCTAATAAAGGTAGGAAAGCGGTCAAAAGCAAAGAATAAGGTCAAACTCGAAATTTTACTCTTAAGTACTTAAAAAGTGAACTTTTAAGGTCAAAAATTGTCAATTCACCTAAGTAGACATTCTAAGGTATGTAAACATCCTAGCAAGTCTAACTTAGTCTAATAAAGGTAGGAAAGTGGTCAAAAGCAAAGAATAAGGTCAAACTCAAAATTTGACTCTTTTAAGTACCTAAAAAGTGAACTTTTAAGGTCAAAAATGGTCAACTCACCTAATGTAGATTTATTCTAAGGTATGTAAACATCCTAACAAGTCTAACTTAGTCTAATAAAGGTAGGAATGTGGTCAAAAGCAAAGAATAAGGTCAAACTCGAAATTTGACTCTTAAGTACCTAAAAAGTGAACTTTTAAGGTCAAAAATGGTCAATTCACCTAATGTAGACTTATTCTAATGTATGTAAACATCCTAACAAGTCTAACTTAGCCTAATAAAGGTAGGAAAGTAGTCAAAAGCAAAGAATAAGATCAAACTCAAAATTTGACTCTTAAGTACCTAAAAAGTGAACTTTTAAGGTAAAAAATGGTCAATTCACCTAATGTAGACATATTCTAAGGTATGTAAACATCTTAACAAGTCTAACTTAGTCTAATAGAGGTAGGAAAGTGGTCAAAAGCAAAGAATAAGGTCAAACTTGAAATTTGACTCTTAAGTACCTAAAAAGTGAACTTTTAAGGTCAAAAATGGTCAATTCACCTAATGTAGACTTATTTTAATGTATGTAAACATCCTAACAAGTGTAACTTAGTCTAATAAAGGTAGGAAAGTGGTCAAAAGTAAAGAATAAGGAAAAACTCGAAATTTGACTCTTAAGTACCTAATAATTGAACTTTTAAGGTAAAAAATGGTCAATTCACCTAATGTAGACTTATTCTAAGGTATGTAAACATCCTAACAAGTGTAACTTAGTCTAATAAAGGTAGGAAAGTGGTCAAAAGCAAAGAATAAGGTCAAACTCAAAATTTGACTCTTAAGTACCTAAAAAGTGAACTTTTAAGGTCAAAAATGGTCAATTCACCTAATGTAGACTTATTCTAATGTATGTAAACATCCTAACAAGTGTAACTTAGTCTAATAAAGGTAGGAAAGTGGTCAAAAGCAAAGAATAAGGGTGAGCGCCCTTACTGGATGGGCGAAATTATTTGGAACTCTTTGCTTGCACATTGGAATACAACAGAGTTTCGCAAGAAATGTGTTACAGCCCAGAGGAATAGAGCGTCTGAAAAGGGTGGTGCCTTGCATACTGGTGGGTCGATCACAATTCACGAGCATGCCATTCGTATGGTAAACTTCTTTACTTTTCTGTTTCTTTCATATATAACTTATGTATTTTCTATCTCATATACAGTAATAAGACTAAATTATGTTACAGGCACAAGCTCTTGGACGGGCGATCCATGTTGACGAGGTATTTGCACAGACCCATGTTCGGAAGGGCAATAATGAATTCGTTGATGAAAGATCTCGCAAGACTCATGTAAGCAAATAGCACTCCTAGTATTAGTAATCCACATGATTATGTTATTATATCATTCCCTGACATTGCTTTTAATGTTTCAACAGGAAGAATTTTCTACGAGACTTTCACAGGTTAGATCCGAACATGGGTCAGCTCCTACATCGGATGATGCGAGTAATGCAGATGACGACATCCGTAGGACATAGTGCTAGGTCGATGTCGTTGGTGGGAAGAAAAAGGGACGAGTTTACGGTGCAAGACAACTTGCTGCAAACTATACAACATCGAGAAGAGGTACAATGAAGCACCAACCTTCTTCTTCTTCCACCCCTTCTGTTGATGAGGCCATCTAGCGCTTGACACAGCTACTAGAGCAACGTGACCAGGAAAACCGTGCATTGAGAGAAGAATACAGTGACTTGAGAGACGAGTTTTCAAGCTTCAAGTCCCTGGTCATGAGAGCGCTGCCTAAAAGTTCAGACACTCCTTCCACTGTCCCTCCGACCCAACCACGACCCTCTCCGTCACCCGCCGTCCCTCATCCGCCCAGATCAGTCCAGCCCACACCAGTCCAACCATCTACAGATGACCAGGACGATGAAGATCTTTCTGAAGACTTTGTTGAATTTTAGTTTCATTTTGTTATTGATCGTAGTGATGTTAGTACGTTTAGATGTTAGTACATTATGATATTGGTACATTTATTTTTGCTTAGAATTGGATGATATTGCTATTATGATATTGTTAGAACATAATGGATGTCAGTACATTATGATGATAATGTTAGTACCTTATGATTTTCCATCAATGAACGGAAGATTTTGGTATATATGTAGGTCTGTTTGTGGATTGAAACTGTTATGCAGGTCTGTGTCTGTTGTGAACATGATATGCAGGTATCTGTGGTAGACAAGAAAAACAATTACAACATATTTTTCCCTACATCAAACCGAAGGCTTTACCGAGGGCCAGAAGCCTTCGGTAATTACCGAAGGGCTAAAGCCTTCGGTAATTACCCAGGACTTTTGCCCTTCGGTAATTACCGAGGGCTTCTGGCCCTCAGTAATAGTTAGCAACAACGTATTTACCGAGAAATATTTGACCATCGTCGGACTCTCGGTAGTGAGTCTTTAGCGACGGATTATGGCGTTTTCCGAGAATTGTGACGTTTTAGATTTTTGTAGTTGAGATTTATAAAACCATTAATAATGCAAATGATTTAATTTTTTTTTATTCAAATTATTTAATTAACAAGAAAAATATTTAATAATAAATAAAATAATCTAAATGTTTAATAATAAACTAATTGAAACGTCGATCTTAAAGGTTGAACTAAAGTAAATTTATATACAGATTTTATGTTGAAGGTTGATGTATAGCTATAAAATATTTATATAATTAAATGCATACACTAATAATTAAATATCCGTTTAAAAATTCAATTATAATTAATAATTAATAATGTACAAATATTCTTATATATAAAAGATATTATCATTTAAGAAAAATACTATCTTGAATTTAAAAAACATGTAAAAAATTGGAAAAATATAAATGCTAATTTTCATTTTTACATTATTTTTGAAGAACTGATCAGTTCTTCAATTTTTATCCTCAAGTATTATTTTATACAACTAAATTAAAAAAAAAAAAGTCCTACTTTTTTATTGACTCATACAAATTAATAAATTAAAAAAATTCTACTTTCTTTTAATACTTCAATATCGATATTGATATGAACCTTTGATTCTTCTAGCGAATTATGAGTATAATTTTTAATTCGGCTGTCACATTTGATTTTTTTTTTTAATTCTTGTAAAAATGTATGTTGCAAGAATCAATCAAATTTAGGTTCTTCTCAATAAGTTTAGTATTAGCTCAATAAAATTATTTTTGTTCTCCTTTTTCTGTACATAAAGTTTTATATAAGAAGGGCCCTTTGTTTAACCTCAACTTCACCATAGACAATAATTTATTATCTACTAAGGGATTATTTTAAACTTACTATTTCATCAAGATTTAATTCATAAAATCAAACAATTTTATTCCGATTTAAATCTCACCGGTAGCAAAATCATTAAACCGTCAAACAAAATCATAAAACAATGTATAATGTTGTTTTTTATTTCAAATTATCCATTAGATCACTTGATTACCTTATTGGGTAAATGAATTCAGTTTAAATAAAATTTAAACGTAATTAAAAATTAGAATAATTAAAATTTTACTTTTTTATCCATCAGAATACTATGAAATAAAATTCTCATTTTTTTCACCACTAATTTTCATTCTTACAAATGTAGTTTCAATTAAAAAAATACAAATCTAATTAAAAATTAAGGATACATGTTATTATTTTATAATTTATAATTTTTATAACTCCTTTATAATCTTAAGTGTAATCTCAATTTTAACTAAACTTATTTTGATATGGACAGGATTCTACAAACAATAACACAATTTTTTTTATAATGTTAGTTATTTTTCATTTTTGATGTTAGTGAAAATTCTGACACTATATTTGACGTTGGAGTTGAAAATCTACATTAAAAAATACTGATTATAAAAAGTTTGATGTGCCTTAATGAGAAGTATAGTAATATATCAATATTCAATTCACACCATTTCAAACTAAAATTTTATGGCATATAATTCTCTTAATACACTAAAACTAAAACTATATATATATATATATATATATATATATATATATATATATATAAAGTGCAACTATTAACCTAAAAGTATCAAAAAGTAAAACTATTAAGAAAAAACTAAAATAATAAAAATCTTATGCTACACAAGTTTGAAAACCACACGACTCTACTTAGTAAGGGAACTAAGCTAATTGTAAGTAATGAAATAACTAAGTTCTAATACTCTCCCTTCAACATGGCAATGTGTACGAATTACCAATAAGCACCATCAGCTTATAGCTCAAGACCATGTGACACGTCTTTTGATGTTTTTTCAAAATGACAATATTAAGGTCGTATCTTAATCTACAAAACATGCTTACATAAGATAACTGGGTCAAAGAATTGAATGTGAACCTATTATTGAAAGTATATGAATATAAATGTAATATTCAAAATATGGAAACAATTTTAGGTTTCATGAAAAACACTTGTCAATTGTTACAAAGTTTAATTAATTTAATCAAACCTACCTGCTACAAAAGTATAAATTATTTCAATTAAGCAAGGTTTTCATATATCATTAAAGAACCTAAATACAGTATAATAATTTACCCTCAAAGAAAAATTATTCATATTAATTGAGTAATTGAATTCATTAATTATCACTGTGATTATTGACACTGATTTCCCAACCACAACTGTATACTTTTAATTTTTCCACGTCCATGCGTAAGTAGGATTAGGTGTATCTCACAGTTCTGAGTATTAACTTTGTTTGCGTTTATCAATTATCATAAGATTATTGAAATATCAAACAATTATCAGGTTTGTATCGTAATTAAAATAAATAAACATGATTATATCCAATCAAGTATACAACTAATAATATAATATGATTGTTAGATTTCAAATAATAATTCTAACTCGTACATTTCCAATGCAGATATAATCATATATTCTCAATTGGTTAATCATGTGTGTAAAGATATACAATTTTTTGTTTGCGATTATTTGTATTTGTGGGAAGGGTGTTGCTCGCTCCACCTCCCCAAGTGCTTATGCATCTCCTCACTATTTTTATTTATTTCAAAAATATTTTACATCTCTTTATTATTTTACATCTCCTTATTATTTTCTTTTATTCCAAAAATACCCTACACTTTTTTCATTATCCATAACAATATTTCTCTTTGTCTCTCTGCATTAATGGAGCATTTATATGGTTCATTAATGGAGCATTTACATGACTCAGATTTGAACTTGTGATATATTCCCTTAAATAAGTTTGATTCAATCTTATTTTTGTTGTTCAATATATTTTTTTTTCTTCAAATTACTTAATAAATGGTAAAATTTTTAGAAAAATGTTTATATATATATATATATATATATATATATGTGTGTGTGTGTTTTTTTTTTTACATTTAATATCTATAACTTTTAACATTATATTATGTTTTAACTTATCGACATGTTTGACTCAAATAACTTGAATAACGTATTTAATTTATTAAATAAATAATATAAAAATATTATTAAATACTTAAAATATAAAAGAAAAGTTATTTGTTAAAGATTTGAAATTTATTTAGTTTTGTTGTCATTATAAAGTTAGTGTATACTATTAATATAAAATGAAAGTGGTATAAGCACTAATATTGAAGTTTTATCTGAATTTTATATTTTGCAATATATTATAAATTCAAATCTGAACCATGTAAATACCTATTAATGCAGAAAGAGAAAAAGAAATATTATTAAAGATAATAGAGAGGTATAAGTTATTTTTGGAATAAAAAAAAATAGTGTGAAGATGCAAAATATTTTTGAAATAAATGAAAATAATGGAGAGATAGAGGGAGCAACACCCTCCCTTCCGGGAGAATTAAGGAGCATAGCCGGCTGGCCACCCAAAGAGCAGGGAAAACTCTGGTTTTGTCCAGAATTAAGAAATAAGGGCGGCTATTGGCAAAAAAATGAAGATTTTAAATTCGTAGCAGATAAATTTATGATAGAAAATTTTGTAAAATACAAGGTTTGATAAATTTCATCATTCGCTAAATTCAAACTAATCAACTCGTGATAAGCCTCGCTATGCATGATTTAAAATGGACATATGATTATAAATAAAAATATATAAAGTCCTCCCTACAAAAGTGTTTCTAATTACTTTTATTAAGACTGGTAACCAGATCTAATTTTGGTCTAGACGGAGGCATATAACTTTGAAAGCTCCTCTTGAAAGGCCTTTCTAATTACCTCTCTCTTCAGCTTAAGAGCTGCAGTGACTAGGCCAGTTTCAGGAGTCCATGGGTCAGAAATGCAAATAATTTTTGCAGGAATCTCAAATTTTTCCAGACGACCCTTCTTTGCTTCCTGGAAATGGTTTATGATAGGAAGAAAGTGGAATGATACCGAATTAGCAACAATAAAGGCAATGAATATGATATAAGTTGTACTCAATTAAATTACCTGAAGATCTTTCTTTCATATAAATTATGATTTACCAATTCCTTTTCTATACAATAGTGAAAATGCATACGCATGTCTTTATTTTTTTATGATAATAAACAGTAATGAGATAATAATTAAATAAATAAATATAAATATTTTTTATAATTTAATTGTAGATCATTTTTATTTATTTTATAAATGAATTTATTTATTTAATTTATAAAATCATTAAATTTAAGATATGGTTAAATTAAAAAAAAAAGTCACTTGACGAGTTAAATTGAAAGAAAAATGTGGACACTTAAAAATAATCCTCTTTAACAATTTTTTATAGTAATATTCCAATAGCAATATTTGATTTAGATAAATGTACTTTCTAAAACTGAAAACATTCTTTCAAAAAAACGTTACTAATAAGTTGTAAAAGAACTTCGATACAAAAGGCATACCTTTAAAAGTGATGCATGCACCTCCTTCACAGTTTCTTCTTTCCTGCACAGTTCTGAAAAATTATTAGAATAATCAATTCCTTGCTGTGAAGCCCATTGCTCCAATGCCGGATGAGAAACTACGACAAGTGCCACACAATAGCTATGAAAAGGGTCAGCATGCAACATGATATTGTCGACGTAGGGACTGGTAGAAAGAGTTGCCTCCACCTGTATTATATAAATTAGTCATTAAATATTGGAAGCAATCCACGAACTAATACCCATACCTTTCCCAAGGACACATATTCTCCATGCTGGAGTTTAACTATGTCCTTTTTCCGATCAATGATCTCAATGCAACCATCTTTATGAAATCTCCCGATATCACCAGTGTAGAACCACCTTACTCCTCTTTCATCAACCTTTATAACAAAAGAAAAGTAGATATATATGAGATAGGGAAGTGACAGTAAACCACAAATCTAAGCATGACTAAGCAAAATTGTAAAGGACCAAACTTCCAAAAGCTTAATTAGCAGTTACATGAAGTTTCCTTAATGGTTCCTCACAGCACTGAAGGATTAAAGCATGGATAGTACCCAGGCACATGCACTGGGCCTAATCAGACCTCTATTTTGAAAAAATGGAGGCCGTCAGGATCAAACACCTAATCTAATCATTTGGTCATATGGGCTTGGTTAATATGTTAAGGACCAAATCTCCTAAATGGTCAGGCTGTTAGGTAAAGATCTGGGAATGGTTTTGTGTCTGACAAGAAATATCATTAACACGACAATGGGGGAGAATCGTAAGTGATCCGCCACAAGAAGAAAGAAAGAGAACATATATAGCATTACCTTGTAAGATTCTATTGTTTTTTCTTCATTTTTGAAGTAACCAAGACTGACATTTGGACCTCCAATCACAATTTCACCACGGGGCATGGGCGAGTCATTAGTTGAATATCCACCTTCGGGCCAGTCAATTAGCTGAGCCAAAAAAAAGAGTAGAGTTTATGTTTGTAAATATTCGTTGAGGTTAAAATGTATGGAGTTGGATTACATTTGATCAATTCCTACTTTAATATATGAGCAAGGAATAGGTGGCCCAACACGGCCCACAGACGTATCGTCGAAATCAGAGAATGTCCCACCAGCACAAGTCTCAGTGAGACCATATCCTTGACCTATTGGAGCACTGCAAATGACAACCAAATATCAGTTTGATAGGAAAAGACAGTCCTGGAAAGTTGAAAAGCAATAAAAGAAAAGTACATGAAAAAGCTATACACTAATCTGTAGAACTAGAATTTCCCAAGAAAAACAGGCAAAATGCACAAAGTGAAAGTTGTTGTTAACATCAACTATCAAGCGTTGATATTGTAGTTTACTCGTAACCTCTTCAGTGTTGGATCCTTTTTTTGGTTTGTTTAAGAGAAAATCGAATCCTCTACTGTCATGTTTCCACCTTTTCTTCTATAATGATATTTGTTTTATTTACAAAAACAATATAACAAGGCAATACTGACCCAAGACAAATGTTGATGAATCTTTGGGTGTCACCAGAAAGTGGAGCACCACCACATAGTATAAACCGAATGCGACCACCCAAAATTGCTTGAACCTTCTTGAACACAAGAAGATTCCATAGAGCTTTTTCCCAGCCCCAAGCACCAAACCAGCTACCATTAAGTGCAGGCAACCTTCGTGCAAAGGCTAAATAAAACAATTTCTTTGACAATCCTCCTTTTGCATTTACCTGCACGATCAGGGTTTAGCCTTACTATGCAAAGTAAAAGAGGTTTATTCAACAAACTCACTAACACAGACACCAATGCATAATATTGATATGGAAAAGTATATTCTTCAATGGAATCACAAATTGAATACCTTCTTGAGCACTCCTTCCCGTACACGATCAAGAATTGCTGGTACAGCTGCCATCACAGTTGGCATCAATGCAGTGGCATCCCCCCTTTTCCCCTTCATTATTTTGTTTGATGTATCAGTTAAAGTCAAGGGAGTTCCATATCCTATACTACCTCCAACAGCTGCAATCAAATTCTAAAACAAATACTATTGTCAAAACATGCAAGATAAGACAAATATAATGCAATCAAAATGTAGTTTGGACTGAAATAATTATTCAACAATCACCCATACCTCAGCTACTAATTCAAGGATGTGAGCCATCGGTAAGTAGGCAAGATAGACATCCTTTGGCCCAAGGTTAGGAACTATAATCATTATCGAAGAGACTGTTGCCAAGACATTGCCATGTGTCATCATTACACCCTGTCAAAATTATACAGCCGAAAAGTGCGGAAGTATAAGAAAAAGGATTAAAAATATAAGTAAAAAATGGTCCCATCAAGAATCTAGATTACTATTTAGGAAAGTCAATCCAGTGCAATGATACAACTGTTGAAATTTAACTAAATATCTCAGATGCTTTTAACCTTGGGCAATCCTGTACTTCCACTTGTGTACATTATAACTGCAACATCGGCTGAAAGGGGTAAATCAGCCTCAACAGGATTGTCTCTACCAAGGCTCTCAACGTCAGCAAAGGAAGTGATTTTCCATCCAGTCTGAGCAAACAAATCAGATGAAATCTTGTCGTCGTCAATGCATATAACACGTTTCACAGAATCAAGTTGACTACTGATATGTACTAGTGACGTCAATTCTTTGCGCCCACATATCACTGTTGTGACATCTGTCTGGCATAGATTTTGCATGTTAGATTAGATTACAAAATAGAACAAACACATGAACTAAGAAGCACATCAATTTTAGTAAACCGTTTGAAAGAACTGACAAGATCCCCCAAAAAGTATATAAAAATACTGCGAAGAATCTACAACTAAATTAACAAATATATGATGAAAAGGTTGAATTCTTAACCATTACATGAACTTTGAATACCAGAACTGTATGTTGAGCAGCTGAAACGAAAAGAAGGAAACTGAGGGTAGCAATAAAATGAAGAACTTCATCATGAGAAAAGGGAAAATAATTAATACCTTAGTTTACCTAAAAGAATCCTACTCCACCGGAAGGTTTTCTGTTCCGATTCTTTTAGTTTAAAATAATTCATTAGGATTTCAAGAATCTCGCTTGAGTAAATAAGAAAAAGAAAAAGAACCTACAAATACATAGTTTAAGTTTTGGATTGAAGGTGGTTTCTTGGTTCTGGTTTGCTCATGTCCATGTTACCTATCCCCTGTAGTTTTATGTGAGAATATACCAGGTGAGCTCCCATCCCGTGAGTCCTACCCCTCCTTTTTCAACCCTCCTCGCAGACCAGTCTAGTTGCATGAGTGTGTATATCTTTCCACTGTTAGTTATCACTTGTTGGGTTTTAACGTATAAGAGGCAAAAGAATAAAAGGGAAACTGATTTCTTTTATTGAGCATAAACATAAATATTTATACTACATAATTTGTAACCGACTTTTAAAAAATATATACTAAACTAATTAATTTAAATAATGCCTAAAATTCTCCTAAAAAATAGAATATGAATATATTTTATTTAACAGTTTTGATTTTTTCAACCAAATGCTGTTTGAGTCACAAAATTCCAATACTCCTCCTTGACTCAAAGTCAGCATACTTTAAGTCTTTTCATCCTTGTCCGTATCATCTGAAGTTCCTCTCCTTTTGGAAGTCTTGATCATTTCTGGTTTCTTTATCTTTTCAGTATTGTCTTGTTGCTCCGCATTTTCAGCTTTTGTTTCGGAAAGAGTTGTCTTAGGATGCTTTTCTTCTTTCAATTTTTCTGGTTTAATTTGACTTCCACCAACTTTAACACCCACTAGCTTTACTTTCTTGCCATTCAGAGATGGGGTTCTTTTAGGTCTTTCGACATTATGCAGCTTGTTTGTTGCTCTCCATTTGTCTTTTGGAAAATGCAACCTCGTTTGTTTTCCATATTGCAAAGTCGCGCATACGAGTGATTTCTCTTCAATTTCAGGCAGCCTTTGTTCCTGCATATTGTCTTCAACCTTGTGCACAACAAATTGTTCTTTATCAATCAAATTCAAGGCGAAGCTCTTGCCTTTCATTTGAACTCTGAACAACTCTTTATTATCCAAATCTTTAATCATGCAGCTTTTATCTTCAAATAAAACTTTATAGCCTTTCTCTAGAAGTTGGCCAACACTCAAGAAGTTTTGGTCAATTTCAGGAACATATAAAACATCAGTAATTAATTTCAAACCTGTGCAACCTTTGATCGCGATGGTTCCTTTACCCTTCACGGCTATTTGTGCCCCGTTTCCAATTCTGACATTTGTGTTGTAGGTTGCATCAAGATCTTTGAATAATCCTTTATCATAAGTCATGTGGTTCGTGCAACCACTATCAATTAGCCAACTTTCTGTTGATCTTGCATTAGCAAAGCAAGAAACAACAAAAAGCATGTCTTCTTCACCATCTTCAACCACAGCTAGTACATTCTCTTGTTTTTCTGATGACTTGCATATTTTCTCCACATGCCCTAATTGTCCACATTTATGGCATTTCACATCTGGCCTCCACCAACATTTTGTATGTGGATGATTATTTTTCTTACAAAAAGGACATGATGGAAAAACATGAGAGGATTTGTTATCATTTTTGTGGTTGAAACTTCCTGACCTTTTTTTCAAAAATTTAGCTGCCAAAGCCCCTTCAATATGACCTTCTTCTCTCATGAGTTTTCTTTGTTCTGGGGCCTGAAGTGCTGCCAAAAGTTCTGCCAAGGTAATAGTAGAGAGATCTTTTGAGTTCTCCAAGGAAGTCAATGTGGCTTCATATCTTTCTGGAATTGTTGCAAGTATTTTTTGAACAATTCGAGAGTCAGGAATCTCAGTGCCTAGAAGACGTATTTTGTTTGCAATGCCGAGAAGCTTGTCCGCATAATCTTTGATCGTCTCTGAATCTTTCATCTTCTGCATCTCAAGTTCTCGAACCAGATTCAAAGCTTGCATTCCTTTGACTCTCTCATTGCCTCCATATTCTTCCTTCAAAAACTTC
The DNA here is from genome assembly GCA_036885675.1 of Vigna mungo. Taxonomy (NCBI): domain Eukaryota; kingdom Viridiplantae; phylum Streptophyta; class Magnoliopsida; order Fabales; family Fabaceae; genus Vigna; species Vigna mungo. Next base: position 31,726,866 of record CP144699.1, read on the forward strand.
CAGATTTCATGTGCCGTTTTCAACGTCATTATTCTGTTGAAAATGACTGGAGATACAGCTGTGAACAAAATTGATTTGGCTTTTGACTTTCGAAGCCTGCTTTCTTTGTGATTTTTTATTTGAGCAATCGTAGGATTATCTGGCAAGGGAGCCACTTCGTAGTCTTGTTCTACCGCTTCCCATACATCGTTAGCATCTAGATATGCTTCCATTTTGATAGCCCACATTTGATAGTTTTGTCCATCAAATACAGGTATAGAAACCGTAGCAAATGAGGTTTGAGATTCCATTTTATGTGTGGTGGCTATATTGTGGTTGTAGGTGTTTATGGGTTATATCACAGATCCCGTAAGATCCTTTTTGCTCTTGATACCAATTGTTGGGTTTTAACGTATAAGAGACAAAAGAATAAAAGGGAAACTGATTTCTTTTATTGAGCATAAACATAAATATTTATACTACATAATTTGTAACCGACTTTTAAAAAATATATACTAAACTAATTAATTTAAATAATGCCTAAAATTCTCCTAAAAAATAGAATATGAATATATTTTATTTAACAGTTTTGATTTTTTCAACCAAATGCTGTTTGAGTCACAAAATTCCAATATCACTTAATACAGTAAACAATATCATTGCCCCTTTTTCAACCTCCTCACAAACAAGTCTAGTTGCATAAGTGTGTATATCTTCCCATTGTTAGTTATTACTTAATGGGAAATGATAGTTTAGCACAAGTTTTTAATACAGTAAACAATTGTTGTCCCCCCCACCCCCAAAAAGAATAAACTGAAAAATCATTGTTAATACTGTCTTTCGCGTGAACTGTGGCAGTCATTTACACAACGCCACCTTAGCATTTAATTGGTTTTTTTTTTTTTAAAATAGGTTACTTTGATCCATTTATTACAAAAACGGTACAATTAACCCAAAAATTACATAAGAGGGATAAGTCGTGAGGGCTCAGCATCTAAACTGAAATCATATGGCATGGAAACCACTTAGGTGAAGTCATTATCGGGAGTAATGACTTCTTTGAAAAACTTTTGATCTGAAGTCTTCGTGGAAAATAACGACTTCCAATTTTTGAATTTAACCAAAGTCGTTCTCGATTATGACGACTTCGTGTGCGCTCTTTTATTTATAAACAATAGTTATATCAACTTTCAATTGCAATGTTGGTAAATGGCCAATGAGATATAGGCAACATGAAGGGAGAAGCAAGGAGAAAATGACACTTGTAACTGTACTGTGGGTACGTGTTGGGTAGTCTCGAGAAGGAAGAGATGTGGGGATTGTACTGTGAAAGTGGGACCATGCATGGTGATTCTATTGGTAAGGGTATTATTAGATAAGCTTGCAGCTTGGTGCACAGTGTAGTGTAGTGCAGTGGGCAATGGTAGAATGGGAAATAGAGTGAAAATTTGAAAGGTTAGAGATGCCCTCATTTAAGAAGAGGGAAGCTCAATGTGCAAGATCAATGAGGTGTATTTCTGCCTTATTTTACCAAAAGAAAAGGGTCTGTGATGATAACGCGTGTGGTGTACAGTGGATGCACCTCTGTTTCTCTTCTCTCTTTTCCTGTTTTTCTTTCGTGTACCTGTAATGTTCATCAACCCCTTGTTTAACAAATTTTGGAATCAGATAACTTTTTCTTTCTGTGCTATACATAGGCTTGAGGGATATTGAGTGATTGAAAGTTGGTATAACCACGTATTGTTTATAAAAAATAAAAAAAATAAAAAAAAAAAGGTTCACGCGTAGCTCAACTAAAGTCGTCATAATCGTGAACGACTTTGCGTAAATTCAAAAATTGGAACTCGTTATCTTCTACCCGCACGACTTGTTCCCTACCATGTAACTTTTGGGTCAATTGTACCATTTTTGTAATAATTGGGTCAAAGTAAACCACTTTTGTAAAAAAAAAAAATACAAAAAATAATTATAGTGCATGGTCGGCGAGGAGAACAAGCGGAATTTTAAGAAGCAGGTTACTGCAAGTGGTTTTTTTTTTATCATACCAGGAGGACGAGTGCATCTTATTCCAGGTTTAGAAATTTTACAGATCCTTGTCACACCGTCAAAATTGTAATATCACTATATAGTTCAATGTTACAAAGAACCGATTCCAACGAACCTCGTTAACACGGCACAGCATATGCAGCATAACAATAGAAACATATATAACAGTAACAGTTAGTCTACGATGATTAACAAAATAGTACATGGCAGTAACACTTCACTCTCTGTAACGATTAAGATAAACAGAGAACGAACCTCATTCAACGAGTGACACAAAGCTTCCTCTCCCAATGACGAATATATGGTCACAACTGTAACATTCCTCCGGAAGCATCCCTGCATAAGAAACAATACCATGAGAAACACAAATATCGAACGAAAACTCGTCCGAATTAGAGAAGCCAAAACCTGCAGTGCAATAAACCAACGATCTCTGGTTTCAGCGAATATAGCCACGCGCTCTTCCTTGCGATGACCGAGCAACGCCAAACCGGAAGCGAAACTCGTGACGGATTCGAAGACTCTCCCGTAAGTAAGCCAGTGGTAGTCCCCCAGGTGAAGCTTCTCGAGTCTTCTACCATAAGAGAAGTCCACTTCACGCGCGATCTCCACGCGCGTGCCGAGCAGCACACGGTCATGATGCTCCCTGCATGCGCGCTCGAAGAGCTCCGCCAGCGTCGTGACGCCCTCCCAGGCAGAACTGAGTGGCGAAGTGAAGCGGTGGTTCCGCAGCGCGAGGCCGCGCTCGCCGCCAACGTCGGCTGGGAGGCCGCGGCGCTTGGTGGAACTGCGGGTTCGGAAGAGGATGACGAGGAGAGGAACAACGATACCGAAAATATAGGCATTCATTGTTCTCGATCCAGATAGGTGAATTCAATTGAAAGCAATGTGGTATTGTTCTGTGGCGGCGATCGGAGGAAACAGTGAGGCCCGATAATGGCGTTTGGTGCAATCAATAATTGGGAGAGTCGATTAGTTTCTGGTTTCAGTTTTAGGTTGCATTGCGATCAAACAACGAAGGAGTAAAAATGCATAGGAGATTTTTTAGAGTACTGTGATGGCCACTGAGGCGGAGAGACCAAAGCCTATTCTGGGTTGGAATTTCAGAACTCCTTATACAGCTTTTTTTTTTTTTTCACAATAAATGCAAATGCATTTACTTGTTTGAAATATATGCTGCAACCATATTCAACTAATAAATTATTCCAAATTTATGCCAAGTTTAAAATAAAAAAGAAAATTATCATTATTATTAAATAGCACTACTAAATTATATAATTGCACTAGATTAATTTTTTAATCGCAAAATCTTATGCTTTGATGATTTAACTAGTGATTGAAACACGTGTAGAAGAAAATATTGATTGTGAAAGAGACCGTGTTGGGTTCCACAATAACCATGTGGAGAAATTAGGTATCTACATTTGCCAAAATTAGCAAAAGTGTGGCACTGACATGTAATGTGTAACTATAAATAGGATATCGCCTTTAGTCAAATAAAAGTGAGATTGGCAGATTTAATCTCAGTCTATATCATTTTGTGGAATTTCTGCCTACAAATATTCGTATTCATAATTCATAGGGAACTACGATAGGTTCTATAGGATAAAATATGAGTGGTTCCCTCAGCACCTCTCAATTTTCGTCCCCCTGCAGTTCCAAAATTCAAACATTGCTTCTTTCATTAACAATCAACAGCTTTTAAAAAACAGTTAAAAAAATTTTAAATCGTTAAAATGTTAATCGATTTTCGAAAATCTTAAAGATTTTAATTTCAAAATCCAGTGAAAAAAATTTCTTAATGATTAAAAAATTCCTTAAAGCTTTTTATTCATTTTTTTATTTTAGTTTACTTTTTTATTTTTTATTTGAAAATAACAACAATAATAATAATATTAAAACAAATAAAATATTTTAAACGAAAAAATCATAAAAACATTAACCGACTTCGAAAGTCGATTAAGTAATTTAAAAAACGATTAAGGTTTTTGCTTTTTTTTATTTTTTTATTTAATAATAATAATAGTAATAAAACATTTTAAAAAATTACTAAATAAAATTGAATATTTTAAATTAAAGAACATTAAATTAAAAAATTCATTTGTTTTAATTTAATAAAAAGAAATTATTATTTTTATTTATTATTTTTATTTATTTTTTTATTAATTTATTATTTTCATATAATTCAATATATATTAATATTTAATTTATAAAATATTATTTATTAAACAAAAATAAAAAAACACATCAAAAAATTAAAAAAAAAAAAACTTTAAAAAATATGTTAACTGCCATTGAAAATGTAGTCAACATATTCTATTTGATATATTATATTCAAACTAAATATGTTAAAAGGATATCTACTATCAACATATTTTTAAAGGGTTAAATATATTTTTACTCCCTTTGGGGCGATTTTGGTTTTAGTCCCTAAGGTACAGTTTAGTTTTAGTCATTTTTATCAAATTTTTTAAATTTTATCTGTTGTTTCAAACGCGTTTTTCGGTTAATATTGAAGTAAAAATGTGTCAAACAGTATAAACAATCCAAATGCTAGAATGAAACATGCTTGAAACAACAGATGAAATTAAAAAAAATTTGGTAAAAATGACTAAAACTAAAATTTTCTAAAGTTGAAGGACTAAATTGTACCTTATTTTGAAGACTAAAACCAACATCCCCACAATATAGGGATTAAAAACACATTTAACCCATTTTTAGATTTTTTGTTTTTATTTTTTAATATGTTTTATTTATTTATTTTAAAGAATAATATTTTACAAATTAAAATATTAAATTATACAAAATTATATAAAATTATTAAATTAATTAAATATTTCTTAAATAAGAAGAAAACAATTTTTTTAATTATTAAATTAAAACAAATATTTTTTAAATTTCGTTTTTCAATTTAAAATATTAAATTTTGTTTTTAAATTTTTAATATGTTTTATTGTTTTATTATTATCATTATTAAACTGAAATAGAAAACTAGACGAAAAAAATTAAAAAAGAATCTAAACTAGATTTTGAAAGTCATTTAAGAAATTTATCGGTTTCGAAAACCGTTTAAAAGTTTACTTTATATTTCTTTAAAGTCGATTAAAGTTTTAAAAATTTTGAAAATCTGACAATTTTCAAAATCTGTTTAATATATTATGTTTATTTTAATATTATTAATATTATTGGTATTATTATTAAATTATTATTATTATTGTAAGTTCTAATTTTAGGATGTCACGGAACATATTTAAAGAAAATGTTTCAAAATTCTCTTAATACGAAAAACAGTAGTAATTAATACTACTTAAAAAATTTTGACAAAATTATTTTGATGGGGTGTATGAATTTTTTAACAGACTTTATGTTAATGAGATTTGTACATGCACATCATAATTAAAATTAAAATTTATTTCTTTTAAATCGAAGTGATTTTGTATGTATTATTTAATAATTATTTATATGTTCATGTATTTAAGAAAAATATGTAAACTATATTTCTATATATATTTATTATTTATTTGAATATTTGTTTACTCTTAAGAAATAAAGAAGTCGAAACTCAGACTAATCCAAACTAAAATAATGTATTTTAAAAATTAATGTAATTAATTTGGGCTTTTGTTTTCAGCTTTCTATTATTTTGTATGCATTACATTTTTCACTCACTTCTAATTTTATTAAAAAGAAATCAAACACTTAGAAGAATTGTCATCTTAAAAAAAATTACCTGTTTCGTATACAAGCAAGTCAGTAAATTATGTAACAAAATTATATATTCATTCGTTGAGTTAAGAAACCGGATGATTTCAACCTAGTCATATTTTCCTATATTACCATTTTGTATCTTAAAATGTATAATTCACAATATATATTTTTTAATTTTATATTTTACAATATAAAATAAAAAATACATTTTGAAATGTATTTTTTAGAATACAAAATAAAAAATATATTTTAAATTATATATTTCAAAATATGAAATTTACATTTTAAATTGTATAATTCAAAATACTAAAATTATGGAGGTTCAGGTTGAAATTATGGAGGTGTAGGAAGAAATGTTCTTTCAACCTTCTTTATTTTGTTCTTTGGGTCAACATGCAAAGTCCAAAATGAAAATTAACTGTTGCTCCCTACACCTCCCCAAGTGGGACCTCTACCTCCCCATTAATTTAATTTATTTCAAAAATATTCTATACCTCCTCACTATTTTCTTTATTCCAAAAATACCCTACATCTCCCCACTATCATTAACAATCTTTCTCTTTCTCTCTCTACATTAATGGAGCATTCATGTGGTTCAGATTTGAATTTGTAACATACTACAAAATATAAAATTCAGAGGAAACTTCAATATTAGTACTTCTACCATTTCCATTTTATAAAATTAAAAGTTAGATGCAAATACAAAATAATAAACATAATAATATTAATAGTAAATAATGATATATTATTATTATTATATACTAACTTTATAATGACGAAACAACTAAATAAATTCTAAATCTTTAACAAATATTTTTTTTATATTTTAAGTATTTAATAATATTTTTATATTATTTATCTAATAAATTAAATATTTTATTCAAGTTATTTAAGTCAAACATGTCAGTGAGTTAAAACATAATATAATGTTAAAAATTATAGATATTATATGTAAAAAAAAATATACATGTATATAAACATTTTTCTAGAAATTTAGAACAAAATTTTACCATTTATTAAGTAATTTGAAAAGAAAAAAATATATTGAACAACGAAAATAAGATTGAATCAAACTTATTTAAGAAAATATATCTAATTTCAAATTTATGTCATGTAAATGCTCCATTAATGAGCCATGTAAATGCTCCATTAATGTAGAGAGAGAAAGAGAAAATTTGTTAAGGATAGTGGGGAGGTGTAGGGTATTTTTGGAATAAAGAAAATAGTGAAGAGGTGTAAAATATTTTTAAAATAAATTAAATTAATGGGGAGGTACAGGTCCCACTTGGGGAGGTGTAGGGAGCAACACCCCTCTCAGATGTAGAAGCTAGTGTGGGCCTTGGGAAATAGTTGGGTTGTCTTGCACGATCCAGTGCTATCACTCTTTGTATCTCATGGTTTCTTTGTGCACATTGATTAGGTGTGTTAAATACAACAATACTCCTCCTATCTTATAAATTTTAATCATTGCATCAATAAGGTATCACATACCACTCACAAGTCCCTTGCAAATTCTTTCACTGTAATCCTATGAATTATTCTTGTTTCTAGTGTATGGTTTCGTTTGTATATTTTAAACAATTATTTTTACTCTTCAACTCTTCTCTTTTATTGTTCGTAATGTGTAGTTAATTTGGTGTACATGTTAAAGATAGTCTAATAGTTAAATTAGTTTGATATCAAATTATTTAACAATTAATATTATAATAAATATATTGTAAAAGTTTCAACACTCACACATTTAACCTGTATTCATAGATATTTTTATAGATTTGTGATTATGACCAACTTAATCACAATCAAATTCTATTAAACTCGATTAATAATTTGTTTAATTTAATTAGATGATCACCTAACTCTAATCGATCAATCAATTTCATCCTAATTAAAACGATTGGTTTAGTGTGTGATTTAATCGATACGCATCATGCAGGACAATTTTCCAAATTACTCATATGCTTGATGAACAAAATTGAAAATTTTATGTCTTTGAAATGAGAGTTATAATTCACACAACACACTCTTATAAAGACAAATGAATGTGTACTATATGGTGTGTCGACACACACGTTTAGATGAACTGACTACCAATGGAGTTTGGCAACTCGATAGAGACAGCCGAAAAGGTAGTTAAAAGCTAATTAATAGGGTAATTATCATTAATGGACGGTTAACGAGTATTTTAACGGCCAATAATAATCAATTAATAGGTTTGATTACTGTAAACTCTATAAATATAGTTTTGATGTCAAAGGTAAAGACTTTTTACATAATTCAACATTTCTTGTGAAACATATCTGAACGTCAGAATGTTTTCTACAAGTCAAACACGGATCGATTTGAAGAAAACTCGAAGAAAGACACGAACGATCGAGATACGGAGCATATGAGAACAGGACGATCGTCCATCAACCCAACCTTACATAACCAAACCATAATGAATGTCCAAACTTTTTTTTCTATTAATATTTTTCTTTAAGATGTTCCATTGTATAATAACAATTCATGTCTTGAAGAAAATTTCGTTTCCTAGTCGACCAGCACTACATCAACTCATTTTCTTAATGAGTAATGTTATTATTTAACCTTTTTAGTGAAATAAGCCCATCACTGAAGTGGAAAAATCTATTTGAAGAAGGTTGCACATCTTAGAGCAAAGCAATGTAATACCTATTAGAGTTACAATTTTCGAAAGATGTCGCTTGCGCAAAGTGGCGATAGCTGTGCAAACACCTTATGTGCTATTTAATTAGGTGTTACAAGTGATTATATTATGTTATCGTAATTGACACAACCATGTAAAGTAATGGAGAAGTTAAATAAAGAGAATCTGCATTATATTAGCGTGGTCCCATCTTCTAAGTAGAAGTTTGGGGCACCTTGCATCCATGAGTTAACTCCCCCTTCGCACACGCAATTGACGCCGCACCTTATTTCACACTGTGTCCATCTATCTCATAGCTTCCCCAAACACTACCATTCTCTATTCCACTGTTTACCTTTTGACATTTCTTACCTTTTTTACTACGGAGCATAGTCACATCACATGCCTATTAAAAATCAAATTAGTTTAATTCTGGTTATTCTGTATATTAGTTATTACAAGGTCATATTTTTAAGCAAACATTTAGCACATGTAGCAACGGAAAGACAGGGGAATGACCATTGACGTAGACTTTGTGAAACGTTGCAGAAGCGATTTGCAGGCAAAGGAAGGAAGGAAGTAGGAAGTTGATGTTTAATTTTGTCCTTTTACTTTTGTAGCAAGTTTGGGGATATACGTTTGGCTTATCCCACATCGGAAACTCCACCTAACAAAACAATGCTACAAATGAACATTGTAGAACTCTGCTATGGCTTATTTGTAGCCATGTAGCCAGGTTTTACACCTTTTTCTATGGCAAAGCGATCAGCTCAACTTCCCGTAAATATATTATTTTCTATTTTTCTAACAACTTTCTTTATTTTTCTGATGTCTTACTAATATTTTATAGGGGAATGATATTTTAACACCAATTTTTCAACACTATTTTGATAGTTAAAATTTGGTTGGACGATTTTAAATTAAAAAAAAAAACTTTGACTTTTCTCTTTCAAATATGTCTTTGCATCAATTCTTTTTAATTTGAAATCATTCAACCGTTTTTTGACATGTGTGTAATGTCAAAAATTGGTGTTAAAATATCATTTTTCAATATAAAAAAAATTAGAGATTTATTAAATGAAAATTGTTAGTAAGAAAATTATCGAAATAAAATAAAAATAAATGTCCCTCAAAACAACAAATTTGATTAATTAATTATTATGTGTTTGTATATGTTAATTTGTAAGGAAATGAGAGTATAAATGTGCATAAAAATGATTTAAGAAGTGTCTCATTCGTGTGTAAAGAAATAGAGAGAAAGCCAACTAGAAGAACATGAGAAAACAAAACACTACATGTTGTATTATATATTGAAGTAAAATATTAATATATTGGCATGGGTTATAATAATGTTTGATTAAAAAAATTGTTTATTTTTTTTTTCTCATTTTGTCCCGTTTACATATTTATTTGTCTATTTGTATTATTTGTATTTCAAATTTGTAAATATTTTTAAAGAAATTATTTAATATTATTATATTAACTATAATATAGTTATAATTATTTTATTACGTATATTTTTAAATCATTTAGAAATTGAGACTAATTTAAATGTATATTATTTCTTCAAATAATGTAAGGTGTCTTTTAAAACAAAATCAACAATAATTAATATTAATAATATTATTCTTCCTGTAATAATAAAACTATTATTATTTTAAACATCAATGTTTGTTCTTACAAATAATTAATTGGACAACATGGGGATAATTGATTATTTTTTAAAATGGTTTTGGGTTATATGAAAAACATAATAATTAATTATATTAAAATATATATTATTATCTCAATTATTAATCACTTTTCAACATTTTATCAAAAGACAACAAACATTTTATATACTCTCTTTTTTAATGCTTACGAATGTTGTTAGGTTGTTTTCTGAAGACTGGATTCTAAAAATTTTGAAAAAAATATTGTTGCGTAAGATTTTCTTCAAACAATATTGTAAGTGTTATAGATCTTTTGTTGTAATTCTTTCTAAGAACATTTACCACTCAAGACGATATATTTTCTTGTCTTTCAAATACTCTTTGTTGTAATACACTAGTGTAATGAAACTCAATGTGGTGCTTCTTAAACAGCATTTAAAGAAGGATTATAAAGTTTATTATATTAGTTATATAAATATTTTTGTAACTGAATAAATTAACTTGAATTAAATTGAATGTTGATTTTTATGAATCCAACCGGTGAAAAAATGTCTATGCTACTTTATATTGATCTTAACTACATTATTATTATATATTATCATGACTTATCTTATTTCATTTAAACATTTAATATTATTATAAATTTGTTAGTGGGAATTATATGTTTTTTAAGTTTGATGTAAATCTTTGCTTTTGTCATCCTTTGTTCTTTAAATGGTTTGGTCCAATTAAGAGGTTACATGGTTAAATCAGCTAGTTGAAAAGTTAATGCGTAATAAATGTAAATAATTTATTTTGTACATAAAAAATATATTTATAAATTTCAAAATGAATTTTGAATTCATTTAAGGATGATCGTTCAGTTTTTATGGTATAGTGATTTGATCTCTTAAGTGATTTCTTTAACATTCTTAAATGTGTGATAGTCGCATCTTGGATTAACTGAATGTTATATTTATTATTTTTTATTAAAATTCTTAAAGATAAATAAATAAATGTCATGTCTTTTACCATACGCATCCCAACTAAAAGAAAGCTTTTTGCTTTACCAAAGCCAAAAGAAGCAGTTGACCTCAAAGTCGAATTTTCCCTAACGTACTTTTTTTGTTCTTCACATGCATTAGTTTCAATCCAATGGCTTACTTGCATTTTCCAACATCCTCATATAGTAATGCCTTAGATCATCCAAGGCAAAGCATATGAACAATTACTCTCACTACCCTTAAATTCCCAAATCAGTAACAATTGCATTCACTGCATTTTCCTTTCAATCTCTTCAACTTTTTCAATCAAATTAACATTACAACTTTTAAATCACAAAATAACAATTAAACAATTTTTTTTTCTCAAAAGATTATTTTTATTCAACAACATCCGTATTTTTTTCGCCATATTATAATGTTAAATGTTTTTTTTTTTAATTTTGTATAACTTAGAAATATTTATCAAATGCATACTTTTTTTACTGCTAACATGAGGAAGTACATTGGATGTTTTGACAGTTCCCTGCATCTAGATATTTTATGAGTACAGTATTAATTAGAATTTGGTTTGAATTAATTTGATTCTTTGTTGTCCTTTCTTTGAATGAAGTTAACTAGGGAAGGTCCTTCTAGTGGTGGTAATTCTGTGCGGCATTGTGTACACTTTCATTTATTTATTTACAAGTACAATGGCTAATATGTATATATTTCTAGTAATATTTTAATACTTTTAAGCTGTAATATATTATTGACATGTGGAGTGTTTCTCTCACGTGGGATGTCACTCTAGATATTTTTAAGAAAGAAAACATCTTTTTATTATATTAATAATATATTATATTAGTAAATATTTTAAAGTGTTGTGTTTCTAATCAAAATGTTATGCGAGAGAGAATATTCTTCCTTTTAATCATACATCAATATTTTTAATTTTTTAAAACATTGTAATTTGTGAAGTTTAGTTCAAAACATGTGATAAAGTTCAAATCGCCATTGTCGGTAGTTGGGTGGCTATGTGAAACTGTAATTGAAATTGATCTTATAGAGTAACTCAATGAATGTGGGACCTATTGTGTATTATGAATTACATTATATATTAAATAATTTCTTATTTCATATAAATATTTTATAACATATAATATTTTTAAAATATAAGTTATATAAAGTAGGTCAACCTGTAATTTAATAATTTAACCACTGATAAATCAATGATGAAGTTGAGTTTCACTACAATAATATTATTGTTTAGATCACGATGTTACGTGTGATTATCTCACTCTCTCGTTAATCTCTTATACTTTATATATCTATGTAATTTATTAATCAAAGTGTGAGGTAGCATTTATTGTTTGTTTTTTATAAATATTTTAACCATGTTGTATTCAATTAGTAAGCTCGTCCAACTAAACTTTTGAATGTGTCAAATTCGATTAAATTGTATTTTTGTAATTAACATGATTGAATTTTAAATATGATGAACAAGACTCAACTACATAATAAATATATAAAAATGTTATTTGTTTAGTGGTTTTATGTTTCGTGGTATAAATATTAGTCCTTTATTTGTTACAATTAATTTACCTTATAAAAATATAAACAACAATTAAAAGTAGTTATTTTAAGATATTATGTCTCTTAAAAAAATATTTTAAGGTAACTTTCTCTATAGGGTATGATAACATTTTTTATATATCATCTAATTTAATGACAAATTCAACTAAATAAATTTAACTAGATTATAAAAAAGTTAGATTATATTTGATTCATCTTGGATTACTTAAAGCTAGGTAAAATAAAAACACAAAGTAAAAATTCTTATCATTAAAAAAAATCATGAATTTGTTTCAGTAAGGAATGTATTATTGATTTAACATGGATAATATAATATTTGTTTCATTAAAAAACTTGCTCATATAGGAGTGTTATTTCTGTACGAAATAATTGTAATAACCCCTAAATTAAAAGTAAAATTTTTAATTATATTATATAATAATAAAATTAAGTTTTAGAAAAATAAAAACTTGCATCAGCTTCTTAAGGCACTTTCAGAAACGTACCATTTCATTTCTTCCAAAACAGCTCTCACTAACTTTGTGCTCTTTCAAAACATTGTCTTCTCTCTAGATTTCTATCCCATTGAGCCATTGGAATTCCATTCTGAAGGTACCTAGGAGATCTTGACATCACAAGCTTCGAATTTCACCGATCAGATTTTCAGTTTAGTCGGGTAAGTAGTTTCTCTCCTTTCTTGACTATTAGGAGACCTAAGACCAGCAATTTCCCTGATTGCATGTGTCTTTTGTGTCATCCTCTTCAAATTAATTTTAAATCCCAACTCTAAGAGATGTCTTTTATCACTACCTTGTGGTCTTTAGGAATTGTGGGAGTACTTGAGAAATAGGATCTGTTGAGGCAACCTTGAACTAAAATGTAGAATTTCCAGGTAAGGGAAGCTAGCTTTCTGTCCATTTTATAGTATGTTGTGAATGCATGACAAATTGGTTGAATTGGTTTGAAATTTGTACATGGAAATGGGTATGTGGTGTGAAATTGATGATTAATGATTTTGGACTGTTTGGAATTCTTTGGTATGTTGAATGATGCATGATTGAGACTGTGATGATGATTAAAATCTGTTATTGTAGTGTTTGGGAGAAAACCAAGTGTCTTAGGGTCACTTTTTAGCCATTTTAAAGGAAGTGAGGTAGTGATTTTGAGTATTTGGGGTCTGTGGTGTTTGTGGACTGTTGGGACAGTTTCACTTAGTGTATTGTGACTTGTTTGAGTCACCAAATTAGCCAAAATAGGTGTAGAATGGTAAGTTTTGGTTTTGGGTCCCTAAGTTGGGAAATTGAGTGTTTTAGGGTTGAAATGAAGCTTAATTCACTTTAGAAACGTGTTAGTAATGTTTAGAATCACTTAGGTAAGTTTAATTATGTCTAAAACGAAGATTAGAGGTGTTAGAAGTTGGTTAAAATGGTTAGAAATGTTCCAAATAGGTTCAATCTCAATTCTGCAGAATTCTGCAGAATTCTGCAGAGTTTGGACGTTCGTCCAGGAGTCTTGGTCAGAGAAGGTTCTCCTTCTCTTGACCGTTCGTCCAGGAGTCTTGTCAGAGAAGGTTCTCCTTCTCTTGACCGTTCGTCCAGGAGTCTTGGTCAGAGAAGGTTCTCCTTCTCTTGACCGTTCGTCCAGGAATCTTGGTCAGAGAAGGTCTTTCTTCTCTTGACCGTTCGGCCTGGCTCCTTTGGTCAGAGAAGGTCTTTCCTTCTCTTGACCGTCCGGTCATGGAACTTTGGTGAGAGAAGGAGGTTCCCTTCTCAAAGCGTACGGCCAAGGAATCTTGGTGAGAGAAGGAGGTTTCCTTCTCAAACCGTTCGGTTTGGTATCATTGGTCAGAGAAGGTTATTCCTCCTCTCGACCGTTCGGTCTGGCTTCGTTCTTCGTCATCTAGGATTCTCAGCTTTAGTCACTCTTAGTCTCCTACAAGGTTTCCGGTTCGGTCTTGTTCTCAGCTTGTATAACCGTTCGGTCCGGTAGGGTTCGGTCAGAGAAGGATGATCCTTCTCATGACCGTTCGTTCAACAGAGAGTTATGGTGAGTAGTTCTTTCGCATGACCGTTCGGTCAGCTTTCCTTTCGGCCAGGGGAGGATTTGCCACTCTATAACCGTTCGGTCTGTAGGGTCTCGGTCAGAGAAGAGCTAACTTTTCTCTTGACCGTTCGTTCTGGCATGGGTGTCTGGTATTGGCACCCAATTCTGTCCAGTGGTTCGGCCACTGCTTCTAATGTTCTGTTTATTGCTTAAATCTTGTGGTTGGTTGGTTTATCCAATTGTTTGTGGCAAATTGAGGTGTGTATGATTTTATATGATTTGGAGAATGAAATCTAAGTAAGTTTCTGGAATGAATATAGGAAGCTCAATCTTGGGTGTCTCCATTTTATATGGGCCAAGAATGAGTGATTCAAATTAAGTTATGAAAATGGATATAGGGAGCTCGATCTTGGGTGTCTCCATTTTATATGGGCCAAGATGAGTGATATCATGTTAAGTACTGGAATGAATATAGGTAGCTCAGTCTTGGGGGTTGCCCTTAAAGCTCTAATGACTATTCAATCTCACTTAGAGAAGAGTAGTTCATGTGGTGAAGAGCAGTAGGGGTCCTAGTCTTGGTTGTCTCCATTGTATATGGGCCAAGGTGAGTGATAACGGATAACCTTGTGTGTGGTAGGGTGAAACCCATTGGCAATGGCTTTGCAAAGCAGTAGAGGCCACCACAAGTGCATAACCCGCCATAGCTCGATATTCATTCCGGGTCCGGACGAGTCTAAGTCTAACACTACCTAATAAAACGACAAATTATAACTTAAATAAATTGTTCTTCCTTGTTTGTTGTATTGTATGTGTTATTTAGACTTAGCTTCTTTTGTCTGTTGACTGGTCGGTCCGGTCGGTCTGGTTGTTTACTTTGTGTGGTTTACCGGTTGCGCGTTTTGGGCTTGTTTTGTTTGCGGGTTTTGCCTGTTGCGCGTTTACGTTGGTTATAAATAGTAACCAACCCCGCTCCTCAATAATAACTTTTCATTCAATAATATTCAGTATTTATTCTCTCGCTCCGCTCTCTCTCTCTCTCTTATTTTCCTCTGGTTCTAGGGTTTTCTCGAAACGCTCCAAGAACCCAACAATTGGCGCCCACCGTGGGGCAAGGATTCAAGAATTCCCAAGAAACAATGGCAACCAAGTTTGACGTGGAGAAATTCAACGGCGCTAATGACTTCGGGCTGTGGAAGATCAAGATGGAGGCAATCTTGATACAGCAGGGATGTGATGAAGCGTTGAAGGGTGAGTCGAGGATGAGTGATGCCATGACTCAAGAAGAGAAGAAGAAGATGGGAGATAAGGCAAGGAGTGCAATCATCTTGTGCCTTGGTGATAAGGTACTGAGGGAGGTTGCGAAGGAGAAGACTGCCGCTGAAATCTGGGCAAAACTGGAGTCTCTGTACATGACGAGATCGTTGGCTCATAGGTTGTGCCTGAAGCAGCAACTCTTTTCGTTCAAGATGTCAGAATCAAGAACGATAGAGGAGCAGATTGCAGAATTCAGCAAGATAGTTGATGATCTGGAGAATATTGAAGTGAAGTTGGAGGATGAAGATAAAGCTGTCATCCTGTTGAATGCGCTTCCAAGAACCTTCGAGCATTTCAGGGATACGTTACTCTACGGGAAAGATCAAGTGATCACGTTAGAGGAGGTTTTGACGTCAATTCGAACCAAGGAGTTCCAAAAACTTCAAGATTCGAAGACAACCGAGGAAGGAGCGTCCGGATTGATCTCGGTGAAAGGGAAAGGGAAGAAGCAGTCTGGAAAAGAGAAGAAGCTGAATCCGGACGGTACGAAGCAGGTGCGTTGCTTCAAGTGCCAGAAGATGGGTCATATCAAGAAGTTCTGCCCGAAGAAAGGAAAGGCCGGTCGGCCACAAGAAACCGCTGATGTGGCAGAGGCGTCTGAGGGATATGAGTCGGCTGGAGTGCTGGTGGCTTCGTCTGAAGATCCTCAAAGGAGCTGGGTCATGGATTCCGGCTGCTCCTATCACATGTGCCCGGTGAAGGAGTTTTTTGAGAATCTTGATCAGAAAGAGCATGGAAATGTACTGCTCGGAAATAACAAAGCTTGCCGAGTGCAAGGTATGGGGTCGGTGAGGCTGAAGATGTTTGACAATCGTGAGATGGTGTTGCAGGCTGTTAGGTATGTGCTCGAACTAAAGAGAAATTTGACTTCTATTAGTGCATTTGATCTTGGAGGTTACACCACTAAAGTTGAAGATGGAGTAATGAGGGTCTGTTCTGGAGATTCTGTGGTTGCCAAAGGCAGAAGGAGGAACGGCTTGTACATTCTGGAGGGATCAACTGTCATTGGTCATGTCTCAGTAGCAAGTGGGACCGAGAATACCGCCCGGTTATGGCACTTGAGGATGGGACACATCAGTGAGAAGGGTCTTGAAGAATTGGAAAAGCAAGGCTTGCTTCTGGGAGACAAACTGCAGAAGCTGGATTTCTGTGACCATTGTGTCTTAGGGAAATCACACAGGATACCGTTCGGAAAAGGGAAACACTCAACCGAACGCCCCTTTGAATATGTCCATGCTGACTTATGGGGACCGGCAAGAACCTTAACTCATGGTGGAGGAGCGTATTTCTTAAGTATAATTGATGATTTCTCAAGGAGAGTGTGGATTTACGTTCTAAAAAATAAGTCTGAAACGTTTCAGAAGTTCAAAGAGTGGCACACACAGATTGAGAACCAATTGGGGTGTAGGCTGAAATGCCTAAGAACCGATAATGGGCTGGAGTTCGTTTCAGAGGAGTTTAATGGTTTTTGCAAAGAGAAAGGAATCAGGAGGCACAGAACGGTCGTTGGAACTCCGCAACAGAATGGCTTGGCCGAACGGATGAATAGAACCATTCTGGAGAGGGTCCGGTGCATGTTGCTGGGATCAGGGTTGTCAAAGGCTTTCTGGGGAGAGGCTGCCAATACGGCCGTCTATCTGATTAACAGGAGTCTGTCTTCAGCTCTCAATTTTAAAACGCCAATGGAAGTGTGGAGTGGACGACCGGCTGATTACTCACACTTGAGAGTGTTTGGTTCTTTGGCGTTTGCTCATGTCAGGGGTGATAAGCTGGATTCTCGGGCGGCAAAATGTATCTTTCTTGGATACGCCGAAGGAGTTAAGGGATACAGGTTATGGAGGTTAGATTCACCTTCAAAACTAATCATTAGTAGGGATGTCATTTTTGATGAAACAAGGATGGCGATGCACCCTGAAAACTCTGGAAGTGAGAAGAAGATTCTCGTGGAGGTGGAGCATACTACTAATGGAGCTGGCACGCCCGGTGGGACTGAGGAAAACCAAACGGGTGAAGGGCAAGTTGAAAACGGTCGGACGATAGAGGAGAACCGATCAGATGAATTTCGAACAGACCTTGGTGATGATACAGATGGTATGTCTGGCGAGGGAAGTCATGGAAAAGCTGCTGGTGTTGATTTGAGAAACTATCAGCTTGTTCGTGACAGAGAAAGAAGGATCTCCAAGCCAACCAAACGGTTTGGAGAGGCGGATCTAATCTGCTACGCCCTGAATGCTGCTGAAGATCTTAATCGATCGGATGAACCGAGAAGTTATAAGGAGGCCCTTGACAGCAGCGACCGGCATCTTTGGCAGGGTGCTATGGAAGAAGAGTTGGAGGCTTTGAAAAAGAATAGCACCTGGAGATTGGTGGATCTGCCGAAGGGTAAGAAGGTCATAGGTTCGAAATGGATTTTCAAGAAAAAGGAAGCTACACCGGGCGGTGAGAAAGCGAGGTACAAAGCTAGGCTTGTTGCCAAAGGCTTTACTCAGATTGAAGGCGTAGACTATCATGAGATCTTTGCTCCAATGGTTAAGCATTGTTCGGTCAGAGTTCTGATGGCAATAGTTGCGCATTGCAATTTGCATCTTGAACAGTTGGACGTTCGGACAGCTTTTCTGCACGGCGATTTGGAGGAAACCATCTATATGAAGCAACCGGACGGTTTCGCTGTGGATGATAGGGTGTGTTTGTTGCAGAAGTCACTTTATGGCTTGAAGCAAAGCCCAAGGCAGTGGTACAAGAAATTTGATGACTTTCTGATAAAGCTGAACTTCAAGCGGTGCAATTATGATGACTGTGTTTACACTCTGAATCATGACGGTGAAATGTTATATCTCCTGCTTTATGTGGATGATATCCTAATTGCTAGCAGTGACAGGGGCATGATCGGTGAGACGAAAGCAAGGTTGGCGGATGCTTTCGAAATGAAAGAGCTAGGGGAAGCAAGGCGGATTTTGGGCATAGACATTAAAAGGGATAGACCGGGCGGTAACCTTTTTCTGTCTCAGGAGTGTTATTTGCAGAAGGTAATTTCAAGGTATCGGATGGCTGAATCTAAAATGGCCAGCACGCCGGTCGGTCAACACTTGAAACTTACCAAGGAACAATGCCCAAAGACCGAGGAGGAAAGAAAGAAGATGGAATCTGTTCCATTTTCAAATGGGATTGGGAGCATTATGTACGGCATGGTCTGCACAAGACCGGACGTGGCGCACGGTGTTAGTGTTCTCAGTCAGTTCATGGTTAATCCTGGACCAACACACTGGGAAGCGTTGAAGTGGATGCTCAGATATATACGGGGGACTCTCGGTACTGGATTGTCTTTCCAGAATAACTTTCAAGGTGGAGGTTATATTGAAGGTTTTGTTGATTCTGACTTTGCCGGATGCATGGACACTAGGAAATCTCGGTCGGGATATGTGTTTACGCTGTTTGGGACTGCTGTTAGCTGGAGGTCTACACTACAGTCGGTTGTGGCTTTGTCAACTACGGAAGCTGAGTACTATGCTCTTGCTGAAGGAGTTAAGGAGGCACTGTGGTTGAAAGGTTTGGTTCGGGAACTTGGTTTTGATCAAAAATCTGTATGTGTTCATTGCGACAGCCAGAGTGCTATTCATCTGGCCAATCATCAGATTTATCATTCCAGAACCAAGCATATTGACGTCAAGCTGCACTTTGTCAGAAGCATTGTTGAATCCGGTGACGTTCAAATCTGCAAAATTGCATCCGAAGAGAACTCTGCAGATATGTTGACAAAGCCGCTCGCTAAGGAGAGGTTTCTCTTGTTGTTGTCCAGGATTGGGTGTCTACTGGTCGGTCACTAATTGTTTGACCGGCCGTGTCCGTGTTTTGTTTTTTTTTTGTTTTTGAAGCAAGTCTAGGTGGAGAATTGTTATTTAGACTTAGCTTCTTTTGTCTGTTGACTGGTCGGTCCGGTCGGTCCGGTCGGTCTGGTTGTTTACTTTGTGTGGTTTACCGGTTGCGCGTTTTGGGCTTGTTTTGTTTGCGGGTTTTGCCTGTTGCGCGTTTACGTTGGTTATAAATAGTAACCAACCCCGCTCCTCAATAATAACTTTTCATTCAATAATATTCAGTATTCATTCTCTCGCTCCGCTCTCTCTCTCTCTCTTATTTTCCTCTGGTTCTAGGGTTTTCTCGAAATGCTCCAAGAACCCAACAATATGTCTCTTTTACTATGTTTAATTTTAAATTGATTTGTATGCTTTTGGAACTCTAGCTTACCCTTGCTTTGTTTGTTGCTTGTTCTTGTTTGTGCTTGTTTTCTTTTGCAATGATCATCCAAATTGGATGTGAGCAGAGGTAGGAGAGGCCCCTCTGGAGCAGGTTTTGGACGGCTCAGATGTCCCAGATGTTCCAGTCACTGTCGAGTAGTATAGCTTAGATAGAATCTAATGTATATAACTTAGTTTTCTTTTGTTTTACTTCCTTTTTGAAAGACTCTATGCTATAAGTAGAGCTTTAGTCCTTCTTTTGTATTTCGGATGACTGTATTATATATACATTTCATCTGAATTTCCGCTCCTAACTGCTTTACATTATTATAACATGTTGCATCCCCTTGATATGTCTTAGGCGTATTTTTGGGATGTTACAATAATAAATCAAACATATTTTTCAATTTAAGATTTCTGAAAAAACCCATTTTTTTTTCTTTTCTTTTTTTATCAAAACACGTTTACTTTAGCATAATGATGTTTAGCGTTAAACTTTTTTTTTTTAGAAATTGTAATTAAAAAGTAAAACGTACAAATCAGTCAATAATGATGCTTGAAGTAATACAGAGAAAGATAAAACATCCTTAAAAAGACATATCACAGTGTCATTTCCGTTCATGTTTCTTGTTTTAGATTGATTAAAATATACGATATATCCTTTTAATAAAATACCAAAATACAGTATATTCCATAATTAAGATATTTTATTAATAGTTCAATAATATTACCATTTTTAAAAATAGCAGCATTAGTATTATTACTTTTAAATACAATTTAAAGATAAGGTAATCATTTGCTATTATATTATAAAAGAAGTCTCAATTTTAATAATTACTAATTCGACAATGATCTTGGCTAAGATTTTGATATGAATATAATGACAATGTAATTAAATTTTCGCCCTAACTATAGGTAGAAAGAACCAAATTTTGATCAATAGCAATTTTTTAAATAAAGTTTTACAATATAACTTAGAACTTTATTTTATATAATTAAATAACACTTATTTTCTTAAAAATAAATTATTCGAACATGAATCACGTTTGTACCAATTCATTTTTAATTAAAATGGCAGTCTCTGATTCAAACATACCCTGAAATTAAAATTAAAAATTTCGATAATTATTCCTTGTTTTAATTCGAACACTGTCTAACTCAATCAGGATTCAACCAATATTTAAAACATACAAGAATACACGAATGCATTACGATACTGGGGAACAATTAATTAAGGAAACCTTTACACGATTTTGTTAAGCATGGCAAAATTTACCAGATTAATATTTAAAACACCATTGTAGCTATTAATGTAATGCAATACAAGGAAACAATTATCTAAAAATATTTTAAAATAGGTTTTCTTTAAAAGAAGCATTAAGAGAATAATTTATTACAAAAGTAATGTTTACTATTTCTCTCCTAAAAGATTAGGAAGTAAAACAAAACATGTCTCTTAAACTAAATTAATTTCGGCCATTCATTAAGTTAAAGCATTGATTAATAAAATCCGAAGAAAAGGTATTGTAGGAAAAACCAAGAGAGAGTTGAGGGTATAGGGAGGGAAAGAAAAACAAAGTGAGAAGAAATGGAGTTTTGAAAAAGCGGGGAATGTTGATTTGTGACAAAATTGACCCTGAACCTCGGAGCTGGAATACCGTGGGACCCACATTCCCCACCAACCAAAGCAGAAAGAAACATAAAATTTCCATGGCGTGACAGGGAGAGAACGAAATCGAACCGAAACGTTTCGAAAATTTCTCTGCCATAATAAAAGGGAGAGAGAGATAGAGAGAGAGGGAACGCAGATTGCAGAGAGCGGAAGAGGTGCCTCTTACTCGTTATACACCTTTACGAGTTCGACCCTCTTCATTCTCTTCGTTCTCTTCATTCATATTCTCGTAGCCACAACACGTAATAGCTGCGCCTCTTGAACCGTAGATGGAAGAGAGTTTCGTTTGCCAGTGGAGCGATATCAGATCTCTCTTGTCCATCCTTCAGTGGTGGGCTTTCAATGTCACCGTAATCATCGTCAACAAGTGGATCTTCCAGGTTCCCGCACTTTTCTTTCTCTCATTTCAATTTCCAAACACCCGCCGATTCGCTTCTTCTTTTCTAATTCATGAGATTTATTTTCTTTCATGTCGTCGATTTTCTTAGATTCCGCCGCTAGGTTGCTCCACACGGATGCCTCGCGTATCGTGAAACTGTCGGAATGAAATTGCCTTGGATTACTGTTTTTCTTAGTGTTTCTGTAGATTGCTATTTTCGGCGTTGCGTTTTAATTTGTAGAGCTTCATATCTTAGTCGAAATCCATGCCGCGTGCCTGGATCGAGTTTTTGTGTGTGTTTGAAGCGCCTTTTAAAATTAACCAAGATAGTGATTCTTCTCTCGTAATTAAAAAATAAAATAAAAAATACACGTGATCCTAGCCCATCCACCGAGTACGATTGTAATTCAAAAATATTGTTTCGTTACTGATCTAGTTAATTGCCCGGTACTTCTACGTCCAAGGTGGAGGTTTCTCTTAATTTGTCGAGTTATTTGCCTGGGCTTTGTTTGATTTTATTTTCTCTGGTCGTGCTATGGATTTAATTTAACGCTAGATGTCTTGTTTATGGTGCAATAGACCTGAGATTATTGTTTGTTAATCATTGCAAAATTTAATCTGTTTTTGAATCTCGGAATCTGTCATGTTAGTTTTAACAGCTGAACCAAAATGCGAAAAATACTGTTACTGCAATGTGACTTTCCTACCCTGGAACATACCTTAGTATGATTTTAAAATAAAATAAAAAATTATTCTAACTGGTGGTATGTGTGGTTTAGTTTGTGAATAGAAGCAATTGTGTCTTTAAAGCATATAGAAAGTCTACCTTCTTTCCTTGGAGATTGGGCTTTCTATTGGTGTGTATATTCTACAAGATTCAATTCTGTTTTTTGCTTGTCAGTAAAGGTCTTATGGTTTTGTTGGTTTCATCCCTGGTTCTCAAAACTCCATTTGGAAGGGATTTGTTTTAAAATAATCATTTCATGATGAAGTTGATCTGTAGATAAAGTTTTGTATCGAGGCCTAAATGATTATGATCGCCGACTGTTATATCTTTTATGCTCGTGTTCCGTCTGTAAGCAATAAAAGATTATCAATTCTGACCGCTTAATTTCCACGATCCATGTGTATTTAGGATTCGAGGTATGGATTATAAACAGTTTACCTTTTTTTGCAGAAATTGGATTTCAAGTTTCCCCTATCAGTTTCATGCGTCCACTTTATCTGTTCAGCCATTGGGGGATATGTGGTTATAAAGGTGCTGAAACTTAAGCCACTGATAACTGTTGACCCTGAAGATCGCTGGCGAAGAATCTTTCCAATGTCATTTGTGTTCTGTATTAACATCGTGTTGGGGAATGTGAGCCTACGATACATTCCAGTTTCTTTTATGCAGACAATAAAGTCATTCACACCTGCCACCACAGGTGGGTTTAATAATCGATGTTAACATTTCTGCCACATATTTGCTACCTGCTTTACATTAAGATTTGAGGATGTTTACGATTACATCTAATCTTGGTAAACTGGTGCAGTTGTTTTGCAATGGCTAGTGTGGAGGAAGTATTTTGACTGGCGTATTTGGGCTTCTCTTGTACCCATTGTTGGAGGGATTCTTCTGACATCTGTAACAGAGCTTAGTTTTAACATGTTTGGATTTTGTGCTGCATTATTTGGCTGTCTGGCTACTTCTACAAAGACTATTCTTGCAGAATCTCTTCTGCATGGATACAAATTTGACAGGTACCATCTTTATGCTTGAATTCCCTTGTTGTTGATAACTCTGTATTTTGGTTTTCTTTCTATCCCTTCTCTATTTTTTGCCATTTCTGGGTTTTCCAGTATGTATTTTCCACTTCAACGTTATTTCCATGTCCTTAATATTATTTATTATGAAAATGGCTTTTACCTCATTGATTGCGTTTTTTGTTAACCTTTTTCTCATATGTAGAGCTAGGAAGTATTCTATATTGGAGCTACGAACATCTCTGGGTACTGTTTAGTGCTTAGTTTGATTGCAGTCAATCACTAAGAATTAGATACAAATAAGCCAAAGCAAAAAATTGCTGGGTTTCACCTTTTAGTTAATGTAGAAGGCCCTTTATACGGTGATTTTATTTATTAATGATCAATATTTGTGTTATATAAGAATACTAATGAATAGTGCCTTTCGAAGTATAGACACACGTCTTCGTGTGCATCTTTATTATTGTAGGCACGTAGCTAAGCAGTATGTCTTGGTATGTACAAGCATTTCTGATCAGCATTTGTTGAGGTGCCAAGTTTACAACAATGTTTCATTTGTTCCTTTGTATTTGTTTGCTTCAAAAGGAACAGAATAGTGTTTTCACCGGTTATCTGGTGATATTTTACGTTTTTGGGTACTTGAAAGTTTAGTAGGGGAGGCGTTACCTCATTCCAAGGTCAGGGGCATGCCTCAAGTCTTTGTAAAAGTTTTATGTTAGGAGTACTAGATTGAGTAGGATGGGCTATGAACTTTAGTCTTGAGGTTTTCCATCTAATGGACTAGTCTTTTTGAGTTGAGTGACTCTTATGTTTTTTTGTGTTAACAATATATGCTTTTGTTGAGAATTGGGTTATCGGCCGAATTAAGGAGCAAATAAAAACTGATAATTGAGTGCAACTGTCAAAGAAAAAGAAGAGATATAATTGGGTCAATATTGGTTTGTGGATGTCCTCCCTCAAAAAGGAGTAACAATGTCACGAGTTCTATATTTAGTAAAATGAACTACCTAATGTTGTTAAGAAAGGATTATTTATACACTGAATTAAGTAGCAAATAGAAACTGATAGATGAGTGAAACTGTCGAAGAAAAGAAGAGTTACCATGGGGTCGATATTGGTTGAGTGAATGTCTTCGCAACAATGTATAGCTCCGCAGCGAGTAAAATGAAATACTTAACATTGTTCCGCAGAAATTGCACCGAAGACGTTTTTCTTTTGGCAATGACGATTGGCATATTGTTATTCTTTGTATTTGTCTTGGCTGTGCTATTTTATTCTACTCGGGTCATGTCATGGTTTCTCTGAATAGCTTTGCCATGACTTTTCTGCAGCACACAGACTAACTTTTCTTTGCATGTATCTTTAGCATAAACACAGTTTATTACATGGCACCTTTTGCAACCATGATCTTGGCGCTTCCTGCAGTGTTACTCGAAGGCAATGGAATCCTTGAATGGTTTGGTACCCATCCATATCCTTGGTCGGCTCTCATCATTATTTTTAGCTCCGGGGTGTTGGCTTTCTGTCTTAACTTCTCAATTTTTTACGTGATTCACTCCACCACTGCTGTGACATTTAATGTTGCCGGAAATCTTAAGGTGCGATTTATTATGTATAAGTTCAAGCATCATGGTTTGCACTTAATGTATTTTGAGAAATTGTGTATTAGACCATCATCCCTGCACGAGATGCGTTTCTCTCCTTTTGGACTTTATTTCATTCTAGCTTAACATTTACTCCCTTGTTTGGATTTATTAAATTAATCTTCATTCTTTGACTTTGCTTCATTAAGTGCATGCTAATGTGCTCGTGTTAAAGGATAATTAATGTCGGTGGATCTGAACCATATGTTAAATCTCACTTCCTCTATGACTCTTTCATTTTATGAGTTTTTGGAACATTTTAGTCTTAACTCTTTCCTAACTTCAAAATATAAAGAAAAAAATAATTTACTTTGCTAGTAAGACCCTTATTTATGGCTACTTGAATTAGTTATTTTCCTTTTTGTTTTTGTTATGAACTAGAGCAAATCAAAAGAGACCGAAGTAAGAAGTATTTGAGAATTTTCAAATTAATCAGAATCGTGTTTTTTGTGCAGGTTGCTGTTGCTGTCCTTGTTTCTTGGCTGATATTTAGAAACCCAATTTCATATTTAAATTCTGTTGGATGTGCCGTGACTCTTGTGGGCTGTACATTCTATGGTTATGTGAGGCACATGCTCTCCCAACAGCCAGCAGTCCCTGGAACTCCTCGGACCCCCAGGACTCCAAGGACCCCCCGGAGTAAGATGGAGTTGCTTCCTCTTGTAAATGATAAATTAGAAGATAAGGTCTAGTTTTTCTTTTGCTACTACGCATGAAAGTGGTGTTTCAGCCTTTTTTTTAAGGCAGTAATAGCAATAGGTGCGAATACACTAAAATGACTACCCGTTATTTATTGTTAGATTACCCAAAATTATTAATACAAGTTTCTTTCGTTTTTCTTCTACCATCCTACCTCTCTTCCATCTTTGTCAATTCTCTCCTTTTCCCTTCCACACCTAGGGCTGACTTGTTTTGGCTCCCGTAGGCTTTTCTATATTTCTCCCGTTTGATGCCGTGCACTGTAAAATCTTATTGTTATTTTCGAAAGTGAATACGTGTCCATATAATAGCAATTTTGACAATCAACGTTTTATTAACAAAAATAAAAATGCCTGTTTCTTTTAGTTAATCGCGAAGAGTGTGTGAAATGCATGTGATTGACAATACAGATAACTTAAACGATAAATTGAAATGTGCTACTTCTTATAATACTAGTATTTTCACCCTTGCAATTTATTATATAAATTTTATATATGAAAATATAATTAAAATTTAACGTAAACATTATATCTTTTAAAATCGAAAAATAGTACTTAAATAATTTATAATGAGTATGGTACACTTCTCAACAAATGGTACTGCGAAAATTAGTGGCTCCTTGACGATGACTTTTTTCTACCAGCTCTAAACACCGAAGAACACAGTAACAAAACACACAAGCATGGACAATTATATTATTTTTATTAAAAGTCAGATTTCTTGGTCACTCGACATTAGTAGAAGATATAGTAAGAACTAGTTACAGGGTGATATAGATTATAGATGACGATGCAGATACAAAGGTTGCTCTAACCACTTACCCCTTTTATCCCTTCTAGGATCTGAACTAGAAGCATCTAAATTTTCAATCTAAGCCAAAAGCCAGAAGTTCTTCTGCCACCTAGTGCTAATGAAGTATCCATTTGTGCCCTGGCTTCTCTTCCTCACTCCAATCGTCAAGCACTCTGCTTTATTGATGCAATGCTTCACAAACTCCTCCGTACAATTGCTTCCGCTGCTTCCACAGATACTGCAGAAATAATTCTTAACTAATAAACTGCATACACTGAATCGCTTAAAACTCAAATTGAGTGACAGGAAGTTTAAAATTTTGTAACAAAGGTTGGTTATTGCAGTTGTGTGGATGATAGAACTCACCAACTTAAAAGAGAAGATGACTTCTTTTGGCCCAGTACCAGGACAGAGACCTCCAACTTCTTTACTTGGCTCATTACTGTGGCCAGTTTTGGTCCTTGGATAACGAGCGCTTCCACTTCAACCTATGTCAGACCATAACCTTATCAGTAACTCTTTATTCAATAAGGGTGGGAACAACATAGGAAGAACTGTCAAAAGAAAAGCTGAAATATCTGAAAACTTCTCATGATTTCTCTCTGAAAAGTGAAAACAAAAGAAGGGGGTAATGCAAGAAGCCAACACCCTTTGCCATCTAAAGAAAACAAAAGTTGGAAAAGAAACAATGGCAAAAGAGGTGATATGAAAATAATAATAATAAAAAAAAAGGATAAAAGAAGGGACTTCCTAATCCACTGTTATTGAACAGCACTGAAAAATAAAAGAACAACTTGAATCAAGATCTACACTATCCCTTGCCTCTCTATTTGAACACAGTATATGAAATGAAAGAAGTAACAAACAAACACAACCAACTTACCCCAGGTTTGCAATCTTTGCAAAGAGAGCCGAGATAATTGACGAGATAGGTGGAAGAAGAAGGTTCAGGACCCTTGTGAGGAGGTACAATATGAAGAAGAGTCAAGGAATCACCCTTATTAGTTACATGAGTAAGTGCCCACATCATTGCATGCTTGGAATGTGAAGTTCCATCAACCACCACCATCACCCTCTTCTTCCCCATCACCCCACCCTCCTCGTTTCCGTGCATATCAAACCCTTCCATTCGATTCACGCTTCCCTCACCCTCAAAAACGAAGCCGAAGAACTGAACATTGATCTCTAGAACACACGCCACACTTGATTTATGCAACCGCAAGTGTGGCACCGTACTATTATTACCAGATAAAGAGGGTGTAGGTGCTAGAGTGTTGCAGGAGTTTTGTTTGACAGATTACTATAGTTGGGAAAACACACTTGCACTTGCTAGTTCCTAGAGAGAGAGGAGCAGAGTAGGTAGAGAGGGTGATGCAGGAGGGTAAAATGTGATGCCAATTGCGAAGGCTTGGGCTTTTATTAAAGTGTCACGGGAATCTGAGGTGGTCTGTATTATGCATGATGCAAAACAGGATCTTTTCGGAAATCTTTTTCATCTATTCCAGAATCTTTTCTACCATTGTAGTAATACCGTTTTTGTCTAAATAAACATTTATCGCTAAGCAATAACAATAACGATAAAAACCAATTTTCCCATAACAT
This sequence comes from Vigna mungo, assembly GCA_036885675.1. NCBI lineage: Eukaryota > Viridiplantae > Streptophyta > Magnoliopsida > Fabales > Fabaceae > Vigna > Vigna mungo. The sequence goes on from CP144699.1 coordinate 31,755,551, forward strand.
ATGATGTCTTACCTCATTCCGCATGATGTTTAGTGGTCCATCAGTAGTCAGATCAGTAATGTATATATGATGGATGGATATAGAATAGAGATTTTCTGGGCAAATTCTTGTATTGTATCCAAAATGTAATGTTTGAATCATATCAGGTTACATTGTAATAATCTCATCATTAATTAACTTGTTTTAATTATGTTGATGGGATTAAGAAACAAATATTTTGAAATGTTTGAATGAAGCATACACAGTAACACAGTGGATCACTGCAGAACTTTTACATTACTATTACTGTTTGGAGGTGAACTTAAATGCAACTCACTTTCACGAAAACAGTGTATCCAACTGGGTTTGCCTGGGGAATCGTTTGTGCCTATTTAGATTAACTTGTTTATTTCTTCCAAAGTAGATCGATTAAACTTTTCTTTAAAAACGATTACAGAATCAGTATTTCTATAACTGTCATTAGCTGCGTTGCTTTAACTCTATCGTACCAGTAGCTTTTCAAATTGAATATTGGGTGAAAGCTTGAGTTTGATAACCTCACCTTCCAAAATAAAATCAATTGATGATGGTCTCAGTGATCAGAGCATAGGAAAAGACTAATTTAATAAAAATAGAATCTTGAAATGAGGGTTTTGGCATGATTGAGGGGTTTCAATTACTGATAATTAAACCTAAACGAGAGTTTATATTTTTTGAATAAAAAAAGAGTTGCTTTACTTCTCATTCACTGGTCAGTGGTCAGACAGCAGAACTGACAGAGTTAATAATAACAAAATTGAAAAGAATAAAAAAATAATAAAAGGGTTTTGTTAAGTTATTAATTAATTAATATGATGATTATTTATTTATGCATAGAAAGGAAAGGGTGTCAGAAATATATAGGCAGCCTCGTGAATTGGGTTTTGTTTTGTTTGGTAATGGAAGCACAGAAATTGGTACCTTCAAATTATTGCTCCCGTAGCCCTCGCTGAACCAACTCAAGTACTTCACTATACATCAAAACTACCATTTTACCCTTTTTCACTTTTCTCACTTACCCCCTCTTAACTCCTAAACCTAATTAATTGTCGGAAGGGTGCTCTCGTAATTTGGTCTATCAGATTCCTTCATAGACTGATTCGAATCACACTAGTTGTTGTTGCACCATCTACATCATTCATATCATTAATATTAATATTTATTTTTACATTCAATTCATGGAAAATAATTTATCGTTCAGTTTGATGGAATTTTTGTATTAAATATGAATTTAAGATGGAACACTAAACATGACTAGAGAGTCCAACATACCATCCTTTTAATATGGATAATTTCAACTTACATAGAATTATCTTATATGAATAATGGAAGTTATTCTTATTTTCGTTAAATTTATTAGATAAGATAAAAGGTATAAATTGAATGTTTTGTCTTCAAATAATATTTAAGTTATATATCCATATCTCGATTTTATTTTTAAAAATTGTTTCGATACGTTGAAAGAAAAAGACACATGTAATAACTTTTAATCTCGATTTCTTCCGAACACATAAGACTTTCTAACATACACAATTTTACTTAGTTTTTATACCTTTGAACCAAAGTAACATTTTGATCCAAGAAGACAAGCCGAAAAAATAAAAAATTAAAATGAGACGATTTTATGAGAAAAAAAGATGCATAGAATTTGTCTTTCAAAACTCTTATAACAAATGCATGCCATTCCAAATTGCGACATTAATTATTTGAAATCGTTCACGATTATTCAAATATATAAGTATATACGTGAAATTAAATGATTAAGGTATAAAAAAATTATTATTAATAATTATGTTCTAATCACTTTTAATAATTTTATATCACTTATATCGTGTTTGTTTGAAAAGAATGTCATGTTCATAGTAATTGACGATGAGTAATTTGTGAGACTTAGTGTGTTCGCTTTGGATGATTTAAAAGCAAATTTGGAGGATTGAAGAAATTTTAAATCATCGCATCTTAGTTTGGATTTGCAGTGATTGCTAATGAAATGACTGAATGTCCTTAATATATAAACAAATTTACTTTACAGATCTTAAGCTATTAAGCTTGTAACCGATTTCAAACAAGCATGAAACCGGTTCCACTAAACACATTGTTTTAAATACTTTGTTGTATCCGATTCCGCTCGAATGTGTATTTAGTTCCAATGAGATGTATTCGATTCCAAAGGAGTTGTATTCGATTAAATGTTTTCTTTATTCAATTTTAATAAGGTTTATTCGAATACACCATGTGTTATTCAATTCACCATGTGCTTAACCCCTTATTAGATTCCAATAAGGTGTATTCAAATTTTGTTATTCGATTTTCATATTGGATTACCATGTATTTAAATAATAATAATAATATTAATACATTTTTTCATGTTAAAAATTAATTTTTATTTTTTTCTCACCTTATTATAATTTTTATAATTATATATAATATTAACAATTATCATTTTATATTACTTATACTAATTAAATATTTTTTTTATCTTTCACATTCATCAAATCTTATACTAATTTTTACAAATTTTACTTCTAAATTCATTCTCATTCACTTCCAAATCTCTTAAAAAAACAATCAACTCACTCTCAAATCTTCTCTGATTCATCAATTCTCTCCCTCCAAATCCATCTTTTAAGAATCCAAGTTTAATACATTTTCAATATTTTGTTTTCTTTTTATTTTTAATAATTTTTTTTAAAAAAAATCATAATAGAGTTTCATGTTTTAAAACAAATAATATATGGAAGGATGTTATTTGACAACTTTGAGATTAAAACAAATTAGCATACTATTTTATATCCTAACGTTCTCTTTTTGGTTTTCTTCAAAGAAACGTAAACTAACATGTTTTATACGTAGATGAGAGAGTTACAACTTACAATGCATTCTTGATTTACGAGCATAAAGAGTTTTGATGGAGCAATGTATGTTTGTGTATATAACCTTAAATGACAGATGGGGAAGACGAAGATGCATCTCATTCATTCACCTTAACATTGAAATGAGCAACAAAGAGAGTACAGACGAAATAGCGTTCAGCATCTCGTGAAGTACTGAAATAAAAATGCCATCGATATTCTTTCATCATGCACAATACGACACACTCTAAATTTAAAACATTATTAAAAGAAGCTGTTGAGGCTGCTGCACTTTCTCAATCATCCTTAATGCTCCCTTTTTTTTTACAATGTTTTTTCTACATTTCTTCCTCTTAGACAACGCAACTATTAAATAATAAATTTTAAATTTAATTCAATTTTATAAAGTGAAATATCCACTATCTATTTTATTTTTATAAACAAACTATTCTTTATAAGATGAGGACTATGTTTTATACCATTAATTGATTTGTTACTATTAAAAAAAATTAAATCGTTGTTTTGCTCGAATTCTTTTATCTTCCTTTAAACTTCCTCCTTCACATTTTACTGATGTTTATTTGATTTGTTATGTTCTTCTACTTCATTATGAAGGCGTTTGTTTGTGATAACTAAAACTTTATTTTTTGGAAATTGCTTTAATTTTCTTTCTTTTGGTTTTGCTAATTATATATGGTATACATTATTTTGTTCATATAATCATAGTTAAAATGGAAACCTTCTCACATGCTATGATGGTTTCAAAAGCTAGAGGTTGTGCATTGTTATCCAAGATTGATGACTATGATATATATTGGTTTATTCTATGAGTAAATCTTCATTAGCAATTTTTTTTTTCAAATAATCGTCAGACTTTATCCTTCACATAAGATTTAAAAGTCAAAATTGGTCCTCTGTAATGACAAAATACTCCTATGACTTATGTTTGTGAAATAGTTACTGACTATTGTTTGCTTCCTCACTCATTGCTTTTGCAAAGTGATTATAAATATGATATCATAATTTACCTTCATTTTTTTTAATTAAGTATTGAATTCCCCTCTTTACAGGTATGAGCCAAATACAATTGACCTATCTGATAACAATGAACTAGAGTGAGAAATTTATTTGTAATTCATAGATCATAGTCTTTCTTCTTAAGCTAACAGTTTGTATTTCGTGTAGATATTGGCTCACCATTTTATCAGAGCATTTGTCAGATCCTATGGACAAGGTAATTAATTTTTTTGAAAGTTGGAACAACGGGTGTTTATGCTTATGGCTCTTTGTACTCAAATGTTTTTAAAACATTAAGATTGGACTTATAGGACACTCTCAAGTTTAAATAATATTTCTCTTATAGTGTCATTACATACATTTGATATATATATATATATATATATATATATATATATATATATATATATATATATATATATATATATATATATATATATATATATATATATATATATATATAAGTACATACCGTTTGAATATATTTTAAGATTATTTAAGTTATATTAGATTGTGGTTTCATCTTTTGATAAGTTTTCAGAGGGGATTTCCTTAAACCTCTTTTTCAATAATTCGAGCATGGCTCTTTGAGCACTTCCTCCTTGCATAATTCCCCTATTTCCAATTTTCCTTTGGTTGCAGTTATCCAAAGGATTCAGAGAAAACTTGTTGGCTAGACAAATTGGGTTAACAAGAAACCAGGTACAATAGTTAATATTTTTCTCAGTTATAGAAGATTGTGTAAGTGCAGGTTTGTGAATGATTACTTGTGTTGAATAATCACTCTTTTTAAAAGGTAATAGTAAAGAGTATATAATGTTTACACAAACAATTTATAAGTTGACATGTATGGTAAGTTTGATAATTTTTATGATAATTAGGTTGAAAGCAATACCGCTTTCAAATTTAAAAAGTAGTTATTTTGAATTTTTTACATATGAATATTTGGTTTTGATGAGGATCAAACAGTAAAAATCAATGATCCCCTAAAATTTTAGTGTTGATGTTTGCTGGCCTCCATTTGATTCATGTCAGGTGCCAAATTGGTTCATTAATGCAATGATGCAGCTTTGGAGCGACATCACTAATCGTTGGCTTAATTTCTTTTTATTATTGGATGACTTCTATGTTACTAATGTTGTCAATCCTGATCAATCACGCTTCAATTTCACATTAGAATTCACCATAACCACACTTCGTCCCTAGTTCTATCTTATTTATCTAAATTTTACTTTTTTAGTATCTGTTTTTGATAGAATGAGTTAGTATAGATACCATATTTTGTTTCTTCTTATATAATCGATAGATTGGTTTATGTACAGTTTTATATTGATGAAATGAATTTGTTTACTCTAGCTTGATTGTAGTTTTGTTTCTGTAATTGAATTTTGCTAGCTCAGTGAATTTTCTTTAAGTTATAATATGGTATTATAGATAAATTATACATATTTAATCTTAATAACTAGTTAGCTTTAGTTCTAGTCTTAGTTGGGCGTTCAAAACTTTAGGAATTAGTTTGGTTAGTTTTTAATTGTTGATTATACGATTTGTTAGTTGTTGTCCTGTTTTGAACAATCTTCTTTCATTGTCCTGTCATACGTTGTAAAAAAAATAAAATTGTTTTGAGTCTACCTTTCTTTGCTTAGAAATAAATGAATTCATATCTTTCCAAACTTTCCCAACATTTGGTAATGACATACCCTCCAAATAATATATTGCATATGATTAAAATTAAACAAGATTAAGCTTAAAGACTTACATTTAAGTGTTATACACAGATGAAAGAATCCATGTTCACAACTAAAAGGAGTTACAAATGGTGTTGTGATTTTGATGGCAACTCCTTTCATCTTGATTATGCTGTTGTCTTGTGTTGTTGTTAACATTATATGATGCAGGTAACATATATATGTTTAAACTTGTCTGGAATTTAATTTTTGGCATTATGTTGTTAATGTATTTGATCACCTTTTTTTGGTGTAGTGAAATGGAGGAAGTTGGTCAAAAGACTGAATGTTCTCATAGTAGGAAGAAGGTATGTGTGGTGTATTACTTTTGCATACATTTGCCAGTGGTAGAAAACAAAAAAAATCCAGGAAATACTTGACAAACTTGTACGTCCTTCCGATAAAGTTGTTGTGAAGGATATTGACGTCAAAGAATTTGCAAAAGACTACCAAACCAAGGAAACAACAGACGCGAAGAAGTGCTCATCCATACCCAATAAGACATGCATTGTTCCAAATTCATCTGGAAGGAAGGAATAATAAATATTATTTAGGATAGTAATGTTTTCTTTTGTTCATGTAGTATTGTGAAACACCTCCTATTATAATCTCCTTGCATTAGTCCATTATTATATTTATGTAATTTGACTTCCTTTAATATAATTTGTTATTATCTGTCACTCAAATAATTGTTAAAAAAAATGCTGCAAGAAAGCGAGTGGTAGCAAAGGCAACTTAATTGGGTAGTTTAGGCTATCTTTTTGCACGAAAAGAGCATTTTTGAATCTGCCATTTGTTTTCAAGATCCATACTTTATTGTGAAGCAATTATATTGAATAAAATTTATTAATTATCACTTAATAACACATTTACACCGAATTGAATCCCCAAGGAAACGTTTTTGTTTAAATGTGAAGGTGCATGAAAGATAGTGGTAGCAAAGGCAAGCTATCTTTTTGCACGAAAAGGGCATCTTTGAATCTGCCATTTGTTTTCAAAATCCATACTTTATTATGAAGCAATTATATTGAATAAAATTCATTAATTATCACTAAATAACACATTTACACCTAATTGAATCCCCAAGGAAACGTTTTTGTTTAAATGTGAAGGTGCATGAAAGAGAGTGATAGAAAAGGGAACTTAATTGGGTAGTTTAGGCTATCTTTTTGCACGAAAAGGGCATCTTTGATCTACCATTTGTTTTCAAAATCCATACTTTACTGTCAAGTGATTATATTGAATAAAATTCATTAAGTATCACTAAATAACACATTTATATCGAATTGAATCCCCAAGGAAACATTTTTCTTTAAAATTATGGTGCAGGGACGAAAATGGTAGCAAAGACATTATAAGTGGGTAGTTTAGGCTAATTTTTTGCACGAAGGTGTCATGTTTCAAGTTGGCACTTCATTTTGAAATGCATATTTGTCGTCAAAAAATAATGTCCTATACATATCCCCTTAAACACATTATGAAATACAAATCCTGGACATTGCAGAACAAAGATAGTAGAAAAATAATGCTCACTGTTGAATTCAACCATGTCAAAGTGCTTACCAAAAGTCAGTCACTAATCATTGTTATGTTGAAATTACATTGGTATTAAATGTTAACAATACATTTTTTTAAAAAGTCTAATACATTAACCGTAAAAAATGCAAGACTTCATTTCGCCGCACATTGTCAGGGTCTAATATCCAATCAGAAACATACTTCTCCCTAATCTCTTGCAGTTCCTCCTGGTAACACATAAATAAACACTATTATAATACTTCATTAAAAGTTATAAAGAACTACGAATTTAAGTAACTTACACTAGTGTAATTGGGCATTGTTTTGCCTTCGTATCTCTCCACACCGTCCCACAAGTCCATGAATTTCAAAACATATACTCCACAATCATATCTACATTAAACAAAGTCCAGTTTTGAAATCCTCATACTGTAATTCTTTCAAACTAACAAATATCATAATTAAAGTCAACAACTTTAATACTTACGAATTTGGTTGGATTGGAGTATGCACGTGTTGGACAAATAACGACAGTTTGTTTGCTTCATAAGGATTGAACAAATGCCCAAAAAATATTTCAAGATTATGGGCCTGCAAAACAACAAACTTAAGTTTAAATTCAAAATCAATCAAAAGATTTAGGAATAGATAGTACAAATCAATTACAACATTTACCATTACAGTGTCAAGTTTCAGTACAAGAAATAGATTGTTCTGATATGTAAGAAAATATTCAATTCAAAAATATTCTTAAACCAAATTTCAGCTTTACGTTCATTCCAATGGCCGTGTTTTTGGTAGAGAACAAAGTCAATGCAAATCCATTTTCCAACATTATTTTAAATAAACAATAAATAAGGCCTCTTAAATTATCTATACCAATATTCATATACCTATCACCAAATGGTAGAATCTAACTAAGAGAATTAAGAGCAAACAAAATATAATACCAAATATTCATATATAAAAAAATTCAAAATAACTACTTTTTAAATTTGAGAGCGGTATTGCTTTCAACCTAATTATCATAAAAATTATCAAACTTACCATACATGTCAACTTATAAATTGTTTGTGTAAACATTATATACTCTTTACTCATAGAATAAACCAATATATATCATAGTCATCAATCTTGGATAACAATGCACAACCTCTAGCTTTTGAAACCAACATAGCATGTGAGAAGGTTTCCATTTTAACTATGATTATATGAACAAAATAACTTATACTGTATATAATTAGCAAAACCAAAAGAAAGAAAACTAAAGCAATTTCCAAAAAATAAAGTCACAATTATCACAAGCAAATGCCTTCATAATGAAGTAGAAGAACATAACAAATCAGATAAACATTAGTAAAATGTGAAGGAGGAAGTTTAAAGGAAGATAAAAGAATGCGAGCAAAACAAAGGATAAACACGTCCTAGAAAGTGTGACAGAACAGGGGACCAAACAAAGGCAACTTTTATAGTGGAATGGTCAAGAAATAAGGGTTTAAAAACTATCTATGCTTCAGAAGCAAAGATCCATTCGAAAAAAGGGGAGAAATCATAATTTTATTCAAACAGGTACTCACAATAAGCAAGGGGGAAAATATTGATTTCACTTCACCATACATGTTAGTGAAAGATTCAAAACTAACCACAAAATACAGAGGTTAACTCAGTTTATAATTTTCTCTAGCAACATGCACCAAAAACCACAAAGTACAGAGGTTAACTCAGTTTATAATTTTCTCTAGCAACACGCACCAACATGGTCAAAAGGGAATATGTAGTATACATGATGATACTCATCGTACGTCGGCAGAAGGACACAACAACAAGGGCGGTGCTCGGAGAGTGGGAAGAAACGCCAGTAATCGACGTTCTCGGGGCGTCACGGTGGAAGCTTCTGTCGAAGAGAGGCTTCTGTCCTCCGGTGGCCGTGTGAAGAGACGCGACTTCTGTGAACGGCGACAGAGTCTGGGTAGTCCTCCGGTGGTCATTGAACGGCGAACCACGGTGGCAACGCGACGAAAATTTGTTGTTGAGAGGGAGAGTTTCTCTCTCTAGGGTTTCTTTCAGAATCTGAAAATGAAATTTGAAATCTTTCCTTCCCCTTTCACACAGACCCCTCCACTAATTCAATAATCCACGTCATTTTTTATTTTTTTTTATTTTCTTAAACTTCAACCAATGAGAACGTGACATGTCATTGGTGTCAAAAATTTGTCACCACAGATATGTCAAAGTATCATTTTCCTTTAAATAAACCGAATTGATCCATTTTATCATATTTAATAAAAAATTATTTTATGAAAAAAAAAATGTAAAAGTTAAACGTGGAAATAGGTTTGACCACCCAATAGGAACCTATGACCTTATCCGTGACCTAATATAATAAAGAAGGGTTAGGCTTGAACTTTCAAAAATCCTATTTAACTAAATAGGTCAATCTTGAGCTTATGAAAAGCATGTTAAACTTAATAAGCCAGCTAATTTATTTTTCTAAATGTAATAAATTTTAATATACTTATTATAAATAATATTTTTTTATAAATGATTATTAATAAACAGATAAAACTATTAAAAAGACTAAACCTAGTAAAAGAGCACCTCTAATAAATTGAGACCGAACCTTAATTTTTTTTTTCACTTACAAATAATTTATTTATACAAACCGTAGCTGTCGTAAAACATATAATTCAATTCAACGCAACTTATTTAACCGCTACAATTTAAAATATTTCAAACACTTAAATACTTAATTGATATTTATCCTTTTATTTTTATTTTTATTGCAACATATAACTTCGCTTTTATTATATTTTCTCTCTTTTGATGCTGATATATATGTCCTGTTTGGATTTGAAAAGAAAATATAGATGAAAACAGAGAAATAAGTAAGAAGCAATCAAAAGAATAAAAATCATATAGTTTTATTACTTTAATAAAATAAAGAATAGATTCTACTACAATTTTAAAATTAAATATTTTATATTCATCCTTTGTCAAAGCAATAAAATTAAGAGTAAAAAATCTTAGACTCAAATTCATACAACTAGTTCATATTCCATATGTAGTCATTCCACATGCTTTCTATTTATCCTTGTAAGAATAATGATAAATTTAACCTTAAAAAGTAGCTTGTGAAGTGGTTCTTTAGGTATCAAACTACTAGTTTTTTAAAAAAAAAATTAAATTCTTTTTTTCTCTTGTATATAAAAGCAGTGACGAAATGGTGTTGGGGATATAGTGGGTGGTGAGATTTGAAAAGGGAAAGGAAAACGAAAAGTAAAAAGCAGTGATGGCCACCAAAGTTCTGTGGAGAGACTGAGCAGAGTCAAGCAAGGGAAATGGCAGGTTCGGTATGCCAAAAGCAATCGAACAAAAATATAAAATAAACAACAGAATCATAGTGCTCTATCACCACACACCAACACTTTTTAAGACCTTATAATCATTATTTCGTTACTATCAAATTTGTATTTATGGCCTTTCTAACCAAAACACTCCATTTTTTAAGGATCTGTCTGTGAAAAACAAATAGTAGAATTTTCGCTTTTACTAAAGAAAAATCCACAGTCCAATAGGAAAGTATAAGTCGTATCTTTAATTTTTCATAATTATTTTGATAAACTAAAGTAAATATATAAATCAATGTGCCAAAAAAAACTTATAAATCATTTGCTTTAATAAATAAAATAAAAAGAGTGTCCATGCGTGATGTTGATGTTTCGGCCGTTGTATATTATGAAAGTAGGAATATGTATGGCTATTCTTGATCCATACATGTCTTCGTTTTAATAGTGAGCAGTATTTTATACACAAAGAATACTTGTTTCTATGGAAAAAATTTGGTGAACACTCTAACGCCCCGGCAACTTACAGATACTGTTGACTGCCCCCACATATCACCACGAGGCCCAGTGTGCTTTGTCATCACTCGCACACTTTTCGGGAAAACTTTCCGGAAGGTTACCCATCCCAGAATTACTCCAGACTAAGCACGCTTAACCATGAAGTTCTTATGGGTTGGGCTACCGAAAAGTAAATGCATTTAAGCTATCATTGAACTGTATAGTCTCATACCTATACAGTCTCTAAATCCCTCTCATTGTGGTGTATGTTCGATTCGTCCACGTGCCCCTCCCACTGGAAGCCTTGCCAGGAGCCGCTCCTTGTATGCGCCTCCTGTACCATGCCTCTTGCACCGGCGATCACTCCTTGCCCTCGTCAGTGCCCGGGTGTCACATGAAAATTTTAGCTTTAGCCAAGTTCAATCCCGGGCCTTCACGCCACATACAACACACACATAACATATTACCACTTACATAAGAGTTGTTTGATAGTGGGCCAAGCTTGAATAAAATAATTAAAAACAAAATAATAATAAGAGTTGTTTAGATTAGTAGGCTTAAAATTAATTATGGGCTTGACACTGAATTTGTAATGGTAAAATGCAAAATTAATGATAAAAGAAAATGTAAGATAAGGAAATTTGAAAATAAAGTTTATGTTTCTAAACTGGTATTAAGAAAGTAATAAAGTTAAAGTAATGAAATTTTAAATATATTCGGAAATCGAAATTGGAGAATAAAAATAATATAGTAAAGATAAAGATTATATTTCTGAAATTAAAATAATGAGAATTAAAATCAATTAATTAATAGTTTACGAAATTGGAAAGAGAAAATAAATATTAATTGGTTTTAAAGATGAAAATAATGAGATTATAATGATTAATTGGAATATTACATTACTTACCGGACCCAAACGTCGATCGAAACCAAGCACTCAAAGGTGCGAGCACAAGAAACTCAACCTCTGATCACACGAAGAGCCAAAACCCCAGATATTTAATTCGAACACCCTACACTCAAACCCCGAAGGTCATGAACTCCAAACAGGAACCTCATTCTCAAAACAGAATCTGAAAGCCAGAACCCCAACATCTCGATCATAGGAGTGTGGCTCCTGGCAGGCTTCGAGTGGAATGGGCACATGGACGAATCGAACATACACCGAAATGAGAGGGATCTGGAGACTGTATAGGTATGGGACTATACGGTTGAAGGATAGCTTAAAGGAATTGATTTGGCTACTCATATCACCAAATGCATTTGCTTTTCGGTAGCCTAGCCCATAAGAACTCCATGGTTAAGTGTGCTTAGCCTGGAGTAATTCTGGGATGGGTGACCTTCCGGGAAGTTTTCCCGGAAAGTGTGAGTGAGGACAAAGCACATTGGAAAGCGTCGTGGTGATCTGTGGGGGCAGTCAACAGTCCCTGTAAGTTGCCGGGACTATACGGTTGATGGATAGCTTAAAGGAGGATGGGTGACCTTCTGGGAAGTGTGTGTGAGTGAGGACAAGAAACACCTTTTGAGTTTCCATGTCCTATTTGAGACCTACTAAAAGAGTATCATTTTTATTCTTTTAGGTGATTTATTTTAAATTATTTATATTTTAAGGTAAAAATATTATTTTATAGGTGTGAGATAGGAGCTGAATTAAAATTTGGGTGTTTTATATCATAAAGCATGCCTTTTCAATATACTATTTTTAATTTTTTTATCTTATATTCTTCATTGTTTATATTTTCTAAATTCCTATATGTGACTATTGAATCTTATAAGGTTAAATACAGGCTAGACATCTTTACTTTTAACTTCAAATATTCTAAAAGAATGATGAAACCAAAAATGTAAGATCTCTAGGAATCATAGTTCTCGTATACAAAAACTTGTACTGAATTAATAAATAAACATGGATGTAAATACGGATCTCTAATACAAAACTACATCCTAACCGTATGCACTTTTTCCCTCGTACAGAAACTAATTTATGCTTTGCGAAGATAAAAAATCATTTTTCATAAATGGGTTAACCCATCCTTCCTCTTCTGCTGCTCTTGTCACTCAAGTTCAATTTACAACCTCAGCCCCTAAAAATAATCGTAGGCAAGAACAAATTGCATGAACCTATCCTATGTCAAACGTCAAAACGCTCTTCTAGCTGGCTTTTTGTGCAGTATTAAACCTATACAGAAGTTATAAATTGCCTCCTATGTTGTATGTTGGGAAGAAACTTTTCTGTAGGGATCACCATCGGTCACCAAAGATATTTCTTCTGGAGACAACTTGGTATTTGTGCTCAAGTAATGGTGAACGCCCCGTACCCTGCATTGAAAACGTAGTTGAGCAACTATTCAAGGAAACCTTGTTCTTGGATTAAATCAAAAGGCTAAACTGAATTGCTCAACATTACCTTCCTCCTCTCTTCTTTTCGACCACTTGTGAAATACGGAAAGCTTCAGACCTAGAAATTTGGCGTAGTGAAGATAGATATTCGTTGAATGCATAACCTTTTAATGCCAAGGATGTTTTTGCAGGAGCAATGGATTGGATGACCTCGATTAGAGATCTTTTCTTTTCACTGGTATTAAAGGTTCCCAGAGTAAGGTTTGATATCGCAGAAAAAATATTTTTAAACAATAACGAGAAAATTTGCACAAGAGGAACTGAGCATTACTAAAGGGAAGATGAAATACCTCTTTTGCATATTATTTATTTGGGTGTTCCACTCTACTTCATTTCCAGTACGGAAAGCCTTCATTTTCGAGAGATCCTGTCGGGATAATTTCCCCAATGCCATAATATCAGTGGAGGAAGCCAACATCTCAGAAGTAATATCAGCACAATTTGCACAGCCCAACTTTGATGCTTCATCTGCTATAAGCTTGGCGTAAAAGCAAAACCCGTGCTCAGCCACAGTGGACATCATTTGTTCACAATAATCATGTGATGCAGCTTCGTTAGATAGGAACATTGAAGGTTCCATGCTATCCTGCATATGCATATATTATCATAGTTTAGTGGCAAATACAAAAAGTAAGAAAAACTTCAAAGTTTTATTTTCAGCTAAAAAAGACACTCACCCATTTAGGAAACAAGTCAGCATCTGAAATTAGATTGCACAGTCCACTAGCAAGTTTAACAACATGAAAAGCACCAAGCTCTTCTGAGATAGAATGCTGTCCTAAATCCACTCGGCGATCACGGAGATCTCTCCACACGTTTTGTATCTTTTCTGTCTCGTCTAATGGATTGGAGTGCCACAATGTTGGCTTTGGTTTGAAATCCATTCGACTGCATTCATCCATCACTTTAACAAGTGTCTCCGTATGTTCATCTTGAACATCAGGCAGAACCCCTTGAAAAGAATGATCTGGAATTTCAGTATCCGCCAACAAATCTGGATTCTGTGACAATTTTGTTAAGCGCCTACGAACATTGAAATTGAATGGTTTCAACTCATTATTTACAGATACTTCTGGAAGACTAACAAAAGGGAGAGCAGGACCAGAAGACACTGCTCCAGACAATGTCTCTGTTCCGTTTTCAATTTCAGTTTCAGGAACAAACGTTGATTCTGGCACACATGATACTTCTAGTGATTTACATGTTTCATTCAAGTATGCACCATCAGCCATTTCTGAATATTTAAAATCTTCGTCCTCAGAGTGCTCCAAATCGGAACAGACTAGTCTATCAACTGATGTGTCCGGGTAGTTTCCATTTAATAGAAATTCTGATGGACAACCATTATTTTCTTTCATCAGTTGCCTCGTATTAGCTTCATCGTGGGAGTCTACAGGATATCCACAATTTGAATTGTCATCCTCAGAGTCTGAGGACATGACTACAAGTTTCCTTCGACCATTATGCCTAGAGGATGCAAGTGGGGAACCAGATGAATTGGAAAACTCAGAAATAGTGCTACGTTGAATTTCAAGCTCAAAGTAATCCGTCAACAATCCATTCCTATTAATCATCTCCGCCTTCATGGCCTCTATATCATCAGTCTCCGTATAATTCACATTTAAATCTTTTTGCCGTTCACTTATGTGAAGCTTTTCTGTAACCAACCCTTTGGAGTTTTCTTCCATTATATTTATTTGTTTAGCTATCTTGTTCTCAATTAGATCGGAAATCACTGAGGGGAAATTCCAGGGCATCATCTTCGGAAGAATCTCATGGGCAAGCTCAAGATCAAATGGAAGTGAGCCGTAACCTGTTTGTGCCTTTTCATCTGTACAGTAACGGGGGAAATCATAAGGTTTTGTAAATCAATACAATGGCAAGAAGATAAATGGGAATTACAAACTGCATCATATTCCAATATTAATTCCTACGCACAAATATAATAACAAAAAACAGCTTTCAGGGCGGGATCTATCAACATGTCAAAATAGTTAAAGAAACAGGGAGTGAAAAAGAAAAGGAGAAAACTACTATTCACTCGCAAGATTAAAAACAGATTATTGTGCTGAAATAATAGACGACAACAACAGACATTCTTAAGTATTCTACACTTTTAAATCATGTTAACTAAAAAGCAACTTCCCCAACAACAAAAGAAACATAAAGATGAAAAGGGGGCGGCCGTGAATAATGATCACGTGATGGTCATGATTTAAAAACAAAGTTCGTGATGACTACACCAGAGAAGATAAATCAATCAATAATTAAACAAACAAAATTAATCGGTCTTGGTAATAAATAGTGTTCAATTAATTTCACTGCTTTTCCTAGTCCATTTTACCCTTGAATGTAGCTTCCAAAGTCAATAAATACATATAGCAAATATTTGCTTTGCTTTGACATGTGCATACTACAACCTACCTCCAACGAAATAATATGGTCTATAAACACAGAAATGAACCAAATGCTGTGAGGTATACCTTTTTTAAATGTTTTACTCTGAAACCAGAATTGAAGATGCATGATGATTTTTCGGATATCTCCATCACAAGAATGTATAAACTTCTCTAGTAAAAGAGGATGGATGTTGACTCCTTCAGTGAGACAAACCTGCAGGTAATTCACATAACATTAATATAAATTTGGACAAATTTCTTTTATTACCTGAGAACATAAACTGAAAAACATACACTGTACAAATGGCAAAGCAATTCCTTTGGTGATGGCAACACGAATGGAACATGGAGCATGTCAAACTTATGTCGCAGACCAGGATTATCACCTAATTTACATCAATATGTCTCCATAAATATAAACATCTAAGAAAACCTGATTCAAGCAAAAATGCATCATTCTAACCAAGTTGTCTTACTATTACTGGTCAATATAATTGGCCCCTTTGATGTCTCAGCAATCTGTTGTATGGCAGCAATACATCCACGATCTTCGGCAAAAAGGATGTCCACATCCTCAACTAGAACTAGACGATGGATTTTATATTTTTCAGTATCATTATTTTCACCGTGTAACTTTAATGTTGATCCACTATGGCTACGAGCCTCATCATCGGATATGGTTATCAGTTCATCCACTCCATTCGCCTCATCAGCAGCTTTACCACTGAGCATAGCCAGAGCTTGTGCCGGTTTTGGAGAGATCTTATGTGAACTTGCAGTGCTGCCTGATTGGCTGAAATATACACACATCAAATATTATCATAAAACAGGTTCATAGAAGCTTCTATGATGGAGTAACTTGATTTTACTTGAATGCAATTGAATCAAGGCAAATCATGTAATAGTGAATTTCAATAAATATCAGAAGAGGTTTTAGCTTGAAGGGAAGAACCAGTTTTTGTATATGAACGCAGAGATTGACAAGTGATTGAAGAATGAAGCAAAAATTACAAGTCTTCAAGAATTGTCTTGGCTTCTCACGGCGCCAAACTTGAAGACTATGATGAGGTAGCTTACAACAACGAGATTTGAAAAAGACTTTATTAAGATCAAGAAAGAAATTTTAGGGTCTGTTTGGACAAATTTATTCACTGGAACTTCCAATAGAAACAAAAAGAAAAACTAAATTTGACTTTCAAAAGTTAAAATTAGCTTATGCACAAGCTAATTTATAACGACTCTCGTAGCTTCTTCTTTCCATTTTTAACTTGCACATAAGCTAACTTTAAGATGATAAAGTCAATTTCACTTTACTCCACATATTTTTCTCTCCCATAAGCTTTTATGGAGAAGTTTGTTCACACATACCCTTAAAATCAATACAGTCGGTTTCTGTAAATAAAGAAATTATTTCGTGGCTAAGAGATGATTTTAAAATATGTCAATGGGTTAAACTTTACGTTGTAATTGATTACAGAACATGTTCTAGGCTTCAGGAAAACAAATGTCTCCATTGTAATCATTTACATTGGGTTACATGAAAATAATTCGGTAAGCATGTTATTTTACACAAATCTAGTCCCCACACCAAAAGCCTAGAACCCCAGATCTCTAGGGACTCCAACACGACTATCCCATGCTTAGTTCATAGTTGTTTAACAATTCTACTCACTTCTTTAACATCAAAATTTTACTCTGACCCTCACTGGATCACACTACTATACTCTTGAATCCTAACTAATGACAGACTGCTTTTTGCAACCTGGCATACAGTATTGTTGATCAATAACAGTTGAACGAAGGCATCCATATTTCCATGTTCAATAGGCTATCGATTTCTAAGAAATTTGAAATGCTACTAAAAATTATAACACTCAACTAATCCAACGATATTGCACAAAAGTGAAAGTAACTGTAAGACATTTACAGTTAGTTAAAATTGAATAGCTCCGGAAGATTGGAAGTTATCAGCTAGCTTTGTTAAAATAAATTAGCAAACCTTTTGAACCCAAGTGAATTAAGAGAATGTTCCAAGTTCCTGATAGCAGTCCCATTTGTAGAATGTGATGAATTGAACTGTTAAGACAACATGAACCGTAATTAAGTTTGGCCATATTCATGGTTGAAAAGACAGAGATATATGACAAGGAGAATCAATCTTTATTTTGATGTTTTAAGGGGAATAAATATATCGGGCACATCTGTTTCTCAATAACTAGATATGAAGCCTAGACTTGCAACGGGCAATACAAGAAATTGTTTCCACCATTTCTTCTCATTGTTTTAAACCAAAAATTGCCATCTTCAGAAAATCATTCTTCCCATTGGGCAGGAAAGACAAAGCTCAAATTCAAACTTCAGAGCAGACAGCAAACTTTCATCAGGCTAAATTCAAATCTGGGTAAATAGTTACTGTACATGATATTGAGTATTGCTTATAAGAAAATTTTACGGTGGCTATTTACAAGACCATGAGATCCATCAATGAATATTATTACCACAACGTATATCAGTTTAAAAGCATAAATTAACTAAATGTGTTAAAAAACTGAGATACCTCTAAAATAACAAACCCTTGCTCTTTGGCACAAGCATGGACTGCTGAAGACTTGCCACTCTGCAACATCAAACTTATATTTAGCTAACAACTTGAACAGGAAGTGTTTATGCAGGAAATGAGCCTGGTTCTAGATAAAGTGAAATAATGATAACGCATTGCAACTACGATAAAGTTATCCAGAGAAAGAAGCATGTAGAAGGCTGGATAGTAACGTTTTAGATGTTATGCAAATAACTTGTGTTGAATTACCATGAAAAATAAAGATCAACATTCCTGAGTCCATGATACTATTAATAGAACTCAGAAAACTAATATTAATGATTTTTTTCTAACTATTATGACCATACACAAGTTCAAAAATAGAGACGGAGAAATTAATTGCTAAAAAGGAAAAATAGAGACAGAGGTTCAAAAATCAATAACTAAAAAGAAAATAGGGACTTGGTTATTGCCAGATTAACCTTGGCGAGGTAAAAGATCATTAGTAAGTAATAACCGTAACATAACACTAGTAGTAGATATGATACAAGTGCATGCAGAGAGTTGGGACTTAGCAATCAACAAGGCACAGAGAAATTCACAAGCTTCTATTCATTACTGAAATTTTGAACAGAATATGAAACGAGCCACATCTAGTTTGCTCTGGTGGCTTACAAGTAAGAGGAATAAAAAAATTGTCAGTCTCTATTCTGTTCAGAATAACATTTTTCAACCATGTTATCAAATAGCTTAGGATTAATGTACCCATGGTTGTTATTACCTTTCAATTTTATTATCATCTAAACTCCACTTTCCCATGGTTCTATATTGAGTTCAATAATCAGGAGTGCATTAGCATCTTGATTTGAAATAAGCTCTATTTGAAAAATCCATAAGTCGTAGTATTTATCCTAAATTCATATTTTAAAACTTTAATATTAATTTCACAAACTGACCATTATATTACAGAATAATAGTCGCCAAAAGGGTATGCATAAATGAGGTCATAGGTGACAATCCATGTAAATTAAATGAGAAGTTTTGATGTAGATTTACGCACCCCAATTGGTCCTGTAATTAAAAGAACATTTTGCAGGGAATCCTTTTCATTCATATCTTCTGAATCACAGTCGCTATCAGAACATTTATAATCATCATCGTCATCTTCAACATCTTGCATGCCACTTTTATCAGTGTCAGTATTATCCTTCCTGCTTTTATATTGCCTTTCATGCCAACGATGTAGCCAATCACTCAAGAAATTAACAGATTCATCATTCCCACATACCTAAATTCACAACAAAAAGTGCATAAATTCAGATCATAAAATTGAAAAGGCATGCAACCTTAACATTTTTAAAAGTTACCTCAACAGCCTTCGTTGGCTTATATTTGTATGTCCACAAGTTGCACTCCTCCATATCTAAACAGCTACGGTAGTATGATCTCGTACTGCAATGCAGATGGCAGAATACAAGGTCAAATTCACTAAAAGGAAGAAACTTCCTATATATGTCTTAAACATGTTGAACTGAAAAATGAAATCAGTTTTATTTTTTTTTTAAAAAAAAAAAGCAAGAGTATAATTATTTTGTCATTTACATTTGATAATCCCAGAGCTTAACGGCCCAAATATCACAAGTATACAAGACAGTAGGCTAGGAGAAAGAGAGCCAAGAGTGCAGAAATAATTGCTGTCATCAGGAAACCCTGACTATCAGAATGGATACCAAAACCTATCAGAAACCATTTTTCCTTAAGCGACAATATAATCTCAAAATAAGTCAATCAATCAGTTAGGACAGATAACTTCCTAGACATAAGATTCTCTTCATTAGAACCAAAAAACAGTCATAGCCTCGCCGGTGGAAAAGATAAAGACATAGGGAGACAATTGCAACACTTTCCATTGTATCAAAATCAAACAACTTTGACAGAATGGATCTTTCATAACTTAGCATTGGTCAGGAGTTTATTTAAACATAAGGGAAAAAAACATCAGCTGGGAGACTCCTTTTATATCATGATCATAAATTGAAAAAATATAGTTTATGAAATAAGTTACTTCTCTAGCAATTTGGGATTTATACGGAACAAGCAATTTTCTGACTCTCATTCTGTGAGCTTCCGGTAACTACTTTGATTCAATAATAAAGATGGCCTTTTAGCTCTGACAGAGATAGAGAAATATTAGGCTTAAATTTAGACAAATTTGACAAAACAAATAACCAACTGTATACATGACTATCAACCATTAAATTTATTATGATTCTCACAAGTCCTTGTATACACACACACACACACATCTTTACATTTACCTTATACTTCATTTTACTACTCAACATAGAATCAGATGAACAGGAGGTGATACACTAGTATACAATAAATGAATTTTCCCTCAAATTTTTTCAACCTTCAAACATTTATTTACTAAAATATCTCTTTACTATATTGTTTTGAAGCACTTTATACATATTTCATCCAAAAACTATTCCAGCTTTTATTTAATGCTGGAGATAAAGTGCAGCAAGAGGAATTATTTAGAATTTACAAATGTACAGTCATGTGTCATGCCTCAGCTAACCTTTCTTGAAGAAATCTATTCAGTGGTTCGGTATCTTTAGACTTTCTAAAAATGCCAGCTTGCACAGTTGGAGTAACAGATTCATCCACCTCCATGTCCTTAACAATTTTTTGCCAACAGTCAACAACAAATTTAGACAAAGAAGAAAGTACTTTTCCTCCTCTAAACTAGTTTTAGTGGATTACCAACATACTACAGCTATGCATAGAGAGTATGTAACTGGTGACAAAGCTACAGAAGTGGTTCACTAAAAATAAAGAAGAAATGATATACCAGTTCAGCATTTCCACACGTCAGACGTGCTGATTGCTCTGCTAGTGAAGATGGGTTTGATAGTGATAAGGCATTTTGAGAAATTGAAATGCCTGATGGATTCAAAAAACTGTGAAGCTTGTCAAAATTTAAGGATTCAACAGAACTCTCTAAAACAGATGAATTTACACTCTCTTGACCATAGTTCATAGAGGTGATATTCTCCATAAACGTCCAGTTTCTCCAGTCAACTGATGACGTATCATCCTGCATGAACAAATTTTTCACCTAACTCAATAATATGATGCTACAGAATTCAAAACCAAAACAAGATACATGAATACATATATGTAACACTCCTTTTATCACATCAAACCAAAGCAATAGCAATTCCAGGCTCCCAGCCAAAAGTAACATACCTTAACATTTTCAAATACATGAATAGGGCCGCAAGTAGTCCTTTTATGCTTACTCTTACTTGTTGGTAAATTACTTCCTGATTCACTCACACCATGAACTTTTTTTCCATCCTTCCATAATGAAAAAAACGGATGTACCTGACGTCCTGCATATATCCTCGAATCTTCCTGGTTAAAGAAAAGTTTCAAATAACGCAAATATCAAAGATTGTACTGTTACAGTTTATTGACAATGAAAATGTGAAACTGAAGTTAAAGCAACAATTCAAGGAAAGTTTCTGGCCAGTGTCTTTTTATATTTAGAGCATTCACATGTTTCTCCTAATTTTGTAATTTCAAAAAATTTAAAGCACACAAGAGCAGAGGATTTAGCTATTACAGACAGAGCATAACCAAACACACTAACCTCAGCAGCCAATTTTGCCTCTAGAAACAAATCATACACAGGTGCCTTAACCTGATCAGAATTAGCCAACACCTGCTGCGAAGTTAAACCCTTAGTGCCATTAGCAGTTGCTTTTTTCTTTGGCGTGGGACGCTGCTTGTAGAGGAAAAATAACAATACCAAAAACCACAATCAGAAATAGAAGCCCTCGATTCTCTGCCCTCAATGCATGTCAACGTATCCAGAAACACTTTAATTTCACAATGACATTATTAAGCACGAGAGATAAAGCTTATAGATTTCACAAGTAAAGCTTCTACAAAAAAAAAAAAAAAATTAAAGCTTTAAAATGAGAAAATAAGAGAATAAGGAACTACCTTAGAAGAACCTTTTTTCGAAGGAGTGGCTTTTGCCTTGGACCTCTTCCTCTTCTTGTTATTCTCAGCCTCAGAGTAATCTTCGTCGATCGGAGGAGTGGCTTTTGCCTTGGACCTCTTCCTCTTATTGTTACTCTTAACCTCAGAGTAATCCTCGTCGAGTTCGTCCTCTTTGTCCTTCTTCTCAACGGGCTCCGGTGGCTTGAGAGGGAAGAGCGTCGATTGAACCAGCTTCCGGCGACCACTGCGGCGGGGCGGGGCGGCACTGGAGGAAGGACTGCAGTCCATGACGGTGGACTCCATCTGGATAGAATCGAGTTGAGTTGGTGAGATCTATTGGATAGGGTTTTGGGAATTGGGGATAAAGGAAACGGGGCGCATTACTGCCAGTTGAAATTTTGGGCGATGAAGATTTGGGGGGAAATCTGTTTCTAACTCATGGATCTGGAGGGAACATATAGAATATGTTTCTTTTCTGTTTTCCGTTTTTTACTGAAAACATCATGAGACACGAAGTAAGTTACACCCATAACAATACATAAACTATTCTTCCTTTGGTATATATTTTTATTTTATTCTTAATTTTATTTTAAAATTAAAATATAAATTTATGATAATTTATGAAGAAGATATATATTTAGTGCTTCTATTTTACTTTAATTATATTTTTCCATTAAATAAATATCTAAATATCAGTAATCATTTATTAATCTTTATACATGGCTATTATTTTTAACATTTTTTTCCTTAAATATATAGACGACATGCCTATTTTTAGGCTAATATAAAGAGAATGGATACTCTACTCGCTAATTTCCTTTTACATCATTTTTAAATTGAAAATTGTTTTCTTTAATAAATAAAAAGATAATTTATTCAGTTATTTAATAAAATAAATAATTAAATATTTTTTTAAGAAAATAGTCACCGCGTAATTTTTTTAATACTATTCTCATAAAATTATACGTTTTTTAAATTATATTATTTTCATTTTTTTAATTGATTACTTGTAAAAATAATCAAATCATAGAATTATATGATTACATAAATAGTAAAGTTATATAAATAACAAAATTTAAATTATATTTTTCGAATCGTAGTATTTTAATGTAATAAAAATATAATGATGTACGCGTGGAAAAACACGTGATTTAAATTTAATTCAATAACAGCTTCTTTAAAAGTGTTATACACCACTTTAGTTTCCTTTTTATGAGGAATCAATGTATTTTGACTTTTAATTTAAAGTTTTTAAAATATTTAAATAGTGAAGTACCTATTCAAACGAAATAATTAATTGAGCTAAATTTTTAATTAAAATTGTGACATCCCAATTATATTATAAAGATATATAATATAATAAAGGTGTCACAGTGAATAATACTAGAAAGCGAAATAATTAATTCAGCTAAACTTTTAATTAAAATTGTGATATCCCAATTATATTATAAAGATATATAATATAATAAAGGTGTCACCATGAATAATACTAGAAAGCAGTTAAGAGTAATAGAATTACAGTCATCCTTACAATTTGGGAACTTGGAGTACTAGAATTTCTCTCTTAAAATACAGAGAATTTAAAACTTAGAACATGACAAAGTTTCTTCAAAATATCCTAGGATAAGATAATTAAAGCCTAGAGAACTAGGCAACAACACTTCCTTCCCCGTCAAGAGTTGTTTCCAAAGTATTTCCTCGCTATCTGCTCCCATCCAAGTGGATGATCATCGCAATGGAAACAAACGCAAACATGGCACAAACACAAGCAATTACAAGGGTGAGCTAATTATATAAAAAACATACAATTAAGAGCATGTACATGCAAGATATTAATTTAAAGCAAACAAGATAAAACATTCATCCTATCATGTTAAATATTAGACTTGACTCGTCCGAACTTTAGAATGATAGTCGAGCTATGGCGGTTCATGCACCCGTGGTGGCTTGTGATACTTAGGCTCTACCGTCTTGGGTTCCCCCGCCCTGCCACACTCACGAGGTTAGTCTGTTCCGCACCTTGGAGCATCATGGAAGCCTCAAAGACTAAGACCTCCTGCTACTCCTGACCACATGGTCCAATCCTCTCTACATGAGAAGAAAGGCCATTGGAGCGTCGGGAAGACCCCCAAGACTGAGCTCCTACTTTCATTCTAAAATACTAAGAATCTCACCGAGAGATTCTACACAGATGGAACTTAGTTTACCACTTGGATCGTACTATCATCACTTTGTAATCATATACTTTTTGCCACAATCAACATATACACAATCTCAATAATATACATTACTCACCAATCACAAAACTTATAACACAACCTCAATACTTTTCTTGCATAGCCTCAGTACTATACATTAACTCATCAAACGCAAGGTTTTACTATACCATATAAAATATTTCGATTTCATATAAAATACCACTACAATACATAAAAAATATTAAACTTTTATAATTTATTTTACACACGTAATAATTTCCTAATCACTCAAATTAAATTATGAAAATCACTCTTACCATCTTTTAACTTATTTTACTAACAAAACTACAAGTATTCCAACTAAAAATTAATCTCATGCCAAACTTATTAGTTTTAACATATATATAATAATATAATAAATTAATTTAACCCTGTTTCTATACGGTAATCTCCTTAATATAATAATATGTATAAAAGTTTTATATATTATTATATAATATCAAAGTTTCGTAATATATATATATATATATATATATATATATATATATATATATATATATCACTACTACAAAATTGGTCATAGATAACGCTTAATAGATAGCGCTTTTTTAAATAAGTGCTATCTATGAATGTACGGAACAATAGATAGCACTTATTTAAAAAAGCGCTATCTAAACCTATGACAATAGATAGCGTTTTTTAAAAAAAACGCTATCTATAAATATTTAATATTATCATTTTTATTCATAATTTAAAATAAATCCATAGATAGCGTTTTTTAAAACAAACGCTATATATTTTATTAGAATAGATAACGATTTTTTTACAAAAGCACTGACTATTAAACGTTTAGAAAAAATTTGAAAAAAGATTTTCGATTTTCCCTTGGAGCTTCTTTTTAGCTTCAGTCAAAAATTTCTCCTTTTCCCTAAATTTTCAATTTCACTTTCTTCATATTCGTCAAACTGCCCCAAATTTCATTTTGTATTTCCCTCCAATTTCTCTTTGTGTGTCCTCCAAATTTCAATTTGTAGGTTCATTCTAAGCCTTGGGCCAAGGTTCATCATGTGCGATGGATGATAGGATTCTCTGGTACTCTTCTTCTCATTTTGATTTCCCCTAGAGCTACACGAAAACCCTAAGTCAGCGCTAAGATATATTATCGAAGGATGGGTCTGAACCTAGAATGTTGTTTGTACGAGGCGAGGTACCCAAAGGTGGACATGGCGATGATGATACAGGCGAAGAACATCGCGGATATGGCTGCCTACTTGTCACTTTTGGAGTACAACAACATCGAGGGTATGATCTTGTTCTCGGAGCTCTCCCGCCTTCGGATTTGGAGCGTCAACAACCTCATCAAGGTGGGGCACATCGAGGCCGTCATAGTCCTCCGTGTCGACAAGGAAAAGGGTTACATCAATCTCAGCAAGCATAGGGTCTCCTAAGAGAACATTCAGGCCTGCAAGGAGAGGTACAACAAGAGCAAGCCTTTGATGACCTAGCTCTAGTGTATATATTATTGGATATTTGAGATATGACTTTGACGCCATTATTGTCTTATAGATCATGCTCTAGGGCATTTAGGTTGTAGAACTGGGTTGGCCACTGTTTACCTTTACTATGATTACCATCTATACCATGCATTTGATAACATTCGAATAAGATTCATTCCTGAAGGCATGACCATTCTGTCATAACGCTTCATTTTAGCGAAGGCAATGTGGTGTGGTAAAACAATATTTCTCTGTTGTGGATGGTTTCTAAAAGGATGTCTACGTACAAGAAAATAAAAACTGAGGGGAGTACTTGCTATTGAAAGTAATTTGTGTATTTTGTTATGGTCTGAACAGGAGCAAGGAATACTGGTTCTCAACAATGCCATTGCTTCTTGCACTGAAGCAATCGAACAACACAAGGGTAAACTTATGGTGAAGGAGGTATGTACAGCCGTGAATGTCACTTTATTTTTTTTTTTATGGAGATGATTGGTTGCCACCCATCAATTTTTACTCCCACTTGATAATTGATTTTTTTTTTATGATGCAAACTTCTTTCTTGCAAAGACCTTGAAGTATTTTTATCTTTTCTTCTCGGCTTTTGTAGTCATCCATTAGATGAATGAGTATTCAACACAATAGCCCACCCTCTAAGGATTGTGACTAGAAATGAAGGGGGACTTGATAAGAGTTAAAATGAGAAGCAAAAAATGTTTTCTAGAATAGGTGGCAGAATTTGTTGTAAACTATTCGAGACGAGGATGCAATTTTAGTGAGATTTTTCTAATAACCATGAAAATTGTTGCCAACTTTTTCTGCTACATCTTGTCATTTCATTATAAACTGGGTTTAGATTTTTTAGTACTAAACATATATGGATAATGTACAAGTCTTTTATGGTCTGCAGTATGCATCAATGCCACAAAGCAGGACAATCTCTTTATTACTTGCTATGAATTATGTAGGTTTTTTTACCTATTGAAGAAAGCTTTTTGGAAGAGATCCAGGGCATCTCACTGCTGACAGAAGTCACCCAATGGAGTTTGTCCTGCTGAATGCAATGCGTCTTGCTGACATCTTCTCTAATGATTCAAGCATTCGATCTTACATGATACTTTGTTTTGTAAGTCCATTTTATATCAGAGTTAACTTGTTTTAGTATCATTGACTACATACACATCTAATGTGTTGTAAACATAGTGTTAGGTGGTATAAACATCATTATGTTTTGTTTGTAA
Source organism: Vigna mungo (assembly GCA_036885675.1). NCBI lineage: Eukaryota > Viridiplantae > Streptophyta > Magnoliopsida > Fabales > Fabaceae > Vigna > Vigna mungo. The sequence goes on from CP144699.1 coordinate 31,782,815, forward strand.
AACTACACTAAATTTAATTAAAGACAAGATATTATGCACCACTTGTTTTATCTTTTCATTTATAACCGTTGCTTTATGATATTTTACTTGATTTATTAGGTACATTACAATTAGCCATAGGAAATTTGATTATTTCCTTTGCATGTGATTCCAGACTAAAGTTTTGACAGCAATAATTTCACTCTCCCATGGATACTTTTTATCCTGCATGTTGGTATTCATCTAATATGCCAGAGATGGAGGAAAATGCTAGTCTTGAATGTCATATATTTGCTGCAATTGGATGGATTTTAGATAATACTACACTGAATGTAAGAAATTCTACAAATTTGGAATTCAACCTAGTCCCTAATAAGGCTTTTTAGTCAGTATTCCCAAAATTTCTGAGTCATAAGGTATTTTTAAAGAATTGAAAGTTATCTGTGAGTCATAAGTTTTGTGGCATATATATGTTGGAGTTGCCTTAGGGACACATAGAAAAACTAGTCATTAGTACCTGCTTTTATTTTTCTTTGATTTATGGCTTGTCGTGTTTGCATTTTTTCTTTTCATTTTTCTCACCTAGAAGTGCTTATGGAGAAGGTTGGCCACTCTCTGGTTTTTTATGAATGTTTTATTCTATGCAGCATTACATATCAGAATGATAACCAGCCATGTTTAAATGAATTCTTTTTCATAGTTTATTTTTAATTTTCCTATTGGATTCTTTTGTTTGTGGTAGCTTGCAAATTGATTGAATGCTTCTTAGGGTCTGTTTGGATGAGTTTGTAAAGAAAAATAAGAAGTAAAGAATGAAATTGACTTCTCTTTATGTTAAAATTATATCAAGAATAAACTAATTTGTAGAAATTTTCTTATAGTTTATAAAAAACTTTTATTTAACTTGTGCATAACTGTTATAAGATGCTTATGACACAACTGGTCGACAGCTTGAAGACATATGAGGATATATAGAATTAAGGGAGGTTTGCTTTAGTTATCTTACAAGACTATATGAACTTATATTCAATGGATTTTCTCTTTCTGTGAACTTTAGTTCTATCATGATATCAAATGCTCCTTTTACGTATGTAATTTAGTGTAATTATCAATTGCTCCTTTTCGTATGTAATTTGGTGTAATTGCTCCGTATGCATAGTTCATTCCATTGACTTGCAGATCTATTTTTCGATATTTTCTAATCTAATGGTCTGATGTACATTGAAGAATTCCCTGCTATTAATTTGATAACTTTTGTGAGTTTTATGCTCGTTGTTTAGTGACTAACAAATGTTATTTCTTTTTAATTGGTAGCCTATCCTTGTCTATATGTCCAAGGGGGATGCGAAGTTCAATTTTAGCACAATTATTGTTAATTATTTAACCGATGTTACAAAGGTTTTCTTTGCTATTGTTATGCTTATTCTCCAGGTGAAGATCACTTTCCCTTTGTCTATACTCATATTTTCTATCTTTTCAATTACTTATAATTAAAGCATGTGTCTTTTATGGAAGAAAACCAGTATGAGCAGGTTGATAGGTGAAAGGAAACATATTAGTAGTTGTAAAAGAAAATAGGCATGTCTTTGTGAGTGTTCTTGAAACTCATAATTGTTTTACATTCTATAAAGTGTAAGTAGTTTGTCATTGTGCAAGGTAGGCATCAAAAAGTTGGGGAGAAACCTCTTCTCTTAATTTCCACATTCGTGCAGTTACAATGATTTATAATCTACATTTTGTATCAATTAACAAATTTCCTCTAATGGGATTCTCTTTTGGTTCATGAAGAAAGGCATGGAATCTTGACTTCATGAACTGGTCAACAAGCCATGACTTTCAGTTGCTAAATATTTTGATAGAGCATAGTGAATGGCTATGCAAGAGCTTTAGACATATCAATGTGGATTCACGTGTACTACATTTTTTTTACATCAATTTATAGTAAAAAATTAATTAACTAATTTTATATTGTTTTTCTTTTGTGCAGTATTTTTCTAGTTACAGATGTCAACAATATCGTGACAATCAAATCATTGAAGTTAGGGAAGATTGGTGTTTACATGTAATTAGTACATACTTATAGGTTATGTTATGGTGATGGACATGGTTATAGGTACAAATGGGATATATATGAAAGAAATTATCACATGTGAAGGAGGAACAATTTCAACTAAGGTAAATTATCTTCATTGTCATAATTAATTTGCACGAAAAATTTAATTAACTAATTTTATATTATTTTTCTTTGTTGTAGTATTGTGCTAATTGCAGATATCTATAATATCGTGACAATCAAATTATTGAAGTTAAGAAAGATTGACATTTACGTACATGTTAATAGGTTATCTAATGGTGATGTACATGTTTATATGTATTAATAGGATGTATATGTTAGGGTTGTATATACGTCTTATAAAACAATGTCATGTCATGTATTTGACGATTCAACGATTATCTTTTGAAATATTATTGTATCAAAAAATTTTATTTATACATAAAGTAATGAATATTCTTTTGAGACTTGTTTTTGTCATATTTGTCTTAATATTTTATATAATAGAACCAATAGGTAAAACAAGTTTATATATAATAGAACTAATATTTTATATTTTCTTTTAAAAAAATATTTTATAAATTTTAGAATATTTTATTAAAAATTATTTTTTTTTTTGGAAAAATTTAAATCAATAGATAGCGCTTATTTAAAAAAGCGCTATCTATTGGTATCTGAAAATAGATAGTGCTTTTTTAAATAAGCGCTATCTATTGTCAAACACCAATAGATAGCGTTTTTTTTAGAAGCGCTATCTATTAATAGATAGCGCAGACATAGATAGCGCTTTTAAAGCGCTATCTATGATAAAAAAAAGCGCTATCTATGCATTTTTTTTTGTAGTAGTGTATATATATATATATATATATATATATATATATATATATATATATATATATATATATATATATATATATATATATATATATGGATTCTTTCTTTAAATTTCAAACACACAGTGACTAACTTCCTAAAATTATAATTGACCGGAAATTAACACAAGATAACTTTATGCATCTACAATAAACTTGTTTTTATTTTACTTGCATCTTAGTAGAGATCTTACTTTCCCTCAATTGGTCACCGGAGAAGACCCAAATGTCTGAACGCATCAAACTCACCTTCGACGCCAACACATATGACTAGTCACAACTGACTGGACCAGACCAGGCCAGGACTGCTCTATGATCAGGGATGTGCCAACTCAGGTTTTTAAGGTTCTTCTATCCTACTAACAAAGAAAGGCTCTCAACAATTAACAATTATTTTATTTAAATTATCTACCCTGTTCTCTTATGCTCTAAATCTGAAATGCCTAATTTTAATATTTTCACTTCCTCTCACAGCAACCTCAAACAGTACATGTACACCTATTTAATACCCATATATATGCTATCACATAACCCTTACTCCAGACCTTCCAACAAGATCAATTTCAGCCAAAAAATTCATCCCAATCAGATAATAATCAGCATACACCATCTCTAGAGATTAAACTCATTCAAAACAGATTAAATTCATCACATCACAACATGCAAAATTTCACAGTTTCAGTCATAACCCCCAATACAATAAAAGTCATAAAACAGTTTCACAAGAGCACACCAGTTCAACATTCACATGCATATATTTTTATAAATAAATTCATACAAAAATAATTAACTCCCCTTGTCTGGAAAGCTTAATAGTATCACTCCTAGGAAAGCTCTAGCAGTGCCTCCTCACAGAGGCGAGTTTGACAGCACATATAAGCCACCAAAAATTGGTGCAAAGCACATTTCTTAGAGTTGAAAGGGACAGAGAAACTAAAGGAAAAGCTATCAGTAACAGGCAACAAGCAAGTTGCATGGCCTAGGTTCAAGAATGGTTGAAGAAAACGGAAAAAGACACTTACCGGTCAGAATGGAAAAACATTGGGTTCAAACTGAAGCTCTCTACGCCAGGAGTGATTTGGCAGCACCCAATCAAGATTTGAACGTTCAAAATTCAGGAATTTTAGAGAGAAGTCAGAGAAAATATTTGGGCAAGGATTCTAGAGAGAGAAAGGAAATTAGCAGAAAATGAGAATCTGACTTCTGGAAGAGAAGACCTCCCTATAAGGTTGAGGCACTCTAAACTGATGGGGGTGTTTCATCCTACACCTCCAACCATTCATCCCGCACCTCCAAAAATTCCACTTTTGACCTTCTAACAACTGATCCTACACCTCCAACTTTTTTCAAAAGTTTCATTTTTAACTTTAATAAATATCTTTTCATATATTTTTTTTGTTTCTTATTAAAAACACTTTACACCACCTTAATAATAATCTAATTTAATTTAAAATTCAAATATTATTTAATATAATTTTATATTATAATAATGATTAAAATATGATTTATATTATAATAATTATATTAAATAATTAAAATAAAAATAATAAGAGTAAAAAACAATAGTAATAATTAATTTTATTTATTAATTTAAAATATATTAAATTATATTCAAATATTAAATTAAATTAAATAATTATTAAATTTAATTAAAAAACAAAATTTTAAAAACAGCTATTTATCATATCCATATCCGAAGCATATGGCTATCGGATTTCTGTATCCGATTAATAAATATATTAACAGTTTTATTTTTATTTAAAATTTAATAAATACTTAATTTAATTTAACATTATAATACTATTTATTATATTTTAATAATTATTATAATATGATTTATATTTTTATAATAGTTTTATTAAAAAATTAAAACAACATTAACTAAAATAAGAGTGATAATAATGAAAATTAAAATAATATTTAAAATTACATGTATTTAAATATATTAAATTATATTAAAATATTTAATTAAATAATTTTATAATTAAAAGAAAAAATAAATTTTGTTAATAACAAATCCGATTGCCATATATAGATATCCGTACTTGTTTTTTAAATATTGTTTTTTATTTAAATTTAATAATTATTTAATTTAATTTAATATTTTCATATAATTTAATATATTTTTAATATAGTAAATTAAATTGATTATTATTATTTTATTTTTTATTTTTATTTTTTTTGTTTTAATTATTTAATATAATTATTATTATAATATAAATCATATTTTAATAATTATTAAAATATAAAATTATATTAAATAATATTTGAATTTTAAATTAAATTAAATTATTATTAAGGTGGTGCATAATGCTTTTAATAAGAAAGAGAAAAAATATAAAAAGATATTTATTAGAGTTAAAAATGAAACTTTTGAAAAAATTGGAAATGCAGGATGAATTGTCAGAAGATCTGAAATTTTTGGAGATACAGAATGAAACACCTAACTGATGGGTCTGCCCCAATTCATAATGCCTAATGACTTTTTCTTTTAAAATTAAAACAGAATTATAAGACCCTGACAAAAATCCTAATATAAATAACAAGTTCGGTTTCTTAAAATAAATTATAAATACTAATCTCGAACATGTTTTTTCTGTCAAATATGTAACAAAAGTAAAAGTGTTTTTATAGGTTCTTAGCCATAATTTATTTGGAAATCTCCTTTTTGACTCTGTAAACGTTAAAATCCTTCCGTTTCCATGTTTTCAGATTCTCTTGGGTGACATTTTTAAGTTTGTGTTCGCGTGACGTGTCGAACTGGACAATAATTTAGGCTAATCCTTAGGTGAAGTTTGGCTCAATCCAAAAGCATAAGGATATTTGGTCGAGATGTGTTTGGAATTTGAAAAATATTTTTATATATGGAGATTATTCTTTAAAATTGTATTGTGTAATTGGTCAAAAAAATAGTTATAAATATTTAAATGAAAATTATAAAAGTATTTTATTGTTTCTACTTTATAATACATTATCACGCTAAATAGTTTAATAAAAATAAAAAGATATTTTTACAGTGAAACCTTTTTTATTAACTTTTTAGAATATGTTATCGAGATCTTCTGCAAATAATTTGACTATCATCATTTCGAGAAAATTGTTTCTACTAATGTTGTTTTTTTTATTAAACGGCTTCTAAAGAAATATGAATTGGATTTCCTTATTTTAGAGTTATACATTAAAAATATATTATAATATATATATATCAAATTTACCTTTTAGATAAAAGGTTTTTTTATCAAACTTATCCATTTTTTTTAAACTTAACCATTTTTAATTATAAAAAAAACTTGTAAAATAATAATAACATTTTATATTTACAATAAAATTATTTGCAATAAAATTATAAAAAATATTTATATTTAATTTCATAATAATAATAACAATAATTTTATTATTGGAAAAAATAATAATAAATAATACATGCATGCAACACATGTATTTTCACAAGTTATAGATAATTGTTGTTTAATTTTAAACGCTTAACAATGAAGTTCTTATGAGTTAGGCTACCGAAAAGCAAATGCATTTGTTGATATGAGTAGTCAAATCAATTACTTTAAGCTATCCTTCCTATCCCTATACAGTCTCTAGATCCCTCTCATTCCGGTGTATGTTCGATTCTTTCATGTGCCAATTCCACTAAAAATCTGTCAGAAGCCGCTCCTTTCTCTTTGTTTGTGTCTCTCATACTTCATGTCTCTGGCACTGGCGATCACTTTCCGCCCTCGTCAATATCTTGGTGTCACAAAATGTGTATTATTAACTAACTAGTATTTTAGCAAGTAAAATACAAATTTTATTTTTTATGATATTGTAGTTAATACAAAATCTAAATTATACTGCTTCTTTTTATTTTTTTAAGAATATGTAAAGTAGTTTGTTGAGATGAGTATGCATGAGAAATTTATCATTGGATAATTTGTCAAACTCGTCTCTATTTTTTTTCAAAAAAAATTCTATATATTGATTATATATGGATATGGTTAATATCCTATTTCTTAGGTTAGGTGTAAGAATAAAAATAAATATATACATATTTACCACATACATATTAAATTTCTTTAGTAACCTATAAACCTCTGTTTCATTTTCTGTTTGGTCATTTGTTTCGTTTCATTAAAAAAAATTTTTTGTTACATAATTATTTGCTTTTTTTCTCAATTTTTTTTACTCATTCAATATCATCCAATTCACTCAAATTCTTACAACTTCAATTATTTTTGTTTTCGTGTGGTTTTATTCAAACGATTTAACTAAAGAAGTACTTTTTTATACAAAATTTTATATATTTTTTAACATTTAATATATATCAAGTTTACTTAATCGTTGAGGTATTTTTCCTTCAACATTTTGTAAAAACTATTAAATGTTATATCTGTCATGAAAGTTTTTAAGAAAAATATTTTATTAACATGTGAGATAATGAAAAAATAGATATGGACATGAGTATAGATATAGGAAAATGATATATGAACAACATTTTTCAACAACATTTAGACACACTACAGGTATCAAACGTTGATTGGTCCACGTTGCAAAGAGAGAGAAAATTACAAATTTGTAAAGATGAGCTGAGATGTTGACGCGTGGCAGAGAGAGAAAATTTTCATTTATTCTGAAATCCTTTCCAGATTCAAATTTCGAACCACATTTCGCACCACATTTCGCAATCCCCTTTCGCACACCCATTTCGCGACCCCGACGACCTCTGACCATCTCGTGCTCTTCCGGGAAGACTGCCGCCACACTGCGCCCTTGCCGGACACCGTCTGCCCGTCCGCCGTCTTTCATCCACCAAGAATCGCGGTTCGATTGAGTCGACGGCAGAACCGTAAACCCTAATCCAGGTGAGTCTTCACTTTTTAAGTTCATTGCAAAATTTCTCATGTGCTTGAGTTTGTGGAGTTGGTTTATTCAATTCTGTTTCCTCAATTCATTTCATATATGTGGTGCTTAATCTTTTATGTTTGATGGACATTCAAAATCATTTATGCTAAGTCTTCTATGTTCCTATTGTGTTCTGTTCTTTAATATTTAAGATATATTTCAATTTTTTTCTGTTTTTGTGTTAAATCTATGAAATATGAAGAAGCTTTCCATTAGATATTCAGAGCTTTAAGTGCTTCGTATGAGATACTCATGCGTTCATGTTGTCACGTGCCTTTTTTTTGTAGGATTTCTGTTATTCTTTTTCCCTCTCATGCAACATCAATATCCAGTTATTAGATGAAACCATTGATTAGCACTCATGTATATTTGTTTACGCAGGTTGCTTGTGATGTTCGGCTTCCATCACTTTTTAATTTGTTTATCATTATATTATTACCTAGTAAACACAATTCAGAAGCCCAAAGTATTTGTTTTGTAATGGGCACAGACCAGATCAATTTAATTTGGTTGATTGAAATAAAAAGAAAGTGAACTAAACAATTGATGCCGACTTGTTCTCTATGCTGATGCCAAACTGTTTTGCACAGTAATTATTGTCGTAATTGTTTTTGGTTCAGTGTCATGGAGGAAGTGGGTGTGGGTGAACACAGTAAAGCTTCTGACACAAGGAAGAAGGTATGTAGGGATATATTTGATTTCCATACAATTAATGTTCTATTGCAATGTATTTAAATAGTAAGTATTTTTTTTTTTTGTATGCAGTTAGTGTTTAGACACTTTTGCAAGACCAACTTCATAGGTGCTTTGAATGAACTCTTGAATACTGAACAGAAGGCTTACATTGACAAAAATGTTTTTCGTTGGTTGTTATTTTTGCCAGATTGTATAAAAATAGGTAGGAATTTGTTAGCTCATTTATGTGGTTGTTGGGTAGAGAACATGGGAGGGTTTTATATTGGAGACAAAGTTATTAGGTTTACTGAATTTGATGTATGTATGTCCTTAGGGCTGCCTGTTCTTGGTGAAATGATAGATTTAAATAAAGTTGGTCATCGTTGTGTTTGTAGGGACTACTTCCCTGATGGGAAAGTAGATGTGAAAATGGTTTATGAATTTTTGTTAGAGGAACATGAAAATTTTTGTGTAGAAGAATTTTGCAGCTTGTATATATTGGTTGGGATATCAGAGTTCTTACTTCCTAATAGGAGTGGACTAGTATTTCCAGTTATTTTTGACCTTGTTTCGGAGTTGGGTTCTTTGGGTAAGTACAGTTGGGGCAATTTAGTTTTTCATTACTTTATTCAAAGTGTCTGTAATGTTTCAACATCAATGAAGAATGATACAACTAGAAGTAATTTCCATGTTGAAGGATGTGCTTACTTGTTGCAGGTGCACGTTTGTTTTGTAGTTGTTAATTAAAGACAATGATTTATTATTGTTTACCATTATTTTAATTTTGTAGGTTATTTGATTTCTAATTTGCAGGTTTGGTGATGTCATCATTTTGTTACATCAAAGTCAATGTACAGTACCCGGGTGACTAAATTCCCAAGGTTGTTGAACTGGATTGGTATGAATATTGGGGAGAAGTTTATAGCAACTGCATTGGCAAAGGGATCAGTGAGTAGTCATTCATTAGAGGAGTGTGTTGATGCAATGTATTTAATATTTGATGTTTTATTCAACGAAATTTGTTAATGACATTGCAGGTTGTTGTTGGTGTGTCCAAAGAGGAGCTTAGTTATGGGGTGGTCAAAGATGTGGGTTCAGGCCAGCAATGAACAAACAAAAGTTGTTGCCAACATGTGAACTAGTATTGACAAATTAAAGAAGTCGGTTCAGGCCAGCAATGAAGATACGAGTGAAGATTTTGTCGAACAACCATTTTTTGGAAGTGAAGGTCATTTGCAAAGCACACGGGTTCAAGATGATCAGCAAACCCCGATGGTTGATGGTGGTATTGAAATGAAACAAACCACGATGTATGACCGGATGAAAGCTGCTCCTCGAAAACGGATTAAGAGTCTGGCAAGAAGAACTCCATATACCGAACATGTTACAAGAAAAAAAATGAGTACTTCATTAACTTGTACTAGAATTCCCAATGTACTTTTGATTTAAAATGATGATGTTTGGAATGTTGTTTAAAATTGTTGTTGAATATGAAAATTTTTGTTGTTCACACTGTTGGTGGTTATTATAAGTGCAAAATCTTTATCAAAAAGGTAGTGGAGCATTACAAAATTTATAAAAAGTCTGTGTGCAAAAGTGTTAACGTAATATTCATTTGATACACAAGTTTTCTTAGGTTAGAAGATGAATATACAAGTTAATGCACCCCTGGGTGCAAAACTCGTTACACAAGTACCCACTTATTCGAACTATAGTCCCACTTGATTTTATAATGTTACTTATGTTGTTTAACTTGATAAGTTGGGGGCTTGGGTTGATATTAGGATGACACCAATGTGTCCTTGTCTTAAGAACATGGTAATGGTCAGGATAATAAATGTTTTTGAGGTTGAAAGATGAAGTGATAAGACAATGAACCCGTGTGTGCAAATCTCGTAACCCAGGTACCCATGTATTCGAACTATAGTCCCACTTGATTTTATAAAATTACTTATGTTGTTTAACTTGATAAGTTGGGGGCTTGGGTTGATATTAGCATGACACCAATGTGTCCTTGTCTTAAGAACATGGTAATGGTTAGGATAATAAATGTTTTTGAGGTTGAAAGATGAAGTGATAAGACAATGAACCCCTATGTGCAAATCTCGTAATCCAAGTACCCACTTATTCGAACTATAGTCCCACTTGATTTTATAAAATTACTTATGTTGTTTAACTTGATAAGTTGGGGGCTTGGGTTGATATTAGCATGACACCAATGTGTCCTTGTCTTAAGAACATGGTAATGGTCAGGATAATAAATGTTTTTGAGGTTGAAAGATGAAGTGATAAGACAATGAACCCCTGTGTGCAAATCTCGTAACCCAAGTACCCACGTATTCGAACTATAGTCCTTCTTGATTTTATAAAGTTACTTATGTTGTTTAACTTGATAACTTGGGGGCTTGGGTTGATATTAGCATGACACCAATGTGTCCTTGTCTTAAGAACATGGTAATGGTCAGGATAATAAATGTTTTTGAGGTTGAAAGATGAATTGATAAGACAATGAACCCCTGTGTGCAAAACTCGTAACACAAGTACCCACTTATTCGATCTATAGTCCCCCTTAAAAATATTGAACTTATATTTCATTTTTTGAAGACAAATTTTAGACTTAAATTCCATATTTTAAACCAAATTTGTTACTTGTGAGTAATTAATTTTTTTTCTTTTTAAACAATACAAGACATTCAAAACATATTGATTAAAAATTCCCTATGTATGCAAGGACGTAATTTTTTGGTTTTTAAGTGATGTTACTATAATTCATATGAAAGGTAATAAAAAAAACCTTTAAACGATATTTTAATACATGTTCGACATAAATTATTAATTAGTATTATAAGAATAATATACCTTTGAAGTAAAACAAAGTTAGAAATACCTCCGTAATTGAGACAAAGAAGTAATACTTTCATTTTCATTCAAACATAAATAATGAAAAACATGACCTTAAATTCATGATGTACTTTGTGGTTTACACTGAAATTGGATCTATTACATTACATGGACATCCATTAATATAAACTTCAACTATTAAATCATCAATTGCACAATTTTCAACCTCGAACACGAGAACATCTCCCTCCTTCAAGTCGTATTCTGTGCAAAATTGCTTCCATCCTTTTCCAAACTTTATTGAATTCCGTGTTTGTGAGAGTAAAACTTTGCACAAGACTCCATCTTTGTGTCCAAGGAGGAAGACCTTTGTCAAGCCTTTGGTCTTGATCAAATTTCCAAATGCACTTTGCAAGTCCTGTCCAATAACAAATATAAATCATTCTGAAAATATCTATAAATATGACTAATCATTTTGAAACAATAATGAAATCATTCTGAAACAATATCTATAAAACTCAAACTAATCATTCTGAAACTCAAAATATGACTAATCATTCTGAAACAATAATGAAATCTAATTCTTGCCATACATGTGAAATAAAGGTACAGATAAATAACAATTAACTTACATCCTTCTTCTTAAACAAGTCTTGTATTTTGTTTGACCTCATCTTAAGCGTAGGCCATTTTAATATTCTTGGGAAAACAATCTCATTTGGACTGTCCGTTAATCCCAAACGTTCAACGGCCCAAAGCTAATAAACATACAATAACCAAAATGATAATTATATAATAAACATATTTCCAACAACATAAAATGTAAATAATTCATTAAATTTCTTACCTGCAACACTGCAACATTGCCACTAAGGCTTAAGGAGTCCTTAATGACACGTTGTCTTAACATCCTTAAAGCATTTTCTAAACTATTTACCACATACGTGTGCACAGCTTTTGCCCAATTATATTGATACAAATTATCAATGTTATCCAAACATGTAAAAGGCATGTTAGTAATTGCCTTTGAATGTCTAGGGAAGTAAAAAACAGTGAAACAAAGTAAAATATACAACCGACAGACATAATCAACATCCATGTTCTTATTTTCAATTAAGAACTTTATTTTAAGAATGACATCTTTAAGAGTAAAAGAATTCGAAGAAAATGACACAAACTAACTCATCATCAAAAGTGACGTCTATACCATCCACACTCAACCCTAATCCTATGCACACATCAGCAACTGTAATGGCACAAGTGTTTGCTTTAAAACAAAACAATCATTCCGCCCAACCCAACGTATAAGCATTTCCTTGAAAAGAGGATTGCAGAACTCAATTGGATTGTTGATTTGAAGACACCATTTGAATGGAGTGTCCTCGATACGTTGTCTATTAATTTCTCGTAATATCCCATTAATGTGGACTATAGCTTTTGTATCACTCCAAGCCCGCACTTGCAACTATAAAGCATTATCAAACCAAATAACCATCACCAAATTGTTTTCAATCAAAGATATCAATTTTCAAAACAATTCCTATACTTTCATTTTTATAATCTTCATTTGTTGTGCAATCCATCACTGTGAATCCAACAAAAATAAATAATCAACCTTCAGTAAAGAAATCAATATTTATTAACTAAATTGACTTAGTCAACAAATAATGATAAAATTTGGAAAACAACCTTAAATGGAAAAGAAGAAAAATTAACTAAATGCATAAATGAGAATCCTAATATGCTTAACATCATAAAAGTTCAATCCTAGCTTATGCATATCACATTTATCTGCTTCATCAAGACATGTATGCAGAGTATAACAACAAAGACATTGAATTCCCATAACGAAACTTATGTATGCAGAGTTCTACAATCTAATTCATCCAAAACAAAGACAATAGAGACTACTCTTAAACCAAGATGGAGAAAGTATAACAACAAAAAAATTAAACCAAGATGGACAGAGTATGGCAACAAGAAACCAAAATAATATGAATTAAACACATTTTAAGATTACAAGCTGCCCGTTTCCAAACCCCAACAAAATATGCTTGTGCATTTATTATTATTTTTATTTTTCTCAATAGTCTGTGTTTCTATAGAAATTAGCATGTCACTAAATAGTTCTTAAATATCTTTATTGAGTCTTTATGTGTCCATCATTTTTAGGATAGTTGGTTTATTGTTGAAGCTCCTCGTGGAGCTTCGTGTGAATGTCAAATGTCCAGACACTAGATTGGATTATGAGCCTTCAGGGTAGATTTTTATTACAATCGTGTCATTGAAATTATGTGTGCATCTGAAGGTTAAGGGAAAGATAAGAGAAAATCAAGCTACATATTCTGATTTATGTAGCCTGAGCTGCTTCATAAATAACGATATTTTGTTTATCGATGATGAGTAAATTATTCACTGTATCATCAAGGAAAATAATACTACCGATTTAAAAGAAGATTCAAGTGTTAATAATGACAAAATCTGTGACTAAATTGTGTGGTAACATGACTGATTTAAAAAGGTCTGAACAACTTTAGGCGTTTGATTCAGGGACCTGGGTTTCACGTGAAAGCAAGCAATTGTCAATACATGGTTGTATATCAGTATGGGTCAGCTGTCTTGTTCAATGTTGAGGATCATGAAGTGGAAGATTATCTACAATTAGTTAAGAGGCATGCATCTGGTTTACTTAGAGAGATGAGAAAAGATGGTAAGTTTCTTCAAAGAAACCAATTAGTCATGAAATTTTTCTGAATGCTGTTGTGTATATAGTTAACATGTTTCTGTTTTTGTGTGATTAGATTATGCAATAAAGGAGAAGCCATTGTTAGTTGAGGACATGCAAGGAGGTCCAGACTACATAGTTCTGAAACCGTTGGATACAGATGGCATCCGTATAATTGGAAGTATACTGGGACAAAGCATAGCTCTGGATTATTTTGTCTCGCAGGTTAATATTTGGCAAACTCCATCTTATTTCCTAAAAGACAAACCTTAAAATTGCACCATTGAATATTTGACATTTGTTCTCTCTTATTATCAGGTTGATGGTTTAGTTGAAGAGTTTGCAGGTATAAACCGAGGAATGGAGAAAATTGGAACCTTCACTATGGATAAGAAGAAACTACTTCAGCTTGTTGGAAAGGCTAACTCAAATTTGGCCGATGTGATTCTTAAAGTTGGGCTCTTTGAGAGGTATTTTCGACCTGTTTTAGGCTTAGAAATATATGCATACGCTTATGTAATAATATATGGAAAATTTCTTATTATAGTATATCCCCTAGCCAACCCCACTTAGTTGGAAAAGACTTTTGTTGTTGTGGTATCCGAAAAGATTTCAAATATTTGGTATTTGGAATAATTTCATCCTAGTCAATAGTTACAAGATTTGGTTAATGTTTTATTGTGGATTGATTAATCAGATCCGAAATTGCTTGGAGGGATGCTAAGTATGCTCAAATATACGAGTATCTTAGGGACGAGTATGACATTATGAAAAACTCAAGATTGTGATGCGTACTCATAAATAATAGAGATCTTGACTTTCAACCATGCCAAACCCCAAATATTATTCATAAAACCTACAAACCCCTGTCGTGGAAGCTCCTCACTTCACAAATGCATCGAGGGAGGATAATTATATGTAGCCTTCCCCCATTGCACAAAGCAAAAAAAGCAATTTAAAAACTCCACAAACTCAAGCACATGAGAAATTTTTGCAATGAACTTAGGGTTTACGGTTCTGCCGTCGACTCAATCGAACCGCGATTCTTGGTGGATGGAAGACGGCGAACGGGCGGACGGTGTCCGGCAAGGGCGCAGTGCGGCGGCAGTCTTCCCGGAAGAGCACGAGATGGTCAGAGGTAGTCGGGGTCGCGAAATGGGTGTGCGAAAGGGGATTGCGAAATGTGGTTCGAAATTTGAATCTGGAAAGGATTTCAGAATAAATGAAATTTTTCTCTCTCTACCACGCGTCAACATCTCAGCTCATCTTCACAAATTTGTAATTTTCTCTCTCTTTGCAACGTGGACCAATCAACGTTTGACACCTGTAATGTGTCTAAATGTTGTTGAAAAGTGTTGTTCATATATCATTTTCCTTAATAATATTCTCTTATATTACTTCATCTTGCCATTGATAATGTATTTTCGTATAGCACTCACAAGCTCTTTGGGGATAACCGAGTTACATCAGGATAACCATCCACCTTTATTAATTTCATCATCCAATATAATTAATCCATTTTCCTTATTTAGATACCTAATATACTACTAAATGAAATTTTTTTATTTTCATTTAACTTTTAATTGCTCCAATTCCCATGTAAAACTTCTCACTCATTTTATTGTTTTTATTTAACAAAGGGTTAATTTGCTTTCGTAATTACCCAAATGATAGATTTTTAAATATTACGAGATTGGGTAAAGTTGTGCGATCTAATATGATTTTGTAAGTGTAAAGTTGTATCTCTCTTTTGTAAAGATCCATAAAATGATATTTTAGAAATGTTAGTAATTTAAAAATAGCGAGACTCAATTATTTTAATATTAAATGATTTTATTATAAATAGTTTCGTTATAAAAGAGTTTCATTATTTTAAACACACATAATTTCTCTAGAAACTACTCTTTTAGAGTTTTGTGACTTTTCTCTATGAATTCTTCTCTTACATTGATTTCTTTGAATATTAGAAACCGCATGAGTGATCACAGTAGTGAGAGATGTGTCAAGTCAACCTAATTAGTTTCTAAAAAAAAATATGTTAGTTTCTACACTTTTTCTTTGGTCTGTCTCATTTTATTTGCATGCGATTCATAGTGCTTTACATGTGTCATATGAGTCTTTTATAAGATTTTCTCCTGATTATTGGTTCTAATGGTATACCATGATCATGTTTTTGTAAGTTATAGGTGCAAATAGAGTTTCTTAAGTCATCTTAACTCTTGTAGACCAGTTGGGTCCTCTATAAGGTAATGAGAGATAACTACTCCTTTTATGTTTCTAATGATTCAATATGTTGTGTTACATGATTGGTTTGGTTTGAAATTTATAAATTTAATATGTGAAATTGATGATGTGAATTCTATTAAATGTGTATTGTTTGATATTTAAAGTAGGCTTAATACCCTGATGGTCCTTATTTTCGTCAAGTGCATTCGATTTAGTCTCAATTTTTTTTTCTTGTTCAATGTTGTCCTAAAGAATGTATTTTTTATTCAATTTGGTCCTTTTTGTAAACGGCGTTTAAATCGTTAATGGTAGACAGTCCAGCTGTGCAATAAGTGACACATAGCCCTTGACACGTCATCATCTCCTACCTCCAGAGAACCCTAATTTCCCCCTAACCCTAACCGCCACCACACTCACGGCCAGCCACCATCTTCTCACCTCCATCATCAAACATTTTGAAACCCTAACCAGATGGTCGCGCCGCCACCACCGTTGTTCATCTTCTCCATCCAGCAACCACTCAAAAACACCACCATGACCATCTTCCCCTTCCTTCATAGTGAATCGCCATCAACATTTTTTTGCGACAACCATGACTGCCGCAACGAGACAGGGAGCCATGCGCGAGCTCATCTTCTCCGTCAAGTCTTTAACCTGCAAAGGAAAATACAGAGAACGAAAAAGCCAATTGGAGCATAATTGCTGCCGCAAAAGCATCATTCTCCATCAATCTTCATCTTCTTCACCCATCTCAAAGTTGCTTTTCAAACCTGCAAGTAGAAAGAAACCAAATCGCAGACAAGCAACCACGAGCTAGATTCGTATCGCCACGCTTAGGGATGGCAGAAAAATCCGTACTCACGGGTATCCGCGGGTAAAATCCGCTACGGGTATTTAGTACCCGCGGGTAGCAAGTATTTTAATACCCGCTTGTTAACGGGTCAGGTTCGGGTATCACCCTATTCGTACCCGCGGGTACCCGCCACTCGTTTAAAAACCAAAATTCTAATTTTACCCCTAAATATTTTATGAAATTAAAAAATAAATTAAAATATATGTTTTAAATTTGGCTCACGGTGGTGTGCAGAGGAAGTGAAAAGGTTCATTCTTCTTTCTTCTTCTCTCTCATACTTCCTTTCCTTATTCTTTCTTTTTCTCTCTCTCACACTTCCTTCCCTTCTTCTTTCTTCTTCTCTCTTCTCTCTCAAACTTGCTTTTCCTTCTTCTTTCCCCACCTACCAATAACAAGAATCACACGCCGCAAAGACCTCACGGTACTGCTGTCATTGTTTGTAGCTTCTTCTTCCACCATTCACAGCTCTACCCGTGGCCAACGGTGAAGCTAGCCAACAGGAGGTGATCCCGACGGTGAAGCCAGCCAGCAGCAGGATCATCCCGTTCGTAGAGCTTGAGAGGCTGAACCACATCGGGAACGACGACGAGAGGCAGATATGAGATTTTTGGGTCCATATCTGAGATCCTTAAGTACAGATTTGAGATGTTTTTTATGCGGATCTGAAATATTTTAATGTAGATCTGAGTTTGAAGTGAAGATCTAGGGTTTATAAGTTTTGAAAAAGAAAGAAAAATAGAGTTTGGGTCAGAATTTGGATTTGGATAACAATAGAGACACTGTTAACGGATATCCGCGGGTTGAAAAAAATCCGCGGGTTTTTTTTATACGGGTAGCTGGGCAGGTAATGGGTACACTTTTGTATATGCGGGTCGGGTTCGAGTATCATACTATCCGGCCCAAACTCGACTGTTGCATCCCTAGCCACACTTTTGCATTTCGAAACCCATTCAATTTTCCTCTCGCGACGGAGTAGGCGTAAGGAAGCCTTCCCCTTTACATCCAAAAACCCTAATTTTTTGGGTGGGGAAAGGGACTGCCATGTGGCAGTCTTTCATTGGCTGCGTCATGTTTCAGTCAAGGCAGGTCAGCACTGGTATGAACAGTTGGACTGTCTGTCATTAACAATTTAAACGTCGTTTGCAAAAAGGACCAAATTGAACAAAAATTACATTCTTTAGGACAACATTGAACAAAAGAAATTGGGATCAAATCGAACGCACTTGACGAAAATAGGGACCATCAGAGGTATTAAGCCTTAAAAATATTTACAGTGATTGCTCATTGAATCTATTGATTTTAGGTTACTTGAATTGATGGTACTGATGTAATAATTAGAAGTGTCATTTTAATCCACCACACATGGGTCACCCTTGGCCTTATTTAGAATTAGGCCCTATTTTAGTGGATTACTTAACAGGGGGACTTTCTAAAACCCTCAACCCCAAAAGCCGTGAGTAAAATGGGTTGGGACGTCTTCAGGGTGGGTTGAGCCCCTTTTTTCAATCAAACTACTCTTTCTTTCATCCAAGTGAAAGTTTTCACTGAAAGTTAATTGAAACATCGACAATTTCACATTCTTCTTCTCACCTTGCTAAGGAAGATCCAAACCTTCACAAATCTCATCACCGCAACATCTACGCTCTCTTCTGCTGAGACCTCGCCAAATCTCATCACTGCAACATCGCCGCCTCCAAATTTCACTTCCGGTAAATCTTCCTTTTTTCTTTGTTTTATTTTTGTCTGGTTTTCCACTTTATTGGTAGCCATAATTCATTTCTCACACCCCTTTTGAGGGAAAGTAATGGATTCAATCATTATATGTAATGAAATTTTTACTACTCGAGCTTTTTGGGTCTTCTCCAATTGATGTGTTCTACCACTTAGGTGTTGTTCTGTTTGTGACAACGGACATGGTTCAAAAAGAGAAAGGGTATAAAATGAAAGTTGAAGATATTGTGTTTGGAATTATTATTATATATTGGTCTGAAATAGTGAATTTTAATTTGTGGGGTGCCCTTTTTTTTCTTGGGTTGTTAGGTGGGCTTTGCCTTGTCTTGGCTTATGCGATATTGTTCAATCAAAAGTGAAAGTAACATGAATAAGGATGAGTTTATGAACTAGTTTTTCAGAATATTCAAGTTCTGCTCTATTTTCACCAATTCTGATATTTTATTCTGTTTTCTTCAATTCAAACCATTGTTCTTTCCTTTCTTATCATGTGTATACAATATTTTTACAATTAATGTAGTTGCTCTTGGTTCAAGTTTACAATTTCTCAGTTTTGTACTATTCGTCAGTGGTTTTTGCTAATCAAATATTTGTTAATCAAACATTGGTACTTCTCTAATATCGGATTTCAATCTAAAGGTAGGTAAATGGGTGGAATATATGCTTTTGTCTTTTGTTTTATGCATTTCAAATATGCTAAATTTTTTTACCTGTCTCAACACTAATTACAAGTCTGTTTATGATAATGAGTGATGGATTAAACTTTGCATGTCACTAGTTTTTCTCAACCATTCTTTAGTTGATAATTTTTTAAATGCAAAGTTCTCACCCTTGGCTTCAATTTCATTGACTTTTCATATCTTTATCCAGGAAAAATGTTAAGCAAAAGAAGTTTAACTCTAAACAGAAGAAAGCATACACTCCATTCCTTCCACCACAACAGCCCGACAAGGTGAGACAACTTTTGATATATATGATCTAGTTGGATTTCTTATAATTATGATTAAGATATGGATGCTTAATTAAATTCCTTTTGGTTTAAATTTTCCTAATGGTTTTCTAAGAAGAATTATATTTTAATGGTTCTCAAGAACTCAATTACCTTAGTAAGACCCTATTGAGCCACCTTCTATTTATGGCTCTGTTGTGATTAGTGCTTGATCTGTTTTCTCCTAAATTAATTTGTTAAAGCTGAGACCTACTATTTTATCTGTGGCTGATATTATGAGGTAGCTATCAGAGGGTTGGTATGAGTTGGTGCAACTATATCCTGGCCAAAAGATCAAAATGGTATCTTCTTTTGAGTATAAACATGTTCTTGAATCAATTCTAGAGTCAATAATACTAATTTTGGTCATTTAGACGAGCCTTAGATGCAACTAAACAAAAAAAATCATGTTAATGTCAAATCTGACAGGAATAATCGATTATATTACTTGATAATCAATTATTAATCGATTATTTCAATCAGAAAGTCACATTTTCTTCAAAACTTGTTGGAATAATCGATTATTTTACTTAATAATCAATTATTTCTTTCAAAAGGTCATATTTGCATCAATTTTCTCTTAAATAATCGATTATCTCTAGAAACAAATTGTTGGGCGCTTTATTTATAAGTTCTTATATGTTTTCCTTGTTTTGGATTCTTTATTTGGACGAGTTAGTTTATAAATCAGTTATACTTAATTGATTTGAATAAATGAATATTTATGGGTTGTGAACATCTTTATGCATATTTTGATAATTGATGAATATGATGGTATGATAACGATGATTGGTGTGATCTTATAAACCTCATGGTGAGATTCATGTTGGTATTTCAACGACTATGGGGTAGTTATTAGGGTGGAGTTTAATCATGTGGCATATTGATGTAGGGACAAACTAAGCAATTGTCTTGGTTGGATCCAAAAACTAAAAAAAAGTCTATTCTTTTCTTATTTTAGTTTTGGAGAAAAATAAAATTTTAAAAAATACATTAGTTTAAGACATTTAATTAAAGATATCCCTTGAACATAGTAGGTGCAAGCATCTTTCTTATGTGTAACCAACTCATGGATTTAACATTCAGTTTTGTAAACCTTGTACTTATCTTGCTGATTTTTCATGGTTTCTCTAAAATAAATTATGATAACAACTTCAAAATCTTTTTCTAACATGTTTCACGATTTTGGTTGTCACAATAACAAAGGTCATAATTAAGAAAATTATTCATATAAATAATAATATATCATTTTATAATATTTATTTTCCCATATTATTAATATTTTTATATTATTTCAAAATTATATAATTAATTTAGTCTTATTTTAATAAATTTTCTAATTATTCATTTCTATTGATATAAATAACTATATTAAAACAAATAAGTTAAAATTTTATAATTTAAAAAGATAAAATTATGATAAAATATTTAATAAAAACCGCCATCCCATTATAAAAAAAATTCAAATGACATTTGTATTTGTAAATGTAACTTCAGCTATAAAACCAAGAAAAAAAATTATCCTATTTGAAGTTGTACCACATATGATAACTTCACTTAAAAAAGAAATAGAAAATAGAATTAAAGTCACGCTACTTCATACTACTTCAATTATAACAGAAAAATAATAATTTCTTCTATAATAATTTCTTAAAAAAACAAAATCATCCAAAATCGTGGTAACACGTACAACTTTAAATAGGATAAAACTACCTCGTTACATCGTCTGAATAAAGTTATTATAAGTATTACAACTTTACACTTACAAAATCATGCGTCATAAGACTTCACCAATCCGGTAATATTTAAAATATCAATTAATAATTACATAATTATGAAAGCAAATTAACCCGTAAGCCTTAATTTTCAGTGACTTTACATTATGCAAGGTTAAATGGCAGACGTACCTAAAATAGTTGAAAATAATGAATGATAAAGAAATAATGATGCATTGACTGCAATCAATAAACACGTCGAAACGTAGATGAACTTCCGAAATTTAGTTTATTATTTTAAAAAAGAATTTAGTTTTGCTTCGATGACGGGACTCTCACTTAGCCAAGGTATCGTTTTGGATTGGCATAGAGAAAGACAGCAAGAAAACTAAAATTCCTTGCCCAAACGCCTGAAAAAGCAAACTACATACCAACAATGCGGGCCACACCACCCTCTCTCCTCAAACAACTAAATTACCCAAACATCCTCATCCTTCGTTGCTCCCATCCCGACACAAGTCGTGCCGTCCAAAGGACAAAACCATAATAATTCATCCTCACCATTTAATTTTTTGAATCTGACATTCCAGTAAGTAAAAATTAAAAAAAAAAATTAAATGAATTTTCGGATTTAGATTTTATTTATTGGGTTTTGGAGAGAGAAGGACAAAAATGTCCAGCGAAGCCAGTAAAAGGTTGAAAGGTCTATGATGAGAGTATGACCAAGTGAGAAACAGTGTCCTTGTGGCTCTATGGAACACACCTGTCTTCTACTCTAAACTCTCTTTCGCTTTTCAAAGTGAAACTTTTCCCCTCCCCAACACAACACTCTTCTCTCTGCGCCTTCACTTCTCAGAGAGGGAGAACACTCCTCACAAAAAACCCTAAACTCCTTCCTCTTCCTACACTCCGACATCATAGAATCACTTTCCCACATTGTACCCTGTTGCCTCAAAACTTAAACCTCTTTCTATTTTCAGAATGCCAAACCCAAAGCATCTTCTGCAGGGTACACTGTTCCTCTCGTTACTTCTTCAGGCGGTGTGCAAATCCACCATCGAGCCATGCTCCAACTCCGACTCATGCAACGCGCTTCTCGGATACACCCTTTACACTGACCTCAAAGTCTCCGAAGTGGCCTCGCTTTTCCAAATCGACCCCATCGCGCTTCTCACTGCGAATGCCATCGACATCTCCTACCCCGACGTCGAGCATCACATCCTCCCTTCCAAACTCTTCCTCAAGATCCCCATCTCCTGCTCCTGCGTCGACGGCATTCGCAAGTCCGTCGCCACCAACTACAAGACGCGCCCCTCCGACACTCTATCCTCTATCGCCGACTCTGTCTACGGCGGCCTCGTCTCCTCCGACCAGCTGAGCGAGGCCAATTCCATTCCCGACCCCTCCGTCCTCGATGTGGGACAGAACCTCGTCGTGCCCCTTCCCTGCACCTGCTTTAACGGCTCCGACAACTCTCTCCCCGCCATTTACCTCTCTTACGTCGTTCGACCCGTTGATTCACTCGCTGCCATTGCTGCCAGGTACTTCACCACGCTTACAGATTTGATGAATGTCAATGCCATGGGAAGCACTGCCATTAATGATGGAGATATCCTTGCTGTTCCAATACCCGGTAATGATCTAATGCTTGCTTTTCTTTCTTTTTCCTTTTTTTCATTGCAATTTATAATTTCTGTTCAATTTCTAACTCTCTCTCTCTCTCTCTCTCTCTCTCGTGTTGCAGCCTGTGCTTCGAGTTTTCCTAAATCCGCCTCTGATTTTGGCTTGCTTGTCCCTAATGGGAGCTATGCCATTACCGCGGGTCACTGTGTTCAGTGTAGCTGTGGACCGAGAAACTTGAAGTACTAACTAAGCAATTGTTTGTTTTCTGTTCTTAATTTATTTTTGAGTGTGAAGTGAAAAATGGTCTCTGTAGTGTTTGAGGAGGTGCTGTTTCTGGTGTTTAATGGTTTCCCATTTTTTTTTTGTAGTCTGTACTGTATGCCGGCTTCTCTGGCTGTTTCTTGCTCCAGCATGCAATGTAAAGGCAGCAACCTTATGCTTGGGAATGTTACAGTGCAGCAGACTAGTGGTGGTTGCAATGTTACTTCTTGCAATTATGATGGCATTGTTAATGGCACCATAGCAACAATGTATGCTTACACTCTGTGTACATGTGGTTCTAACCACGTTTTTCAACATTGTGTACTTTGCTGTACTATTCTTTGAGTTTAAGCCTGTTTAATTTTTGTTCTCGTCTTGCAGGTTGTCCCCTTCTCTTCAGCCTCGATGTCCTGGTTAGTGTTACATAAACACAGCTCAAATGCATAATGCATTGTTTTGATTTTATTTTGGATGATTTATTTACCGAGATGGGTTGGAGGAAAGGGAATTCCTTCCTCTTGAGCTTACTTTTGGAGTTAAAATGTGTAAACTCAAATTATAAGAAGACTAAAGAGCACTGCATCTCCTATTTAGCTACTTGGGCCAAGCATACCTTGTTTCTGAATAGATAACAACTTTAAGTATCTGAAATCCTAATTTGCTTTGATGTTCTATACGTGCAAATTGAGTTTATAAGAGACTTTATTTGCAGAACTAAAATTTAGTTAGGTTTGATGTTGTGTAGCATTTTTATGCGGACTAAACTGATGCCAGGAAACGTAGCAGTCTGTAGCTGGCTCTATCCCCTGGATCATCAGGGATGTTCCAGTTGCAGTTCCTAATTTAACATGCTCCAATGAAACTCACCCCCAAAAGAGAACTTGGTGGCGCAAGATACCTTGTATTCCCCGAAATGTCTTATAAACATGTTTCAAATGATGTTGCAGGTCTACAGGAATTTCCTCCTCTTGTTGCCCCACCTACCACCGTTGCAAAAGACACGGTGTTTGGACCAGCGCCAGCACCATTGTTCGATGGAGCAGGTCCTACGTCGTCTATATCCTCAGTGGTTCCTTCAACGGGGCTTCCAGGATTCTCTCCTGCAAATGGTCCTATTAGCGGCATTTCTTCTGGTGCTTCTGCTACATGCTCCTTGGTGAAACCATTACCCACTTTGGCGTATGCACTCGTGATATTGCTTGTCAAGTTCATGATACCAGTGGCATTGTAATCTCATCATTTTTGTGGTGGGTTTAGTTTGCCTGCCACTTTCATTGTCACGGGTGCTCCTTGTAGTTGCTGATATTCTTCTGTACTCTTGTACTCATTCGTGAATCTGGAAAACTATGGAATATCGGGTTTCATCACAAGCTTAGCCATTTATATTCTGTTTTGCTTAATTATCTTGTTTAACTAGTGTCAGTGATTCTTGGTATAATCTGTATAGAAGCTCTGAATTTGACGGTGACGCCATTCAGTGATTAACTTTTTAATGTAACGCCAACGCCAAGCTCTTGGTATAACATTTTTCTCTAGCATGGTCCAGTTTAGGAGAGTAACCTTATAATGCAAATAAGAACGAAAACACATGTTACTGAAATAGTAATATTTCAGCAAACAAATCTAATAACAATGGGAGATTTTTGAACTTTCACACTGTCAAAGGAAACAAGAACATAATTTAATTTTTGGGTAAGAAAGAACACGCATTTCTTTTTTAATTTCAGCACATTGATATTACAAGCTTAAATTTACTTTATATTTTTATTTTGACTTAAGTAGTTGTATCATAAACTCACATACCTAAGCTCACTTGATGAAAACTAAGACTTAGGCTTTAACATAAATTAAATCCAGTTCTATAATCTACTACCGAATTCCAAAAAGCTTATAAGATAGTACATGGGTTAAACTTTTTAAATTTGATTCATGATCCAATATGGACTTAATGCTTAACAACTTTTTCTTTTCTTTTCCTATTTTGTTCTACCATCATTATGTCTCTTTTCCATAGTCTCACATGAAGAGTTTGGTATCATCTTGATAACATTCTTCATAAAGACCATGAGATCAAAACATTTTATAGAATTAAAGTAAAAAAAATAAAATCTAAATATAATCCATAATTTTAAAAAGGTTTAATAGGTTTGGAGGTCCCTATATTTGGGGGTTTGTTTCAATTGGGTCCTCCAATTTTGGAAGTGATCAATTAGATCCCTAATTTTGTCATTTGAATCAATAAAATATTTTGTCAATTTGAATCAATAAAAGTTTTTCAGTTAACGACGTGAAGTTTTTTAACATGTGGCACGCTACGCTTTCAGGTGGCACCATTTCAAGTGCATAGGTGGATTATAAAAGGGTGAAATCCCTTTTAATTTAGGGATTTCACCTTCAAATATACCCTTTTAATATAGGGATTTCACCCTTTTATAATCCACCTATGCACTTGAAACGGTGCTATCTGGAACATGTTCAAAAACTTCATGACGTTAATTGCATTTAACGGAAAGGCTTTTATTGATTCAAATTGACAAAATTAGAGACTTAATAATTGATCACTTACAAAATTGAAGGATCCAATTGAAATAAACCCCAAAATATAGAACCTCCGAACCTATTAAACCTTTTAAAAACTCTTTGATGAAACTAAAATTAGTCCCGTAATTTAATTTGTTTTATTTTATTAGAAAAATGGCAGTTGGGCCTGAAGCCCGGGAAGATTTATTGCATGCGCTGGAATAAAGCATGCCAAGAAATGAATTGAAAGTGAAAGCAGAAGCAGTTGAAGGGACAGAGCACAAGAACAGCATGCCTTCTGCACCTTCGAAAATCTACGCAGGTACTGGGCACTCTCTCAA
The DNA here is from genome assembly GCA_036885675.1 of Vigna mungo. Classification (NCBI taxonomy): domain Eukaryota; kingdom Viridiplantae; phylum Streptophyta; class Magnoliopsida; order Fabales; family Fabaceae; genus Vigna; species Vigna mungo. The sequence continues at coordinate 31,809,108 of CP144699.1, forward strand.
TTTCTTATTCTCTTATTCTCTCCTCTCACCGTGGTTTCGTTGCAGACGATGTGAGCCTTCTGGTTGTGACGCTAGACACCAATCCTTTCTTCTGGGCCACTTTCCCCTTCCCCTTCGCCGAGTTCCTCTCCCAAGTAATTTCCGTTCCCAAACCACTTCACAACTCCCGTTCCGTTCCAATCTCAATGTTCTTGTTTAATTTCCCAGGTACTCGCCTTTCTCAACTCGATCCTGCTCCTCGGCCAGCTCAACCAGGTCATCGTCATCGCAACTGGATGCAACTCCTGCGCCTATGTGTACGATTCCTCTTCCGAACGGAACCACGGTGCCACCACCGGCACAATGCCCGCGCTTTATTCCAACTTACTCCACAATATCAACGAGTTTCTCGCTAGGGACCGGCAATTAGACGCTCTTCGAAAACCGGGAACCGTGCCTTCTTCGCTCCTATCGGGCTCCTTGTCCATGGCGCTTTGTTGTATCCTTATCGCCGATTCAGTTTCCAAGTTCTTTCGATTCACGCTAATGAATCTGAAAACACCTTATGTTGCCAATAGGCTTTACCTTTTATTTGTTTTACCTGATTGGATTGTCAGATATACAGAGAGCTTTTCGCTTAGGACCTATGCCTCCGCAGCCTCGGGTATGTGTATATGCGTCAATTTGATATTGCATTGAGTTTTGTAGTTACTTGAATGTGGCCATGAGTTGCAACTGCCACTGGAACTGTTAGCCAACTACGATTGACTTTCGCCTTTTATTGTAATAATGAGAATCCCTACGAGTTTGATGTTAGACTTTGCAAATGATAAGCGTATTTTTTCTGTCATCTAATGTTGGTATTGCGGGGCTTACACTTTGTTACGCTCTTCTTTTTGGTATTGGATGTTTGATTGAATTCATTCATGCTAAATATGTCATTTACTTTTTGTTTTTGCTTGTTTGTAATATGTGAAAGCTTTAAGGTTTACATGTCTGGTCTTATCTTTGGCTGTTTCTGTTTCAGGAATCTTGTATTTTTCAGTCAATCTCCATTTTTGTTGTTTTTCTTTAATTTTGGCATTTGTTTCCAATTTTTCGATTTTAATTAATTGCTATTGTACTTACTGATTTATGAACAGATTTTATGTTTGCAAGGCGCTGCCGATGGACCAGAACAGTGTGTTTCTCACAATCTGTACCTTCCATATATTTAATATTGCATTAACCTTTCACTTCAAATAACACCTTCTATCCTTTTCAGGTATGTGGCAATCATGAATGCAATATTCTCTGCACAGCGTTCTATGGTATGTACTAAATCTTTGCCTTTAATTTTCTTTCTTCTTTCAACTATGGACTTTTTTTGCCAAGAGACTGTTAAGTAGTCAGGCATCTTTCAGCAATATATTTGTTACTAACAGTTGAAGATTGCTTGTATTTTATTTAAAACTAGTATTTATGTCTAAGTAACATTTTATATTGTAGGTTCCTATAGATTCTTGTTATATTGGCTCCAACAACTCTGCATTCCTCCAGCAGGTAGTAAAGTGCACAAACACATTGAACGAGTTGATGTTGCAGTTGGAGAATACGTTTAACTGAATATGGTCATTTTTTGTGTTATGAATGACAGGCTTCTTACATAACTAGTGGAATATATTACAAGCCTCCTCAATTGGAAGGGCTTTATCAATATCTTTCAGTAAGCATGTGTTTAATTGTCTATTTTTAAGCATTGGTGTGTCTTGCAATATAGTTTTTTTTTGCTAGTCCGTGAATGCTGTAAATTGTATTGTCGAGAAAACCATGGTCACCAAATATTAGTGGTTCTGGCCTCTCCTCACCAAAATCCGAACTCATCTACCTTGTTGCGTAATGCCAAAACAGTCCTCCCTTTTATCTTTTTTGTTGAAACTTGAATTCAACTATGATTTATGGGGATATAATGATATAATACTTTTCTTCTGATCCTGGAAAACAGGGATAATAAGCCATAAATTGAGATTCATAGAAGCATGTCACTTCCTGAAAGTCCATACAGAGACTTGAATGCAATAGTTAAAACTTGTTTTGCAACCATGTATCATATACAATTTAAAAGATTTATTTGTGGTATGAAGACTGTTAGAATTATGAGCTGTGTTAGGTGAGTGTGTATGAGCTGTGTGAGTGTGTGCTGTATGAGCTGTGTTAGGTGAGTGTGTATGAGCTGTTTGTGAGTTGGGTTAGCTAGAAAGCACTCACTCCTTCCCTATAAATGTAACTTAAGTTATGAAGGGAATTAAGCCTTCAAAGAAATATATGTTTATGTATTCCTCTTAAGATGGTATCAGAGCAGGTCGATCCTGCTCTGGTTTTTTTTCTTCCTTGCTTAAATTATCAGATGGACACAGCTCCATGATTATCAAACACCAAATCTCACTTATCTTCTACCATTTCCAACCACTGTCAAAACCTTAGCCTTAGTTACTTGCAGTATCCACTGTGCCAACTACCGTCTGCTTCCATCCGCCACTGTTCGCCACCTTCTGCCGCCGTTCGCCGCCGTCCACCGCCGCAGTTTCGTCCGGCGACTAGCAGATCTGGGTCGCCTCCTCAAGCGCGACCTAACCTTGGTGGTCGCCGTCTCTTTCTCCACCGCACGCGCCGCCACGCGCGTCCTCTTGAGTCAGATCTGAAGCGTGTACTCGTCCGGAGACTAGCAGATCTGGATCGCCTCCTCAAGCACGACCTAACCCTGGTGGTCGCCGTCTCTTTCTCCACCGCACACGCCGTCACGCGCGTCCTCTTGTAGTCGGATCTCAAGCGCGTATTGTTCACGCGCCGCCCTTCTCTGGCCGGAAGATCACCGGACCACTGCCGTTCTGATCGCCTCACTCTTGGCAATTTTTTGGTGTCCCTTCAAGGCTCTCAGTTCTTTTGAACAGTTGGTCAAAGTGAGCTTAAGGGTTCCTTTGTAGTTGTAGCATCTGAAGCAATTTGTGGAAGACTAGGTTATCTGCAGTGAGCTCGTCAACCAGATAAAGAGTCTTGTTTGAGCCATTCCAAGCACATCATATTTGGCTTGTCCAGTGGTTAATTTTGCTTAAAAGTCACCAATGGCAACAGGCGGTATTACCTTTTCAGGAAGTCCCAACATCACTTCCGAAAAACTAAATGGGAAAAATTATTTATCTTGGTCAGCTGCCGTCGAAATGTGGTTTCTTGGCCAAGGATATTATGACCATCTTGAGCAAGATGGAAGTCATATACCACCTGAGAAAGTAGACCAGTGGAAACAAGCAGATTTCCAGTTATGTGCCCTGTTATGGCAGTCAGTAGAACCACAAATTTTTATATCTCTTAGAGCTTTCAGAACGTGTCATTCTTTTTGGAAGAAAGCTCAAAGCATTTATGCCAACGACATTCAGCGTCTTTATGACAACCAATAAACTTGCATCTCTGAAAATGGTAAACCATGATATGATATCTTTTATGGCTGAAGCCCAATCTGCCGTTGAAGAACTAAGGATGTTTTTAGAAATAGGATCATTGGAAGATATCAAGACAAAGTTGGACAAATATTATATGGTAATGATTCTTCGCGCTCTACATCCCGATATGAATCATATCCGCGATCAACTTCTAACCAGCAATGAAGTTCCCTCTATGGAAACCTTAACCACACGCCTTCTTCGGGTCCCTATGCCTCACGCTCAGGAAGCTCATGAAGTCGGAGAACCATCCTCCATGGTTGCCACACGAGGAAGAGGAGGAAGATATGGAGGTCGTGGAGGTCGGGGCGAGGTCCATGCACATATTGCAAAAAGATGGGTCATACCCAAGAAAATTGTTATCTCTTGCATGGTTTTCCTCCCAAAACAGCTAATGTCTCTCAGGCTACCTCCTCAAATTCCAAGTTCACTGAAGATAAATATCAAGAGTATTTACTATTGAAATCCAGTAGCATTGCACAAACATCTTCAAATACATCAACCGCCTTCATTTCTCAATCCCCAAAAGATCAAAATTCATGGATAATTGATTCGGGTGCTTCTGATCATATATCTGGTAATACCTCTTTATTCTCCAACCTTTCTTTTCGAGAAAAATCCCATTTAATAACCCTTGCAAATGGTTCTCAAGTTTCCTCGAAGGGAATTGGTCATGTCTCCCTCTCTCCATCTCTAAATCTCAAATCTGTTTTATTTGTCCCCAAGTGTCCTTTCAATTTGATCTCCTTAAGTCAGTTAACCAAATCATTAAATTGTTCAATAACTTTTGATGCAAAATCTTTTGTTATACAGGAGCGTGGGACCAAGAGACGGATTGGAGAAGGATATGAAGTTGGAGGACTATACTATTTTGGATCTCATTCCCCTGTATCATGTATTGCAGCTCCTAATCCAAAATTGTTACATGATCGGTTTGGTCATCCACACTTGTTAAATTAAAAAAAATGTTCCCTGAACTTAGTAATATCAATCATTTAGAATGTGAGTCATGTCAACTCGGCAAACATGTTCGGTCTTCCTTTCCTAAAAGATCACAATCCACATGTGATTCTAGTTTTTCTGTAATCCATTCTGACATCTGGGGACCCAGTCGCGTCTCATCCTTTGGATTTAGGTATTTTGTTACATTCATTGATGAATATTCTAGATGCACTTGGGTTTATCTGATGAAGGATCGTTCTGAATTGTTACCCCTCTTCACCTCCTTTTTAAATGAAATCAAGAATCAATTTGGTCAAGTCATCAAAATTCTACGAAGTGATAATGCAAAAGAATACTTCTCATCAAACTTTTCTGCACTTTTAAATACCCATGGTATCATCCATCAGTCCACCTGCCCTCACACACCACAACAAAATGGTATAGTAGAAAGGAAAAACAGACATTTGGTTGAAACTGCCCGTACTCTTTTGATTAGTGCACATATTCCCATTCATCACTGGGGCGATGCCATCCTGACAACATGTTATCTTATTAACAGGATGCCCTCTTCTTCTCTTAACCATAAGACTCCTTTCTCCATTCTTTTTCCCAATCAACCCCTTTTTCACACCTCTCCTCGAGTATTTGGTTGTGTCTGTTTTGTTCATAACATGTCTCCCGGACTCGACAAACTTTCTGCCCTTGCAATCAAGTGTGTCTTCTTAGGCTATTCTAGGCATCAAAAAGGTTATAGATGCTACTCTCCTGAAACTAAGAAGTACTACATGTCTGCAAATGTTACATTCTTTGAACACACTCACCTAACACAACTCATAATTCTAACAGAGATTGAGGTCATCCAACACGTTCTTCCTCTCCCAGTAATTGAGTCTAATACTCCCATTGTGTCCCCAACTCCTAGTATCGACCAAAGTTCCCCAGAAACATCATCCCCAAATGTTACCCCAGTTGAGAATCCAGCCTCTCCAGAAAATGGTGAATACTCTCCTTCAGATTCTTCTTCACCGTCACTTCCTCCCACGACTTCTGAAGATGATTCAGGTTGGCCCATTGCTCTCCAGAAAGGTACACGTTCCACTCGCAACCCCCATCCTATTTATAACTTTCTTAGCTATCACAGATTATCTCCTTCCTATTGTACTCTTGTATCTTCAGTATCTTCAATTGATATACCAAAAAACGTGAAAGAAGCACTTGATCATCCTAGTTGGAGACAAGCCATGATTGCAGAGATCCAAGCTCTTGACCAAAATAAAACTTGGGAGTTGGTGCCTCTTCCACAAGGCAAAAAGGCAGTTGGTAGTCGATGGGTGTATGCAGTTAAAGTTGACTCAAACGGTCACATTGATCGTCTCAAAGCTCGCTTAGTTGCTAAAGGGTATACTCAAGTTTATGGCCTTGATTATTGTGACACATTCTCTCCTGTGGCCAAGATGACTACTATTCGTCTATTCTTTGCAATGGCAGCAATTTGTCATTGGCCACTTCACCAACTCGATATCAAAAATGCTTTCCTACATGGTGATCTTGAGGAAGAAGTTTATATGGAGCAACCTCCAGGGTTTGTTGCTCAGGGGGAGTCTGGACTAGTATGCAAATTGCGTCGCTCGCTCTATGGCCTCAAGCAGTCACCACGTGCTTGGTTTGGAAAATTCAGTTCTATTGTTCAACTATTTGGTCTAAAAAGAAGTGAAGCAGATCATTCAGTTTTTTACTGTCAGACATCTCTTGGGCAATGTGTTTACCTAATAGTATATGTTGATGATATTGTCATCACAGGAAATGATATTGATGGAATATCTCAACTAAAGAAACACTTATGTAGACATTTCCAAACCAAAGACCTTGGAAGCCTCAAATACTTCTTAGGCATTGAAGTAGCGAGGTCAAAAGATGGAATTGTAGTTTCTCAAAGAAAGTATGCTCTTGATATATTACAAGAGACAGGTATGATTGATTGTAGACCAGTAGACAGTCCAATGGACCCAAATCAGAAATTAACTACAAACGAAGGTGAATTATTTCCCGATCCGGAGAGATACAGAAGACTAGTTGGAAAACTGATTTATCTCACTATTACAAGGCCAGATCTATCTTTTGCAGTTGGAGTGGTTAGTCAATTCATGCAAGCTCCATGTCTTAGCCATTGGAATGCTATCATTCGTATTCTAAGATACCTCAAAAAGGCTCCCGGACAAGGGTTGTTATATGAAGATAGAGGAAGCATTCAAATCTCTGGATACTGTGATGCAGATTGGGCAGGCTCACCTACTGATAGACGGTCTACTACTGGGTATTGTGTTCTTCTTGGAGGAAACATCATTTCATGGAAGAGTAAGAAACAAAATGTAGTAGCTCGATCATCCGCTGAAGCTGAATATAGGGCTATGGCATCACTAACAAGTGAACTTATATGAGTGAAACAGTTTCTTCAAGAACTCAACTTCTGTAAAGTTCAGACTATGAAGATGTATTGCGATAACCAGGCTGTTCTCCACATTGCATCAAATCTAGTATTTCACGAAAGAACCAAACACATTGAAATTGACTGTCATTTTGTTCGAGAAAAATTGGTGTCCAAAGAAATTTGTACTGAGTTTGTTGGGTCCAATGATCAACTTGCAGATATGTTGACAAAATCTTTGAGGGGACCTCGAATTGAGTTCATTTGTTCCAAGCTTGGTACATACAATCTATATGCTCCAACTTGAGGGGGAGTGTTAGAATTATGAGCTGTGTTAGGTGAGTGTGTATGAGCTGTGTGAGTGCGTGCTGTATGAGCTGTGTTAGGTGAGTGTGTATGAGCTGTGTTAGGTGAGTGTGTATGAGCTGTTTGTGAGTTGGGTTAGCTAGAAAGCACTCACTCCTTCCCTATAAATGTAACTTAAGTTATGAAGGGAATTAAGCCTTCAAAGCAATATATGTTTATGTATTCCTCTTAAGAAAGACATCTGTGATGGCAATATATATTGCTGATACTGGTGTCTTGGTTTAATCTGTGTTAATAAAACAGGGACTGAAATCATAGCCGTGTCACCTTCATTCTTTGTTTTAGGGTTGGTGAAAACTTTTTTCTCACATTAGGATTGACATCTTTGTGAAATAAGTTACATGCAAGAGAACTGACTTGCATGTTCTTATGTTTGTGTTGTATTTCTTCTTTCCGGTGAGGAAGTTGTTCTACAGACAGAATCAGTTTAAAATTTGATGAGACAGCTATTGCTATTCAAGGACTATGTCCTTAAATTTATTCCCAAAAATCTATTTGATAATGCGAGTTTTATAGTTTCTTTACATTTCCGGTGTGTTAGATTGGAGCTCTTTCTTTCATGGTTGCTCCTCAAGATAGGTGGTTACTTCATATGGTATTGTACAAACTACTTAGTGGTGGTGAGGTCCTTTTTGGGTCAGCATAAATGTTGGGAAGTCTTTCAAAATCAGGTATTTGGGTTGTTGTTTGCAAACTGGTCCAACACAGACGTAGTTACTTGACTTACAGTGGAATGAGTATTGCTGCTACCACATAGCTAAATTCCTACAAGGGGCTTATGCAAGATGTGCAAATCAAACTCAATGATTATCTTCATACCTACCCCCTTCTATCTGTCCCAACCCATTATACAATCAGCTCATTCCCCTTTCTCTGTCATGTTAACATTCTCTCCCTACACCTTCTTAGCATATCTCTCTTTGCTATGGATGTGGGTAGCAGATGTGCTAAATTTGGGCCTATATTTTCTTTTAGGGTCCTAACTGGTCAAGTTTAGGCTCTGTTTTATTGAGTATGTAATTCCTAAACAGAATGAAGCAATTAACTCGTTATTTTCTTCTAGGGAAGCAAACCAACCAAATAATGTAGTAAAAGTGATAAACTAATGAAATAAACCATTGCTTGAAACTTAAATGTCTGGCTTCTGAAAGGGAATAAACAAATTTTAATTCTTTTTCAAATCATGTTTGAATTATGCTTTTTCAATTTTACCTTTGTTTTACTTCTACACTAATCTAACCTTGTGTATGCAGACAGTATTTGCAACTGATTTACATTCTCGTGCATTTTTAAGGCTTCCTAAATCTGTGGGTGTGGATTTTCGTGCATCGTAAGTTTTTTCATAGTTAAATCTTGTCTGCTTAAGTTTTTGTTTTTTCATTTTCTCTCTCTCTCTGTTTCTCCTCTCTCCTGTAATACAAACATTTGGACAACAAATTATCTTTAAACTTGTTTTTCTCCAATTGTTATTTTTTTCCCTTCCCTTTTGAATCTGTGTTGGTTTGAAGATACACAACCATCTATGACTCTGTTCTTGTAAAAAAAACCACAATTTATGCAATCAATAGCCCAGCTTTTAAAGCCTAAATTCATTTAATATCAACACATAACCAAGGGCATTTGTAGTTTACTTCTTTGATATGGATTAGTACATTGTTAAAATGAATTGCACCAAGCATTGGATTTCTTTGGGTGAACGATATATTTAATGTAATTTAAGTGGATTTATACAAGTGTGTTAAAGTCCTTAGCCTTTCATTTTAATCATGGCAATCTTCTTCGTTTACTGTAGAACTAGCTATCTACAAGTTGTGTTTTAGAGTCCTACTCCTAAATTGTATGAATTGTGCAGGTGCTTCTGCCATAAGCGAACAATTGACATGGGCTTCGTATGTTCTGTGTGCTTGTCCATTTTCTGTGAGCATCATGATAAGTGTTCAACCTGTGGGTAAGTGTTTATTTCCTCAACTTAGCCTTTGTCCTTCTGTTTCCATACAGTTCATCCGAATGTTATGGATCAAATGGGTGTAGATATTCATTATTTAGTTAACAGAGTAGCAAATGGTTCAACTTTTATAGAAATCTTTCTTTTTCAATTGTATTACTTTACTAGTTTATTATCAGAATGTTGTTACTTTTTAGATATTAGATAATTTGATACTATTATCAGTTTCTCTCTTTAGCTGATTTTTATAGCCATAGGGGAACTACTGTGTCTCATATATTAGCATGCCAGGAACAGCTATGAGATGAGGAAGACAATCCCAGTTGATTAATGTGAAGTTTTCAGCCCTGTATTTGAATGATCTCATGATAATACCTCACAGCCCCAATGTTCTCTTGAAGCAAACAATCGGCATGTGCTATGTATATTTTGTATGATTATGTTCAAGCATGTGCATTTCTAAAGAAAGTTAAAATTTAGTCCATGGACCATATTGTTACTGAGTGATAAAAATTTTCATCACATAAAAACTTGTCAATGAATTCAATTGTTGTTTTTAGCATATAAAGTTTAGCCATATACTAGTTTGCAGTTGGATCTCTATTGCTAGATGAGTGTCCTGGTATACTTGCTTTTCATGGTTAAGTATGCAGTATGCTCGATATTTCTAATCACTAAAGCAACTTATATGTAGAATGTGGGATCTGAAATGAAACTTTTGACATGCTTGAGAGAGTTTTAACGGAAAAATGAGTTTCTTGTGAATTTATTTATTATCTAGAAGGATGTAATTTAAATGCGTATATAGAAAGACTAGTCAAAAGCAACAGTCTTGCAATGTGATAAATTGTTGTATAGTCTGTTAATTTGAAAATAAAATATCAAGTTCTGTTAATCACGAGTTGAAGTTTCACAGTTGGTTACACTAGAATGTTAAAAAAATAGAAAAGAGAAACACAAATGCGAATGAAACAACATTCAGAATGTTGAATGGAAACTTTGATCAGTTGACACTGCAATTTTTTTATCATTTGTCTGTTATGTTTTGATTTTTCACTTTCTGCAGGTCTGTATTTGGTCAAGCTCAACTAGATGCTTCAGCAGCCAACAGGAAAAGAAAGGCATGAATTGAATGCACAATGTACTTTGTCACACCATGAGAGCTGATCAGATTTAGGTTCTCTTTGTACACGTAGCATAATGCAATTTTGACGTCGAATATATTTCCTGTTTGTCTTGGTTGGAAACTGATGTTCATTGTGTAATTATTGCAGGCTTATAAAAGTGATCATCGATCTGAAAGTTTCATTAGTTGCTTAACAGGTTATATGATAATTTCATTTGCTGTTGAAATCGATGATTTGGATTATGTTCAGTATGTTGGCTGAGCTCTTTTCTTTCAGAGCATCCCATCCTTCATATGATAAGCTACCGTGAATTTTTGTTATACTGTGGATTTAGATGTTGAGTCTCCAAGGCTAGTTGATTTATTGGTTTCTTGATGCTTGACACAAGGAGGTATTACTATCTGGTTATTGGAAAAGAACATATAAAGAAGAAATCTATAAATATGTAAATTTAAATTTAATAATTGCTAACCTTTTATCAATTATTTATGGATAAAAAATTTCTGCTCCATCATCAATTATATAACCTTCTTGTTCACCTAACCTTGACCATCCATCGTATATACTTTAATAATCAAGAAAAATTGTTTGAGGCTTTCTAGTTCTCGAAGACTCTTTGTAATGTAAGCACAGACTTATACATTCATGGTTAATCTGTGTGTATTGCATACATATTTTAAAATTGAATACAATTCTGAGAGCGTCTGATATTATGAAAGAAGTATTTAAATTTAACTTATGTAAATCAATAAAAATATACGATAATTTTACAAAAGGTCACTTTTTAATTAAATATTTTTAAAAGTTTAATAAAGAATTCAAGAATAATATGTGCTGTTTGCAATACATTATATATATAAACATATTTTCCTTTTTATATACATATTTTGTCTCTAATTTTATTCATAAGTAATTTTTTTTTCACTTTTTAAATAAAAATAATAAAGCTTTTATTATAATTATAAAAATATAAATAAATAATGTTTATAATTTTATTATTGATATTTTGGATTTATTTTGTAAGTAATTTAAGTTATTATAAGTACTTATTTTAGTTTTAAAAAGTTGTTAAATTTAAAAAAGAATCAAATAAAATAAATATTTAAATTTAAAAAATTCATAGGATAAATTTTTTAATATAATTATTTTAATTTAAAAAATTGTTATTCAAAAAATAAAATAGAAAGAAAAACGAAAATCTCTTTATATAATATTGATTTGAAGAACAATTATTTAAAGGATAGAATAGAAAAAAAAAAATTAGGTTTAAATTTTTTTGTCCCTAAGTTAAAAGTTGGAGTTCAGTTTAGTTCCTTTTTAAAAGTGTAAACATTTAGTCTCTATGATGTGCAAAATGTATCAAATCAGTTCTATCGGATATGACCTGATATATTTTGTACATCATGGGGACCAAAGATTTATATTTTTAAAATGAGACTAAACTGAATACCAACTTTTAACTTAGGGACAAAAAAGGATTTAAATCAAAAAATTATATATACAATATTCTTTTGTATAATGGTGATGACCCGTGAAAACATGGCTTTATTTGTATTTTGTAACTTTATGATAATAAAATGTAATAAAATTATTATTATAATTATAAAAGTAAATATAAATAAAATTTACATTATTATAGATGATTATTTTAATTTAAAAAAAAGTTATTTAAAGAATAAAATTAGAAAACAAATATATACATGAAAAAGAAAAATCCATTTATATAAAAGATAAAATTAAACTGTGTATTTACTTTTTTACAGTAAATATAATTCATTTTTTTATAATTATAAAAATAGAAATAAATATTTATTTTACAATTTTATTATATATAGTTTTTATTTATTTTGTAAGTAATTTGTTTTATAGATAGTTATTTTAGTTTTGAATAGTGATTAAGTTTAAAAAAGTAAAATAAAAGATATTTAAATTTAGTGAAAAAGAGGTGAAATTGTTAATGTAATTATTTAATTTTAAAAAACAATTATTTAAAGAATGACATGAGAAAGAAAATGTGTACATCAAAAAATAATTCTCTTTATATTATGGTATTAATTAAAATAATTATTTTATTAATTTTACTCTTAAGTTATTATTATTATTATTATTATTTTAAATTTAATATTTTTAAAATTTAATTAACTATTTATAATAATAAAAACTTAAAGTACACTTACAGTTTGGAGGGTCAAAGACAACAGTAAGGGGAAATTCAGTGATAAAAAGTTGAGATTTTGAAAAAGAAACTCATTGATATCTTTTTTTGAAAAAAATAAGTTTTAACATTAAAATCAGAAGTAATTAATTTGAGAGTTATAAAAATATTTCTTTAAAGATAGGACAATGCTATTAAAAATCGTCAAAGGGTATTAAGTCCTCACATAAAAATTAGGATAAAATAGCAAAGAAAAGTGGAAGAAAGTTTGAGAATTAAATAATTAGTGAGAAAGGAGAAGCATACGTATCTATCTACTGGGGCACATCAGAAGCTCTGGTATTAAGAACACAGTACTGAAAAAGTGTACCCTAATTTGAATACAATTCATGCAATTTCAGGCTAATTAGCGGAGTGAGAAAAAGACATATGGCCGAAGACACTGAGGGGATGAAGAAAGGAGAGACTATAGAGTCTCAGATTGAAATCGCTGAGGAGATGAAGAAAGGGGAGAATATAGAGTCTCAGATTGAAACCGCCATGCGCTCTCGCGTCTCTTACTTCAAGGAACAATCCGAGTAAGTAAATTTCTTTTTTTTTCTTCTTCTTCTTCCCTCTCATTATTCTGAAATCTTATGTACAGTTATTTATGTTTTGGCCTTTTGAATGCAGCTCTTTGACGTTCGAGGGTGTTCGTCGATTGCTTGAGAAAGACTTGGGATTGGAGGAGTATGCTCTGGATGTGCACAAGAGATTTATTAAGCAATGTTTGCTCAAGGTACATCTTTTCTTCTCAATTCGAATCCCTAATTTCAACATAGTCAGAATTCGTAAGTGGAAGCTTCTAGGGCTTTATAGTTTTTCTGTTGTTCACTAGTGGATGCACACGATAGCCAACCTAAGTGCTCAACGATTAAACTCCTCGTCCGCGTTACAATTAGGAGCGTTCTGGAGTGGCGGAGTTCTCTTTTGAATCTCATGATTCAGAGTCTGGTCTACTGTTGGTTAACATGTGGTAACTGAATAAGTTGGTTGTCAATCACCGTGTGAAATTCAACTCTGCCTTTACTTGATCTTAAGGGATTGCCTTTCTCTTTATTCAACCCGGACCTCAATGTGGGGGTGTTTAGCCAGGTTTTTATATATGATTATTAGTGTAAGTACTATTGACAAGTGTATGGTGTCGAATGGATTATTTACTACTACAGGTACTATTTGCCAGCAGTGACGATAAAAATTTGCTTTGTAATATAGTTGTATTGGGATTGGTTTAGTCTTATGAATTCTGATGTTACCAAGAATACTTGGATTTTGTTCTTATTTCTCAATATCAATGTTTTTTTTACCTCATTGCTGGTAGTGCTTAGAAGGGGTCGTTGATGATGATGCCCCAAGGATATCGGAGAAGGCAGGGGAAAATGGTGCAAGTACACAAGAGTCAGAAGAACCAAAAAAAAAGAGTGAATTAAAAGATGAGAAGGATGTTTGCCTTGAAGATGAGGAGAAAATGGAAGACTCTCCTGTGTTAGGTCTTCTTAAAGAACAAAAAAGGGCTAAACTTGAAACCAAAGATGATAAAGGCAATGGAAACAAAGTAGTTCTAAGTGAAGCCCTTATTATGAAAGCCGTTAGAAAAAGATCTTCGTACATTAAGGCTAATGCAGAGTATGCTGCTATTCTTTCAATTATTTATCACTCTGATCACTTTTTGTGAATTACACTGCATGTCCTTACTTTGGTTAATTTATGCTCACCAACTGTTAATTTCAGGTCAATCACTATGGGTGGTCTTCGTCGACAATTGGAGGAAGATCTTAAACTTGATAAATTTACTCTTGATCCCTATAAGAAGTTTATAAGTCAACAGCTTGATGAGGTGAGTGAAAAATCTTTTAAGTGTCATTCATGCCCATAAGAAGCACAAACTCTCTAGCTGATGCTTAGCATGTCTCTTTCAAATGTGAAGGTATTAGCTTCTTCTGTAGTTTCAGAACCCGCTAAGAATGCTAAGAAAATTGAAAAAAAAAAACCTGATACCAAAGTAACTAAAAAGGTCAGCAGTGAAGAAAACTCTGATTCTTCAGATAAGGAGACTGATGAGGACGGGAGTCAGGAAGATGAAGTTAAACCTCGGAAAAAGGTTGTTCCTAAAGGAAAGGTTAAGACTCCTGTCCAATCCAAAAAACGCAAAGGAGAGGAGACTGATCTGTCCAGTAAGAAAAGGATCAAACCTGCAAAAGCAGCCTCAGAAGAGATCAGTGATGCAGAGGATAATGGGAAAAACTCTGAAGATGATCAGTCCCATTCATCATCCGAGAAAGCTTCCAAGGTCATACTAAATTATTGTTTTTGTGCTGATAGCAATAGGAATCCCTAGTATAAGTTGAAAAGTTGTGGCCATAGTCATAATTATTGAAAAATTACTATCTATTTGCCGACTAACAACCCTTACATTATTAATCTTGTCCTTTTGTGTGTGAATTTCCTTGAAGCTGTACTCCACATTTTATTTAATAACTTCTAGTTAAGATCTATACGAGGTTTATTTCATTGAATTATAGCTTTCTTTTTTCTCCTGAACTACAGAAAAAAGAGGTTTCAGCCCCTGTGTATGGCAAACGTGTGGAGCACTTAAAGTCTGTTATTAAAGCATGTGGAATGGGGTAATTTTCGTCTTTGGGTTCCCTTTTATGACCCTGGATATTTGTTCAGGATGATAGTTTGATGTTACGTATTTTTTATCACAGTGTTCCTCCCTCAATTTACAAAAAGATCAAGCAAGTGCCTGAAAACAAACGGGAAGAACAACTAATCAAGGAGTTGGAGGAAATATTGTCTAGAGAAGGTTTATCTTCTAATCCATCTGAAAAGGGTAAGTTCATGTTTAGTAGTATTCTTCCATCCCTGGATCTGAGCTGTAATATTTTATCCTGATTGAAAAAATATGCATTCCTTTGTCAAAGGAGCCCTTGGGGTTGTTCTTATCAACTGTGTGCAATTATCTTTCATGCAACCCAAACAATTGAAACCTTTGCTAGTTTTACATTGGTATTCTTTGTTTAGTTCTGATTAATTTTTAGATATGAGAAACCAAAATTAATTACTAGTGTTGTATCAATTGTCCCATAATCTGTCGACAAACCTTTGCTAGTGTTGTCAACAAAATTAAATTGTCCTATAATTTGTCCATACTTTAAAATGAATTAATCTACATGACATTTTAGGGCATTGCCTTCATTCTGTATGTATATTGTGGAGTGAAAACTTACATCGCAACTCAAATAAAATTTGGACATTTCTGTTGATATATGTTGTTTTCCTAGTAATATATTATTGGAATAAGATGTATGGAGGCGGTTTAATTGAATAAAACTAACGTACCATGATAGTGTCAAAAGGCTCCTCGCTACTTGAATGTATGAGAGGGTATCATTGTATACAGTCTTACCCTTAAAGAGACTATTTTCGGATTAAAACCCATTACCAAGTGGCCACCAAGGTGCTACTTTACCTGTGCATTACATGTCCTCTACCAGTATAAACGAGGAGAGTTAAAATTGAGTATTTGTCCTTTAAAATTTTAAGGTTTGGGAGGTTACTCAGGGTTGAGAATAACACACTATAGTGCTACTACAGCACTATGGAGGATTGGAGTGGTGCAGTTAAGTGTAGATGCCATTTGTGGCTGGAGTGAAGAGATTCACGGAACTTTCACATCACTCCCATGAGTGCTTGCTGTTCCCTCAAACAATTTTGTTGCTACTGCCCTTCTACCTCTTCTCCACCCGTTCCTTCTACCCTCTTTCTTTGTCGCTGTGAAGCTGTGTTTTCTTCTCCATCTTTGCTTTCTAAACTTCCACCATGGGAGACATGGCTGAGCTGCTGGAGTGTTAGAACCGGGCCTTAGGGTTATATCAAAGAAAAGGTTAGAATTGGGCCAATGGGCCCAAACACTTCTAAGTGATTTTTTTTTGTTTTTTTGTTTTGTTTTGTTGGGCTCCTCTCTAGTCTAGTTTAGCCTATCTTTCTGTTTTTTTAATAAAGCGTAGCATATTATATAATAAATAAACTAATGATATAAGTATATAAAAATGTAATAAACTATTTGAAGCATAACATGTAAGATACTAAACTAAATAAGTAATGATGGTAATAAAAACTAACTAAAACATTACAAAATATCTTAAATTAAACACTAATAGCACTAAATATATAATAAACTAAACTACAAAAATAAGAGAAAGTGCAATAAACTATTTAAAGTATAACATACTAATATACTATAAATTAAATCATTTTTATGACCAAAAAAATTCAGAATAGCTGCTATCTTGTTATGTATTATCGATATCACAGTTTCTGGGCTGGCTGATACACGCCAGTATATCTTGGATGTAAAATGCCTAATATCTTGAAAGCAGATGGAAGGTATTGTAATTTCACTCAACCTCAGAGGAGATTGGGTTGGTCTAATCTTCCCTGTTTATTATGCCATAATGGTATGTCTACATTGAGCTGTAGATATGTCAGGCTTTGATTTAATGGCTACTATTTCCATTTTTCTGATGTTTACTCACTCAGAAATCAAGGAAGTAAAAAGGAAGAAGGCTAGAGCCAAAGAACTTGAGGGTATTGATGTAAGTAATATTGTTTCAAGTTCTCGTAGAAGGTCAACAAGTAGTTATATAGCTCCTCCACCTCCAAAGCCCAAGGTTCCAGTTGAAACTAGTGGCAACGGGGCTGAAGATGGTGATAATGACGAGGACAATGATAATGAAGAGGATGAAGAAGACGAGGAAGAGGATAGTAGCAGCGATGAAGCTGAGGATGATGGAAGTCAGAGTGAAGAATTTAATGATGGTAAGTATATTTAAAGTATGTTAAGGCTTTGCCCTGTTTTCAAGTTATTGGTCATGTCAGATATCATAGATTAGGGAATCAAGTGTTCTGTAGTACTTTTTGTTGCGGTTGAGTAGTTTGCTGTTAATAATAACTGCTTTGATAGGATGGAATTATCATCGACAGAGGGTATAGTTTTCTTATAACCACAGTATTGGTATGAATTATTTATTTCAGAATGCAATGATTAATACTCGTGGTATTCCCCTCCCAATGTAGTTTATTTTGTATCCAAAGCCACATCATCCATGTAAGCAAAGTTCCATTTGGCAGTAGGTATAAATGATTTCAACATTTTATACCATTGGGCCAGCCCTTGTAATTTAGGTTCTATTTGATATCTATCTGATATTGAAAGTATTATTTAAAATATTGGGATATTACTCATCATCTCTGGAACCGATGTTGTAATTTGTCATATATCTGTTTCCGATTCTTTAAGATGATTTATTGATATTTATCGATGAAGTGTCTAATCTAATGAAACAGTGATGCTTTTATGATGCCAATAATTTATAATTATTTATTTTGACAATGTCTGAAAAATATGACTTTAATTTGAACCCCAACAATTGCAATTATATATTATATTTTTAGAAATTTTATACATTTTAAACGTGTATCTGTTATATACTGTTATTTTCAAAATAGGTAAATTATCGTATTGGATATTCATAGTATTTGACACACATGTCATATCCTTGTTATCATACGTCATCATCATTACTGAATTTCGATGAGGTCATTGTATTCTGGGACACTTGGATTGAACATGGCCTTGATTAGTAATCCCGGCTTTTGAATATGCTGAACAAAACACAGACAATGGCAGCTAATCACAGCACAATTAAATAATCTTTGTTTGAAACTTCATTCTAGGAAAATAAAGACTCTTTTCAAGTTTTCCCCTGAAGTTTTTAATAGTGGTGAAATATTTTGGGTTCATTCTTGCATTTCGATTTTCTAGATCCTTCTCTTAGCATCCTGTTACCCAATTTACTTCCGTAGTTGCTACAGCTATTTCTTATTATAATAGAGAGGAAAAGTTGAGCTGCATTTATTATTACTCCTGTCATTGTGAAACAATTTTACGTTGCACTTTTGAAATGTGGTGAATTATCTTCTCTAAGCGATGTGTTACTTGGATTTTGCCTTTTCGTGAATCGGCCGACCTTAACGTTCTCTGTTTTATGCAGACGAAGAAGACAGTGATTGAACTCGGAGAGATTTCAAGACGATTTTTTCATAATTAATTAGAAGGTGATGGTGTATAATGTAATGTCTTGTAGTGTGTTTGGTCTTCCACCCTTTTATGTTCTATTGTTCCACAATATCCATGTGATAATGGTCAGTACTTGTTGCTAGTTGCAGAAGTATTAATTTAGTTTCTTTTTGATAGGCACTTGTTTTGACAGGATTGATTATAATTTATAGTATATTTTGATTTTTCCTAGGTTTACAGATAGATTACCATATCTCAATCATTAGTGGCAACATGGTCGTCTATTGATATTTGTTTATGTACTGTTTATCTTGCTTTGAGGTCCAAACCTGAGAATTGAGATGAAATGGAATTGTTTAAATCATTAGATTAGTTTGAAAGATACAACTTTGCCCACCCTCACTTCACTTGAACTTCTTTTTTAAAGTCCATCATTTCTGTTTGAGAAAAATCATATTTTAAATTATAACCCCAAATTTGAACCCAGATGGTGGACTCCGTTTATGTAGTTTGACGTGGTTGGACTGTACTTTTGGCTCGTTGGATGAGAGTATTTTCTATACCATGTGAGAGTATTTTCAATGAGCTTCGGTCGGGTTCTACTTTGGGCTATCATTTTCGAAAAAAAATCAACCCAAGAATGACCAGCATAAAAGTTCTTTCTTAACAAGACTGAAAATTGTAACGTAAATTTCATTTGAAATCATTGAATATTAGATAATATAAGGGTTTAACATGTATTTGATTGACTAATTTCATTATCTTTAATTTCTTCTTAGTATTTTCATTCAAATTGATATGGAACTAATAACAGTGTGATGATACTCGAGAAACTTTAAAGACTGTCAACTGTATGAAAACATCATTTATATAATAAAAAAAACCTATTGATTTAATAGCGTATAATCCTTGGAATAAAAACGATAAGGTGATGAACATTTAAACAAAAACAAGTGCACTTGCAAGTCTTTTAACGTAGTAACAAAACATTGGTTCAGGCGTTATGGGTCTAGTAATCAAGCAAGAATGTGAATCTTGATTCTTGGGAATGACGCGAGGATCTTCTTGCTTCAAAGACAGTTATAATTTTAATATTTTTAAGTAGTTATTAATACCTTTTTAAATGTTCTTAGAAGTTTATTAAATGTTCTCTCCAATATCATGAAAATTACAGTATAGTACATTCTTATCTGAAATTACAATCTTATTATTGAAAGACATAACGGAACCGAAGAGTACAAGAATTAATTTTTCTTAATTAATCTATCAAAACATCTAAGTATCTAACTCAGATAAGTTGTTAACTAATGGGTTACTTATATTGTGATTCTTTAAAATATTTTTTTATAAAGTTTTTAAAAAAGTTGGTTCAAATGAAATTGGGTTTGGTTTCCTTAATCCAAATCTTGAATTTAAATATTTTAAATGGATAAAAAGTTGGAAAAAGAAATTTCACTAAAAATGACTAGTCATTTTTTTAATACACATTATTAATAAAATTGGTAGATAATCCATACCAATAATATGGTTATAAAAAACTTTGCACCCGTTAACATCGTTATAAAAAAAGTTGTAGGAAATGACTCGTCATCTACACCAAATTCTTGAAATACCATTTAACTTGCATATCGTACTTTCCTATTTTCCCTTTTCAAACGCAAGAGACACCATTTATGTTGATATCTCCTAATAAGACAAAAATCTGGGCAAGAACTAAAAGTGTTATATAGGTTCAAATCAACTCAAGAATACAAAACGAATTGATTAAATTGGTTAGGATTTTAGTCTAATTAATTCATCATAACATAAGTGATTTACAAATAAAATGAATCCAAACCAAATTAATAATACGAATTTTTAATTTATTCATTAAAATAATGGTATCATGACATACTTTACAAGAATAAAATGATTATAAAAGTATAAACTTGTATATCTTTTAAAAAAACATTAAAAAATAAAAAAAATAATGTCAAATAAATGTTAAAATTAGACACCATGCTTAATTAATGATAAACGAATGATCAACAACTAAGTGATTTACACTTTCTCAATTTTAAAAATTAGACAACTAAAATGAGTCGATTTAAAAAACAAAAATTACATATCGAACATTGTAAGAGAAAAGAAATGCTATTGTTTTTCACGAAATAATTAGGTTTCATGCATGATGGCTTTGCAAATAGCGTGAATATTAAATGCAAGTGTCTGCTTCCTTTCAAATCGATCAAACTACTTTTTAAAAGTCCTTGTTTCTTTTAAATAACACTTTAAAAGTGACTTTGTGAAAAATTAAACTATTTAAGTTTTTTTTTTTCCGAAGTGCAGGTTCATTTATTAATAATATAAATATACAATATCGATATATTACATACATTTTTTAGTAACTTGTAACCAATAATAGGTTAAATGCAAAAATGTGTTGAAGTAGCGAACAATTATATACTATGTTACGCATGTAACATTTTCTTCCCGTACAATGAATCATACACATAATAATTTGTAAAGGGTATTAGCTTAAAGAGTAGATGTTGATATTCATATAAATGTGGCTCCGCCACTTACAAAAGGCATATATTTTTGTGGTGCACTAAATTAAAGCTTCTGCATTATGTAGGAAAAAGAAAAAAAAATTAAGAGCTTTTTGATGCAATTATAAAATTAATTAAACTTAGAAATGTGTGATGTGATTGTAACTTTTAAGAATTGTTTTCCTAAGCATTATATAAAATACGTGCCACAGAAGAGAAACTTTATGAGAAATAACGTAGCACAGAAAAACACGGTCAATAATGGTACATATGTTTCGTTTGAGATTGCTCAAGCAAAAAAGTGGTGGTCGTGACTAGGTATTTTGATGTTGGATTTTTTGGAACTTTGTTTATGTTAAACAATTATAAAGGCATTGTTATCTCTAGAAAAGTACTATGGTCTTTATTTCGGTCAAAAAGGTGATAAGAAAGTAGTCGTCACTTTAATCTTGTACAATAATAGATGCATCGTCTTATGCCCATTGTAGCTGTAGTGTCTCCTCCAAACTCCAAACAACATTATGCTTCCACCTTAATTTATCACCATTCTGCATTTCTACTTATCTATCACGTTCTCTTTGAACTCAAGAAAACTCGTAAAATTTCAAAAGTTCAATGTTCGAAGTTTTACATCGACTAGGATAAAACCAATTTATAATATACAAATGAGGTGCAAGCCTCACCTTACAGTCTATTTTGTAGGGACGCGTTATGCTTAAAAGCCCACTTCTAATAACATCTCTCTATCATTCAGTAGTTCTTCAAAAATTGAATAATGTATCTCTAATTCAAAGAATTAGTTAATTAATAATCGACATGATAATTGTTTGTTAGAAATTCTATGTTAATTAGAGATAAGATAAATCTATAATATATAAATGAATGAATATCTCATTATAAAAATTAAATTTATAAGATAGAGTTAGATTCTTAAGATAATACCAAAGTTATGTCAAGTTTATCGTAATAATATTTATTATTTGTTGTATTAGAAGTTTTACATTAATTAAAAATAAGATCAATTTAAAGTTTATAAATGAATGCAAATCTTATTTTATAAACTGATTTTGTAAGATTAAGTTATGTTTAAAGTTCACCTCCTAACATATTAAAATGTTCATATTACATTTTATGAACAACTATCATACTATTATCAATATCTAATTTTATTTTCAAAACATTTCTCTATGTGATAATACAAAATATATAATATATAAATGGTGCAAAACTTACTTTTCAATAGATTATGTTATTTAACTCTACTACTTATGTTATCTAAAGTCTAAACTAAATTAAGAATAGGAACATACACACACATAAGATGTTTTTGAATTTGAAAGTTGAAGGGTGGAAGCAACTATAGTTTGTGAAGGGAGAATTGATAAGCTTATGATGAAGGGTTGGTCGGACCTACAAGGCACTAAGAAGATGAGTTGGAGAATGATTAGCTACCACTTTTTTTCATAGGAGGAATGGGCAAGCAAGAAATGTAGGGTTGCGTTGGAGTGTGTGAAGAAACTTATGTGCATATGAATCTCATGTTCTAGCTATTGCTGAGGACATTCCAGAACAAAAGTGGTACCACCAATCAAATTCATGCAACTGAGAATGGAAACCCAAATCATCCACCAATTTGGGGGTGCAAATATTCAACTCACAATCTAAATAATTTTGTGCAAAATCTACCCTCAAGATTCTCATCATTCATTTACTCATATTTTTCTTTTTTCTGCCGTGATGTTTAGCAGTTAGATATGATGTTCTTTGTGTGCTTACCAACATTCCGAGGATTATAATGGACTTGGCCGACACTATGGGTAAAAGTTAAAATTCATGTAGATAGAAGATATCTATGGATAATATGTATGTGTATATTTTAATTATGGATATGTGATGAATTATGAGTATAATTGCTTTATTACTCATTAATAATATATTTTTCAACACATATATTATCCATAGAATCTTATATACATATGAATTTTACCTCCTATCCATACACATATGATGCATTTTTACTTGAATTATATTTTAAAAATTATTATTTTTATCTAAGTTTACATTTTAATTTTTTTTAAAATAGTTTTATCCAAAAGTTACAAATAATATAAATTTAAATCACACCGAGAACACATTATTTTATGATTAATTACTATATACAAATTTTGTCACACAATCATGTATTTTATTTACAATTTTTTCTATATACAAATTGTCTTAAAATTTCAGATTAAAAATAGTGTTAATTTATCATATATAAATTAAATTAAATTTGATTGATGTTGTATTTTTTTTATTATTTTTTTTAAAACTTAATTAACAGAGTGTGAGATAATGATGCATGCATATCCTATCCCCCAAGTTGTAGGTGTATGAAGTGTGTCTGAATCTGCCTACTTCCAATGGAACAAAGCAATTTGGGAGATGAGATGGAAACAACAGAGAGAGAGAGAGGAACAATGATCCTTAACAGTGAATAATTGCAAATGTTATGTTGGTCGTGGGAGGAACTTATAGCAGTAAAAGTGGAGATGACGTTGGGCTAATAATACCACTCTCATGACCTACCACCCATGGACATTGGAAAAGCATCCCATCAACTTCAACTTGTCACAACCCTTTTATCGCAAACCAAACCAACTTTCCTAGTTCAATGCATCCTCTAAGTAAATTATAGGAAGAAAACAAGATAATTTTTTCACTTCTGAATACACTGTTTAAATGCCTGCTTCTCATAACATTTTCATCTTTTTATTCATTCATGTCAAACAGGACCAGTCTACGAAACTCAACTCCTTTGATGTATGCATGGTGTTTGTCTTCATGCAAAATATAATATTAACTTATTCGGTTTATTTATTTTAACATTGCTAAGTTAATTTTTATTTATTCAATGGTATCTTCTGTCTTGCTGCATGTGAAGTGTAGAACATTAGTTAGATCCCTCACGTGTTGCTTAATCAGGAGGAGAATCTTTGTGACAGAGTTAAGGTGGAAGGAATCTGAATTGATTCTCTTGGTTGTACAAGTACTACTGTTTGAATCAATAATGGAATTGCTGACACGAAAACCACATTGTCAAATCCTAGAATATTTTGTACCAAAAAATTCCTCCAACATTTGACACATAATGCCATATCCAGATAATAATTAATGTTAGGTGTAGTTCTCATCATTCTAACCTTAATCCTTTAACTGAGAGAACTTAAGTCCCTTGACTCCACTATCAATTAACTAAATAGTACCATCAAGTTTCTTGCTTTAAGAAAAATTTACTTTGAAAGAAAAATTTGAAGAAGAATGAGTGTATGGATTTGAAAAGATTTGAGAGTAAATTAATTCTTATTTATTTGAATAGATTTGGAGGTGAGTGAGAATGAATTTAAAAATAAAGTTTGTGAGAATTATTGTAGGATTTAATCAATGTGACAGATAAAAAAATATTTAATTAATAAAAATTGAAGATTACTAAAATATTTTAGTAGTAAAAGTAATATAAAATAATAATTATTAATATTATATATAAGTGTAAAAATTATTATAAAGAGAGAAAAAAATAAAAATTAAATTTTAAAGTTCCACTATTATTATTATTATTATTATTATTATTATTATTATTTAATGCATGGAAGTCCTTTGTTTGAATTTTTGTTCATTAGATTCTTAAAATTCATCGAACACTGTTTTGGAATCAAATACTTTTACTTGAAATCCATCCATCAAGTTATATTTTCATACATATGCAAAATTAGAAATTATCAAATTATAAGACGGCAAAGATAGAATTTCATATTAAATTATCACCGGATGATAGAAAAAGTGTTTATCATGCAAATCATGACATTTCATTGCTTGCAATTCTCTCAAAACGAACATTACTTTATTCTTCAATCCATCTGCACAAATTATAGTTTAAACCATAAATTGTCTTGAAATGAACACAGTCTAAGGGTTTTCATTATCTCCAATCAATTCCTCAATTATAATGGCATAAAGAAAACGACACAATTAAATTATCGAAAAAAAAAATAAACATTACACATATTGGAGTCTTTCTCAGTCTCAAATTCAGCATTTAAATGTATATGGAAGTAGGATTCCAAAAGCATTGAAACTTTTCCATAATAGGTTTTAGATAGAGGTGTTGTCTAACAAATAATAAATGAAGCGCTTACAAAACTTATCCAAGTTTCTATAAAATGGGTAGCTTGATTAAGCCCTAAAACAAACATCATTTTTCCTATTTTTGATATTCATGAAAGTTCTTAACTCTTTTCCAAGTGATCACTCGACCAACACCTTCAAAAGCTGCAAGAAATTGACTTCAAACTTAAAAAAATAATTTATTAACAACCAAAATAAAACGAGAACGCAATTAAAATATAAAAACACAAAATATATTATATAAAATACTTCTTAAAACAAATATCAAATGTGGACGTTGCATGAAATAATAGTATATAGGAGAGCTAGATTAAATGTGGACGTTGCATTGATGAACTACATTACTACTTCTTTTTTGGGTGAGTAAAGTAACCAAAACGAGTATGAATAACTCATATATTAAACTATTTACATATATAATTAACGTTAAAAAAGAAAGAACTTAATATGTTAATGTAACGTGTAAATGGTGATGCTATAATAGAGAAGAAGTTTGTTGAGCAAAGAGGCACATGTCAGAAGCAAGACTATCAAATTTGAGATTTTACGTAAATTCGACTCGTAAACTCGTAAGAGTTTTACTTTCAGATGAAAAAAATTATATAAATAATATCTTAATTCAAATAAGTCTACAAAATTATATAACTTTAAATAAATAAAATTTATAGTTATATTGTACATAAAAATAAATATTGTAAAACATAAATACTTGGATTATTGTCATTAATTTTGATGCATTTCATTAAATATATAACTTTCAAGCTCACAAAATCGTTCCAAACTCACGATTCTACACGATCGTACTGATTTTACAGTCTATTCTATCGAGTTTACGCACAAAACGAGTTTATTTCCGAGTTAACTCGGAAGCCATGTCTGGAAATGTAAACTCGTATGAGTTTACGAGTTAACTCGAGAGTTTGATAACCATGGTTAGAAGGAATAAAAAAAAAGTAAATGTGTGATAAGATGAAGAATGTTAAATCACATGAATTCATACAAGGATAGGAGTTGATGCTATGGAGCCTTCTTCTCTATGTGAAATTATCTCTCTTTCTACTCTGTATCGCTTTCCCTTCTAAACATTTCTTTTTTGAAATTCCTCTACTTTTTTAGGAATAGAACTTCTTGAGCTCAACAATATCATCCATGAATCTTTTAGGAATAGTCTTCTTGCTATAATAATTTTTGCGTTTAATCATTTCCCTTGTATTAAAATTAAATTTGTTTGTGGAATACTGTGGATTTTTCAATTTTTAAGCTCGCTCTTACTCATTTTAATATAGCATTGTTAGATTGATGCTTGCATTGACTTCTCTGACAGAAAATATAAGAATGAAGGAAAGGCAAGCTGATATTCGTACCAACAAAATATTTGTTGTTTGGTTGCAATGGTGGAAAAACTTCAAAATAAGTTTCTCCGAGCATGCGCGGAAGTAAAGAATCTCTTCCCACAATTTATATCTTTCCTATATAATTAATTTGCTTCTCACAAATCTCGAGTGCTGTTTGGATTTGTTCTATTGACAAATCCGATAACACTTTGCACTTAAGAAATTCTACAAACATTTGGTATACAAAATATACGTCGAATAATGACCTCATGCTCGTATATATAGGATCAAATCATCCAGTACCTAATTAGTTTTCTTTTTCCAACTTGTTAGAAAAATTCGTTTTCGACTCGATTCTCCAGTTAATCCACGTAAAATAAAATTTAATTAACACAGCAATCATATATCCCTTAATAAAAAAAACAAAATCAGATTAAAACATAATTAAAGTGAACAAGGAAGTGCTTTGATTTTTGTTTCACAGCCTTTAGATTCAGAGTCTTGGGGATTCGGATTTGGAATATGTGATAAAGAAAAACCATTTTCATAGCTATATCTTACTTGGTAGAAGTCCCCGCATGTTTGATTTTGTTTTATGAATAGAATCTTTGCTTTGAGCACATGACATAATGACACATGTGACAGACAAGTACTAGGAGCAGAAAAAACAGATACAAGAACATTAATTATTGCTTTATTTGATTCACATTATACTTTCCGAAACACGGAAGAAAGTCAAAGGGAAAGAAGAAAGACACAATGAAAATGAAAATGAAAATGAAAGGAGTGAGGAAGGTAAAGATTTTCACAATGAACAAAATCTTTCTTGACCTCAATAAAAGGAAAATTTATAGTGGTAGTCCTATGAAAGGACCTTCATGATAAGGTTGTTGGTGGGACACCTTTCCTCAACACCTCATCTGAAACATTGATCTCAAGCCCATAAAAGTTGTCCGACGCTGATTTTGTACTGTCCTTCATTGGCAATTCTTGCCTTGCTTCTTTCCCTGTTTCTGTTGTGTTCACACGGTCTTTGCTTTTGCCCCACACCACGGTGTAAAGTCCGCACACGATCAGAATAGCCCCAAATATACTGAAAACACACACAACAACTTTAATTACCACATTAATGATGCTAATTCATTTTTTTTATGAGATAACACAAACCTTCCAAGATGAACTTGTTCGGCTAAAACAAGAGAACCCAATGCAGCGGTGATTATCATACATAAAGGGCTAAAAGATGTCACAAACACTGGTCCACGTTCCCTGGTCACAACCCCTTGTACATAGTACGCCATTCCAGAACAAATCACCCCCTGGTTATTATTAATCACAAATTAGTTACTTTAATCACTAACTCAAATCATCATCATGCATTGCCTTTAGTTTTAATTTAGTTACTAATTACTAATGAAATTAAGGTACTCACAGAATACACACAAGCAAGAAGCCTTGAATCCCAGCCTATGACCCATACACTAAAGTCTCGTTCAAATATAAGGGATGCGATTGAACCCTCAATGATTCCCATTACGCAAATCCATGCTGTGAGTGAGAGCTCTGCTGGGTACTTCTTCAAAGTGAATGACTAAATCCACAAAATGGTAACACAAAGTCAGATTATATATTAACCACACTTGGATAATTTGTTTCACTCTTTTACTTGATTACTTCATAAACCAGAGATTAAATAGTTTTTGTTATGTAAAGTTTCATTGATTTCGATTTCTAATGCATGAGTAGTTTTGACTTGCTTACTTGCAAAATGAAGAAACCAGCCCAACTGGCACAACTTGATATGAGCATGGCTGTGCCAACCACCCAGTGTTGATCAGAGGGTTCAGTGGTACTACTGCTAGAGTTGCTGTGGCTGCTGATGGCTCCTCCACCCTTTATGATTTGGAAGGCAGGACCTTTGTACAGAGTCATAACCATAGCTCCTGAAACAGTTATAACCGTTCCAATGACCTTCGCTAGGCTGTGAAATTTTCTCAGGTTCACCTTCTCCAGCCTGGTCGGTACAATAGTTTTCATCTCATTAATTAGATTCACTAGAATCAATATCTTTCCACAGTAAATAAAAAAAGCAAAGAATGGAAGAATCTTATTTCATATCCATATGCCTTGAAAGAAGAAAATATTGTTGTTTAATCCAAGTTGCATAAACGACAACATTGGACTACATAGAATCTCATAAATCAAGATTTAATTAATTAATGTTGCAAAGTGTGTGTGGATATGGAAGAGAATAGTTTGTGACATCATTTGTCATGCATGCAGAGTGGCTTCCACAATGTAGGATCCTATTATTCTGTGGAATGCAACTAACTACTAGCCTTTTCCCTTTGCGTAAGCACTCACACTTGCATTAATTATAAGGGTGGACAGTGATTGAAGGTGTTTTACCTGAAAATGAGAGCCATAATAAAAGTAATGGCTGGGAGGACATTAACTGTGGCGGATGCAAACGTTGTTGAAGTCATTTTCATTCCCATGTTGTACAAGTTCTGATCTAGCACTGGCCTGTTCCATTTCATCAAATCAAATTATAAACAAAATCTCTTATTTTCAGGTCAACGTACGTATATATATTTTGTTAAAAAAGAATTAGACGGGAAGAGAGGGATATGAAATATTGTGTAGTTCATGAGGAAATTAATGGCAGATAAAGAAAATAAAATGTTTTTTTTGATTATATATCAATATCGACAAGATTAAAAATATTTAGTGATAATTTGATTTAATTAACATAATCTATTTTTAGCTGCCAGATATATTCAATTTTAGAGAGGAGTTAAAATTGATAAAGAAGAAAATCTACGCTCCTCCCTTCTCCTATCCCCTCCAAAGTATATGAATTCTCTTCTCGTTTTAATTTTCCTTATCAATTTCTATGTTACGGTTAAATTTTGAAACAATATCGTTATGTCTCACTTTGATATGTTTGCATCGCATTAAAATTATAAATACCTATTTTCTAAGTCTATCGCACTGAATTTTTATTTATGTGTAATTGCTGGTTGCTCATATCTTCACTTCGGCCTTGTACAGACCAGGTTACCACCAACACACACATGCCTTTAATTGCATTTCCGTACATTAAAATAATAAAAGGAATTAAAATTATTGGTAAGTAAGGAAGTAATGAATTTATGATTGGAAACTTTGCCTTTTGTTAATGATTATCTCTGGTGTATCATTTTCCTCGGTACGTGTCCTCTAGAAAAGGTGGAGCATTATGAAGGTCACTATCAGGTAATAAAAATGATAGATTATGCAGAAAATATATATATATAGTATTCGTTCATTTGATTTTATACTTGAGGGTTTACCGTAAGAGATATTGACATGTATTATTTGTTTCTATTCCTAATCTTGTATTTATGGTTATAAGAAAACAACAGTGCAAGAGTGTAGCAACTGTAAGGATGAATATTTATAAAAAAAAATTAAGAAATCCAATCACTGAATATTTAATTGTTGGAATTCTTATTCCCTAGGAATCTTTTATTTTCGCCACAACAAGGAGGAATATAAGTTAATGCTACTTCAACGAAATGAATAATAGAAAAGAAAAGTTTATATATGATATGTTTAGTCAGTTATTATGCATGCATACATGCATGTGAGATTAAAATTGCTATGACGAATAATAGTTGAATCCATGAAGAGACTGAGAATATAAACAAGTTATGGTTTAGGAATATGGAGTGACTTTGATAAGAGGCTTACTCAAGGAAACCAAGTGCGACTATCCTGAGGAAGATGGGAAGAGTCATCTTTGGTCTAATTTTTCTGCAAGGATTTTGAACCGTAAGAAAACCTTAATTAAGACAGAGGTGTTGGGAATTAAGAAGAAGATTAGTGGAAGAGTGAAAGAAGAAGAGAGAAAGAAAGATACCTTTCAAGGACAAGTGCAAAAGGGACTATGATAATGGCGGCAACTACGTGACGGTACACTGAGAGTATCCAATGACTCATGCCATGCTTGAAAGAAACCATGGTGATGATATACATGCCTGAGTAGCCGAACTGAAGAGACAATATAGCAAGATAAGGCTTCAACTTGCGAAGCCCTTGGCTGAACTTACCACCACCATTTTGGTCCTCCATCTTCTTTGTATGCACCAAGGTGACACACAAAAACACACACAAACTCTCTCTAACAGAGTTATGGGTTGTGACTCTTGAGTTTGTGGGTGACCCTCAAAACGATAAATGCCCTTTTTATAAGCCAAAAAAGCAAATAATTTAAAAAGAAGACCCCGTTTCACACAACACCTTTTTCTCCCAAGGCACTAATTCTCCCACTTCAATTTTCACCCTCAATTATTCCCCCTCGCCCATTTTCCAAATGTACAAAGACATATTCTTAACAATTACTAGGAGATTTTTTTAAGTAAGATCAAATTATAATATATAAACGAAATACAAATTTTATTTTATAAATAAGTTCTCTCAACAATTGAATTAGATTTAAAACTTACTTTCTAATAAAAACACATAAAGGGAGAAACAAATATTATGTCTATGAAAAAAGAGAAATGATTCTTTCACACACCTAAATTTTTTACATTCATTTGACACTATCCTTATTTACTTTTTATTTTCTTCTTTCTTGAAAAACTACAAAACTTTATACTTTCTAGACCATTTTACCCTTGTATGCTGTGTCAAGTGAATGTAAAAGTGTGTCATGGTATTATTACTCCCGACAAAAATCATTTTTATTGTCCTCCTTTTACAATTTTTGCTTTTTTATTGTATATTTTTTTTTTGTTTAATTTATGGGAGTGAGAGGTGTTTCATTCATTGACCGCCAAATGGAATTAACGTTAAGGGCTTGGTCATGACGACAACAAATATGTTCTATGTGGTGTTAAGTAGAGTGGGTGTTGTATATGTGGACACCATTTAGAAAGATGGATCAGTGAAAAATCATTCGTTAACTGGACATCTTTCACCTACGTTAAATATACAATACACGCATTGCATAGTTTAGTATTTATCAAAATTTAATAATAACAATTAATCCTTAGCCACTTGTTCCTATCTATACACACACATATGCGTGGGTGTTAATGATTGTAATTAATGTAACCATATTAATATTTTACATTTATAGAATCTCATGCTCAAATCTTGTTGGAGTGGGATTAAGATATATTCTAACATCGATATTATAACTCAAACAAAATTATTCAATACCCATTAAATAGCTCAACAATATTCTCTATTTCAGCATGAGTGTTATACCACACGCCAGAAATATTAAAGCCTGTCGTTCTAATTCAGATATGTATTTTTTTTGTCTATTGGATTAAATGACGACGACTTAACAAGAAAAGTCTTTCAAATGTATTTTCTCTATTTTCTATTTTTTTTCCTTATTCCACTATAATTTGAAAAAGATAGGTTTTTGTATCTGAACAAATTTGACTCTCATATTACGGAAACAGACAAATTTGCATAAAATACGAAAATGGAGAAGTCGTGAGGGACCGGAATGACTTCTAAAGAAGAAGTCGTGTCTTCCTGCATGACTTCACACTGTTCACATGAACAATAGCGAAGTCGTGTACCCCAAAAACGATTTCTAGAAGTTGTAATCGATTACTGAGAGACTGTAATCGATTACAGCGTTCTGAAGTCGTGCCCCCCTGCACGACTTCAACTCTGTAGGTAAAAATACTCCCGGTAATCGATTACAACAGGGATGTAATCGATTTCCAGCAGGTTGAATGCAGTAAAAGTCCCTGGATTGCTTACCAGTATGTGTAATGGGCAAAAAGTCCCTGGTAATCGATTACAAGGTAGTGGTAATCAATTACCAGAGTGTTTTAGTGTTGAATGACATTTTATTTGTGTTGTAGAGTATCATTAGAGGTTATATATAAGTTATATATGTGTAATTATTTAATTTTTGTAAGGACATGGTTAGTTATGACATTGTTATGTTTAGGAAGAGTAATTTTTTTGAATGAAATTACAAATGGAAAGCATAAGGCAAACTCATAAATGAAATTTGAAGTATTTTATTGAATTCAAAATGCATTACATAACCATAAAAACTAAAAATAAGCACAATAATACTGCTAGCTATCTAGGAGGAAGATCCACCATGTGGACCAAAATGACGACGCAGATAGCCAATGTCATGCTCTAAATGATCAACTCGAATTTCCAATGTATCGAAGCGGTCTCCCATGTTGAGCTCGAGCTGTTCAAATCTTGCATTCATGTTTTCATTCATGTTTTCATTCATCGTGTTGAAGTTGTCCCCACAAATGTTCTGAGATCATTGATCCCTCTCATGAAGTCATCATATGAAAAAGTTTGGCGGTGAAGAAGGGCCAGTGGTGGTGGTTGTTGTCCAGGATGTGCTTCATTGTGGCGTCGAGGAGGAGGAGGACGAGTTCTATGAACCCATATGTCGTTATCATTTTGCTTAAATCCAAAGGATTCTAGTGATGTTTGCGCTACCTTCATTTGCCTCGTCCGTGGGCCAGGAATTTCATCATCCAATGGAATTTCAAAATGTTCCAAGATACGGGTGATAAAAAATGCATATGGTAAAGGAGCATTTGGCTTCAAAGCCTTCTTCATCCTAAATCGGATGAGATGGGTCCAGTTTATCTGCTTCGCCGTTATTTTAGTCCACAATAAGATAACATTTTCCTCGGTAGCCTGAGAAATGTTAGAAACACGTGACAAAAAAATACGAGCGATAATATAATGTAATATTCTAGCCTCAACTGTCATGGATCCGACTAGAATTCTACCAACTTGACGTTTGTATGGAAAAATTATCAACTGTTTTAACACGTCCAAACTGTATTCATCCACCCATTGATCTAGTATTTTTCCTTCAAAATTCAATCCTACATAGGGGAGGTTGGCTATTGAAGCCAATAGATTGGGTTTGATAATGATTTTAACATTCTTAACCTCAGTCTTAATGGTTTTATTATCAGAAATTTTCATATTACTATAAAAAATATGTACTAAATCAGGATAGTAATGTGGACCATTAGACACAAAATCAAGCAAGCTCAGATTTGTCAGCATGTGGAAAAATTCCATATTTTGTCTATTGAAATAATTTTTGTCAAGCCATTTTGGTTCAATGACCTCACGGTCACTGAAAAGTATGAAATACCTTTAAGTTAGTGCATGGGTTGAAAACTCATGAATTTGCTGTGATTCAGTCGGTGATGGTGGTGGTGAGAGTGACAGGGAGCTTTCAATCGGTGAAGGTTCACGGCAACGATGTCCCGTAGCTGTAGAAGATGAGCCCCTAACCCTTTGCCTCTTGGAAGAATCTGTCATTTCAAATTTCAATCGGTGCAAATTGAAGAGGATGGAGAGGAGATTGTGAAAATGTTGTTTAGAAGTGAAAAGAGTAGGAAAAGATGGGAATTTGAAGCTTTTTTAGGTGTTGCATTGGAGGTTTGGGGCGCTGCGCTGCAATGGGATTTTGAACTTGTGATATATTACAAAATATAAAATTCAGAGGAAACTTCAATATTAGTGCTTCTACCACTTTCATTTTATAAACTTAAAAGTTAGATACAAATACAAAGTAATAAACATAATATTAATAGTAAATAATAATAATAATATATTATTATTATTATTATATACTAACTTTATAATAATGAAAGAACTAAATAAATTACAAATCTTTAACAAATAACTTATCTTTTATATTTTAAGTATTTAATAATATTTTTATATTATTTACCTAATAAATTAAATACTTTATTCAAGTTATTTGAGTCAAACATGTTGGTAAGTTAAAACATAATATAATCTTAAAAATTATAGATATTAAATGTAAAAGCACACATACACACACACATATATAAACATTTTTCTAGGAATTTAGAACAAAATTTTACCATTTATTAAGTAATTTGATTAAAAAAATATATAAGGACAATGACGACTTTGACAGGCTTTGTTTGAAGATCATTCGTAAGGTTAAGGATAACGTATTTTTTCCTCCTGTTTCTTAATTTTTCTTCTACTTCTTGTTTTAGGGTTTATATTGAAGTTTCCTCTGAATTTTATATTTTGCAATATATCACAAGTTTAAAAATCTGAGGCATGTGAATGCTACATTAATGTAGAGAGAGAAAAAGAAAGATTGTTGAGGATAGTGGGAAGGTGTAGGGTATTTTTAGAATAAAAAAATAGTGAGGAGGTGTATGATATTTTGGGAATAAAATAAAATAATGAGGAAGTGTAGGAGCATGTGGGGTGGTGGAGGAAACGACACCCTTTTGTTTTTCCTTCTTTTGATTTACATTTGTATGGGCCACGATGATGGTACCACTGGAAGCGAAAACAGACATAATAAGAAGAAGGAACTAAATACTATATGAAATCCTTAGTACAATAGAATCTTCTATCTGAACCAAACTTATAACATTAATTAAGTCCAACACTATATTAATAATTAAGAAAACCATAGAGATTCCCTCCTTATTTATACTATTTGTATAAAATAAATGAAAGAAAGTAGGGTTTATTTGTATTTTGGAACCCTAAAACTTAGAGCTATCAAAACGGGTAACTCGGCCTGGCCCACCACGGGTTGGTCACTTAGTGAATAAACCCAACCCGGCTCATTTATTAGCGAGTCAGAAAAATTCGAACCCGACCCGACCCACCACGGGTTGGTGGGTAAACGGGTTGGCTCACTGGCTCACTTAAATAAAATTTATTTTAAATAAAAAAATTATAAACTTTCTATAATTTAAATCTAAACAAATTTCACTGCTAAATTTCACTCCTAACATGAGTGTTTAATTAATTTTGGAAATAGGAAACTTAAATAATTATTTCAAGCAAAAAAAATAATAAATTTCTTTTATAAAATTAAAATTAAATTTTAATAAAAATAAAGTTAGGTAGGTGGATTGATAGGCCAACCCAGCCCACCACAGGTTCAACCCACATGAACCGGGTTGAAATCTGACCCGCATAAAAAATATACAATTTTTTCAAACCCAACCCGACCTGAACCCGTTGTGGGCTGCGTTGACCCGCGGATTTTGACCCGCGGATTATGACCTATCTTGCCAGTTCTAATAAATATGGCATTACTGACTATTTTTACAAGGCCAAATGATCTTTAGTCCAATGGTCTTCAAAGACTCAAAGAACTCTTTTAACTCTTACATATCCTCTCATTTCGATTTATACTTTGGATAGTACTTCCAGAAGACACTTAAATGCTCAATTCCAAATAAGGTTCAAGTTAAATGGTAATAAATGCTACAGTAACCAACTAAATTTATTACATATATCACCTATTTATACTTTTGTGTTGGGTTTTTACCTTTTTTATGACCTATGACAAAAAAATGTCCTAAACCTCAATATGTGTCTTTAATTGTTAGTGGCTTTTTTTTTTTAATTGACTTTGCTGGCGGATTTATTCAACTGAACAAACCATCTTAAAGACTGATTGGTCAACAAGTGAATAGTGGATTCCATACTATATATTGACGAATTTGTTTGTGAGTAATCACAAAAATTTGTTAAAAAATTAAAATTAAGGGTGACTTACTGACATTTAAAAATATATTGATAAAATGTTTATTGTAAATTTTACTGATGAATAAATTTTATTGTTTCATAATTAATAGAAACAAAAAATTTGTTGATAAATATCCATAAAAAATTACTGATAAAAAAATTATCAATAAAATTTATTAATAAATATATCATTTGTACTAATAATTTTTTCCATCAATAAAATTTATTGATGTTATTTTTGTTAGAACGGTGGAGAGTGAGAAGTTGGAATAGAGATAAAAATCAAAAATCGTCTTTTCTTAATGGAGAGATAAAAGCAATAGAGAGAAAGAGAAAGTAATCTGTATTGAAAACTCTGAAAAAGAAAGTGTACAGGTGTGTAGTTATATAGGATGAAAGTGGAAGCTGTCAAACCCTATTAACTACAGCTGTCTAAATAGAAACAAAAATTATATCTGACTTATAATATCTAATACTCCCCCGTAAGTCAGATACTAAGAGGTAGCCCCCAATTTACAAAAGAGGTTGTAAATTTCCCAATTCTGAAAACCACAATCGCAGAATCAAGAAATCCGACTCAAACTCCTTCTCAGAGCAACCGAGCGGTGTATGACCGAACGGTGACATGCAGTACTTGCACTTGCCAGTCCTTTGAGAGGTGGATGCCAATTTGCGCGAGCTGTGCAACCAAGACCTAACAGTTCGAAAAACATGATCGAACGATGTTCTCCAAGTCTCAGTTCACTAATAACTCCCCTTGCTTCTTTGACAGTGTTCCCTTCAATATTTATCTTCTTCCCCGCTGGAATGTCAGCTAACTTCCATATTTCTTTCCTCTCAACAGGATCAACTTCTTCTTTCATTACATCCCTCCACACGGTTTTCTTCAAGGCCTCTGTTTGACCGATCAGTCCTGTTTTTTCCATATTCAAGGCTTCAGCCTGACCGAACGATTCTGTAGTTGCAAACATAGCTCCGTGCACCGGACCTTCCTCACCATCAGTCCGTGTCTCAGAATTCATCTTCCCTTCTGTAACGCCAGATTCTTCACACCTTTTGGATTTCACTAGGCTGATGATACGAAACGTATTATCCTTCCAGATCTTGCTCCTCAAGATCAAATTTTTCTTTTTATCAAACACTTCAACCTTATTGAAGTTTCCCATTAATACCGTACAACCCTTTTGAATTATTTGGCCAATACTCAGAAGATTGTACCTTATTGTAGGCACAAACAACACACCAGTTAGAATGACACATGAACCATTCTTCCTTCTGATAACAACATCACCAACTCCTTCTACCTTTGAGGTGCTGTCATCTGCAAATCTCACCATGCTTCTCTCAGTCTCTGCAAAATTTATCAACCAATCTCTGTGGCAGGTCACATGATTCGAACACCCCGAATCCAAATACCATAGTTTATCTTGAGAGTGTGAGCTTACTGCAGATGTAGTTGTCATCAATATGATGGGTTCTGAATCAGATTCTACTTTAGCTGCATAGGCCTCCTTTCCTTGACCATTATTTTGTTCCTCCTTTTCAGGATAGCATTCACTTGCATAATGCCCATACCTATGGCAATTAAAACACTCAATATTTCTCTTATCCTTCTTGCGGTAATTCCTCTCAGATTTGCCTTCCTCCTCTGTTGAAGATTCATTCTGGCCATCTTTATTCTTATCTTTCCTCCACTTCCCTTTACCATGTTTCCCTTTCCATTTCTTGGTTGTCTTTTCCCCTTCATTCTTGACATGGTGAACCTTCAACACCTGCTCATCACATCTAATGGGATTTCGGTTTAGCAAACTTATTTCGTGTGCCTCCAAGGAACTTTGTAGTTCCTCAATCTTCATCTTCCCTGTATCTTTGGATTCTTGAATAGCCACGACAATATAATCAAAGCGTTGGGGTAGAGACCGCATAACCTTCTCCACTACCATAACGTCACTAATGGATTCGCCACATCTTTTCATCTGATTAGTAATACTCAGGACTTTATTGAAGTAATCACTAACCTTGTCACTGTCCTCCATTTGCAGCAGTTCGTATTGTCTCCGCAACGTCTGGAGTTTCACCTTTCTGATTTTCTCGCTTCCAGAATGACAACGTTCCAAGATCTCCCACGCTTCTCGAGCCGTAGACGCATTTTGTATCTTTTCAAAATGCACATCATCCACACATTGGTGGATGATCAGCAGTGCCTTGTCATTTTGATTGCTGAACTCCTCCTTCTTCTGATCTTCCTTCGCAAACTCTGGTCCTTCTACCACACCACTCACACCTTGTACACGAAACACAATTCGCATTTGAGTGCTCCACCTGCTCCAGTTCTTGTCCGTTAGAACTGGGAGGTTTATCATAGAAATATTAGCCATCAACCATTCTTTCTCTGCTCAAGAACTGCCTTCTTTGCTTTCTTGATCGTTCCACTCCACTCACAGCCAATCGCATTGTACTCGGAAACGATACCCCTTAGGTCCTCTCTCAACCTAGGCTCTGGATACCACTGTTAGAACGATGGAGACTGAGAAGTTGGAACAGAGATAAAAATAAAAAATCGTCTTTCCTTAATGCAGAGATAAAAGCAACAGAGAGAAAGAGAAAGTAATCTGTATTGAAAACTCTGAAAAAGAAAGTGTATAAGTGTGTAGTTATATAGGATGAAAGTGGAAGCTGTCAAACCCTATTAACTACAGCTGTCTAAACAAAAACAAAAATTATATCTGACTTATAATATCTAATAATTTTGTCATCAATTTTTGTTATTAATAATATGATATTTTCTAATAATATTAAACATTATATTAATACCTAAATATATCATTATACAACTTTTTCATATAGTGTACTAGTTAGCTTATGATGTAAGAAACATAAAAAAAATTGAAGAAAAGATAAAGAAATGGATGTTTGGAAAAAGAAAAAGAAAATAAAAAGAAGCGAAAATAAAACGAGAATGACTCACTTTGTCGATATGTCTAGAATACACTAGAAAGACTGGTGGAAACACCTTTTATGTACCATTTTCTTAGTTTTTTTCATATATATTTTTTTATCATTTATTGATGATTTTTAATAGAAAGAATTGCCAAATATCGACACTTTGTTCATCTAATATATATAAGAAAAAAATATTAGAAAATTTATTTTGTTATTTATGTTTTCAAAAGTTGGGTTTTTAAGTCATATAACACTTTAATATATTTTGTATTTATATTTATTTTAATGTTAATGTATGTGTATAAAATTTATTTTATTTATTTATTTATTTGTATTTATTTTACATTTTCCTACTTATTTAACTTTTAACTAATATGTATATATTATATACTATTGTTGTATATATATTATGATTAGATAATATAACAACAAATATTAGATAAGTATAAAAAAAATTTAAATAAAAGTAATTTAAATTTAAAATATTAACTTTTTTTTATATAGTTTTTTCATTTTTAATTATGTCATTTTTGGGATTTCTAATTATTTGATCATTTAATAAAATAAAATTGTAAAAATATATTTTACTTTTATTTCTTAAAATAATATTATTTAGAAAAATAATATATATTTATTGATAATACAAATTAGAAAAGAGGAAATTACAAAATTTATTTACAAATTTTATTATTTATATTTTTGTAAACATATTAAATTTCTAAGTATATAAATTATTTTTAAAGATAATTATATTTATTTTTAAAATTTAATTATAAATTTAAAAATATTTATTAGTTTTTTTCAATCTTTAATTTTTTAATAAATATACAAACAAATATTAACCGTAATAACCTCGAAAAATTAAAACTGAACTTTTAATTATTTTATTGTGTTTTATTTTTCTTTTTAAATAAAACTTATTTAGAAACGCTATGTTATTTAAAAGCTAACTTCAGAACCGTACTTGATCATCCTCTTTTCAAACTAGCTCTCAACTCTCTCATTTTCCCAACCTTCTTCCTCAAATTTTCACTCACTGACCCATTCAACTCTCCAATCTGTAGAGACCTAAACCATCTGGAGCCAAGGATTTCAGCTTTACGCCCATTTCATTCGGAACTGATAAAAAGAGGTAAGTTAGTTTCCTCTTATCTCCACTGTTCTAAGCCTTGGGTAGGCAATCTACAGGTTGCATGTGTCTTCGATTGTTCTTTCTTTCAATTTCCAGTAAACTCCAACTTTGGAGATTATTCTGATCACCATTTTGTGATCCATAGGATTTGGGAAAAACTTTGGTAGAGTTAGGAAAATTGGGAAGCTAGTCTTGATCAATTCTGTGGAAAATCCCAGGTAAGGGAAGCTGGACTAGATTCTGTTCTGTGTGTAGTGATTTTTGAAACATGTTAGGGTTTTAGTTAAAATTTGGTATTCCTACTTGTGAAATGCTCAATTGATTAGGTGTGGATATCTTGTTTTGAAATTTTAGCTGTATGAAATTTATGGGTTTGCTGCTGAATATGAAAAATATATTTGATTATGATGATTGGTTTGATGAATTGAGATTAATTGGATTGATGGTATGATGTTGCGTATGTTAAAAATCTGTAAGAGTAAAGAAAAGATGATACTCTGATTAATAGGTGTAAGTTTCTAAGGAAATTGAAGGAACTGAGGTAGCCAAATAGAGTAGTAGGTAT
Organism: Vigna mungo; assembly: GCA_036885675.1. NCBI lineage: Eukaryota > Viridiplantae > Streptophyta > Magnoliopsida > Fabales > Fabaceae > Vigna > Vigna mungo. The sequence continues at coordinate 31,849,862 of CP144699.1, forward strand.
TTTAGGTTATTCTAGCTAACATAGATAACTTAGGCAAGCTAAATGGGACTTGGTTAGAACACTTAGGTGGTCAAAAATTTCATTCCAAATGCTAAAATCAGATTAGCCCCCTTAGTTCATAAAATTGAAGTTTTAGAAAGGAAATCAATGAACAACAATTAAGGAATTGTGTTGGGAAGGGTTAGGACCACATGAGCAAGTTTAAATCATCATATAGGTCGAGTTAAGATCATTGGAAGTTCATCTAAGTGCCTAAAACAAAATAGGAGGGGTTGAGTTCTGCAAATCTGCAGAATTGAGAATCTGCAGAAGTGCAAATTCGCTGAGTGAGGGTTGCGAGAACCCAAAATTAATTGGGTTTTCCAGCAGAAATTCGCTCAGCGAACAGCAGGTTTTTCGCTCAGCGAATTTTCTGCGACAGGATGAGTATTTTTGATGTTTTTGACGTTTTGGGAGTTCCGGACGTCCGTTTTGAACGTTCTTTAGGTCGTTCTGGGGGGTTTTTGACCCTTCCGGACCCATTGGTGAGGGTCTCCAAGCCATTTGAATTACTTAAGTATTGGTAATTAAAGATTGTAAAGATAATTGTGTTTTCTTTTCTTTTTCTTGTGTGCTGATCCATGTATGATTTTTGATTTATCTTGTATGACTTTAATTAGTATGATATGATGAACTACGAACGATTAATAACTTAAAATCAGTAAAGAAGGGATGGTATATGTATGTAAGTTGATTCAATGATTCAAGGGTCATCTCTAGGTGAGATTTAAGTTAAGTTCTGGAATGAAAATAGGTAGCTCAGTCTTGGGGGTTTCCCTTAAAGCTCTAATGACTATTCAAATCTCACTTAGAGAAGATTAGTACATGTGGTGAAGAGCAGTAGGGGGTCCTAGTCTTAGTTGTCTCCATTTTATATGGGCCAAGGTGAGTGATAACGGACCAACCTTGTGTGTGGTAGGGTGGAACCCATTGGCAATGGCTTTGGAAAGCAGTAGAGGCCACCACAAGTGCATAACCCGCCATAGCTCGATATTCATTCCGGGTCCGGACGAGTTTAAGTCTAACACCACTTAATAAAACTCTAATTTATAACTTAGTAAAAAAAAAATAAATGTTCTCTATAATATTGTTTGCTTGACTTTGTATGCTAGTTTAATTTTGTTTACTTGTAATATTTTAGATATCTAGCTTACCCTTGCGTTGTGTGTTGCTTGTTTTGTATGTGTTCGATTTCTCTTGCAATGATCATCCAAATTGGATATGAGCAGAGGTAGGAGAGGCCCCTCTGGAGCAGTTATTAGATGGAGTTGATGCTGCTGAGGCTCCAGACACTGCAGAATAGTTTAGACTAGATAGGATCTCTTATATGTATATAACTTAGTTTCTTTCCTTTTCTTCCTTTTGAAAGACTCTATAACTACATGTAGAGCTTTTATCTTTCTCATATATTTTGGATGATTGTATTTTGTATATACTTCATCTGCTACTACTCTTAACTGCTTTCTAGTATTATAATATGTTGCATTCCACATTATATAAATATACTTATATTTTTGGGATGTTACATTAACAAGTACGTAAACACAATTTAAATTAATTTATTAATAACTTTTAACCGTTATAAAAATTTAAAATTGATTTTTAAAAACATAATCAATTATACAATTAATTAACATAGTGTATTGCATTAAATTTTTTATGTTTACTTTCTCTTTATTCTATCAAATCAAATTATCTTTATATTTCTTCTTTTCTCTCCAATTTATTCTGCTGCCCTATTGATTTTTTTTTCATCATGAAATAATATAATGAATATAGCATTGGTGAATGTTGATAAAAATAAGAGTCCTGCAATAATCATGAATTCCAATAAAAGGGGTCAATTTTATGATGCTGCTAGGCATAATAATGGAAGTGACGTGGGCACTAAATGATGAGCTTCATTGTGTAATTGTGGCTCAGATTGCATTGCTATCTTCAATGTCATTTGATTATTGTTAGTGGTGAGATCTAGCTCTTACAATGCTCATGATCATTTTATCTGTTTGTGGTTAGATCTAAATCTTCATTTCGAAAAATATTTTAAAAGTTAATGATAAAATTATATTATTTTTTTATCTCAAATATAAAAAATGATTGATATTACTATCTCTTAAATATTGTGATGTTCTGAAATCATGGAAAATTAAGTTTTCTTTTTGTGGGAAGGAAAGAGGAGAACCACATATTTTACCATTTTACCTGTATAATTTACATAATTTTGTGAAATTGCATATGCATGGTGGAGAAAGTGATGCTAAAAACACTCTTTATACCCCTAGGTCTTTATTTCCATTTTCATGTGTAACCATAAATCTTAATACATAGAGAGGTTCATTATTTTATTATTTAATACAACTCTTTTCTAATTATAACAACTTAAAAATTTATTAAAGTTAAAATTACAAGATTAAAATATTTGTTACACTCCTATAAATATTATAATACATTTTCTTATTGAAAGTTAATTACATTTCAAAATTATATACAAATTAGTAGTGTTTCATAAACACATCCATGGGTCAACATGCATGATGCATCGATACTTTAATTTAAGTTATGTATATGTGTCTCACACATATTCGTGTAAAATACTTTATGATATTTTATCAATACTCATCAATGAAGTATCTAATATATATATAAGAGTAGTCCTTGATGATAATAAATTATAGCCTTTTATTTTGACAATGTTTAATGCATGTGATTTTAATTTGAATTCATATAATAGTAATCATATATTTATCATGTTTCTAATTATTTTTTTTACATTTTTTTAATATGTTTATATCACATATTGTATCTTATTATTTAAAAAAAAGTTATCAACATATCAAATAAGTATGTTATTTGATATACCTATCGTATCCATTCAACATAGGTCAACATAATAAAAATAACTATTGAATTTCATCAATGAATTACACAAATCTTAACATTTGTAGTCATTATCCGTAATTTGATATAAGTGATTTTTATTCTATTTTTCTTATAAAATATAAAATTATCAAAATAAATTTATTGGTAAACTCAAATTTATTAACAAATTTTACCAATGATTTTAAAATATGTTAATTATTGTCAGATATGTTACTTGGTAACGAATCAGTCGATAATATTGATAAATTAAAATTTGTATTATCGAAGAATACTTATGTTGATAGTGTATTAGATGAATAATTTCGTTGCTAATTTGTGATTTCTATTACTAACATATTTTTGTCGATAAATTTATCGTTAAAATAAGTGATAAATTTCTCGTCAAATCTAATGAGAGTTTTTACATGTTATGAGGAGATGGGAGAAAAGAAGAAGAAGAAGAGAACGAAGAGGAGGGAGAAGAGAAATAAAAGGAAAAGGAGGAGCCACAACAGCAATGGTTTGGTGGCATAACAACGACTCATTAACATTAGGCTAGAGTTAGAAGAAGAGTAAGAGGATGAGGAAAATGAGAAGGAGGATGAAGAGGAATAGGAAGAAGAAAACGAGGAGGAGGAGGAGGATGAAGAGGAAGACGAGTACAAAAGGAAGAGGAGAGAAATAGGAGGTGGAAGAGAAATCAAATACGGTAGCAGTGGACGAGGCAATAATAACAACTGTGGAAGGAGAGGAAGAAGAGAGAAGGAGAAGAAAATGAAGAGGAGAAAGAGGAGAGGAGGGCTGGAAAAAGGAGAAAAAGAAGAAAAGGAAAAAGAAGAGGAAAGGGAAGAAAAGAAAGAATCAATTGCGATATTTATCGAAAACTAAAATCTAATGATAATACTGACAAATTTGAGATCATCGAATATTATTAACAAATTTCATAATTCATTAGTTGTATTTATCGATGATCATTTTACAACAATTTTCGATCGTCTATAATCTAACAATAAACTTGAATTATCAATAGATTTTGACTATTGTTGATAAATTATGTCCATAGATAATATAGAATTATTTATAATAGTTTTTATTAAAATTAAACAAAGAGTTTTTTTTTTTAATTTATCATATTATTTAATCAATTAATTTATTTTATCAAATCAATAATATCTATTACAAACTTTTCACTTATTATTTTATTCAAACAATCTCACTTCTCCTTCCTTCTACCTCTTTCACATCTCCATTTCAATCTAAACAAGCACAACTTAAAGACATCAAACTATTATTTTCAACCCCTAAATATATATAAAAAACACAAATATTACCTTTTAATCAAAATAAATAATAGATTTATAAGTTTTCCTTTTATTTAAATATAGTTTATCTTACCAATTTTTATCAAACTTTCAATGAATAATAGATTTATATGTTTTTATTTAAATATAATTTATCTTACCTATTTTTATGAAATGTGAGTTTAATTTTGATTAAGACTTTTGAACTTTAAAGAAAGTTGCTGAATTTAAAGAAAGCTTTTAGAAATAAAGGAGTTTGAAAATTAAGACAACTTTCCGTTTCTGACAAAAAAAATGAGATTGAATTTTCTCTCATGTTCTGTTACATATGCACTATATAGATCTAAGTTGCATGGCATCACTCACATTTTCGTCTCTTTCTCATCTTTTTTAAGTGCCTTTCTTAATAAGTCAGATAATAGTTATCGGAAACTCCTCACAACACTAATTTTGGATTGATGTAAATCGACAACAGCTTTCAAAACCCTATCTTATATTACCATCTTTCTTCTTCATCACACTCCTTTTCCTACAATGCTTTTCCCATACATTCCTTCACGGGTTCTTTAGAAGGAGAGAAAATGAAACAAAACAAAATCAGTAAAAATATTTTTTTCAGTTAGTAGAAAATAAATAAACAAAAAAAGCCATAATTTTCAATCTTGTTTCTTTGTATACAAAATAAAAAAAAATATACATATCTCTCTAATGCAAAAAAGTATATAATGATATTTTAGTTTTTTTTTTTTGCAACAAAATATTTTTTCTTCCTTATTTCATAATTTAGTATAGTGTATTTTTAAAATTTAATCACATTATACCCATTTATGGAGCTTAAATTAAAGATACCCTTATTATTTGTTTGGGTTATTCTACTGTTAAAAAATTGGAGAAATTTGAAAAGTATTTGTAAAACTAATTTATAGTATAAAATTAAGATAATCAAAATATACATGTATATAGTCGGTCTAGTCCAACAAAATAATGCATATAAAATGATCTATTAAATTTTAATGACCTAAAATGATTGGAAAATGTTATAAAATATATTTGTTAAAGTAAGTATTCATATATTAATCATATATGTGATTAAATATTTATAATTTGATTACGTCATCATATTTTTTAATAATTTATATTTTCATAATATATGATATATCAATTAGTGTGATTATTTTATTAATTATCATTTAAAAGATAAGTTATTATTTTATCGATATTATTTATTTTATAACATGAATTACTAAGAAATACATACTTTCTCATATTTATTTTCTTTCACTTAGAAAAATCCAAACTTCATTTAATAATTTATTCACTTAGAAAAATCCAAACTTCTTTTAATAATTTATTCACTTAGAAAAATCCAAACTTCTTTTAATAATTTAAGTGTTGTAGAGTATTTTATAAAAAATCTTACACTATATTATAACTCTAGGAGTATACATCAAACTTTCTCGATTTACTTGTATCTTAGTCATTTATTCAAACGTGTGATCTTGAAAATAAAAATATACATCATAAACAACTTGTTTTCCTTATTTTCTGTTATATTTTCATTCTAATGAAAACAACTTCTTATTTTTGGTAAACTTACTTTCAGATCAATGCTATTTCTTCCTCTCTGCTCTTGATACTGTGTGATTTATATTTAAATTACACAAAATTTTGGTTTGATTAATAAGTAAAGGAAGAAGGCTGGGCGTAGTTGTAAAAAAAGGATTTTTTTTAACAACCTTTTAACAATATGTAACTTATAACTAGTTCATTTTAAATATTTTCTTAAAAATAAATTTAAACAAACCAATAAAATAATAAAACATTACCTATCATAAAATTGTTATAAATTATCTCATTATCGTAAACAAAATGCGTTGAATGAAGATGGGGAAATTTGTTGAAAGCTGTTCTTAACATCCCTGGCCCACTGAAGTAACAAATCTTGTACTTGCGCATGCATGCGTGTATCACGTGAGATTCAATGCATTAGAAAAATAGCTTTCAGTAATTAATCAAGTGCGTGTAATGCATATATATTACTTAGGTGTTATTCACATTAAGGATTTGAAGGAGAGTAATTGAGTGAATTTAAAAGAAATTGAAGATAATTTTTTTTTTGTTATTTATTTGAGTGAATTTGGAGCTAATCGAGAGTATATTTGAAAGTAAATATTTTTAATCGGTCACATAAATTAAATCATACATTAATTCTCGCAAACTTTACTTCCAAATTCACTTTCGTTTATCTTTAAATTCACTTTAATAAACAAAAAAAAAAATTATCTTCAAATCCACTTAATTACTCTCTATCAAATCTATTCAAGTAAACAAGACCTTATAGATGAAAATATGAAAATCTCTTTTCACTTATCATCCGTTCTTTGAAGGCATGGAAAAGGTTTACATTAGAGCTCTTAATTGAGCTACTATCATATGGATTGATATTAATCTTTTCTAAAATTAAACCATATTTTTTTATTTACTTAATAGGAGAGTTTTTAAAACATCCACGTAAAATAAAATAGGTTGGAACAAAATTATGATAATTTTAACTTTTCAAAACTAAATTAATTAGTTTAATTTTAATGTATTTTTAATTATTTTTTATTTGTTTTGTAATTTCTTTCCGGTAGTGATCAAGCTTTGCATTGTAATTTATTAATATTTTTCTATAAATATAAATATATAAACATTGGTTTTCTATTCAAAATAATTTTTTAATTGTAATATAAATAATTTTATTATTTTGAAAAGTTAAAAATATAATATATGTTAAAATTTGTTTAAGTTTAAAATAAGATAATTTTGAAAGAAAATAAATGTTCAAAATAAATTATTTTTTTATAAGTTCAGAAATTCCTTATATTTGGATATAATTTATAAACACATTTTTCTTTAAATTTTTTTGTGTTTTGGAAGTTTTCATTAATTTATTTTGATAAATTATTTGAAAAACATTATATATAAATAAACTTTTAATTTATTTTAGTTTTGATATCTAAAATATAACAAGCGTGTAATTTTTTCTCAAAATAATTATTCATACAAAATATAAAATAAATTACTGTTTTTATAAAATAGTATTAATATAACATAAATATTTTTTATATATCAAAATTGATTAAAATAGACACAATTTTATAAAATTAAAAAAAAGAAACTAGATATAAATATAATTGCATACTTTGATTAAGGACGTATGACTAGTGGATATAATTAAGTTACATCATCGGTTAGATTAATAAATTAACTTAATATAAAATTTTAAATATTATTAGAATTAAAATAGTTAATAAATATTAACAGCCATAATTCCTCGAAAACAGCCAGAAGTCATCGGTAAATGCTAACATTTACCGACAGCTTGTGCTCCTCGGTAATTAGGGCTGGGCAAAAATAACTGATCTGTACTGTACTACAGTTAACTGTACTATGTTATACTAAAAATAATTGATCCACTTTTACTAACAGTTCGGTATACTATTTTATGGTTTAGTTTTTAAAAACAGAACTATATATACTCTTACATCTTTTCTAGTTTCAGTTCAACTGTTTTGTCTTGTCAAGAAAACTTTATTTAATAAAATATTAATAAAAAAACTGTTCACATAAAAAAAATAATAATTAATTTTTTAAAACAACTTTTTTATCACAAAATATATATTTTTTATCAATAAAAATAAAAAATGTAATTTATACTTTTATATTTTTTAAGTTATATATATATATATATATATACATATATGTATATATATACATATATATATATATATATATATATATATATATATATATATATATATATATATATATTTTTATTTATTTATTTTGTGTTAGTGTATGATGTTATTTTTTATATTTTTTTATTAATAAAATAAAATAATTTTTCATAATAAAATAAATATAAATAAAATAGAAAATAATAATATTAAATAATTAAAAATAAATTTATTAAACACTTATGAATAAAATAAAATAAATATTATAATAAATTTCAACTAAAAAGAACATGTATTGTTATACTATTTAGTTTAAAAATTAGTACAATTCAATTTAAAATTAGTATAGTTAGTAGTTGAGTTCAATTTATATTGTAGTTTAGTTAAAATTAGTGTAGTTTACAATTTACAGTTAATGCAATTTATAATTCAGTTAATAGTTCAGTTCAGTTAGTGCAGTTTACAGTTCAGTTAATAGTTCAATTAGCGTAGTTTACAATTCAGTTAATAGTTCAGTTCAGTTCATACTGTAATTTAGTACAATTTAGTATAGTTCAGTTCAGTTTGATAAAACAAAAAACAGTTCAGTTTGTCTGAACTGTTTTACAGTTCAGTTTTTAGCAGTGCAGTACAGTTCAGTTCGATTTGCCCACCCCTATCGGTAATTACCGAGGGGCAGAAGCCTTCGGTAATTATCGAGGGGCAGAAGCCTTGGTAATTACTGAAGGGCAAAAACGTTCGGTAACATCCAACAAAAAATCAAGGCATATTTGTATTTCTTATCCAACCACACATACCTGCATAAAATGCTCACAACACAGACAAACCTGCATAACAGTTTCAAACCACAGGCAAACCTGCATATTGTGCATCCCAAAATCATCCAATCATTGATGAAAAAAACAACCATATAACATCATTTGTATTGTTCAAATTTAAAGTTGTTTCTATAAATGACATATGAAACATAAAACAATATCATCCATACATGAGAAGATATAATGTAGCAAAATCATATGTAATAACATCCAAATGTACTAACATCAATATGTTCTAACAACTATGATCAATAACAAAATAAAATTAAAAATCTACATAGTTATCATCAGAATGATCTTCATCATCCTGCTGCTCTGTAGATGGCTAGACTGGTGTGGGCTGGACTGATGTAGGCTGCTAAGGGACGGCGGGTGACGGGGAGGGTCGTGGCTGGGTCGGAGGGACGGTGGAAGGAGTGTCTAAAGCTTGAGGCAGTGCTCTCATGACCAGGGACTTGAAGTTTGTAAACTCGTTTCTCAAGTCACTGTATTCTTCCCTCAATTCATGATTTTCCTAGTCACGTTGCTCTAGTAGCTGTGTCAAGCACTCAATGGCCTCGTCAGTAGAAGTAGTGGAAGAAGAAGGTTGATGCTTCAGTGTACCTCCTCTCGATGTTGTATAGTTTGTAGCAAGTTGTCCTGTATCATACACTCATCCCTTTTTCTTTCCACCAAGGACATCGACCCAGCACTGTGTCCTACGGATGTCGTCATCTGCATTACTCGCATCATCCGGTGTAGGAGTTGACCCATGTTCGGATCTAACCTGTGAAAGTCTCGTAGAAATTTTTTCCTGTTCAAACATTAAAAGCTATGTTAGGGAATGATACAATAACATAATGAAAGATTACTAATAGTAGCAGTGTTATTTGCTTACATGAGTCTTCCGAGATCTTTCATCAACGAATTTATTAGTGCTCTTCCGAACATGGGTCTGTGCAAAAACCTCATCAACATGGACTGCCTGTCCCAGAGCTTGTGCCTGTAACATAATTTAGAGTTAGAAGAGTATATGAAATAGAAAATACATAAGTTATATATGAAAAAAACAACAAACTAAAGAAAGTTTACCATACGAATGACATGCTCATCAACTATGATCCACCCGCCAATATGCAGGGCACCACCCTTTTCAAACGCTCTGTTCCTCTAGGCTATAGCACACTTGTTGCGAAACTCTGCTGAATTCTAATGAGCAAGTAAAGAGTTCTAAATGTGCTCGCCCAACCAATAAGGGCGCTCCCCTGCATTGCAGGCATCCCTAAACATCTTTGAGAGCCGATGAGAGGTTTTCATGTGGAAATTTCTATGTATTTGTGTTTCATGTTCAGGTTTCCACTACACCTTCATCTATAATGATAAACAAAACAAACATTGATTAATGAACATAGTAAAATAAGAATGACAATTAGTTTAAAGTTGTTCACCTTAAAACGCTCCCAAAATGACTTTCTCTCCTCTTTAGGTATTGCTCCCCAAGTAGGCCATTTACTCAAATACTGTTGCTTAATTGATCGTGTGATGGCTGGGAAGCAACCCTAGATGGAATAAACCTGCATATAAAGAAATAAAAGTCATTTCAAATTAGACAATCTTTAAACATAAAAATGGTTAAAAAAGGGATTAAAGTCTTACCCTTTGCCATATGGCTCAATCCATGGTTGATCATGGAGGGACGGATCAACACCTTCACCATCACCAGCTGAATCTGGATCAACAGATGGTGTGACAGTCTCAGAAGGCAGTCTAGAAGATGAGGAAGGTATAGAAGTAGGATCAGGGACAGGAGGAGGAAGAGGGTCTGCTGCAGGGGTAGGAGGAAGGTGTACTACATGTTAGCAAAATAATGAAGATGAAGTTTTGATGATGCCCAAATCATGTCAAGATATATCAAGATTCATGAAGATCCTTTGAAGACTTATTTTTGTTATGAAAAGCTTTTGTAATAATTGTAGTTTAATTGCTTAGGGCTTAGATTTGTAGTAGGTTTTGATTCTTGTACCTTTATATTTTGTATTTGTTGTTTAGAATCAAAACTTCCCCGTTTTAATCGATTAATACCTGATATAATCGATTAAAATCGTTGCAGAAGCCAAAACCCAATCAGCTTTGGAAAAATCGATTAAAGCAAGTTTTAATCGATTAACTAATCGATTAATCCTGAGAATAATCGATTAATACTAGCCGTTGGAGGTTTCTGATTTGAAAAACTAGCCGTTGTACTTATTTTAATCGATTAACACTAATATTAATCGATTAAAAGCGTTAAATGGCCAGTTTCGAAGAATGGAAGAGCACTGGCTTGAGTCTATAAATTGGCTCATAATTTCTACCAGAATCAACTCTTCCCTTGTGCTAAAACACTCAGAACTCTTTGAGAAGTGTGTGCTCTTGCTCAGCTAAGGAAACTCTTGTCTGTGGTGCTGGTACATTGCTACTACGGTGACAGAGGAATAACTGGTTCATCCTTGGTGCGTCTGAGGAGGTGTGTGGAAGAGGATCATCCTTCGTGAAGTATTCGGAGGAGGTGTTTCATCCTTCGTGAAGTATTCGGAGGAGGTGGTTCATCCTTTGTGAAGACTCAAAGGAGGTGCAGGTTCATCTCTTGTGGTAACAAGAGAGGTGGTTTCTAAACTCTTACAAGTTAATTTTCTACGTGATTATTAATTGTAATTGTTTTGTGTTTAGTGAAAAAGGTTTATCTTGTTTTTTAGATAAGCGACTGGACGTAGGATTGGTAAGATCCGAACCAGTATAAAAATCATTTGTGAAAATTTCTCTCAACCTTACTCTGTTATTTATATTTATTATTTGCCTAGTAAGATAAATTGAGTAGAAATTAAAAGGCACACGTTTATATTAAAAACCCTCTTGGTTTGTTATTCCACGCTAACAATTTCGTTGCAGCGATTCTAACACTACAGGGGTAGGAGGAGGCCCCACGGATGATGGACTGGGGACAACAGTGGTAGGTAGTTGTTGATTGGTTGGGCAAGTGCACCGAATCGTTTCAAGTAATAAACCGTGGTAAGACCAGGTATCGTTTTCCCAAGAGACTCGTAATACTAGAGAATTGTGCGATTAATAACTCATCTAGACTCAATAAAACAACATTCATTTACAAGCATGTGCGAAAAGATAAAATAACACATAATTACAAGGTTAGACTTTGGTGTTTGAAGGCACCTAGAAATGGAAAAGACTAGAAATGACGTGACATGACATTGTCAAGGTTAGTTTTCACCAATTCACTCTTGTGTATACCTAATTTCATCTCCTCTCCATCAATTTACTAAGGTCAATCCACTAAAACACTCTAACCCTAATCCCTTAGGTGAAAGAGCCTAGGTTTTCTCATTAAATCCCAATCCCTTGGCAACCTAACAAGCAAACCCGCATTAATGAGCTAGGATCTTAAGACAACATGTGAATCATCTTCCATCCCTAGAATCAATGACCACAAGGACCCTTGTTTCAGTTCAAGATTTCATCTTACGTCCCCATAATCCATGAAACCCCAAAATCAAGTCATGAACATTCCTATTACATGCAAGCTTTAAGATCGGAAACAAGAATACTAGCAATTGATAGAAAAGACATATATATAATCAAATCAATCATCCATTACACAAGAATTCATAGACTACAACAATCCCTAACAAGATGGGTTTGGTTCTCCATTTCCATGAAGAACCCTAAAGCTTACAAACATGGAAGATGCAAGAAGAAGGAGACCCAAAGGAAGAGGAGGAGATGTTCCCACAAGCTCCTTGCACCCTCCATGAGCTCCAGCAGTAGAATCGCACCTCCAAGCAACCAAAGACCCCAACCCTTTTGCGTTTCTGAGTTAAATAGAGCAAATATGCCATATCAGCAAAATGGCGCTCGAGCGCCCCCAAAAAGGGGCGCTCGGGCGTGCGACAGTCAAATGGTGCACAAAACCGGCTTTCTGGCACCTGACACAGTTGCGCTCGAGCGCCCTCAAAAAGGGGCGCCCGAGCCTGACTCTGCTGGACAACATCTTTTTCTGGTTTTTCTGCAGATTTGCTTGCTTTTATGGCTGGTTCAGTTCTCTACATTGTTGGAGATTCTTCCAAGCATATTATTAGCTGTAAAATAATGGGATTAGTGATGAAGTTACATCAATGTAGCCTAAAACACAATTATTGAGAAAACAAGACAAAAGAAGAGGATTAAGCAAGTTACAAGCTATAAAGGAGTTGATTCTGCTACTAAAATTATGCTTAAATAATGGTAAGAATTAGCATTATCAGTAGTGTAGCAGGAACCCTAAGTACATACTTTAGGGCTTGCCGTTGCCTCTTTTTAGGCCTTGCTACCCCCTTACCTTTATCAGGACGGTCTGAACCTTCTCCTGTCATTACTGCATTGAAATGGTTACAAATAAAGTGAAACAATACAAAAGAATAAGGAAGGATCACTACAAATTAAAGTGAATGTAAAATAATTGCATACAACTTTTAAGATGGTATTTTACATAACTCTATTGAAATGATAGTTCAATTTGCTACAATAGATGTCCAACATTCAATCATCGTCATCATGATCTTCATCTTCATCTTCTTCATCATCATCATCTTCATTGGGCTAGTTTAGTACATTTTACATTTATTTTTTCATTCTAATAGAGTTTTAGAGGATTGACTAGTGAATTTTAGAAGTCTTTGTTAGGAATTAGTTCTTCAGTAAACTTTTTATTATTCTTAGTACATTAGAACTTGTGTAAACAGTTTAGGTTCTACTTTAAGTGTTTTTCACAGATGAAGCTACTTGATCCAAATATTTTGGACTGTTTTTGGAATCTATGTTAGCTTTTACCTTTGTTTTACTAGTTTAGTTGCTTTATTTAGGTCTTAAGTAGTCAATTTAAACTACAATGAAGTAGTTCTTTCTGTTTGGAGAGTTCTTACAAGTAACCACTAAACACATTACAAGTAACCACTAAACACATTACAAGTAACCACTAAACACATTAAATTCTTATATTTAACTTTAAAAACCAATTACTAACCAAAAACCAACTCCAACGAATCCAATAATATACAATTATATAATTGAAATCAATACATACCACAAAGTGATGCACAAGCATAATAATACTAATCCAGCCACACAATTTACCCGAATAAACCTCATATTAACATAATTTAGGCAATGAAATAGGTATTTAAGTATCTAGTCACAAACCAAATTTAGTGAAGAACCAACTACAGAATCACAATCAACAAACCATGGTCTAAATGCCAAACAGATTCACAAATGCAAAAAATGAACTCAAACAAAGACCCAAAAATTGGTGGTTTAAGATTCAAAATTACACAACAAAAGCTCTAGATCAAAACTAACCACTTCAACAACTTTGTTTGATGAATTGAAACATGTTCAAACTATATTTAACTCAAAACCAAACTACTACTCAAAATCACCTTTCTGCATCCCAAAATTGACTCAAAATTAGTGGTTTTGGAAGTGATTTTGTGCCTAAGCCATTCTGACACTTTACTAATCATTTCAAAAATTTTAATTCATCAAAATACACTTGTTCGAACTCTAATTAGGCACAAAATAGAACTGCAACTCATTGACTTTGCAAGTTCCAAAAATGGCTCAAATATGATGGTTTGACATACTAAATTGCATACAGGTTATTCTAACTTCAAATGAATTGTTCTAACAACTTTAATACATCAATTTGGACTTGTTTAAACTTCCAAACATCACAGAATCACAACAGAACAAAAAATGACCTGTAATTGGCATACTAATCTTTTTAGTACTTTTTAAGATTTTAAGTAGTGTCATTTTGAGTTTTAGGCAATTGAACCATTTAGACTTGTTTCCTAGCTTCATCTAAGTACATTAGACTTGTTAGGATATGAAGATCACATATTCTTAGCCTACTTTAGGTCAATTTCAAATTTAGGTACTTGAACCTTTTAGAGTTGTTTGTTAGCTTCATTTAACAAGTTTAAACTTGTTAAGAATACTACATATTCTTAGCCTACTTTAGGTCAACTTCAAATTTCTAACCTTTTTAGTACGCTTTTTAAGATTTGAAGTAGTTTCATTTTGAGTTTTAGGTAATTAAACCATTTAGACTTGTTTCCTAGCTTCATTTAAGTACATTAAACTTGTTAGGATATGAAGACCATATATTCTTCAGCTACTTTAGGTCAAATTTGAATTTAGGTACTTTTTACTACACTTTTTAAGATTTTAAGCAGTGTGATTTTGAGTTCTAGGTATTTGAACCTTTTAGAGTATTTTATTACCTTCATTTAACAAGTTTAAACTTGTTAGGATATGAAGACTACATATTCTTAGCTTACTTTAAGTCAATTTCGAATTTGTAACCTTTTTACTACACTTTTTAAGGTTTGAAATAGTGTGATTTTTAATTTTAGGTACTTGAACCGTTTAGATTTGTTTCTTAGCTTCATTTAACAAGTTTAAACTTGTTAGGATATAAAGACTACATATTCTTAGCCTAGTTTATGTCAATTTCAAATTTAGGTTAGTTTTTACCTTTCTTTTACTAGTTTAGTTCCTAGTTTTTGGTCTTAGGTTTGTTCTGTTTGGAGAATTTTCTGTGGTGGTCATCTAGCCTACACCATCCTATCTTTTCGTTGCCAAGAATATGAACCTCAACTTTTGAAGGTCTTACAATAGCAGATTCATCATCCTCTCTTCATACTTTCAAAGGTAAGACAAGGTTTATAGTTTATGATTAAATATAACTAAATGCAACCTAAGGGGTCAACTGTCACTTGGTGGATTAACGTGGCCACAAAGGACGAAGGTGATCCTTCATGTGGCTACGGGCCTTGGTTATTTGCATACAAACAATATAATATCATGGTATTTGGACTATCATGGTGTCCATTATGAAGTGTATCAGATTTCATTGCACACTTTGTCATCATAAGGCATAGTAGGAAAAAACCTCAGTGCTTCACATATAGCTCCATGGAGATAAGCTAACTTACCAAACTCAACACTGGAAGCAATCCAAGTTCCATCTTGGTGTATGCAATTTTCTTTTATTTGTTGAAGAATTTTAACTTCCACATGTGGATGACTTCAAACCAACCAACTGAGACTCGCACTGATTGTGCCACTTCCAGCAGGGAAAAATGGATATAGACACTACAATATAAAGCCTACAAACATACTATTGAACTACAAAATTAATGCTAAATTGGCTATATCCTAATTGATATCAAATTAAATCATAATCACAATTCATTCAATCAGATTAAAGTTCCATTACACACATCACATTGAAAACAAAAGAAACATAACATAGTCAACACCATCATTGCACAGAACAATAATGACATGTTCTATAACATATCATACTGCACAAATCAATTCAGAGCATACATTGAACAAAGTCAAAACAAAGTCTTCTTACGTTTTATAGTTCATAAATCAGAATGACAACTTACCTCCACGGCGGCCCCTCCAATAGCCTCTAAAGCGACAGTGGAAGACCTCGTCATGCAACGACACTCCCCTAGTCACGCCACCTCATCGAATATCCTCCCCCGCGATAATGGAAGTCGTCGTCACGCACCTAGAACTCCTTCGTCACGCAACCAGAACCCCGTCGTCACACACCGACAACCCCACCTGCAATTGCCTTGAACTCAACCACCCACCACCTTACTCAGGACACCACAAAAACGTTATGAGAAAAAAGGTTCTCGTAATCGAAAAGAAAATGAGATTGGAGAATGGCGGACTTCACCTACAATGGAGGAGTGGGGAAGAAGCGTATCCCAATTGTAGTTAGGGTGGGGAGCAATGTGCAGAAGCGACAAAAGGAGTTTGCAGTGGGAGTTAGGGTAGAGAATCTGAATATTAGGGAAGAAGGAGTTTTTTCGAAATGAAGGGAGGGAGAAATCCCACTTTCTGATTTCACATACACCATCCATTTACTGACGATCGTTTGCCTTCGGTAATAACTCGTGTCCATTACAGACGGTCCTAATCCTTCGATAAAGTCCTTCTCCACAGGCTCTCGGTAAAGTCTTTGGTAATATGCCGCCGATAATAATTGTTTTTCTTGTAGTATAAAAGAAGGCCCATGGACTCATTCTAGTTCATAGGACTTTATATATTCGTGTGAGTTTTTTTAATATAAGATAATTTTGATAAAATTTTATGTAACATTTATTTAGAATATTAAATTTTAATAAAATCTATGTAACACTTATGTAACATTTAGTATGAATTTTTTATTAAATTTTAATAAAATTTATGTAACATTTATTTAGAAGGGTTAAATATGCTTTTAGTCCCTGAAGTTTCACTGATTTTTGGGTTTAGTCCCTGCATGAAACTTTGATAGCATTTAGTCCTCGTAGTATAGAAACAGGTACGTTTAGTCCCTAATTTTGGATGGCGTTAAGTGTTTGGAGATGTTGTTAACGACACAGCCACGTCACCACTGTCCACTGCATGCCACATAGTTTTATTTTATATTATTTTGGATGAGGTTTTTGGTTTGCACGTGTGGGAAGTTACCAGATGAATTAGGATTGGGATTACATAATCACTTAGGTTTTTAACTGTCAAATTGGGTTTTTGCAATTGGGGAAACATTGCACTGTACTGGAAAGTTCATTTTGGTGTTCGTTCTGGAAGTTTCGTTTTCGTTCTGGAAGGTTCGTTCTGGAAGGTTCGTTGTCGAAGGTTCGTTCTCGAAGCATCATAGTGTTCTCGCGCTTTTTATCAAGGTAAGTTTTCCTATTTCGTTTGTCATTGTTGGTGGGTGTGTCCATTTTGGGATTAAAGTCTTAAAGTGTAAATGTCTGAATGTAGGTCTAGAAATGGTGTTTGAAATCTGTTTGCATCACATGGGTAGGTTTGTTAATGATAAGGGGCTGAGGTATGTTGGTGGAGAGGAACACGTCATAATAGGAGTTGATCCAGATCGTTGGTCTTATTTTGAAGCACTTGGAATTATTAAAGAAGAATTTAAGTATGCTGCAGATTTCAAACTATGGTGGAAGGGGTCTAGGGAAATTATGATGAAGGGGTCTAGGGAAATTATGATGAATAATGTGAGATTACTGAGTGATGACAGGGATGCAATGAAATATATGTTCAACATGTTCCTAGTGAGGCAGAGGAAGTTCTTTTTCTTACTTGTGGTGAAGAAAGTGGAATGAGTGTACAACAGGGTCATGCTGGTGAGGAACATATAGAGGTTCAAATAGGTGACGCAGAGGTTGGAAATGTTGAGGAAGAGGCTGAAA
The DNA here is from genome assembly GCA_036885675.1 of Vigna mungo. NCBI lineage: Eukaryota > Viridiplantae > Streptophyta > Magnoliopsida > Fabales > Fabaceae > Vigna > Vigna mungo. Next base: position 31,867,882 of record CP144699.1, read on the forward strand.
TTGTTGAGGAAGAGGGTGATCGTGGTGAGGAAGAGGCTGAAATTGGTGAGGAAGAGGCTGACCGTGGTGAGGAAGAGGTAGAAGAGGAAACATGGAGGAATGTGGTCGAGGGAGAAGTTGAAGCTTCAACTGAAGAGTTTGTGGATCAGAGTGAAGAAGAAAGAATGGATAATGATGATGATAGGTTTGGTGTTGAGAGTGATAGGGTGGATGATGTTTTTAGAGACATTAATCCAGTTTTGGAAAGGTGGAATTCAATAAAAAAAAGAAAGAAACGTGTGATTAGAAGAGGCAAAGTTGGGGAAGGTTCATTTGTAGTTGATGATGAATTTGGAGACCATGAGATCAATGAGGAATACAACAGTGATGAATTGGATTCAGATTTAGAAAGTGACGGGGATGGCAACTTCAAAAGAAGCAAATTTAAAAAGTTTAGACAAGATGATATGAACAAGGATTTCAGATTCTCATTGGGTATGGAATTTGGTTCGCTGAAGGAGTTTAAAAATGCACTAATGGAGCATAGTGTATTAAATGGAAAAGAGATTAAGTTTGTGAAGAATGATCTCACAAGAGTAATGGCAGAATGTACAAAAAAGTGTGGCTTTCTTATTATGGCTAGCAAGGTAGGAGGGAAGGAAACATTTAGGGTGAAAACATTAGTTGGAAGACACAGTTGTGGCAGAGTTTTTGGAAACAAAAGTGCAATTGTGAATTGGATTGCCCAAGTTTTAATTGACAGGTTTGTCAATGTGGCTAGCATGAGTGTCAACCAAATCATTGATGATATTAAAAAGTCATTCAGTGTAGGAGTGAGTGCTTGGAAAGCTGGTAAGGCCAAACAAATTGCTTTGGATTCTCTGGTTGGTGATGGGGAAAGACAATATGCTCGGCTATATGGTTATGTGGGGGAATTGCTAAGAGTCAAGTGTGGAACTTTTAAAATTAAAGTGAATCAACCCCAACCAAGTTTGCCTCCAAGATTTGGCTCTTTTTATATGTGTTTAGAGGGGTGTAAGCAAGGTTTTTTAGGAAGTTGCAGGCCCTTCATAGGGGTCGATGGTTGTCATCTTAAGACAACATATGGTGGCCAATTGTTGGTGGCGGTTGGACGAGACCCCAATGATCAGTACTTCCCACTTGCTTTTGCAGTGGTCGAGAATGGATGCAAGGAAACTTGGAGATGGTTTTTAGCACAACTTTTGGATGATATAGGTGGCACTGAATGTCAACGTTGAGTTTTTATTTCCGATCAACAAAAGGTATTTCAATTTCAACACTTTGCTTTTTATAATTTATAACAATCTCATTAATTGCTAATTATCATTGTACTTTTTATTCATTAGGGTCTAATGACAGTTTTTGATGAGTTGATGGATGGAGTTGAACATCGATTGTGCTTAAGGCACTTATATAACTACTTCAAAAAGCGATTTGGTGGAGGAGTACTCATTAGGGATTTGATGATGGGAGCAGCAAAGGCTACATATGAGAAGGAATGGGAAAAAAAGATGGGTGAGTTGAAAGCTATCAACATTGATGCATATAATTGGTTGATAGGTATTCCTACCAAGACTTGGTGTAAACATGCCTTTAGTACCTATTGTAGATGCGATGTGTTGATAAATAATTTGACTGAGTCCTTTAATAGTACTATATTACTAGCTAGGGACAAACCAATAATAACTATGATGGAATGGATACGAACCTACGTTATGAAACGGTTTGCAACACTTAGGGAGAAAGCAATGACATATGTAGGAGTTGTAATGCCTAGACCTAGAAAAAGGCTTGATAAGGAAATAGAAAAGAGTGGTAATTGGATTCCCACATGGGTTGGGGCAGAAAAATTTGAGGTCACACACGGTTTTACAATGGATAAATTTGTTGTTGACCTAAGTAACAAATCCTGTAGTTGTTACAGTTGGGATTTAATAGGAATACCCTGTAGGCATGCTACTGCTGCAATTAATTACAAGGTTCAAAACCCTGAAGATTATGTCCATGTTTACTACAAGAAACCAGCTTATGTAACCTGTTATGCCCCTGAAATAGTTCCAATAAATGGGCAACAAATGTGGCCAACATCTGAAAACACCCCCTTACTCCTCCCTCCAATTTACAAAATACCTCTTGGGAGGCCAAAAAAATTGAGAAGAAGAGAGGCAGATGAACCTGTGAGGCATACAAAATTGTCCAAGAAGCAGGCTATTATGAAGTGTAGCAGTTGCAAAGAGTATGGGCACAATGTAAGATCATGTAGAAGGAAGAACAGATATAAGGTAAACAATTTGTCTATTACAACTTCACCTAATTATTTACACAAGATGGCATCTAATGTTGCTTACTGTTTTTGTAGAACACAAGGGACAATTCAAGTTTGGGAGGATCTGGTAGCAGGCCTAGATCTGAAGCAGAAGCATCACCATCATCTTCACAAGGAGTTGCAGCTGAAGTAGCTCCAACAGCATATAGTGGAGCATAAAGAGTCCAAGCTGCAGGAAGAACAACCTCAGGACTGGGTACACACCATCTCGGTTCCCAAGCTAGCACCACTTGACCAAGCTTGAAGAAGACCCTTATCTTTTTTAATGTATTTTGTAGTGTGTAGTACTTTGTTTAAACTGCTGTAGTTGGCAGATTGTAGGTGGCAGGGACCACTTGTATTGAATGCAGAATATTGTTTTGTGAGTGGGAAGGGACCACTTCATGTTTACTTTACTATTGAAAGCACAATTTATGGGACCACTGCTTTTTGGAACCACTTTATTCACGTGACTATTGAAATTGGTGAATTTTGGACTCTGCACAATATTATAATATGCATAATGAAATCTGCTGCATTTGGTCATGACAACATCATACAATCTGGTGCATTTTGACTGATACAGGACTGCATAATACAGGACTGCATAATATTGACAATCTGGTCCAGACTTATAGTTTAAGCATATTTGCTGTTTAAAGCATCAGATTTTGAGTTTAATTAGGAACTGGCATGGTCAATTTCTGGTGCACAATATTTTTAACTCATTTGAGACTTTGAACACGTTTAAAATCACAACTTAAAGTTGCTGGAGTGTTCAAAATAAATCTGCAATGGTCAAAACAACTTTGGCAAGGTCAATCAAGCCACTTTTATGCAATGTTCAGTTTCAAACCACCAAAATCAGGCCACTATTTCTGCTGCAGTGTTCAAAACAAATCTGCCTGCATAATTCATAGCCCCTGTTCAATTAAATTCCACTTTCACTGCATTTGAAGAGTACACAATCAATTTTAAATTAACGAAACAAGAAAAGAACTTGTGCTCATGAAAAATATCTCATTGCTATATAATATTCTTCACTACATAAAGAGTACATCAAGATTGTCTGCATAATTACTAGCCCCTTCTCATAACAACCTAAGACACACAACCTTCTACCTAAGCTCTACCTTACTTTCATCATCTCAATTACAATTCATCTTCAGTAAAAACATAACACAAAAGTAAATGGTTAATTCTCATGACAACAAAATAGGTACAACATCATTTTCCCATGTTTCTTCTCTTCTTGTAATTTCCTTTTCAGCTTCTCTATCTTCTTCTTTTGATCTAGGACAACTATATCATTTTCCAAACACAGATCAACTCCTTCACGTTTGCCTTGAATTTCAGAAACTTCTTCTTCATGCCATTCGAAGTAATTACAAGTTGAATTACTCTGCAATCAAAATAACACATCATGAATAGAAAGTTCAGCACAAAAAATGAAAGATTTAGTCACTTACTACCCAATTTCTACATCTATAGAATAGTCTTCCTTTGTTCTTGGCAGTAGTTGCTTTCAAAAGCAACAATGTCTCACCACAACCACACATTTTTTATGGTAACCGTGAAGATGATCCACAACTTTGAGACTTGGCAGAACTAATCGTCCTTTGCGTCCAACCATTTCCTGCACTCTCACCTTTCATTTCACTACAACAAGCAAATAACTTCATCACATTTCCTGCCAACCGAAACCCTAAATTCCCAAATTCCCCATTCCTTAAAATCAAAGGATTAACAGCAAAACAACAAAAAGCTTACCTCTTGAAGAAGGCTATCTCCCACTTGAAGAATCCTATCTCCCTCCTCAACAACACGAGCTCGAACAACACTATCCCCAACTCAAAAATATCACGATCAACACCCCAACCTGTCTTAAAAGATGGTTTATAAAGTTAACAACACACGTGCCCAAATATTAATCTACTTTCAAAAGCTAAAGAACACGTGGCAAGCAATGGTCAATGGATGTGGAAAACACGTGGCTGTGCCGTTAACAACATCTCCAAAAACTTAACGCCGTCCAAAATTAGGGACTAAACGTACCTGTATCCATACTACGATGACTAAATGCTATCAAAGTTTCATGCAGGGACTAAACCCAAAAATCAGTGAAACTTCAGGGACTAAAAGCATATTTAACCCTATTTAGAATAATAATTAAAATAATGAATAATAAAATATTATAATAAGTTTATTTATAACAACATGAATTGTTTTTCAATACTTTTATCTATAATGATTTAATATAAAGTAATATGTTAAATTTTGAATAAATTAATAAATTAAATATATAAAAAATAACTGTAATAATTAAATACTCATAATTGTTATTTTTTTTAATTTATTTTCAATAAAAATGGAAAAAAATCAACTTAAATTATCATTGAATAGATGATATGTACAATTTTTGAAATTATTATTGACATTTATAATTTTAAATTGTCTTAATGAATTTAGTTTTACGGGAATAATTAAAACTACTTAAAATAATATAAAATAATTTATATATTTTCTTTTACTTTAAAAATAACTATATATAAGTGATCATATGTATATTATAAATTTAAGTCCAATATTTTAAAGTGATTTACTTCAACTCTTAATTATTGTCATTTACAAAAAAAAATGTCTTCTTTGAATAAATCAAATCAATTTTTAATATACATATTTTGTTACCCATGTTTTTATTATTTGTAATGATAGTAGTAAAAATAACATTTACCTATGACTTTGTTTTGTTACAAAGATCATTTATATATGTATACATATTTTCAATTTAACCTGAAAGTTTAATGCCATGAAAAAACTTTTATAACCTTAAATTTTGTATTGTTCATTTACTTGAATTTGTAATTTTTCTGTGCAAATTGAAAATAATATTTCATTGCAATTTGCAATTTAAGCATTCACTTCTATCCTTGTGTCTCCAAGATGTCAATTTCACATATCTTCCTTATTAGTTTATAGTTAAATAATGCATCCAATGAAGAAGTTTGTGAAAGTCTTGGAGGTTCCAATCAGACAATACTTCACACATAGTGATTGATTTAACTATGTTATGTAAACTAATTTTTATAAAATGTTTAAATAATAAAAATATCATAAATTAACCTATGTTTAAATATTGTAACAGAATAGATTAATTTTTAATTTTAAAGATTAAAATTAGATTAAGAAAAGTGCAAAAGCTAATTTAGTATATAAAAGTAGAATAATTGTGTTATTAAATATAACAAGTTGGGTTTAGAATATATAGCAGAATGGTTGTTATATAGTTGAGATAAGAAGTGTAGTGATTAGTTGGTAAAACTGTGGGTTTTTAATTAATTATTTATATGAATAATGGTTAGGAAATGTGTGGATGGCCCAGAAATTAAAGGTGGTGGTTTCGTGTTTGGATTCCATCTTGCAATGGTGGAATCCCACCCACCATGCAAAAACAACATTATTTATTTATATTTATCTCAATCAACCTAATTCATTATTCCATGCTTCATTCATCATTAATTTTTAATCAAGAGTCTCATTACTCTAAATATAACATATACTCTCAATAATAACATGCTCTCTCTAATTGTCGCATCTCCTTTTCCAAATTGCGATTGAATATACTGTCATTTATTTATTCCTATTCTTCAATGAAGGAGAATATAAAATGCTATACCATTTATCAATCTGCCTAAAGTCAAATCATTGCTGACAATTAGAACGGATCCTATATTTTACTTTATGGCTACGGATCTCACTTGTTAAACATATATATATATATATATATTAAAAAAATTAAATAATGATCAATTTTAATAATTAAAAACAATTAGTTATTATAATGACTAATTTATATATTAATTTATAAATTAGAATTTATTGATAACTAGTTTTTATTATAAATAAAAATTATGTTTGATTTTTAATTGGATAACTAAAATAATTTTAATTATGAATTAATATCTAAATTGGTCACCAACATATTAATTATCAAAATTTTAATTATAAAAAAATGGTCTCTAATTAAAAAATTGATTTTTAAATTATTCTTTAAACATATTTTTATCACTTAAAATTGGTCATTATTTAGAAAATTTTTCCTAGTGATATATATAATTTTAAAGTTATGAAATGAGAACAATTAATAAATTTAATTATTCTTAAATATTACAGAACTACAATTTTTAATTTAAATCATATTAAAGTTGACTAGAAGTTAAAAAAGTTAGTTTTTCAAAACATATATAGAATTCGTGTATTATAGATAGATAAATAGTATAGTTAATGATTTTGACAACATTTACATATTATTTGTGTAATCCACATCCCACACACTCATAATAAAAAAAGTAATGTGAATATTTTATATTCAACTTGCATTGTCACATACTAAACGAGTTTAATTCGCACACTACGCACAATTGACGTTAAAAACAGTAACCCGACTCAAACTAAAACATTATTGAATTAAACATATAAAATTTAAAAAAAATCGATGATATTTTATTTTATTTTGATACCGTTTCGTATTTTATTACATAATTTAATATATTTAATATTCTTTGTATTCGAATTAAATTATTTTACTTTGATTAAATTTAGACTAAGTTGTAATGTGTAATATATGTTAATTACTTTGAAGTATATTTTTCACAGGTACATTTAAATTTTGCAAGATCTACAAAAATAAAGTTTATTTAAGAGGTGGGCCGGACCAATTTCTTTTCAGTATATACAAAATTGTGTAAAAATACATAACTTTGTAAATAAAAAGAGTCTAATAATGTACGTATAAATGTTAGTGAAGAGGGTCACCATGGACATATATTTTGTAAAAGGTTAGAGTGCTCTTAAGTAATCTTCTATTTATTTATAATATTCTTTAGAGATAACAATAAAATAATAAAAAATTGAATGTTATGTGAAGTATGTTTTAAGAATTCCAAACAAGGTTTAACGTTATTCCTTATAACTTTCTGAGATGGAAGTGGAAAGTGTAAAAAACACATGAGGCCAAATTAATAATAACTGTACGTTAATGTTTTAAAAGGTAACATAATCCAAAAAGAACAGTGAATTTCAGACACTGAGCAATAATTGGCATATGAAGATACAAAAGGCAAAAGCATTGATCATATTATTTGAAAAAAAGTAAAAACTTTACAAACTTTTGGACTGCTAATTTGTAAGGACATGATAGTAACCAAATGCACTTGTCGGTGTTGGTCCAAATCGTTCTTTAGCTAACTATTTTTTTCCTAGACGTCATTATTAATTAAACACTAAAACTTTTAGGCATGTTAAACTTTTTAATTTTAATTTCTTATCCCAATATATTTTTGGAATATATTCCTTAATTGCTTTTAGCTACGTTAATAAATATTTACATATGTATAAATAATTTTGAATATTAATATATTCAAGTTATTTTATATTTTATATTCAAGTTGACATAGGAGCCAATAATATCTCTAACTTTACGATATGCATATAGTTTAAGTATACCTAAGAAGTGAAATTAAAATGTTTTAAACTAAATTTAATTAAGTTGTGTGAATTAATAACGAGATTTATGATATGAGTAGTTATTTAATTTGGTGCGTAAATGGTTTGGGACGTGCTGAAATAAAAAAATGACGTATTAGAGATTCTCAACCTGTACTATTCAAAAATATCAAAGACATAATGGGAATATAAATATTATAGATTCTCTTTAAAAAAAATATATCACCCAAATAAAACAACTTCCGACAGTCTGCTTCCAAATCATTAAAAAAAAAAAAAAACTATTTATACATATACTTTATCGTGGGTTCTATTCTTTTACAAATCATTACAAATAAACATATAGATTTGTATCACAAAGATTTCAAGTTTAAATTAATATTCATGTAAAGCACAATTTTCAATTAAGTGAACAAGAGATAGTTTTCTTGTCAGTATTACTTATTTCTAATAGTTTCAAAACCACTTCAATGGATAGTTGCTGAAATAGATAGTGCGTGAAATTTGTGGTGATGTATTGGGTTAATGTTTGGATTTTATATAAATACTTATTTTTCTATATAATTCGCTTAATAAATCTAAAAATCTTTCATGAAATCTCAAAATTTCTTAGCAATTTTTAATTTAGTGTGAAATGAGTTTATTTGAAAGGATCCGCTGAACATTTTTTTTTCGCTCACCAAAATCACATCAATGGAAAATTCAAAATTTGGCACAAAGAATTGAATTGATGTATGAAAAATATAGTATGTTTACTGACCAAATTTTAATCCACAAATTTTTATTTCACAGTCCATATTAAAGAAAAACTGAAAAATTTATTATTTGATTAGTTATAGATTTTAAATAACTTTAATGTTTATGGCTTCAATTTAATTTAATAGATGTAAATATATATTTCAATGTTTTTCCTTAATGCTTGAATTAAGATAATAAATGAGAATCAAGTTTATATGAGTGGTAGTTGATCTAATTAAGTTTTAAATACATAGTTTTATTTCGCGATAGAAATCGAAATGATACAGTTGGAGTTTATAAGAACTCTTATAAAGAGTTAATCAGATTCCTTAGTAAGTGCACACATACTTATCATTAAAGCATTAATTAAGTCTGTTTAATGAAATAAAAGTATAAATAATAAGTGATTGTACAAATTGTTATTAGAAGCAGTGCAGTTCAAATTTCAACAAAAATGATCCATTGGAATAGCTAATTACTACAACTTCACATATATTCACATTTTTTATATATTCTGTTTGGTTGATGACAGGTATCATATTCATATTCATATTCCTATAAGAATAATAAGAATAATTCTCATTCTAGACCTCTATACACAAATTGGGATCGTGAATTTGATACTTATGCCACTGATCAGATTTATTAATCAGATCATGCTACTTTGTATTATGTATTAGCAGAATGTTGTTAATTAAAGAATTAAAAAGTAAAGTGTTTTATGAAATCATGTTATATTTTTCATTTGATCTCGCATATAATATTATTTAACGATTCCCATATTAAAAAAAAAAAACACTGGAGACCTCTTCCAATAAAAACTTTTAATCCTTATCCTCATCAAATAAATGACGAAACATATATGCAGAATCTGTACTTTCATAATCTGATATAGTTACAAAATAAATTACGCAACTAATATTCAATTCAGCAATAAAGATGAAAAAAATCTTATACTTTTTATAATACATTGTAATTTGCTGTTAGACTCTCGTCATTAATGCCATTTAATATTATTGGAGTTTAATCGTAATTATTCCATTTGTAGATTGTAATTTGCTGTTAGACTCTCGTCACTTGGTGACCTCACTGGTACATGGGCCATTAGCATTCTTACAGCCATTTTGGGCCTGTCCATCGTGTTTAACACTAATTAATTAGTATTAAGTGGGAGAGAGGTGGATGCTTAATATATATGTACTACAAATTTATAATAATGGCAACGGAATATTTATCAAGCTTTATTATTATTGACATGGAAACAGTAGTTAACCCTTATTATTAGGAGCTGTAACAGGTAGCTGTCGTTGGTCTTCTGGAAAGTTAACCTTTGCAGGGGATGGTGGCATTCTTCGCTGGCATTCTTTAGCTTTTCCCCACACCACTAGATATAGCCCAAGAACCACAACTATAGCTCCAATAACACTGATATCATATTCAAGTGTAACGCGTTAATATATATTTCTTGAAAAGAGAACAAGAGGGACAAAAAATAACATGAGAAAAGGATCATATATACTTAATTTATTTTTAGTACCTTCCAAGGTAGAGTTGCTCAGATAGAATGATGCAGGCCAAGGTGGTAATGATGATCATACGAAGGGGATTAAAAGCAGTCACAATAACTGGGCCCATCGATTTTATCACCATGCCTTGTATGTAATACTGAACTCCTGATGTAACTACTCCCTGTAATAATAAGATAAGGTTAAAAAAACCATGCAATTCTAAGAATATGTCACAATCATGTCAAAGAATACTTACTGCATAAGCTGGAGCAAAGAGTCGTGTATCCCAACCAACGGCCCATGCATGAGGGTGGTGCCGTTCTGCGATGGCTGCTACAACAGAGCTTTGAAGTGCACCTACGAAGCAAACCCAAGTCGCCAGGGACATCTCTGTTGGGTATTTTCTCAATGTTATGGTCTACATATATTTCACCGAACCATGCATTATTTTCCATATAGGATATCAATATACATGTAACTTTATTTTATGTTAATAAGATGAAACATTCTTCAAACTGTCATTCCAAAATAAACTATTTTTATACGTACAGTTTGTGTAGCAACTTACTTGTAATATGTAAAACGCAGAGAAGCCTGCACAACCGATGAGGAGGAAACATGTTCCTAGGATCCAGTGGTTAGCGGTGGGGTTGTTGAGAGTCTGAGGTTGTGCAGCATGGGTTGTTGAAGATTTCATCAAACTAATCACAGGGCCTTTGTAAAGTGCCATTAGCAAGGTGCCTCCAAAAGTTACTATTGTTCCAATCAATTTGGCTTGACATGCCACCTCCTTCATCTTCATGTGCTCCAACCTATACAATAAGCTACGTGGGTGATTCTCTGGTTTCCTTAGGCTTTCACAAACATAAAGAATGATGTTCTTTGTCATGCTGTTGTGTGAAATTCTTGTTTTATGAATCGGATCCCAAGAAAACAATATATAGTTCATATTTTAAAGTCAACTCGATTGCTAGGTTATTGATAAAATTAAGAAAAGAATTAAGTACACGTACAATCATAAATATATATAGAACATTAACTATTTTTTTTGTTAATTTACTTGATTCACTGTAGGTTTCCCTAATTCCTTTATAAGGTGGCTAAAACTTGTACTGTTGTTTCTCACTATAATTTCATACCTTTAATATTCATAAATCTTCATTCCTTTTTTAACCATATCCTCTCTGGCTACACACATGTTGACAAGTTTAAAATAAAAAATCTTTTAACGCAATAAATAATTTTAATTTGTCATTCATAAAATCATTCTTAATTAATAAAGATATAATAAAATCTTTAAGAACTTGATGAGTAAAATAAAGGATGAATCTTCTTTAACCACTTCAATTTCAGAGTATAAATATTGAGCACCAAAATATTAGTACGATACAAAAATATTATTTTTGACTTTAGTGACCTTAACTATTTGTTATTAAAAAAAACTTAATGTTTTGAGGTATTTGTTTATAATAATTCATAAGAAATAATTTTATGAATTTATAAAATTCATGAAATATTTACAAAATGAATTTCACAAAATATGAAAAATTACAGTAATATCTTGCCATATTTTATATAGATAATTTCGTTTCACGTATACCCATTGTCATGTGAATGGCGATGGAACTGGTACATGACAAAGCAAGAATCTACTCCTTTTATAAATACGTGTTGTCAGGCATCCATGAATATTTCTTAAAAGAAATGAAAAAAAGTAAAAAAAAAAAAAAAAAAAAAAAAAAAAAAAAAAAAAAACTTTGAAACATGTATCTAAAATAATTTGCTTTAAAATGTAAATCTGGACATGTTCGATTAGGTTTTACCTGTTTATGTTTCATCAATAAATGCTTAGCAAACATAATTATTTACTCAATCCGAATACCCATTAAAATATTTAAATTTAATTCATAAAAGGTCGTAATCGGGAAAATTTTTTCTTTGCTTCCTTGATTAGAAGACTGGAATTCATCGTCTCTTTCATAAGTTTTTATTTATTTTTTCTCAATTTAAAAAAAAAAGTAAACAAAAAAGTTAATAAGAAAGGACATCACTTCATACCAAGGTTACGTCATATCAAGTTTAAAAAAAGTTTTTAAATTCCACTATAAATCTCACATACTTTAAAATTGAAAAATAGACATTAATTAAAACAAGAGAAATACACAATTAAACATATTTTATGTTGAAACATTTATTGTTTGTATAAGTATCAGGTAAGTATCATAGTTTAGAAAATTCGATCTCTTTTCTTTTCTTTTCTAAATAATATATATTCTCGCGGATATTTTGTATTAAAAAGTTAAAGTAAGAGTAGCATGAAACATAATATTGATATGAGCAATGGTATGCTATAACATACTTTTTCATTCATTTCTTACATAGTATAAAGATAAAAGATCATAAAAATGTAAAGTTTTATATTTTTTTAAAAAATGAGAATAAAAAATAGGAAAGGATAGTGTAAAATGAAGGAAAATGTTTTTTAACAATTTTTTTGACAATGCATACGAGGTGACTTATGATTGATTCGTTTCAAATATTTTCTTTTTTTGAAAATAAATTTTAGCACACCAATAAAGTAGTGACACATAACTCATTGTCAAAAAGTTATTAAAACATCATTATCCTAAAATAAATGTAAAAATAGTTAAGTGTGTGATACAATTTTATTTTTATACTTTGTGTCAAATGAATATATAAAACTCTAACGTGGTAGCATTGCTCTTTTATTATATTGACATTTAGCACTTACCGAACTTGAAACTAAACTTTTCTAATGTTTTCTTTAGATTCTTTGGAGCCATTTTAAGAACAGAAGGGCAAATAATATTATAAACGTAGAACTAATGAAAAATGATTCTTTTTGTTTTGAATCTTTAGTTTTAAAAGTCAATTTTATCTGTTTATTTCTGTTTCTCCTCTTCTGAAGTAAACCAATGAGAGGTGAACAAGAACTTCTTGTTTGGTGATTCAATCTACCCACTTACCTCAGAATAACAGCCATGACAAAAGTAACAGAGGGTGCGGAGTTCATCACAGCAGATAGGAAAGAAGCTGACGTGAACTTCATGCCCAATAGAGCGAAACACTGGTCCAGTATTATCCTGCAAGTAACACCATACAACTAAATATCTCTTCTAACCAACTGAAACTTGAATTTCATATATATATTTGTAAGTGTAAGATAATGTTTACTCGAAGAAAGCCAGTGCCATAATCTCTGAAAATATACGGACAGTCATCTTCGGCCGAACTTTCCTGCATAAAAGATACGAATTTCATTGAGCAGAGATGAAAAATATATAGACGAAATTGAGCTAAAAGTATATATTAAAGCATGAATGTAAGTGGAAGATACCTTTCAAGAACAAAGGCGAAGGGAGCGAGAGTTACAGAGGCTATGGCGTTACGGTAGACAATGAAGACGTAATGGCTCATACCCTTCTTTATAGCATCCATGGCAAATATGAACATGCCGGCAGAACCAAATTGAACAGCAAGTAACATCAGATAGGGCCTTGCATTTCTCAACCACGTAACCATCTTTTTCTTCTTGATAACTCTCTGCAACACAATCTGTGTATGAGAAAGTGAAGTTTTGCTTATGCTTGCTTTTGTTTATCTGCGAAACCAATGCACTCCATCTTAATATTTATACTCATCAACAATATAGTTAGCAATGCGTCCATAATCCTAAAAGTTGCTATATATTCTCCACAAATATTCGCTTTGTTTTTTACGAAACTTTTCATTAAAATGTATATCTTATTGGAGCACAAATTCATATATATTTATTTATGATAAAAAACACTTTTTAATTGTAAGTGAAATGGAAGATGCTGAGGAAAAATACAGTAAAATTTTTAAGAAAATAATTTTGTTCAAGAACATACAATAAAAAGTTTATGTTTTAAAATATAAAAAATTTTGAAAAATGATTAAAAATAGAAAAGTTAGAAAATATGATAAATTGTTATTTGATTAGAAAAACAGTTTATATGATCCCATGACAGTAAAAGAAAAAAGCGAGATGAAGGACTAATGATCTTTGATTGCGTATAAGGTCGGCGATTAGATTCGAATTGGTAGAATCCCACGATGTGTGTCTTTTTGTAAGTAAATTTTACTTTTTCCAGAACAGAGTATCTAACTCTTGTTCAAAATAAATTAGAGGAATGGAGACAAGGCAAACTAAAGGTTTAATGCCTAACTAACAAGAATAGAACATAGAATATTTTTCTTCTGGAATGGCCTCTACTATCTATGTTCAAGTTGTTCTTCATATTTTCTATCCCATCTCATGTTGAGCATTCCGCTCTTTAACTTGACATTCATAATCTCAATTTAAGTATTTTTTTTATCAATAAATTTCTTAGCTTATCCAAAAAAACAACTTCGAAGTTTAAAGATTTTCTTATTTATTTGCAATTGGTAGTTTCACCTATGTTATGTTTTTTTTTTCATTGATAAAACAAGTATATTAATAGTAAGACACTTTGGTGCTATAACTCTTCTACAGAATATATATAAAAGTTCATCCAAAAATGTCAAAGGTTCGACACTACTCATGTTATTAGTGTTTTAATTTGTTTTTTTGGTAATCTTATTATAAAAGAGCATTACACAGCTATAAAATGGATACTTTAAAGGTAGTTTATACTTTATTAGAAACGGTTAACGTATGTTAAATGATTTAAGAGATGCAAACATATCGATGATGTGAATTTTAGCAAATCTTCTTCTGGTTATTATCATAAGTTTTCAAGGAAACAATGTCATGATAATCAAGACTACAAAAAGTGTATTGCTTTATTTCAATGAAAGCTTTACTAGACTAGGTCCACACGTTAAACAAGAGGTTTTAGTGTTAGCTAATTTTATATTTTATTTTATGCATCTCATCTTTTTATATATTATTTATATAAAAAATAATTGATTTAAGAAATAATATTATAATATTTATACAATAAAAATAAAATATAAATTTAACTCAAATAATGAACTCATTTCTAATAATTAGTTTGAGTCTTTCTTTCAAATAGATACTTAATTTTTTGTTAAAACCATTTAGGCGTCTCTATTTTCGTAAGGTATTTCCAATTTGGTCCATTTCTTTTAAACCTTCCCAATTGAGGAGTCCTTATAAGTGCTAATTTCAAACAAATTAGTCCCTCCTGTTAAAAATCGTTAACGGTGTTAAAATTGTGCAGAGGTGAGTAGATGACGTGGTTAAAATTCTCCTTTTGAGATGCTAAAATTGTGCAAGGTGTTAAAATTGTACAGAGGAGAATGGGAAAATTTTGAACACTTTGCACAATTTTAACACTTCTGCACAATTTTAACACCTCAAAAGGAAAATTTTAACAACGTAATCTACCCACCTCTGCACAATTTTAACACCGTTAACGATCTTTAACAGCAAGGGCTAATTTGTTTGAAATTAGCACTTATAAGGACTCAATTGGGAAGATTTAAAAAAAGAAGACCAAATTGGGAATACCTTACAAAAATAGGGACGCCTAAATGGTTTTAACCTTAATTTTTTTATTTTTATTCAATATATCATTTAGATTCATACTTAAATTTCCAACACCTTAGAATTATAATATTATATATAATCTAAGAATAATATGTATAGCACGCAACCAGATAACATGTTGAGACTACACCAAATCTTTTTTCTTAAATAGAAAATTACTTAAGTCAGAATAGATCAACCTGAAATAGTTTCACATCTTAATTTCTTAAATTTTACACAATTCTCACTTTGTAATTAATTTCCTTTTATTAATTGATTCGAATTATTTATGTATAATGCTATTATTATATTAAGTATATATTAGCGGTTATATATTTAAGTGTCTCATTGGTTTAGTAGTTGGTTTATTCTTTTTAAATTTTACATATTCATCGGGTTAATGTTACAGAAGTTTTAGGGTTCCAAAGTGCAAACAGAGCCCACTTTCTTTCATTTATTTTATAAAAATAGTATAAAAAAGGAGGGAATCTCTCTGGTTTCCTTAATTATTAATATAGTGTTGGACTTAATTAATGTTATAAGTTTGGTTCAAATAGAATATTCTACTGTACTAAGAATTTCATATAGATGTTAGTTCCGAATCCATTTTCTTCTTATTATGTTTTCGCTTCCAGTAGTACCATCATCGTCGCCCATGCAAATGTAAATCAAAAGAAGGAAAAACAAAAATTTGCTACACTATCCACAGTAATGGGTTCGGCTGCTTAGCCCAATCAACGCTTTCACTAACTTAAATATGATTTAACTCTATCTTATTCTTATTTAATTCTCTTCGTTCAACCCAAATTAACTTCTGTCACAGACTCACAGTATAAACATTTATTAATGATAGACACAGATATGGAAGATAAAAAATTTCGTACACGCGGATATAAAATTTACGACGGATACTTGATATTTGTAGATATTTATTACCCGTAACTTACGAATAACAGATGTTTTAATACCCGCTTATAAATGAGCCGGGTGCGGATATTATACTATCCGTACCCGCGGATATCCATAAAAAATAAAATTAAAAATTTAATTTATATTTTATTAAGTTAAATTTAATTAAAATTAAAATTAATTGATATTTTATAAGGTTAAATTTAATTAAAATTAAATTTTATTTTATATTTAATTTAATTTATATTATATTATATATATTTTTTGTAATTATATTTAAATTTTATTTTAATAATTTATAAAAATATTTTTTTTAAATATTTGCGGGTATCCGTGAGTAATCACGGATATTCGCGGGCTTTAAAAAATCTATGAATATTTTGTAAGCAGGTATCCATGCAAATAGTAAGGCACGTAACAAATGAATTTTTTTGATCAGATTGGATTGTGGGTAAACACTATTCGTGCCGGACCCCCTGTTGTCATCCCTAGACACAAATATTGAACGTCTCCATGTGTTAAAAA
Source organism: Vigna mungo (assembly GCA_036885675.1). NCBI lineage: Eukaryota > Viridiplantae > Streptophyta > Magnoliopsida > Fabales > Fabaceae > Vigna > Vigna mungo. The sequence continues at coordinate 31,884,890 of CP144699.1, forward strand.
AAATAATTATCGCCATTTACACCTATTTAATTAACAAATTTAACCACCACCATTCCTTATTAAAAAAACTCACCTGCTCATATAAATTAAGTTTCAATTCATTATTTTCACACATACAAAATTACAGCCTGTCAATGTTGTTACTGTTATTATATATTTATTAATGTATTTTGATCCCAGTTATTTATTATTCCTAAACTTGATATATGGGTTTTGTGATTTGTTCTCATTTTATATGCAGAAGTATATCAAATAGTTTTTGTCACGATTAAAAATAAATACAAATATAGATCATTAATTCATATTTTAATGATTAAAGAAAGGCAATTTTTTGAGTGGTCATGTGACAATTGGAAGTAATGAACCTGATTGTGACAAATTTAACCAACCCATAATTTAATCATCGCTACGTTTTTTTAAAAATAAACAAATTTTAGGTTCTATGTTTGGTAATGAAACAATTACCAAAATTCATAAATAATTTTCTTACTCTAAGTATGTTTCCTCTAGATAGCATTAGAAAGAAGTAGAGTGGCTACAGTGATCATTTTAAGTGCTTTAAATTTAAATGAACGTAATTATATGATTATAGCAAAATGAAGTAATTTTAGTTTTAAACAACCTTCAAAAGGAGCTCAAAATTTGTAATTATGTACTTATCTTTTGTCTTAGAGATCTTGTAGTGGGGAGCACAAAAACAACCAAAAGAAAGTAAAAGAAGCATAAAAATTGACTAACAATATTTTATTAATTTGTTGACGAAAATAGCAAAGGAATTGAAATGGCGGGCCAAGAAAGAAAATTGAGAATCAAAGTAATATTATGAAATTAAAAATCACAATCAAAGTAATATTATATCTGTTTGATTAAAATGAAACAATTCCAGTTTATTTAAGAAAAATTTTAGATTGTGAAATAAAATTTGATTAAAAGAAGAGATTCATTGATAATGAATTATTTTTTAAAAATTATTAATTGACAAAGTCAACAAATACTTCTTAATAAATATAAGGATTAAATATGTTTTTAGTCCTTATACTTTAGGACGATTTTGGTTTTAGTCCCTTTTCAAACTAAGATACAATTTAGTCTTTCAACTTTAGAAAAATCTAGTTTTAGTCATTTTTATCAAATTTTTTTAACTTTATTTGTTGTTTCATGTTTTATTATAGCATTTGAATTGTTTACACTGTTTGACACAATTTTGCTTCAATGTTAACTGAGAAACGTGTTTGAAATAACAAATAAAGTTTAAAAAATTTGGTAAAAAGGACTTAAACCAGAGTTTACTAAAGTTGAAAGACTAAATTGTACCTTAGTTTGAAAGAGGGAGTAAAATCAAAATCGTCCCAAAGTATAGAGACTAAAAACATATTTAACCCTAAATATAAAAAAGGAACTGATAGCTTTTTTTAAAGGTTATATTTAGCTGATTCCCCCTTTGAAATGTATTAACCAGTTTGAAGATTATTTCTTTTTCAGGAAATGTATGGCTTTAACCATTTTAAGACCAGGCATTACTTTTAGAAACTATATTAAATAAAATTTTACTAAAATTCTGAACAGTAAATACAGTTCTTTTTTCATCAGCAAAAGGTAAATATTATTTATACATCAGCAAATGGTAAATTTTACTAAACTTATTATTTATGCATATGTAGTAAATACATAAATTATTTATACACATTTTAAATTTTATATATATATATATATATATATATATATATATATATATATATATATATATATATATATATATATGCGGTTTGTTAACGTGCGTACACCTGTTTTTCAGTTAATGTGGACTGAGTTTTAGTAGACAAAAATATCATTATATATAATAGATTCTAAGTTTTAAGGTCAATGGTATTTTAATAATTTTCATTCTCAAACTAAAAAAAGAAACCCCCAAACCCTTATCTGTCATCTCTACTGTAGCCCCAATATTGAAAAAAAAAAATCAGAAACACTGACGGTTAAACAATTTTTTAAAAAAATGATTTTATAATGAGTTTTCATTTTATAATTTTTTTTATCTAATTTTCACAAGTATAATGACATAATGACACATGAAAGAATTGGTAATTCGTCTGGAAAAAACTCAGAAACACTTGTTATTAAACAATTTCTTACAAGAAATTATTTTATAATGAATGAGTTTTCATTTTATAATTTTTGTCTTATATAATTTTATCTAATTTTCACAAGCATAATGACATCAAAGGAATTGGTAATTGGTCTAAAAAAATCAGAAACACTAATTGTTAAACAATTTACAAAAAATGATTTTATAATGAGTTTTCATTTTATAATTTTTGTCTTATCTAATTTTATCTAATTTTCACAAGCATAATGACATCAGAAGGAATTGATAATTGGCCTGGAGGTTTTTTAAGAGATGATGATTCAACATCTGCAAATGATGAAATTAGAGAGGTTAGTGAAGATGATGAAATGGAAGAGATTTTGAGTATTTCTGATTTTTTTTTTCAATTGGATCTACCATAGGATAATGAAATTAGAGAGGTTAGTGAAGATGATGAAATGGAAGAGATTTTGAGTATTTCTGATTTTTTTTTTCAATTGGATCTAACATAGGATAATAGAGAAAATGTTGGAGTGAGAGAGATGAAAGAGAAAAGGTTGTGAGGAATGAGGGAGGTGAATAAGGGTTTGGGGTTTCTTTTTTTTTTAGTTTTGAAAATGAAAATTATTCAAATACCCTTAACTTTAAAACTTAGAATCAATAATATATAAGCATATTTTTGTCTACTAAAATCCAGTACATATTGTTAAAATGTACCAACTAAAAAACAGACGTACGCACGTTAACAAACCCATATATATATATATATATATATGATGACATTTAATTGCAGTGAAAAGGAAGACACTAGTTAGCTAATGGATCGAATTCGTATACATTTAATTTTTTACACAAAATTGATAGTTAAATATATGCTTTTATTTCTTCTCGTACTATTGTTTTTTGTTCCAATTGCAAAAAAGAGTTTTGGCAGGAAAGGAAATTGTATGGAGTAATTAAGAGGGGATTTGAAATGGAGATACAGAACAATTTTCATACGTAACATGTTAGTATTTTGAAAGGCAACAAGATATAGTTTATAATGTTATCTATCATATAAAAACATTCTACTAAAAGAAAAAATTAATCTAAAGGTGCACTTCTTCTGTCACTTACTAACTAAAAAAAAAAATCCCACTTTATATGAAAAGCTTTGGTGAAAAGGAAATTCAAAAGCATAATCATTTAAAATATAAAAAGTGATTTATATGATTGAAATACATGGATTTTTTGCCAGCTGCTATTCTTGTTTTGTGTGTGAATTATTGCTTTCTTTTTCTCATATTAGTAGTCTTTTACCAATTTAATTATGAAGGTGAAAAGGTTTTTCCTCAAAGAACATATAAAAGTTTTATTACTAAGAAGAAAATATAAAATATTTTTCATCTAAAAAAAGAAAGAAGGCGACGCACTTACATAGATAATGCGGAATTTCCTGAAGTATCTCATTTCTTATAATAAAATTTATTTTTGATGAAAAAAAAGGTTATTTAATGAGAGATAAATTTATAATTGTTTGAGTGTACGGTCAAGTTCAGCTGATTGGTTTTTATGTGTTGTCTCTAATCCAATTTGGTAAGATGTCTAAAGTAGGTAATATTAAAGTTAAATAAACTTGGATAGAAAATGTATAATGTAGTAATTAATACTTAACCTAACTTTTTACTCTAAAACATTTATTTATAAATTTTGTGATGAATTTTGATTAAGATTCATTTAATCACGATCTAAACATGAATAATTATGTTTTAATTTTGAATAAAATGATTTTGAAGTTGATATCCTATTCAGAGTGTTTGGACTGATGAACTGTTGTTCGGTCGGTTAGATAATTGTCTAAGCTTGGAGACTTGTCATCTTGTTCAAATCATTCGGTTTGATAATTGTTATCCAATCTGTTAGATAACTATCTGAACTTAGTGACTTGTCGTTCGGACAATTGGTTAATTATGTAGACTCATAATCTATTGTGAACTTAATGATTGACAGTTCGAATTATAGTTAATCGGATGGTCATAATATGAGATATTTAATTATGTATAAACTAATTTTAATTATGAAAACACTTTTTGTTTTATGTGTATTTAATAAAAAAAATAAAAATAAAGGGTATTTGTTATTGTCCATTCCTACATGTGGTGTGATGGTGCCGTGGCATGAGGTCAGAAGTACTAGGGCATCTAGTTTTGTTGGGAAGAATTTGGTGCGTTAATGTGCTTCTCTTAAGACCCCGCCCTTTCATACCCACTTTTTATGCCAAAATAAACAAGTGGGATGAACGTGGATCGATGCTTAATGTATGAACTCGACATTCACGATTAGACTTGTATCAGAATCTCCAACAACTCGAATACATCTTTCTCAAAAGTTCATTACGGAACCAATTTAACCAGAAACTCAGTATATAATATGCGGTGACTCGCCCAAAACATATCAGATCACTGCAACAATTATACGCCACATATCATAAATTCCACTCCCATGCCACCTACACTCTTTAAATTTGTCAATAATTTCCACCCTCGACCTACTTAATTTTGCTCAATTCTTTGTTTAGTTCTTGTACGTTCAAATATCTTGAAATATTACTTTACGTAAATGTAAGTCTTTATATATATAACAAAGACATGTAAACATTAAGACATTATATTCCAAAATCAGTTTTATTTCTTGTCATCCTCTCTCAAATACACACCAAGTTCTCATTTCCACATCACTATTTCATCATGGCCATGAACTATAACCAAGCCTTATTATTGATGTGAAGAAAAACTAAGCATTATTATCATTATTCCTATTATTCCTAGGAGCTGTGACAGGTAGCTGACGTTGATCTTCTGGAGGGATATCATTTGCAGGGGATGGTGGCATTATCCTTTGCTGGCATTCTTTAGATTTTCCCCACACAACAAGATACAGTCCAAGAACCACAACTACTGCTCCAATAATACTGGTATGGTTCAAATTCAGCACAAAAATAGTAAGGGAGATTACATCAGGTTAATATAATTTTACAAGATCAAAAAAAGTACACGTAAGATGAGAAAGCGTATTGAAATATTATGCAGTACCTTCCAAGGTAGAGTTTCTCAGAGAGGACGATGCAGGCCAAGGTGGTAATGATGATCATACGAAGGGGATTAAAAGCAGTGACAATAACTGGGCCCATGGATTTGATTACCACGCCTTGTATGTAATACTGAACTCCGGATGAAACTATTCCCTGTAATAGAATTAAGACACGAGATTAATGAAAAGAAAACTCATAATCTCTACCAAATATTTGTTATAGATAATTGTTATTAGTTATTACCGCGTAAGCAGGAGCAAAGAATCGTGTATCCCAACCAATGGACCAGGCATTAGGGTGGTGGTGTTCTGCGAAGAATGCCACGATAGAACTTTGAAGGGCACCGACAAAGCAAACCCAAGTAGCCAGGGACATCTCTGCTGGGTATTTTCTCAATGTTATGACCTACATAAGTATCACCAAATCATGCATATATCATTCCCTCGGAAAATAAATAGACATGTGATTCCACTGTTAACTATACTGTGCGGTGCATGAACTTACTTGTAATATGTAAAAGGCAGAAAAGCCTGCACAACCAATAAGGAGGAAAGCTGTCCCTATGATCCAGTGGTTACCGGTGTTGTTGTTGACGTTCTGGGGTTGGGTGGTTGAAGATCCCATAACACTAAGTGCCGGGCCTTTGTACAGTGCCATTAGCAAAGTTCCTCCAAAACTTACTATTGTTCCAATAACTTTTGCTTTACATGTTGCCTCCTTCATCTTCATGTGTTCCAATCTATTCAGTGATAATCACTTAAATCAATCATATTTTGTGTTTCCTTATTAGGCTTCTAGGAAAGAAAATTCACTACTTTGTCTTTTTCTTAATTACTATAGTTGATGCTAGGACTTTGGCTTTTTCTTTTTTGGTTTTTTAAGTTTTACCCTGTTTTTTTTAATATTCTTTAAAAAGTTATATATGCTTTTATTATTTTATTTATTAATCATATATAAAATAGCATTAAATTTATAATAAACTTTTTAAGTTTAAAATATCTATTTTATAAACTATATCTTAATTGAAGTTATACGTTTCTAATTTTAATTTTTTAATTATAGTAACGATAAAATTGTAACATATTGAAGAATTAGTTTGACCTAGTCCATCTATTTTAGTTAGTCGACTAAATCCAACCTTAACTTAAATGTCCCAATAAAAATTCCCAACTAGGTCCAACATAGGCATCTGTTCAAGAATAACAATGGTAATAAGACACCTACGACTGGCATGGTAAGTCATCTCTCTTCACTTTCTGTTTTCTAAAAATTTATATCAGTATATTAAATTTTCACCTCTAGGGCTTGAACCTTTATACTTCTTGTGCGTCATGAACAAAGAAAAAGAATTAGAAATGGAATATATATATTTTTTCGACTGAATGAAAACATGTCATTATCAACATCCTTTTCCCACCTGAACATCCATATACGGGTGGACCATTTGTCAGAGCCTCATTTATGTTTTTATCATCATATCTATATTTACATTTTATATCTTTGATTTCTCTTTTCCTCTTCGGGAAGCTTTGGTGTTCATAAAACTGTTACCTTATTATATAAGCTTTTGCCATTAGATTAACTACTTACTTTAGAATAACAGCCATGACAAAAGTAACAGAGGGTGCGGAGTTCATGACAGCAGATAGAAAAGAAGCTGACGTGAATTTCATGCCCAAAAGAGCGAAACACTGGTCAAGTATTATCCTGCAAGTAACAAAACACCATACAACTGAATATCTCTACTGCATAACAAACTGAAACTTGAATTTCACATATATTTTTATAAGTGTAAGACAATGGTTACTCGAAGAAAGCCAGTGCCATAATCTCTGAAAATATACCAACAGTCATCTTGGGTCGAACTTTCCTGCATAAATAATGGTAATCTGTTTGAGCAGAGCTGAACATTGTTCCTATTAAGTTGATAAATTAAAAGATGAAGAGATATGATAGTTCCTATTAAGGGAAGATACCTTTCAAGAAAAAATGCAAAGGGAGAGAGAGTGAGAAAGGCGATAAGATTACGGTAGACGGTGAAGACATAATGGCTCATGCCCTTTCTCATGGCATCCATGGCGAAAATGAACATGCCGGCGGAGCCAAATTGAACGGCCAATAACAGCAGATACGGCTTTGCATTAGTGAACCACGTACGCATCTTATTCTCTCTGAGTGAGAAGTGATGGAAATTCCTTATATATATATACCTGCTTCTCTTTATCTGCAACAATCATATGCTAAACCAATGCTCTCCGTCTCAATATTTATACCCAACACATATGAATATATTTGATAATAATTATACCTAATCCCTAAAAGTTGCTTAATATATATTCTCCACTTTACACCTTCCCCACACCGCTTAAGATTGAAAGCCTTTCTTTCTTGTCATTTTCATAAAAAAAAACGTATTTTCTGTTTCTAATATTTTTCTTTTGTAATTTAGTTATTTCATTTTTAATTATATATGCTTTCTCAACTTTTATATAATTTTTTTTATTTTTACTTTTAGTAATTTTATTTTTTGTTTATTTGAATATGAGACAGTGGGGTTAACATAATTTATAACACTCGCCATTTTTCTATAAACTTGAGAAAAGAGAACAGCCAGCGGTAACGAATGGTTAATTTGATAATTATTTAACATGCTTTTTCAAGTTTAAAAATTAAATAATTTTTTTAAACTTCATAAAAGAAATCAGTAGTAAAATTTTGAATAATTAAAAATTAAAATTTTAAATGTTGTAATATAGAAATGAAAGTCATAATTAACGCAAAAGAGATGCATATGTGCATGGAAAAGGGGTTGTCTGCGAGTTGTGCGTATAATATCCGCGATAAGGTTCGCCTCTATCTTAGCAACTTTTCATTGCTTAATTTATCTCTCTATGTTTTCTTCTTCTTTTTATCTTAATTATGATAATTTTTCATTTCATAAATAAATTGTTCTGAATATATAATGAATATTATAATTTAATTTCATTATCAATATTTGTAAACATATAATTATACTTTCAATATACATAAAGTAAAAGATACAAGTTTTAAAACTAAAGATAAAATTGCAGAAACATGTTATCATATGAATATTGTTTGTTAAATTTAAAAACTATTTTTATTAAATTCATGTTATATATATCTTTCTTCCACGTATAAATACTTGTTTCAAGGTCTTATTTTCCAATGAATATTAAATTGCCTTCAATATGGATCATTGTAATTATTTTTATCATAAATCTTATTTAATTAAATAAATATAATTATAAAGTATCTTAATATAACATAATTGACAACTTTAATCACATGTCAGTATTTCACTCAACAATCCACAATTTTTAGATATTTTTCCTTAAAACTTCATTATTTACTTGTAATTGTATATACCATAATGTCTTTCACCTTTCATCTTGTATTCAAATTTTATTAATCTCTAAACCACCCATTAAAATTATTCCCAACTTTAAATTTAGTTTTGATTTTTTATCTTAAAAAAAATCTCTGTCGATTGAGTGAGTATGACTTGTTTGCATCAACTTTGTAGTATGTTTTCCACTTTATTACTCTTTTTTTTAGCTATTTTTAAGATTGTTAGAAAAACAGATATATTTATTTTTGTTAAAACTATTATCAACTTTTGTGATATCTATTATTTTATTTTATTGAGTGTGTAAAACGATTAAAAATAGATGAAAACAAAAAATGTAATTGATAAAAGAGAAATTTTTTAAACTTTCCAAATAAAAAATAAAGATAATTTTAAAAAAATAATTTTGATGTTATTTATATAAAACTCTTTTACACGAACATTTATAGTTCACATAATTATCACATTGTGTTATCAATAAATAGTGTGATAATGAATCAGTTTGTATAAAAAGTATAAATATTATATAATTTAGTCCTTAAAGTCATATGAATTATAAATTTATAAGATTTTGTTTTAGTAATATATGAATAATAATTCTTAATAAACTGCTGTTGTAATAAATTGAAATTCAAATGTTCTTAAAAAAATTGCCAATCGTATTAATTTATATTCTGGACTATGAAAACCGTTAAGATGTAACACTGATAATAATAGTTAACATTGACATATCAATTACAATAAAAAAAACATTATATAATGCAGTGTTTGTAATAAAACAAATAAAAGATAATATTGTACATTATTAAAAATAACACTCTAACAACAGTTAAAGGTTTCAAATTCATTTTCTCAATAAGACAAAGGCTATCATTTAGCAACTAAAGCTCAGGCGCTAATTATATGCAATGAATGAGTTTTTAATATACAAGTATATTTATTATTGCTTTCATGTAAACATTTGAAATTTGTGTTAACTTTTTTTTTTTTTTCTGTAGCTTAGAACATATATATGATTTAAATATATGAGTTTTGAACTGACTAAATGTTTAAATTTTTTAAAATAAGTAATTTTATATTGTTTTTATTAATTCAGGTAGTCTATCTGACTATAAAATTAAAATTTAGGAATTTTTTAGGAAATATAATAATATTTACTAGTGATTATCACAATTCAAATATCTCATTATATTATTCAGATATATTGTTAATAAGTTATTATTAATAAGATTGATAGATAATTTTATAGATTATATTTTTACATCACAATCGTTTCAAAAAATAATTATGTTATTATTGTTCGTGTATTTTATCCTAAGGAACAGTACTCATAAAATTTATGTAATAACATTTTCATAAAAAGGAATAAAATTATAATTTATACTTATATTCTTGTTGCTTACGTTACATTATTTACTTTATTATTATTTTTTAATTACTTAAACATCAAAAACATCATTGGCATAGGTAAATTTTTATTTAGTCTTTCTTAATACTGATCAACATGAAATTATTCTTTCAAGAAAATTTACACTTTAAAACATTCAGTTATGAACATTTAATCATGGTAAGAAAATTTTGTATATTTTGAAGATCTTATTAAAATTATGAACTATAAACCTTATATATAGAGAGAGAAAGAAAAGAGAGAGGGAGAGAAATATATGGATAGATAGATAGACGAGTATATGTATGATGATAGTAAAGAATATGCTTTGTTCCTTTTAAGGCAGCATGCCTATTTTTGAATGATTTGTTTTGCATCTATTTTATAGTACCAACATTATCTCATTCTTTAGAGATGTTTTAAGATTTTAATACTCAAATGAAATAATGTGTATTTTAATTTTTATGAAAATTATTATCTCTTATTTTATTTTATTTTGTCACCTTTTCATTTAAAACTAATGGTATTTTTATCGCTTAATAATTTTCTTCCTTATGTAATAAACGTGGAAAAATATTAAAAAATAGATTATGATAAAAATATAATTGAGAAAGTAGTAACTGCAATGTCTTAAAATTTTAAAATAACAAATAAAAGAAATTTTAAAAAAACTTACGTATAGGCCGAGGATAAAAATTTAAATGCAACAAATTTATTTCGCAAGAATGAGATCTTATCATCCGTTAATGAATGAAATAATGTGACAATGAAGTGAATTCCAACGAGTGGTTGAGTAAAAAAAATAAAATTAATTAGTTATGTTAAAAGTGGATACCAACAAGTATTTACGTTGGATTTGTGTTATAGGTGTGTAGTTGATTTTAAAGACTAAATTTATTTTGATGGTTGATTTCCGTTGAGTCAACGTTAATTCATTATTAATTTTTACATTGATTTTTTTACTAAAATAACTTACTGTCTTTTAAATCATTAATATACTTTTATTTTAAAATTAATTTAATTTACACAACATTAGATAAATTTTATTTTCAATATTAGTTTAATTTGTATTAATATAACTAACATTAATGTCAACAATTAAAAAAAAAGTATTTTCTTTATAACTATCTATCTTCAAAAAGGTAAAAAAAAAAATTGAATCAAAATATATGATTGTTGAGAAAGACTACGAGTGTGAATGAAAAAAATAAGTGGGAAATTTTTTATATAGAAACAAGAAAAACAAACATTGTGCTTGAAAAAATTTAACACCATTGGGCCTTTAAAATAAAATACTTTAGGGTGTTGCTCCCTACACCTCCCCAAGTGGGACCTGTACCTCTCCATTAATTTAATTTATTTCAAAAATATTTTACACATCCCACTATTTTCTTTTATTCCAAAAATACCCTACACCTCCCTACTATCCTTAACAATCTTTCTCTTTATCTCTCTACATTAATTGAGCATTCAGGTGGTTCAGATTTGAATTTGTGGTTCAGATTTGAATTTGTAACATACTACAAAATATAAAATTCAGAGGAAAGTTCAATATTAGTACCTCTACCATTTCCATTTTATAAAATTAAAAGTTAAATGCAAATACAAAATAATAAACATAATAATATTAATAGTAAATAATGATATATTATTATATACTAACTTTATAATGACGAAAGAATTAAATAAATTCTAAATCTTTAACAAATAACTTTTTTTTTTATATTTTAAGTATTTAATAATATTTTTTTATTATTTATCTAATAAATTAAAGATTTTATTCAAGTTATTTGAGTCAAACATGTCGATGAGTTAAAACATAATATAATGTTAAAAATTATAGATATTATATGTAAAAAAAAAGATACATGTATATAAACATTTTTTTAGAAATTTAGAACAAAATTTTACCATCTATTAAATAATTTGAAAAGAAAAAAATATATTCAACAACACGAAAATAAGATTGAATCAAACTTATCTAAGAAAATATTTCTAACTTCAAATTTAAGTCATTTAAATGCTCCATTAATGAGCCATGTAATTGCTCCATTAATGTAGAGAGAGAAAGAGAAAGATCGTTAAGGACAGTTAAGAGTGGGAGGTGTAGGATATTTTTGGAATAAAAAAAATAGTGGAGAGATGTAAAATATTTTTGAAATAAATTAAATTAATGGGGAGGTATAAGTCCCACTTGGGGAGGTGTAGGGAACAACACCCAATACTTTATGCTCAAAGTCACGTAGATTTATGACATATAAATTAATTAGTTTAAATAACTAACATAATAATAAATAAAGTTGATGATAGTGCGTAAATAAATGAAATAATAAAATTATATAAAATGAAGGTTAATATTATTTATTTTTAATAATTATTTAAATTAGCATAAATTAAACAAACACTAATTTCACACCAGCAAAATATTTTTATTTATTAAAAAAATTAAAAGTACTAAACTCGACTTAAAGTTACCTAAAATGAATGACTCTAATATATTACTAATTCAAATATTTTTACTTATAATAAAAATTTAATATTAGTTAAATTGACTTTATTTTTATAACGAGGGTTTGCTTAATCAATGTATATGTTTTACATAATATGAACTTAAATTCAAGAATAATATTACACCTTTTAACTTAGAAAAATGTTAAACTTTTTTTTCTTGCATTAAATTCATTTAACTAATTCTAATAACATTATATTTTATCTAAAATGTTACTTAGATACTAATTTTATATTTTCTTATAATTACTAAGAACATTGATCATAAATATATTTTTATCATATATTTCAAATAAGGTAACATAATTATGAATTTTGACATCTAAGTTATGCTAACACCTCAACCATGCACACAATCAAATAATGAAAGAACAAATGAGATAAATATTTAATATTATTACTAGGTAAAGAAAACAGAGTATAAAACCATTGAACCTCCAAATCAATAGGTAAACAATCATACAAGACCTTCCAATGAACCAAAGTTTTAGTTAGTGGCAAATTATTCAACCAAATTATTTTTCTCCAATTTACATTCCATAACAGGAGTAAAACCTTTTTGCAACTTTTTAAGAAAGCACATTAATATCATCCAGAATCCAATCAAGTACATCACTATCATCATCAACCATTAAAAAAGAAAAATCACATGAACTAACAACAAAAGAAAAAATAATAATTTAGTAAGTACCTATTCGAGTCAGATTAACAATAAAGTATACTCTACCAAAATAAACAATTTTAGCCAATTTAGATATGCAAATTTCATAACACTAACAATCATTCCAAAATTTATCATCTATTCAAATGCTATATTTTTATTAATTTTTTATATTATATTTTATGTTTGTTGACTTATTTTATTTTTAATTCATTTTCTATCTTTACTTTCAATTAAAATTTAATATTTTTAAAATATAAATGATTTAAAAAAAATGTGTTATCACACTGAATAAATGATAATTTCATAAAAAACAACATTTTTCTATCTAAACTTTTTATTTAAACTTCAAAACATTCTCACAACATAACTAAGTTTACTATCACAAATTATTAGAAGTGAATTTTCATGATTTCCATATTGTCTTACTAAAAGATTAATTATAACTCTATTTCTCTTCATCTTCTCACATATAATTTGGTAAATGTTTTAAAAAAAAATTCTCTCATACTTAGTATCTTCACATCTCTAATATTTAAAATCTTTACATTGATTATCACAAAATATGTGGATTAGTCCATCAATTAAGCTTGAACCATTTTTCATAATTACATGAATCCTTAAAATATTATAAATTACAAGTTAATTCATAATTATTTACGTTAATTATAATTTAGTCCTCAATTAACTTCTATTATATATTTACAATTTAATTGGAATGTTATGATCTAACCCAACTAGCTCAATTAGATCGAGCTAACCCAACCTAGATTTGGTATGACCTTGGTCACCTTGTCTAAATCTAAACTAACGTAGTTTGATCTAAACTAGATCCAACATTGATGTAACTCGACTCAGTTTGATGTAACTTGACTTGACTTGACTCTGCTCGATGTGACCCAACTTGACTCAAACGTGAGATCAACGTTAATTAACTCAATGCAGACTTGTCACGATTTGGTCCAACAACTTGACTGGACTTAGTACGATGTGGGGTTGAACTTACTTGGACAAAGGTGAGCTAGACTTGACCAGGCCTAAGGTAGACCCCACTTGACTCACCCTGAGGTAAGCCCAACCTCGAGGTCCAAATAAACTCAATCCAACATCAGTTTGACTAAAATTTGTCTAATATGGGTTTGAGTTTACTCAACCTAATGTCGGGATAACTTTTCTCGTCTTGACTCTACTCAACTAATTGTGGGCTCAACGACAGTCGACCTGCGTGGGTCTGAATCGGCTCGGCCGAACCTTGGTGACTCAAGCTTAGCTTGACTTGGTTCAACCTAACTAGCTTGACTTGACTCATCTTGACCCATGGCTTAATGCTTGTTGTGGTTTAATCACCTATGACTTGATTTGTGATTCTTGAAGTGTTGAAAAATGTATTTTGAACCTAGAAATAAAATTGAATATGTAATGCCCCGACAACTTACAGGGACTGTTGACTGCCCCCACACATCACCACGAGGCTTTCCAGTGTGCTTTGTCATCACTCGCACACTTTCTGGGAAAACTTCACGGACGGTCACCCATCCCAGAATTACTCCAGGCTAAACACGCTTAACCATGGAGTTCTTATGGGTTAGGCTACCGAAAAGCAAATGCATTTTTGTGATATAAGTAGCCAAATCAATTCCTTTAAGCTATCCCTCAATTGTATAGTCCCATACCTATACAGTCTTCAGATCCCTCTCATTCCGGTGTATGTTCGATTCGTCCATGTGCCCCTTCCACTTGAAGCCTGCCAGGAGCCGCTCCTTGTCCGTGCCTTTTGCTCCGGCGATCACTGCCCGCCCTCGTCAGTGCCCGGGAGTCACATGCCCACTAGCTTCCGCTTGGTTCATCCTCGAACCACACCGTACTGGGAGAGGCTAAGCTCTGATACCATCTGTAACGCCCCGACAACTTACACGGACTGTTGACTGCCCCCACACATCACCACGAGGCTTTCCAGTGTGCTTTGTCATCACTCACACACTTTCTGGGAAAACTTACCGGAAGGTCGCCCATCCCAGAATTACTCCAGGCTAAGCACGCTTAACCATGAAGTTCTTATGGGTTAGGCTACCGAAAAGCAAATGCATGTTGGTGATATGAGTAGCCAAATCAATTCCTTTAAGTTATCCTTCAACTGTATAGTCTCATACCTATACAGTCTCTAGATCCCTCTCATTCCGGTGTAAGTTCGATTCGTCCATGTGCCCCAGTGATCGCTGGTGCAAAAGGCACGGACAAGGAGCGGCTCCTGGCAAGCTTCGAGTGGAAGGGGCACATGGACGAATCGAACATACACCGGAATGAGAGGGATCTGGAGACTGTATAGGTATGGGACTATACAATTGAAGGATAACTTAAAGGATTTGATTTGGCTACTCATATCACCAAAATGCATTTGCTTTTCGGTAGCCTAACCCATAAGAACTCCATGGTTAAGCATGCTTAGCCTGGAGTAATTCTGGGATGGGTGACCTCTGTAAGTTCCGGGATGTTACAGATGGTATCAGAGCCTAGCCTTTCCCAGTACGGTGTGGTTCGAGGACGAACCAAGCGAAAGCTGGTAGGCATGTGACACCCGGGCACTGACGAGGGTGGGGAGTGATTGCTGGTGCAAAAGGCACGGACAAGGAGTGGCTCCTGGCAGGCTTCGAGTGGAAGGGGCACATGGACGAATCGAACATACACCGGAATGAGAGGGATCTGGAGACTGTATAGGTATGGGACTATACAGTTGAAGGATAGCTTAAAGGATTTGATTTGGCTACTTATATCACCAAAATGCATTTGCTTTTTGGTAGCCTAACCCATAAGAACTCCATGGTTAAGCGTGCTTAGCCTGGAGTAATTCTGGGATGGGTAACCTTCCGGGCATCGTTGCTTGTTGATAATTCAAGGAATTAGAACTTGATGAGTTATCATAAGCTCAGAGTCACTACGAGTAAGATTTGAGTAATCTTGTGAATTTATTTTTACATGAACTTAGAATTGAGGTTATTGTGTATGCATGGGAATGAAGTTGATGAAATGTAGTATTGACAATTGTAAACACTCTAAGTTAATTTCTTGTTGCACACAACTGTTTGATAAGATACTAAAAAGAGTTTATGTGTTTTTGCGATCTTTGTTGTTTAATTGAGTTATGAATAATAAGAGTTGTCATGTGTTGCATAATTGCCTATGGAGAGATAATTATTTAATACTCGTTACGTGCAAACAATGCACTTGTCGTTTTCCACTAACAGTTGTTTCTAGAGAACCTAGTCATCGTCCATGGCTTCACCGGGCTGCACACAATACCCCTTTCTTGATTCCTCTATCAATTTGCAATCATCTTCAATCTTCCCCAAGCCCAACCATTAAACAAATGTTGTGTACTGGGCCAGTCTTTTTTCTTCGTCAACGTATCTAGTCGCTACTAGTGATTCATCGATGTTGTCGCTCTACTCTCCCTTTGCTTCAAACACGATGTTCAAACCCTAGCATACGGCCTCCTTATTTTTCGGTCTCTAACACCTAAGTTGACGAGACCGTCTCCGACATGATATATGACTTCCAACCACATTGTACAAGTGAAACTTTGTTAGACTCGCGATTCAGAGCCATTGCTAGTCCGTAGTGTCGTTGTCGCTTCCTATCAAATTTAGTGATGTCGTTGTTGAAGGCGTTTGTGACATCGACTCTGTCCATTCACTGTTTAGCATCCAGAACGAAAATAGGTTTCCCTTCGTTGTACCAACACTGTCATATGATCGAATTCAACTCCTCAATCTCCCTTTCATTGCCTTCTCTTTCTCTCTCTTTTTGATTAATTATTCGGTGTTGAAATTATATGTGCTGGGTGAAATATTTGGGTGAAAATTTGATACTTTTTTTATCGACAAACAAATTCGTCGAAAATAAAAATTTTAAATTACTGATAAATTTTAAAGTATGTAATTATCTACGAATTTTACTGATGGAAAAACTAATCCAAAATTGACATTTATATTAGCGACGAAAATATCTGTTGATAATTGAAATATTTATTACTTTTAGATTTATCGATGAATTTTATTAACAAAAATAATTATATTGATAAAATTCTTCTGTAATTAATATTTTAAAATTCGTTAATAAAATAGGTCAATAATTTATATTTATCGATGAATTTATTTTTGTTGATAAAATTTTGTTAATAATTTGAAAAGAAATTTGTAATGTACATATCAATGTCACTTAGATTCACATAAACCTAATTTAACTTATCGAAATTCTACTTGATCTAAATTGACTTTAATATATAGTCCTGAATTTGGATTTTGATAAAATAATTTTTTTTTTTGCGTTTATAAAGATTTTCTTAAATGATCTTTTTAAATTTTTAATTTTAAATCAATTTTTACTTGAAAAAGTTACTCATAGATTGATCTGGCTCATGTGACTTTTATTGACATAGTAGTTATGGGAAATGTTTTTTGTTGTGTTTGACATTTTTAGAAACCCTCTAACTGAACAAATTGACAGACCCACTAATTACTTTGCCTTTTGAAGTTATTAAGTATTATTTTGTCTAACATGTTATACTGTCGTATAAATTTGTAATATTATTTTATTACATGTTATATACGGTCTTATTACAATTTGCGACAAATTTTCATTAATTATTATTTAAATATTGTTATATCTAAACCGGTTGTTTCACAATTGAAAGTATAATTCATAATATTTTGAATTTAATATTATTAGAAATATGACTTTTATTATTCCTACATTATATAAAACCTGAAATAACTGTTGAGAGGATCTATTCTTTTACGGAGAATAATTTCATCTGGCATCAATTCTTTATTCCTCTAGCAGAGAATCAATCATATATGAAAATCAATACTTAAAAATGGATTTTTATAAACAAATTACGTTATTAAGGAATTGATTCCTAACAATTTTCAGTTTTAGTTACTTTTAATTTAGTTTTTAACAGAGTTTTTCTAAAACTCCTAAAAATCAGCGTATATATCTCATTTTAAAAAGAAATTAATAGTGTAATTCATTTCAATGTTGGTTTGTGTTAGGAAGAATGACTTCGCATGCACTCTTACCCATTGGAAAATTAACCTTAATTTAGAATTTTATGTGACTGTAGAAAAACAAAACCCTTACTTTTGCAATGATTTATGAATTCATGAAATGGATTAATCACTAATTTATTGAAGTTTTATTGTGATTGGTCCATTTCTACGGCGCGGCTAACTGGCTATGGTTATAGGGTTTGTTGTTGTGTAAAAAAATTGGTACCTTTCCAATTAGCTTCGACCGTTCATGTCGTATTTATATGCTAAAGCAAATAGTGGGACGATGGAACTGAAATATGCGATTAGACTTGTATAAAAAAGCCTTAAAGGGAATACATTTTATAACACTCAAAAGGAATACTTAAAAGAGTGAATATGAAAGTATATTAATACATGATTGAGTAAGTGTGAGTTAAAAAAAATAAACAACTTAGTGACAAAATTTTTCCATAACAATTTTCCATTACTAAAATATTAAGAAATCATTAAAATAATATGGTAACAAAATGTTTAAAAAAAAAATATATTTTTATCATAAAATCTTTCCAAAATAATCAGCACTGATTTTTGTCACAAACTCTATCACAATCTGTGACGTCATTACAAAATTTCATTACAAACATTTTATTTTGTCAAATTACTCTCTTTTCGACATTATATATATTGTAAAATTTTGTAAAAACACAACCCACACATATGTTTGAACTTTCGTTTTCAAAGACTAGTGCGAGGAAGAAGAAATGTTAGTTTTTTGTCAGTTCCCTCTTGCAAAAGTCTCTCTTACCTTTGTTGGAATATTTTGTTAGTTTTAACCAATTTATATCATTTTTTTTTCGTTTATTATTGACATCCTTATTATGCAAGTTCAAACTCCGTCATCCCCAAGTGAACCAATTGGTTCGTTCATGAAAAAAAGAAGAACAAAGGTCAATTTTGTATTATTTATCATAAATGTATGTGTTTTCGCAAGTGGATGTTACAATTTTGTTTTTGTTTATGGATTCATTTCGTGTTTTTGTTCTCCATAGAAGGTCTGTCACAACAAAAAATAACGTAGAGAAGTTCTCTAGTCTCCATTGCTACCAATGACTCCCTTGTATTAAGGTTAGTTTTTTGGTTTTATAAAAATTGAAATGTAGTCATATATTATTCGATACGTGACTTTTAGTTTCCTTATTGTATTTTGTGTGTTGTTTCATGTATTTGTGTTTGATATTTGTATGTTTCTTGTAAATTAGATTGCCTTTTTAATGTGATTTTTTGAAATTTTAATTTTTATATACTTTTCAAAAATAGTACAAAATAAACCTGGATGAATGAACATCGTATAGTTAAAAGCATGAAGGAGTTTTCGAGTGTTTACAATATGTTCAAGAATATGCAAACCTTGTGAACAAGATATGTTTTTGTCTTTGAGTTCACTGTCCTAATCAAATATGTCAAGACTTGGACAACATGTGTGATCATTTAGAGGACATGGTACGTAATGATGAATAAAATTTTGGAAGAAATAATTTATATTATTCTCTTAAGAACGATTCAGAAGAAGAGTTATATCCAAGATGCACCAACTTTACACGACTGTCGTCAACTTTGAAATTGTTTAGTTTAAAAACAAAGAATGAATGGACCAATAAAAATTTTGCATAA
Organism: Vigna mungo; assembly: GCA_036885675.1. Lineage (NCBI taxonomy): Eukaryota > Viridiplantae > Streptophyta > Magnoliopsida > Fabales > Fabaceae > Vigna > Vigna mungo. The sequence goes on from CP144699.1 coordinate 31,904,670, forward strand.
TTGTTGAAGTTGTTAAAGGAGATGTTTCCAGAAAATAAGACATTACCTATCCATAATTACAAAGAGAAGAAAATTATATGTCCAATGAGTTTGAATACTAAAAGATACATGCATGTTCTAATGATTGTATATTGTATAGATATGAGTATGTTTCATTGAAAGTGCGCCTAAAATATGGTTTATCACGATTTAAGAAGAAAATTGATAAAAATAATGGTGATGAAGGCAATGCTAATGATAACCAATGCTATTGATGAAGATAAGACAATAATGAACATCATATATTTTGAAGCGATGTAGTTAAGACATACATTAGTTTAGTTTCAATACTAAGTTTTAATAACTTTAGTTTTTAGTTTTAATTATTATAGTTTTAGTTTATAATTTTGATTAGTTGAAACCAATTTCAAAACGAGTTCTAATATATGAAATGTCAAAACTAATTTTTTATTAAAACTGTAAAACCGAATCTTTTATTAAAAATAAACATATACATCACAAAATGCATATTTTGACGACATACAATGCCAATTCCAGAAAGACATCATAATTCATCCTTTCGACGTTAAACACTGTCTAGTTGAAGGTCCAGAAACTTTGGCTGAGCAGTCAAGAGCTAGCATTTAAGAAGGTCTTAATTGCCAATTTTTTATATAACGATGGTGTTTTGATGGACATTAAAAGTAGCAAATAACATACTTGAAAATTCTTTTTTTTAGTAGTGTCACCAACTATGTCTAAATCTTTAATTTCTTTTTATTTGGATATCATTTTACGCAAAATTCTCTATTTCTCTTCATGCATAAGTCTTGCAAGACATTGTCTCCCCCACACCGTTAACGCAAGTCATTGCCAAACCCTCCCCTTCCACCACTTCCAAATCCCTAAAGACCTCCTACGCCGTAAAACGATGTCGTCTTCTACCAGCTCCGAAAATGCCCATCTTCTCCCTAACTCCTGTGACGTTGAATCCCTATCAATCTCCCCTCATCTATCTCTCTCATCCTCCTCTTCCAGCCACGACCACGATAACCTCCCTCGCCTATCTTTCAATTCCGAAAAATCAAACCCTAACACAAATATGACATCAACCGTAAACCATAACCTCAGCCAGATCTCGATCCACTGAAACCCTAACCTTAGAATCCGATTAGTCAAACCTTTCGCTGGGTCCTTTAACTCCAACAAAACTATTTTGGGTCAGATTTCCCGCCCTAGGAGGAGTTCGATTAGGAGAGAATCGGAGTGCAAGGGCATTTTCATGGACAACTCTAGAATGAACTCTTCGGGGAAAATCGTGTTCTAGAGCTTGGAATAAAGCTCGAGTTCTCCCAACACGTTCAACGGTGGGCCCCGCTTCAAGAACCGTGGCATGGAACGTTCTTATTCCGCTAACATAACGAATTGTTATGTGACTTGTGGTAAGTTTTAACTGTGGAAACTTCATTTTGTAAGTTAGTTAATCTTTTGGGCATTTTTCTAAACAATTGAGATGGATCTGCCGTGTTTCCTTCGAAATATATACCTGTAAACCTTTTTTTAAGGAAGTTGTAAAGGTTTATAATATCTTTACAACTTGTAGAAAGATGAAATCAAGTTGGCTTATTTTCTTTTGAGTATTAGTAATAACTTGGAGAAATATACTTGAGAATCTTTTGGAGAATATTTGTAACAGTTGTAAAAATTGTAGAGTTATGTATATATAATGTAATGTTTTAAAAATTGTTTGACATATCTTAATGTATGAATTGATTTTTATGAGAATTTTTTGGTTTAGTGATATAAATTGTTTGGGATTTACAAATAGATTGAGAGAAATTGAATGGATAGAAAATTTGAAAAACAAAGTGAATTTTAAAAAATATCTAAATTATTATGATGAAATTTATATTAGTTGTCATGAAGTGAGTTATACCTATCACACTAGATCTACTTACTATGTCAAGTTTCCAAATATATGTCATAGTATGTTTATTTAACATGATCCAAATAACTATCATAGTAATTTAGAATTGGTATGATGAGTGAAAAATAATGTCATAGCAAGATAGACTTACTATGACATGTTTTAAAAAATATGTCATTTATATGTTATAATAAGTCTATAACTTTCACAATTATAACGCAAGAATATCTACTGTAAAAAAATCTATCTATCATAAAAAAAAAAGTGTGATATATAGTAGTGATTGATTTTGAACAAAAATAACCACAAATACGAATAATATGTATGAAATAAGCACTAATTTTAATTCTTGTTAAAAGTATCTTATTTTGTTCAATAACCATGAGTTGGACACAGATGCCGGATATATTAGTAGAGGCAGAAGATTAAACTTGCATTAGAATCTGCAACCTTTAGTTTATATTGTATTAATTTCTTTTATAGCCCTGAAATGTAATACTTAAAAGTGGCAATCCAAATTAGTCCTTGAGAAAATAAGTTAAAAGGGGCCACTAATTAATTATATATATATATATATATATATATATATATATATATATATATATATATGATGAATTTCATGTATGGTCATGACACCTGTCCCACCAATTTCATGGTATGAGTAAATTGCACGACATTGACATTAAACCAGTTGTACGGAAATGCTGCACCAATGTCTCATTAGACAAAGCCGAGACCTACTTAATTTTTCAGACTTTTCATCCCATTATATTGTGCCTTCCACGTCACTTTTTTATATTATGGCCATGCACTACTTAAGCCTTGTTGTCATCACTATCATTCCTTCGAGCTGTGACCGGTAGCTGTCGTTGATCTTCGGTAAAGTTATCCTCTGTAGGAGATGGTGGCGTCAGACCTCTGCGTTCTTTAGCTTTTCCCCACACTACTAGATAAAGCCCCAGCACAACAACTATTGCTCCAATTATACTGATATATCAAGGACACAAACAAGGGTTAGAAAGAGAAGAAAAAAATGTGGACAATGAAAATGAGAATTCAACCATCTACTACTTAATTTGTAGTACCTTCCAAGGTACAGTTGCTCAGATAGGATGATGCAGGCCAAGCCTGTAACAATGATCATACGCAGAGGATTGAAAGCAGTCACAATAACTGGACCCATGGATTTTATCACCATGCCTTGTATGTAATACTGAACTCCTGATGTAACTATTCCCTGTAATGAATCAGCAGTAGGGTAAGAACACTGATTAAGAAAAATATAAGGTTAGAAAAAGGGAGCATGCGTGCAATACTGTTGGGTTTATTGGATTCCCAACAAATACAACTACAACTAGGATGGTGTCGTTTATTATGGTATCATTTTCAGACCAAACAGTTGTGTTAGGTACTTATTACTGTACTATGAATCCAATCCAAAAGCACTGACCGCGTAAGCAGGGGCAAAGAGTCGTGTGTCCCAACCAAGGGACCAAGCATGAGGGTGGTGGCGTTCTGCGAAGATTGCAACAACAGAGCTTTGAAGTGCTCCTACAAAGCAAACCCAAGTGGCCAACGACATCTCTGCTGGGTATTTTCTCAATGTTATGGCCTACATATCACAAAAGAACCAATCATTAATTTCTCCGAAGATATCCATAGATATTTCATCTTATTATATGTGAAACTTAATTAGTATAAGAAGGTGCGTTATATACCTGTAATATGTAAAATGCAGAAAAGCCTGCACAACCAATGAGGAGGAACACTGTTCCTATTACCCAATGGTTGCCAGTGGGGTTGGTCACGTTCTCAGTTTGGCTAGCATGGCTGGTCGAAGATTTCATGAAACTAAGGACGGGGCCTTTGTACAGTGCCATAAGCAAGGTTCCTCCAAATGTTACTACGGTGCCAATCACTTTCGCTTGACATGCTACCTCCTTAATTTTCATGTGCTCCATTCTGCCCATTAAAAAAAATAAATAAAAAAATTAAATGTTTGTAACTATGATTCTCTTCCAACCCATAAAACAAAAAAGAAGATTTTTGCTTTTGTCGTTATTACGTGTCTATACGTTTTTCGCACTAGTGCTTTTGTTTTGAATGCTGGATTGAATCAAGAGGAAAGGTGCATTAAGCATATCTATATTGTGGCTGAAACACTCCACCTAAAATTATATGTTGTGGCTGAAACTTTCCGTGTTTTTCTGGTCATTCTAATTTCGTACCTTTTCAACATTTCATAAATATTAGTTTACATCTTTTATCCTTTGCATAAACTATACTTAAATACACTTATGTTATTTTTTTCTCTCTTATATCTAGGCACCTGATTCATAAAATAAGAATTAATATTACATAACAAATGTGTTATGAAGCTTTGATAAAAGAAAAGTAACTAATAAGATCATCACTTAGTTAATCAGTTTAAAACATAAAACTTCTCTGTCTCGCTTGATTTTGTAATACAGTGTTTTGTAAGCTGTAGACATGGAAGTGCTAAGTTGAAATTAGAAGAGGAATCGTTGTGCGTTGTCTACTGCTAAAGTGGGTGCTAGCAAACTTAGAAAATGACGTACAAACATACTATTAATTTCTTTCCAGCGAAATTCATGAGAAGGAGATTATAAGATTCAAGGAAATGGAATTAATTATCACTATAGCTTACCGTTCAAGTTTACGTTTTTGTTTTTTCTCTTTAAGAAAAATGGTACATAAAAAGTATTGGAAAAGGACATCACTCCATTACAAGGTTACGTCATATCAAGCTTCAAAGATGATAGAAAGTGGTACTTATAAATCAGAGAAGGGCGTGTATGAAAATTAAACTAAGAAAAAATTGAATCCTCATATTATTTATAATAATATATTTTAATTAGATATTTTTAAAGTAAATAAATTTAATACCTTTATATTTAGTTTATAAATCTTTCTTTGATTCTCGGACTTTATACGACCAAAGACAATACTAGCGTTGGTGGGACTTTACCTAAACCTTTCTATAGAAGCATTTTGATCCATTACTAACCAATCCCCTATGGACCATTATTCAGAGCCTTTCTTTTATTTATTAGATAAGCTTGCAGGTAAATACAATTGTTTTGATAATGTTGCATTATAGACCTGTATTTGGCATCTTCTCGAAGAGAAAGACAGAGTTTGAAGACGAAGGAATGTGTATAATAAATTGAATGATGTGACAGGAAGGAAAGTAAGAGGAAATATTAAATATCAATGGAATATTTATAATAGATAAATAAAAAGTTGCTAACTACATGTGCATCTTATTTCTAGGGTATATGTGAGTGGAAGGTAGACAAAAATAGAAAGAAAGTTTAAAAAATGAAAATAACCTTGTATTATTATTATTATTATTATTATTATTATTATTATTATTATTATTAATATTAATATTTGATGGAATACTTACCCTAGAATGACTGCCATGACAAAAGTAATAGAGGGAGCAGAGTTCATGACAGCAGATAAGAAAGAAGCAGACGTGAATTTCATGCCCAATAGAGCGAAACACTGATCCAGTATTATTCTGCAAGTAGCATAGTATAATTTAATTAAGAAACAATAATAAGAAAGTGAAAGTTGAATATATAGGTGTAAGAGAATCATACTCGAAGAAAGCCAGTGCCATAATCTCTGAAAATACTCGGAAAGTCATCTTGGGCCTAACTTTCCTGCAGAAATATTTGTTTTAGAAGAGCTAAATATGCTTAGGATTATTGAGAAAACATTACATGAGAAAGTGTCATAAAAAGTATTTTGCTTTTCAAATGATGTATATATGCATGCATGGAAGGTAAGTGGAAGATACCTTTCAAGAACAAAGGCGAAGGGAGCGAGAGTAACAGAGGCGATGGCATTACGGTAGACAATGAAGACGTAATGACTCATACCCTTCTTTATAGCATCCATGGCAAATATGAACATGCCAGCAGAACCAAATTGAACAGCCAATAACAGCAGATAGGGCCTTGCATTTCTCAACCACGCACCCATATTTTTCTTCTTGATAACTCTCTCTTTCTAGTTCTTGATCCCGAGCTACGTCTGCGGGATCAAATGAAACTGCTTGTACTTGATTTTGTTTATCCGAAAACTCACTGCGAAAGAAATGAAGGCCATCATAATATTTATACTCAACTGCTGAATATATTTAATAATATTTATAATCCAAAAAGCAGCTTTACAATTCCACTTTACACGTTCCTTGGCAGCAGTACTAACATAAACTAGTAGGCGGGGGTGTGCATGATGTGATTAGTGTGTCAATATACACATACAGATACATACATATATATATATATATATATACATACATATATATATATATATATATATATATATATATATATATATTACATGATTTTTTATTTATGTAATACTTTTTTTTCTATTTTAGTTAATAAAATTCTTTATAAATGGTGAACCATATTTCTATGTACAGTTTTGCGAATGCATTTTTCAGTGACAAAACTAATTGTTTACTTTCTTCTTCTTCTTTTTTATCTTTACACTGCATACTTTACATGAAAGCGAATTTGCGTCGGGTGCACAACGTAATTTGCTGGGAAGAAAAGAAGATTAATGTCATTCTTGTAATGATTTTCTGTAATAACTTTCATGCACTTATCTTTTGTTTTCATCTCTTTTAAATCAACCATCTTGTTCATATTTTCTCTTTTCTTTCCATATTCTCAAACCTTGTGTACACACTATGGCGCTCCTTAAAAAGTAATTCTACTATTTTAACACATTCCGCAGTCCATGTTTGGTTTAGTTTTTTGAGAAAAAAATATATTTTTTAACTTTTTTTTGGGAGAATGTTTTTATAAATAGCTATTTCCATTTAAGATTAGTTTATTTTAACATTGAGTTTTGTCAAAACTTGTACCATAAATTTGAGAAATTATTTATTTTGGAAAGAGTAAAAGAATATGACTTCTTTATAAGCCAGTATTTCACCACCTACATTTAATATGTATGTTTGCATGTAACACTTACTTGTTTGTGTAACTTGTAGGAATACAACATTGTGATTCAAAACCACTTCTTATTTAGTGAGCACTTAAAAATTTTGTGATATTTAATAAACTTTTAACCAATGATAAAGAATACATTAAGAGGTGTGTTCAAGATTATGTTATATACGAAGTTTCCTCAAACAACAAAACCTTATTTCTTCATTTGATATCTTAAATATCATAAGAGTTGTAGTTGGGAAAACAATACGATATCTGGACTATAACATACTTTCTCTCACATGCATTATGATGATTTGTAGGTGGACGGCAAAATTACTCAAAAATCACAATACTTTAAAGACATGGTTTATGGAAAATTTTCCTGAACTGTTGTCATCATTAAGATCACCCTTGTCACCCATTTTTTGGAAGAGAAAGTGACGTTTGATTGTGGCATACGGTTAAGTACACTCGAGCCAAGTACAGCCTAACCAAAAAACTGATGTTAAGTACATGATCCAGATTTTCTGATAAAGTTAATTGCGTGGTGGAGCTAATATTTGTTTGAAGAATTCAAGAATCGTATCAGATTGCTAGAATGGGAAAAACAGAGTGAAGGAGATTAAAGAAAGGGTGATTGATTAATTGAGTAATTAGTCGGTGTTTAAGGGAAAAAAGAAAAGGAGGAGGTAATAGTGCAGTGCAACATTGGGAAGAGACCAAATGCGAGAGTCGTAAGCAGTATCACAGCGGAGAGTGCACAAACATAGTTTGTGGAAAAATTGACAGTTGCCACTTGACTAAGTGGAAAACTGGGTGGCCACTTCGTAGAATTAGGTTGCGCACCATGTCACCATGCATACACATACGTACGGTGAGCCACCCGTAGAACCCAAGTTTGAATTTCCACCAAACACTATAAACCTAATCATTCTAACCCATTCTCTCAGTTTAAATCAAATAAATAAATTATTTTTTTCGATTATGTAATCACCTAAACTGCTCCCATGTATCATCCTATTTTTGTACAATTTTTTTTTAAAAAATAATTTATTGCATCATCATTAATATGTTACATTTTTTTTATCATTTTGAAAAAAGTTCCAGTTGCTGGTCTTCTTTTTGTTTGTTTTCTGGAGAGGATAAAATCTTCTTTGTTTTTTTGCGTCTTCTTTTTGTATTTTTCTTTCAACCGTTATATCATATGATATATATCCATGACAGGTGATTCAAGTGATAGCTCTTTCTTGAACATTGTAATAGAGTACGCAACGTAAGAAGGACAATTTCCAAACCATTTGACATATCACTCCTTAAAATTGTGCTGTTGTAGGTTATAAATGACTCAAGACTTCAGCCAAAAGAAGATTATGTCGAATGTGATACTGATTCGAACGTAACAATCTAGTTTCAAAAGCCTACGAAAAAAACACTAGAATAGACCGCGTAAGATTCACTATAGACATGAAGCACAAACCATTTATTAGGTTTGTTTAATGAGCAAGGTTACTATATACTTTTACATTTATTTAACATTTTCTATAAAGATAAAATAGTTATAAAAATATAAATTTTTATATTTTTTAAAAAAATAAAAAAGTAAAAAAATGAAAAAATAATGTCAGATGAATATAAAAAAATTTATGTATGTAAAAGTATCATTTTTCTTGTGTTATTAATATAAAAAATATTCTTTGATACACCTAACTTTTTTATATTCATTTGACACTACTCTTTTCTATTTTTTATTTTTTTTTCTTGAAAAAAATACAAAATTTTACACTTTTATGATCATTTTACTCTTATATTCTGTGTCAAATAAATGTAAAAATGTGTCATGGTACCATTGTTGTATTAATATTATATTGGTGTTTGGAATTTAAGTTGATAGGGAGTGAAATTGACAATGCATTTTCCTTTCATCCCCAGTAAAACATTGTACATTAATATATATAATTTCCTACTGAGATATATATTCGTAGACATGCACCAGTATGTATAAAAAATAATCAAACAGCTAATTAACTCGCGCAATAGCGATGGGTTCATCCATTAATATATAGTTAGCACTTTCTAGGTGTTGTTAAGTTTGATGACATTTTTTGTCAAGTTGGATTTCTTTGGTGCGTTTTCCTCTTTTCCTCGATTCAATTTGATGCTTTTTTTCACCCTATCTCATCACTTTCACCGCATAAACTCCACCTTTTGATTTCATTTTCACTACTGATAAAGCTTTTGCTTAATTCAGCATTCGAACTACTGCCAAGGCTAGCCGCCATAGAATAATCCGCGTTTAGGCAGATTTTGAAGCACTATTGTATATGTCATGCAAGAAGTTAAGAAAATAAATTATAACATAATGCAAGATTGCTGTATATTTTATGATTTTAATTAATATCTATTAATGTTTTTTTTTTAATTTATTTTAAAAATGGAAAGAAATAGAATAAGGATCCAAAGAATAAACTCTGCTTTTTCTTTTGAAGGTAATATTAACTTGAAACACAAACATTCACTTTCTAAATATACAGTAGTATTATTAAAAGAGAATTGCTTATTAGCCACGATCATCGTATATCGTAATAGTAAAATATCCTCAATACTTCAATTTTATTGATGGATTATCAACAATTAAAAATTTGTTGATAAAATCATCATCGAATATATATTGATGGATTATCAACCGTCACAAATTCATCAATATATATTGATCTATATATATATATCTATTAATAATTATTGAAAAATTCTAATAATGGATAAAATTTGTGTATTTATTTTTCTTTTCCTTTTCTTTTCTCCTCTTTTCCTCTTCACACTTCCATCGTTATTGTTATCATTATTAGAGTTAACTATTGTCACTTTCGCTTCATTTTCTCTTCTCCTTTTCTACTTCTCTTCCTTCTCATACCTACTCTAAATCTGATAACCATCATCATCAAAACTCTACCTTATTTTATATTTCCACATCATCACCAGGTTTTCATTACCACACATATGTTATGTTATTGTTGTCAACACACTATTCTCCTCTTTCTCCTTCTCCTTCACTTCCACCTTCTCTTCATCTTCTTTTCTTCTTCTGTCCACTCATCTTACTTAATATATAAAAAATGACGTTAGGCTGAGGAAAATTTTGCTACTCTTTAACAGACAAATATATTTGTTGAAAATCAAAATAATAGATCGTCACATACATTACCAACAAAAGTACCAATTAATAATACAAATTCTATTCGTTATAAATATAGATTTTCATCAATAATTTAAATTTTAAAATTCGTTGATAAAATACAAATAATTTTGAATTTGTCAATAAAGTTATTTGTGTGTATAATTATGGAAATTATTGTAATGTGTATCCTGTATATAAAAACTAATGAAAATTAAAACTATTTTTGAGTATCATATAACTAATTTCCCACATTCCCCTTGTCCGTAAAAGAGAAATAGTAGTACTATATTTAGAATATATGCGGTAATGTATACGTGTAGAGCATTACAGATATTGCAGCAACTTTTGGTTCTCAATAATATGTTTGTATGGGGTTTGAAAACGATTTAGGTTTCATACTGTGCCATAAAAAAAAAATTAAATCCTTAATTAATTATAAATTATTTTACAAAATCAACATGATTATCTCTGATTACCTAGAACCAATAATTGATTAATTTAATTTAGACTTTCTTCATCGTGAGAAGTGAAGTTTTATTGTGATAAAAAAGATAAATAATATTTTTGTAGGCTTCTAAGAATGGGAAATACATGGAGTTTTTCCTTATTTATATAGATATATATTATTTTAAGGGTTAAATATGTTTTTAGTCTCTGTACTTTGGGGGTTTAGTCTCTCTTTCAAACTATGGTACAATTTAGTTCTCCAACTTTAAAAAACTCTGGTTTTAGTCATTTTTACCAATTTTTTTTAACTTTATTTGTTGTTTCAAACACGTTTCATTATAACATTTGGATTGTTTATACTGTTTGACACATTTTTGCTTAAATATTAACTTAGAAACGCGTTTGAAACAGCAAATAAAGTTAACAAAATTTAGTAAAAATGACTAAAACAAGAGTTTTCTAAAGTTGGAGGACTAAATTGTACCATAGTTTGAAAGAGGGACTAAACCCAAAATCGTCTCAAAGTATGAGACTAAAAACATATTTAACCCTTATTTTAAATACTCTCCATATAATATAATATTTTTCTTTATTGATAAAAAATATGTATAATATCTGTAATTTAAATGGCAATAGACAATATTTGTATTATATACTATTAATGAATTTAAATTAGATTGGAAAAGGTTAAGGAAGTGTTAACCTTTTTTAATTGGATTAGTGCTTTTTTTAAGTTTCAAAACGAAAGAAACAAAATGTTGTCATGCACAAAAAGTTTAAATTATTCATTATTTATGTTTCAAAATTTAAATTTAAAGTTAACCGATTCAATTGTATTGTATCTTAAGTCCTTCATATTTCAAAGAATTTCTTTTTTTAAGGATTAGTTTGTAATGTAAAACTAATCTTTTTGAAGGATAATTACAATCAAAGTTCAAGATCTTTATAATATTGTGGTTTTTGTAACACATGAATTCTAAATTTGAAATCCAAAATATGAATAGAAATTATCTTTTTAATTATATCTACGTCTTAACTAGGTGATTATTAGTTTTAAGAGTTTGTAGATATGAAGATATCCTAGTTTCAGAAGAAGAAAACAATCAAATAGTTTGATCCATTATTTATGTCCGTGAAGAATTGACTTCACGTAATACCTTTTATATATACATACAAATGGAAATTATTATTTAATTAATTACATATATTAATTGGGAAAAGTGATTATGACAGAAGCGCACTCAGTTGTTTCTGCGCAGGGTGGTTGAAGTGCGTGTTGTTATGTTTTTTATTTGTTATATTTTTATAATTAGAATAAGCACCTAACATCCTTGGGCTTAATTTTTATGTCCCCGCCCTCCCCTCCGTGGGAAGCGGCTATCAGAATCACTCTATCATCTTTTCTCATTAATCATATTTCATATCACAAATTACAAATTTTTTATATATTACTTTTCATATCTAAAATTTCTATCTCATTGTTTATTGTTTATATTGATATAAAACTGTCGGAAACTTTCTTTATTTTCTTTAATTTTATATTGAAAATTTTACATCAACTAAATATAAAATCAATTCATAGTATATAAATGAATATAAACTCATCTTACAGTTCAATTTTGTAGAATTAAATTAGTTTTAAAATTCACTTTTTAACATTTTTGTTTCTCATCCAAAATTTAAATAGAATTTTACTCTCATAGCCCAACAATGACTATTCATTTGGATGGATATTTTCAGCCAAAATTGTAAATATTTATTCGATTCCTCTTATACTCTTTTTTATCGCACACTTATTATATTTGTTAATTTTTTACTCTATTTTTTATTCTCTATTTTACCTATCTCGATCCATCCATCCCATTCATACTATAAAATAAGGACAATAGTATTTTGACTCTAAGTTTTTTTACACCTATTTGATATTACTTTTCATTTTTTTTCTTTACAAATAAAAAAAATAAACCTTTTTATGTTATGGGACAAACATTTTATCTTATAAGACAATCAGTGTTCCATTTACATGACTGTTACTCCTACAATGTGGAAAAATATTACTAGTTTTATTTCTTTTAAAACAAGACGATACACAGTTCTTAAAATTTGATGAAATTGTATTCGTAACTTTTACTCTGCATCTTCTTAATTTATCTAATTGCATCAGAAAATAGAAGAGGTCTAAGTCAATCAAAATGGTATAATAACCAGATAAAAAAACAAAAAGAAATTGAGGATGAGAGACAAACCAAATCCTGGTTATACATTTGAAAGTGGAGGAAAATTTTGCAAGAAGTTCAAATATATTGTCTGATATGGAGGAGTGAACTATTTGATTGAAAAGCTACATTACTATAAAAAATTTAAATTTAGCTAAGAAATATTAAGATTGATATAAAGGCTTAGCTAGGACAATGGGGTTTGAAAAGAGAACTTAGATGACGTTTACAATGAGTTCGACTTACGAATAATTTGCATAATATAAGGGTGGATGTGATAAGTATGAAATATTTGAAAAGGCGTGGAAGAATAATATTTCTCCAAAGTTTTAAAAGCAAAATGACCAAAAAGATAAAATTAATAAAAAGAAATACGAATCAGTTGACTAACATGATGTGGGTTGATCTTATTTTCTTCTCATTAGTTTTGAAAATGTTATAGATCATATTGTAGTATGCTAGTTTGTTGGAATATAGAGGGAGAAAACTAGTGTGTTTAAAGGAAAACTAGTTTTTATTGAAAAAAGTCTAGTGAAACAAATCTTTGCTGGTTCTGACTTTGAAAAATGATTCGTATCAATATTATATTGGGAATTTAAGTGTGAGTCTAAGTTTCACATTGGATAGAGATGAAAAAGTAGAACATTATATAAAGATGAAAGACCCATTAACCCATTATCTTCTTCTCGATAGACCCAGTAGTGGTATCAGAGTTCATCGTTCACCTTAGTGACCTTAAGATGAATGGAGAGGTTGTGTATAACTTGAACCCATATTTTTTTCACTTGTAAAACAATTCTAAAGAGGGCATAAACTTGATATGCATTTTTTTTTTCTAATATATACGATGGTACATAGATTTCATTATTTCTTTTTATAGATATGGGATATACTTTTCCATATAGATATGCTAATTTATTATCGTAATATGATTGACTCGTAGAAGATGTAAGAAAATAATAAAATTTCAGTGAGTGCAAGTAATTGCCACCATATATAGTTTCACCGGTTTGACTAAAATTGTAGAATGAATAAAGAACAAGAATTCTACACAATTCAAGTAAAACCTTTTACATGCATACATATATACATATATATGCATTGCATGTAAAGATGGGTTTTATAAAAGAAGAAAGAAAGAAAGAAAAGAAAAAGAGTATATTAGTGAAAAGGTGAAAATTGCAGTTTGTGATTTAAATTTGCATTATTTGTGTTCTTGGCTTGCACGTAATACAGAATTTCCAGTTGTTAATTTGCTAGGTGGCTGGTTGTGGGTAGTTGCTTCCCATTCAGCATGCAACATGAACAGCAACACACGTCAGCAGTCAAAAGCTTGGAACATGCAACGAAGGCAACTTGGTCGTGGCTCTGGTCCACATATAATTGCTCTTTTAGACATAATGAAGAAACATCAAAGAGGAAAAGCTGATTTTCGACTGTTGAGACTTCCTACCATTCATCACTAGGAATTAATACGTCACCATCATTTTCTTAATGCTTTCTAATTCACTAGACATTAGTTCACGCCAAGGGAAAATGGTTATTCACTGTTTCATGCCTTTGTCTTTGTCTTGTTTCTTTCAATCTTCTCATCTGTCTTAATTACAGTCAAGCAGATTATAACATCACTCGTTAGCCAACATTCAATATATCACTTGGATCCCTCGTTGATAGTTTATTCTCTCACTGATTGGACTTAACTCGTTGTAACTAGTTATGGATGTTTTGAAACATAGACATTGTTTCGGGTTCTACTAGGTGGGAACATTATTTCTCTAAGATTTTGTACCTCTTTAGAGTACTAGCTCTGTGTCGGACGCTTGAATCATAGGTGTGACACCAAAAAGAGAACTTTCAGATTCTTTCCCATCTTTTTTTATTCATTAGATTTTGTTATGTTCAAGCTTATAAAACTGATATATACTACACCTAAAACGTATACGTTCTTCTTAAATATAGAGAAAATCACCTATTTTAAAGAGTTTATCGAAATTAACGAAAATGTTCTTGAAAATATAATTCTTCAACTAATTGATAATATTAGCATGTATTTTTAACTAAAATTACAGTAACATAACTTAAAGTTTTAAAAACTTACTTAAATATTTTTTGAGAGTTATGGAAACTACAAATTAATTTCATTTTGTAACCTCCCATCTATATTTTGGGAATGAAAATGAAAAATATTTAAAACAATTTGAATATTATATTAATAAAAAATCTCCTGTGCAAAATCAATCATACCTATAATATAATTTAGTCTTAAATACATTGGTGATGTGAGAAGTGAAATAAAGAGCAGTGAGTTCCAATGAGAATGGAAATTCGTATTTTGAGTTAATGAGAGTACGGATTCCGGTGTCCTCTCCATCCCTACCACGCACTTCATCCATGTCAGAAAACACTCATTTCTATTATTAATTAATTTTTCCTTTTAATTATTATATTATAATAAAAAGTTATGATAATTGCGTGTTAAAAGAAAGACTCATACCGAAACATGTGACAAAAGTATTATATATTGATATATTAAATTAAATGAAAAAATAGAATTAAAAGATTCTATTCTGACAATTTTGTTAATATTATTTTAACACTTTTATAGCAATTTTTATCTTTAGAAAGTCAACAAACATATAACCAATATAAGATCATCTATATTCCTATTGTTTTATAATAATATGTATCTATTTCACTTCAACACATATAGTAAATTTTCTTTAAAATTGAGGGGAAACATATTTGAGACAGAGATTAGAGCTTATAATTGGTTCAATTACTTGTAAAATTTTGAGATTGTATATAGTATTTGTCATTATGTTGTTCTCTATTGATTGAGCCTATCTCTTATTATTTTCACCTTTTAGATTTGTTCTTTAAAGGTCAAACGCTTACAACCTCTGTTTTCAACACCGGAAACAAATGAAATGGTTATCTGCGAATGAAAAATACATAAAATAAAAATAGAAATTACAAAATTCAAGACATTTTTTAAAATCTTTCATGCTATGGAACCGAGAAAGTTGCAAAATCAAGAATAATTAATTATGATATGTAAAATAATTGATTATTCACAAAATAATTGTAAAATAATATATTTATTTTAAATTATAATATAATGAATAATTAAAATAAATAATATAATGATAAATAAATAATTTTGATTTCAACATTTTATAAAATAAATTATTTGAATATTTAATAATTAATTTAACTAACTTGGTTTTTTCTTACTAAATTAATTATAAAATACTAAAATAATTTATTTCATAAATGCCTTTTTAAATTCGTATGTAATATAATAAATAAATATTTATTAATAAACTTTATTATTATAATAAAATAAACACAATATTTTGTTCATATATATTTTCTATTAAAATAAAAATATTTAGTAACAAATAGATTTTAATTTTAATTCTTTTATTAATATTTATGTTTCTATTAGTTGTAATAAAATATTATTAAAACAAAATTCAAATTTAAAAAATATTGATTTTTTTATCACATCTACCTCAAATTTTACTCAAATCTATTCAAAATTCTTTAATCTAAATAAACTCATTATCTCCTCTCATTTTCTTTTATTCTTAATTTTTTCACCCCATTAATAACAAAAGTAATATATATATATATATGTTTGCTAATTTATGTAAGGGATTTTTTAGTTGGTACATTTTAACAAAGTGTATCAAATTTTAGATTATAAAAATGTTCCTGTTAAAAAAGAAAACCAACTTTAAATCCAAGGGTATTTTAATAATTTTAAAATATAATTTAAAATAAAACAAATTAAAGGTAGTTATTAAAAATCCTGATTGGTTCGAAAGAAGTTATTAGCTTTTATTCTATTTTTAATTTTTAAAAATAACTACCTTTTATTTTATTTTTTATTTTAAAAAACAACTACCTTTAAAAAATATAATGGTTTAGGGTTTAAAGTTTATATAACCCGTCCGGGTTTATAGAACCCGTCTGGGTTTATAAAACCCTTCTGGGTTTATAGAACCCGGGTTTATAAAACCCGTATGGGTTAAAAAAACAACTACCTTTTATTTTATTTTTTATTTTAAAAAACAACTACCTTTTAAAAAATATATAATAAAAACTAATAACTTCTCTCGTGTAGTGAGGATTTTTAATAACTACCTTTAATTTTTTTATTTTAAATTAAATTTTAAAATTATTAAAATACCCTTGAATTTAAAGTTGATTTTCTTTTTTAACAGGGACATTTTTGTAACCTAAAATTTGGTACACTTTGCTAAAATGTACCAATTGAAAAACCACTTTACGTAAATTAGCAAATCCTATATATATATATATATATATATATATATATATATATATATATATATATATATATATATATATATATATATATATATATATATATATATATATATATATATATATATATATATATATATATATATATATATATATATATATATATGGGGTTTGTTAACACGCGTACACCTATTTTTCAGTTG
The DNA here is from genome assembly GCA_036885675.1 of Vigna mungo. Lineage (NCBI taxonomy): Eukaryota > Viridiplantae > Streptophyta > Magnoliopsida > Fabales > Fabaceae > Vigna > Vigna mungo. The sequence goes on from CP144699.1 coordinate 31,921,886, forward strand.
GTATGTTTTAACAATGTGTACCGGATTATAGTAGACAAAAATACCCTCATTTATCATGGATTCTAAGTTTTAAGGTCAAGGATATTTAAATAATTTTCATTCTCAAAACTAAAAAAAAAAAAACGGTCAAACCCTTACTCACCTCCCTCATTCTTCTCAACCCTTTCTCTTTCATCTCTCTCACTCCAACATTTTTTCTGTTATCCCTACTGTTGCTCCAATTGAAAAAAAGAATCGAAAACCCTTGCCAAATACAATTAAAAAGCTCCCTAGGAGTATAATTCTTTCAATTCTAGGTTGTAATCTTACATCATGTATACCATACCAAAGAAAGGAAAACAAAACACTTTGTGTAAAGGGAAAAGGATAATAGAGGGAAATATCTTGTTCTTTAAAAATATAACGAAATGTGGTGTAGATGTGTAAATGATGTATGAAAATTTAATTGATTTATGAAGGTTTTATTTACATGATTTAATTTAAAAATGAAATTTAATAATAATAAGAATGAAAAATATATAACACATCCTTCAAATGAAGGAACAGAGCAAGAGCAACAAATTACGATGTCGTAGGTTGTTTTATGTGGCTGAGGGAGAGTATGGAGACGAAAGAGAAACAAATTGGATAAGTGAGGAAGGTGGATTAGGGTTAGGCAAGTTTTTTTGATTTTTTTTTTTAATTGGGGCAACAGTAGGGATGACAGAGAAAATGTTGGAGTGAGAGAGATGAAAGAGAAAGGGTTGAGAGGAACGAGGGAGGTGAATAAGGGTTTGGGAGTTTCTTTTTTTAGTTTTGAGAATGAAAATTATTTAAATATCTTTGACCTTAAAACTTAGAATCCATGATAAAATGAGGGTATTTTTGTCTACTATAATCCGGTACACATTGTTAAAACGTACCAACTGAAAAACAGATGTACGCGTGTTAACAAACCCATATATATATATATATATATATATAATTCTGTCTGGGAGAGGTCGTTTAATCTATTTTTCTATGTCAATCCAAATATACCACAATGCCTTCTATTGATCTTGTTTTTCAAATTCTGAAGCTAAATTAGATACAAATGAAGAAATATACAAAATGTATTTTGAACAATATTTGAATTGGTATGATATGCTTTTTGAATCTCTAATAAAATGTAGCACAAATTTAGCTATCCCTAGCCCTTTATTTTTTATGTGTAGCATAAATAGTCCTCCTCTCATTCAATTTAAAGCATCCAAAATAATACACTATTTATTATCAGTGCAAAATATAAGTTATAACACTATTTATTTTGTTGTGTCCCAGAGTGAGGCAATCAATAAAGGAATTTGTTGTATTTGTTAAATTTGATTAATTTTTTAATTCAAAATATATTTAAAAAATAGAAATAAAAAATAATTTGTTAACTGTGAGATTAAGACAAGATATATGATTTAACAGAGTAATGATGACTTCTAGAAGGACTAATTAAGAAAAAAAAATCTTATACTAAAATAATATAACTTCCAATATTTTATATCTTTTAAAAAGATGTTGAGATTTATGGAATAAAGAATACTATTGTCAAACTTACAAATAGCTTACTAAAATAATATAAATAAGAACAACCGATCTTAGTTGCATCAATAGCCGTAAATCATAATTATATTTTGATTTGTCAAGATTGATATTGATAACAAAATATGTTCCACTCTCACACAGTAAAAGGAAATACAGTTACTATATATAGAATATATAGAAAATACTATTCTTACTATTTATAATTATATAAATGAGAAGAAAACAATATCGTAAAATAAGTAATGTGAAGAATAAAGATCAATAAAAAGAATAAATACTACGAACTCTTTAATAAAATAATATTATCTACACGCTTACTCGAACAGCACTATACTAAGTGTAATTAGATGTGCTTAAACATAAGCCTTATCATACAATCAAATAGCTTAATATTGGTGTGGCTTGAAGTATTCTAGTCATCCACGTAAACTATACAATTATATATAACTACTTTAATTTTTGTAGGCAGAGTTCAAAAGAGTTTCATCAACTAATAAAAGTTATAATAACTATTATTTTTAAAATAATTATTATAGCAACCAACGTTTTTTCTATCAGCAAACTTGTCCTACATTTCACTTTACAATTCAATTACAATGTCAAACTCTTATACAATACATAAAAAAAAATTTCACTTGTATAAAATATATTATTGTATGCATACTGACTCACATACCATTTAGTAAATAATAAAATAAATAATTTTGTAAGTGATAAAAGTAAAAATGTACTTCATGTGCATCAAGACCACAAAACATTTTAAATAATCATAAATAACTTTTAAATTGAGCCATCAAGAAAGGCAAAGAGAGATATATTTTTTAAAAGTGGAAGTTGTGATCACTGATTAACCATCCAAAACAAGGCGATTAAAACCTCATAATTTGTCTTCATATTAAACGTTAATTTTCTTTCTTTCTGAAGATGTTAAAGCAGTGTTCGACAGCAGCTATTGTCGCAATCTGATATAATCTTTTCAGAAGGTGGATACCGAAAGCATGAAATTAACATAACTGTTGTAGATTTTTTGATAAGTAATAATCACATATTATTCTTGGAAATCTGTGTTAGATTTGAGATTGAGGTAATTGGAAGATGTTCTGTCTCGATTTTCTTTGTAGTAGGTGATGCTATCGTGGGATGGGGTCTCAATAATCTTTACCATGATCAAGACACATATCACGAATAATTAAATTTATATAATAATCACTATGCCATGCAATAATTCTCATCAGTTAATCAAGCTTTTTACATTGGTAAACGAGCTTCTAATTAATGACAAACTATGTTGTTAATTTTCAGCAGTTCGATTTTTCAAATAAAGGTAAGGATTAAGAATAATGTGAATTAACTAAGGAGTAATGATTTATGAGATAAATTTGTATTTGAAAAGCAACTTTGCAATAGACTATAATAGTAAAGCCTTTTTTTAACTTTCTAATTTAGATTTAGATATTTTTAATCTATTATTGTCCACTGCCGACAACAGATTAGAAAAGACAGAAAACTAATAACTATAAAAAAAAATAATGCATATGACAACACCGAAATAAAAAAATTACACTATTAGCATATTCTCATCAAATTCTTTTCTTTATTAATAAAAGATTCGATGATGTGTGGTTATGTTATTGCAATTAAAAGTTTAACTATTACCACAATCGCTTGAAAAGGACTTAAACTTTAATTTATTTTCTTAAAAAGAATAGCACACAAGTCTTCTTTAACTTTAGTTTTTAATTTGTTGTGTATAGATTTTTATAAATTTTAACATTCTCAAACTCGTGTAAAATACGAGATATTGTTAGTTATTTTAATATTTTATTCTTAAAACTACCATCTTTTGGTTTGAAGTTGATCATGTTTCTTAAAGTGTTTTGGTTAAAGAGATTCTAGCGAGTGTATCAAATAAACATTTATTGTGTGTTAGCTTGCTATGAAAATCTGACATTGAAAGAAGAACATTGTAATATGGAGTACTAACCGAGCAGGGAGAGAGCACCATAGAGTCTGAAGTCTCAACCTTAAGCCCAACCCCAAGCCAGCTTGCAAAGCACTTACCAAACACACCTATAGGCTTTTCTTCCTGCACTACGCTTTTTCCTTCTTGCACCCCCATTAAAACTATATCCCCAAACTACCCTCATTAAAGTTATAATAAAAATTCCCGCAACTTTTTCATTTTTAGTTTGAATATTTAAAAAAATAAATTATATATATATATATATATATATATATATATATATATATTCTCGAATACTCAATCCAAAATATATATTTTTTAAATTAAATGCTTTAAAAAATATTTGTGAATTTAAAAATTTCTTTGGAAATAACCAAATATAAAAATATATTTCAAAATAAAATTTTGTAAATGCATTACATTTACCTTTATTTTTATTTGTATAAGTAAGCAGAACATTTCATTTTACATAATTATATATGCGTGGTATATGTCGACGATTAAGTACGCATATTAAATTTATTTTATGTTTAAAAATGGTATAAAAACGTGTACGGTTGAAAATTTTAAATACAAAAGTTCTATAATTTAAGTAATTACATAGCCAAACATGTTATATAAAATATGTCATATGAAGAAGTTAGATGTCTACTCTGTCCTGTTAGCTATAGGGTTTAGATCATTACTCCATTAATGCGGAGTTCCATTACCTGTAAGAAGAAAGGGATAATGTCATCTTTGACCTAATTTTCCTGCAAAAGTTGCAGCGAGAATATTAATTATATAAATTTATAGAATGGTAATAAAAAAAATATTAGGTCATCAAATTTGCAAGCTTTAAAATAAAAAAGTTAGCTAAACCAAAAGTTAACAAAATCAAACAAGTTGAGTCAATTGAATGCAAACACCTAATTAATATAGTTGAGTTTAGTTGAAGCAAATCAGATGGTTGGAGTTCAGATGTTACTGTAAAACTCATGAACACCTAACACCAGTATAAAAGTAGTTTCATCATGAACTAATTGATCCAAATACATTTGTTTAAGATGGTGTTGGGGTGAGGTAGATATACCAAAATACAAGTACATTAACATGGGTAGCACTAGCATGCACCTCTCAGAAATCAAAGCAAAAGGAGCGAGGTGCAGCAGTAGCATTGTGACAGAAAACGAACACAACATGACTCATTCCACGGTGATGATGAATGCTCCTGCATTCCCAACACAAATAAGGCTTTGCTTTTTCGAAGTTCTTCCCAAAACTACCATAGCAACATCTTTCTTCATCATTTTGTACGTGTTTAATACACTGTAAGAAGTGGCCTTCTTATAAACACCGAGAGTAATGATTAAGAGAAAATGCACTCGGGAGAGAAAGAGGATATATTTGATTAGTATATGGATTCCCTGGTTTAAAGTTCCACTTTAAGTCAATCTCAAACAAAAGCAAGAGTGTATCAAATTTAACCTGAGCTTGGTTTATGATCTGTGGAGTAGTCTGAGTCAGACCACACTTTTGCAGCTGCAAATTTTTTTCACAACCTCACTGCGCAATAACTTTAACGTTTTTCTCAAGAGTGGAGAAAGATTACATTAATAGAAGTAAAAACAGCCAAGTTTAATGCTTAGTGTCGTGTCAAACATCAACTCTCTCAAAGCAGCAAAAGCTAATGGGTGCAAAATCATTGCCAGTAATGACATCTGATATATACATTTTGTAAATCAGACACATGATCTGTGGAATGGAGCGTGGAAGCTAATCTCCAATAATGTGATCTGATTGTGTATTTTATGTGATATCTTGTTAAAGGATTGAATACCTTTTTTCGCAGAAACTTGACATAATTGTAGCCAAGTATTTTGCCTTGTGTATCTTTTCTGCTTTTGTTTATCTTATGTTTCCTTGGTCCCTCCTCTCCAAACAAGTTTTACACGTTATTTTTTATGTTATTATAATAAAAACACAGCATGCAGACGAGACAACTGGCTGGAGGATATGAATTTTTTATAGGAGAGGGTATGAAATATTGGAAGTTTGAAACTTCATCTATATGATAAGATAGAAATTTACATGGAGATTTGAGAAAACTTTTCAAATTTTAAGTTAATTTGACGCTTGAGAGATAACGAAAATCGTTTGACTGAAAAAAAATTTACAAATTACACAAAAATTAGGAATTAAAAAGAATAAAAATATTTTTTTTTGTTTTTCAAATTATCTAATAAATGAACACTTAAAATTTGAGAATTAAACATTGTCAATTGAAAAAAATAACAAATAGATATGCTAAAAATTAGAAATAATCAAATATGAGACATGAAACCATTATTGATTACATGAAATTGATAATTCACCATTTAAACATAAGTACATAAAAAATGTATAATCAGAATAAAAGAAAAAATACCTTAGACATGTGAATCAATTTTATAGACATAGATATAGTCAAACAATAAAAAAAATTGAAGAAAAAGGTTAAATATGTTTTTCGTCCCTTATGTATTACACGATTTTGGTTTTAGTTCCTACTAAAAACTTTGATGGTTTTTAGTCCTCATAGTTTTGAAACTCTTACTATTGGTCCTTAAAATTGGACGGCGTTAAATTTTGTTAGATGTGGCAAACGGCGAAACCACGTCTTATTTCAGCTTCACTCTTCACTCTCTACCATGTTGCTTTTTTTTTTTTTTATTATTGAAGAGATTAAGTGATTGCCACATCAATGAAGAATACAATCATCCGTCTTCCCTTCATTCATTCATTTCCACTGCTCTGATCGAACCATTTCCCTCACACTATCCACCATTTCACAATAGCCAAATCAAAATCCTCTGAGAAACCACGTAGCAGAACAAAAATGACCGAAGAGGACAAGCCCATAGCCTCCATCGTCAGCCACCAGCACCACCACCTTTTGCCGCAGCCACTACCTCGTCCACCACCACAGTATGGCAGCTTCCAAGGCGTCGCCAACTACTCTCCTCCGCTTTCCCCAACCCGTTCCACCGACTGATGCCCTCAACGTCGGTCCTCTTCTACCGTACTACTTGGGATACCAAGTTGTACCCGGTATGGCCTTTGATTCTTATTTTTTGTTTAGTCTCCTAGTTTTGATTTGGGCTTGGAAAAGAAATGGGCCAAATTTGGTTTCTGGAATGGTGATTCATGTGATGGTTTGGAACAAAGATCGGACTTTCGAGATAAGTTTAGCTTTGTTTTGTTCTGCTTGATTTGTACTGTAAGAGAGAAAGATAAAGTTAGGGTCAACTGTTTGTTTGTGGAAATTTGGGGTTTAAGGAAAAGTTTCTGCTCTTGGGTTGACTTGGCTTTTGTGAGTAAGACTTTATTTTTGTTTGATCTGTGGAGATTGGTAGTGGTTGTAAGTGTGGTGACTGGAGTATTGGGAGAATCTTGTTCACAGTTTGATGTTGTAGAGTTCAATTGATTCGATTTTTGCTTAATCATTGATGTGACAATCACTTAATCTCATCAATAAAAAAAATAAAGCAACGTGGCAGAGAGAAGAGGAAAGTTAGCATAAGACGTGGCCTCGCCGTTTGCCACATCCAACAAAAGTTAACGCCGTCCAATTTTAAGGACTAACAGTAAGAGTTGCAAAACTACGAGGACTAAAAACCATCAAAGTTTCGAATAGGGACTAAAACCAAAATTGTGTGATACTTAAGGGACGAAAAACATGTTTAACCCAAAAAAAATATGTAAAGAAAAAAAATTATGAAAATTATATATATATATATATATATATATATATATATATATATATATAACAATAGTGTGTGTTTATACTATAGCATCCGAAATTTCACAAATTGAAAAGGCAATTACAATTCAAGGAAATAATTTTGTATGAATGAGCTTTTTGATAATGCTAAATATTACCATTATCTAAGCACCATTTCAGTAGCAAAATCAACTCTTCTTTAGCTTATTACTTTCTTAAATCCTCTCTTTTATCTTGTTTTAGTGTTTATCTATATTTTGGGATATCATGTAAATAATACTCTAATCCCCTGTTTTTAAGCCATTTTTATGTTAGGAAGATCCTCCATTTCATTGAACAGCCTCGGCCAACCACAAAAGCAAGTAAATCTGCATAGAATTGGAGAAATTAGCCAGAACGCCTAGCGTTGAGAGCTCAGGCCAGACACTAAGCGCCATCCATTGATGAAGAAGTGTTGATTCCAGAAAGTTGGCGTTGAGCGCCTAAGCCAACGCTAAGCGCTACAATTTGCGAAAGTTGCGCCCAGGGCACTGAAAACCCAACGTTGGGCACCTAATCTCCATAAAGTTGGTGCTGAGCACTGGCGGTGCTGATGTGGCAGATCTGCTTTATTTAAGTCGAGAATGCAAAGAGAAAAGGGTCTTTGGTTCCTTGGAGGTGCGATTTCATGGCGGAAGCTCATGGAGGGCTTGAGGAGGTTGTGGGAACATCTCCTCCTCTTCCTTTGGGTTTCCTCTTCCTTTGGGTTTCCTTCTTCTTCCATCTTCCATGTTTCTAAGCTCTAGGGTTCTCCATGGAAGTAGAAAACCAGATTCATCTTGTTAGGGTTAGATGTAGCCTATGAACTCTTGTGTAATGGATGATTGATTCGTATATATATGTCTTTTCTATCTATTGCTAGTATTCTTGTTTCCGATCTTAAAGCTTGCATGTAATGGGGACGTTCATGACTTAATTTTAGGGTTTCATGATTATCGGGACGTAAGATGGAACCTAGAATTGAAACAAGAGTCCTTGTGGTCATTGATTCTAGGGATGGAAGATGATTCACATGTTGTCTTAAGATCCTAGCTCACTAATGCGGGTTTGTCTGTTAGATTTTCTAAGGGAATAGAGTTTAATAGGGAAAACCTAGGCTCTTTCACCTAAGGGATTAGGGCTAGAGTGTTTTAGTGGATTGACTTTAGTAAATTGACGGAGAGATGAAATTAGGTATACACAAGAGTGAATTGGTGAAAACTAACCTTAACATTATCATTTCATACCATTTCTAGTCTTTTCCATTTCTAAGTGCCTTCAATACCAAAGTCCAACCTCTAATTGTTTGTGAACTTATCTTTTTGCACATATTCTTAAACTATGAGTTGTTCTTGAGTCTAAATGAGTTGTTAATAGTGTAATTAACTAGTATTGCACGAGTCTCTTAGGAAATGATACTTGGTCTTACCATTTTATATTACTTGAACGATTTGGTACACTTGCCAATGAGTTAACACTTTGTAAGTAAATATCTAGCAATTTTTAAATTCAATGGGAACAATTAATGGTCTGTTTAAATTAACTTATTGTCAACACCTAATTTTGCCCGGGTAGTGAAAAATGTGTTTTATTGGCTTTTTATTGTTTTCCTTTTATTTTTTTTTATTATTTTACTTTATTGTTTTATTCTTTGTTTACTGTGTTGAGATTTTGGTTTTTTTTATTATTAATTTCTATATTCATTTTGTTTTAATATAGTTAATTAATTAAAATTAAAAAATTTTAATTAAATAAAATTGAAATAAAAAATATGCGTGGGAAGAATGGGTAAAAGGAGAGGCGTGTGTTGGAGGATAGGAAACAGGCGCGTGTGCTGATAGGGGAGACGAAAAACAGAATTTGGTGAAAAAAAAAAGACGGTTACAGAGGAGATTGAAAAAACAAAAAAAAGCTTAACAGTTTCAGCACCAGAAAGAAAGAGAGCATAGGAGGATCGTCTTTCATCATCCATCTTGAAGGGCATTGGATTTTGGTCTTTAGCTCTCGAATATTCAATCACAGCTCGAAAAAACTTGCTTCCTCAAGAGCAACTCTGCACATCATCGGGTAAACAATTCTTCGCATTAACAGTCTTGTGTGTAATGTTGTATACTGGATATTATTTCTCTGCTTGCCATGGTGTCATGGGGAAATATCACCTCATCATCGCCGATCACTATGTTTTCTTTTGAACTTCATCACCATTGTTCTTACATTCAGAGTTGGCTTTAGCTAGATTGCTCAGATTTTATTCCATTTTCTCTACTCGAAACTTCAGTGCTAAACACCACCAAAGAACAATACAAACATCTTCATTATCTCGACATTCTTTTCTCAACGGCACTGAACCCTCCTTCTCAAATTAACCCAAAACCAATAACAACCCAAAATTATCTCCACAAAAATTGTACCATATTGTCATCTCCACCGGAATCATTATGTTCGTCCCCTGGAACTCCACGGCTTTGTCCATTCCCTACTATCAACACACAAAAAATCCACAATCTCATCCTCTACACTACAACACAGAAAAATCCTCTTTGTGACCAAACGCCCTTTACCTGCAAGAAAAAAAACAACCAAATATCCAAACGTGAACTATAGGAACAAGAACCACAACCCAAAGTAGGGACCGATTTCCAGCACCCACACACACACAGCTAAACTCAGAAACAGTTTCCCTTTTATTATTCATTCTGCATTTTGGAGCACGGTCCATTGTTGTTCCTAGCGACGCCATTAGAGATGGCGCAAACAGGGAGAGAAACTGGTTTTTATCTGGTGGTGTGAGAAAGTGAAGAAGATTAGTGGCGCGCTGATGGAGGAGATGGTGGAGTCGACGCGGCGGTCATGGAGGTTCACGATTTGAGATGGCGTTTCTGGTTCGCGAAAAGGGGTTCACGCGGTGACTGCTATGGTTGAGTGACTAGGATTCAAAGTGGCTTCGGTGGCCGGCAGAAGGTGACAGTCGGTGTTGCGGTGTCGTTTGGTCATTTGGCCGGCGAAAGTTGGAGGAGACGTCTTTCTAGAGGAGTCTGAGGATGAGTTTGGAGTTCTCTTCGAATGAGAACCTCCTAGAGGGTTTGGGGGTGGAAAACCCTAGGGTTTCTGAAGAGTGGATTTGGGCTTGGGTCTTTTTGTTTTTTTATTATTATTATTTCCTACACCCCCGTTTTTGCTCTCATCACACCCTCCATTCCCTGTCTGGCAAACAATAAAGGAAGCCTAGGGCTGGGCTGGTGGATTGGCTTTTCTTCCTGGCAACGAGAAATCCCTATCTGCACCCCACTTTGTTTAAAAAAAATAAGGGATTAGACCAAAGTATGCTATCTCAGGCTGCACCCTTTTTTTTTCGGCCATACACCCCTACGTTATTGGGCGGGCCTGTCCGAGTTATTTGAGATGAACCTCTGTTTTTATCTTTACACTCCTATGCTTATTGGGTAGTTCTTTTATTTTATTTCATTTTTATTATTATTATTATTATTATTCTGTTTTTTTGTGTTTGATTGTTAATATTTACTACATATAACCCCCTTTACATGATTTCCCCACTCCCATACCTTGTGTAAAATAAATAAACAAAATAAAATTAAAAAATATTATTTTAAGGGTTCTAGCGCATGTGTGATCGCACACATCGTCCTTGTGCTAGAAAACCCTTTCCTTTTTATAAATAAAATTAAAAAATAATGTTTTAAAGGTTCTCAGCACGTGTGTGATCTCACACATCGTCCTCGTGCTGGGACCTTTCTTCCTTTAATAAAATTAAAATAATAATGTTTTAAAGGTTCTCAGCACGTGTGTGATCGCACGCATCGTCCTTGTGCTGGGACCTTTCTTCCTTTTACAAATTAAAAATAATAATAATAATGTTTTAAAGGTTCTCAGCACGTGTGTGATCGCACGCATCGTCCTCGTGCTGGGACTTTTCTTCCTTTTACAAATTAAAAATAATAATAATAATAATAATGTTTTAAAGGTTCTCAGCACGTGTGTGATCGCACGCATCGTGCTCGTGCTGGGACCTTTCTTCCTTTTACAAATTAAAAAAAAAATAATAATGTTTTAAAGATTCTCAGCACGTGTGTGATCGCACGCATCGTCCTCGTGCTGGGACCTTTCTTCCTTTTACAAATTAAAAAATAATGTTTTAAAGGTTCTCAGCACGTGTGTGATCGCACGCATCGTCCTCGTGCTAAGAACCTTTTTTTTCCTTCTATATCAAAAAAAAAAAAAAACAAAATACAGATTTCTCAAACAAATTTTCCAACCAACTTTGGAAGAACTACGTAACCCTGATTTCTCAGTCTTACTGAGAATACGTAGGAGTAAGGTCAATCCTTGTCGGGCCCAAAAAACTAAAAAAACATATTTTGTTTTCTTTAGAATTTTATTTTTAGGGGAAATTAAACATTTTGAAAACCACATCGAATTTGCGCATTTAATTAAAGGTACTGCCTTCGGGCAGGCGTGTAGGGTGCTAATACCTTCCCTACACGTAACCGACTCCCGAACCTGAGTCTGGTTTTCCAATTGACCAAGCCTTATCCTTTTTATGGTTTTTTTCCATAGTTTTCCAGAATAAACTATGGTGGCGACTCCAAATTTTATTTTCAAAAAACGTTTTCCTTTTTTGGATCGTCGTCCCGTCGCGATTTTCCGGTTGCGACAGATGGCGACTCCATTGGGGACTTGAGAGAGTCAGGCCATTTAATTAGAAGCATGAATGCGATGTGGTTTTGTTTTATGTTTTTCTTCCCCTTTTTCTTTATTTATGTTGGAAATAACTGCAATAACTGTTGAATATTGAACCCTAGGGTAGGAAACATGCTTATATCTGCCTGGGAAAATTTTCTGGTTGTTTTGCAGGTGAGGGTTTGGGTGCATTGCATTCTCCCTTCACACACACACCTTATGCATCTATTGAGTGAGGCCCTATACCCGGGTCTGAGCGTAACTTAGAATTAGAGGAGTTGTGTAGCGGTGTCACTCTGGGATGTACTTCCTGTCTGGCTATCGTGAGAACTCCAACTAGAGTCTGTTCTCTTCACTTGTGTCTCCTCATCTAGTTGATTACTCGACTGTTGTGGAGATGCTATGAAGGGGGCCATAGCTCTAGTGACCTTTGACCTTTAGGTTTAGGGAACTATCCTAGTGAAATTGCATATAGATGACCTTGAACTCGAAGTAGTGAACCTTTATTAGGGCACGAAGGGAGAAGTATGTATCCATGTAATCCTCACGCTGTTTGTTCTTTTTGAAAATAATGATATTATATTATCATGCATTATATTTTGTAAGTCATGTTTTTTACTTTATTATCATGCATCATATTTATACATCATTTAGTAACATGTTGGTTTTAGGGGAAATCACAGGTATACAATTGACTTCACACGAGATGGATGTTGACACAAGATTTGATGCTACACGGCATACCAACTCCGCCATTTTAAGAAAGAAGACTAGCCTAAGGACACATGTTGGAAATTTGACCGGGTTGATAAAATTTAGGCCGAAGACTAAAGACCATACAGAGAGAAGCTTTCGAGAGGAAATATGGGAATTTATTGAGTTTAATGAAGGTGAAAGTACAGTTGCCCGCTATTACAGCTCTAGCTCAGTACTATGATCCTCCACTGAGAGGTTTCACCTTCCAGGACTTCCAGCTGGCCCCAACTGTAGAAGAATTTGAGCATATTCTGGGCTTGCCACTAGAGGGTACCAAGCCATATCAACACTTGGAGCATCATGCCTCTGTTTCTACCCTTGCTGCTATAATGAAACTACAGCCCAATGAATTGGAGAACCGGTTGATAATAAGACATCAAATACGGGGGCTGACACAAGGATACCTTGAACAATATTTGCATGATCTGGGCGATAGGGAAGAATGGGAGACCTTCATAAATGTACTAGCCCTCGCTGTGTTTGGCATTGTTCTTTTTCCCAAGCTGGAGGACTTTGTAGATTACACTGCTATTGATGTCTTTGTAGCAAAAAAAACGAGATCAGAAAATCCCGTAACAGCAATCCTCGCAGATGTGTATGGGACTTTGAGTTTTTGACATGAGAGAAAAGGGAAGAAGATTTTTTTGTTGTTTGCCGGCATTATATGTGTGGATGACAGCACGAGTATTTAAGGGGGTAGTCGATGTTAGAAGTTCACCTGAGAATCTGTCGCATCAAGGAGGTAATGGGTGGGCTCTTTTCTTTGCCGGTTTGAGAGAAGGAAACGTAAAATGATGCCTTCCTTGGCTTGAGGCTAAACCACCTATCCAATATTGTGGCAATTTTCCTAACGTACCCCTCATAGGTGCTAGGTATTGTATTAACTACAATCCTGTTTTGGTACAAAGACAGTTTGGATATCCTATGAAGGGAGCGCCTTCACCAGATTATCTCACAGCCTTCTTCATCTATTATGAGGACAGACATTGTACTGAAATGTTGAGGAGAATCAGAAGTGCCTGGGAAAATGTGGTGCGAGCAGAGAAGGACCTAAGGAGTGGAGTGGTAGACAGCAAAATCACTTATCATACATGGATTCTGGAAAGGGTAAAAGAGGTCAAGCTACCTTTCAAGCCAATCAAGGATCAATCGGCTAATGAAGGACCATCCCAGGCCCCAGAAAGTGAAGAGGTGAAACAATTGAGAGCTGAGATGGAAAAATTGAAGGTGAGGAATGCTAGGTTGGAAAACGAATTACAGAGGGCGCGTAATGATCTTGTGGATATGAGGAACGATAATGAAGAAAAGTCGCGGGCTTATGAAAACATTGTCAAAAGCCAAAAGGCTGAGAGTGATTATACATTTCGAGTGAAGCAGGATCTTGCGGCCGCGAGTAAAGAATTATCCATGAAGAATGTGGCTTTAGAAGAAGGCAGACAGTGGAAACAGCTCTATGAAGAAGCCAAGAGAGAAAAAAGGGAAGCCCTAAAAAGACTAAGAGAAGTGCAGGTCCAAGCACAAGAAGCAGGGCATCAAATGAAGGAGATGGCTACATCATTTGAGGCGGAGTTGAATCAGGAACGCTGGAGGTTGGCAGAGGCTGAAAAGGAGTATCGAGCCATGTTAAAGCAAATGGAGGATTACATTGAGGAGCAGGAGGAGCGATGGAGGTCGATGGAGTTTGAAGAAAGACATCAGGCCTTGATAAAGCGAATGAAAGAGCACATCGCAGAGTAAGAAATCACTGTAAAGCATTGGAAGGAAAGCTTCTCTCAGTTGGCTGCTTTGGCAAATGGGGCAATTGAAGACATCCCTAGAATGGTGTTGAATGCTGAAGCAAGTACTCATTTTTATAACCCACCAGCGGAAATAGAATTGTTTATTAATCATTGTAAATGGTTAGTGGGAGAGATGAAATCTTTCATTGCCCGGGTGCGGGATTGATGTACATTAGAATTTTCTTTAAATGTAATGAGTTGAATTTTCTTTAAATGAAAGACGCGGGATGTTCGTTTGATATTGGCTTGTGTTAATTATTCATCAGTAATGTCATCGGAATCCTGTGATTTCCACTTATTACTAGCATGCATCATGTTTTCTTTCATTTTGCATTTTTCATCCTTATCTAATTTAATTTAATAAAAATAATCATTAGTACAAGTGAAAGAACAACGACAAATTTTCCACGACATCCATACAGGACCAGAGCTAACTCGAAGGTCATGGAGAATTGGGAGCAGTCGCATGAATCTATTAAGGCTGATGTCAACCAATTGAAGGATCAGATGGCCCAAATCTTGGCAGCTCTCGAGGCCCTGAAGACTACTGGAGGGTTTACGCCTGCGCAAGTTGAGGGAAGTGCTCAGTATTACCCTCCGTTATTCAGTGCTGGGGGCCAATCTGTTCCTTTCCCAATGTACGGATTACCTCCAGACTACACTCCACCCGGGGGAGAATACACAGAAGGGGAACATGCTTCATTCTCTTTCCCTATCACTGCCAACGTACCACCAATCGGTACTCAGGGACCTGTTATAATGTCCGCACCCATGGTAAGTGAAGGAATGAATGCAAACACGTCTGATGGGATCCGAGTAACTCCGGTGCCTCATGTGATTACCGGAGAGGGCTTTTCTGCTAAGGCTGTACCACATACTTCGTTCCAATGGGTAATCAGTAATGTCGACGGAGCAAAGGATAAACTGGAGAGCCTGGAGGCGAGATTGAGGGCTGTTGAGGGATTTGAAAGTTATGGTTTCGGAGATGTTGCCAGATTGAGTTTGGTTCCTGGCGTAAAAATACCACATAAGTTCAAGGCGCCAGAGTTTGAGAAGTATAAGGGAAATACATGCCCTAAGAGCCATCTGACCATGTATTGCAGAAATATGGCTGCATATGCTTATGATGAGCAGCTGCTCATCCATGTTTTTCAAGATAGTTTGGCTGGGGTGACATTAAACTGGTATACTCATTTGGAGCCATCTCGGATCCGTTGCTGGGCGGATTTGGCTGATGCTTTTGTGAAACAGTACATATACAATACGCATGTTGCGCCAGATCGTTTACAGTTGCAAAACATGTCGAAGAAGGATAAGGAAACTTTTAAGGAATATGCCCAACGGTGGAGGGAACTAGCGGCACAGGTTGAGCCACCTCTCTATGATAGAGAGATGGTGGCGATGTTTATAAATATGCTCCAACCACCATTTTATGAACACATGGTTGGGAATGTGACTTCAAATTTTGCTGATATTATTATAATTGGTGAAAGGATAGAGATTGGGATGAAAAATGGGAAGATTGCATATGGCTCGTCAGTGGTTGCAAACTCAAAAAAACCCAATTTCAACCCAGGAAAAAGGAAGGAAGGTGATGTGCATGCAACATCTGCAATCCCCGTATGGAGAGGGCAGACTCCCACTCATAACTATCGACCGTACTTGGGTCAACCTCCATATGCAACTAACGCGTCATTTGGTAATCAATTTAGGCCTCAGAACAGCCAGGGTACTATCAACCACAGTACATTCCGACTAATAATTGGAGGGGAGGTGCAAATGTAGGTCCCAATATGAATGTGGGTCCAAACACTTATCCGAGAAGAAACCAGGAAGAAATTTTACCTCAATCCCTACAACTTACACAGAATTGTTACCCCATCTCATAAAAAAGGGTTTGGTTGTTTTCTGTCCGATGAAGCCCTTGCAACCTCCATACCCAAGGGGATATGATGCAGAGGCCAAGTGTAGTTATCATGGAGGAGGCGTTGGTCACTCCACTGAGAGGTGTTTGGCTTTCAAGCATAAAGTTCAGACTCTAATTGATTCAGGGTGGTTGAAGTTTCAAGAGGATAAACCTAGCATTGAGGCCAATCCACTAGCCGGACATGGAGGTGCCTCGACAAATGCTGTGGAGGTGAAAGAACACGAGTTAGTAAGAAACGTGAGCGAGATTCAGAGCTCTAGAAGGTTTATCTGGAAAATGTTGCTGAAAGTGGGCCTTTTGAAAGCTGATTATGATGAGAGTATAGCATGCGCGTTCCACCAAGACATTGGGCACTCTATTGAAGAGTGCGTTGAATTTGAAAATATTCTGCAAGACTTGCTAGATCGAGGTTTGATGCAGGTGTGTTACCAGAACAATGAGGATGAAGTATTTGCACAAACTAATGATGAATCTAGTATGACTTTACCAGAACCATTGGTGATTCGTTTCACTAGAACCACCCCTTTACCACCAGCTCAAGGAAGGTCGCCCGTTGTCATCCATGTACCTGCCTCTTTTCCTTACAAAAGCGAAAAGGCTGTCCCATGGAGATATGGGACGCATGTGTTAGATGAAGTACAAGGCACTGATCCTGTCATCGAAAACATATCAGGTATAGGTGGAATGACAAGAAGTGGTCGAATTTTTACGCCACCAGAATTGGTAAGAGAAAGAACCAACGATAAAGAGGCAACGATAGCCGCAAAGGCAAAAGAGGGGAAGAGTGTACAAGCGGAGGAAACCCTTGAAAAGGAGGAGAAAAGGGAAGTATCTGAGGAGGAGGCATGTGAATTTTTAAAGTTCATACAACAAAGTGAGTATAAGGTGGTAGAGCAGTTAAACCGCATGCCTGCTCGGATATCCTTGTTAGATTTGCTTATGCATTCGGCATCGCACAGAAAGTTGTTAATGAAGATACTCAGTGAAGCTCACGTGGAACATGGTATTTCGCTGAATAAATTCGAGGGTATTGTTGGCAACATCGTTGCTAATAATTATCTCACCTTCACTGATGAAGAGATACCTGTTGAGGGGAGAGGTCACAACAAAGCTCTTCATGTATCTGTAAAATGCATGGATCACGTTATAGCGCGTGTGTTGGTGGATAATGGTTCATCTTTGAATGTTATGCCAAAAACAACGTTGGAGAAGCTACCTTATGAAGGAATACATATGAAGCCAAGCTCAATGATCGTGAGAGCATTTGATGGCAGCAAAAGGGAAGTAATGGGAGAAGTGGAGTTGCCGGTTCAAATTGGCCCATGCGTTTTCCAAATAACATTCCAAGTTATGGATATTCTACCGGCCTACAGTTGTTTATTGGGTCACCCTTGGATTCATTCGGCAGGGGTTGTGCCTTCTACATTACACCAGAAGTTGAAGTATGTTATGGGAGATAAACTGGTGATAGTATCAGGAGAGGAAGATCTTCACGTGAGGGGGCCATCATCCACACGTTACATTGAAGTAGCTGAAGAAGCACTTGAGACAGCTTTCCAATCATTGGAGATTGTGGGAAATACTTGTGTGGAGCCGTTTCCAGTAAATCCTCATCCATCATGTGCTTCCATTATGATGGCCAGGGTCATGCTGAGGGAAGGCTATATGTATGGGAAAGTTTTGGGCATATATGAGCAAGGGCGAGCATTCCCTCTAGAAATCGTTGAAAACAAGAACAGATATGGTTTGGGGTACAAACCTACTAAGGAAGACAGGAAAAGGGTGATTGAAGAAAGAAGAGAACGCAATCTGGCCCGTGCAGAGAGACGAGAGCCCAGAGAGAGCAAAATCCGCATTGGTGACATCAAGGAGAGTTTCCGCAGTGCTGGGTGGATTAACACTGGCCAGGTATCAACTGTGGAGAATGAGGACGAGCCTCAAAGCTCGGTTTTCGTGTGGGCTTGCTCCCTAAATACCGAACTCAACAATTGGGAAACACTGGATTTACCTGTGATGCTTAATGTGAATAAAATGTAATAGTTTTAATTAAGCCTATAGTTTTATTTGGGGCTTTAGAACTAATGTTTTGTGGATTGACCTTTTTACTTTATACTCAGCGTGATAATAGAATTGCATTTTACCATCATGTGGCATATTTCATCGTTTTTATTATTTATTTATACTTTTTCACAATTTTAAATAATGCAGATGTGACAATGATTGTTTTGAAAATAATGATATCAATATTCCCAATTTTGAGCACCCTATCAATAATACGGAAGATGATTTTGAAGACGATGTGGAACCCTCTCCGGAACTGTTGAGATTAGTGGAACAAAAGTCTAAAGAGATAAAACCCCATCAGGAGGAAATTGAAATGCACAACTTGGGAGAGGAGGATGAGATAAAGGAGGTGAAAATTGGTACTAATATGAAAATTGAAGTGAGAGAAAAATTGCGTATCCTGTTGAGGGAGTTTAAGGATGTGTTTGCGTGGTCTTATAATGACATGCCGGGTTTGGATACTGATATTGTGCAACACAAGCTTCCACTTAAGCCAGAGTGCCCTCCAGTCAAGCAGAAATTAAGAAGGATGAAGCCGAAAATGTCCCTAAAAATCAAAGAGGAAGTCCAAAAACAATTCGACGCTGGATTTCTGGCTATTGCTAGATACCCCCAATGGGTAGCGAACATCGTACCAGTGCCCAAGAAGGA
Organism: Vigna mungo; assembly: GCA_036885675.1. Taxonomy (NCBI): domain Eukaryota; kingdom Viridiplantae; phylum Streptophyta; class Magnoliopsida; order Fabales; family Fabaceae; genus Vigna; species Vigna mungo. Next base: position 31,941,037 of record CP144699.1, read on the forward strand.
TGGAAAGGTTCGAATGTGTGTTGACTATCGTGACCTGAACCGTACAAGTCCAAAGGATAACCTCCCGTTACCACACATCCACACTTTAGTTGACAATACGGCCAAGTTTTCGCTATTCTCATTCATGGATGGGTTTTCGGGGTATAATCAGATTAAGATGGCGCCAGAAGATATGGAAAAGACGACTTTTATCACGTTGTAGGGAACGTTTTGTTATAAGGTGATGTCTTTCGGGCTCAAGAATGCTGGGGCAACGTATCAAAGAGCGATGGTAGCACTATTTCACGATATGATGCATAAGGAAATTGAAGTTTATGTGGATGACATGATTGCAAAGTCTGAGTCAGAAGAGAAGCATATTTTCAATCTTAGGAAATTATTTGAGAGACTGAGAAAGTACAAACTCAAGTTAAATCCTGCCAAATGCACGTTTGGAGTAAAGTCTGGAAAATTGTTGGGCTTTATTGTCAGCCAAAGAGGAATAGAGGTTGATCCTGACAAAGTAAGGGCGATAACAGAAATGCCTGCGCCCAGAACAGAAAAGGAGGTTCGAGGTTTTCTGGGTAGATTAAACTACATTGCTAGGTTCATCTCCCAATTAACTGCTACTTGTGAACCAATGTTCAAGTTGTTACGGAAAAATCAGGCTGTAGTCTGGAATGAAGATTGTCAAGCTGCTTTCGAAAAGGTCAAACAGTACCTGCAAGACCCTCCTGTATTGCGTCCACCTATGCCAGGAAGACCGCTCATTTTGTATTTGACCGTATTGGATAATTCAATGGGTTGTGTATTGGGTCAGCATGATGAAGACGGGAAAAGAGAGCATGCTATATATTACTTGAGCAAGAAATTCACAGATTGCGAACAACGATATTCGTCGTTAGAACGAACTTGTTGTGCATTGGCGTGGGCTACTCATCGTTTAAGGCAATACATGTTGAGTCACTCTACTTGGTTGATATCTAAAATGGATCCTATCAAGTACATTTTTGAAAAGCCTGCTCTCACTAGAAGAATAGCTCGATGGCAAATGCTACTATCAGAGTACGACATTGTATATGTTACTCAGAAATCTATCAAGGGTAGCGCTTTAGCGGAATATTTAGCCCATCAACCCATTAGTGATTATCAGCCAATGCAACCTGAGTTTCCTGATGAAGATATCATGGCTTCATTTGCTGAGAACAAAGAGGTCAAAAATGGAAAAGCCTGGACGGTATTATTCGATGGAGCCTCGAATGTAATGGGGCATGGAATAGGGGCAGTGCTTATCTCTCCTAAGAATCAATACATACCAATGACTGCAAGGTTGTGTTTTAATTGCACAAATAACATCGCAGAATATGAAGCCTGTGCTATGGGTATTCGAGCAGCAATAGAGTCTAAAGCAAAAATTCTGGATGTATATGGAGATTCAGCTTTGGTCATCCATCAGTTGAAGGGAGAATGGGAGACTAGGGATACAAAATTAATTCCATACCAAGCTTACATCAGGGGATTAATTGAGTATTTCGATTCCTTCACGTTTAATCATATATCGCGAGAAGATAATCAATTAGCAGACGCGTTGGCTACTTTGTCATCGATGTTTGAAGTTGATCAAGATGCAGAGTTGCCAATGATCGAAATGAAGAGCCATGCGGAGCCAGCATATTGTCATTTTATTGAGGAGGAGGTAGATGGTAAACCTTGGTACTTTGATATCAAGCATTATCTTAAGACCCGAGAATATCCAGAGAAGGCATCCGAAAACGATAAAAGGGCGTTAAGGAGGTTGGCTGGTAGCTTCATCTTAAATGGGGATATCCTATACAAGAGAAATCATGACCTGGTCCTTCTCAGATGTGTGGACACAAAGGAAGCTGAATTGATACTAAAAGAAGTGCACGAGGGTACATTTTGCACACACATGAATGGGCACTCAATGGCCAGGAAGATACTGAGAGCGGGGTATTTTTGGTTGACTATGGAAAATGATTGTTTTACACGTGAGAAAATGTGAGAAATGCCAGATGTACGCAGATAATATCAATGTGCCGCCCACAACCCTGAACGTATTGTCTGCACCATGGCCTTTTTCGATGTGGGAAATAGATGTTATCGGAGCTATAGAGCCAAAGGCGTCAAATGGGCACCGTTTCATATTAGTCGCAATCGACTACTTCACCAAGTGGGTTGAGGCTGCTTCTTATGCTAATGTGACTAGAAAAGTGGTGACCAAGTTCATAAAAAAGGAGTTGATTTGCAGATAGGGCTCCCTAACAGGATCATCACTGATAATGCCACTAACTTGAACAACCAGATGATGACAGAGTTATTTGAGGAGTTCAAAATTCATCATCTTAATTCTTCTCCTTATCGTCCAAAGATGAATGGGGCAGTAGAGGCTGCTAACAAAAATATTAAGAAGATTGTGCAGAAGATGGTGGTCACATATAAGGATTGGCATGAAATGCTTCCTTTTGCTTTACATGGTTATCGCACTTCGGTACGAACATCGACTGGGGCAACGCCTTTTTCGCTTGTGTATGGAATGGAGGCAGTACTTCCGTTCGAAGTGGAAATTCCATCTTTGCGAGTTTTAATGGAAACCCAATTAGAAGAGGCTAAGTGGGTTCAAGCTCGTTTCGACTAACTCAATCTCATAGATGAAAAAAGATTAACAGCAGTGTGTCATGGACAATTGTACCAAAGAAGAATGAAGAAGGCATTTGACAGAAGGGTACGCCCAAGAGAATTTCATGAAGGCGAGCTGGTGTTAAAAAAGATTCTACCTATACAAAAGGATCATAGGGGCAAATGGACTCCAAATTATGAAGGGCCATTTGTAGTGAAGAAAGCATTTTCTGGTGGGGCACTAATTCTCACAAGAATGGATGGAGAGGAGTTACCATTGCCAGTTAATTCTGATGCAGTAAAAAAGTTTTACGCATGATGATTCCGTGATAGTGGTTGCTATTAAAGGGATGTTGATATTATCTTTAAAGCTTATTGTACTCTGTGATGTTTCACTAAATAAAGTCCACATGATTTCATTCATATTTTGGTTGTTTGCATTCCATCTTAAATTTGGCATGTCACGCTGAGTTGTTAAGTAAATAAGGAAAATTGAAAATAAAAATAAGCAAGCGGGTGTTGATAAAAGCATCACAGGTAGTTCCGGTTGGCGAGCCCGGTCCTGGAGGATGTCGTGAAAAACAGAAAAAAAATGAATGGAAAAAAAAGGAAAAAAACGAAAATACAGATGTTGAGTTTGTTGTTAATAAGGTTGTCAAGGGCGTAATATTTTCAAAAAAAAAAAAAAAAAAACAACAACAAAAAAATGTTTTGGAAAATACCGTTGGTGAGTCCTTTCGTGATTCAAGGTTTTGGGGGTAACCAGTGTTCTTTTCTTGATAAAGCATCTGCATTCACATTACTTGGACCCTTAGCCTTTTCTTTTCCCCTCAAAACAAGGATTGCCATGACATAATACTGGGGCAGTTTTCATAGTGGTACACGTGCCCAATAATCCGTTGATTGGGGAGATAAAAAAAAGAGATAAAAAAAATAATAAAAAATAAACAAAAAATAAATAAAAATAAATAAATAAAAAGAAAACAAAGGAAAAAAGGCGAAAAAATGAAGTCGATGTGTCAAACACTATAGAGTTTTATTCCAGGGTTAAAGTCGCAAGAAAGTAAGGCAGGCAAGATTCAGAGTGACGTGTGGCCATTTTCGTTATCCGAACGTCAAAAGAAGCTTATCCAATTGCACCCCTTTTGAGCCAAAATTCATAATTGTTTTCATCACCCCGGACAAGAATCATTAGCATATCGATGTCAACTTAAAAGGGTACATCATAGGCATCCAAAATCGATGAGAAAATTTCTGAAGAGAGGAAAGAACAGAAGTAAAAAAGAAAGTATCATAAAGGGTCGCAACAGGGGCAACAAAAAGAATGATTCAAAAAAAAAACAACACAATGGAAAATAAAAGGATGCCCAAAGTTCAAATCCCTAGAGACGGTTGACTCGACAGCTTGCAAATGATTCTTATTTAAAACAATTTAACCGTCAAACACTTACTTGGGCCTTCATTATCCACTACTTTCAAAACCCTTTGACCTTTAGCCACGGTACAAGCCAACAAAAGTCCACGCTGACTGAAGACTGTTTATCCTGATCTTTCTCACAAACTTAGCTCTGGAATAAGGTGATGTGGTGAATGACACAATCACTTGAAAAAAGATGATGATAAAGAAAAGGAAAAAAATGAGAAAACAAAAACATCGAAAAAGTGATAAAAGATGTGAAGTCTCCCCGTCAATCGAGAATCTCAAAATAAAGGTAATCCTTCCTACCCCAAATCTTCCACCTTTCCAAAAGCATACTCACTGTGCAAAATTGGGGCAGTTCGTGAGCCCAACATGTTAACAACACTTTCCCCCAAATAAAGGGCACACATACATTTGGTCATCTGCCTTTCATAACCATTTTCACACACCCTCCAGGGTTCAGGCTAGTTTGGATTGCAAAAAGCGATAAAAGGAATTTTAACTCAGGGTTACATTCTCCTCCTTTTCATCAAAGGGCTCTCTACCTCTCAACGTTGTTTTCAATGAATGCGTTTTGAATGTACATCGTGTCTGACGACAATATTAACAACGGATTCCAAACATGGAACTTTCAAAAAAAAATGAAAGAAAAAATGAAAAAAGTGAGAGTAAAAGAAAAGAACAAAATGAAAGTCTTATGTATATATGCATTCATGCACCATCATGACATAACATCATCTCAAAGAATGCGAGGAGAATTGTTCGCAAAATCCTCATGTTTTACTCGGCATTTATCAACTTTTCAAAGCTGCTAATCCAAATTGTTATTTTTCTGTTATCGGCCCTCTGCTTGGCAATGGTCGGATTTAAATTTCTGTCCTGCGAGTTTGGCCCTTTGCGAGGCAATGGTCAAATCCAGGTTTTTGTTTTCTGTTATCGGCTCTCTGCTTGGCAATGGTCGGATTTAAATTTCTGTCCTGCGAGTTTGGCCCTTTGCGAGGCAATGGTTAAATCCAAGTTTTTGTTTTTTGTTATCGGCCCTCTGCTTGGCAATGGTCGGATTTAAATTTCTGTTCTGTGAGTTTGGCCCTCTGCGAGGCAATGGTCAAGTCCAGGTTTTAATTTTTTGTTATCGGCCCTCTGCTTGGCAATGGTCGGATTTAAATTTCTGTTCTGTGAGTTTGGCCCTCTGCGAGGCAATGGTCAAGTCCAGGTTTTTGTTTTCTGTTATCGGCCCTCTGCTTGGCAATGGTCGGATTTAAATTTCTGTTCTGTGAGTTTGGCCCTCTGCGAGGCAATGGTCAAATCCAGGTTTTATTTTTCTGTTATCGGCCCTCTGCGAGGCAATGGTCAAGTCCAGGTTTTTGTTTTCTATTATCGGCCCTCTGCTTGGCAATGGTCGGACTTAAATTTCTGTTCTATGAGTTTGGCCCTCTGCTTGGCAAGGGTCATTTGGCATCGTGATTTGTTTCATTTTCTTTCGCCTTATTGAAATCCGGGCAAAATTAGTGTTTCTATCTTTACTTAGCTTTACTCAAATAATACGAAAATATCAAATTTTCATATTATTTAGTAATATCTAAGTAAAGAGGGGAGCTGTTACACCCAATTTTGCCCGGGTAGTGAAAAATGTATTTTATTGGCTTTTTATTGTTTTCCTTTTATTTTATTTTTTTTATTATTTTACTTTATTGTTTTATTCTTTGTTTACTGTGTTGAGATTTTGGTTTTTTTTTTATTATTAATTTCTATATTCATTTTGTTTTAATATAGTTAATTAATTAAAATTAAAAATTTTTAATTAAATAAAATTGAAATAAAAAATATGCGTGGGAAGAATGGGTGAAAGGAGAGACGTGTGTTGGAGGATAGGAAACAGGCGCGTGTGCTGATAGGGGAGACGAAAAACAGAATTTGGTGAAAAAAAAAAGACGGTTACAGAGGAGATTGAAAAAACAAAAAAAAGCTTAACAGTTTCAGCACCAGAAAGAAAGAGAGCATAGGAGGATCATCTTTCATCATCCATCTTGAAGGGCATTGGATTTTGGTCTTTAGCTCTCGAATATTCAATCACAGCTCGAAAAAACTTGCTTCCTCAAGAGCAACTCTGCACATCATCAGGTAAACAATTCTTTGCATTAACAGTCTTGTGTGTAATGTTGTATACTGGATATTATTTCTCTGCTTGCCATGGTATCATTGGGAAATATCACCTCATCATCGTCGATCACTATGTTTACTTTTGAACTTCATCACCATTGTTCTTACATTCAGAGTTGGCTTTAGCTAGATTGCTCAGATTTTATTCCATTTTCTCTACTCGAAACTTCAGTGCTAAACACCACCAAGCAACAATACAAACATCTTCATTATCTCGACATTCTTTTCTCAACGGCACTGAACCCTCCTTCTCAAATTAACCCAAAACCAATAACAACCCAAAATTATCTCCACAAAAATTGTACCATATTGTCATCTCCACCGGAATCATTATGTTCGTCCCCTGGAACTCCACGACTTTGTCCATTCCCTACTATCAACACACAAAAAATCCACAATCTCATCCTCTACACTACAACACAGAAAAATCCTCTTTGTGACCAGACGCCCTTTACCTGCAAGAAAAAAAACAACCAAATATCCAAACGTGAACTATAGGAATAAGAACCACAACCCAAAGCAGGGACCGATTTCCAGCACCCACACACACACAGCTAAACTCAGAAACAATTTCCCTTTTATTATTCATTCTGCATTTTGGAGCACGGTCCATTGTTGTTCCTAGCGACGCCATTAGAGATGGCGCGAACAGGGAGGGAAACTGGATTTTATCTGGTGGTGTGAGAAAGTGAAGAAGATTAGTGGCGCGCTGATGGAGGAGATGGTGGAGTCGACGCGGCGGTCATGGAGGGTCATGATTTGAGATGGCGTTTCTGGTTCGCGAAAAGAGGTTCACGCGGTGACTGCTATGGTTGAGTGACTAGGATTCACGGTGGCTTCGGTGGCCGGTAGAAGGTGACAGTCGGTGTTGCGGTGTCGTTTGGTCATTTGGCCGGCGGAAGTTGGAGGAGACGTCTTTTGAGAGGAGTCTGAGGATGGGTTTAGAGTTCTCTTCGAATGAGAACCTCCTAGAGGGTTTGGGGGTGGAAAACCCTAGGGTTTCTGAAGAGTGGATTTGGGCTTGGGTCTTTTTTTTTATTTTGTTTTTTTATTTTATTTTATGTTTTTTTATTATTATTTCCTACACCCCCGTTTTTGCTCTCATCACACCCTCCATTCCCTGTCTGGCAAACAATAAAGGAAGCCTAGGGCTGGGCTGGTGGATTGGCTTTTCTTCCTGGCAACGAGAAATCCCTATCTGCACCCCACTTTGTTTAAAAAAAATAAGGGATTAGACCAGAGTATGCTATCTCAGGCTGCACCCTTTTTTTTTTTCGGCCATACACCCCTACGTTATTGGGCGGGCCTGTCCGAGTTATTTGAGATGCACCTCTGTTTTTATCTTTACACTCCTATGCTTATTGGGTAGTTCTTTTATTTTATTTCATTTTTATTTTTTTTATTATTATTATTATTATTTTTTTGTTTTTTTGTGTTTGATTGTTAATATTTACTACATATAACCCCCTTTACATGATTTCCCTACTCCCATACCTTGGGTAAAATAAATAAACAAAATAAAATTAAAAAATATTATTTTAAGGGTTCTAGCGCATGTGTGATCGCACGCATCGTCCTTGTGCTAAAAAACCCTTTCCTTTTTATAAATAAAATTAAAAAATAATGTTTTAAAGGTTCTCAGCACGTGTGTGATCGCACGCATCGTCCTCGTGCTGGGACCTTTGTTCCTTTAATAAAATTAAAATAATAATGTTTTAAAGGTTCTCAGCACGTGTGTGATCGCATGCATCGTCCTCGTGCTGGGACCTTTCTTCCTTTTACAAATTAATAATAATAATAATAATAATGTTTTAAAGGTTCTCAGCACGTGTGTGATCGCACGCATCGTCCTCGTGCTGGGACCTTTCTTCCTTTTACAAATTAAAAAATAATAATAATAATGTTTTAAAGGTTCTCAGCACGTGTGTGATCGCACGCTTCGTGCTCGTGCTGGGACCTTTCTTCCTTTTACAAAGTAAAAAAAAATAATAATGTTTTAAAGATTCTCAGCACGTGTGTGATCGCACGCATCGTCCTCGTGCTGGGACCTTTCTTCCTTTTACAAATTAAAAAATAATGTTTTAAAGGTTCTCAGCACGTGTGTGATCGCACGCATCGTCCTCGTGCTAAGAACCTTTTTTTTCCTTCTATATCAAAAAAAAAAAAACAAAATACAGATTTCTCAAACAAATTTTTCAACCAACTTTGGAAGAACTACGTAACCCTGATTTCTCAGTCTTACTGAGAATACGTAGGAGTAAGGTCAATCCTTGTCGGACCCAAAAAACTAAAAAAACATATTTTGTTTTCTTTAGAATTTTATTTTTAGGGGAAATTAAACATTTTGAAAACCACATCGAATTTGCGCATTTAATTAAAGGTACTGCCTTCGGGCAGGCGTGTAGGGTGCTAATACCTTCCCTACACGTAACCGACTCCCGAACCCGAGTCTGGTTTTCCAATTGACCAAGCCTTATCCTTTTTATGGTTTTTTTCCATAGTTTTCCAGAATAAACTATGGTGGCGACTCCAAATTTTATTTCCAAAAAACGTTTTCCTTTTTTGGATCGTCATCCCGTCGCGATTTTCCAGTTGCGACACTTATATATATGTAGGTAGAGGAAAACCAAATAATTCATGTGGAAAGCATTGAAGGGAATTTTGAAAGAACAGGTACATGTATTTCATATGGTTATCCTTTGAAACTATTAACTAACTTGTATTAGAAAAATTGATATATCCAAAGCATTGCTGAAATTTATAATTGCTGCAACTAAGAAGATCTGTTGGGTTTGCTTAGGCAGGAAGACTCACCAGGATACAAATGAGGACAAATCTATTGTACTTTACAAGGTTAGGAAAGTCTTGAATATCCTAATCTTATAGATTTATTATTTTCTTATCCGTTTCTGTGGATATATATCAATTTGATACATAGCCACTTGATATAAATGGAGGCACCAAATCATAAGGAAACCCAAAGTAAATTCTAAATACTTTTTTCTTCTTTTCTATGGCCATCCATTAGTAGGTAACTTTATATGATGATTGCTTCTGATTAATATAAAATGCTTTAAGTGCCTATTGCCTGGATATCACTCAAAATAATTTTATAATATGGTCAAAGAAGATGGAACAAACTGCTATTGCAGTTAATTTTAGAAACAATTATGAAATTGGTACAACCTTCATTCACTAAGAAGTGTTTGAGCCTCATGAATATGTTTTGCCCTTCTTGCTACATACTACAATTGGAAATATGATTGCAGTAGTTAGATTATTATAATTATTTTTTTTATGTGAAGAGAATTGCATGGTTTGTATTCTAAAGAAATATTTTTGATGGCATTCAATTGTAGAGCTAATTTATCTGTTAATCGAGACCTCACTTTTATATACCAGATGGGTTTAAGAACGGTTAATTTCCCTAGCTTAATTTCCTCTCGTTTTTTTCTTAGGTACACATTCCTTATTCTTTGAGTTTGAGTTAAATGGTCTTTTTAAAAGCTTTTGAAATTTTAAGACATGTCTGTTCTAATGTTTTTTCTTGTAGTCTATGCTTGCAAGCAGCTGCCTCCAACACAATTGGAATGCATTAAATACAATTTCAACCTTGAAGGCACCATTGATTGCACATGCTAGCCAGCCAATTATACAATCCAAACTAGTCAGACACAAACTAGTCAAAAACAAACTAGTCAGACATAAACTACTCAGACACAAACTAGTTAGACACAAACTAGTCAAACACAGACTGGTGAAACAAGCAACTCAGACAAGGATACAGTGATAGGAAAATCTAAAGAATCATCTACCGCGAGCTAAAATATAAGCAATGATTATGTGGTGGAATTTACTATTCAACTACGAGTCTCAGGTTGAATTAGCCTAGACATGACTGAGACTAACCGCAATTAACTCTCTCTGACAGAGGAATAAGGAGCTAATACTGATAATTCAACACATTCATATAGCTAAATACTCGGGCTATGTGCTCACGGTTTTTGTGCCCTTCTCCGTACCTTGGCATTAGGCAACAACCCAGCATGTACATGTATATAGATGGAATAATGTGTATTGAAATGGAATGGGTTCCTATTTTGGCCCCAATTTTATTTTATTTTATTTACTGTTTAAATATAATGTGATCCTATTAAAATGTGTATATATACATGTTGATTTTCCCCAGTGGATCAGAGTATTGAAAACCCTTAAAACCCATAAAACGTATCGAACTCTTCTTGCAATTGAAGTAGGGTAAGACTACAGGCATCATACAAAACCTAACATGTTTAATTCCAAAATTTTAATTCAATAAGGGAGAAAACTCACCAGAGTAGTGTCGTTCCTAAACCTAGTGCACAAACAAATATCAATACAACTCTAAAACAAGTGTTTTCGTGACGCGATCAACACCTAATGGAAAACACATTTTCATGAAAATAGGGCAAAAAAGTAACGAATCAGAGAAGAGAAAGTGGAAGAGGGAACGAGATACCTAAAACGGCAGCCCTAAAACGAAGGAAACGGAGGAGCCCTACAGCTTGAGACAGCATGCACTGATGAAAACGCCAACTGGAACGGAGTAAAGACGCCCAACTTGGAAAGTCACACGCACGACAACTGAAACAGAGTAAAGACGTTAGAGCCATACGAGATTTAAGATTGCAGTGACTGATTGCAGAAACGAAAAGGCTTTAACACTCGTAGGAGAAGCGCAAAGTAGAAACGAAAATGCAAATATACTTTGGAAGAACCGCGAACTGAAACTATTTTAACACTCATATATAGCGCATATCATAAAAAGCGTTATATATTGCGTATCAATAGATAACGCTTTTTTAAAAAAGCGCTATCTATTTATTTTTCATAGATAACGCTTTTCTAAAAAAAGTGCTATCTATTGATATATTTCAAATTATTAATTAAAAATTAATATTAAATAGTTATAGAAAACACTTTTTTAAATAAGCGCTATCTATTGTTATAGTTATAGATAGCGCTTTTTTTTTTAAAAAAAAAACGTTATCTATTGTTCTGCACATTAATAGATAGTGCTTATTTAAAATATCTATTGTTCCGCACATTAATAGATAGCGCTTATTTAAAATAGCTTTATCTATTAAGCGCTATCTATGTCCAATTTTGTAGTAGTGTTTGCTCATATGTATGTGTGCATGCTTATGCATGTGTGTGTTTTATGTTACCTAATAAATTGTGAAAGTTTTAGTAATTTAAATAAGCAACTATTAAGATATGTCAAATATTCTAGTAGTAAATATTAGAAACAAAGAAGAGTGCTTGTGCTTGCGTATGCATGCATGTGTGCGCGTGAGAGTGTACATGTTTGTGTGTGGTTGTGCGGGTATATGCGTTTGCTCATATGTATGCACGTGTGCGTATGCATGAGTGTGTTTTATGTTGCTTGATAAACTGTGAATATTTTAGCAATTTAAATAGTAAGGAGAGATGAAATAACTTTTAAGATATGTCAAATATTCTAGCAGTAAATATTAGAAACAAAGAAGATGGCACTTGATGATCAGACAACAGCAACTAACATCGAAATGATAGAAGTTCATACGCTTTGGAGCCTTGCGCACATGCGAAAAGAAAACTACATGAGCGTTATTTGGGAAAATGTGATGGCGAAGTGAAGTTTAATAATCTTGTTGAAGTTACCCCTCTCGCGTGGCTCCACCTCTGTGCCCTCCAGAGAACTCCTTGGAGTAGCTGAGCCTTGTTTTTTTCGTTTTAAAGCAAAAAAAAAAATATATTAATGACAGAATCAGGCCATAAGACATTATTTCTTGTTTTCTTGACATGCAAACCTTAATGGAAAATATTGGGATTCTGATGGCAACCTCCTTGGCTAGGTTAGGCCAAAGCTAGGAGATGTGCATGGAGGGGTGTTTCCTTGGATGAATGATGTATAAATGTGGTGGTAAATGGTCCAAGGATGATGAGTTAAGGTATGAATGAGGTAGAAGCTCAAAGCCTCTAGGAGATATGGTGGTAGTGGTGTAGTGTTTGGTGGCTCCAAGAGAGGTATCAACACCCAATTTCGTCCAGATTGACAAAATAATAGGTCTCTTTTTATTTTTGTCTTATTTTATGTTATTTTCTTTCATTTTCATTTTATTTTATGTTTTATTTTTATTTACTTATTTTCGTTTTTATTCTAATTTTTATTTTTGAACTTCCTTTTTTTTTTAATTTTAATCATCATTAATTTCTCTTTTTATATGTTGTTTTAGATAAAAAAAAATTCTAAAATATTAGATAAAAACGTGTGTAGTAGTTTTACTTTTTATATAATTTGATTTTTAAAAAAAATTGAAAATAAAAAAATGCAAGTCAGTTTGTTTGTTTTGCTTTTGGAATACGACAATTATGTTATGCAGCGACAACATTTTGGCATTTTGATTTTGCTGGGAAGAACTCTTGTGCGTGCAAGCATGAAAGAGGAAACAATTGGGAAATTTTTTTAGGTAATAGAGAGGGTTTGGCCAGAAAAAGGAAAGGAGACAAAATAAAGGAAAATCCTAAGTCAGGAGGAGGGGAGCTTTTTCCTGGGCACAAGTTATTTTCATCACCATTCACTTTGATAGCCAAGACACGCAGTGGAGACTATTCTTCACCCGTGATAAGCCACACTCACTCTCACTAAAGAAAACACACAAAAAAAAGTTTACAAGACCTCATTACTAGAGCATAAACACACCACTCTCGATTTGATCTCACAAAAAAAAAACACCAACCATCATTTTCTACAACTATTCATCATTTACAACAAAGAAGAAAGAGTGTTACCAGAAGTTATAAGGAGGAGGAAATATAAACACGAGAGGTAAGTTCCCCTTCCTAAAGCTTCATCGCTCACATGTTCTAAACATTTGTATGTATATGTTTGTTGTATGCTTATCTTGGGTGATATATGCTTATACTTGAGTCGATAATGCCTAGTTTGCTTTTTCTGCTCACATTTGGGTTAGCCATATAGTCATTGGGATAACATTCAGGATGATATTTGGTTTATTGCATTTTGCTTGGTTCTGTAACTTCGTATGGTCGACTCCCCATTGATTCCCTTCACAACTCATCATCTTCTTCCCCGGTCTGACTGACCTCATCTTCTCAGTCCATATGGTCTTCTACGGTCCTATTTTTCTCCTCCAAGCAAGTTCATCTATTCAACCAAACCAGAAATGAAAACATCACTTTCCCCTTCAAATCCTCCCTAACTCCTCCAGAACATGCTAGAAAGCAAAAAAAAGATGCCCATGCTCTATTCTTCTTCATCTCCGTCAAATGAAGCCAACAGCCAAGCGAGAGATTCAATACACTTGTTTCCATTTCTTAAGTAAGACATCAAATTTCATTCATAAGCCATTTTTTCCTAACACCCAGTTCCTTTCATCTGCAAGAAAAAGAAACCTAACCCAATCACCCGAGTTGATTACAGCAACCATAAACCAGAATAGACAATAAAACCATGCCCTGCGTCTTTGTTCATCTCTAATCACCAACAAAGGAGTTGAATCATTAAGCAAGAAACACACAGAGCAAAACCTAGAAACCATTTTTTTCAATATTCATTCATCTACATTCAAGAGCACGGTCCGGTTCAATATTCTCCCAATGACACCATTAGAGGTGGCACGAACAAAAGACAAGATGGTTTCTCTCTAGCAACGTGAGGGGAAGAAGAAGAGAAACTCTGAATGGTTTGCGAGGGTTTGAATCGCTGTGAAGGGCGTTGTTCCTTTCGGCGTAAGCTCACGGCTGTTGGCCTTGTGAGCAGTAGCGACGACGTCCAGCCTCGTTGGCGACGACAGCCTCAGACTCGAAGAAGAGGGAAATGGTTTCCCTGCTTGCAAGCGAAGAAGGAAAGAGGATGTTGGCGTAGTGACCGGCGGCAACCTTGGCGATGACCAGTGACGTTGGTGGCGCCCTGGCTGGTGCAGTGGCTGAGCTCGCCCAAGAGGTGATTCACGAAGGAGAGAACTATCTCATTTAGTTATTTATTTATGCATTTTAATATTTGTTTTAAAGCAATTATGCAGAATAAATAAATGGGTCAGTTTTTCACCGAGTCTTTAGGAAGAGAGATAGCTAAAATTTAGCTCTTTGGTAATCTCCCACATTTAGTGGGCAGTTCTGATTTTCTTTTCTGTGTGTCACGGTGATATTTTTCACCTATAAAGATGTATTGATTTTTCAGTTTTGAATAACAGAAGAAAGTATCATATTCAGAAAACAATTGTTACTTACTTGTGTTCACAATTTGGTATTAGAGCTCCTTCATAGAGGCCTGAACCAGAACAAGTTACATATGTGTGAGATTGAAATACCTAGAGAGAGTGAGAACAATGAGTTGTGAGTGTTGAAAGAAATCAATCTCGAGATGGCTGAAATAGTGAAGTATGTTCAACGAGCTATTCCAAAATTCGATGGCCATTATGAACATTAGGCCAAGTTGATGAAAAATTTCTTATGTTCCAACGAATATTGGCACTTAGTGGAAAAAGGGATTGACGTGGTACCAGACAGAGAAATAGCCTCAGAAGATGATCTCAAATGAATGGAGGAACAACAGCTCAAGGACTTAAAGATCAAAAATGATCTCTATCAAGCAATTGATAGGGAAATTCTGAACACTATCTTAAATGACGAACCATCCAAGAATATATGGGATTCCATGAAGCAAAAATTTTAGGGGTCAACAAGGGTGAAAAGAGCTCAACTACAAGCTCTACGTAAGGACTTTGAGACATTACAGATGAAGGAAGGAGAATCAGTAAATTCTTATTTTGCACATACCTTGAAAATAGTCAAAATCATGAAGGAGAATCATGCAAACTTTGATTGAAGATAAAAACAGCGGAAGAGGTAGAGGAAGAGGAAATGCTCGAGGATCCTTTCGAGGTAGAGGAAGGGCAGGCAAATGTTTAATAAAGCTTATGTAAAATGTTTCAAATGTCACAAATTTGGACACTTTTAGTATAAATGTCCTTGGTGGGAAAGGAAGGCTAATTATGCAGAAATGGAAGATAAAGAAGAACAAGGGGATGAACTCTTGTTAATGACTATTGTTGAGAGCAAAGAACGAGAGGATGAGTGGTTTCTTGACTTAGGATGCAACAATCACATGAGTGGAAATAAGGAGTGGTTCTCAAAATTGGATAAGAGTTTTCGACACAAGGTAAAATTGAGGAATAACACTCGTATAACTGTAATGGGGAAAAGGAGTGTGCGGTTGATGGTGAAAGGTGATGTACATGTTATTTCTTATGTATACTATGTTCCTGAACTCAAAAATAATTTATTGAGTCTTGGACAACTGCAAGAAAAGGGTTTGAGCATAAATATTCAGAATAACAAGTGCAGAGTTGTTCATCCAGAGAAGGGGCAAATTATGAAGATTCAAATGAGTGCAAATAGAATGTTTGTTTTGACAGCAAAGGTAGCAGCAACATGCTTCCAAGTAGATGTGGAGGATAAGTATCAACTATGGCATAATAGATTCGGACATTTAAGCTATGATGGCTTAAAATTGCTTCTCTCTAAGAAAATGGTGACAGGGTTGTCTTCAATTACCACTCCTCAAAGTCTCTCTACACACTGTCTAGCAGGAAAGCAGCGCCGAAAAGTTATGCCTAAGAAAAGTCAATGGAGAGCTTCTAAGAGGCTGCAGCTAATTCATGCATATTTATGTGAACCCATTCAACCAACATCAAAGAGCAATAAAATATACTTTCTTAAAGTTTTATTGATGATTTATCACGTAAAACTTGGGTGTATTTTTTTGGTGAGAAATCATAAGTTTTTTCTTTCTTTAAAAGCTATAAGGCAATGGTTGAAAAAGAAACTGGAGAAAACATTGTATGTTTGAGGACAGATAGGGGAGGTGAATTTTCTTCAAAAGTATTTGATGATTTTAGAAATCAAGGAATAAGGAGGCAATTAATTGTTGTTTATACTCTGTTGGCTGCAAAACCAACAACAAGTGCATCGGTCGCAGCGTAGCAAGTGATAAATATCGTTCTCTCCCAAGGGACTTGTGCAACACATGACAATTCTTCATTCCATAATTCAATTAGAAATCAAAGTATACAAAAAAAAACACAAGAAACTCTTTTTGGTATTTTTATCAAACAGTTGGTGTGCAAGGAATTTAACATAGAGTATTTACAATTTGTTAAGACTAGAATTCATCCATTTCATTCTCATGCATTCACAAACATATCAATTTCATCCAATAGGTGTTCAATTTCAGTTCTAGGTTCAATTCATATTTCTCAATACATCAAGAACCACAATTCATGCATGGGTGATCAGTCCAAAGCAAGCATTAAGCATAGAAATTGAATACTAACATGAATTGGAAAATCATATAGCATTAACATCACAAAATACATAAGAATTCCATGTTTTACAACTAATCTCAACAAATAGGAAAATCCCTCCATGGTGGAGAACTTAGGATTCTACAAAATTGAGAGATAGGGAAGAAATTAGAACCAAAGAGAAGATGCACAACTTTTCCCAAGGTTCTTGGAAGCTTCTCCATGCTCCATTTGCGCCTCCCCTTCGCATCTCCATTTCCAATTTGTGACTCATCTTCTTCCTCAACCCAAAAGGAGCAAAATCACCATTGATGAAGCTTGAAGACCCGAGGAGGAGTGGGAGAGCTTCCCAACACCCCAAACAGCCTCCAAGGGCCCCTCCCAATCTCTCTAGATGAATAATGAAGTGTAGGAGGAGAAGAATGCCAAAAAAATCCCGAGACCCATGTTTAAATAACCCATTTTGACACATCAGTGTCGCCACCGCTCAGCTGCACCCCAGCTGCACCCTAGCGGCAGCATTCCAAAGAGCATGTCACTCAGCTATAGCATTCCAGAAACATATAGCTCAGCTGCCGCTCAACTACAGGCAGTTTTGACAGCATTATAAAATTCAAGTTCTTGTGCGATTCCAAATGCTTCCAACATGGGTATTTACTTCAAATTGATCTTTTATTGTCCCAAAACATGTTCCCTTGAGTTCTTGCTTGTTTTCCTCCACTAGAATTGTTTCCTATTCATTTATTTCATACACTCAAACAAAGAGATTAAAGGTAAAAACAAGCATATACTAACTAAAATACAATAAAACTAGAAAACACACTAAACTTGAGGATAAAACTAGATAAAAGCTATGAAGGAGTTGATTTATTCACAAAATATACATACAAAAACATGTAAAATCAACCATTATCATACTCCCAGCATAATGGTGTTGCTGTAAGGAAGAATAGAACAATTATGAATATGATTCGTGCAACCTTGAATTGAAGGCAGGTACCTAAAGTTTTCTGGCCAGAAGCAACAAAATGGTGTGTTTATATTCGGAACAGGAGCCCCATAGTAGCAGTAAAAGATAAAAACTCCTGAAGAAGTTTGGAGTGGCATGAAGCCTTCTGTAGACTACTTTCGAGTCTTTGGTTGTCTTGCTCATGTTCACACACCTGATCAATAAAGAATTAAGCTTGATGACAAGAGTAAACAATGTGTTTTATTTGGGGTCAGCGATGAATCAAAAGCATACAGGCTATTTGATCTAGTCAACAAAATAATTATAATTAGAAAGGATGTAATATTTGAAGAGCATAAGGGCTGGAATTGGGAGCACAACAAGTAGAGAATCAACAGAATATTGATGAATGGAAGAAACATCATGAGAATAGCTCTGGTATACAACTTGACACACTAGACAGTGAGGAGTTGCAACAAACAGAGCCACAAAATACCGCTGAAACAGATTCCAGAATTGACACATTAGACGGTGAGGAGATGTAACAAGCATAGCCACAAAATACTGTTGAAACAGATTACAGAATTGAGTCTTATATTCCAGTACTTGAGACTCCACTTGAAGGGAGGGCTAGAAGACATCGCAAAGAACCTGTTTGGATGGAAGATTATGAAGAAGGAGAAGGATTGTCTGATGATGATACAATGGCGATGCTTACAACAGTAATTGATCCAGAAAGTTTTGAAGAAGTTGTCAAGAGTAAGAAATGGCGTGATTCAATGATAAAAGAAATGGAAGCTATAGAAAAAAAATGAAACGTAGGAATTAACTGAGATGCCAAAAGAAGTGAAGTCAATTGAAGTCAAATGGGTGTACAAGACCAAGCTCAAGGAGAATGGAGATATTGACAAATATAAAGCAAGATTGGTAGTAAAAGGATATGCACAACATTATGGAGTGGATTATACAGAGGTATTCGCACCTGTTGCCAAACTAGACACTATTCGTATAATTCTTTCATTGGCTGCACAAAATGGATGGATCATATTTCAGTTGGATGTGAAAAGTGCATTTCTTCATGGAGAGCTTAAGGAGGAAATCTATGTACAACAATTGATTGGGTTTATAAAGAAGGGAGAAGAAGATAAAGTATACAAGCTAAGAAAAGCATTATATGGTCTCAAACAGGCACCAAAGGCATGGTACAACAGAATAGAAGGATATTTTCTACAAAATGGCTTTGAAAGATGTTTATGTGAACATACATTGTTGACAAAGTCAACCGAGGGAGGTAAAAATTTTAATTGTGAGTCTATATGTGGATGATTTAATTTATACTGGAAATGATATAAAGATGTGTGATGACTTTAAAAATTCCATGATGTTGGAATTTGATATGACTAACTTAGGGAAGTTGAGATATTTTCTTGGAGTTGAAATTCTACAGAATACACATGGAATTTTCATGTGTCAAAGAAAGTATGCTCAAGAGATTTTATCTCGATTTGGTATGTTGAACTACAATGCAGTCAAAAATCCGATTGTACCGAGAACAAAACTGTCTAGGAATGATGCAGGGGCCAAGGTGGATGCTACTTTGTTCAAACAAGTAGTTGGAAGTCTCATGTATTTGACTGCTACTAGACCAGATTTAATGTTTGTTGTCAGTTTAATCAGTAGGTTCATGGCCAACCCCACAGAAACTCACTGGTTTACAACCAAACGAATTCTAAGATACTTGAAGGGCACTACCGAATTTGGAATTCTCTACAAAAAGGGAGAAAAATCGACACTAGTTGCCTATACTAACAATGACTTTACTAGAGATATAGATGACAGAAAAAGCACATCTAGATTTGTTTTCATGTTAGGAACTGAAGTTGTTTCATGGTCCTCCAAGAAGAAGCCAATTATAACTCTTTCTACAACAAAATCAGAATATGTAGCTGCTGCAACAAGTGCATGCCAATGTATTTGGATTAAGAGAATATTGGAGGCTATTGGTTTCAAAGATCATAAACAAGTTATGGTTCTATGTGATAGTGGTTCAGCTATTAAATTATCTGAAAATCCAGTGTTTCTGATGTTAGATTTCATTTCTTGAGAGACTTTGTCAAAGAAGGGAAAATCAAGTTGCACTATTGCAATTCTCAGAATCAAGTAGTTGATATAATGACAAAGCCACTTAAACTAAAGCAGTTTGTGAAATTCAGAAGCATGCCGGGACTTATTGAAGCATTAGAAATAAACTAAATGGCTTATTCAAGTATTTAGTTTAAGGGAGGGATTATTAGTTATTTATTTATGCATTTTAATATTTGTTTTAAAGCAATTATGCAGACTAAATAAATGGGTCAATTTTTTACTGAGTCTTTAGGAAGAGAGATAACTAAAATTTAGTTCTTTGGTAACCTCCCACATTTAATGGGTAGTTCTGATTTTCTTTTCTGTGTGTCACAATGATATTTTTCACCTATAAAGATGTATTGATTTTTCAGTTTTGAATAATAGAAGAAAGTATCATATTTGTGTTCACAATCTCTCTCGCGTGAAGAGAAAAGGAGGATGGAAGTTTTCGCCTCGGTCGACGATGGTTCCAGCGGCGAACAGCGTTGTTGGCGACGCCTTAGACCGCAACTCACGACGGCTAATTCGATGGTGATTGTGGCACGCGCATGAGGGTTCCCTAGTTTGGAGAAGATATTGTGGTCTCGTTGAATGCAAATGAGGAGAAGAATGGCAAAACCCCTAATGCCTCTGAGCTAAAAAAAGGCCTTGGGCCTAAGTTATTGGGCCAACCCTGCTTTTTAAAAAAAAAATTCATTTTCCTCTCCACTCGTTTCCCATTTGCATACCCCATTCGTATTGGGCCCAATTCCACTTCAAATTAAAAACTCTAAAAAACAAAAAAAAAAGGTGTGAGCTATAGGTCCATTCCATCCCTGTAAGTTTCTTTTTCTTTCCTTTTCTTGTGTTTAGATTCTGAATTTAATTTTTACTTTGTTCTTGTTTTATTTTTGTTAATATTATTTTCATATAAGAAAATTACAAAAATAAAAGACAAAAAATGAAAATATAAAAATGATGAAATTATAAAATAAAATAAAAATTATTTTTAAGTACTTTTAAAAAGGGGATATAAGTACTCGAGCGATCATTCGCATCAGCCTGATACTTAATACCTTTTAACATTTTTATAATAATTAAATAACGGTATGAGTACTTGTGCGATCGTCCGCATCAACCTAGTACTTATTATCCTAAATCTAAAAATTAAATAAAGGTATGAACACTTGTCTGACCGCTCACGTCGTTCTAGTTCTTAATACCTTTTCTTTCTCTCTTTTAAAAATAATTAAAAAATAATAAAAATAATGTTTCAAAAGGTATAAGCACTCGTGTGACCACTCGTGTCGTCCTAGTGTTTAATACCTTTCTCTATCTTTTAAAAGTAATATAAAAACTAATAAAAATAATGTTTTAAAGGTATGAGTACTTGTGCGATCACTCGCATCAGCCTAGTACATAATACTCTTGATCTAAAAATTAAATAGTGATGTGAGTACTCGTTCGATCGTTCGCATCAGCCTAGTACTTAATATCCTCAATCTTAAAAATTAAATAACGGTTTGAGTGCTTGTGGATCGTCCGCATTAGCCTAGCACTCAATACCCTCAAGTCTTCCTATATAAGTAAATAACGGTATGAGTATTCGTGTTATTGTCCGCATCGTCCTAGTGCTTAATACCGTTCTTTTTTTTACAATAATTAAAAAATAATTAAACAACATTTTAAAAGTATGAGAACTCGTTTGATAGTCCGCATTGTCCTAATGCTTAATACTTTTCTTTCTTCTTAAAATAATTAAGAAAAATATTTAAATATCATCCTAAAGGTATGAGTACTCGTGTGACCGTCCACGTCGGCCTAGTACTTGTTACCTTCTTTTTCTCAAAAATACCAAAAAATCTAAAATCTTTTAAAACTAAAAACATCTACATTTTGTAACAAACAATCAATCTTTCTAGAACTATGTAACCCTGATTTCTCATTTTGAATGAGAATACATAGGAGAAAGGTCATTCCTTGTCCGACCCAAAAAACTAAAAAATTATTTTGTTTCTTTATTGCATCTTTTTTTGGGATAGTTAATTTTGAAAACCACATCGTCTTCGCGTATTTAGTTAAGGGTGTTGCCTTCAGGCAGGCGTTGTAGGGTGTTATACCTTCCCTACACGTAATTGGCTCCAGAACCCAGAATCTGGTTTTCACAGACCACACCTTATCATTTTATGGTTTTTCTATAGTTTTCCAAAATAAACTATGGTGGCAACTCCAAATCTCTTTTTCTAAACCCGTCTTTATTTGGATCTTCATCCCATCGCGATTCCGGTTGCGACAACAGGTTAGGTCAACTCAAGGAGGAAGGTGCCTAGAGGGGCCTCTAGGGTTGTTCTAATCTTGATCAAGGATGAGTATGGCCATATTTTGACAGCATAATATTACTTAATTCCAAGATGAAATACAAAGGTGGAGACACCTCTATTTATAGGCCAAGGGTGTCTCCTTCTAACCCTAAAAGCATGATCTCCCACCTTTGCTTTATTGGCCAAAAAATGAGGCCTTATAAGGAGTGGACAAGTGTCCACAAATCCTCTCCAATGATGGGAGGACATGTGGCCACTCATAAAACACAATCCTCTCCATTCCTAGAGTGCCATGTGGCCACTACTAAAAGCAAAAATTCTCCACTCCTAAGGTGCCATGTGGCTACCTTTTAAAAAGTAAATCCTCTCCAATGGAAGCATCACACATGACACATACTTTTCACTTGGTTTGGATGTCTAACTTTAAGGAAAATCCTATGCTACTTAGGCCTTAATACAAGCCTTAAACAAACCTACACTACATGGCCTAATACAATGGCCTAAATTACTACACTACTCTTCAATCCATGTTTCATGATGGTTCCAATGATGGTCCATGAGGTAGAGTTGACACCATCTTCAAGAATGAATTTAACTTTCTTGAAAGTGCTTGACCATGCCTAAGGGATTTTTCCATCATTCCCTCCTTCTTGAAAAGAATTTGCCCTCAAATCTTCAATATGAAATAAGGCAAACTTCCTTATCTTCTTTGGAGTTTTATGTGCTTCTCCACCAAGGTCAAATACCATTTTATAACACAAGTTAGAACAAATGTTATAATAGTGAGTAAATGAAGAATATAGCTCCCTACAATGATACACCTTAAATCAAATGAATGATCAAGGTCTTGGAGAGTAGGAGCATCTTTGAAGCTTTTATTTGTCTTGTGTTGGACGTATATGTTTGAAAGACTATCCATTCCAACACAAGATTTAATTTTTTAGGGATATGCCATCATACCCTCCCTTTTGAAAAGGATTTGTCCTCAAATCTTCTTGTTCTTTTATGACAAAAACATTTTTCTTATTATTGATTAATTCGTGTATCTTTCCACCAGGATCAAAGATCCATATCCAAGTGTCATCAAACTCAAAATTAATAATCTTATGAGCTACAAACAACATGTATCTAGATAAAAGATTTAAAGAAGACCTTATGCTAATTTTAAAAGAATTTACTTGAAAACTTTGAAGGTCTACTCCACAAAAAAAAATTGTTTACTTTGAGTTAATTGTATCCTAGAAGGTAACATCAACTCAAAGTTTGATTTGGAAAAATTTGAGGAGTTAAAAATAGTGAGAGGTGAAAAAGAAGTTGAAAATTTTTCAAAAGTATAAGTTGAAGTTATGAAAGATGGTTGGATGTATTGAGAAAAATTCAAAGATTGGAAAATTCCCTTCATCATCTTAGTCTCAACCTTAACTGTGGAAGTGGTAGGTGACTTTAGTAACTCTTCCTCTTCTTCTCTTATCTCAATCTCTTCTTTCTCTCTCTTTTCTTTCTCATTCCTTTGTTTTATCTTTTTCTCTTCATACTCTCTTCTTCTTTCCTCCTCCTTTTTCTCTCTTCTTACTTGCTCCTCTTTCTCTCTTTTCTCTTGTTCCTCATTCTCTCTTTTTCTTTCTTCCTTCTTTTTTCTTCCTCTCTTTTTCTCTTAATCTTCCTTAAATCCTTTTGCACTTTTTTCTTGTTTTTCATTAAGAATTCTAAGCTTTCTTCTAAGGTAGCAAGACATTATTTTCTTTCAACTCTTTCTTTCTTTGTTATCTCTCTTATTTGTTCATCTCTTCTTCTTTGAATCTCTCATTTTCTCTTGTCACTCAAGAGCTTTCTAACTTTTTCTTCAAACTCATCTTCTCTTTCAAAGAACCCTTATACACTTTTTAGAAAAGTTTTTCCTCTTTTAATGAGTTCTCTCATCTCACATATTTGCTCTTGGTTTATTACAAGGGAAGAAGGAACAAATTTTCTTCTCATGCATGCTCTCAAGTCACATCAATATTTAATTGGAGATTTTCTACCTTTCTCAACCTTAGATTGTCTTTGATTCCACCACTCACTTGCATGTCCTACAAGCCTAGAGATGCATAAACTAAGTATATGATATTTGCCATGCCTAACTAGGAATGGATGAAGTTCTTCTATTCTTTTCTCCCATGCTAGGTATGATAATGCACTAGTATTCTCACCAAAGAATGGAAGGTCATTCTTAACTTTAGAATGTAGTTCAACCTCACCATGACTTAAATGCAAGCTACTAAAAACTCATTTGTTTTAAAAGAATTTTGAAAAACAATTTTCACAAATAATCCTAGACATTTTTAAGATTTTCAAAATGGCTAATGCAAACAAACTTAATATTTCAAATAAAATTCCTTAGGAGACTTAAGGAGACAAGAGAAGCTTAAGTTCACTTCTAGGAAAAAGAAGTGAATCACTATGAATTGCTTAGAAACCAAGTCTTTCCTAGCCAAAGCTTACCTCAAGTTCTCTTGAAAGGGATTTAAACTTGAAATAAAAGTTGACACACACTAGACTATCTTAATTAAAGAAATCAATTAAAAGTTGACACACACTAGACTATCTATAGTTAGAATATAATTAATATACCTCGAAGAATGTGTTATTTATACTAGTGTTCATAGATCCTTACTTGGATGAGATTGAGTCTCATGATCTAATTACATGTTAACCTCGTTTTAACCCTTTGTTCTTAGTTTAATCATAATTTACCAATATCAAATAGTCTGGTTAATATAGTTTCATTGTGATCACATATATTTGAACCACATACATGTCGATTCATTTGGTTGAGATGTACTTGAAAAGACGTAATGATTATTCAAACACAATTCAAGTATATTAAATCATATATATATATATATATATATATATATATATATATATATATATATATATATAAATTAAAGACTAGTCATTCATATAATCAATTTTCTATCACCTAAAACAAATGTTTAAACCAGACTTCTTTATATTTTGTTGTTTATACGTTTATCCATCACATTACTAG
This sequence comes from Vigna mungo, assembly GCA_036885675.1. Lineage (NCBI taxonomy): Eukaryota > Viridiplantae > Streptophyta > Magnoliopsida > Fabales > Fabaceae > Vigna > Vigna mungo. The sequence continues at coordinate 31,965,989 of CP144699.1, forward strand.
ATAACTCAAATAGCAGTGATTATCAGATAGACATTATCCGGGGTTTTTGTACCGTAATGGGTAAATTTGACCCAATAATTACGCAAATAGGCAAATCTGGGAAAAATTACGAAAATGGGGAAGTCGTGCGACCCCCTAACGACTTCAAAAACAGAAGTCGTGCTACCATTGCACGACTTCACACTGTTCATATGAACAGTGTGAAGTCGTGCCACATAAAAACGACTTCAAGCTGTGGTAATCGATTACGATGGAGCTGTAATCGATTACCAAAAGCTGAAGTCGTGCCACCCCTGCACGACTTCAGCTTTGCAGGCCAAAACCACACTGGTAATCGATTACTTGGACTCTGTAATCGATTACCAGCACTTTAAATTGAGTAATTTCCATGGTAATCGCTTACCAGTGTGTTATTGTCCAAAATTTCCACTGGTAATCGATTACCCCTGGCTTGTAATCGATTACCAGTTGCTTGTAGATGTTGATTGAGGTCTTAGTTGTGTTGTAGACACATTTGCTTTGTTTTTGTTTTATAATTTGCGATATATCGTGTTTCGGCAGAGTAATTATTTTTAAACAAATTATAAATGGAAAATAGAAAAGAAAGTCAGAAATAAAAGTTTAAATATTTCATTGAATAGAAAATGCATTACATATGGATAATAACTTAAAATAAGCAAAATAACACTGCTAAGTATCTACGAGGAAGGTCCTGGACCAAAATGACGACGCATAACCTCATGCTCCAAATGATCAACTCGAGTTTCCAATGTATCAAAGCGGTCTCCCATGTTGATCTCGAGTTGTTCAAATCTTGCATTCATGTTCTCATTCATTCTGTTGAAGCTGTCCCCCACAAATGTTCTGAGATCATTCATCCCCCTCATTAAATCATCATATGAAGTTTGGTGTTGAGGAATGGGGGGTGGTGGTGGTTGTTGTGGAGGACGTGCTTGAATGTGGCGTTGAGGAACCCAGACGTCGTTGTGATCCTGCCTAAATCCAAAGGATTCTAGTGAACTATTGGCAATTGTCATTTGCCTTGTCATTGGGGCAGTAATTTCATCATCCAAATCCAATGAAAAGTGTTCCAAGATACGGGAGATCAAAAATGCATATGGTAATGGAGCATTTTGCTTCAAAGCCTTCTTCATCCTATGTCGGATGAGATGGGGCCAGTTGATCTGCTTCCCCGTCATTATAATCCACAACAGAATAATATCTTCCTCGGTAGCCTGGGCAATGTTAGAAACACGTGGCAACAAAACACGAACGATAATGTAATGTAAAATTCTAGCGTCAACAGTCATGGATCCCGCTAGAATTCTACCAACTACACGTTTGTCAGGCGAAATAATCAAATGTTTTGCCGCATCTAAACTGTATTCATCGACCCATTGGTCTAATATTTTTCCTTCAAATTTCAAACCAACAGAGGGTAGGTCGGCTATGGAGGCAAATAGACTGGGTTTGATAATCATTTTCACATTTTTAACCTCAGTCGTAATGGTTCCATTATCGGAAATTTTAAGATTACTATAAAAAATCCGTACAAGTTCAGGAAAGTAGCCATGACCACTACCATAATGACAGACAAAATCAACCAAGCCTAAATTTGTGAGCATTTGAAAAAATTGCAGATTTTGTCTTTCAAAAAATTCTCTATCCACGAATTTTGGTTCAATGACGTCACGATCGCTAAAAACTGTGAAATACCTTTCTGCCAGTGCAGGAGTTGAAAATTGAAGTATTTGTTCGGATTCAATCGGTGATGCTGGTGGTGAGGGTGACAGGGACCTTTGGATCGGTGAAGGTTCACGGCGGCTACGTCCCGCACCTTTAGAAGTTGAACCCCTAACCCTTTGCCTTTTGGAAGAATCCGCCATTTCGAAATTTTAATCGGTAGAAATTGAAGAAAATAGAGAGTAGAATGTGAAAATGGTGTTTAGAAGTGAGAAAAGTGGGAAAAGATGAGATTTTGGAGGTCTTGGTGGTGCAAAAATGGTGGAAAACGGCGCTGCAGTGGTTGGGAAAGGTTGGGTGTGCGAAATGAGAGAGAAAAAGTTGCTTTTATAGGGTAGGGTTGGCGGGTAATCGATTACGAGGTTGATGTAATCGATTACCAGGGGCCTGTTACAGTTTTGTAACCTAGGAAGCTCTGGTAATCGATTACAGAGACTTTGTAATCGATTACCAGAGTGGTTTTTGCGATAAAAAAATATTTGGACTAAATATAAAACATAATAAGGTTTTATTACATTCATCCATGTTCAAATAAAGTGTCAAACATAAGAAGTAATTATTACAGTCATCCAAATAGAAGTCTAAACAACTATTAAACAGTACAGAACAATAGAAAAGAGTCTTAAACATTACAAATATTTATGGATGTATAGGGTAAATAAATCTTGTTCTTCGTTGTCCATCTTCATCTATGTAGGTCCAATCTTTCAGATCCTCATAGTGCTCAGATTGAGTTGGAGGACGTATATTTATTGTTTGGACGAAAAGTTCAATATACTGAGACGTCCTTGGACGTTTAACAGACCTGTCAATAGTTTGTGCTTTTTGCCAACGTCCAATCATTTGTGCAATATCATAATCACATTTAATGGAAGTTGTATCATGAATGAGGTGGTTGTTACGTACCTTTGTGGGACGACGATAATCAATATAGGTCACAACTCTTCTGTCTCCACACTGCACAATTTCACTTAATTGAGAAAAAAGTTCATTGAATGAGATATTGTGATTGATTGACGTGGTAACCTTTGCATCTGATCGGAATTCGATCCCGTAACCAGAGCGACTTTCTATCATTCCAGCGCCTTTAAGTGGACCTCCGAAATAGATTATTGCAAGTGAGTTTGGAGTGTCATTTGTGGGTGTCGTAGATGAAGATGATGCATTTGTAGGAATCATAAGACCCATTATTTCGTCCGGAGATCTTACCCATGTAACATAAATTTCCATGACTGCGTTAATGGGAAAATTGGACTTACATGATATCATTTCTGTGACATCTTCGTCCGATCTTAGTGTGAATGCTTCATATGAGACAGTTTGATTATCATCAAGCCTCGGTCGACGGAAGTACAACTTGTCGATGACTGTGTTAGTTGGTTTGTCAGAGGCTATGCAAACTTTTTCTTGAAGTTGTTTGTGGGTGCAGGTGAATGGGATGCGAAACAATTTAGGATTCTCACATCTGAACTCAACTCCATTTTCGCCATTCCTTATTTCGCCGTGTTGAAATAAGGCAGCAAGGTATGAGTTGTATATGTTTTCTGTGGCTGTGGCATTCATGCCAAAATCTTCATTCTCGTAGGTGTTCATTTTCAGAGAGATGATGTAGTATGATGAAAGATAAAGTTAGAGCAATGTATTTTGTGAGTTTTGTGGATATCCATAACATAATTGTGGTTGTATTTATAGTGAAAATTTTGTAGTCCTTTTGGATAGAATCTCTAAACAGTACTTGAAAATGACTTGAAATGGACACAATTTTGTCATGTCATTTAATTTTTATTTAATGATTAAAACAAGTACATCATAATGTTTGTCTATGTCTATCTATGTCCTCCAGTCCCACAAGTTGGTCTTCTTCTTGGGCGTTGTCCTCGTCTCTGTTGTTGGGGTGATTGAGTCTGCGTATTTTCGTCTTCATCCACATGCTGACTTTGAGTTGACTGCTCAGCGTAAAGGAAGTCCATGGTGGGTCGATAAACGTTTTGTGACGAAGACGCGTGTTGGAATGCAGACGGTGGAGTGCTTGTGGTAGTTCCAAAGTGATTTGAAGGACCCGCAAAAAATGTTGACGGACTTGTGCCTAGTGGTGTTGATGGTGGAAAAACACCGTACGAGCTTCCCCCTTGAGTATACGGAGATGGATATGGATACTGCATGTAGTCAAAGGAAGACCTTTGTGGGACGTGGTCAGGCGGTGATGAACGGACTGCGGATGTTGGTTGAAAATGTCGTTGATGATCCATGTCATACTGTTGGAAACAAATTTTTCGGTTATATTGGTTGCAAGAAACAATCATCAAAGAACGAAAAATATTAAAATTATTGTTCTACCTCTTCGTCTGTTGAGTCATCTTCTATTGGAGCTATATACCGGATAGTATGACTTATGTACCATTGCATATACTCTGAATCGTCGCGCAAGTGACCATTTTTGTTAAATGGAACACCGGTGAAGATACGATTGTGTCGGTCATTCCATAAAGTAATCCACTGTTGATGGTGGACTTGCCAATCCCAGTCTGCTCGTCCTCTCATATCTAATTTATGAACCTCATCGAGATTTAACGGTGGTTGCGGTACAGGTTGTCGGAATCCGAATTGACGCACCACACGTTCTGACTGGTGGAATTCTACAACTGAGAAGCATATTAGAGGCACAACTGCTCGACAAGTGGGGGGGAGTTGGACTGGAATAATTTGACGAATTTCATCCCGTGTATATGGCGTCCATAAAAACTGAAAAAATATAATAAATTGTTAGTTAAAATTGTTGTACTATTTTTTTAAATTGCAGATTTAAATGTTGAATACCTGTTTTGGTGAAAGGTCATCCAATTTTTGCCGAAATTCTTGTACTGTTGTGGTGCCGTGGCGTCTTGTTTGTGTTGTTCGACACCATTTTTTCGCCAATGGGAAAACAGTTCCGGCGGAGATGTCTTCCTGAGTTACCTCGTGTATTTGCGGAGAAAGACATATTATTCTCTCCCATGCCCAAGACTGTAACAATATCATGCATCCTCGGATATTGTCCTGATCGAGTCTTGTACCGTGATCAAGGGCACGATACAAGCACGAAAGAGCTGCAGATGCCCAGCTATAGCTTCTAACGTTCTCCAAGTCGGCTAAAAGTGGAAGATACATCAAGTGTACCATACTCGCAGATGTATCTGGCATTAGTATGCTGCCAATCACGATCATCATGTACGCTCTAGCGTATTGTTGAACAACCACATCTGTTGCATCATAAGGTAATTGGTGAAACGTATTATTGAGCCACGACAATTTGATTCTGTTGCCTCTCACGGTATTTTCTGGAGGAAGTTGTCCTAGTAGTTGTTCACAAAATAAATGTAGAGGTCCACTGCTCAAGCCAGTCACAACATTACCTTCAATCGAAAGACCTAGTTGGAGTGCGACATCTTCGAGTGTTATTGTACTTTCTCCTACAGGGAAGTGGAAAGTATGAGTCTCAATTCTCCACCTTTCCACCAAAGCAGTGACTAGTACGTGATTTATTTCCATATTTGATACTTTCAAAATATGGTCAAATCCGGTTGCTTGTAGGATGTTCATCACTCGTTGATCGAGCTCGTCCACATGTTTTGATATCCAGATTGCATGTCTTCTCGGTCGAAGAACTCTTTCAGTTCCTTCCCAAATTGCCTTCACCACGTGCTTGTCTTGGAGACGCAAAAGAGACATATCAACTGGTAGATGACGTGCAAAAGCCATAACCAATAATTCTAAGTTTTTGAAAAAAAAGAAATATGGAATTGTTTGGAGGAAGTGAAAGGATGGTTGCAACAAGGAAAGAATCCTTATGCGTCAATGGCTGCAAAATGCCTCCCATCAATCAAATTATATAGACTATGGAGGAAGGGAATTGATTCCCTTCATAATGTTGCCATGTGAAGTCTTACACAAAGGCTTACACACCTTACACAAAGCCTTACACACCTTACACAAAGCCTTACACTACCATGTGCAAAAGTAATGGAACATTATTGCCATTGAATAATGTTGTTGAGAGTTGGGGTGATATTGATTGCAAACTCACCCACTCACACGCACTCTCACAAAAGCATGGCATGCATAAAAATTTATTTTCCCATCAATATATAATTTTCTTTCATATAAAATATTAAAATTAGATTTGGCTGTCCAAAAAATAAAAACAAAAATAAAATAAATGAAACAAACCATAAACCCATTAAAAAAATTATTACTAACAATTATCTTAATTTATAACAATTAAATAAAATTTTTTAAATGAAATTTTGAAAGAAAAAAAAAACAAAAAATACAAAAGTGAAGTCGTGTTGGGGTAGCACGACTTCAATAGGTGAAGTCGTGCTACCCCCACACGACTTCACTTTTGTATTTTTTGTTTTTTTTTCTTTCAAAATTTAAAATAAGATTAAGGGTAAAAATTATTTAAAAATTAATTTTTCATCCTAAATAATTATTTAAAAATTTAGGACAAACCTAAAACCTTAATCATTTAATATTTTAATTTTTACCATATTTAATTCTATTTTTTTTACCTATTTTTAAATATTGGCAACTAATTTTAATTAAATTAAATACCAAATTAATAAGTTTATTAAAAAAAAATATACAACACTTGTATAACCTCTAAATAATTCAACCATAATTTTTTAACAATTTTCTATAATATTTATGAATTTTTAAAAATTTAAAACTACACTTTAAATGAAATTTTGAAAGAAAAAAAAAACAAAAAATACAAAAGTGAAGTCGTGTTGGGGTAGCACGACTTCACCGTCGTGCTACCCCCACACGACTTCACTTTTGTATTTTTTGTTTTTTTTTCTTTCAAAATTTAAAATAAGATTAAGGAAAAAAATTATTTAAAAATTAATTTTTCATCCTAAATAATTATGTAAAAATTTAGGACAAACCTAAAACCTTAATCATTTAATACTTTAATTTTTACCATATTTAATTCTATTTTTTTTACCTATTTTTAAATATTGGCAACTAATTTCAATTAAATTAAATACCAAATTAATAAGTTTATAAAAAAAAAAATATACAACACTTGTATAACCTCTAAATAATTCAACCATAATTTTTTAACAATTTTCTATAATATTTATGAATTTTTAAAAATTTAAAACTACACTTTAAATGAAATTTTGAAAGAAAAAAAAAACAAAAAATACAAAAGTGAAGTCGTGTTGGGGTAGCACGACTTCAATAGGTGAAGTCGTGCTACCCCCACACGACTTCACTTTTGTATTTTTTGTTTTTTTTTCTTTCAAAATTTAAAATAAGATTAAGGGTAAAAATTATTTAAAAATTAATTTTTCATCCTAAATAATTATTTAAAAATTTAGGACAAACCTAAAACCTTAATCATTTAATATTTTAATTTTTACCATATTTAATTTTATTTTTTTTACCTATTTTTAAATATTGGCAACTAATTTTAATTAAATTAAATACCAAATTAATAAGTTTATTAAAAAAAAATATACAACACTTGTATAACCTCTAAATAATTCAACTATAATTTTTTAACAATTTTCTATAATATTTATGAATTTTTAAAAATTTAAAACTACACTTTAAATGAAATTTTGAAAGAAAAAAAAAACAAAAAATACAAAAGTGAAGTCGTGTTGGGGTAGCACGACTTCACCGTCGTGCTACCCCCACACGACTTCACTTTTGTATTTTTTGTTTTTTTTTTTCTTTCAAAATTTAAAATAAGATTAAGGGAAAAAATTATTTAAAAATTAATTTTTCATCCTAAATAATTATGTAAAAATTTAGGACAAACCTAAAACCTTAATCATTTAATACTTTAATTTTTACCATATTTAATTCTATTTTTTTTACCTATTTTTAAATATTGGCAACTAATTTCAATTAAATTAAATACCAAATTAATAAGTTTATAAAAAAAAAATATACAACACTTGTATAACCTCTAAATAATTCAACCATAATTTTTAACAATTTTCTATAATATTTATGAATTTTTAAAAATTTAAAACTACACTTTAAATGAAATTTTGAAAGAAAAAAAAAACAAAAAATACAAAAGTGAAGTCGTGTTGGGGTAGCACGACTTCAATAGGTGAAGTCGTGCTACCCCCACACGACTTCACTTTTGTATTTTTTGTTTTTTTTTTCTTTCAAAATTTAAAATAAGATTAAGGGTAAAAATTATTTAAAAATTAATTTTTCATCCTAAATAATTATTTAAAAATTTAGGACAAACCTAAAACCTTAATCATTTAATATTTTAATTTTTACCATATTTAATTCTATTTTTTTTACCTATTTTTAAATATTGGCAACTAATTTTAATTAAATTAAATACCAAATTAATAAGTTTATTAAAAAAAATATACAACACTTGTATAACCTCTAAATAATTCAACCATAATTTTTTAACAATTTTCTATAATATTTATGAATTTTTAAAAATTTAAAACTACACTTTAAATGAAATTTTGAAAGAAAAAAAAAACAAAAAATACAAAAGTGAAGTCGTGTTGGGGTAGCACGACTTCACCGTCGTGCTACCCCCACACGACTTCACTTTTGTATTTTTTGTTTTTTTTTTCTTTCAAAATTTAAAATAAGATTAACGGAAAAAATTATTTAAAAATTAATTTTTCATCCTAAATAATTATGTAAAAATTTAGGACAAACCTAAAACCTTAATCATTTAATACTTTAATTTTTACCATATTTAATTCTATTTTTTTTACCTATTTTTAAATATTGGCAACTAATTTCAATTAAATTAAATACCAAATTAATAAGTTTATAAAAAAAAAAATATACAACACTTGTATAACCTCTAAATAATTCAACCATAATTTTTTAACAATTTTCTATAATATTTATGAATTTTTAAAAATTTAAAACTACACTTTAAATGAAATTTTGAAAGAAAAAAAAAACAAAAAATACAAAAGTGAAGTCGTGTTGGGGTAGCACGACTTCAATAGGTGAAGTCGTGCTACCCCCACACGACTTCACTTTTGTATTTTTTGTTTTTTTTTTCTTTAAAAATTTAAAATAAGATTAAGGGAAAAAATTATTTAAAAATTAATTTTTCATCCTAAATAATTATTTAAAAATTTAGGACAAACCTAAAACCTTAATCATTTAATATTTTAATTTTTACCATATTTAATTCTATTTTTTTTTACCTATTTTTAAATATTGGCAACTAATTTTAATTAAATTAAATACCAAATTAATAAGTTTATTAAAAAAAATATATACAACACTTGTATAACCTCTAAATAATTCAACCATAATTGTTTAACAATTTTCTATAATATTTATGAATTTTTAAAAATTTAAAACTACACTTTAAATGAAATTTTGAAAGAAAAAAAAATAAAAAATACAAAAGTGAAGTCGTGTTGGGGTTGCACGACTTCAATAGGTGAAGTCGTGCTACCCCCACACGACTTCACTTTTGTATTTTTTATTTTTTTTTTCTTTCAAAATTTCATATAAATTAACTATTTAATTAATGGAAAAAATTATTGTTCACCATAAATAATTATTTAAAATTTACCACAAACCTAAAACCTTAATCATTTCATATTTTAATTTTTTTTCCAATCTATTTTGAATGCAACACTACCACCTACGAGGTAGACCTGCCAAGGAAATGAAAGGTGAATGCACAATGCATGCAACATCTGCCAAGGAAATGAAAGCTGAATGCATGCTACCTCTACTTTAATTAAGATAGTTACAATAAAATTTAACATTGAAATATATTACTCCTCTATTGCACTTCTATTGCTCTTGTATAACTCCTCGGTGCTCTTCTATTGCTCTTGTATTACTCCTCTAGTGGTCTTCTATTGCTCTTGTATTACTCCTCTATTGCTCTTCTATTGCTCTTGTATCACTCCTCTATTGCTCTTCTATTGGTTCCAACATCAACAATTTCATAATGGCATCGTGGAACTTCGGAGCATCTTCATCATCACATATCATTGATGAAGAACCAGTGATATTGGATAATGTTGATGATTTTAGCACAGATGATGGATTGGACAACTTACTTCACGATCAACATAATGACGACCACGAAATGATACAGTCATCTCAGGTTGTCATTCCGGAGTTGCATGACCGTATGCAATTCCAATCAAAGGAGGAAACTATTGCTGCAATCAAACAATATCATATCAGCAATGGTTACAAATACACGGTACTCGAATCAAAGCCTAACATTTATGTTATTCGATGTGTAGAATACCACAACGGTTGTCAATGGCGCTTGAGGGTAGGCTATAGCAAAGTGCGTAAATATTGGGAAATCAAAAACATCGACGGCCAACATACTTGTTTCTCTAACATACTATCTCAAGATCATACAAATCTTGATAGTACTCACATTGCAACAATCATATCAAATTCTGTAAGGACAAACCCGTCAATTCCCATCAAGAGTTTGATAGCAGATATTAAAGCTCGATTCGGATATTCTGTGTCGTACAGAAAAGCTTGGATCGCAAAACAAAAGGCTCTTGCGATGGAGTTTGGTGATTGGGAAGAGTCTTATAACCATCTACCAAGGTGGTTACATGCGGTCAAGGATGCAAACCCAGGTACAATTTTACAATGCACTGGTTCTCCAGTCAACATTGATGGAGAAATTGACAATAATTCCTACATTCTCGAAAGAGTTTTTTGGTCGTTCGGTCCTTGCATACAAGGATTCAAATATTGTAAACCCATTCTACAAGTTGATGGAACATTTTTAACGGGGAAATATCATGGAACTTTGCTGACCGCCATAGCTCAAGACGGCAATAGAAATCTTTTCCCCTTGGCATTTGCGATTGTAGAAGGTGAGACAAAGGAGGCCATGATATGGTTCTTTCAACTACTTCGAGAACATGTTTGCCCTGGACAAAATATTTGCATCATCACTGACAGAGGAAAGGGTATCTTATCCGCTTTAAGATCAGAAGAAGTTGGTTGGGAAGAAGATGGTATGAACTCTGTTTACTGCATACGTCATCTGGCCTCCAACTTCAACAACAAATTCAAAAATCAGGACCTGAAAAAACAATTCATCAATTTAGGTACTACCACTATCTATTTGACTGCCAATTTCAGTGTTCGTATTTTTTTTGTTTATTTTTTACGTCCTTACAGCTTACGAGGTCAAGCAACCTACTGTCACCGCAAAGCTTACTGCACTAAGAAACCAATACCCACAACAAGTTGCTTGGATAGATAAAATTCCATTACAGAAATGGTCTCAAGCTTTTGATGGAGGGAGAAGATATGGACATATGACCACTAATCTTGCTGAGTGCATGAACTCCGTTTTAAAGGGAGCACGTTCATTACCAATTTGTGCTCTCATCAGAAAAACATTTGAGAGGACACAATCATGGTATGTTGAACGAGGATTAAAAGTAAACTACATGCTACAAGCAGGCCACCAATTTCCTGAAGAAATTGCTGATATTATTAGGAAAAATCAACAACAATCTGCATATTGTCTTGTTCAGCGCTACAACCGTGAAAATTCAGAATTCGAAGTTCAAGAAATTTCAACACCTCACCAATATCGCCCACATCCACTTTCCTATAAGGTCAGGCTAAATGAATGGTGGTGCGATTGTGGTCACTTCCAAGCTACTCGTCTCCCATGTCATCACGTTGTTGCTGTTTGTGCTAATTCTCATATACCACTAACCCAGGTAATCGACCCAGTGTACAGTCTTACCAACATTTTCAAGGCATACGAAGTACAATTCCACCCAATCCAAAACGAAGATTATTGGTCTGCGTATACAGGTCCAAACTTCATACCAGATCCTAAAATGCGACGCAAGGCATCCGGAAGACCATCTACAAATAGGATTCGTAATGAAATGGATCAGTCCACTCCAGATCAGCAAAGAAAATGCTCTTACTGTCGCAACGAAGGTCATCATAGGGGAAATTGTCCATTTCGTTAATAGTTTTAATCTTACCATTTTGTAATCCATTCAAAAATTAATTACTTAATGACAATTAATATTTCATTTCAATTTTCTTATACCTTTTCATTTTTTTTTATTATAACTTCGTCCACTACACCAAAAACAAAGCAAATGTGTCTACAAGCAACTGGTAATCGATTACAAGCCAGGGGTAATCGATTACCAGTGGAAATTTTGGACAATAACACACTGGTAAGCGATTACCATGGAAATTACTCAATTTAAAGTGCTGGTAATCGATTACAGAGTCCAAGTAATCGATTACCAGTGTGGTTTTGGCCTGCAAAGCTGAAGTCGTGCAGGGGTGGCACGACTTCAGCTTTTGGTAATCGATTACAGCTCCATCGTAATCGATTACCACAGCTTGAAGTCGTTTTTATGTGGCACGACTTCACACTGTTCATATGAACAGTGTGAAGTCGTGCAATGGTAGCACGACTTCTGTTTTTGAAGTCGTTAGGGGGTCGCACGACTTCCCCTTGACTTTGAATTTGCCTACTTTGGTAATATTTTAGGCAAATTTGCCTATGAAGGTACAAAAACCCATTATCCGGTCTAGAAATGATTTTTAATGTACTTTCTGATTTACTGTGACATGACAATTTCAGAATAGATTGATCATTCATAACAAGCATCAAAGATAAAAAAACACTTCAAAATAATTATAAATTACTTTAAAAAGATATGAATTGAGAGATATAAGTTTATTCATTGTTGGAGAAGAGCAAATGAACCACCGAAGACAAGGTGGTTAAAAGCTTATCTTCGCATGAAACGATGCTATGATTTCTTTTTGGATGATAAAATAAAGCAAAGAAAATGGCATTGCTTGTAGGAGCAATCTGAGATTATCCCGTCAGAATGTGGAGGCCGAAAGCAAGAAATTGGCATACATAACTATTGCAAATTTTGAAGGCAGCAAAAGCGCACTATTCACAAATTCCTTCGGAATTCTGTGTCAGATATCAGATGAAGAAATTGGCAATTTTTGTGTCTCCATTTGCTTTGCTGTAGGAGATGATGGCGTGGGGTCTGAATGGTCTTTGCCTTTGCCCCACACCACAAAGTACAGACCCAATGCGATAATGACAGCTCCGATGATACTGAAATCAGTGTAACAGAGAAAGACAGAGGAAGAACATGGTTGAGAAAGTTGACATCAACACTATGAATACTTAGAATTAAAATAAAATAATCAAACTTTGAACCGTGACGAAAGAATAATGAAGAGGTAAGAAGCATTGTTACCTGCCCAAGTGAAGTTGCTCTGCAAAAAGGAAGGAGCCTAAAGCACAGGTTATGACCATGCAAAGAGGATTAAAGGCAGTTAAAAACACCGGGCCCCTGCTTTGCAACACCAAGCCTTGCGCATAATACGTTATTCCAGAGGTAACAATTCCCTGTAATTTTGAAATCGATCATTAAGAGAAACTTGCAGTGAAAGTAAGACAAAAATAATACTTTGGGCCCAGTACTGACCGTGTAGAGAGGGCCGTAGAGTCTGAAGTCCCAGCCCAAGGCCCATGCCGCAAGCCCAGAATGACGAGTGGCAATAATGGCCACCACACTAGCTTGCACGGCACCAGATAAGCACACCAAAGAAGAGAGAGACAATTCTGCTGGATACCTTTTCAGTGCTATGGACTGCAATTCACAATTCACCAATAAGACATGCATAGAATATAAATGTCTGTGAGAGAAGATAAAGTTAAACATACCTGTAAAATGAAGAAAGATGACCAAGCCACACAACCCAGGAGAAGAAAGAGAGTCCCTGAGAGCCAGTGTTTAACAACTTGTGGAGAGTGAGCTCCGTCTTGGTTGTGGGTTGCGTTTGCAGAATGAAATAGGTTAAATTCAGGACCTTTGTAAAGTGTCATTAGCAAAGCACCTGAAAATGTCACCAATGTCCCAATCACCTTCGCTAGGCTCCTTACTTCCTTAACATTTACACGCTCTAACCTTAGAATTACTGCTAGCACAAAAGTCACAGATGGCACGGCATTCATTATGGCAGAGGTAAACGAAGCTGATGTGTATTGCATTCCCAAGAACGTGAAGCCCTGATCAATCACTGGTCTGAAATACCAGATTCAATCTCATCACTAAACTTTCCTTTCAAACTTCATCTTCAGTCTTTTAACAATGCCTAAATTTCTTTTACCATTTTTAACTGCCCGCAAATACAGTTCATTTTACTCTGAAAGTAAATTCAGGTCAACAATTTTTCAAGTTAGCTTCATTCAATTTTTGTTACTCTGATTTGAGGAACATAATCCCATGTTTTAAACTTTTTTTTTTATAACTTTAATCGTAAATATATAAAAAAAAGAATTATATAAATAAACGTTTATTTATAAAAATATGTAAAAGTAATTAAAAAAATACGTCAATGAACTAGCTTAAATCGATATTAATTTATCCTAAATTCTTAGAACCCGATTCTCACGTTTGCTTCCAAATGATCAAACAGCCAGGGCATGATTTTTGAAACCAAATACTCCTTCAAATTGGTTTATGTGTACTTTTATTTTATTTACTTGTACTTTCAATTGCAAAACTACAATTTTAATTTCCTCTGTTTGTTTACAAATATTTGTCTAGAAACCAGGAAAAAAACAAATAATTATTTTCAGTATTTTTTTATACAAAATTTTAATAACATGAAACAAATTAGTAGCTTTGTAATTAAAATAAAAAACAATTTTCCCACATAGTAAATGATCCTTAAGCTTCCTCAACTTCAAACAAAGGACATCTAACTCGTGTATTCAGACTTGAGTTCAAATAAAAAATGCTTAAAAACATTGGGAAACTTATAGGAAGAAAGAATATATAACGTCATTGTAAAAAAAAAAAATAACACTAAGCTATCCAGTGGCCGATTGAAGCCTTGAAGTAGATTCTTGAAATTGTTTTGGTATAAAATATATACTAAACACAAAAAAAAAAAAAAAAGACAGATATGAAAGGAAAATAAATGTAATAGTAAGTGATCCTATATTATTTGTTGTTAAATACGGAAAAGTTTCTTTCATAGTATTCATTTCAAAAACAAATAAAACATAATTATATTATACAATTAAAGGGATGGTATATCAAAATGGAAAATGCTATATAATATGACCTAAACCGATTAAGAAATTGAAAGTATAAAATGTTTTACATAAATCTTAGACGCTAATTAAAAAAATCAAATGTTATTTTTTATTAAATTTCGTAAAAAAAATACATTTCTTACGATTTCTTAATACATTCTCGCATATTTTCAATAAAAGAAAATATTTCTATTCCAATGCTTTTAAAATACCCTTTTTTTTTATTATAAGTTTCATAATACAGTCTTCAATGAATTTTCTGTAACTCTGTAATATAGCAAAACATTTTATTTAACCATTCTTTACTGTTTACATTTACATATTTATTTACCAACTAAAAGTATATTTAAACTAAACTATATCATATTTATAAATATATTCCAATGCCGTATTCCCTTTAACTTTCAGGAAAATAACGTTTCATTAAAGCAGAAATACCAATCATTAATTTACTACATCCCTTTAATCAAATCCTTTTTACCGCTGATCAGACAGTTGCGTAAGTACGCATGCTGTCGACATCTTAAGAATTTAATGCATAATTTATTTTATATTTAAAAATGTTATCAAAACACTGTTAGACATTTTCTAAAAAAACAAAATCCTATAAATAAAGTGAATGTTATTAAAGTTAAAATGAAGTCTTTATAAAGTAGGTTAAAAATGAAGAGGGACAAAGGTGTTATTATACTGTTTACTGATAGTGATAGAGAAAGGTTTTAGATGATTACTCCACAAATCCGAGTGCCATTATGTGCAAGAAGACAGGGAGTGTTATCTTCGGCCTAATTTTCCTGCAAATTTCAAAATTTCATCATCAACTAATAACCCAAAATGTCTCAAACAACACAAGCATACTGCATGTATATATATATTACGAAAATAATGCAAGTAATAATTAAGATTGGACCTCTCAAAAATCAATGCAAAAGGAGCAAGGGCCAAAGCAGCGATGGCATTACGATAGACTACGAAAACGTAACGATTCATTCCATGGTTGAGACTGGCGACGGAGAAGATTAGAGCTCCGGCGAACCCAAATTGAAGTCCGACCGTTAACAAATAAGGCTTTGCCCTACTGAAGTTGGTTCCAAAACTAGCACAACGACAGTACTGTTGTTCCATATTTTTGTGTTGGAAAGAATATGAAAAATTTGTGTACTCTGAAGTGCATGGAGTGGTCGTGCTTATAAACATAAAGGGTAATGATTAAGACAAATTGCACTGGAAGAGGATAAGCGATAAGTATCGATGTCCTGTTCTAAAGTTATACTTTTGGTCAATCTCAACAAAAAAAAAAAAAAAAAAACAAAAAAACAAAAAAAAAAACAAAAGCTATATTAGTATTATTTAGTGGGAGTGTCTGCAATGCGATACCTTTGCTTGATTCAGTTGCCGTGACTCGGAATACACTTTCCCTGCTCCAAGTTTTTTTCACAAAATCCACTGCAACTAACTTTATCTTATATGCTACAAAAAACAAAACACCATATATGGTTTTGCTTTTATATAATACTGTATTCTTCAAGGTTAGTGGGCTCTAATCTAACACATTCATTCCACATGCTTCAGATTAACATTTTTCTCTTGCAATCTCATTAGTTTTAACCCAAATACTAGGTTTACTTCTCAATATATTAGTAATAATTTAGAAATTAAATATGTTTTTATTTTTTAAACTTAGACTAAAATTAAAATTTATTTATACATTAAGTTTTAATATATTTTAGTTTTCAAACTTTTAAAACAAATTAAAATTTTCATTTTAATTTAATTATATTAATTATATTACATGTAAAATACATTTAAAATGTTTATTCGTTTGGTATATTTTTTAGTTTAAATATCATTTTAAAATATAGTTTAATAAATTTTAAAAAATTAATGTCATTAAATTATAATCATTTTTTTAAGTTTATAAACTAAAATATATTAAAATTTAAAATATAAATTAATTTTAATTTTATATTTAAGTTTAGAGATTAAGAAAATACCTAACCCATTATTTAGATAAAAGCAGCTATGTGTTGATAAGAATCAATCTCTAAAAATCCTACTAAAATTTACAACAGATCTTATACAGGATGAATAAACTTTATTGTAAAAAAAAGATACATCTAGCATAGCATAATTAACAAATGTACATTCGACACTCACTCAGATTGTTCGACCTATGAAGGAACCTAAAAATTAAGGAATAGATAGATAAAAACACTAAACTTGATTGCTCAGTGTCATATCAAACATCAACTGCCCCAATAACTAAAGCTAATGGGTGAAAAATCATCACTAATAATGCCGTCTGATATACATTAGATAATCAGAAACATAATCTAGAAGTGTCAAATGTCAAATATGTGGTTAATACCATGTCAAACACCAAATCCATATAATTAATGCTGATTAGTCGAAACTTGTGTCTTAATAATGCTATCTCATAGTGCATATTGAATGAATTTAATTTTGATTTAGAATTAGTGGAAAATTAGTTTTTAATTATAGGATTTCTTAACTGATTGTTATGAGTAAAGTAATAATTATTATTAGAAGAAACTCCACTTATTTGTAGACAAGTGTGATTTTGCATTTACGTAAGTATCATGTTCTGCTTTTTTATCGCTTCTTCCTTCCTCAAAACTTTTAAAAGTTTACATCATAATAAAAATGCAGTGCACGCAGACGAGATTATTGGTGGAGGACATCAAGTTATTGAAATTTCGTTTTCTTGGCACCATTTTAATAATATAAAGATGTAAGTTAGCTCAAAGATAACGAAAGTTGTAAATTCCCATGCCATGATCGTGTGATCAACTTTTTTTACGGGATAAGAAGTGAAGCAGAAAGATCAGACACCCATACATGGAGGAGTTGATATTAAAAATTATGAACGACATTTTAAAAGTTAACTTACTTTTTTTATTTTCATAAATAAAATAATTTTGTAGATAAACTTATCTAGAAAAAAAAATAATAAGTGTTCGAATTATATGTCAACATATTTAATTAATTACATATACGAAAAATAATTTTAAATATAAAAAATAATTAACTTATAGCAAATAAAAATGTTTATTAACAGTTTGTTTTTAATATAAATTAAATATAACTGAAAAAAATGAAAAGAAATGAAATATTTTGTTGCTAAAAAATTGATTTATGGATTTGTTTATAAACTTTAAAAATTGTTTATCGTATACTTTTTTTTCTCATTGTCGGCAACTTTGTCAAACATAACAAATCTTAGAAAGTAATTTATATTTTATAAGACTTTTATCTAAAGAATAAGATTTACCATAGCATTTTTATATATATTATATAAAAATGACAATCTTTATTGAAAAAAATTAATTCAAATTTCAAAATATTAATCGAAGTGTGTATATGTTGCGTATAAGAAATTGTTAGATTTAAATTCTTTTTCTAGTTGTTAGAGAGACAACAATTGCTAAGACTACTGATTTTTTCTCAAGAGAAACCATATTGCATCCTAAATATGAAGGAGTCTAAGAAAAAAGAATAAATGTGTGTAATCACTTATAATAGAATATATACGATTTAGGATTTAGGTAGGAATATTTTATAATTGTAACTCTTATTTGAATGTCAAACACTTTTGTTGAAACACTTATTAAGACTCATGGAATCAAATAAACCTTTTTTTTCTTTCCAGCGTTGGCAATATACTTTATTTTAAGATATTATTTTTAATAATTTTATTACTTTATATTTAAATTTATTGATTTCAAAATATAAAAAATTATAAACTTTAGAATGAAACTCATTTAATAAAACGAATCACATAAAAAAATAATTTAATAAATTTAATTAATTAAAGAATATATTTGAAATGAGACGTCAAAGAACACCATTTGATTCCCACATGGTCTAAGGCTCCAATCAAATCAAACTATAAAAAGCAAGAAAAAGAAAATCTTAGTCACTACAAGTTAGTTCAAGCCATTCAATTAATTAAGTTAAAGATCTCTGCATTATTAGGCTTTAGTTACGTTACGTTGATTAAGAGTGCATGCACGATGTGGAAAACGAGTAAGAAAGAAAATTATTTTCTCCCTCTTTATTCATAATGATTTGCTTTAATTAATTAATTCCCTTATATAATTTGAAAGTGATTTGGAGTCTGCAAACGTGTAGCACAACACATAAACATGTGTGACAATGGCAAGTACGAGTACGTTAATTATATGTTGCCACCTTTTGACAATTTTGTCACCTAGGACCACAATAACTGTAAAATTAATCAAGGATACAATGACAAACTTTTATATTTATTTGACACAGAGTATAAAGATATAAAATGATTATAAATGTATAAAGTTGTGTATTTTTTCAAAAAAGAAGAAAATAAAAAATAAAAAAAGATAATATGAAATGAATATAAAAAAGTTTAATATATCAAAGAGTCACTTTTTCTGTAAAATTATTGCTAATTATTTGATATGATCTTTCTTTGGCCAAATGCCTAACAAAAGTAAAAAAGACTGATTTCAACAAAAGTAAAAGAGATGATAATATGGTAAATAGGGGGGTGCACTTATAAACAAATGTGACTTCGATTGGATTTGATATTGAAGTTTGTTAGTTCACATACATCTCATCTCCATGGCTACTCTAAGAAAGTCAAAGTATGGGTCAATTCATCCAATTTCACTATTAATATTTGTATTCTTTACTTTTTATTTTATCAATATTATATATTTATAAGTGGAATCTAAATTTTGTTTCATGATTCACTTTATAATTTTTTCATATATTTCCTTATATTAAATAATAACTTATTAGTCATTAATGGTTTTCTTGAGTAATTTTTATAGTTATAGTGTATCTTAATTTTCTAAATAATTACAAAGAACTTTCTAATTAATTTTTCAGTTTATACAGATTGTTCAGAAATCTACAAACTCTAGTTATACAAAATGGGTCAAATTTATTAACCCGAAAGTTTTATGTGGGTGAATCATTCCTTATTTTTGCCTTTGAAGAATCAAATATGGAGCACGTCGAATGCAAGATGAACCAAAACAAACCAAAATAGAATTGTTTATCTATATTATTATTCTAATTTAAATGATGAAGCAGTACTAATTGATCTATTATGATCCTAATTTAGATTATGAAGTAGTATCAGTTGAGCATGATATAAATATTTACAATATCTTAATCTTGATTTTTTAAAACTAAATAATAAATAAATATACTTTAACTCTATGTAAAAAGATATTTCTAAAAGTTGGAAAGATTTCCTTAAAAAAAGAATTTAAATAAAAATATATTAAGCAATAACATTTTAAAGTTTATTCTCGTTCCTTTTTTTTATTTTCTCTTTATCTTTTTATAAGTTTTGTTTTTTTTTTCTTTTATGAGATTACGTCTTTATTCAATTTAACATCTTTTATTGTATTTGTTCGTTTATGATTTTTTTTTTTTTATCTATTGTAGATTTCATTATAGCAATATTAAATTTTTGATAGATGTTAAGATGTGTTTTTTCATTTATTTAATTTTTCTTAGATATCAAATTTTTTTAAGATATACTTATTTTATTTTTATTTTGATAAATTTTCTATTAACAATTTTGATCTTTCTTTCATTTCTTATTCATTTGTAGTCTATTTCTCTTCCATCGAATTCAAAACAAAACTTTTATTTTTTCAAATGAATTTTGAAAAGGTCATTACATATCTAATTATGTTGCATTAGGCCTTAATTATAATCACCCATAAAAAATCCTTGATTTTAATCATTTTAAATGATGAAATTCAATTAAATATACTTGTTATTAAACACATTTTAAAGAAATTGTATGAGTATGATGAATACAAAGAAATTATAATCATTTTAAAATAATCGTTTGTATATATGACATGAAAAACCGGTTAGAATGAATGCTTTGCTTAAAATGAATTGAAATTGTATGAGTATGATGAATGTTTGCATGTTTAAGTGTTTGAGATATGTTTATTTAGGATTTTGTTAGATTGAGAAGGCAATTTGAGTTCAAACAAAGCATTAGTGTAATGTAAAATATTGTTTGAAATTTGTTAAGAATACTTGAGTTGCGTTGATAAAATACGTTTTGGGTATGTCTTGAAATAATTTTAACTACACATGGTTCTTTTTAGAAATATATTTGTTCAAACGAAACATTTTTCCTCAAGAAAAAATAAGGTAGAAAGATTTTATCTTTCTTTGTTATCATTTTCGTTAAGTAAGATATTATCACTTAAGAAAGAGATCTAATTTTTCTCTAATATACTTGTTCAACCTAAAAATTCTCACTTAAGCTAGATTTTCGATCAAGATAGAAATTACAATAAAAAGCCAGTTTTTATTATTTTATTTATTTTTTGTTGAATTTTCCTTAAACAAATGTTGTTAACTTGAACTTGATACGATGAGTAGATGAAAATATTTAAAAAATGTTGTTAAATAATGATGTTGAATGTATATATGGCATGTTGAAATTAGATTGTTGAGTCACATACATGTTGTCGACAAAGTTGCATCAGTAAGTAATAATAAAACATGTGATATGATACATATCTCTCTCTTTCACTTATTGTTTAAGTAATGTAAATTAATACACTAGTTTTATAATACTGATAAATATATCAAATTATACAAATTTATACTGATTTTTATGAAAAAAATAAAAATTATTAATTTTTGAATAAAATAAATCAAATTTCTAAAAAAAAATTAAATTAATTGAATGAAAATACAATAAAGATTTCATCGGGACTGTATTACCCAAAGTTTTATCATAAAAAAAGAATTATTTATTTTCTTTATATATATATATATATATATATATATATATATATATATATATATATATATATATATATATTATCTTCATAATAGATAAATGAATTAATAGAAAAATATTTTGAAATATTTCGATAAATAATAAAGGTGTTATAATTTTCTCTAACAAAGGAAGAAAAATTAAATTAGCATGTCACAAGAGTTGGATTTTTTTATTCAATTTAATATAAAAACATTAAACAATATATTTATACTTTTTACTCTATGAATAATACTTCTATTTAATAAATCCTAATCTTTTATAAATAAGTCTAAATCTTAATAATAACAATTTTAATCTGATAGATGTTCATATTAAACATTAAATTCAAATGTTGAGAATAATCAATGATTTAGTTTTTATGACTAGAATTAAATCTATTAATTGTTCTATTATAATTTTAGTTCTAACATCATGTCCAATAATAATATATTCATAAATATACGATCAATTAATTAATTTATAGTATAAGTGAAATTTCTAACTCATAAAAATTAAAGAATGACTTCAGTAAAGGAATCTAACTCATTTGATGGAGTAGAATAGGTGAATTAATAAATTTATAGTACAAGTGAAATTTCTGTACAAATGAAAAATATATAATATTTTTAAAAATTGCAGTCATTTCAAGATAAAAATAGGAATATATTAAGCAAAAGTAAAATTATTAGGACTAAGTTACTAAAACTCCGAAGCAAAGACAGCTACATTTAATTCTTACTCATACCAACAAAAATCTTAAAACTACTGCAAAGAAACTTGATGCCATGGTTGAAATGATTGCAGACAGTGTGTGAAGGAGAGTTTCATAGAATAAGTAATGCGTCTTTTGTTTAAAGATCACATACCTATTACTTACCTGATAAACTTGTCATGGTTAGAGGAGGCGTGTGTACATGGGTATGTATATTTATAGAGAAATATAAAGTGCTGTATTATTAGGCAATATGCAATAATTATGATAAACTGTGACAAAAAAAAAATTACAAAAGGATCAATTTGAGGAAGAAAAGGGAAGATGGAGACAATTGCATTATAATAAAGGGAAGATGATAAAAAAATTCCACTAGACCAAGAGCATGCAAATAGGAGGTTGGATACCAGAAAATCGACAACATTGTCATTAATCAGCCATGAAAATGAATAAATAAGTAACATCTTCCTTTGGTGATGGTCAAGAAGGGAATGCCATTATTGAATCTTTTCTGCTCATTAAAGTTTTTCCCTTTAATCACTTTGTCCCTCCTTTCTGACATACCATACCATACCTCTTCGATACATTATTTAGTCTGCTTTCTCCTACTTATAATTTTACTAATTTTGGGACGAGGAAAAAGGTTTTTTTTAAAAAAAAAAAAAATTATGCATAAGAAAATAAAATTGAGAGATAGAGACAATTATATAGAGTATCACGCATTACTTTTTTTTTTGTGTTTAAATAATAAAACAATTCTCAACATAATATGCAATAATTATGATAAACTGTGACAAAAAAAAAATTACAAAAGGATCAATTTGAGGAAGAAAAGGGAAGATGGAGACAATTGCATTACTTTTTTTTTGTGTTTAAATAATAAAACAATTCTCAACATTTATTTTTTTTGTATGATCTCGTCTTTCTTGTATTAAAGCTGGTGTGTTAAGACTATACATGTTTAGTATTTTTTTTAAAACATACTTTTAGTTGTTAAAAGAAACCGCTATTTTTAACTTCATAAAATGCTATTAAAACATATTTTCACTTTTTGAAAAAAATTATTTAATTAGTGAGAACTTTTAAAAGCATAGTTTTGATAAATAAACCATTTTTCTTTAAAAAAAAAAGTAATAAAATATGACAGGAAAAAGTTGGTCAAAGAAATGTATGATTGATTACGTAAAGAAAAGAGAGAAAAGTTCATTGTAATAAAATATGAAGTGATATATGAATACTTTATATATATGTATATATTAAACACTATTAATTTATTTTTAGTGTTATGATTTTATTAAATTTATATTTTTTTTTTCTAAGTGGTGTCTACTGTCGCATGTTTATAAAATATTTTCCGAACATGGTGGTGTGTGACATAACAAGAATGTTGGGTGGATTGGTTTTGTATGTTGTTGAAATATAGTTTTGGAGTTGATCTTATCCACTAATCCATTATATATATATATATATATATATATGAACAGTAACCTCCATCAACGGGGTGGGTGAGACCATCTGTAAGTGAATGCTGATATGTTATGCAAAACTGATGGTCCAGCTTTCTCATACTTCAAATCCTCATTCCTGAATCTTCCCTGTTTTTTTTTTTTCATGATTAGATGGGATTTAATTGCCCCAAAACCTAAGTATTATTCTGTTATTGATTATGAGATTTCAACTAAATTTTATTTAATTTATTCTTTTTATTATTGTTATTAGGTCAATTTTAGGTCAATTTTAAAATATTTTTAAGTTTTTTCTATTGAATTACATGTAAAAAAAAAAAAGAAAGAAACAAAAAAACGTTACTATATAAATAATATATACAATAGATTTTTGTAAGGAAATTTAACTATATATACAACATACAAGTGATGTTTTTAAAATGGATATTATAGAGTCATGTTTTTGCCACGTGCTAGCTGACACTTTGACTTCTTGACGTGGAAATCTCACTATGTTTTGTTAGCAGTATTTTATGATATATTGTGGTGAGGACTGGAATTGCTGTTGATACTTGATGATTTGGATAAACAAAGTCTTAATAAGTTTTTATGAAATTTAAAAGAATCGAATTGAGAATTTGGCCTTGGATGAAGATTACAAGCATGGTGTAAGTGTTAATGATGGGTTAAAAACCCTAGAGGTAGAGTTTTAAGTTAAAAGATTAAAAATTTGGGTTTAATAAAAAACTGCCAAGTATGAGAATTTTAAGAGAGAAATTAATTCTTTAAAAATAGTTAAAAGTGGTTATAATGGATTGACAAATAGAAAGGAAAAAAGTCAAAAAAAAAAAAAAAAAAGTTACTTTTGAGAAGGTGCATGTGCATGTTGACATTTGTGATTGTTTCCACTCTAAGCAGCATTCCAAGTTGTTATTATTTCACATACGTATAGCTCTTCTACTATTCTCACCTTCTTCTCAAAATTTCCATACAGTATTGGAAATCATGACCTACATATTTTTCATCAAACGAATCATCATTTTGTCCCAAATTCCACACCTCTCTCAGATCCTACCACCACCAATTCTAAAATGTCTTTCCATAGATCCTCTACTTCTATATATACTCCTACTCTCCATCTCCATTTAGTTAATTAAGCAAATTTATATATCTTTCATTCCTAATCCACCACCTTCCACAAAAATTCTCTTAGCATTTTACTTATTTTATTTTCAATGATACAATAATAACAAAAATATCTAATATAAATACAATAATAACAAATTTTATGAGCTATATTCTTTTCATAAATGATAAAAATATATCCTTCCACCTTCCTAATTTTATTCTTTATTTTACTAATAACCTTATGTCACGTCCTTAGTTTTCTAGGATTGTCCCCCACCAACAAACCTAATATACGAAGGGAATTATGATAATGTTACAATTTAACAATTCCAAAAATCTTTCTTAGCCATATTTCCTTACTCTTATTTTTTCAATCTTGCTCTTCAAAAAATTCCATTTTTAATCTAAATATATTAAAAATTTTACATAAATTTAAGATAAAGTTAAATTATAATATATAAATAAATGTAAATTTTATCTTATAAATCAGTTTTATGAGAATGAATTGAATTTCAAATCACTTTCTAATATAATATAAAAAATATAATTCAAGTCTATTAACTTTCTAATAAGATACAAGTTGAAAATACTTTTATATATATATATATATATATATATATATATATATATATATATATATATATATATATATATATATATATATATATATATAATCCAATAGATTTTGATTCTTCTTATTCAATTTTTACTTTTACATCCCATTAATTAGATTTTCTTATATTTACTCTCTTAACTTTTTTTGGATAGAGACTTGGGACAAAAATTGTTACTAATTTAATATTTTTCCCTGTACATTATAGGAATTATGTAAATTTTATTAATTATTTCTATCATTTCATATGCAAGGGACATAATAAATATTTTAACACATCAAAATTTAACTGTTTATATATGGTGTATTTTTATTAATACTGCATCGTAGCATTAGAACTAAACATGTTTAATTAAATTACTATTATATATATATATATATATATATATATATATATATATATATATATATATATTGATTGGCTCTGTACCCCAATCAGATTTAGTTTTATGTTTTCCAACATCTATAATTATAGTTATTTATTTATAATACATGCTGCCAGCAGCATAATAAGATATTACTTTCCATTAACTGGTTCTTGCCAGCACTGCATTGCACCTTCTTTATAATCATATCACCAACAGTTTAACACTGCAGGTATTGAATCCTCGTCATCCTTTTTATAATCGAACTAAACCACCTGAAACACACATTTTAATAATAAAAGAACTCTTCCTAATTACTGTCGGAAATTATTTAAATCCAAATTATTTGACACAATTATTCTAATTTTTTACACATGTTTTATTCTAATTTATGCAAATCATATTTATGAGAACATCCCCAAATCAAGCTCCCCTATATTACTTATTTCCTCGATTTAAAATTACATATATTTTTATGTTGTTTTAGTTTCTCACTACGAAATTATTATTAGCTGTGATAACGCTTAACCGTTTTTTCAAGTTTCTTAAAAAATATTTAATAGAATAATTTTAAAATTCAAATGTGATTTTAGTCCCTAATCTTCGTAAAATTATTTGTTAGTTTTAAATTTTTGACTTTTTTTTTCAATATTTATTGTTAATTATGGTTAATTTAACTTCCAAAGTGAAAACTATTAAGTAACAACAAATATTTGCATTTAAGATAATAACCAATTTTTTACGCAATCAAATTAAGTAATGCATTTCTTATTTAATATAAATAAAATCATTATGTGGTTTTTTTTTTTACTTCTTCAACCCATAACTTACCTTTTTAGCATTATATATTTATGAAATTAATTATAATCAACTTAAACACTCGTAATTTATTTCCTACGTATTAACTTCAATATCAATTTTACAAAAACTCATTTTAAGCTAACCTTTAAAATCAACTTTCCTTTCTTTTCTAATAACCATATATTTAATACCTAATATTACTAATCATTTGTCTTGTCAAATATATGTCTCATAAATTGATTTATAATGGTGGATTGAACAGTTGCTTGTGGATTTGTTTGCCCGTTCGCCCAAGCATAGAAATTCAATTAGAATAAATTTTTCTTGTCAAAATTTCCGTTTTACTTTTTTCAAACTGTGTAATTTAGAAAGAAAAAAAAAACACGGAAATTATTTTTCTTAAAAAAATCTTTATTAATTATTCATTTCAACAAGCAAAACTTTTAAAATAATTGTAGCTAATATTTTCCAACCAATGGTGGTTTTTCAAAAAAAAATAAATAAATCTTTTAAAACAATTGTTGAGATGGTACATTTTTTTAAACTTTCAAAGTGGAAGAATGTAAGAAGTCTCACATTACAACAATCAAACATTCCTTTGAGCCTCCTTTTTATTTTATAAAAAAGAGTTCAAGACTTCTTTTACAAAGAGACATGTGTTGTAATTTGTTTCATTACTATAAATTTTTATTTTTGTCTACTCTCAGTAATTTTTCTCATCTTTATTTCAGTTGTGTGTGCTTATGCGGTTTGTGTGATACTTAAGACTCATCTTGTATATTCATCGGTTTAACTATTCCTAATGTTATTTTATTGAACTTGAGCAACACTTACTTTAACGGAGAGAAGTCTCAAAAAGTTAATATTATCTTTGATCACTTGAGCTTACATCATTATTTGAGAGATGTGTCTTATTGAATTAAGTCGTAACTTTAAAAGAAACCAATCATGTTACTCATTTGAATAACTACTCTTCACTTGAACAATATGAGTTTCAAATACGAGAAAATTGTTTTCATATCTCTTATATTCTAACTTCAAATAATGATTTAAGCAACCAATTAGAACCACATTAGTGACATAAATTTTATTGCATAATTATTTAATCAATAAATCCATCACACAAATTATATATATATATATATATATGCATAAAAAGGTTGTCTAAGACAACCTTATTCAAATATAACCATTCTAATTAATAACACATTCTAAATAATTATATTCTTACTAGTTGGGTGCAATACATATTCACAATAGTTATTTCATATTTTTAACTATTTAAGGTCCAAATATCATATTCATATTCATAATTATTAAATGAATTAATTAATTATGTAATTCAATATATATAAGCATCAATTTTAGTTTATCAAACTCAACAAGTTTTCAATGTATCAAAATTAACTACTTTTACACGTTATGCTTTGATTTCAATAAGTGAAAACATAATGATTATTGTTCTTAATAGTTGAAAGTAGTCATTCTTTTAAAATAATTCATAACATGTTCATGTACTTATATTTGTTATTTTTGCTTCCTAGTAACTAAGTACTTAACTAAGTGTTAGGAGGTTAGAAAACACATTGAATAATTCAAGTAATAAAACACAATAAGACCAAATATCGTTTTTCAATAAACTCGTGTAATACTAGATAATTATATAATTAATAACTCATCTATGTTGGGTTATTGGGCTCCCTTCCTATGTGGAGAATAGGCCCAAATAGTGTGGTCCATTATGTCTCATTAGGTTAAAATGAGATGGGTCAGATTAGTAGAGAACAAGAGAGTCATTTGAAGAGAGACAAAAGCCAAGTGAGAGAAAAAGAAAGAGAGAAAGTCATTCCCGCAAAACTCTAAACCTGCACTGGTGTTTTCCTTGCTGTGAAGTCGTTCACCGTTGGATCGAGTTGATTTTTGGACAGTAGGTTCCAGACACATGGTTCTTCATTCTGAACGTTCGGATCGTCAATCGGAGGTCTAGATTGGGAGAAATTGGTCCCGCACCAGCAGCCCTGTTTTGGAGGATTTTCATCTTCTTTGTTCTCATTTGTAAGCATTTGTGCTTAGTTAATTTGGCTTATTGAAAATACCATTTGGTATTATTATTGGAGACTCTTTTGTACCCTATTATTGATCATAGTGGATTTTTTCATTGGTCTGGATGACTCGTGGTTTTTACCCTTGCATTGAGGGGTTTTCCACTTTAAAAATTGTTGGTGTCTCTTTGTGCTTTGGATTCTATTTTTTGTTCTATTTGTTTGGTGCTCCTCGCAGATTCTCGCAAGAAGGGGGATTGAATTTCTGCTGCGTTATTACACTTTGATAAGTTGTTATTTGTTTTGGCCCTTTCCCCCATCAGAGTGGCATCAGAGCTCTTTGGTTAAGGGACTGTTTAATTTGCGTGAATGATGGAGGCACATACAAAATTGACTTTGTTGAATGGCGAAAATTATCACCTATGGAAAGGCAAGATGAAGGACTTGCTATTTGTGAAAAATTTGCATCTTCCTGTTTTTGCTTCCAATAAGCCAGAATCCAAGTCAGATGAAGAATGGGATTTTGAACATCAACAGGTATGTGGATTTATCAGGCAGTTTGTTGATGACAATGTCTATAATTTTGTTGCTAATGAGACACATGCGAGACGCCTATGGGATAAGCTTGAGTCCTTGTATGCCTCTAAGTCAGGGACTAATAAATTGTACTTGCTGAAAAATTTTGTGGAGTTGAAGTACAAGGAAGGAACTCCTATCTCAAATCACTTAAGTGAATTTCAAGGACGCTATGATCAATTAGCAGGAGTGGGTATAAAATTTGATGATGATCTATTGGGCTTATTCTTCTTAAACTCTTTACCAGATTCGTGGGAGACATTTCGAGTTTCCATGATAAGTGCTACCCCTAATGATGATATTTCTTTGCAAATGGCAAAGAGCGGTGCTCTTAATGAGGAGATGAGAAGGAAGACACAGGGTACTTCATCTCATTCAGAAGTGCTTATTACAGAGAATAGGGGGAGAAGCCAGAAGAAAGAAAACAGTGGTAGAGATAAAAGCAGGAGCAAGTCCAAGTCTCGGTACAAGAATGTGGAGTGTCACTATTGTCACAAAACAGGGCATATAAAGAAGAACTGTTTTTTGTGGAAGAAAGAGAGCAAAGACAAAAAGGGTAAGCAAAAGGAAAAAAATAATGATGATGGTGATTGTGTTACTACTACTACATGTGGTGACCTTGTTTGTCTTCGTGATTATGACACTATTAATTTTGTATCTGATGAGAGTATGTGGATAATTGATAGTGGTGCTACACTGCATGTTACATCCAGGAAGGAGTTCTTCACATCTTATACACCTGATGATTTTGGAGTATTGAAGATGGGTAATGATGGGGTGTCTAAGGTTTTTGGTGTTGGTGATATTCACTTGCAAACCAACATGGGGATGCAGTTGTTGCTTAGAGGAGTTAAACATGCTCCAGATGTTCGCTTTAACTTGATTTCTGTGCAGGTACTTGATGATGGTGGATTTGATAACCACTTTGGTTCTGGAAAGTGGAAGCTCACCAAAGGAAACTTGATTGTGGCTAAAGGAGAGAAAAACTCTAAGCTTTACTGGACAAAAGCTTTGGTTGCTAAAGGTAGTGTGAATGTCGTGTATATGGAGTCATCTTTGTGGCACAGAAGGCTTGGGCACATTAGTGAAAAGAGGCTTAATTGCTTAGCTAAAAAGGATGTTCTCTCAGGATTGAAGAATGTAGAGTTGGAGAAATGTTCTCACTGCATGGCTGGTAAACAAACCAAAGTATCCTTCAAGAAACATCCTCCCTCTAGGAAGTCAGAGTTGCTTGAATTGATGCATTCTGATGTTTGTGGCCCATTGAAGGTAAAGTCTTTTAATGGTGCACTTTACTTTGTTACTTTCATTGATGATTGTTCCAGGAAGCTTTGGGTTTATGCACTACAGAGAAAGGACCAAGTGTTAGAAAAGTTTAAAGAATTCCATGCTTTGGTTGAGAGGCAATCAGGCAAGAAGTTGAAGCGCATTCGTACTGACAATTGTGGTGAGTATTGTGGACCGTTTGATGCTTATTGTAGACAATATGGTATTGCACATGAGAAGACTCCTCCCAAAACTCCTCAGCTGAATGGTTTAGCGGAGAGGATGAATAGGACATTGATTGAAAGAGTTAGGTGTATGCTTTCTGAAGCAAAATTGCCTAAGCATTTCTGGGGTGAGGCATTGTTTACAGTAGTGCATGTTATTAATCTAAGTCCTGCAGTCGCTTTGAACTCTGAGGTGCCAGACAAGATTTGGTTTGGCAAGAATGTTACTTATGATCACTTACGTGTCTTCGGTTGTAAAACATTTGTTCATGTTCCAAAGGATGAAAGATCCAAGTTGGATGTGAAGACAAGGCAATGCATCTTCATTGGTTTTGGTCAAGATGAATTTGGCTACAAGTTGTATGACCCCATTGAAAAGAAAGTTGTTAGAAGTCGTGATGTGCAATTCATGGAAGATCAAACCATTGAAGATATTGATAAGGTGGAGAAGTCTACTCCTAAGGAAGACGGTAATGTGACTGATGTTGATCCAATTCAGTTGTCTATTAATGACTTAGATATTGATGTTCATGATGATGAACAACATGGTGATATTGATAATCAGCAGGTTGAAGATAGCTTGGATGTTCCTATTGATAATGTTGATGAAGAGGAACATGATGTGTCACAAGATGAGAGTCTTGGTGATGTAACTGAGCTACCTGAAGCTCAACCTAGAAGATCTGACAGGCCAAAACAACCTTCTAAGAGGTATTCTTCCAATGAGTATGTGATGTTGACTGATGAGGGAGAACCTGAATGTTATGAGGAGGCCATTGAAAGTGAAGAAAAGCAAAAGTGGTTGGATGCAATGCAGGATGAGATGAAATAATCACACTTATGACTTAGTGAAGTTGCCTAAGGGTAAGAGAGCCTTAGAGAACAGGTGGATCTTCAGGGTGAAGCAAGAGAGCAATTCTACATCTACCAAATATAAAGCCAGATTAGTGGTGAAAGGCTTTAGACAAAGAAAGGGTGTTGACTTCAATGAGATTTTCTCACCTGTGGTGAGGATGACATCCATCATAACTGTGTTAAGTTTAGCTGCTACTCTAGATTTGGAGGTTGAGCAGATGGATGTGAAGACAGCTTTCCTTCATGGTGATTTGGAGGAAGAGATTTACATGAAGCAACCAGATGGTTTTCTTGTTGAAGGAAAGGAAGACTATGTGTGTAGGCTACGCAAAAGCCTATATGGTTTGAAGCAAGCTTCGAGGCAGTGGTATAAGAAGTTTGAGTCTGTTATGTGTGAGCAAGGCTACAGGAAGACTATTTCTGACCATTGTGTTTCTGTCAGGAAATTTTCTTATAGTGATTTCATTATCCTATTGTTATATGTTGATGACATGCTTATTGTTGGAAAAGATGTTTCCAAAATTGACAGGTTGAAGAAGCAACTGGGCGAGTCATTTGCCATGAAAGACATGGGAGCTGCTAAGAAGATTCTTGGTATAAGTATCACTCGTGATAGGAAAGAGAAGAAACTTTGGCTATCACAGGAGCACTACATTCAGAAGGTGCTGCAAAGATTCCAAATGGAGAATGTTAAGGTTGTAAGTACTCCTCTTGCTACTCATTTTAAGTTGAGTGTTAAACAAAGTCCTTCAAATGAAGTTGAGAAGATAACTATGAGCAAAGTTCCTTATGCTTCTGCGGTGGGTAGTTTGATGTATGCAATGGTATGTACAAGGCCTGATATTGCACACGGTGTTGGTACAATTAGCAGATTTCTGTCAAATCCAGGTAGAGAGCATTGGAATGCTGTGAAATGGATTTTGAGGTATCTTCGTGGTACCAGTGGTTTGAAACTTTGTTTTGGAGGTGATAAGCCTACTTTGGTGGGTTACTCGGATTCAGATATGGCTAGAGACATTGATTCCAGGAAGTCCACTTCAGGCTATTTGATTCAGTTTGCAGGTGGAGCCTTGGCTTGGCAATCAAAGTTGCAAAAGTGTGTGGCATTGTCTACTACTGAGGCAGAATTCATTGCACTTACTGAAGCATGCAAGGAGTTGTTATGGGTGAAGAAATTCTTGCAGGAGCTTGGTTTTGTGCAAGATAAATACTTGTTGTATTGTGACAGTCAAAGTGTTATTCATCTTGGTAATAATCCAACTTTTCATTCTAAATCCAAACATATTGATGTGAGGTATCATTGGATACGTGATGTTTTGGATGTTAAGTTGTTGGAATTGGCTAAAGTTCATACAGATGATAATGGTGCTGATATGATGACCAAGGCATTGCCAAGAGGAAAGTTTGAAGTTTGTTGTGAGATTGTCGGTTTGACGGATATCTCCACATAGTTGTGAGGGGGAGATTTGTTGGGTTATTGGGCTCCCTTCCTATGTGGAGAATAGGTCCAAATAGTGTGGTCCATTATGTCTCATTAGGTTAAAATGAGATGGGTCAGATTAGTAGAGAACAAGAGAGTCATTTGAAGAGAGACAAAAGCCAAGTGAGAGAAAAAGAAAGAGAGAAAGTCATTCCCGCAAAACCCTAAACCTGCACTGGTGTTTTCCTCGCTGTGAAGTCGTTCACCGTTGGATCGAGCTGATATTTGGACAGTAGGTTCCAGACACATGGTTCTTCATTCTGACTGTTCGGATCATCAATCAGAGGTTTAGATTGGGAGAAATCGGTCCCGCACCAGCAGCCCTATTTTGGAGGATTTTCATCTTCTTTGTTCTCATTTGTAAGCATTTGTGCTTAGTTAATTTGGCTTATTGAAAATACCATTTGGTATTATTATTGGAGACTCTTTTGTACCCTATTATTGATCATAGTGGATTTTTTCATTGGTCTGGACGACTCGTGGTTTTTACCCTTGCATTGAGGGGTTTTCCACGTTAAAAATTGTTGGTGTCTCTTTGTGCTTTGGATTCTATTTTTTGTTCTATTTGTTTGGTGCTCCTCGCGGATTCTCGCAAGAAGGGGGATTGAATTTACGCTGCGTTATTACACTTTGATAAGTTGTTATTTGTTTTGGCCCTTTCCCCCATCAATCTAGACTAAAGAATAGTACATAAATCTACACTACGTGCAAGAAGATAAATTTACAAAGAATAAAGGGTGGACTTTGGTAGTTGGAGACACTTAGAAGTTGAAAAAAGTCAAATATGGTATGGAACGACATTGCTAGGGGTAGATTTCACCAGCTTCACTCTCATGTACACATAATACCATCTCCTCTCCATCAAACAATAATGTCAACCCACAACAAACTCTAATCCCATAGGTGAAGAACACATATTTCCTTACTAATTAAGCACTAATCCTTTGATCACTCAAGAAACAAACATGCATTAAGATATGAAGTTTAAGACAACTAATGAGTTAGGTTCCATCCCTAGATACAAGCTTCACTTGATCTCTTGTCTCAAGTCCAGGTTTCACAAGATTCTTCTCAAAACCCTATATGAATTACAAATTGAACTAAGAACGTCCAATTCAAGCAAGCATTAAACATAAAAAAAAAACTAGCATTCAAAGAAAGAGGCATATATATAATCAAAGCATTTATAAGGTACAAGAAAGTTTAGAGGTTACAATTATCCCCAACAAAATGGGTTTGGCTCTCCATTTCCATGGAGAGCCTTAAGCTTACAAAATAAAATATGGAAGAAGAAGAAAACACAAGGAGGAAGAAGAGGTTGTTCCATAACCCCAAGCAGTCTCCACGAGCTCCTGTAATGGAGTTGTGCCTCCAAACTACCAAAAGAACCTTCTCCCTTTGAGAAACCTGAATAAATAAGCACAACTTACCATATCAGAACAGGCATTGCTCAACGCAAGGGGCCTACCGCTTAGCACTAGACTGAGGAATGCAAAAGGTAGCTCTTTAGAATGCTAGTGCTTAGTAGTGGTAAGGGGTGCCCAATGGTTTATACTCCATTTGTTCTATGTAATGGGATCACTCAACGCAAGAAGGTGGCGCTAAGCCCTACTTGGACTTCAAGATCTCCCTCTTTTGATGTTCATCTTGCTTATCTGGGTTGCCAAGTTCTCTGATTTGGTAGAAGGTCTTCCTGTTACATAAATAAGATACAAAAAGAAGGGATTTAAGATATATATTAATAAGTGTAGCCCAAAATAAAGGTTTTTACAAAAGCAAGAAAAAGGTGAGGATTAAGAAAGTTACAAGCTAAAGAAGAGTTTATTTTTTTTAATAAATTATAGCTCGAAAAATGGTAAAAATTATCATTAAGTGAGTAGTTAGATTAAATAAAAGTGATAGATTTACGAAGGAAATGGAAATGCAAACTCCTGGAGGTGAAACTTGAAACATGTATACTCATGTTCACTGATTATTTGTGTTACCTATAAGCAGCCTGGTTTGTGATAAAATGTAACCTAAACACGTAAAAGCTTCTTATTGAAAGGAGAGGAATCTCCAAAATTATTCTTATATCAATTTTAACATTTCAATTTATAAAAAAATGCCCACCCTTATTCAAATAACCTAAACAATAATCATGTTATCAACTATTCTAAAGAAATATATAAAATTCTCATATTCTTATAAAAGAAGAGAAAATAAATTATATTGTATATGATCGAGTATCCCTTGATCATACTAATCGTAGTCTCGTTCTTGGATGATACAACACGAATTATAATTGAATAAGTCCTAATTGTCTACACCTAAATATGTCTAGTCTCCATGGTATGTGATTACTACTATGTGGCTTAGCTAATTACTTGTCGGTCTACTAGAACTAATACCTATGGAGCATTGATTACTTTGTAGTTGTTATTAGGATATGATCAAACACTCTCGCTTTACTAAGGTCAATGGGTCACTGGACCCAAGCCTAAGCCTATCTAGGTAAGGGCCTATAAACACCATAAATAATATTATAAATAACACAATTATTGACATATTTTATTTACGTCCTTATTAATCACACATTTATTAATTTGCTAACGTGAGAGACTGACTGCACCAGTCTTCTGCAAGCACATGTACTTAGGAGGAAGAGGACGAGTACTTTAGAGATCAAAGGTTGGAGACTTTCGTGGAGTTGTTGGAGTCTTTGTAAGGTACATTATTGACGATAGATAACAGCAAGTCCTTAGATTTCATGTTAACACATGAGGTGGATAAAGGTAAATCCCGAAAAATGTTAGGCAATTATTGACATGAAAAGCTTAAAAAATGTTAAAGATGTGCAACGAGTCATAAGAAGGTTGACAAACATTTTTGGCTTCTTTTCTCATTTAGTAGACAAAACTTGACCCATGATAAGACTACCAAAGAAGTCTACCATGTTCGTCTGGAATGATCAATGTTTGAAGAAGTTTGAGCAACCATTTCCACCCATTTGCAAGCCGGATAATGCCCATCTCCTACTAGTCTATATAGCGGTACAAAAGATGTAGTATGCTCGCCCTAGTTTAAGATTAACAATGAAGAGAAACTGATCTACTTCATTGGTATAACCTTGCAGGATGCCAAGACTATATATCAAATGGTGACAAAAGCCGTTCTCCCTCTCGTTACTACAGCGAGACAACTGCAGCCTTATTTCTAAAATCACCTAGTTGTAGTTATAATTATAAAAGGATGTATATTTCCACATGTATCTTATGAGTAATTCAATTTCAGTTATAATATGATATAGTTGTATATATTTAATTTATTCACAAAGTAATATGCATACACACGATTCATCACAAAAATGTTAAACTTATATTCTATAACACGTCATTATGTAGATTAAGGAAACTACATATTTTTAGTGTGCTACCTGTAGCTAGCCTGAACTTTTTCTTTTTAATATATTTTTTTTTTATCTGATTGCATGTCATCCTTTGTTTAGTATTATAACATTACGTTGAGGGTGATATGTGATTAATATATCAGTGATTAATTAATAAGTTAAGTTGTGGACTGATCTTCATGAGCTAATTTACAAGTGTATTTCTTATTAGAAATGTAGACAAACTAAGCTTTTGAAGCTTGAACTTATGGAAAAATAATAGATGTCGAATCTGTGCGCATTTAAATCAATCTAATTTTAATATTTAACTTGTTTATAGTTTTTTTAATAAAACCTATTCATTTTTTTTAATTTACCACGAAAATATTTAATAATTATATTAAAAATAGTTATTTATCTACTAACAAAAAATGTGCTTAACATGTTATAAGTAAAAATTAAAATTGAAACTTTATTCACTTTTTTACTTTAATATTGTCTTCTTTAATTCTAACTTACTTTATTCACTTTTTTACTTTAACGTTGTCTTCTTTAACTCTAGGTTAAAACCATTTAAATGTCGCTATTTTTGTTCGGTCCTCCCACTTTGGTCCCCTTCTTTTAAACTTTCTCAATTGAGTCCTCAAAACTGTTAATTTGAAATAATTCAATCTCTGCCGTTAAAAATTGTTAACGGCCGTTTAAATTTAATGACGTGGAATTAAAAATAAATTTTATATTAAAATTTAATAATAAATATTTATTTAATCAGAAGGGCAAAGTGGGAATAGCTTTCAGCAGTGTATCAGATCTGAAACGAATTTAATTTGGAATTTAATAATAACCCCCTTCTTCAAGCAGTATATTAGATCTGAAACCCTTCGTTGCACCTTTCAGCTCTGCAAAATTGAACTACTTTAACTTCCTCGTTTCCACACTCGGAAACACAACATTGTTCCCACTGATACTGCTAACGCTACTGCTTCCTCCATTAACAGAAGGATTTAAAAAAGTGTAACAAAACAAAAACCCATCATAGAACAAAACACAAATAGTTAATCAGTTTGCTGCGTACCTGCTTTCCTTCAACGCCACTGATTCCAATCCCGATATCTGCTTCTTGAAGCATTCCAACATCATTAGCACCATCACCAATAGCTAATGTAGTTTTACCAGTACCAGATTTTACCAGTCTAGTGACCTTTCAGAGAGGAACCAATATATAAAACATTACTTGCGGATGCTAACCAGAATCATTATCAGAATTAAAACAAGAATGAGGACATGATATCAAATAGAGAGGAATAAATAGAATAGATTGAAACATACCAGTGCCTTCTGCTTTGGTGAGGAACGACAGCAGATAACTGATGCACAATGAATTGCAAGGTCCAAAAACATGCTCTTCATATTATCCTCTAGAGCATAACAGTGCCTTCTGCTTTGGCGACCTTGGCCGTGACCCGTGGTGTTGGTGGTGCTTTGGTTGCGATTCGCGGCGGCTGGGCTCGCTCAAACGACGATGACTGGTCGGATGGGGTGATGGCGTGCGAACCGAAATGGAGAAAGGGCCTGAGAAGTCACCGGCGACACCATTGACGGCGGTCTGTGCCGGAGAAGTCGAGTGGTGAGATGGTAGCCTTGGGTTCTGCCGGCGGAGATGAGGGGCTGCTAGTGCACTGTGAGAGAGATCCTGCTTTAGGTTTCTAAGTTTCTGAATGGGATGACCACTGGGTCAAACCCAAAAGCTATTCCCACTTTGCCCTTCTGATTAAATAAATATTTATTAATAAATTTTAATATAAAATTTATTTTTAATGCCACGTCATCAAATTTAAACGGCAGTTAACGATTTTTAACGACAGGGGTTAAATTGTTTCAAATTAGCAGTTTTGAAGATTCAATTGGGAAAGTTGAAAAGAAGAGGACCAAAGTGGGAGGACCGAACGAAAATAGGGACGCTTAAATGGTTTTAACCTTAATTCTAACTTACTTTATTCACTTGCCCTTATATGATAGTAACACACTACAAGAAAAATATAGTTTATCTACAAATAATTATATATAAATTTAGATATGTAGATAAATTAATTTTTGCATACGAATTTTACCTATAAATAGAAAAAATTAAATTACATAGGTAAAAATTGATCTAATCAAAGCAGGAAGTAAATTAGAATAAATCATTTTTAAACTTTTTCCTTTTATTGTTAATTGCAATCTTTTAAATTAATTTAAAAATTAAAAAATACACATTTAAAATTATATGTAAGTAAAAGTTGTTTTATCGATTATTATTGGCTTAAATATGTTTTCTGCTTCTATAACATAAGTGAAATTTTTGGTTCTATATTTTTGGTTTTTTTTTCCTTTAAAATCAATACCACTGAATAATTATTTATATGTTGAAGAAAAGGGTTAAATAATACCAGTGTTGTAAATCATACTTGCGTCACTTAAAAATATTCTTAAAATTTGTAAAATAAATACTCTTTATTTATATTGAAATAAATATTAATACCTTAAAATAATTATTTAAACTTTTAGAAAGATATTAAATTTAAAAAAAAAATAGGAACCAAATAAAATCCAAAAATTTTATACAAATGATAAAAAAAAGAATTATCTTAATTTTAACAAATTATCTTAATTTTATACAATACAAAATGTGTGAACCTAAAAATATTTAGGAGTAGTGGTGGTTTTTATAACAATAGAACATTATAGTATTTTAATGATAAAAAGGTAAGTTATATAAAAAAAAATAATAAGGAAAATTCATTTTTATAAAACACATTTCTATAAAAAAAAAATCTCTAAGTTTTCTCTACTTTTTTCTTCGATTCTAACTTCAACCTTTATTTGATTAAAAATTGAAGACAATTGGGTCTATTATAGTAAAGAGCTCTACAAAACTAATCAATCAAATAATCGAATAGAGTAAGTTTTAGTTTTGTCTTCTTTTGGTGTTTTAGGTTTTGAATTGCATGTCAGCTCTAAGGTACATGTGAATCAAGGTTGCTCTTAGCATATCTTTGTTAATCTATGATTATGATGTCATGTTTTAATTTGAAATTGGAGTTTTGATTTGGTTGTTTAGGGGATCATGTGATTATAGAGTTATTGTGTGAGAAATATGGTGTGTCTCACGTGAGAAAAGCTAATATTAACTAATTATTTGTTTAATTTCAATTGTTTGTTTGTTACATGATTAAGATTGAAATTTTATAACAGATTAGTATGTTTGTTGATTGGTGAATAACAGAAATAAGATAAAGGAATTCAAAATGCAAGTTTTGTGTTTGTTGTGAAATTAAAGAATTGGTATGTTATGCTTTGTTGTATATGGATTAAGTAGTGAAATTGATGTTGTTAATTGAGATAAATTTTCTTAATGTGATTTTTGGTGTGTTTGTGAGTTTGAAAAGGATTGAGATGGATGTTGGTTTGGATTGTTCTGTCAAATTGTAGGATTTTATTGTCTACAACATGTAGACTCGTTGGACAATGGCCAAAAAATGAGTTTGGTAGAAAGTCAA
Source organism: Vigna mungo (assembly GCA_036885675.1). NCBI lineage: Eukaryota > Viridiplantae > Streptophyta > Magnoliopsida > Fabales > Fabaceae > Vigna > Vigna mungo. Next base: position 32,006,067 of record CP144699.1, read on the forward strand.
GGGAGACCTGCTCGTTGGGTGAGCGGACTCGTGCTAAGCAAACATCAAACTTGAGTTTGGTCTAGAGTTAGGAGAAGGGGACTTGTTGAGCGAGTCTAACCTTGTTGGAAAAATTATTCTGTAATTTGTTCTAGTGTTGGATTCGCTGGATAAGATACCCAATCATTGAATGAATGAATCTTCAAGGGCTACTCACTAACCGAGAGAGTGATCTCACTAAACGAATCAGATAGATTTCACGTAACATAAATATAAAGGAAATTATGAGACAAAATTTAGAATGAGATGTTATTATTACGGAGAGATGAATTTGAGAGAATATGTGAAGATATGAATGGAATGTTATGTTTATTTGTATAACAATATTATTACTAAGGAGGAAGAGTGTGACAAGTTAGTTTCATGTTATGCATTGTTTAAGGACACATATTTTGAAATTATTCTTAACTCTACTAAACTCACAAACTCATATAAAGAATGAGATCTAGGTGTTAAAGAGCGAAGAAGTTTCATATAACGGATTATCGAAGACCCCTTTTCTATTGAGTTATAGAGACTTCACCCTGTCATAAGAAAGGAAGAACATCACTACTAGTTTGTAACACTTGTGAATTTTATTTTTAGGTGATAACTACAAAGTTTTTATAGTTGTGTGATTGTTTAGGTGTGATTGTTTGAGTAGTTGTATGTTGGGTTATGATAAATTGTGATTGTAGAATTTCTCAAAGTTATTATTAGCTTTTCTTCTTTGCATTGATTGGTGCTGCATATGGTGAAGATAATAGGCCATAAAAGTGTTGGCTTAGTCTGATATAGAATTGTAAATCATAGTTTCACGTTATTATAGTTATGTTTATTTATAATGGTGCTTTATCATCATGTTTTGGACTTTAGAGCCGAAGGATGCATTCATTTTGGAAAAATGTTTTGTAGTAAATGCAGGAATTACAATATATATATATATATATATATATATATATATATATATATATATATATATATATATATATCATGCTCATGCATGTTTCCTGCTTTGAGTTAATTTAGTTTTGCTTAATACCAAAATGGAATAGCTTATGAAATATTAGTTTGATCTATATTTATGGGGCTGCTTGAGAAACAAATGAAGATTGTTTTAGTAATAACCAAAAGAAAAATGCTAATTTTATTGTAACTAAAACAATATTAAACTATTATCTTAAAAAAAATTGTCTTATAAAACACATAACGGTTTCTATGGATTTCTAATTACCTATATGTAAATTTCTTATTTTATTCCTTAAAACATTATACATTACTCGAAATATAAATTTAATAACTACACGTTCTATATATGCATTTAAACTAAGATGATGCTTAGACAAAATCTGGTTTTGTATATAACTCATCAAACGGAATGCGTGACTAATGAATAAAATAATCCACTTCACTTACACCATGTTAATGGTTTTGATATACCTGTGAGGAATTTATCCACTATAACAGTATCCATGGTGGCATCAAATTAAAATACACCATACTTTGCTCAGACCTTTTTTTACTCGCCATGACTTGCAATGTATCTCTCCAGCAGGATCAGAAAGCACTTTTTCCACAAAGATATCTTAGCTAGCTACTTTTCTAATCCTCAATCCAACGCTTTGTGGCGCTTGTACAGTTAATTTGATCTCTACTTACCTGTTACAATCCGGGAAAAAAAGATGAATAACTACATGAAAACAAGATTTTAATGATCTATGGACCATGCATAACTTTATTTAATACTAATTCCGCTCATAGTCCAAATGCAACATCATCCATAAAAGTGCGGAGATATCTTCCGATATACTGTACTATTTGTTAGTAATTATTTCTCCTTGAAAACTGGGATCCGTTTTAGGCTAATCTCACATGATTTACTAAGGGAGATCCAAACAGTAAAATGGAGTTAATGGTAAAAATAACTGCAGAACATTTACTAATTTATTGGGGATCAAACCATGATTGACCAGTAAATGACTGACTAAAGAGAATACCTACCATATTTTTGGTGCACTCTCGTGAAGTTATAAATGGCTTTGATTAATGAACCATATGTCATGAATTTCAGTGATCCCATGTGTCTGTAATAAATACAAAATTCAGTCAGAAGAATCTATCAAAAAGGAAGAAAAAAATATCAAAAATAAATCAGCATACGCATGATCCAAGTCTTGCCCAACGCCAAATTTGATTGAACTTGGTATCATTGGACCACCACCATTGTTTTCCTCGTTGTTTTCCTTTGCCTACTACTGTCACTACTTTTAGAATTCTCTAGAGTTTGTGTTCTGTACTGAGCTATTTATTACCTATTATTGATTTTTTTTTTGTATGGAAGATTCTTGTTATTTTCTAGAAGATTTGTAAAGAAATGAAAGTTAGAACTTTTCAGTCTTTCTTCATCATTGTGGTTCGCCATTTAGGTCCCTAAATATCCAAATCTTCTGAAAAAAGTTGTTGTACTCGAGGCCGTGGGTTCTCAGTTTTCTAACAATAAAAGATACATGTGTATAGCTTTCTTAAGCGATCACGAGATCACTAACTCTTAATATTAAGTTTTCACGTATAGTTGTATGGCCAACATTCATCAAAAATTATAAACAGGTTCGCACATCACCTACAGAGCAGAGCCTATGCATGCCAAGGAACTTTACGGTAAACTTTCAATGTTATGATGCTCTGCAATAGAATTATGGAGTTCAGTTCGAGTTTTAAACTAATTTCATTTACGAGGACTTTTATTTCAGTTAAATCATCAGCATACTATTCCAAGTTAATAACTAATTCAGAACAGAACGGCAATGTAACAGAACTACCGCTTTTAGTTTCATTTCTGTGAAAAAAACAAACATTTTATCACTGCACTGATATAATAAAAAATAATAGTTTCCTCTTAAGAACTTACACGATCTCCGTATAACGAAGTCTCCATGCAGGAAAACCAAGATGGCTCCTCACAGGTCCATAAACCAGTAAAAGGTCAGGCTCAGGGCCTTTGCTACCTGATCATAATGATAGCTACTTTTCTGAACAAGGCAGTCAACTCTTAAACTATTACTAGGTCTAGAAAGCAAACATACCGACAATTTGCAATGCTTCATTCAAGTGAGGTTCTAAAGATATTTGAGCATCTAGTTCTTCACCCAAGGAACGCTGTTTCAAGTTCTCCACAAAAACCAAGTTAGCTGCTTTCGCCACTGCCTCCTTCCCATCCACATAAGAAAGAAACTCCAGAGTCATGTGATCATGAGCATGGGGTGTAACAACTTGACTAACTTCCTACACTGAATTAATGCTAGATCAGATTAAACAAGTGACATAACAGCAAACTTTACTATTCGTGCTTGAAAGCAATGGCCGCTGAATGAGCCATTTATAATCCATATTTTCTACTAATGCATTTTTTGGAGGCAGAGGGAAAATACAAAGAGAACATATGATAAGAATCATGAATTTCATTTTATAAATAACTTCTTAGACAATGCACCAAAAATAATCAAATACTGCAAGTAAGCCCCATCTTCTATGAACATTTTAAGCCAATGACAACGGAAATGAGTTCAGATGTACCCAACAAATTTCATGTGTAAAACCAATTTAATCTAGGAAGCATGATCTACCAGAATCTATAAAAAGTTTAGCTTACATATCCTTCCCCATCACCTGATTGAATAGTAGAAAGAAGTCAAAGAATCAAACAAAATTAAATGAGGAAAAGGTGGGATCCAAATTGATTAGCATGGGAAATATATAAGACACACCAATCACATGCAGGTTAAATTCATAACCCGGTGCCAACCTTATCTAATGATTAACAAAGAATCAATCTGCAAGGAAACAATTATATGGTACCTGAATGGATTTTGCATTCTTCAAATTTTGAAGTATGGTTTCCTTAGACTTCTTCAATACTCCTAGAATGAAGAGTTCAAGGAAAACACTATTATATGGCCTGAGTAAAAGAAACCTAACAATCATTGGTTCTCCAAACCTGTCATACCATTCATGTCATAGAGGCACACATTCTTCACACCAATAGAGTCCAGCCATTTCAACAGTTTAACAAGTTCGGAAATCTGACAAGCTTCTTCACTTTCTATGACAATGGCAAGGTACTGAACCTTTTCTGAATTAAGAAACTTGTATTTCTCTAGTACTCCAAGAGAGATGAAGTAGCTCTCCAACAAATTAACCACGAGTACTATGGAATACCATGTGCTGACAATTATTTGCAGGAAGTACCATAGCAGTCGAAGCCAGAGATCTCCAATCTGTAGAAGCCTTAAAACCCACAATGAATGGACTTAAACTTTAGGTTGAATGGAAAAGGATATGCTCAGTTCCATAGACAAACCATTTACGTTAAATAACATCGTGTTTAACAATACATAGATCAAAGATGATGCAAAGCAACATGTATTTAGATTGCAATCGTTCTACACTGGCGTGGACTCTGTTAACAAAATTGACTTATGTTGGAAAATGTAACAGGCATAATTCGTTTATCTTATAGAATAAGTAATTTATTGATTTAATATTGCCAGTTTTGTACCACGTTTAGACATAGATTACAAGTATCTTACTGTCTACACATCTATTAATTCAGGATCTAGATAGTTGTCATTTTTCTCTTTTATTGGTCTATTTTTTTATTCAGTGCTTGAATTACAGCGCTTGGAGATGTGTCTATGACAGCATGATATTTGAAAGAAATAAAGTGTTTGAAATTCAAAGAATTAACTGAAACATCACAGGGTCTCTAAACAACTTTTAATTAGAACTCAAGTTAATAAATAATAATTGGTTATTAAATTGAATGCATATTTCGTTTCTACTAAAAAATATTAATATGACATAGATATCTCACAGAATATTATTTAGTATTCTTGTTATTGCAACTACAGCAAAGAAAAGCTCTTCAAAATTAAAATTAGTATTTCTATATGTCTAAAAAAAGATTGAACAAATTAGCAATTTTATCAATTAAGAAAAATTGAACACCTAACCTAGATTATATACAAATTTAATAGCGGGTGCAAGAAAAATATTTCTTTGAAATATAGTGTGCAGAGAGCTGCAGTACTGATGGAAGATTGGGCTGAAGGATATGAAGTGATGAAGACTTACAGTAACAATACACCAAGAAAACTTGTGAGCTCCATCTCTAAAATCCATGGATCCTAAAAGTACGAAAAACATCAATTAGATCAATTTCAAAAGGAGAAAGAGGGCAATAAAAGAAGCTTGTAAACATATATATACAGGAGTAACATTTAAACTGGAAATGATAATTAATAATTGGTGCAATCAAAGTGGGAAACAGAAGAAGATGAATCCATAAAGCAAGAAATTAAAACATGAAGGCAGCCACTATAGTCGTTTGGTGTGAGAAACTAAAGAAATTCACCTAATGTAGGGTTTCACTTCTGCATCCACTTTTGTGTTAGTTTTTGGCTTAATCACCCACGTTTTCGGCTCCTCGTCACTCGAATGTGTTTCCCTTATTGAAAGGAAGGAAAGTGTTAAGTTGCACTGTTATGCCCAAAGGTAATATAATATATACTGTATTAATTATTATAAATGTTCTTTTAATTGAATTTTACATTTAGGAATTAGGGATTATAATTTCAAATTTTAATTAGCAATTAGGAATTATTTTTAATTATTTAATAATTATATAATATACTTTTTTATTTTGTAGTTGAAAATTGAAATTAAAGATCAATTTTAAGAAAATTTGGAATGATCAAATAATTAAGAGCAATTCGAGTATACTCTTATTTACTCTATTTAATTATTCTATTATAATATTTAAATTTATAATTATTTTTATAAGAAATACACTCTTATGATTTTAAGAATCGGGTTTTCCAAACTCACAAATTTACATAAATTCTCAATTTGACATAGGTGAACATAATTAACTATATCTCCTAACTAAACTGACTTAATTAGCTCTTTAATTGCACGAATTCTGAAATCTTATCTGGTTTAGAGATTGGAAACATGATTCGTTATAAGAGAATGGTAAAGAAAACAATGTATTAAGTTGAAAACAGAATCAAGAGACGAAAACAGTATTTAGAAGAACAGAAAAAATTGGAAAATCTGAATTTAGTACTATATAAACTCAATCATCCTAATATCTTTAATCTTGACTGCTAAGAGGTTCAAATCTGAACTTACATTATGAAGATCCTTTGAACAATTATAACTCAAAAGCATTCAGATTTGAGCCTAAAGAGGATGTGAGAACAAAAATGTATGAACATGATCAATGTTTATTTTTCCTAATTCAGATTCTTCTATGAAAGGTTAGAAACATTATGAAAACAGTGATGTGAATTGAAGAACGGTGATTACAATGTAAAAAAGAAAAACAGAAAATGGAGAATGGAGAAAGAAAGCAAATCTGAAATTTTATTTATCGAAGTACATGAAACAGCAAGACAAAGGAGAAGAACGTCTGCAAGACAAGGGAGAAGAACATGAAACAGCGAGACAAGGGAGATGTTGGACCGCGCCACGAGTGCAGCTGCTGCCCTCCTACTACTTACTATTGTTCTCAATATTGTAAACAAGTCTCTGAATAGCCACTAAAACCTTTATATAGGCTAAAATGAAAATGAAACTTGGAAAATGATTAGTCAAAACTGATTATTACAAGTCAGAAACCTAATGATTGCTAAAACTGACCTAAAACTAATCCTAACTATATTTACAAAGAACTCAATTAACGGGTAAAACAGGTCAAGTGACCATTTCATCTTCAAAGCTTCAACCGCAGTTTTACTGACTGTCTCAGGTTGCTGTGAACTATTCTGATTTGTCCAATTAAAACCAACAGGCTGCAGCAAGTTAACTTCTCTGATCCAACAGGTTGCAAGCTCTCCAAAACATTTCACTTGCACCTTCAGATTGAAATCATTCCACTGACACATGCTGGTTGCAATCTCTAGTTTTGTTTCAGCTTCTCAAGCAGTCAATAACAGCCAGTAACAGATCACTCCATCTTGGTTCAGCTGTCAAATTGATTTCCAAACAGGCTGTCACAGGTTGCAAAACTAAGCTGACCAAACCTTCTTCCAGCATTACCTCCAAACTGTACTACATTTTAACTGCACCATAATTTGCGGCACCGAACTTAAAAACCAATTAGTCACACCTCCAATTAATTGCACAAGAAGCTGAAATAAATACTGCACTGAAAATAGAAGCTAGAATCATCACTCCCTACTTTGAAATGAGTAAAATCTGAATTTTATTCTTTCAAAAGGACTAAAATACTACAAAATTGAAAATTGAACTAAAAAGCTACTTAAAACTGCTCCACCAACACATTTTTAGAAATTCTTCTATTTTTACATGAAAAATCAAAACTGAACTAAAACTAAGAATTTAGAAACAAAACATAGCCCAAAGAAATGCAATTTTAGCTTATAAAAGGGTATCAAATCCGAGACTCATCAATGTAACCTACCCTCTAAGTCAAGCTCAACAGAAAAAGAAAAGAAAAGAATCTAGGGAGACAGAGAGACATAAAATAGAATATGATGCATTCAGTAGGATCCTCATGTATATATTTATACATAATGAATTACAATGGTAGTACTTACACAAGATCAGCTAATGCTCAACTAATGATAAGATGATTTGCCGTAGTAGTTGTAGAAGTAAAATCAACTAGCTCCTTTAAATCGTGAAAGACCCAGAACATATATCTGGGAGGGAGTGACTAGACATTCCAAACTGAGATTTAACATGGCCTTGTACAGAAATCATGATGTCATTTCCTCTGCCTCAAGCTTTCTTTCAAGGAAGCTTCTGAGCATTAGACACATTCCGAAGTGAAGAACATCACATTTGATCCTGTTCAGAATTGTTTTGTTTGCACTTGCTTCAATAACCTCATTTGTTGAGGGGACCAAAAGGGGGAGTAATAGAAATCGTCAGTAGTCTGCCGAAAGGAAACAAAATAATAGCAACAAACACGATACTTTCTAAATAAGAACCCCGGTATTGTAATCTATTTACTTTCACCACCATACAAAAGGGAAGTTTGGTGCATGAAAACCACCTCATTGTGAGGTCAGGAGAGATCTGCACAGTGACTGGAGACCCACCCATGACTACAAAATCAACCAACCTAAAGGCGCCATGGCTTGCAAAAAGAGTGTGGAATCTGACCCATGAAAGTCCCACCTATAGACACCACCGCAGTCTGTAAAAAATCAGACCTTTTGGCTTTCCTTCTAATGGCCAGTCTCTCAAATGAATAGAAAAGAAATATTGGACCAAGGATATATTTCCCAAACTCCTTGCTCCTCAAAAATATCCCCTAAAAGCTGATTCCTTAGCTCCCAAGCTACTTCATAATAAAAAACATATGATTATTTGTCTCTGAACTTCAAAACCAGAGAACAAATATAACAAGTGAAGATGACGTTCACTTTAAACTTTACCAGTTTCACAACTGAACCAAGAGCATAACTAGTTTGACAAAAAAACAAAAAATAGTAAGTATATTTGCTAAAATAATAGCGCATGAATGGGCTATTGTAACAAAAATAAAAAATGACTGATATTCCTCTGTACTCAGATTTTACATAACTCCCAATTTAGCAAATGGTAAAACAGCAAAAACTCCAAACCTTAAACCCTAAACAAAAAGCAAAAAAGATTGGTCTATTCATGTATCAGAAATGAATCTGGCATGCAAATGGCTGACCACAAATAGATCCCTGAAACCACAAATGAACCTCTGTTTACAAATGATTGGTGGAAAAACTTCTTGTTAGGTAGGTGAACATATCCATTCGTTGCAAAAAAGGCCAGACAACTTTTTGTATTAAAAAATCATTATATCAATCTCAGTTTATTGGTTATATAATGCAAGTATGCCATACTTGATATAATTTCTCCCTCTTCATACCGTAGTAGCATATAACAAAAACATTACTGAGACATAATTTGCTCCAAAAGATATCAAGGATAGAAATTTAACTTTTATATACGTTGGTATCTAATATTATGTTTGATCATAGATCACCAAATTATTACCTCTGGCATGAGAACAAAGAACATGATTTCTTCAAAAGACCATGTTTCGGCAAAAACCCACATCTGCAGTTGAAGATCAATAATAAATGAAAGGCGTCATAAGATATTAGAGATCATGAAACAGCAACACTTACCAGATTAACCATTTCTTCTATCCTACCTGTATTCATTTTCTTTCAGTTAGATAACTCGCATTCAATCAGCAGTTGTGTACATAGAAATTTAATCCACAACTGTTATCTCTTCATGAAGCCAGCAAATATCCTGCAATGTCAAAAGAAAATGCAAAATAAAAAGGATCAGAACAAACAAATATAAATAATAACTTAAGGATCCAGTAGATTTACAGTGTGGTTTTGTAAGAAATGTCATGGCAAGTTTGACGAATACTTTTACCACTAAATGCATAAAGGAAGCACTTAATGTTAACATGTTTAAAATAATTCAGTAAAATGTCATGTAAAGTTTATCCTTGTGTTGTTTTGTACTTTGCAAAGTTAGAGCAAGTGCAACAAACCATTTGGCATATGCTGTCTGATAATTGTAGTGCTTCTTGCCACCTACCAACCCTGGTAAGGCCTTTGATGAGGTAGACAAATGTGCTAAGCTCTGGAACAACACTCTTATTTGTCATGCTTGCATAAAGCTCAAAAGCCTTGTCAACCTTATTTGCCAGGGACAGACTCTCAATTAAGGAAGTATATAGATATTTGTTGGCATTTGCAAGGCTTGGAGATGATGAAATCTCCTCAAGTAGACTAAGCGCAACTTCCAGTCTTCCAGCCTTGATAAATCTATCAACCAAAATTCTGTATAAAGACTCGACTGGTGCTGATTCATTCTCATTCAGCTCATCTAAAAGCCCACTTGAGATTACAAACTCTCGATTAAAGCCCTCAATAATTTTACGGTAACTTGACAAATGCCTTGGCCAATACGTCCGTGTCATTTCATCTAGAAGTCTGTGTGCTTCATCAAGAAGGCCAGCAGAACAACAGTGATTTATCAAGACCCTATAGGTTATAAAGTTTGGTGCACAGCCCTTTGAGCACATACCAGTATATAGCTCAAGACACTGTTCAATTTTTCCCAATTTCCCCAAGCCATCAATCATTGCTGTATAAGTTACGACATTTGGATAACAACCCACTTCTTCCATTTTAAGCATGAGCTTGTATGCTTCATCCGCCTTTCCAACTTTACAGAGGCCATCAATCATCTCTGTGTAAATAACAACATTTGGAGTGCAAGAATTTTCTAACATCTTGGATAACACTTTCAAAACAAGATCCAATCGTTTTTCTTTAAACAGACTATTAATTAAAGAACTGTAAGTGTACAAATTCGGACTATATCCACGCTCTGACATCTTTACAAACACCTCCCGTGCACTTTCAAGCTCTCCAGTCTTGCAAAACCCATCTATGAGAGCATCATACACTATTTGGTTAGGTTCACAACCATTAATTGACATGGTATCCAATAACTCACGGGCTTCTTTAACCCTGTTTGCTTTGCATAAACCATCCACCAAAGCCCCATATGTAATAATATTTGGTGTTTCACTGCCATTGTCATCTAGCTTAAAATACATGTCCATGTCAGAGCATTCCATGTCACCTTGCATTCTGGCATAGATCTGGCAAGCTTTATCAATCTGCCCAGCCTTGCAATGACCATCAATTAAAGCTGTATACGTAACAACATTAGGCTTGCAACCTTCCACCAACATCATCTGAAATAGTTTATTTGCATCAAACACCTTTCTTGCTTTCAGGTATGCATGAATAAGAGCAGTATAAGTCACTACATTTGGGATGCATCCGTCTCTTAACATTTCATCAAACCACTTGTGAGCCTGTTGAATAAGACCAGCTTTGCAAAAGCTATCAATTAAAATAGTATAAGTATAAACACTGGGAACAATGCCATTCTTTTTCATTTCTTCAAACAACAAAAAAGCCTTCTCTACCTTGGAGGCATCACAAAGAAAACCAATCACTTTAGAATATGTAGTATCATCAGGAATGAAACCCTTGCTCATCATTTCGCATATAATCTTAAAGGCTTTATCAAACTTTCCAGCACTACAAAGACACCGTGCAAAATTGCTGACATTTATCTTATTTAACACAACCCCTGAATCTAACATTTCACTGTAAGCCTTTTCCGCCAATTCCAGCAAATCTGAGTCGAGCAGCTCCTCGTTGCTGCATATACTACCAATGAATATATTATAAGACAGATAGCTGGGTTGGCACCCACAGTTATCCATTTTCCTAAACAACTTATAGGCATAAGAGTAATCCCTGGATTTACAAAAAGCATGTACAAGAGAATTAAACATCTCCCGATTAGGATTACAGCCTTCTGTCATCATCATGCTAAGAATTCTCTTACACCTGCCCAGCTGCCCTTTCCACAAACAACCAGAAACCAAGGTTCTATATGTGACAACATTGGGAATGCAGGAATTCAACCGCATTCGATCCAAGATTTGCATAGCTTCTTCAAAACGCGAAGCTTCGCACAACCCGGAAAGCATCCTATTATAAAAAACTGTGTCAGGCACAAACTCCTCCTTCTCAATCAAACTCAGCGCATCCCCACACCTCCCCGCTTTGCAGAGGGAATAGGCAAAACAACTGAGAGTATATCCATCCATGAAAAACCCAGAGTTGGACATCTCTTTCTGAACCAAGTAAGCAGTATCTAACTTATCAGCCCGAAGAAAAACCTGAATCAAAGCATTATAAGTGGTAGGAGAAGCCTTGTACCCAAAATCCTTAAGCCTCCCCAACTCTTCCAACGCCACATTCCACATCCCATTCCTGCAACACTTTTGAATGAGAAAATTAAGCAACTTCCGAAGAAGCACCCTGTCATCATCCCTAATTTGCTTCAGAAACATGTCAGACACTCTTTCATTAACGTCGTTGCAACACAGTAACTCAAGCAGCGCATTGTACACCACAGGAGTGTGGGTGTAACCGATTTGACGACTCGCCCACAGAAAAAACTCGACGCACACCTGAGGGTGTTTAACGAGATTCATCACCTCAACAACCAGAGACTCGCTTAGCTTACCCCGAAACTGCCTCAAGAAATTTTGGGTTTCGGAGCCAAACCCGGTTCTGATTGCGTTGGACATGGATACGGCGTCGTTAGAGGAGTTAGAGGAGTCACCGGAGGGGGTGGAGGAATTGAGCAGAGAGTTGCGGAGGAATGCGTAGTGTTGCGACAACTGGAGGGAAGAATCGTGCGAAGAAGTTTCATCGTCCGAGGGAAGAAGACCTGGGAGAGGGTGGCGTGAGGAATTGGAGCAGTGTTGTTTTGGGTGTAAAAAATGCAGAGAGCGAGAGAGAAGATTGTTCAACTCTCTCTTCTTCATAATCATCAATCAAAATCAACAACACACGAACCAACCAACCAACCCTTCGATTTAGGGTTTAAGAGCAAGAACCCAACAAGATAAAACCCTTAGGGTAACCAAAAATAACTCCATTTCATTTTCAAACCAACTCATGATCATTTCAATTTTTTATTTCTACTGTACAAGGTTAAAATTTTTAATTATGGTTTCATCTTCTTAATCGAGATTAAGAAAGATAACAAGAAATTTTAAATCAACGATTCACACGTTACATACGCACTATGATTACATATAACATGTACCTGACGTATATATAATAATTTGATTTTAAAAACTTTACAGATTTATTTGGAATTTTTTACTATACAGTTTTTAAATATATTTTTAATCTATCAGTGAATCATGATTAACTGTTTATCCATTCTTTCGTAAGATTTGTAATCTTATTTTTAGTATTTATAAATGAGGGAATTTTAGTTTTTATTCGCATAAATATATTTTTCTTCAACATAATATTAGATTGAATGTAATGATTTTCAATTTTATAATAAAAAATAAATAGATTTTTTTTATATAGATTAAAAAACACTATTTTTGATTTATATATTTAAATTTTTTAACAATTAATCTTACAAACAAAATTTCGAATTTAAATTTTACAAAAGTAAAAATACTATTTCACAAAAAAAAAAAAAAAAAAGCTAATCACAACTTTATTTTGAGGATGCAATAACTTTGTGACAAAGCTGAAAAAGGGTTAATTTAAAGACATTCACTGTATATTCTTATTTTATAATGACTGTCTAAGTGTATATTTTTAACTTTTAAACAATTATTATCCATTTTATTATTTAGGAATAGTAGGACAGCGAGTTTTATTAAGTAAGATGAAATAAAATTAATTTTTTTTATAATTCATGTCCTGTACTTGTTCGTAGATCAAATACCAAATTTGCATCACGATCTCTGTGGATTGGAAGATAGACTTGAGGAAGTGAAAGATATGAAAAACAAAGGTAAATGAAAGTTAGGTTGTTTGGTTAAAGAAAAAGATAATCAGAAATGTAGAAAAATAAAAAGAAAGTTTGTAAAGAATTTAGTTGATGTAGATGAAAAAAAAAAGTTGTTTTAGAAGATGAAATTGTAAGATGAATAAATTTGTCTTGTAGTAAAAATTGTAAGATGAATAATATTATGGATTATTAATATTATTAATTATTTTTTATTATTTTATAAATTTATTTATATTATTATGATATAAATTTATTTATATTATTATATTTTATTTTTATTCTTGAAATTATTATTATTATTATATATATCAGAAATGTTAGATTAAAAAAATTAATGTTAAAGCCAATTCTTGTTCTATTTTGAGCTGTAAGATAGAATTTTTCAAGGGAGGAAACGGTTGCTAAATAGTTACTTAAAAACACAAGGAAAAGTGGACCAAAAAAACCGATAGATGACCATGTATACCTTTATTTAATCAGTCTCAAACTATCGTGTGATTTTTAAGTAGTTATTCTAATAATTAACAATACACACAATGTTATATATGATTAAATGACAGTAAATATATATAATCTATTTTTAAAAATATGCATACAGAGCTACTGCAACTATATACTTATGCAGGAAAACATGCACTCCTCCATGATTAGGGTTAGATGCAGCAATAGTAAGTGAACAGAACTTCAAACCCTAAGAAAGATCATTGTTGTATAGTGTTTCAGATACTTAAGAAAATGCATTAACCTTTCCTCTAACTTTTAATATGTAAGGAACTTTTTCGGTGTTAGTATATGTTTGTGCAACTTCCACACATCAGAGGCGGCTTTATGTATTTGATTTATTCATACACTATACTTCACAGAAAACTTAAAAGAATAATGGAAAACAGCAAATATAATTTACAAAAAATGGTTTTTAAATGGTAAACGTAAAGTTACAAAACAAAAACTGAGACACCTCTATTGTTGTTTCAGAGCAGCCGCTATCTTCTTATGGAGGAGCTCCACTCCTAGACGTGGGGACAATCGTGGTAAAGCCACCTAGAAGACAGAACAAAGTTTACTCAGACAGAATCATTCCATCTCTATGTTAAATCTTATTTTATTATTATTTGGTTGTCATGAACATTGCAAGAAAGGGTAAAGAAATCCTCGCCAGTTGGAGCAGCATGCCACACTAACTATATAAGAATCCAGAAACTAAGCAGGGAGAACATAGTATCAAATAGTTGGAGTTGGACCATAAAATCAGAAACTAATAGGACTGAAAAACTTCTAATGAACTAGTTTCCTTCCATGAGCTCAATCTTCATAAAGATGGTTGAGCAAATTTCGATGCAACTTCGAAATGAGAAAGACAGACTTATATGGGTACTTCTTCAGGCTTAAGATGACCAAAGTTACAAGTTGTGTTATCAATGATGATTATGATTAAAAAAGAAAGGGAAAAGCTTAGATAAATTAAGATTAGCAAGTTGTTTCTTTGGACTTTTCTTTGAGGAATGTTAGCAACACCCTCCAACATTCAACCTACCGTTTCGTTTAAAGTAATTGAAAATCATAAATTTTGGAGGGTCCCATTTCTCATTTTGGAGAGTCACCAGAATTTGTAAATTTCAAATAAATTATAGACAATTATAAAGTCTTAAAACGAGAGTGCTGCTAACACTCTTCTTTTTCTTTTCAATGATGGTATCTCTTAGTACATTTTGGTTGAGGAATCAAAGAACTTAATATCATGTTTTAAGATGAAAATATAAATCTTAATTATTAATTTAGTTTTTTTTTCTTGCTGTTCATATGTTTGTTATATATATTCAAATATATACACCATATGTTTCTATGTCCTATTTGTTTAGGCTTTAGTTGTGTTCATTTTGGATTATATCTATTGAGATTAAAACAGAGAAATATATTTCTAGAGAGCTTAAAGAACCCCTCTCATAGTTATGTATTTATATATATGAAGCTTGATACAATACAAAGACTAAAAGGCAAAAAGCTCTGTCCTAGGTTACTTAGACAGAGAACTAGGGACATAGGTTATCTAACACTCAAAGCCTTGAACTTAATGATTACATGGATTTTCAACCTATTCAATACTTCTCCTCATGCTGGAACATGCAAATTGTATGTACCAAGCTTGAAACAAATAAATTCAATTCGAAGTCCTCTTAATAAACTTGGTCAACACATGTATAATTTGGTCATTTGATCCAACAAACTCTTAATAACAACTCTTCTCAAATAGGTTTCAGACCATAGAGAAAATGTCTATAAACCAAATTGGACTCACAAACTAGCTTAGCCAAAAAAACTCCTCCTAAAGTATATGACCCGTCTTCAAGAATGTACGGCATTCAAATGACAATGGTCAACAAATAGCAAAAGTGCGAACACATATCGATGAATAACAACTAACAATGGCTTATGGAGAATAATATTGGACAGTGGTGGACAACTGCAAAACTTTAACTAGGATGACTTTAACAAAGGAGACCATCAGTAGTGAATGACGGCCTGCAGTGGCTGACAACTATAGAATGCAAGACTAGATTACCACCGGTAACTGATGGGGCCTGCAATGGAAAACAACAACAAATGGCATTAACTAGATTGGACCACATAGAAACAAACTCCCCCTCGCGCAGAACGATGGAAATGACAGGGCCTCGATGACAGATAATGAAAGTGGAAGATCTAGCTCTTCAAAAGAATAGTCTCCCTTGTTCACCAAAGCACCGGAAACAGACAAGGGACTAGTGAAATTGTTGATTAAGATTATGAATCTCACTAGAAATAAACTCTCCCTCATGCCATGAGCAACCTTCAACTCATGCCTTGGTGGTGAAATTCCTTGAATAGCTTGAAACTGAAACTGATACAAATGGTAGCAAGATAAGACAGACCCCGAGCTGTACCAATAGCTATTTTCAATTGAGTGTCACAAGACAAAGGTTGTGTTATTATTTCTTCAAACCAACTCATGAATCTCCAAGCTTCCCTTGGGCATGAATTTGTACACAAGGAGAAACTCCAAATCGTCATGATAGTAATAATAACTAACACCTGCATACTTTCAAGATTCAAACTTTTTTTTTATAGCTACCATGAGGTTTAGGTCAGATTTTTCTCAAGAGATACCAGAACGAAGAGCATAAAGAAAGACCCAGTGGTGGTGCACAAGAAAGAAGAAAACCAATGGTGGCAACAAAAACCAGAACATCACAAGGATAACCATGGCTAGATTGTGTGGTGCATCGTTGGTGATAAATAACACAAGGATGGAAAATTCGAAAAAACAAATATTGGGGCTTTTCAATTTTAGGGTTTCACGGAGAAATTGTGATTTCCTAATTGTTTGCCATTATTTGAAACTCACGATACACAGGAAAAGACCCAACAAACCAATTAAGGTTGTTGGATGATGAACGCCGGTGATGAAGCTTCGATTTGCTACAACGAGGTAGATGTTGTTGACTCTTGTGTGACCGCTATGGAGGGTCAAAGCAGAAAGAGGGGCCTCCGGCGATACGATTGGCAGTGCAGCAATATGATTCTGACATCGAGAAGGTGGCATGTGACGAACACCAGCCTGAGGTTGTTCGAAGAAAGGCTATTTGTGGCTTATGGAGAGGAGTTTCACCTTGATTCCGGTGGGGTTGGCCTTCACTCGAGGAGGCGATCTAAATCCAGTGGTTGTTGGACGTAATTGTGATGGTGAACGACGACAGACAGTGGCTTATGGTGGACAGAGGCAAAGGACAGTGGAAACCAGGGAAAAAGCCACTGTAGATAACTGCTCATTAAGGTGCTCAGATGTTGAAAGACAAAATTTTCATGGCCACTGGTGGGCAGCAAAGACAGTGCTAGAAGGAAACTCAGAGAACCTAGTCTAATACTATATTGAGATTAAAACAGAAAAATATATTTCTAGAGGGCTTAAAAAAACCCTCTCATAAATATGTATTTATATACATGAAGGTTGATACAATAGAAAGACTAAAAGGAAAAAAAAAAAACTGTCGTAAGTTACTTGGACAGAGAACTAGGAGGAGAGGTTATCTAACACTCAACCTCCTGCCTTAGACTTAATGATTACATGGATTTTCAAGCTATTTCAACAATATCAAATATATTTCATAACCCTAGAGTTCAATCTCTACCTGCATAATGGCCAACGGCAACACCCTTGGTACTATAATCACCGTGTGCAATAAATTACATCTAAATATTAAACAAAATTCAAAGGAAGTTTCAATGTAAGAGCTGACTATCCAACAGTTAAGGTCCGAATGATATGCAAACACCAATATAAGTGAAGAGAAATCTGACCAGAACGGCAAAACTGGCAAATTAAGTACTATAACCAAAATCATGACATAATAGTGAATACTAGAGGGGGAATAGGCTTAATAAGGAGTCGAGCAACGATGCTAACAAATTGGACCAATTATGCATCTTCAAATAAAAGGACACAACGAAGACTCAAATGAAAAGTTAGAAGTTCGTCAATAGTGGTCAACAATAAGCTGAGTTCAAACTAGATAGCTGCATGTTATGTTGGGGAAAGCAAGGATGAATAATTGTGATATCAAATTCAAAAACGCATTCTGGTAGGTTTGCATATAGGGAAGACTTGAAGGAGATAAAAATCTTCCAAGAGTCAAGTAATTCAGAACTTAATAAAACCAAAAAGTAGGAGAGGTTTCATAGTGTTTGCATTTAGTTTGATTAGAAAAAACTGCAAGAGAAGTCCACCATTCAAAGATGATATTCAAATCACCAGGAAAATTCTTTGTCCTACTACTGATTGCAGATTTTCATACAAATACAAGCATCAAACCTCAACTATTTAAAGACATTATGAACACCTAGTGGGGGACACACACTTCTACAGAGAAACATGAATCCCTGCTAAATCACAATTCAAAGAAATTAGGCACTTGCCTACCTTGTAACTCTTCACCAATGAAAATCAGATGCAATCACCTAGGTCTCCGGGGCAGAAAGTGTCCCAAAACAATCCCTTTTAAGCAAGTCCCACCCTTTCAATTTTCATTCCCGTCTAAAATTTTCTAGTCACACCCTCGTCAATGCGAGTAGTAGACCCCACTGTGTTGAATTAAAGAGCTTTATAATCATCAATGCGTGCCCTAAGAATGAAGAAGAGTAGTATGCGTAAGGGAACAAACCTCGGTGCCATCGGAAAGCACCTTAGCCAACACAGGTATCTCATATTGATAAGCATTTTCCCACACGGGATTGCTGGTTATATCCCTTATCTGAGAAAACAAAAGCAAAAATCAAATAAAAAACCTCGTACCCATAGTCACCCATAAAACAACCAACGTGAGACAAAAAGATATGCCTGCAAATCAACGTCGTTAAGTGAATCGGGACCCGGGAGTAAGAATGCAGCATGAAGCTTATCTTTAAGGCCATCGCACAAACAGCAACCGGGTTTAGAGTAGAGAACGAGCTTTCTAGAAGGTTCGGCAGACGAAGATGAAGACGACAGAGGTCTGAATTTGAAAGCCCTATGTCCTCTGAACAACAAAAGTGGCGATGGCCTTGCTACTGTAAAGGCTCCCAAAGCACTTCCCACTACCATGCTTCTCTTCCACACAAAACTCAAATTTTCTCTCAGCTTATACCCAACTTATTCCATAGGCTTTGTTGCAAAAGCCCACTTTATTTTCTTTTGGGCTTTTACTTGTAATTGTTCGTTTGACAGAACTAGTCTATCCATAATTGTTAGGAAAATTTTACATATACACCATATAGACTTTATGAATAATATATTTCCATCCTTATTTTATTAAACTAATTTTTCATTACAAAACACAAAAGTAATATAATAAATATCTTATAAAATAATATTCTTATTCATCATGTTTCTAATTAGTCAATGATGAAAAAAATGAAAGAAATTATCACAGGCAACTCTTATTTATCAATTCAGCATTTTTTTTTTTGTTGAAATACTGTTTTTTTTTTCTGACAGTAATAATTAGAGTTTGTTTACATTAAAAAAAATGTATTTTTAACAATTTTTTTTTTACAATTTTTTTTACTATGGTTTATGTCAGTTTATGATTAGTTTATTTTATATATACGAATCAATAAAATAGTGATATATAATTTGTTGTCAAAAACTTGTTAAAAAAAATTATTATAAATATCGATCCTTACTCTACTGTAATCCCTGAGGTTGTGTTTGCCAACTAGCTCTGTAGCGCATAGAATTCCAGATGCCCACTGTGAACAGACAATAGTTTCAAACTTTCACTCACACGTTTTAGACCAAATTCTCCCATTTTAGTTAAATACTGTGGGCTGCAAAGTGAGTGTACCAAGAAAGAACCGCTTCATGGTTTAAAAAATCAAGTTATTTATTAAGAATAACGGTATGAGATACATTTATATTAATTTAACACGTCTAACAAAAAGATAACAATTATTAAAAAGTAATTCTTTTTAATTTTTAAAAAAAGAAATAAAAAGTAAAGAAAAGATAATATCAAATAAACGTGAAAAAGTTATGTATTTTAAAGTATCATTTTTCATGTAAGATAGTAACTTGCATTAATTTGCATTGTTGGAAAAGGCTCAATGTGAAACAAATCATTGATTGAAATCTGACCAGGTTCTTGATTAATCAACTCTTCACTAAAATTATGTCTTGATATGGCGAAGCATGGATCGTTTAAATCATGCTTAATGTTGGATCTCCACCACCCTACCCCTAACTTTTCTTTGTGCCTGTCCAATTATTCTTTTTCTCAATCATTATATCAGAAGCCACTGATCCCACATGAAATACCCAGCAAAATGTGTATATTTCAATAAATGGCTTCTTCATATGGGATATCACTGTACTTAAAATTAGTAATGACTAGCCTAATAACCATGGCTTGTCAAATTCTATAGCACATGGTAGTTGTATGAGCACAAACTGGTTTACTTAGCAGTACAGTTCTGACATAATTCCAAAAGGAACTGACCAGAAAGAGAAAGAGAGTGAAATGCATTTTACCTAAACAAAATATCACAAATTTAGCCGGATACTGCATCGAGCAAGGCAATCCTTTATTAATATCAGAATGTTAATGTCAAACAGAAGCATCAATAATTTACAAAATTTATTATAATGGCGTGTTGAATGACACATTGAGCTCACATGCTGGTGGCCAAAATAAGGACACTCACATGCTGTGTCTCAAAACGCAACACTTAAATTGTCATTTAGTTATATCATTTTCATGTGCATAAAATAGAGAATAAGCTAAATTAAAAGGATTCCTTAGGGACACAATGTTATGTAGGGCCATTAGTATGTGCATATAGATTGCAGAAGAACAAAGGTGTGAAAGGAAAGGGTTGATCCCCTGCCCTTCTTCCTGCGAATACATGAACAAGTAACACCAAAAGCAAAAGCTTTGTTGCATCCTCACATTATGAGAATATCATATGGAAGCCACTTTGCCCTTGTTGAATTGAGACTAGTTAGATGCAATGTAAAGAGAGCAAGAGAGAATGGCATCCCATGCCTTAGCCCATTTCACTATAGGACAGGTCGTGTCTGGTTCGGACACATGATGGGGTTGAAAAGTTGCCGAAAAGCGTCATAGTTTGTCTACCCTTCTCCTTGTGTAAAGAATATCATATTGCATATAATATTCTCAACATGTTACACTTCCATGAAGTACAAAATAAAGTGTTGCTTGCATCAACAGTTATGACTGCAAATTTTCTTTTTCGCTAGATATCATATGCTACTAAAGCAAACAAAGTTGGCCCAATTCAATAACAAAAAATGCTGAGGAATCATCGTTCAATCAAATCAGCTTTGATATTCAATTATTATTATTTATTTTTTTGCCTTCACCAACTCAATTATTAAAAGCATTCCCAAATTCTAACCCAAGATTTATCACTATGCACTATACACGAATTGGAAATTAAACTGAACTTATTCTCTTCTATGAGAAGAATAAGGTATAAAATACCAAACTTAGACATCAAAACAAGGGAACAGTCTTTGTTCTTTGGGCACGCAGGACAGCTGCTGACACTGCTTAGAAAAGACGCTTTTTCCAATGGTTTCAAGTTACCACGCTCTGTACATGGTTTCCTATTCTCACTGAATTGGAAATAAGCATCTCTGATACCTTCCCATGCAACAAAGGCCCTGCCAAATTCCTTGTAATAATACTCAATAGCAAAAGTCTTCTCCCATAACAGTGAAAGGAATTGCTTATAACTAAGGATATTGATGACTACTGCATGTTTTTTAATTCTCCCTTTATTCTGTGACACATGGGAAACCATTCATGACATTGACATACAAGCTTTGCATCAATGATACATAATTTCAAACTCTTAGAAATCCACATAAGAGAGACCAAAAACTCTTATCTCTATATGAATTTCATCTAATATGAACTATTATGTAGCATAGGGTAAAAAAAAAAATTAATTTGGTCACAGTCAGTAACATCTTCAAGTTGTACCACTGAAGACAAACGAATTGAATTTTTGGGAAAGAGAAATATTAGAGTTGGCTAGAGTTTTTCTCAGCAGAAGCTCCACAAACGGATGTCGCTTTCTTCGTATAGATCATCGAGCAGATGGGACGAATCAACATCAAAGAAAGCACCACTTAACATCTGATCAACATACTTGGGGGATTGAAGATCATCTAAAGTGTACCAAGGTTCCATCTCATTCATAGCCATTGATTCATTTGCTTGATCATAACTGGTGTGGGTTTCCAGAGACGATATCAGTGAGGCATCATCATCGACTTGATCCGATGGAGAATAGGCCATCGAGGGGGATGAGACCAACGATGATGATGAGGTTGAAGCTGGAGATGCAGATGGGGGAATGGTGGCATTGTCAATGAAACTATTTGCAGCAGCTGCAGCAACTCTTTGGATTGATTTGGGGGACATGACAGCATCTCCAGGAATATATTGTGAAGAGCTTAAAGGGAAATTAAAATTAGCAGAGGAGCCTTTGAGGCACAGAAGTGCAGCATCATAGGCTCTAGCAGCAGCCTCTGGGGTTGAATAAGAGCCTAACCATATTCTTGTTTTCTGGTTTGGTGCTCTGATCTCTGAAACCCAAGACCCCCAGCTCCTCATTCTCACTCCCTTGTACTTCTTCTTCTTGCTATCTGGTGCTGGTGCTTGTGCTGGTGATGATGCTGATAACGAGGATATAGACCGCATTGCCTTTGATGATGGTTCTGTTTTGATCTTGTGCTCTGACTTAACCATGGTAGATGGCTGCAACTGCGAAGATCCTTCTTCAGTGAATAGAAAACGATCGAAGAGTGGTTATTTCTGAGGTAGAAAGTAAGGGTGTATACGTGTCTAAGAGGTTTTTCTTGCTCTTTTTGTTGAGTGGCAGTCTTTCTTCTCTCTCACTCTCTCAACCTTCTTACTGTTCTGAAAGTGGGGAAAAGAATCAGATCAGAAGTGAATGTGGGAAGAAGAAATCCACTATTTATAGTAGACTGATACAGCCACACAGAGGCTTGCGTCTCAAGGTAGCAACTAGCAAATCCTCGGTAGTCAATATACGACATCGTTGCCAGATTGTTTTTAGTTTATTTCAATTTAATACGGACAACTTAGTTCTTAAAATGACTTTTCTGTCCTTTCTTACTGAAGCTTCCCTCATAAGTGTAAGATATATATCCTCCTTCCACTTAACACATGATATAAGCTTTTGAGGAAATTACTTCAATACTCAACAAGTATCATAACAAACTAACTTGTTCCTTAATTTACATGTTTTTGCTAAGAGAAATATTGTTTTTTTTTTAAAACTCTCTACAAAAAGAAGAAAAAAACTCAGATACAAACTGAACTAAACTCACTCTAATACTATTCTAAATTTGAAATCATGTTGCATATCATCCACCTTTGGTAGAAGGACCAAATATAAACTCTTCTACATCATCATAGGAGAACCAAGAGATATATATGTATGGCTTGTTCTTTTGGCACATTTTGAATTTTTTATAACATGGCATGAATGAGACTGCTTACGAGTGCATTAAAGAGTAATGTTCTTCTGGGAGAGTTTTGATTTAGTCATATCAGAATGCTATCTTTTGGATGCCAAAGGTCAAAGGAGGATTTATTCTACGGCGGTACAAAAATGTGGTACGACTTTTTGGTTAATAATATTAACATCTCAGTGTGGTCATAACACAACACAAATGACTAAGGACAGCATACATAGCAAGTGCACAAAATTTCAAACACACGACTTAAGGTTGAAGTTGAGCGATGCATTAAACTCGAATCCTATGGACCAATCAGAAACCGAAAATAAAAAAAGGCTGATGAATCTTCATTTTTTGGTCTGACTTGGGAATAAGTCTTCATCTTTCCCTCATGACTCCCCAATTTATTAATCTTAGATTGAGCTCTAAAAGTAAGGGCAAATTTGTATACCCTAATGATGTAATAGACCACACCCTGTGAATTTTTCATGGATAAATAAATATACTCTGACATAGTTTTGCCCTTAAAAAAAAAAAAACTTGGCATTATTATATGTTATCTTAAGTTGTTATACTATATATATCAGGAAGGCAATATTGTTATATATATGATGTGTTATTATATGGTATCTTGTAGTAATATTTTTATATTGGTTTTTACATAAATTAATAATGTACGTAGAGATGGAGAGAGACATTGGATTCTCTCTAGGGTTAAGAGGTAGCTTCCAGGTGATGTTGCTTTGACAGGGATTTGAACTAAAGCTGGTGAGCACAAAAGGTTGGAAGGTAAAATATATTAACACACAACACTCGACGCGCAGTTCAACAGTGTAGCCAATCGAACAGCTGTTGCTTCTCTGTACTCAGCTGCAAAACCGCGTCATGGACCCTCCTTTCCTCATCAACTGTGGCTTATGTCTCTTATCCTTTTCTCTCTCTAAAATACGGAAACAATATAATAAATCAAACCCTCTCTCTCCTCAACGGTACTATAACCATGCTTACTTACATTGGTTGCTATTGCTAACGCCTGCATAACTTGACTTTTGCTCTCCTTTTTCCTTCCCCACTTTATTTATTATCATGCTTTTACTCTTATTTTTCTAACTCTTATCATATGATTGCAATGTAATTATTAATTAATCTTTTCAAACTTAAACACATATCTAATCTAACTGTTCACCTTTGCTTAGCAAACAAAACCAAATGGTCAACCAATACAAGAAGCATTTTCAGTTTTCTCAGTTCATTAGGATCTCCTTTTTTCGTGAAGTTTATATTTTTGATCAAATTATGTATGAAACATGTCATGAAAATTGGTCCAACAAACACATAAATACTTATATAATGATTTTTCCCATACAAAAGCAAACTGTTCTTTTTTTACTTTGAGAAAATGCCAGCTCAGATCACATGCTGGAGGATATGTGAGGAAAAGAAAACGCTTTTTAGAAACAAATGACTCTTTCTAACTTGGGTCAAACTTCAAAGGTTTCATCTGCTCTTTTAAATATTCTCATTGAAGAAATACATAGATAATCGAACTGAATGAAAAAAAGAAAGAAAAAAACAATCATGAGCATGAGTTTTGTCAACTTTACAGCAAAGGTTTTGCTATTGTCTGCGCTAGCAATGACCTTCTGATGTGCAAGGATTAAAAAAAACTAACTTAAATGATCAATCTTTTTAACACGGGTATGCAACAATCATTAGGTAGAATAATCAGATACCAAATATATTAAAATGCCTTTATTTTGAATTGAGAGTGAAGAATTAATAAGAGTTTTAAATTGATTAATAATAAGAACTTAGCAGTGAGAATTGCAGTCCCCAATGATCTTGCATGTGTGAAGAGAATAGTGTCGTCAATCCGTACGTGTCCTCTCCTTCTTTCCTGCTTCCTTCCTTTGTTACATGGTTGGTAGCTGTAGAGAACACAGAGAATATAGATAAAAATTGAAGACAACCATAGCTTTTTAAATTAACAACCCAAGAAAATGGCTTCAGAATCGATTTATAATTGGGCGTGGCAGCTAAGAGTACGGTCTTTGACATGCCATTGATTTCATATTAATGATGCGCACATGTTCTTGCCACGCTCAATTTGATTTCGTATTTTCTCATCAAATATTCTGAGACGATGAAAACTCTCGTTTTGGAAGTTTGAAGGAAACTTCATTCGCAAATGGGTTTTATCCATTGGATTAGCTGGATCTTCTCGAATTGGTTTACTTCGTTTCACACCAAGTATATATAGTTGTGAACGCTAACATCATCATCATGTGTGGAATTACCAATACTTAAAATTCTGAAAGTTGAAACTTGGAGTATTCATAGAGATCAAAAGAAGAATCTCCAACACTGTTCAGAACCATTTATTAAAACATATGGCTAAAAATATTTTTAAAGTTTCTTTACATAAAAACACAATTCTTTGGTTACATAATGTTTATGTTAATAATAATGATGGTGATGATGATGTTTATGTTAATAAATTTATTAGTCTCGCGGATTATTCTATGCTACAATGTACTTTCATTAATAAGTGTTTACAAATTAGGCTCAAATCTCGCAAAAGCTTATTGCTCTGTTATGTTCTGCCTTGTAAGATATTATAGGAAGTTTATATAAATTTATAAAAATATAGGATAAATTATCAATTTGATCTTTAAATGTACGAAAGACTGTCTATTAATTTTTTTTAAGAAAATAAATTATTTATTGAGTCCATGAATAATAATCCAACAATTACCAATTTGTTAATTAACTTTCATGGTATTATTTTATCATTAAAATATAATTTTTGAAGAGCAATATTTTAAAATAAATCAAGGTTTATTTTATCATGAAACAATAATATATTAAATAAGAGATTAAATAGTAAGCAAATGGATTAAGGGATGATTCCACTTGAATGGTAGTTTACAAATATAATTGAATCTATTTTGAGTATTCGATATTTTTGTACTTAAATTAAATCATGTTAAGTTCTTAGATGATATTTTTATTTTTATTTATTTTAGTTTAGGTCTTTTAAATGTTTTAGAATTTTTCTTTTAGTTTCTCATTACTTGTTTATCATAACAACAAATGTATTTTACAACATTTAATAAAGTTTACGGAAAAACTTACTACTAATTATTGTTCAACACTTAGGATTATGTGACATAGAACAAGTTAACAAATACATAAACAATAAAACTAATACAGAAAAAAAAAAACTTGTAAAAGGGATTAGACATCTAAAAGGGATCAATATACTGTTGGGTGGATTTGAAAGCTTGAAAGAAATTACATTTAGCAGGCAGGCAGAAGAAGACATGAGAGAGATGAAAGGGTTTTAACTTAAAACGATATAATGATTTAATGTTTTTTGATACCTATGCTAAACATATTGGCCTACATATATCTATTCATGCTTGAAGTTGGCATGAAGATTGAGAAATAACAGTAGTGCAGGTGGCGAACTACTTGACCACAAAATGTAGTAGATGCATGCATGATGCATGGGTGAGGAGGGCCTTGGATAAGGTACTACACCTGTACTCTATCTGTCCTTGGTGGCCCGTACCAACTATAGGACATCCGTACCCCTTTCAGAGACCAAGACACCCATGTAAAGGACAGTACTGCTAAATAATGCAGGCAATAACATTTGTAATTTGTAGGGTCAATTAGATTACATATCCATCGTTTGCCAGTTGTCACAAATACTACTCTCCACTAAATGACCTCACACCCACCCTAAGCTCTAGGGCCATGCTTTCTTGCATTTCAGACTTGCCCTATCTTTGGAATTTGTGTAAGATTGATGTTGGAGGTCCCTTCAAAAATAGGATACAGGTCTTGTAATTACTACACTGTATACTCATTCATATTAGTTCATTATTCTGTTTGGATTTCAACACGGATTTAAGAGAGTGAATTTGAGGGGAAAAAGAAAGTAATAATGTAAGATTATTTGAATTAAGAGAAAAATGATGAGAAATAAAAATATTTGGGATGAAAGTTTATAAAAGTTAATGAATAATGTGATAAAGTTGATAAATTAAAAAATAAATTATTATTATTTATATTCACTATTAATATTATTTATATTATTATTATTATTATTATTATACTATTTTATTACTATTATTAATATTAAAAATTAACTTTATTTAAAAATAAACTATATCCACTTTTATTGCGAACCTCTTCTATGATGAAGAGAAAGTTAAAACTAAGAAAAAATTTCAATCTTTGTTAAATTTTTGTCTTTTTTTTTATCACTTTCAATTTGTTGGAATAGACCTTGAGAATGATCTTTAACATCACTAGAGAGAGTTCTATTTTAGGTTTATCCTTCTTTACTCGTTACAAAAATAATGTATTTTAGTAGGGGTTTATTTTCAGCGATTTTAAAAACCTCTGAAAATTTATGACAGTTTTATTAAAACCTTTACAAATTTATGGTGATTTTATTAAAACCACAAATATATTAAAAATATTATTTTTATTAAAGAAATTTCATGCGGTTAAAAAACAAAACCTTCCGTAAGTGAAAATATTTTGTTTTCCATTTCATTTTCACATCGCATCATATTTTTTATTTAACCTAAATCATTTCCTCCTCCTTTTAAAAAGGATCTCACGCTTTATCTTCTTCCCTTTCATGAACCTCAGTCATTACATCTCCTCTAATAAGAATCATTGTTGGCAAGTATGATGTTCGACCATATCACTGGTACGGCCAGCTCGACTCTCTTCTTCTTCGCTCATGAAACAAAGAGTCAAGGCCTTTCTTCACCTCCATCAAACGATTGAAGTCGCCACCGCCCAGATCTCGCTTCGAAAGCACGTCATCGACGACTATTGTTGCTTGTCACCTCAGCAGCACCATTCTGAGCTCCCTCCCTTTCTTCCTTCAATTTTTCCATCTCGTGAGCTTCCTCCCTTTCTTCCTTCGATTCTTCCCTCACCAAAAGGTCTTGAGGCTTCCAATAGCCAGGCGTGGCCTTGCTTATAAAGGGATGAAGTTGCAACTTCTCACTAATTACTTCAGAGTGAATGTTGGAAACATTGACGATCAAATTTTTTAGTATATGTATGTCCTTTTGTTTCTTCTGTATTATTAATTGTTTGTCTATTTAGATGGTGTATTCAGTGTCTATGTTTGAGCAGGTATCTCTTTCGTATGAAGATGGAAGGCCTGTAGAGGGTAAAGGTGTGGAGAGAAAGGCCCTCGACAGGGTTTAGGAGACATATAATTCTGAACTAAACGGGAAGGATTTTGCATATGATGACGAGAAAACTCTTTTTACCATTGGCTCTCTTACCCGTAATCGTCTTGAGTTTACTATTGTTCTCGAGGATGTTATCTCTCTTGGCATGTTCACATGTTTTGTTTTTTTATTTTTGAATTTATATGTGAATGTTTTTGCTGTGTAACTTTTTCTGTAAAATTCTGTGAACATGTATGGATAGAAATAATGGAAATGCCAGCCCTGATGGACATGGAGGAATCAGTGAGAACGACAATAAGAGAATGAGGTGTTCAAAGAGGATGAGAGTGTTGACAAATGTTAGTCTCTTTGTAATTTATTTTGACCAATTGCTATGATGCAAACATTTATCGATGAAGCTGAAGTTATTTCTATTATTCTAGGCTTTGAGTCGAAGCAATTATGGTTTTGAACCTATGCTTCGTAATTGTGGTATTTCTATCAACTCTAGCTTTACGGAAGTTGAAAGTCATGTTTTACAAACTCCAAGGGTAAATTTTTTAATGCTTTTATAATTATTCTAGTATTTTGAATTGTGTATTTTTAGTCTTATTTGTATATTTAGGTTTTAAAAACGTCATTAAAATTGAAATTTGAAAGGTTATTTTAAATTTTGTTAACAGAAGGTTATGTAAATACTGTCACGCTAGATTTCCTAAAAAAATGCTGTAAGTTGGCGTTCCCTTTTCTTTGGTTTATTCAATTAATGTGAATGATGACTTTCTTTTGTAGGTAGTGTTTTTGTTTTACGTATTTAGATATTAGATAATACCACTTTTGATATTTTCATGATCAATTTTTATGTGATGTCTAAGATAAATTGTAAACTTTGATTTATTAATTATCAATGTTTCTTGAATCTGAAACTAATAATTAAACATTATGTTCCGTTAAAGTTTTGAAATGGGAGGATTTCAATCCAAGAATTGGGAAGTGGAACTTCAATCAAAAGGTATTTAATTCAACTTCTCATTTATATTTGTTTGTTCTCGGTTAACTATTGTGATTTTTTGTTGACTGGATTTTTTTCTCCAAAAATTAGTTAGGTCTGTAAAAATTGAAATATGGGTTATGTTTAACTTTTCTGCTCGATGTGATGTACGAGGACTTGTTAGGGATCTCATCAAGTGCGTTCAAATGAAAGGAATTGTATGTTTTCCATTTAAATGTTCACTTGGAAGCATAATAACACATGTTAACTACATTTTTTATTTGTTTTTGACAAAGATTAAACAATTTTCTGACGTCTTTGAAGAAGATTTTCACAATAAACGATCCCCACCTCTGGTTAGGGTGGAAAAAATGCTTGAGTTCGTGCAATTTAAACTTCCAAGGCTTCCACAATTTCTTCTTTGTCTTCTTCCTGACAGGAAAATTTTTGAACTATATGGTAATGTATATTTCTCATCCTTAACTGTATTTTACTGCTTAGCATATGTAATTGTTCAAGTTCATTATTGATTAAAATTAATTGAACCTCGAAGGTCCGTGCAAGAATCTTGCTGATTTTGGGGTTGTTACATAGTGTATAACGCCTCAAAGGGTCAATGATCACTATTTGACCAATGTTTTACTAAAGATCAATGCCAAGGTATGGTATTTTGCACTGGCATTTATTTATACTTTACATCTTGTATTTCGTTTGTTATCACTAATTTTTATTCATTGTGCAGCTTGGTGGCTTGAATTCTATTTTAGGAGCTAAACATGCTCCTTCTATCCCAATTGTTTCCAGAGCTCCCACTATCGTTATTGGCATGGACGTGTCTCATGGCTCCCTAGGCCAAACCAATATCCCTTCAATTGCGTGATTACTCATAAATAAGAGCATTAAGTTAAGGTAATGCAGAAGAATACATATTGTTGATAATATATTGTAGTTATCACTATTTGTCATCTCTCTCATTTTCTTTTGCCTTAGAACCTTTAAAGTTCAAAAATTTTCTGATGCACGTTTTATGGTTAATGGGTGGTATTACATCCATGGATGACTTCCTTAAAGAGTGTTTTCCTGCAGTATACAGACAGAATTGCAAGCACATAAAAATAACTACTGCAAGTACGATAATCAGGGTTTTATTGCATTTACCTCTTCTTTATATATTGCTGGTTTAATTGCATCCTTGATGGCATCTCCTGTGGCAAGTATCATAGGTGTTCGTATTAGCTTTCTTAGTACAAATATTGTAAAAGATGAAACCTTTTTAGATTACTAAAAGAGAAGATGATGGATAAATTATTTACATTAGGAATATTATTGTAAGATTTAGGAAGTATGGTATAGAGAGGAGTTGTTCAAATTATACTTTGTATGTGTTCTTTGGATAATTTTTTCAATAGAAACTTATATGAAAATAAAATCAAAAGATAAAATGATTCAAGCTACTTCCATAAGCTTTAAATGAATTTTTAAAACTTTTGGATAGTAATGTGGATATATACTTTTTAAGGCTTGCTAACAGTTTAGCACTTGATGTGTGATAGAATAGGAATAAAGTTGGTTCAAGTTGAAGCACTTTGTAAATTTATATATAGCTTGTTGTAAGGAAGAGATAGGGAGTAATTGAAAAAGCTTGGCTTGAAACCTTTCCCGATAGATATGACAGTGAATTTCTATATATTTTGTTCGTTCGTAAAAATTTAGGTTGATGATAATATGTCTCAAAGATTGGTTGTCACAATGCATTGTTGTAGGATAATAATTAACTTCGCCAAAATCATCGATAAGATATTTGAGTCACTGAATCTCGCAAGTTAACGTTGCAAGCGCACAATATTCTACTTCAGATGGTAGATCTAACACCGCTTGGTCTTATTAGACGTTTGTCCAATAACTTGTTAAAGTAATTGAGGTTGTGTGGGTTGGTGCGGGCCATGGTATCTGTAACAGGAAAGGAAAATCATCCAAGTTAAAAACCAATCAAAAAAGGGACAGAACGAAGAATGGCAAGTTACCATAAACATCCTGACCGAGATGTTGAGAATGGGAACATTTCAAAAGTTGTCTAGTTGGGAGCTTATGGGTAATTGCTCCAAAACTTCGAGAGCAGCGAACTCCTTGGGGGTCATTAGGGAGGACTCCCAGGGGTTGGTCTAAGCGGGATTTTGTGTCTAATATTGGGGGAGCTTAGGCCGATCGTCCCAGATTAAAGAATAACTTGCCACCTTTGTTGGTAATTGCGATCTTGAAAACCCCATCCTTGAAGCCTTTGTAGGAGGTTGCGAAGAGTTGGAATAGGTTCCGATCATTCTCACTTATTAACAACACTCATCTTTTTTTAGCGTTTGGACGAGTGTGGAAGTGGGGGAGGAACACGGCATTGGTAGGGTTGATACCCAACACCTTACACAAGACGTTGAATGTTTGCATAACAGTCCAAGAGTCCGAGAGGCGTTTTATGTAAGCATTCAGGTGGAGCTGCTTCAACGTTCAACTCCTATAAGACTCCAGCTTGGAGACATGCATATTGGTGAAGAAACACAAGTAGACAGAAAAAGTTCAGCTATGAAGTCGTCCACCACGTCATCCATTAAAACGTAGGTCAAACCGACAAGCTCCACTAGATTATTGCCTCACCTAAAGTGAGTGGCACACTCACAAACCTCGTGTTCGGCCTATGCGTACCTGGGGACTTAAGGCATGTTCTATTTGTCCCCCTCAACAACAACGTCCACTTGGATTTCTCAACCAGTGTTGTGGTTCCTCTCCCTCGCAGACTCTCTTGCAAACCTTATTGCTCAATTTATTCCCCCGACAGGACCTTTATTAACAGGTTGAATTGGTGTCGTGACTATTTACAAATGTTAAACTTTTCTCGAATGACCCTTTATTGCTTGATGACCCGAGTGAAAAGAAAGACAGGAACATGTCATTGACGTACCCTTCACCCTGCCAACTAGAAGAGCCTTCTGAAGAGATGTTGATGGTAGACATTTTATTACCTTGAGCAAAAAGAATTATATGTCGAACGATGCAGAGATAAGCATGAGAGAAAAAATGGTGAAAATGATTGGACCACCTAGTCCCTATTTATAAAAATTCTCGAGGATACGTGGTGCTCTCGCAATCTTTCATCAACAACTATCAAATCTCTGACTCAACGGTATAAACAAACCTTTTATGTTTGTTGACTTAAGTCCAAACTCAAGGCTTGGACAGACTGTGTAATATATATGTACTGACTAAACTCCCTGAATTGATTATTTAGACTAGAAAGAAACTGATCGATGTCAATCAAATTCAGCTAATCCATCTAAGTTAAACATAACAGTAATCAAGTTTAACATAATTAAACCATGATTAAATCGACCTTAATCAAAAGCTCATAAAAAATATCTAAATACAAATTAAAAATATGATTGAAACATTTTACAATATATTTATTATTGTTACTATGGGTTTATAGCTGACTAATCGGGGACGATGGCAAGCTGGTTGGAGAAGAGTCGAGCGATTAATATGCAGAAAGCATCTCATGATCGCTCGGTCCAGACAACCGTTGAGCAGAGTTAAGGTGTAATTAATGTCACAACGACTATTGTTAAGCGGTTAAGGTTTGCATTAATAATCATTAGGAGGTAAACTAATTGGTCATATTCTTATAAACTCTATAAACAGGATTAATGTCGGGGTAAACTTATTTTTTAAAAAAATTCTAACTTGAGCGTCGGAGTGTATTTTACATGTCAATGCCCTACACCGATCAATTATTCAAAGCAAGGAACAAGAAGGACAATCGATTGAGACATGAACTCTTCATACAATTATCCTTATCTCATTTCAGCATAAATAATTATAATATTAACTATTAAATCGATTAAATATTTAATCATCAAACAACATAAAAAGAAAATAAAAAAAAATACCTGAAATAACACTGAACTTCTTAGAGATAAAACTATAGCTAAATTCACTCAAATGCACATTTAACATCTTTTACGTGTTATATAGGGTTGTTTGTACGTTCGGCACTGTCCCAACTACTTTGGAATTCTGCACATTTGTCTATTCAATATATTTATCTTAAAGTAAAAAAAAAAAAAAAACGTGTTAAATTTTATCATATACTAAAAGATATTTCAAACGCAGCTTACTTTATTTTTTAATTTTACTTTTAACTAAAATAAAATTTATAAAATAAAGATAATTTAAAATGAAGATTACAAACATTCGGCCAAAAATTTGATGAAAAGGAATTTGGGTGTGGGAGGTATGGGCAAAAGTGTAGTCAAGGATTTAAATTTTGAAGCTTTTTGGGATACGAAAAGAGGCAAGATCCATGTGGATGTGGATTTGACGAGATATTTTTAGAATTATTATTATTGAATAAATTAAATATACTATATTCTTCCACAGATAAAGGATATAGTCAAATCAACAAATCGTATCCGCATTCATAACTCGGTGCTTCATAGCTGTTTTTATATTTTCATACTCAACAAATTGGATAGATATTTTGGAGGGCCAACACCAACTCCTAAATTTTGTAAGCTACTTAGTTTTCAATATTCGTGGATTCAAATTTTCAAGGATAATTATATCCTTTTTTAGTCAAATAATAATTATATGTTATGAGTAAGAGTAATTATTATTATTTCAATTTTATGGCACTTCAAAAATCTCACTATTACAACCAAAAAAAAAGTATATATTTTTTACATTATTAAGCTTCATTGTGGTAACACATGTATATATTAATTAATTCCTAAACAATTAATCTAATTAGTTGACGATAAATAGAAGGAAAGTCATTTCATATATTTAGATTGATTCCTCGGTATATTTGCATGTGATTTGTGGAGGATAATGAGTGATTGCACCATTAACTTTGACAGTATTTGTTAGGTTAATATCTCTTAATTAAGTTTTTAAGGGGCTTATAAATTTAGGTATTTTCAAAATTCAATAGTTCTTAAAATTTCCATTCTTTTTATTTGAATATTTATGTTTAATTTTGTTATTGAAAAGACTAACCTAGTTTTTGCTTTATATTAAGTATGTTTATTTGAAAAAACAAAAAGTTAATTAAGTTTTTTTGTTTACAAAATTAAGTTCTTTTAATTGATTTTTTTATTAAATTTAATTTTTAATTTATTAAATATTTATACTTTTAAAATGAAATTTTAACATCAGTTAGCAGGTAATATGAGCAAACACTATTATTTTGTTTTTTACGTAGTTGATTTAATTTTTGTTTTAACGTTTAATTTATAAAATGAAATAATATTATTTTTTTATAAATATAATTAAAGTTCTAGAAAATTATTTTTCTATCATAAAAAATTGTGGTGTTTTATTTAAAATTGTAAAATTAATTTGTCATGTCACTCAAATTATTACAAAGTCTGATCAATACTAAATACTGAATTTAAAAGGATAAATAGTATAAACACTTAATAAAATAAAAGTACTCAAATTTATAATAATTTATAATTTAATTAAAAAATATATTTTAATTCCCTGTATAAAACGATGTAAGTAATTATAAATAATAAAAACAAAGTTGTATGAGACAAATTTGATTAAAAAAATATAAAAATTAGAATATTGATTTAATATTGTTTTAATAAAAACTTAATTAAAAAATATTTAAAATTAAAAGAGAATTAAACCTTAACTAAAACGCAAAATATTAGTTAAGGCCCATAACTTAAGGCAATATAACTTCTAAAATTCTCATCGAAAATCTTCCGGTAATGTGCAAAAAAATCTCGATTGCAAGAAGATGGTATCAAGATGTATTATGAAAAAAAAAAAAATATATATATATATATATATATATATATATATATATATATATATATATATATATATATATATATATATATATATATATATATATATATATATATAAACTAAATGTATCAATAGAGACCTAGTTTAACATAGATTCATATATATTATTTAATACAAACTATTGACAAGGTCCCAACTTACAAAATGTAAAAATAAAAAACATAAGATCTAGAGAAAATATAAAAACTTACCAAAAAATAAGAAAAATTTAAACGAATTAGATTGTCTTATACTTTGTCGTATCTAAGTTATATGATTTAATAAAAAGGGTAAAAAAATATATAAAAGTGTAATAAGAAATTAAAAGTTTTATAGTTTAGAAAATAAAATTTCTGTCGATAAAAACTGAATTCATTTTATATTATACACGACCTTTATAACTTTAACATAGTAAAATATTAAATCACTATTTAACTTACTTTTTTTTCTATTTTAAATTTATAAAGAAAATATATACAAATATTCTTGAACTCATAATTTCCAGTTTAACGCCTATTTTTTAAAAGAACAAATTACGTGGTTTTGAATAATTTCAGTTTCTCTTTAATCAAAATTACCCTTTTCCATCCAGAATTAGAAGATTTTTTCTATCTATTCTGACTATTAAATTCTCATTCTGTAAAGATATTCAATTTCCATCAATTTAATCATTGAATTATAACAAATAATTTAATTGAAAGCTGTAAATATATATATATATATATATATATATATATATATATATATATATATATATATATATATATATATATATATATATATATATATGAGTCAGGTGTAATGGGTTGACAAATAGCAGCATATGAGAGATTTAGTATTTTAAAAGAATAAAAATTTTATACACTAGTTTTGAAACGTAGATTTTAACTCTTTTCTCTTTTCTGAAGAACCATCTCTTCCTTGCAAGCTCTTCCTTCCCTCTATATCTTTCTCTTTTCACTCTTTCCACTGAACCAATTGTTTCATACATCAGAAAACATTTAGGAAACTCTGGAGTTTGGGGCTTCTATCCAACTAATCAATTTCGTTTTTACTCTCCTGGTAAGTGAATCTTCATTTTTCAGTCATTCTTGAGCTGAGAATATGCAATCTGTTAGGTTGCATGTTACTTCTTCTAGATTTCCTTCAAACTTTAAGTCCAATCGCTTACAAAAAAAAAAAAATCTGATTTCTATCACCAATTCATGATATATAGGTGCGGTTAGGTTTTCCTAAGAGCAGGACGCCATGAATCTCCTTTGAGCTTGACCGGTGGCACTAAAGGTAAGGGAAACTGAGATTTTCTTTCTATTATGTGAAATTAGAGTATGCATGTGTTAGATTCTCTGAAATTGTGTAATAGGAAATTTCTTTGATTTATCTGATGTTCTATATTTTGGTGTGTATGCGTGTGATTCTGCTCTTTATTGTATGAGACTGTGAAACTGAGGTGTGGAACCAATATGATTGATATAAAATGTTTGATATTGCAATGTTAGGAAGAGGTGAATTTTTGTTATGCAGATTTAAATAAAAA
This sequence comes from Vigna mungo, assembly GCA_036885675.1. NCBI lineage: Eukaryota > Viridiplantae > Streptophyta > Magnoliopsida > Fabales > Fabaceae > Vigna > Vigna mungo. The sequence goes on from CP144699.1 coordinate 32,043,137, forward strand.
GTCGGTAGCATGTTTATATTGTAGAGTGCTTTAGAAGAAGGGAAGCGGTGATTTTTTTATTTAGGAAGTTGAAATGAGTTTAGGCACTTGAGATGGTTCTGATAAGTAAATTATAACTTATTAGAATTATCAAAAGGGTTATAAGTGGTAGCTGGGCAGTATAATTGAAATTGACCTTCTAAGTGGACAAATAGGAGTTTTAGAGTAGATAATGAAGCATAATTGATAAGGAAAGGGGTTAGGAACGTTTATGGCCAGTTAAACAAGTTTAATTAAACCCGTAGAATGGATTAGAGATGGTAGAAATCCACCAAATGACCTAAAATGGAGAATGAGGGTTGGAGTTCTGCAAAACTGCAGAATTGGGAATCTGCAAAATTGCAGATTTGCTGAGCGAGGCCTCTCATAGCGTGAGACTAAATTAATTTGGTATCCCAGTGCCCAGTCGCTGAGCGCACCATCCCAGGTGCGCTAGGCGAAATTGCCTGGCTGGGTCTTGCTAGCTTGTGCACTATGCGACCCAGACTCCCCTGTTTTATTTTTTTTCCTCTTCTGTTGTACCTGAGTGATAATGTATATAAGTTGTATATGAATTAAAATGGTAGATATACCTTTATTAAAATGGTAGATATACCCAGATCGATATTCATTCTAGTCCGAACGAGTCTAGATTGCATTCTAACATGCTAGGACATTCTATTTAATCTGTTTTGTGAATATGTTGCTTTATTTTAAATTGTATGATAACATGGTTTGTTTTTCCAACCTAGCTTACCCTTGCATTGTTTGTTCTGTGTTTTGTATGGGTATGCTTTTCCTATTGCAATGACCATCCTACTTTGGATGTGAGCAAAACCAGAGGATGTTTCCCTGGAGCAAGCTTTAGAGACAGAGGATCCAGTCCCTAGCTCTTTACTTAGCAATTTACTTCATTTTGAGAAACTCTATAACTTATATGCAAGAACATAGTTCTTATTACTACTCTTAGATCTTTTTTATTTATTTTGAGAGACATCTTATATAAGGTTTTATATATTATAGTTATTTTGGATGACTGTACTGCTTATAATTCTAAGTACATATTCACACTCCTCTGACATATTATAATGATAATATCCTGTTATATTATATTGTACCATATAATTTATGGGATGTCACATAAGCAACTGAAATATATTAACAATAATATAAAATCATTTCCATACTCTTCAAAATATGTCATCATTATTATTATTTTATCTTACATAAATATTTATATTACTTTATTTTAACATTATAATGCTGAAAAACAATATAATACATGCTATATCATTTTTTTTTTTACTTTTAAAATAAAAATATTTACGTAAATATTATATATATATATATATATATATATATATATATATATATATAACTAGTTTTTTTTTTACTTAAAACCATAATCTACATAAATAGAATAATTTAGTGATTTTTACATCACATCATAAAAACAAATCTCATTTATTACAATCAAATATTTAACTTTATAATTATTATACTTAAGTATTTAAGTCTATTAGATTACTTGATTTATTCTCTTTTTACACTTAATAAATAATACCAAATTAAGTAGATATTTGACTATTTTCTGAAAGACTTTTGCATTGAAATAAACTTAGAGATTATAGTTTTATTATGTGATTTTCTACTTCACAAAATCATATCTCATGAATTAAGACCTCTTTATACGATAGGATAAATTCTTTCCATTTGCAAGACATAACCATTTTTCATATCAATCATTTAGACTATAAATTCTCCTATCAACCTTTACCACCTAATATATTCTTATGTGAGTCCAATATCCATAGAATTTGAATAATTTCATTCTTGAAATTTTCATTCAATACACATCTTAAAATCACTCAATATGTATTTCTCCTTAGAAATAATTACACGCATATCAATTAGATTTGCGCATCAAATAACACTCCATAGTAAATTTGTAGTATAATCTCAAGTTCTATTGGACTAAACACACACTCGGTAGATTTTTGGTAAAACCTCAAGCTCTATTAGACCATACACACATTTAAAAACATTTTATTTTATGTTTGTAAAGATTCACTCTTACTCAATGATAGACAAGCTCTTACCTATTCCTTTTGAGCTCGTTACATTTTCATAACTCAAACCTCTATGAGTCGTTTTAAATAAACTTCCCTAACGAGTGAATTATCAAAGCTCTCTTAGGAATTTTAATTTTTCCCTCTCACTCAGTAGTATACTAGCTTGCTTTATGAGTGTATAGTCCAAAGCGCTTTCTAGAATTTCAATTTTACACTCTTGACCAATAACTCATTCAATAAGTGTACTGTCTACACAACCCAAATCTATTAGCTATATTGGTTTGGTTCGTTAGCTCCTACTAGTGTTTTATTTTTCTCTCTCTTTAGTTATAAATTATGGTACAAAAAGCCAATAAAAAGAAATTAATATACATGTTCTGAATTTGTTCCTCAATCATAAAAGCAATATCTTAATTCAAAATATTAAATATCAAATTCATAAGCAATTTTTATCACAATTGTTGGGAATCTAAGTATGAGTTTAAATCCCACATTGAGTAAAAATGAGAAAGTTAAGTATCATATAAGAATGAAGACCCATAAACCTCAAAGTTTTTGGTTGGAGATGGTATTAATATCTTATTGTATGTTGAATTCATGTCTCATTGGTGTTTCAATCTCCCAAATGAACCCTCTCTTTAAAGACTCGTCAATGATAATTGAGCTATATTTAGTTTTGGGGTTTTTGTACCGTAATGGGTAAATTTGACCCAATAATTACGGAAATAGGCAAATCTGGGAAAAATTACCTAAATGGGGAAGTCGTGCGACCCCCTAACGACTTCAAAAAGAGAAGTCGTGCTACCATTGCATGACTTCACACTGTTCATATGAACAATGTGAAGTCGTGCTACATAAAAACGACTTCAAGTTGTCGTAATCGATTACGCTGGAGCTGTAATCGATTACCAAAAGCTAAAGTCGTGCCACCCCTGCACGACTTCAGCTTTGCAGACCAAAACCAGTGTGGTAATCGATTACTTGGACTTTGTAATCGATTACCAGCACTTTGAATTGTGTAATTTGCATGGTAATCGCTTACCAGTGTGTTATTGTCCAAAATTTCCACTGGTAATCGATTACCCCTGTCTTGTAATCGATTACCAGTGGCTTGTAGATGTTGATTGAGGTCTTAGTTGTGTTGTAGACACATTTGCTTTGTTTTTGTTTTATAATTTGCTATATATCGTGTTTCGGCAGAGTAATTATTTTTAAAGAAATTATAAATGGAAAATAGAAAATAAAGTCAGAAATAAAACTTTAAATATTTCATTGAATTGAAAATGCATTACATAACGATAATAACTAAAAATAAGCAAAATAACACTGCTAAGTATCTACGAGGAAGGTCCTGGACCAAAATGACGACGCATAATCTCATGCTCCAAATGATCAACTCGAGTTTCCAATGTATCAAAGCAGTCTCCCATGTTGATCTCGAGTTGTTCAAATCGTGCATTCATGTTCTCATTCATTCTGTTGAAGCTGTCCCCCACAAATGTTCTGAGATCATTCATCCCCCTCATTAAATCATCATATGAAGTTTGGTGTTGAGGAATGGGCAGTGGTGGTGGTTGTTGCGGAGGACGTGCTTGATTGTGGCGTTGAGGAACCCAGACGTCGTTTTGATCGATCCTAAATCCAAAGGATTCTAGTGTACTATGGGCAATTGTCATTTGCCTCGTTTTTGGGGCAGTAATTTCATCATCCAAATCCAATGAAAAATGTTCAAAGATACAGGAGATCAAAAATGCATATGGTAATGGAGCATTTTGCTTCAAAGCCTTTTTCATCCTATGTCGGATGAGATGGGGCCAGTTGATCTGCTTCCCCGTCATTATAATCCACAAGAGAATAATATCTTCCTCGTTAGCCTGGGCAATGTTAGAAACACGTGGCAACAAAACACGAACGATAATGTAATGTAATATTCTAGCGTCAACAGTCATGGATCCCGCTAGAATTCTACCAACTACACGTTTGTCAGGCGAAATAATCAACTGTTTTGCCGCATCTAAACTGTATTCATCGACCCATTGGTCTAATATTTTTCCTTCAAATTTCAATCCAGCAGAGGGTAGGTCGGCTATGGAGGCCAATAGACTGAGTTTGATAATCATTTTCACATTTTTAACCTCAGTCATAATGGTTCCATTATCAGAAATTTTAAGATTACTATAAAAAATCCGTACAAGTTCAGGATAGTAGCCATGACCACTATCACAGACAAAATCAACCAAGCCTAAATTTGTGAGCATTTGAAAAAATTGCAGATTTTGTCTTTCAAAAAATTCTCTATCCACGAATTTTGGTTCAATGACGTCACGATCGCTAAAAAGTGTGAAATACCTTTCAGCCAGTGCAGGAGTTGAAAATTGAAGTATTTGTTCGGATTCAATCGGTGATGCTAGTGGTGAGGGTGATAGGGAGCTTTGGATCGGTGAAGGTTCATGACGGCAACGTCCCGCAGCTGTAGAAGTTGAACCCCTAACCCTTTGCCTTTTGGAAGAATCCGCCATTTCGAAATTTTAATCGGTAGAAATTGAAGAAAACGGAGAGTAGAATGTGAAAATGGTGTTTAGAAGTGAGAAAAGTGGGAAAAGATGAGATTTTGGAGGTCTTGTTGGTGCAAAAATGGTGGAAAACGGCGCTGCAGTGGTTGGGAAAGCTTGGGTGTGCGAAATGAGAGAGAAAAAGTTGCTTTTATAGGGTAGGGTTAGGCGCGTAATCGATTACGAGGTTGATGTAATCGATTACCAGGGGTCTGTTACAGTTTTCTAACCTAGGAAGCTCTGGTAATCAATTACAGAGACTTTGTAATCGATTACCAGAGTGGTTTTTGCAATAAAACAATATTTGGACTAAATATAAAACATAATAAGTTTTTATTACATTCATCCATGTTCAAATAAAGTGTCAAACATAAGAAGTAATTATTACAGTCATCCAAATAGAAGTCTAAACAACTATTAAACAGTACAGAACAATAGAAAAGAGTCTTAAACATTACAAATATTTATGGACGTATAGGGTAAATAAATCTTGTTCTTCGTTGTCCATCTTCATCTATGTAGGTCCAATCTTTCAGATCCTCTTAGTGCTCAGATTGAGTTGGAGGACGTATATTTATTGTTTGGACGAAAAGTTCAATATACTGAGACGTCCTTGGACGTTTACAGACCTGTCAATAGTTTGTGCTTTTTGCCAACGTCCAATCATTTGTGCAATATCATAATCACATTTTATGGAAGCTGTATCATGAATGAGGTGGTTGTTACGTACCTTTGTGGGACGACGATAATCAATATGGGTCACAACTCTTCTGTCTCCACACTGCACAATTTCACTTAATTGAGAAAAAAGTTCATTGAATGAGATATTGTGATTGATTGACGTGGTAACCTTTGCATCTGATCGGAATTCGATCCCGTAACCAGAGTGACTTTCTATCATTCCAACGCCTTTAAGTTGACCTCCGAAATAGATTATTGCAGGTGAGTTTGGAGTGTCATTTGTGGGTGTCGTAGATGAAGATGATGCATTTGTAGGAATCATAAGACCCATTATTTCGTCCGGAGATCTTACCCATGTAACATAAATTTCCATGACTGCGTTAATGGGAAAATTAGACTTACATGATATCATTTCTCTGACATCTTCATCTGATCTTAGTTTGAATGCTTCATATGAGACAGTTTGATTATCATCAAGTCTCGGTCGACGGAAGTACAACTTGTCGATGACTGTGTTAGTTGGTTTGTCAGAGGCTATGCAAACTTTTTCTTGAAGTTGTTTGTGGGTGCAGGTGAATGGGATGCGAAACAATTTAGGATTGTTGGTATCGGAGGGGTTAATTTTTTTAAAAGAGTTTAACGCAGCGGATTAAAATACAGAGAACGTACAGCGTAACAAGTCACAGTTGAAACAATTTTTTTTTTCAGAAAATTTACCAAGCAGATAACGTGCGTTAATTATAAAATGAGTATAGGGCAAAAGAAAATCACACAGGAATTTTTATACTGGTTCGATTCAACAGAATCTACGTCCAGTCGTTAATCACTACAAAGAGTGATTAACAGTTCCACTAAAAATTGTTTAACAGATTACAAGATAAAAACAGTAATAAAATGAAAGAGATAACTCTACCAACTTGAAGAGAACCTGCACTGGCAATCGACACACGATTCACGTGCTTCTCCTTACACAAGACCAGGTAGAGAGCCCCGCCAACTTGAAGAGAGTCCACTTCTTGTATCAGCACACGATACGTAAGCCTCTCCTTCCACAAGACCAGGCAAGGGAACACAGTAAACAAAAAAGCTTTCTCAAGAACGTTCCTCTGACTACACAGTGTTCTGGCTTTTTTCAGTTTACTCAAAAGTGTTCCTTCTGATGCTTTCAAAACTCATTTAAATAGCCAAACACGCTGAATGCCAAAGGTCAGCTCACAACTGCCATGAATAATCGATTATTGTAAGTGATAATCGATTATGCAAGTCTGTTATAGAAAATTTGAAAAGAGATAATCAATTATTGTAAGTGATAATCGATTATTCAAGTGAGACTTGTGATAATCGATTATTGCTTCATGATAATCGATTATTGTAGTTCAAAAGCATATGATAATCGATTACAGCATGTCCATAATCGATTATATCAGTAGAAATTACAATATTAATTATTTTCCTACTACATTCAAGATACTACAAGTTGCTTTTAAATATTCTCCTATTGTAGACAAAAATTACAATTCTGCAGCATCATCAAAACTTGTCTTCAGGTTTTACCAATACTCCTTTATTGGTAACAATCTCCCCCTTTTTGATGATGATCAAAAATTCTTTTAAAAGCAACTTAGTTTTACCTGCAATGCATACAAGCTGAAAAGATCACAGAGTTAGTAGTACCTGTATACTTTGAAGAATATTATTTCTTCTCCCCTATAATATAGATATTAATCTCCCCCTTTTTGATCATAAGCAAAAAGTAAAAATCTCCCCCTTAATATGAGCTCCCCCTCAAAAAGATAACAGATGCATAAAGGCTCATTTTATTAAGAATAACTGGAAAATTTATAAAGATTGAAAATGCCACACAGAAAACAAACAAACTTAAAATCCTAAAAAACTAAAATTCAGGACTAGGAGATCTTTCAGTGGGAGGGATATTGAGATGATTCTCAATGTTATGTAGTCGAACATCAAACTCAAGAAACTGATCGACTAAGTACTCATCAAGAGATTGCTGCCACTCATGTACTTGATCAAAATGTGTCTTCTGTGCGAGACTCATATCCTCCAATTGTTTGGATAATCTTGCAAAGTGATCTTCCATAGAATTTGAGGAAGAGAAGGGTATGTTGGAAGGTCCAGCATCAGATGGAGCAACAACATTGACTGGGTCAGCCATATGAGTATCCATATCATCGTCTTCATCATTATCAGGATGGTCATCATCTTTGTGAATGAGAACACGACCCCTGGTAATGAAACCCATCTAGCGGAAAGTAGTATCTCCAATTTCTGATCCCACAGTCTCAATATTTTGAACAAGTTCTCCTTCAACAGGTATTCCTTTATATTCTAAAATCCTAGAAACAAGAAGAGCATAGGGAAACTGATAAGAGTGGGATTTCTTGGCTTTTACCATGGTGTCAGCAATGAGAGCAGGCCAATCGATGTGTATGTGATTTAAAATCCCATACAAGAGAAGTAAATCCTGCTCAGAGCATTGAGCATGGTTGGTTGCTCTAGGACAGAGAATCCAGACAATCAAGTAATGGATCATCCTCTCTTCAACTTTGAAACCTCCAACCAGTAGCTGTTTTCTACTTGTTTGCCTCTCAGGATGTCGCAGAAAGGATTGAAAGGTGAGCATTCTGTTAAAGTCTTCAAGTCCTAAATGGACTTTGACAGCATCATCCCAGATAGGGAGTTGAGCAACATTTGTCCAAACATCATCATCTAAAATGATGCGGACTCCCTTGACCTTGGTAGAAATTATCCCATCTCGATAGCGCAAGTTGAAATAGAAAACTCTTAAGAGATCGGGATAAATATTTCCTTTTTGTTCTACGAAATGTGCTAACCCCTGCTCAGCAAAAGTATTTGGGAATTGAAAACCATAAAAGCGAAAGAAATCAAGACGGATATACTTTACCGCCATGATTTTCCTTTCTTGCCAGGAGTTGATGAAGTCTTCATGTTTCTCTTGATCTGAGATCCATCCATTTATATTAGCAAGTCGTGGTTGAGAGGAAGAAGGAGCCCTAGCTGTCTTGCGACGATACCTCCTTGGTTCAGCCATGAAAAAGGATGAAGGGTTGTGAAGTGAAAGAAGAATAAGAAGGTTTTGAGCTCTGGATTTGATTTTTAGCAGCAATGGGTAGCAAAGAGATGTCTAATAATCGATTATGAGGGCCTATTTATAAGAGAAATGGAAAAACTAGCCGTTTATGGCCGTTTATAGCCGTTATGAGTCGCTCCAACGGCTCTATTTTTGAATCTGTTTGCGTGATAATCGATTATGACTCGAGATAATCGATTATCAGTTCATTTATTTTTGCCCAGGATTATATGATAATCGATTATGCATGATGATAATCGATTATCTGCTCAAAGATTTCCATAATGCATTTTAAGACTAAATAATCGATTATGTATTATTGATAATCGATTATAATTCAATAAACTTACGAAAAATGCAAATTTTTGCATGGATTTTGATCCTAGGACATGTCTAAAACTCCTAATTCTCTCCTAAGCTCAAAGAATCTAGAAACCCCTTAAATGGCTCTCATCCTTAACAAAAGAAAGATGAATTTATAAAGTTTTGAACTTTTATAAATTGAAAGACAAATACATGATGAAATACCAAAGTATAGATGAATAACCAGATATCTAACAGCCTTATATATCTCCCACTCAAATGGGTACCAGGTATTACAAAATCATGTCATAAGATGTCAAACAAAAATTTCTTTTGAACTCACAAACAGATTAAGAAAAATATTTTAAGATATGGTCAGTCCAAAACAATGGAGAGATGCTTACAAGCCAGTTCAGATTTATATTTGCAATTCCAAACAAGTTTCAATGATTCTCAGCAAATCAAATTCAACTTTTATTAGACTTAATTAAATCATTGAAATCCCCAATCAATTTATAAACAATAATGAAAGCAACAGTAGCTTAAATGAATATGATCACAGTTGCTCCAGGTTTATCAGAAAAGAATTTCAGCTAATACAATCAGTTCAAAAATAATTTTGACAGCATAAATTATAACTTCCCAAATAACATTTATAATTCATGCATTTTCATATCCCAAACTGTTCAATCCTTTGAATTTAGTTGTGCATATCAAAACAACATATACAAAAATTCAAACACAAGCTGATTCAAAATTTATCTTTCAACAGTTTTTAGACCAATTAATTTACATCAAAATTATGCAAAAATTGATCAGTTCATTTACTTCATCCAAGTTCTTAATGAGTATTATCATAGCTCATACAGTATGCATTTGAACTTAAAAACAAATTTCCACATAAACAACTTCAAAACAAAGATGATAACTTAAATATCAAATGTCTTAATCATAAAAAAAATGCCAATGAATATCTATCAGTCAGATCATTTAAATGAAATTTTTCATTGCTTTTGACAAAGGATATATCAAGGCTTACTTCAAAGTATTCAGAAAATTGAATACCAAACCAGTTAAACACAGATTCAATTTATAAACAAAAAACAAATCATTGAAATAACAATTGTACATGACTAATCATTCTAAAAGATTAAATTTAGCACATGAATATCTCATAATTGAAGAATTTCACTGATTAAATTGCTAAAACAAATAAGAACACACCACAGGATAAATGAGTAAGTGATGAATATATCATTTGCCCAACCAGAAATGAATATAATAGTAATCAAATAATTGAAGATCAAAACGAACAAAATACAACAACACAATTTAAACAATACTTAGCTCAATCACTTTGTGCTCGAACCAAGACTTTGGAATTCACTTGATGGATTCACTTCCTAGCTTGGAGCGTCAATTTCAAAAGCAGAATAATTTTAGAGTTTTCTTCTCCTTCTGAAAAGCTTAATCTTGCAAAGTAAAACAATGTAGTTTTGGTACCCATAATCTCATTTGGGTCCTTTGAGGTTAGAAACATTATTTTAAAACAGGAATCCAAGCATATTTTCCATTTGGAACACCAAAATGTTTAATGTTACATTTGTTTGAAGTATGTCCCTTTTTCATGCAATAGAAACAACAAACATCATGCACCTTATTTTTCACAAAAGTTCCCTTCTCAACCCAAACTCTACGAGTTCTTTTAATTTGGTTCTTACCTTTAAAAAAACTTTTGTTTTTCAAATCCTTTTTAACAGGTAGAGGCATTTTAGCATTATTATTTCTTGTTGCAACTTCAAGCAAATTTTCAAGAATATTTATATCACTCACATGACTCTTACATGACAAACATTCAACAGGTTCAGCAGTGACATGTGCATCCGACAATTTTATTTCTAAAGTATTAACTTTATTTCTTAAAACAACTTCATCATCAAGCAATTTATCATACTTCAATTTCAATTCATTGTGCTCTTTTTTTAGCTTTTTATGAGCAGCATCAAGTTTTTCAGATTCATTAAGCAATTCAAGAAAAGATTTTTGTAAATCAAACTCACTGGTTTCAAAACTATAATCACTTACTTGACTTCCAGTTTCTTCTGAGTCTGCCATAAGACATAGGTTTGCTTCTTCTTCTGTGTCACTCGAACTTGTTGAGCTTGAGTCAATATCCTCCCAAGCTATATATGCTTTCTTTTTCTTCTGAAATCTCCTTTCCTTCTTGTCATCATTTTTATTGTTCCTTGGGCATTCGGACTTTACATGTCCTCTTTCTCCACATCCGAAGCACTTTATATTTGATGGAGACTCTTGACTCTCTTTCCTTTCCTTGTGAAATTTTTCTTTTCCTTTTGCTTTCATGAATTTTGCAAATTTCTTGATCATCAAACTCATATTCTCTTCATCATCAGAATCATCTTCTTCTACTTTCTTGGAGTTTTTCCCTTTGGATATCTCAGACTTAAACGCTAGAGTTTTTCTCTTGCCTTGATCCTCTTCAGCAGTGAGTCTTCTCAAGTCAAGCTCGTGCTCACGAAGTTTTCCAAATAAAATCGGCATTGTCATCTGAGAAAGATTCTGGGACTCCGAGATAGCAGTTACCTTTGGTTGCCAAGACCTGTCCAATGATTTAAGAACTTTAACGTTTAATTCATCAGTATCAAAAATCTTACCCAAACCTGTCAAGTGATTCACTATGTGAGTGAACCGCTTTTGAACATCCGAGATTGATTCTCCAGGTTGCATTCTGAACATCTCATATTCTTGAATAAGAGTGTTCTTCCTTGCCCGTTTCACGTCCTCAGTACCTTCATGTGTAACTTTCAGAACGTCCCACATTTCCTGTGCTGTCTTACACACAGAGATTCTATAAAATTCATCAAGCACAACAGCAGATGAAATAATATTACGAGCTTTAATATCAAATTGTGCTCGTCTATTTTCCTCAGCAGTCCAATTAAAATAAGGTTTTACTGTTTCTACACCATCTACTGTATACATAGGAATATAAGGGCCATTTTGTACAGCTTCCCAAATGCCTCTATCAACAGACCCCATGAAAATTTCCATTCTCACTTTCCAAAAAGCATAATTATCTCCAGTAAACAATGGAGGTCTGTTAATAGATGCACCCTCAGCATAGACAAAGTTTTGACTGTGACCGGCCATTTTCGCAAAGATTTTGAAAGAATATCAAAGCAAGCTCTGATACCAATTGTTGGTATCGGAGGGGTTAATTTTTATTTTTTAAAGAGTTTAGCGCAGCGGATTAAAATACAGAGAACGTACAGCGTAACAAGTCACAGTTGAAACAATTTTTTTTTTCAGAAAATTTACCAAGCAGATAACGTGCGTTAATTATAAAATGAGTATAGGGCAAAAGAAAATCACACAGGAATTTTTATACTGGTTCGATTCAACAGAATCTACGTCCAGTCGTTAATCACTACAAAGAGTGATTAACAGTTCCACTAAAAATTGTTTAACAGATTACAAGATAAAAACAGTAATAAAATGAAAGAGATAACTCTACCAACTTGAAGAGAACCTGCACTGGCAATCGACACACGATTCACGTGCTTCTCCTTACACAAGACCAGGTAGAGAGCCCCGCCAACTTGAAGAGAGTCCACTTCTTGTATCAGCACACGATACGTAAGCCTCTCCTTCCACAAGACCAGGCAAGGGAACACAGTAAACAAAAAAGCTTTCTCAAGAACGTTCCTCTGACTACACAGTGTTCTGGCTTTTTTCAGTTTACTCAAAAGTGTTCCTTCTGATGCTTTCAAAACTCATTTAAATAGCCAAACACGCTGAATGCCAAAGGTCAGCTCACAACTGCCATGAATAATCGATTATTGTAAGTGATAATCGATTATGCAAGTCTGTTATAGAAAATTTGAAAAGAGATAATCGATTATTGTAAGTGATAATCGATTATTCAAGTGAGACTTGTGATAATCGATTATTGCTTCATGATAATCGATTATTGTAGTTCAAAAGCATATGATAATCGATTACAGCATGTCCATAATCGATTATATCAGTAGAAATTACAATATTAATTATTTTCCTACTACATTCAAGATACTACAAGTTGCTTTTAAATATTCTCCTATTGTAGACAAAAATTACAATTCTGCAGCATCATCAAAACTTGTCTTCAGGTTTTACCAATACTCCTTTATTGGTAACAAGGATTCTGACATCTGAACTCAACTCCATTTTCGCCATTCCTTATTTCGCCGTGTTGAAATAAGGCAGCAAGGTATGAGTTGTATATGTTTTCTGTGGCTGTGGCGTTCATGCCAAAATCTTCATTCTCGTAGGTGTTCATTTTCAGAGAGATGATGTAGTATGATGAAAGATAAAGTTAGAGCAATGTATTTTGTGAGTTCTGTGGATATCCATAACACAATTGTGGTTGTATTTATAGTGAAAAGTTTGTAGTCCTTTTGTATAGAATCTCTAAATAGTACTTGAAAATTACTTGAAAGGGACACAATTTTGTCATGTCATTTAATTTTTATTTAATGATTAAAAAAAGTACATCATAATGTTTGTCTATGTCTATCTATGTCCTCCAGTCCCACAAGTTGGTCTTCTTCTTGGGCGTTGCCCTCGTCTCTGTTGTTGGGGTGATTGAGTCTGCGTATTTTCGTCTTCATCCACATGCTGACTTTGAGTTGACTGCTCAGCATATTGGAAGTCCATGGTGGGTCGATAAACGTTTTGTGATGAAGACGCGTGTTGGAATGCAGACGGTGGAGTGCTTGTGGTAGTTCCAAAGTGATTTGAAGGACCCGCAGAAAATGTTGACGGACTTGTGCCTAGTGGTGTTGATGGTGGAAAAAAACCGTACGAGCTTCCCCCTTGAGTATACGGAGATGGATATGGATACTGCATGTAGTCAAAGGAAGACCTTTGTGGGACGTGGTCAGGCGGTGATGAACGGACTACGAATGTTGGTTGAAAATGTCGTTGATGATCCATGTCATACTGTTGGAAACAATTTTTCGGTTATATTGGTTGCAAGAAACAATCATTAAAGAACGAAAAATATTAAAATTATTGTTGTACCTCTTCGTCTGTTGAGTCATCTTCTATTGGAGCTACATACCGGATAGTATGACTTATGTACCATTGCATATACTCTGAATCGTCACGCAAGTGACCATTTCTATTGAATGGAACACCGGTAAAGATACGATTGTGTCGGTCATTCCATAAAGCAATGCACTGTTGATGGTGGACTTGCCAATCCCAGTCTGCTCGTCCTCTTATATCTAATTTATGAACCTCATCGAGATTTAGCGGTGGTTGCGGTACAGGTTGTCGGAATCCAAATTGACGCACCACACGTTCTGACTGGTGGAATTCTACAACTGAGAAGCATATTAGAGGCACAAGTGCTCGACAAGTAGGGGGGAGTTGGACTGGAATAATTTGACGAATTTCATCCCGTCTATATGGCGTCCATAAAAACTGAAAAAATATAATAAATTGTTAGTTAAAATTGTTGTACTATTTTTTTAAATTGCATATTCAAATGTTGAATACCTGTTTTGGTGAAAGGTCATCCAATTTTTGCCGAAATTCTTGTACTGTTGTGGTGTCGTGGCGTCTTGTTTGTGTAGTTCGACACCATTTTTTCGCCAATGGGAAAACAGTTCCGGCGGAGATGTCTTCTTGAGTTACCTCATGTATTTGCGGAGAAAGACATGTTATTCTTTCCCATGCCCAAGACTGTAACAATATCATGCATCCTCCGATATTGTCCTGATCGAGTCTTGTACCATGATCAAGGGCACGATACAAGCACGAAAGAGCTGCAGATGCCCAGCTATAGCTTCTAACGTTCTCCAAGTCGGCTAAAAGTGGAAGATACATCAAATGTACCATACTCGCACATGTATCTGGCCTTAGTATGCTGCCAATCACGATCAACATGTACGCTCTAGCGTATTGTTGAACAACCACATCTGTTGCATCATAAGGTAATTGGCGAAACGTATTATTCAGCCACGACAATTTGATTATGTTGCCTCTCACGGTATTTTCTGGAGGAAGTTGTCCTAGTAGTTGTTCACAAAATAAATGTAGAGGTCCACTGCTCAAGCCAGTCACAACATTACCTTCAATCGGAAGACCTAGTTGGAGTGCGATGTCTTCGAGTGTTATTGTACTTTCTCCTACAGGGAAGTGGAAAGTATGAGTCTCAATTCTCCACCTTTCCACCAAAGCAGTGACTAGTACGTGATTTATTTCCATATTTGATACTTTTAAAATATGGTCAAATTCGGTTGCTTGTAGGATGTTCATCACTCTTTCATCGAGCTCGTCCACATGTTTTGATTTCCATATTGCATGTCTTCTCGGTCGAAGAACTCTTTCAGTTCCTTCCTAAATTGCCTTCACCACGTGCTTGTCTTGGAGACGCAAAAGAGACATATCAACTGGTAGATGACGTGCAAAAGCCATAACCAATAATTCTTAGTTTGTGAAAAAAAAAGAAATATGGAATTGTTTGGAGGAAGTGAAACAATGGTTGTGAAATATGTGTTGCTGCAAGGAAAGAATCCTTCTGCGTGAATTGCTGCAAAGTGCTCCCATCAATCAATTTATATGGACTATGGAGCAAGGGAATTGATTCCCCTCACACTGTTGCCATGTGCTAAAGTCTTACACAAAGCCTTACACAAAGCCTTACACAAAGCCTTACACAAAGTCTTACACCACCATGTGCAAAGTAATGGAACATTATTCACATTCAATAATGTTGTTGAAAGTTGGCGTGATATTCATTGCAGCACTGAATGCATGCACACTCACCCACTCTAACACGCATTCTCATAGGCATGGGAATACCAATGCATCAAAAATTTATTTTCCCATCAATATATAATTTTCCTTCATATAAAATATTAAAATTAGATTTGGGTGTCCAAAAAATTAAAACACAAATAAAATAAATGAAACAAACCATAAACCCATTAAAAAAAATATTACTAACAATTTTCTTAATTTATAACAATTAAATAACATTTTTTTAATGAAATTTTGAAAGAAAAAAAAATAAAAAATAGAAAAGTGAAATCGTGTTGGGGTAACACGACTTCAATAGATGAAGTCGTGCTACCCCCACACGACTTCACTTTTCTATTTTTTATTTTTTTTTTCTTTCAAAATTTCAAAAAAAAATAACCATTTATTTAAGGAAAAAATAATATAAAAAATCATTTTTCATCATAAATAATTTTTTAAAAATTTAGCACAAACCTAAAACCTTAATGAATTAATATTTTAATTTTTTCAACATTTATTTCAATTTTTTTCATCTATTTTTAAATATTTTGAACTAATTTTAATTAAATTAAATACCAAATTAATAAGTTTATTTAAAAAAAAATATACAACACTTTTATAACCTCTAAATAATTAAACCATAATTTTATAACAATTTTCTATAATTTTTATGAATTTTTAACAATTTATAACTACAATTTAAATGAAATTTTGAAAGAAAAAAATAAAAAATAGAAAAGTGAAGTCGTGTTGGGGTAGCACGACTTCAATAGCTGAAGTCGTGCTACCCCCACACGACTTCACTTTTCTATTTTTTATTTTTTTTTTCCTTCAAAATTTCAAATCAAATAACCATTTATTTAAGGAAAAATCATTTTTCATCATAAATAATTTTTTAAAAATTTAGCACAAACCTAAAACCTTAATGATTTAATATTTTAATTTTTTCAACATTTATTTCAATTTTTTTCATCTATTTTTAAATATTTTGAACTAATTTTAATTAAATTAAATACCAAATTAATAAGTTTATTTAAAAAATATATATATACAACACTTGTATAACCTCTAAATAATTAAACCATAATTTTATAACAATTTTCTATAATTTTTATGAATTTTTAACAATTTATAACTACAATTTAAATGAAATTTTGAAAGAAAAAAAAATAAAAAATAGAAAATTGAAGTAGTGTTGGGGTAGCACGACTTCAATAGATGAAGTCGTGCTACCCCACACGACTTCACTTTTCTATTTTTTATTTTTTTTTCTTTCAAAATTTCAAATCAAATAACCATTTATTTAAGGAAAAAATAATTTAAAAAATCATTTTTCATCATAAATAATTTTTTAAAAATTTAGCACAAACCTAAAACCTTAATGATTTAATATTTTAATTTTTTCAACATTTATTTCAATTTTTTTCATCTATTTTTAGATATTTTGAACTAATTTTAATTAAATTAAATATCAAATTAATAAGTTTATTTAAAAAAAAATAGACAACACTTATATAACCTCTAAATAATTAAACCATAATTTTATAACAATTTTCTATAATTTTTTATGAATTTTTAACAATTTATAACTACAAGTTAAATGAAATTTTGAAAGAAAAAAAAAATAAAAAATAGAAAAGTGAAGTCATGTTGGGGTAGCACAACTTCAATAGATGAAGTCGTGCTACCCCCACACGACTTCACTTTTCTATTTTTTATTTTTTTTTTCCTTCAAAATTTCAAATCAAATAACCATTTATTTAAGGAAAAAATAATTTAAAAAATCATTTTTCATCATAAATAATTTTTTAAAAATTTAGCACAAACCTAAAACCTTAATGATTTAATATTTTAATTTTTTCAACATTTATTTCAATTTTTTTTCATCTATTTTTAGATATTTTGAACTAATTTTAATTAAATTAAATACCAAGTTAATAAGTTTATTTTAAAAAAAAATAGACAACACTTGTATAACCTCTAAATAATTAAACCATAATTTTATAACAATTTTCTGTAATTTTTATGAATTTTTAACAATTTATAACTACAATTTAAATGAAATTTTGAAAGAAAATAAAAATAAAAAATAGAAAAGTGAAGTCATGTTGGGGTAGCACGACTTCAATAGATGAAGTCGTGCTACCCCCACACGACTTCACTTTTCTATTTTTTATTTTTTTTTCTTTCAAAATTTCAAATCAAATATCCATTTATTTAAGGAAAAAATAATTTAAAAAATCATTTTTCATCATAAATAATTTTTTAAAAATTTAGCGCAAACCTAAAACCTTAATAATTTAATATTTTAATTTTTTTTTCATCTATTTTTAATGCAACACTACCACCTACCACGTAGACCTGCCAAGGAAATGAAAGGTGAATGCACAATGCATGCAACATCTGCCAAGGAAATAAAAGCTGAATGCATGCAACCTCTTATTTAATAAAGATAGTTACAATAAAATTTAACATTTAAATATATCTACCAATAGTTAATCATTCCATTATTACGTTCTCTTATGTATTTCTTTTTGGTGTTGAAATCTTCTTCTTCACCTACATCTATTGCTTTTTTATTGCTCCTCTATTGCACTTCTATTGCTCTTGAATTACTCCTCTATTGCACTTCTATTGCTCTTGTATTACTCCTCTATTGCACTTCTATTGCTCTTGTATTACTCCTCTAGTGCTCTTCTATTGCTCTTGTATTACTCCTCTAGTGTTCTTCTATTGCTCTTGTATTACTCCTCTATTGCTCTTCTATTACTCCTCTATTGCTCTTCTATTGGTTCCAACATCAACAATTTCATAATGGCACCGTGGAACTTCGGAGCATCTTCATCATCAGATATCATTGATGAAGAACCAGTGATATTGGATAATGTTGATGATTTTAGCACAGATGATGAATTGGACAACTTACTTCACGATCAACATAATGACGACCACCAAATGATACAGTCATCTGAGGTTGTCATTCTGGAGTTGCATGACCGTATGCAATTCCAATCAAAGGAGGAAACTATTGCTGCAATCAAACAATATCACATCAACAATGGTTACAAATACACGGTACTCGAATCAAAGCCTAACATTTATGTTATTCGATATGTAGAATACCACAACGGTTGTCAATGGCGCTTGAGGGCAGGCTATAGCAAAGTGCGTAAATATTGGGAAATCAAAAACATCGACGGCCAACATACTTGTTTCTCTAACATACTATCTCAAGATCATACAAATCTTGATAGTACTCACATTGCAACAATCATATCAAATTCTGTAAGGACAAACCCGTCAATTCCCATCAAGAGTTTGATAGCAGATATTAAAGCTCGATTCGGATATTTTGTGTCGTACAGAAAAGCTTGGATCGCAAAACAAAAGGCTCTTGCGATGGAGTTTGGTGATTGGGAAGAGTCTTATAACCATCTACCAAGGTGGTTACATGCGGTCAAGGATGCAAACCCAGGTACAATTTTACAATGCACTGGTTCTCCAGTCGACATTGATGGAGAAATTGACAATAATTCCTACATTCTCGAAAGAGTTTTTTGGTCGTTCGGTCCTTGCATACAAGGATTCAAATATTGTAAACCCATTCTACAAGTTGATGGAACATTTTTAACGGGGAAATATCATGGAACTTTGCTGACCGCCATAGCTCAAGACGGCAATAGAAATCTTTTCCCGTTGGCATTTGCGATTGTAGAAGGTGAGACAAAGGAGGCCATGATATGGTTCTTTCAACTACTTCGAGAACATGTTTGCCCTGGACAAAATATTTGCATCATCACTGACAGAGGAAAGGGTATCTTATCCGCTTTAAGATCAGAAGAGGTTGGTTGGGAAGAAGATGGTATGAACTCTGTTTATTGCATACGTCATCTGGCCTCCAACTTCAACAACAAATTCAAAAATCAGGACCTGAAAAAACAATTCATCAATTTAGGTACTACCACTATCTATTTGACTGCCAATTTTAGTGTTCGTATTTTCTTGAATTCATTTTCCATTTTTTTTGTTTATTTTTTACGTCCTTACAGCTTACGAGGTCAAGCAACCTACTGTCACCGCAAAGCTTACTGCACTAAGAAACCAATACCCACAACAAGTTGCTTGGATAGATAAAATTCCATTACAGAAATGGTCTCAAGCTTTTGATGGAGGGAGAAGATATGGACATATGACCACTAATCTTGCTGAGTGCATGAACTCCGTTTTAAAGGGAGCACGTTCATTACCAATTTGTGCTCTCATCAGAAAAACATTTGAGAGGACACAATCATGGTTTGTTGAACGAGGATTAAAAGCAAACTACATGCTACAAGCAAACCACCAATTTCCTGAAGAAATTGCCGATATTATTAGGAAAAATCAACAACAATTTGCATATTGTCTTGTTCAGCGCTACAACCGTGAAAATTCAGAATTTGAAGTTCAAGAAATTTCAACACCTCACCAATATCGCCCACATCCAGTTTCCTATAAGGTCAGGCTAAATGAATGGTGGTGCGATTGTGGTCACTTCCAAGCTACTCGTCTCCCATGTCATCACGTTGTTGCCCGTTTTTGCTAATTCTCAAATACCACTAACCCAAGTAATCGACCCAGTTTACAGTCTTACCAACATTTTCAAGGCATACGAAGTACAATTCCACCCAATCCAAAACGATGATTATTGGTCTGCGTATACAGGTCCAAACTTCATACCAGATCCTAAAATGCGACGCAAGGCATCCGGAAGACCATCTACAAATAGGATTCGTAATGAGATGGATCAGTCCACTCCAGATCAGCAAAGAAAATGCTCTTACTGCCGCAACGAAGGTCATCATAGGGGAAATTGTCCATTTCGTTAATAGTTTTAATCTTACCATTTTGTAATCCATTCAAAAATTAATTACTTAATGACAATTAATATTTCATTTCAATTTTCTTATACCTTTTCATTTTTTTTATTATAACTTCGTCCACTACACCAAAAACAAAGCAAATGTGTCTACAAGCCACTGGTAATCGATTACAAGACAGGGGTAATCGATTACCAGTGGAAATTTTGGACAATAACACACTGGTAAGCGATTACCATGCAAATTACACAATTCAAAGTGCTGGTAATCGATTACAAAGTCCAAGTAATCGATTACCACACTGGTTTTGCTCTGCAAAGCTGAAGTCGTGCAGGGGTGGCACGACTTTAGCTTTTGGTAATCGATTACAGCTCCAGCGTAATCGATTACGACAACTTGAAGTCGTTTTTATGTAGCACGACTTCACACTGTTCATATGAACAGTGTGAAGTCGTGCAATGGTAGCACGACTTCTCTTTTTGAAGTCGTTAGGGGGTCGCACGACTTCCCCTTGACTTTGAATTTGCCTACTTTGGTAATATATGAGGCAAATTTGCCTATGAAGGTACAAAAACCTAGTTTTGGTGACTAACTCATATGAGTACAATATAGTTATTGTATTGAGGGGTTCTCCTAGTTATAAATGCTTTTGCTTAAGAGAAGGTGTACCAATGCGAAAGAGACTCACTATTGAAAAGGAGATTGTTAGGAAATGTGAGTCTATGTCTCATAATGAATAAAAAATTGAAAGTTTAGTACCATATAAGGATTAAGACTTATAAACTCGTTTTCTTAGAGTTTTTTTATTGTAAGTGGTGTTAATCTTTTATATAAGTTGGACTTAGGCGTTGTTTCTTCCTATTGAAATTCTCTCCTAAGTCCAATATACAACTCACAGATAATTGTATTTTGTTGACATACATGTGCTCTGAGTTAGACTTGTTATAATAACATTTGATATTAAAAAAGATGGCTAGAAAGAGTTAGGAATTTAAAGAGAATATATAGAAAAGGAAGAGAATAAATTTTTAAAGAAATGATAATTTTTATAAGGCTTAAATACTTACTTGGTCTTTATGTTAGGTTTTTTTCAGTTTAGTATCTAATTCTAAAAGTGTATAGATCTCAAAGTTGTAAAAATTGTATGAATGAAATCCTCTCCATTAAGTTGCTAGTAACACATTAACTTTGCAGTGACATAGTTATGAAATCTAATCTTTTTCTTCTCTCTCACATGCTCTTTCTGCAACGCCCAACTTTTTCTCTTTCTATATTAATGATTTTCATAATTGTAGGACATCTATTCTTTTTCTCTTTGTGCAGTTTGGAAGCCTTCAAATTCCCTCTGAAATCATCAACTCTAACAAGATACAAGTCGATAAGGGTCTTGACATCATCACCAACAAGGTTTCAGAGTCTAAACGTTATGGCATTCTCCATTGCCTTCTTGCCATCATTGACGACCCTGATTACGACTTCACCATTCATGACTTCTGCAACCATGTCCTTCTCGCTCTTCATACCATTGTTCAAAACGGACACCTGCCTATTATCGTGGATGGCTCCAACACTTTACCTCACAGCCTTGCTTGAGGATCCTGACGTTGCTTTTCGTTCCAAATATGATTGTTGTTTCATCTGGGTCGATGTGTCATTACTAGTGTTGTTTCCGTATCTGGACAAAAGGGTGGACGAAATGGTTGATGCAGGAGTTATGGATGAGATTCGAGAAGTTTTTGTTGTTGGAGCATATTGTAGTCGTGGAATTAAAAGAGCCATTGAGCTTCCTGAGCTTGGAGAGTTTTCCTTCTCAAGAAACAAGTGTACACAATATTAATAAATCAATTTAAATATAGTAAGTGATTTTGTAGTTATTAAAAGTCTTAATGATGATATTTTATTTGTTGAAGTAGTATAAATTTTACATCTTAAATTTATATTTAAATGTCTTTACGTTTTAATTAATTTATAATGTAATTTATATTATTAAATTATATTATTAATATTATATTATTATTATTATTATTCTTAATATTATTATTATTATATTATAGAAAAAAATTTATTCACTTTTTGTCATGTTTTTAATTAATGTTGAGAGGAATAGGAAAAAGAGAAAATGATGGCAAGGAAAAAAGCATAGGAGAGAAAAAAAAGTGCAACCCGATTGGAGTTAAGATAGTTATTACCAACTTAATATGACTTCATTTATACTATTTTTATAATTTTGAAACTTAATGTATGCACTTTTAAAATCGAATAGTAAACTGAAAAAAACCATTTAATATATAACTAAGTAAGCATTTAAATCCTTTTATAAAATAAAACTATATTAATTAATTATTTCTACTATTGAGTTATTTTTTAGATTCTTATATTAATTGTATATTTTTTTCTTTATTTTTATTTTTACTTATAGGAAAAAACTCATATTTAAATATTTATGTAAAAAAATAATGATGTGTATTTTTTCGTTAATAGATCTCTTTAATTTTTTATTTATTATCATATCCTTGTAAGGTGAAACCAAAAAATATGATATATAATTATTGTTCATATCACATTCATCTTACATCACTTAGTAATAGAGATTAAGCACAATTTAAATATTTTTTTCTCTTTCTACCACTGTAGCAACTTTGAAAGACAAAATCATGACAGATAATAATCTTACATTACTTAATAGTTAAAATCAAATATAGTTTAAATATTCTTTCCACTAAACATTTAATTTATTATTGTTAAAAAATATGAAATTACTTTTACTCAATTTTTGTTTTCGAAACAAACACAATCTTATTCTTAAGAAAAAAAACAAAATAATAAAATTTATAATAATTAAATTTGTTAAAATTATACTTTTATCCTTTAATTTTTATAAAATATTTAATTAGATTCTAATTTTTATTTGATTCAATTTAATCTTTTAATTTTCTAAAATAATCCAATTAAATATTTTTTTAGATTGACATTATATTTCTCTTAAAATTAATACATCAAATTATTTCACCTATGAAATCAAATTAATTTAAATATTTAAGTTTTATAAATTTTAAAATTTAACGTCAATGAAAAAAAAATCTAAATAATTCATTTTTAAAAATTAAAATATTAAATTAAATCAAATAAAAATTATAAATCAAATTAAATTTTTAATAAGAATTAAAGGATGAAAAGGGATTTTAAGAAAAATCCAATAATAGGACTAACAATCCACTGAGTTCAGACGCGAACCAAGCGTGTGGTTTAAGGGTTATGTTAATGCAACACTTACCTGACAGAGTATTGACATCACGGTTTTGATTGGTGCATGGCTTGCCACGTAAGCTTGAAAACGCGTCACCGTAATCCAATACTACGCGCACTTGTTCAACCTCTGGAAGAAAACATTAAACAATGAACTTTATAAAATATTTTAACACCAAAATATTAACACTATTTTGACACTGCTAGGTGTCGGCAGGTGATTGATTATATTTTTTTTATTTTAAAATTTCAATTTATGACATTATTGGAAACTTTCAGATTTGAAATTTTGCCTTCCCGTTTTGCCCTTGACCTTTTTCATACGCGCATGAACGTTCTCTTTCATCTCATTTCACCTTCTCACTCCGTCTTACTGCCGCCATCTCCGTTTTGCAATATTTCAATTTCTCCATCTCCATTTTTGTTGATTCTGGTGCGGTTGGGGTTCGTTGTTCGCATCTCTTCGTTGGTTACATTTTTCTTGTTCGTTGGTGTTGGCGTGTGATCTCGTCGATCTTCCTTGGTTACATTAAAGTTGTGTTTTGGGGGTGGATAGTTCATTTTGGGGACCCCAAATACCATTGAGGGAGGTGTTGTGTTCAGACAAAGTGGTTGGATGAAATCCAGAGTCAAGTGCATTGAAAATGGGTGGTGTAAACGTTTACCAATAGGTGGTAAACGTTTACACGAGAGCATTCTTGAATTTGTACAGAAAATCCTTCACAAGGGACCGGTTTTTTGTGCACAGGGGACCAAGATGTCAAACTTCACCTTTTTGGCAAACTTTGCATGGGTTTTTGATTTTTTTTGGTTTTAGGTTGTGTTTTGGGGTGGAGAGTTTATTTTGGGGACCCCAAATACCATTGAGGGAGGTCTTGTGTTCACACAAAGTGGTTGGATGAAATCCAAAGTCAAGTGCATTGGAAATGGGTGGTGTAAACGTTTACCAATAGGTGGTAAAGGTTTACGCGAGAGCTTTCTTGAATTTGTACAGAAAGTCCTTCACAAGGGACCAATTTTTTGTACACAGGGGACCAAGATGTCAAACTTTAACTTTTTGGCAAACTTTGCATGGGATTTTGATTTTTTTGGTTTTAGGTTGTGTTTTGGGGGTGGAGAGTTCATTTTGGGGACCCCAAATACCATTGAGGGAGGTCTTATGTTCACACAAAGTGGTTGGATGAAATCCAAAGTCAAGTGCATTGAAAATGGGTGGTGTAAACGTTTCCGCGAGAGTTTTCTTGAATTTGTACAGAAAGTCCTTCACAAGGGACCATTTTTTTGTACACAGCGGACCAAGATGTCAAACTTTAACTTTTTGGCAAACTTTCCATGGGATTTTGATTTTTTTGGTTTTAAGATGTTTGTTGGGGGTGGTGAGTTCATTTTGGGGACCCCAAATACCATTGAGGGAGGTCTTGTGTTCACACAAAGTAGTTGGATGAAATCCAAAGTCAAGTGCCTTGAAAATGGGTGGTGTAATCGTTTACCAATAGGTGGTAAACGTTTACGCGAGTCCTTTATTGAATTTGTAGAGAAAGTCCTTCACAATGGACCACCTTTTTGTACACAGGGGACCAAGTGTCAAATTTTAACTTTTTGGCAAACTTTGCATGGGTTTTTTTTGTTTTAAGATGTTTGTTGGGGGTGGTGAGTTGATTTTGGGGACCCCAAATAACATTAAGGAAGGTACAAAATAACAAAAACAAACACAGAATCACAACGATAGAGATGACCTTTCACCTAAACAGACAAAGACCAATGTTTTCACTAAAATCACAGACAAAGAGATAACGCTCCCTTTACCACTTCGACAAACAAATACCAATGAGTCACAACACAAAAATGACCAAAAGAGAAAGAGAGCAAGGGAGTGGGTTCACCGGAATGGGTTTGTACAACGGAACTCCAAAAAATCAAAGAGATACTCAATGAGTGGCTTGACCGGAGAATCGAACACAAAACGAAACACGGAGTGCTCTTCGGAGAGAACGAAAGACCCAATCGGGGAGATTGCAAGACAAAACAAATGACGTTATGGTGAACTAAGAGGACGAAAGAGTGGGTTCATAGGAGAAAACGAAACAGAGAGTGCTAATCGGGGAGAGTTTGTGCAACACGGTAAGGCATTCGGTGGTGGAGAAAAAAGCATTGCAGAGAAGCGAAAATAAGAACAAAAGATAAAACGAAAGCATAAAAGAAACCACCAAACTCAAATTTTGGATTTTTCATTCCAAATCAGCCATTGCATGTACTGAAGAATATCAGTTTTTTTTTTTTATTTTAAAATGTCCCAACCATAATTTGACACGTGGACAGTGTCAAATTGATGTTAAATTGTGGTGTTGGAATATAATTTCGCTTATTATTACCGCAATCAATTTAGTTTCTACGGTGTCGTGGATAATTGACAAATTTAGATCTGAGTCCCTAAGTTGTAGGGTATCTGATTTGGTTCCAAAGCTCAACAACTGAGCAATGGCGAAGAACACCAACCTAAGCTCTGGAACCCCAAATCCTCTACTCTTGTTCTTATGTTTCACCACTCTCATGCTCCTTCGAACCGAGGCTGTATGGTTAACCATCCCAAGTAAGGGAACTAAGTGCATGTCTGAGGAAATCCAGGCACACGTCGTCGTTTTAGCAGATTACTACGTTGTTGCGGAGGATAGCAAGGGTCACCAACCTCAAACCGTTTCTGTCAAGGTTATATACATGATTAAGCTCTTCAAGACTCCCTTTATTTATGTTTTTGTCATGGATTTGTAACTATTCTCATACCCAGCTGTAGTTCCTTGACAAGTTTAGGGCTGTATTAGTAATGGTAGATTTCTTCCTTGCTATTGAAATTGAATGTTGTGAACTACGGTTTTAATTAACTCATAGTACAATGAGATAGTATACCAGTAGAGTTCATATGATCAACTCGTTTTAGATGATGACTCTTTTTTTTTTTTTTCCAGGTGACATCCCCTTACGGAAATAATCTTCACCAGAATGAAAATGTTACCCATGGTCAGTTTGCATTTACAACTTCGGAGAGTGGGAACTATGTGGCGTGCTTTTGGGTGGATACCAAACATCAAGAAGGTGGAGTAGAGACCACAATCAGCCTTGAATGGAAAACTGGAATCGCTGCCAAAGATTGGGACTCCGTTGCAAGAAAGGAAAAGATAGAGGTGATAAATAAATGCGGGTTAAACTATTCAGTTTTCCCCCTTAACTCCATTTGAGGTTTAAGTCTGTACAGGAACAAATTGTACATTTGAGTCCTCACAAAATTTTGTACTGGTTTATCACTGACATAAACTTTTGTAGCAGTTTTTTATAGTCAACTTTCTATGATATTAGCTTTAAGGACCAAAACTTAACTTTTAAGTGTGTGTGTGTGTGTATGTAAAACTTACATGTTTCTCTTGGAAAGACTAAAAATTGAAATAACTATGGAGACTAATTAAATAGTTTAGCCTAAATAAATTTAAGGTATCATTCGTTCTGTATCATTGCCTTTGTAATATGTACAATGCATTTTTATCTGTACTGAAGTGTTTAATTTAAATTACATACGCATTCTTTTCGGGCATTGGTTTTAGGGTGTTGAACTTGAGCTAAGGAAACTTGAAGGGGCCGTGGAAGCCATCCGGGACAATCTAATTTATTTGAAGAATAGGTAAATCTCTTCTATTCATGCTTGATTTCAGCTGTATTTAGTAGGATGCTATCTATTTGTATGAGGCCTTATGATAGGTTCTTCGAAATAGCTGCACTACGTAACAGTGGTGGTGATGTGTGACTGAGTAACATAACTGCTATAAAATTATTGCAAAGCATTCATTATGTATATTAAAACATTTCAAAACTTCCTTTTCTCTTCTCTTGGACAATGATACAGGGAAGAGGAGATGAGGGAAGTTAGTGAAACAACAAATGCTAGAGTGGCTTGGTTCAGTATCTTATCTCTTGGCATCTGCATCTGTGTTTCGGTGTTGCAGCTATTGTATCTGAAGCGCTTCTTTCGTAAGAAGAAGCTCATATAGATATTGCTTTATTGTGACACTTACCCACAGCAGATTGTTTTCTCAAGTTTTGGAGATGACTCAAACATTCCATAGTTTTTCTTCTTGGGAATCCTTTTGGGGTTTGTGGGTTGATCAGCTATTTCTTTCTTGGAGCTAATCGAATGGTGGTAACTGGTCTTGATTATTGAGCAGCTATTATATAAAGAGTTCCTTCAGTATTTTGTCAATTGGAAAAGCATTCACAGTTCAAAGCATTTGCTGCAAATGATTTCCCCTGAAAGGGACTGATATACCTTGTTTTTCTAGAAGGGATAGACTTCAATCTAAGCAAATGTTTTGAGTAAAGCTTATGATATTGATGAAACGAAACAACAAATGTGTAGAGCTGTGGGTGAAATGTTTGTTTGTGCACAAACGTTTGATGCATTAATTGTACTAATTTTTCTTTTTGAAGATATTAATTGTACGAAGTTTAAGGTGATTTAATTGAATATTTATATTGTAGAAGTGTCCATTTTGGAGATGCTCATCTTTATTAACTTGAAACATCTATGAGAAATACTTGAAACATGTGTCTGGGAACTCAGATTCAAAATTTACTATTATTGTAACAAATTACTATTAGAAGTCTCCGAAATTCCTATTAGAAGTTTCCATTTTGGAGATGCTCATCTTTATTAAAAATCGACATTTAATTATGTTTACTATTTGTGATAAAAAAAAAAAAAACATTACAATCAGGAACACAACTTATTTATTGTTAAAGGTAATCTCTGAACACATTAGTGTTTAACAAACTCAACATGATCGGGTTATGACGGAGAAACATTTCATATTTTAGTAAACACTCTTCAATATCAATCATATCATATTTTTATTTTAAAATATAAACTTATTTGAGAATAATTAACTACGAAATTAAAAAATATATATATTCTTTTATTAAGTGTCTCATAGGTATAAGAAAACATTGGTTTTCAATAAAAATTAATATATTGATTTTTAATTTAAAAGTAGTTGCAATATTGCATAAATTCTCTTTTAATGATGTGAATATGAAATTAATGATATTTATTATGTTCAGGTTTGTAGCATATGATTTACTGGATATATATATTCATACATTTGAATTATATTAGTTATATTTTATTGTTTATTTATTGTTTCACACAGACAACAAAATGCAAATGTCATAACAACTTTAAATTGAAGAATGTGATAAAAAGATTTGAAGAGAATAAAGTAAACTAGGTACCTTACCACCTGCCTTATATTATTTTTTTTTTCAAAAATAAATAAATAAAACTTGCCATTTTTCAGTCTTGCATTGTAAGGAAAAATAAAATAGAGCTTATTCCTTGAAAGTTGAAACATGCCTTTTGTAATGATATCAGTTTTCTTTTTTAATAAAAAGTGTTGCATCCTTAATAAGAATTGAGTCTTTTACTCCTCGTTTTCCTTCTATTTTTTTTCAATCATGTTCTCACATATAGTGAAATGTTTATTTTTTGTAATAATTATTTTAACAAAATTTAGAATAATTTCTAATGGTTTAATATATATCAAAATTTAACTCAAAATATTTATATAGTGCATGAAACCGAATCATGTTAAACAGGAGTTTACTAAACAAGTCGGTGTAAAAGATTTTAAATAGTCAGAAATTACTTTTGCATAACTTTACAAAACTTCAAGTTTCTGAAAAAAAAGTTAAACAAAATTTTAATTCCAACCTGTTTCATGGCCGAATAATATCGACAGTGTAAAACTTCACAAATGACAATATCGGAGAAAAATAGACTACATTAGTGGTCAATATTTCTTAATGATCAATAAGATTTGTCAGTTAACTTCGTATAAGAGGTTATTAGGAATAACAAAAAAAATTCGCGTCCATAGATATTTGCAGATAAAATTTACGATGGATAATTGGCACCTGCAAATATTTACTATCCGCAGGTTGCGGATAACAAATATTTTAATATCCATTTATAAACGGGTCGAGTACGGATATTATACTATCCGTACCCGCAGATATATGTTACCCGCAAAAAATAAAAATAAATATTTAATTTATATTTTATTAAGTTAAATTTAATTAAAATTAACATTAATTTATATTTTTAAGGTTAAATTTAATTAAAATTAAAATTTAATTAATATTTAATCATATTATATTTTATATATTTTTTATAATTTTATTTAAATTTTATTTTAATAATTTATAAAAATATATATTTTTAAATATTTGTGGGTATCCACGGGTATTTGCGAGTTTTAAAATATGCGTGGTTATTTTTTAAGTAGGTATTTGTGTGGATAACACGTGTATTTTTTTGTCGGGTCAGGTTGCGGATAGACACTAGCCGTGTCCAACCCTACCTGTTGCCATCCCTAGAGGCTACTATTTCCATTTCCCTTATTTCTTGCACATTCTTCGATATCGATTTTATTTTATTTTATTTTGAGTGCCCGAAATTTTCACTTGATTCTTAAACCAATTATTTTTATCTTCATCAAATAGTGTAATTGAAAAATGAAATTTATTATATGAATTTTATTTATATACTTTTGTATACAGATATTTTATTATTATAATATTTTATTTTTACAAATTAAGATTGTTCTTATAAAACTTAATGGACTTCACAAACTTAATGAGTCGTAGTATTTTTTTCTTAATTTTCAATATTTGGTTGATGATTTCAGAATAATTGTTTGTCTCAGATTGAGAGAGAGTACTTGTAAAGATATTTTAACAATCAAGTTAATTTTGTATCTATAGTTTGTTCTCGGACACACAAATATAATTTAAGGAAATATTTTGTTTTACCTTAAACATTTACCTATTTATAACATTTTTTTTTTGGTTTTTGTCCTTCATGCGATTAAGGAGGACCTAATCACAATTTAATCATGATTAGACTTTGTTTTATGTTTAATGTCTATTTAATTATGTTAAGTGTTGCTGGTTTCTCAACCGAAAGGGTAAAGAAGTTGAGAAGGCTTAGAAATTGGATCGGAAAGACAAGGCCGAAAAGTTGGTAAAAAGGTTAAGAAGATTGAGAAATTGGTAGAAAGGTTAAGAAGATCGAGAAGTTGACCCAAGAATACAAAACTGAAAAGTTATGTCAAGAAGACAATAATTAAAAATTGGATCGAAAAGGCATAGTCGATAAATTGGACTGAAAAGACTAGCACAAAAATTAAATTAAAAAAGTTTTGATTATATATTATATTTTATTGTTGGTTTAATACATCATTTGGTCCCCTCTTTTCGGAGTTTGGTTCAAAATGATCCCACCTTTTAAAAAAGTTCACTAAGGTCTCATATTTCATTAAAAAATGTTCAATATGGTCCTTTTCGTAGACGTCGTTAAAATCATAACGGTGCAGATGCTAGCGTGACAAAACTTCAATGACCTGTTTACTTTGATGCTTACGTGGCTCTGTGAAGTTATTTTAATGTGTAAATATTTAAGAAAAAAATAAAATGAAGTAAAATAGGTTAAGTCTTGGTTAAAGTAAAAAACCCTTATCTGATTCTGCTGGGTTAAAGTAAAAAACGTCATTTATGGGTTTTTCGTTCTTGTGAAACTAGTGATTGTTGGTGATTCTACTGTTGATTCCTTAAAGGTGTAAGTGGAACATCATACGTAAGTGAGGTAAGTGGTCCTAATCTAAGCCTAATTAGTTTATGTTATTGTTGTATTATTTGGGGGTTAGGGTTTAATTTGATTTTGTGTTAAATACAGGTATTTTCTATGATTTTGGGGGTATAAAATATTGTTGTTTAAATCAAATTATCCTTATCTAAGAATCCTATTGCAAGTTCTGGGTTTAACAATATGGTGAAACTGATCTTGTAATCACTCTGGCGTGGTGATTCATTGAAGGTCAAATTTGAAGAGCGTACGTACATGAGGTAAGTGTTGCTAACCCTAGCCTACTTACTTGATGTTCTTGTTGTTGGATTTGGGGGTTAGGGTTTGAGGTGGAAATAAATGGTGGAGTGGAGGTGGAAAGTGATGTAGAGAGGAAGTGATGGTGGAGTGGAGGTGGATAGAGATGATGGTGTCACCGTATTCTCATCGTATTTTTTTTCGTTGGCGGTCGGAATAGACATAAGCAACAACCTAAGTTCGTATTTGGGTTGAAATGCCATCAGAGATCCAAAAAACGCAAGTTTTTCTTACGAGAAAACTAGCAAAGGGAGAAGGTGCACTACGCTACCCAAAGACACAACAAAAACCGCACCAAAACACAACGAAAACTCATTTTAATCGGTTCAAATGAGAGATAATACATCAAAGATTACTTTAATCGGAGTAAAAAACAACTTTAAATGGTTAAAAGGAGATCAAACACACCTGGAAATGCAGTGCAGCAGAGAGAAAAGGCGAAGACGATGAAACTGTTGGTTCGCACATATTATTTAACAAGAAATTAGACGTCAGTTGGACACAAACTCAACGTCTATAATCGCATATACGCCGGTTGTCTCACTAATATGACGTCCATTCAATTTAAAAATTAATATTTGTGTTATATATAGACGTCGACTTGGCGGGATGAGACGTCTAGTTGGCGGAAGCAAATAAATTTTCACATACCTGGTCAGATTGTAGACGTCGGTTACTAAGGTAACTGACGTCTAGAATTATATATAGACATCAATGTGGCGGGATGAGACGTCTATAACGTGAAAAGAGTGACTATTAACCTACCTTGCAAACATATAGGCGTCAGTTAGAAGGTTTCCCGACGTCTATAGTCTGACAGGTAGGTGAATAGCCATTAATTTCCGCTATATAGACGTCAGGGTATTCAAAAATAAGGGCAGAAAAGTAAAAGCCCTTCACCTAATGTTTCTGACCCACAAAAATAAGGCAAAGCACGTGACAGTGAGAGAGAGAGAGAGAAACTTTGGAAAGATCAAGATTCTTAGAGAGAGGAAACGAAAGCTTGGGGCTCTGCTAGGGTTTCAACCCTTCACTACGATGACCACCACCACACACGACGGAGGAGGATGGAAACACAACGTTCAAACCGAGAGAATACACACAAAGGCACTCAGGTATATTGTATAGGTCTCAAAATTTTATTCAACTTGTAAATGTATGATTACAACATATTTATACTGAACAAAGTCTGTAACAGAAAAATACTATGTTTTTGTTTACTTTTTAATACTCCTCCTAAACAAAAACAGTAAAAGAACAAATTTCTGATGAAAAACCGTCTTTTTTCACCGATTGATCGGTGAAAAACTCCATCTCCGGCGAACCTCCGCCACTTCCACCGGTTAACAATCGGTAAAAACCTTTCTTTCGCCGTGAAAAAAAGTTTTTCACCGATTAAAATCGCAAAACCTTTTTCTTCTGAGCCGATCTCCACTCCTGGACGAAAACCCTAAGTTTTCGTTACCTCTTCCTTCAGATCTGCTCTGATCTCCAACTTTTCCACTTCGATCTGCTTCCTAAGTGTTAGAAAGTGTTCCCCTTTCAATGCTTTAGTGAGTATGTCTGCAATCTGGTCTTCAGATCTGTAGTATACTACCTCTAGCTTCCCTTTGCTAACCTGCTCCCTGATGAAGTGAAAACGCGTCTCAATGTGCTTGCTTCTACCATGTGTTGTAGGATGCTTGGTCAGGTCAATGGCTGACTTGTTGTCAACAAGCAGTTTGACCTTCCCTTCAACTCTTATCTTCAGTTCCTTCATCAATGATTCAAGCCAGGCTGCCTGACAAGTGGCTTCACATGCAGCAATATACTCTGCTTCACATGAAGACAGAGCTACAACTGGTTCCTTCGTAGAGCTCCAGGAAATTGGTGCCCCATCCAAAAAGAACACGTACCCTGCTATACTCTTCCTATCACCCTTGTCTCCATACCAATCCGAGTCTGAGTAGGCAGTAACTCTCACCTCTCTTCCTGATCCACTTTTAGGCAGTAAAACTCCATACTTGGTGGTACCTTTTAGATACCTCAAGATCCTTTTGATATTATTCAGATGAGAAGTTCTGGGATTCTGCATAAATTTGCTGACAAAACCCACATTATAGCTAATATCTGGCCTCGTATTACACAAGTACCTTAAGCTCCCAACAATTTTTTTATATTCAGTAGGATCAACAACTTCTTCTTCAGGATCCCTCTCAAGCTTCACCCCCATCTCTGCTAGAGTATTGGCAGGGTTGCAATGAAGCATGCTAAACTTGATTAACATGTTCAAAGCATACCTGGACTGATGCATTAACATACCCACATCAGTCTTGGTGAATTCAATCCCAAGGAAGTAACTAAGCTTACCTAGATCGCTCATTTCAAACTCCTGCAACATTTAAAGTTTAAAATTAGTGATTCTCTCAATGTTGCTTCCTGTGATCAGCAAATCATCAACATACAGACACACAATCACCATATCTTCATTCTCATTCCCCTTATAACACTGAACATATACTCCATGTTTAGAAGCACACTTCTCAAACCCGATGCTACTCATGAACCCATCTATCCTCTGGTTCCAAGCCCTTGGAGCCTGCTTGAGCCCATATAAGGCTTTCTTCAATCTGTATACCTTGTCAAGATGTCTCTTGACTTCAAAACCTTGAGGTTGGACAACATAAACCTCCTCTTCCAGGTCTCTATTCAGAAAAGCAGACTTTACATCTAATTGATGTAAGGTCCAGTTGTTTTATACAACAACTCTCACTGTCTCCATTTTGGCTACAGGTGCAAACACCTCTCCATAGTCAATTCCAGCTTGCTGCAAGTACCCTTTGGCCACCAATCTGGCCTTGTACCGAATCACTACACCTTGTGGATTTATTTTAGACTTATAAATCCATTTCAGTGCAATTGGTCTCTTGTTAGGAGGTAATTCAGTCAGCTCCCAGGTCTGGTTCTTCACAATTGAACCAATTTCATCTCCATAGCCTTGCACCACCTCTCATCCTTCCCAGCTTGTTCAAACTCCATTGGTTTTGCTTCTGCTATTAAAGCAAAGTGAATAAAATTTCCCTCTGATGAAATAGTTGCATCATAGGCTAGATCATAGTCTCTCAGATATGTTGGCATCTGAGTGACTCTAGAAGACCTCCTAACACTCTCCTCCTTCCTGCATGTCTTAGAATCTGCTACAGGTTCACATATCTGCTTATTGAAGCTTCACCTGTTATAGGGTCATATAACTTGTACCCACCTGTCACATGGTAACCTATCAAGATCAATGGAACTCCCCTGTCATCCAGCTTCTTTCTCAATTGTTACGGAACATGTTTATAGCAAAGGGACCCAAAAATCTTCAGATGCTTAACATCTGGTTTCACTCCAGTCCACGCCTCTTCTGGTGTAACTCCATTGTCTCTTTGTTGGAGACAAATTCAACACATAAACTGTTGTCATCACAACCTCACCCCATAGGAAATATGGTAGTCCCTTGCTCTTTAACATACACCTGACCATGTTAAGAACAATTCTATTTTTCCTCTCTGTTGTCCCATTGTGTCGGGGCATGTAGGGAGGGGTAACTTCATGAACAATTCTCTCCCTCTCACAGAATTCTTTGAAATCAGTAGAGGTATACTCTCCTTCTCCGTCTGTTCTCAAAACTTTCACCTTCTTCTCACTCTGTTTTTCAACCATATTTTTAAACTTCTGGAATTGTTGCAGCACCTCTCCTTTCCTCTTCAATAGGTAGACCCAACACTTTCTGGTCCAATCATCTATGAACAGTAGAAAATACCTGCTGTCACTAGGTGTTTCTACCTGCATAGGGCCACAAACATCTGAATATACCACTCCCAGCTTCTCTGCAGATTTATGGGGTAAATACCTCTGAAAACTGCCACGGGTCTGCTTGCATTGAACACATTCTTTGCAGACAGTCCCTGGAATATCTACCTTTGGTAAGCCAATCACCATTTTTCTCTGAGTTACCATTGATAGATCTTGGATATTCAGATGCCCAAACCTGAGATGCCACAACCATTCCTCTTCCCTTTCTGTTGCAGTAAAACAGTGATGATTTACTGCCTCCATCACTACTTTGAATGTCCTGTTTTGAGATAACTGGGCCTGCACAACCTCTTTTCCACTTTGATTAAAAATACTGAGACCCAACACTTTTTGGTCCAATCATCTATGAATAGTAGAAAATACCTGCTGCCACCAGGTGTTTCTACCTGCATAGGGCCACAAACATCTGAATATACCACTCTCAGCTTCTCTGCAGATTTCTGGGGTAAATACCTTTGAAAACTGCCACGGGTCTGCTTGCATTGAACACATTCTTTGCAGACAGTCCTTGGAATATCTACCTTTGGTAAGCCAATCACCATTTTTCTCTGACTTAACATTGATAGATCTTGGATATTCAGATGCCCAAACCTGAGATGCCACAACCATTCCTCTTCCCTTTCTGTTGCAGTAAAACAATGATGATTTACTGCCTCCATCACTACTTTGAATGTCCTGTTTTGAGATAACTGGGCCTGCACAACCTCTTTTCCACTTTGATTAAAAATACTGAGACAATTGTCCTCCATCTTTATCTTGTATTTTTTCTGTAAAAGTTGTCCAAGACTAAGCAAATTAGTCTTCAACCCAGGTACATACAGTACCTCTTCTATGATGACTTCTCTGCCACTCACCCCTCTTAAAACCACTATGCCAGAGCCCTCTGCCTCCAAGCTGCTGTTATCAGCAAATCTGATTTTTCCCTGCTCAACTTTCTTCATTTTTACAAACCAGTCTTTTCTTCCGATCATGTGAGTGGAGCACCCAGAATCAAGGTACCAAACAATACTTTCTGGTGGTTTTTCATCAACCTGTGCCATTAACATCACTGCCTCTGAGTCTGACTCTTCCTCCTGGACCAGATTAGCCCTATTCTTGGGTTTATTTTTATCCCCTTCTTCATCCCAGCATTCTTTAGCATAGTGGCCATACTTCTGGAAATTGTAACATTTAACCTTATTATTGTCAAATTTCTATTCTTCTTCTCCCTTCTTTGGTTTCTTGCCTTTTCCTGACTCACAGGACTTTTCTCTTTGCTGGTCCTGAGAGTCTTTCCCTTTCTTGCCTCCTTTACCCCCTTCTTGAAGCCCTTCTTCCCTTTCCACTGGGATCTGGCCTGTAGGGCCTGTTCCTGGCACTGTCTACGTTCATTGAGGCGTAACTCATGAGCCTCTAGTGAATGCATCAGCTCCTGACTATCAATATCCTCCTTTCTTCGAGTTTCTTCAATGGCAGCAACCACATAGTCATATATAGGGGTTAAGGTCCTTAGAATTTTGTCCACCATGTATTCATCTATCACTTTATCACCACAAGCCCTCATCTTGTTCATTAACTCCTGTACTTTGTCAAAGTACTCAGCTACAGTCTCACTCTCCTCCATAATGAGAGTTTCAAACTGCCTCCTTAAAGCTTGCAGTTTCACCTTTGCATTTCTATCTCCATCACCGTAGGTTTTCACCAAGATACCCCAAATCTCCTTTGTTGTAGCAGCATTAGAAATCTTGTTGAAAATCTTTTGACTTACACACTGATACATTAGAAATCTGGCCTTACTGTCTAGTTTTTCTAACATCTTGTGCTCCTTCTTCTGTTCTTGGGTTGCCTTTTCACTCAACTCAGACACTCCTTCTTCAATGACTTCCAACACATCTTGAAATCCAAACACGGCCCACATCTTGATCCTCCAGTTAGCAAATTGCTTGCCATCAAACATAGGTAGTGGTCCCTGAATACCTCCAACTCCAGCCATCTCTTCTTGCACAAATCTTGATGAATCTTTGATCTATGCATAGCCAAAGATCACTTCTTTCTGCACTTCTGAATACATTCACCTCCAAATATCAACACAACACCCACTTCATGTACACCCCCAGGAAAACGTTTATGCTCTAGATACCATATTCAAAAATAAGGGCAGAAAAGTGAAATCCCTTCACCTAATGTTTCTGACCCACAAAATAAGGAAGAGTACGTGACAGTGAGAGAGAGAGAGAGACAAACTTTGGAAAGATCGAGATTCTTAGAGAGAGGAAATGAAAGCTTAGGGCTCTGCTAGGGTTTCAACCCTTCACTACGATGACCACCACCACACACGACGGAGGAGGATGGAAACACAACGTTCAAACTGAGAGAACACACAAAGGCACTCAGGTATACTGTATAACTCTCAAAATTTTATTCAACTTGTAAATGTATGATTACAACATATTTATACTGAACAAAGTCTGTGACAGAAAAATACTCTGTTTTTGTTTACTTTTTAATACGGGGATCTCCAATGAGACGTCTATATGTTTGACAGGTAGGTGAATAACATTAATTTCGGCCATATAGACGTCGGGGCCCACTTCGAACTAACATCTATATGTCTGAAAGAAATGACTTTTCACCTAACTGTCAGACATATAGATGTCAGGTTGGAAATCCCTGACGTCTAAAATACTATAGACGTCGGGGAGCCATATAACTGACGCATATATGCCAACTTATTTACGGAAATGCCACCAGTCATCAATATACGTCGTGCTTACCCTTAACTGACGTCTAAGAGGTGACGTTAAACATCGTTTTTGCAATAATGAATGTTAGGTAGGGAATAAGAATAGTTGCTTTGTTTAGGTATATGATCAATTTTAATGATATTGGAACACAAGTTAGTATTAGGATGCATTTGAATGTGTGGTCGATGAACATAAGAGTGGGGTCTCACAAAAGCAGTCTTCACATATTCCTAAGGATTGCGTCTTCACATATTCCTAAGGATTGCAAATCATGTTTTTGTCGATAATGGAACCAATGCAGTTATAGGTAAAAAAGACTATTAACAACACTATTCAATGTTTTCATTTATCATTATTTGCATTGAAACAACATATACATATACTTTATATTTTTGTTGCTTTCATTTATGTGATTTGGTTACTCAGTGATTTGCACCTATATGTTAATATTTTAGCATGATAACACTCATATTTTTGCATGACATTTCAAATAAAATAAGTAGGAAAAAACAAATCAACGGGAATTTTATAGTGGCTTAAATATGTTTTTGGTCCCTTAATTTTTAGTGAAAATTGGAATTAGTTCCTCTTCGAAACTTTGACCCAATTTAGTCCCTCAACTTTAAAAATATGTGAATTTAGTCATTTTAACCCAATTTTATTAAGTTTATTTGACATTTCAAAGGTATTTCATGATACTATTTGAGTTGTTTACACTATTTAACATATTTTTTCTTCAATGTTAATTGAGAAATGCATTTGAAACCTACAATAAACTTAACAAAATTTAGTTAAAGAGACTAAATTCATACCGTTTTAAAATTAAGAAACTAAATTAGCTCAAAATTTCAAAGAAAAATTAATTTCAACTTTTACTAAAATTTAAAAAACCAAAAACATATTTAATCCTTTTATAGTCAATAAAAGAGGTCAAATAGAAAGAATTAAAAAATATCGTCATAAAATAAATAAAAATAAACAAAGATGAGCATAAAAAATAATTTATTAAAATAAATCTATAGTTTAAATATTGTACTAGTCAACAATAATTTATTTTCCGAGTCATATAATACTTTGCTTTTTTTTCCTCACCAATCAAAATAGTTTGATCTGCGCTCGACTGCTTAAATACAATAATTTAAATAATTTTCATCATCACTTTCTTCTCTGTTGTTATTCGCTTGGCGCCGCAAATTAGACGATTTTGTTTCGTTGGGTTTCTCTTTTAGGTGCCATTCCGTTTTCTCCTTCCGCCCTTTATTCATGTTGTGATTTTCCCTATTCTCTTTAGTGTTTGCTGAATCGTAACCTGGTTTTAGTTTAGGGTGCCTCTTTTGTATGTTTTCGTTGCAATTTTGCATTCACGTCTGTGTTAGTCTATTGCTTGCTGCCTTCATGTTTTGGTTTCTTGCTTTATGGATTCATCTTCTTCAGTTTCCCACTTTGACTGCACCAATTACTAATTATTTTTTCCAGTTTAACTGTTACTCGTGTATATATGTTTACGTGCTCGCTTCTTTTATTGCCCTCTTCTCCTTTTGAAATTGATCTAATTGATGTTTTTCGTACTTTTAGGATCCATGGATTTTAGAGATGGAGCTCACAAGTTTTCTTGGTGTATTGTTACTGTAAGTCTTCATCACTTCATATCCTTCAGCCCAATCTTCCATCAGTACTGCAGCTCTCTGCACACTATATTTCAATGAAATATTTTTCTTGTACCCGGTATTAAATTTGTATATAATCAAAGTTAGGTGTTCAATTTTTCTTAATTGATAAAATAGCCAATTTGTTCAATCTTTTTTTAGGCATATAGGAATACTAATTTTAATTTTGAAGAGCTTTTCTCTGCTGTAGTTGCAATAACAAGAATACTTAATATTCTGCGAGATATCTATGTCATATTAATGTTTTTTAGTAGAATCGAAATAATCATTCAATTTAATAACCATTTATTATTTATTAACTTGAGTTCTAATTAAAAGTTCTTTAGAGACCCTGTGATGTTTCAGTTAATTCTTTGAATTTCAAGCACTTTATTTCTTTTAAATATCATGCTGTCATAGACACATCTCCAAGCGCTGTAATCCAAACACTGAATAAAAAAATAGACCAATACAAGAGAAAAATGACAACTATCTAGATCCTGAATTTACAGATGTGTAGACCGCAAGAAACTGGTAATCTATGTCTAAAGGTGCGTACAAAACTGGCAATATTAAATCAATAGATTACTTATTCTATAAGATAAACGAATTATGCCTGTTACATTTTCCAACATAAGTCAATTTTGTTAGCAGTGTCCACACTAGTGTAGAAAGATTGCAATCTAAATACATGTTGCTTTGCGTCATCTTTGATCTATGTATTGTTGAACACAATGATATTTAATGTAAATGGTTAGTCTATGCAACTGAGCATATCCTTTTCCATTCAACCTAAAATTTAAGTCCATTCATTGTGGGTTTTAAGGCTTCTACAGATTGGAGATCTCTGGCTTCGACTGCTATGGTACTTCCTGGAAATAATTGTCAGCGCATGGTATTCCCTAGTAGTCGTGGTTAGTTTGTTGGAGAGCTACTTCATCTCACTTGGATACTAGAGAAATACAAGTCTCTTCATTCAGAAAAGGTTCAGTACCTTGCCATTGTCATAGAAAGTGAAGAAGCTTGTCAGATTTTCGAACTTGTTAAACTGTTGAAGTGGCTGGACTCTATTGGTGTGAAGAATGTGTGCCTCTATGACATGAATGTTATGAAAGGTTTGGAGAACCAG
The DNA here is from genome assembly GCA_036885675.1 of Vigna mungo. Lineage (NCBI taxonomy): Eukaryota > Viridiplantae > Streptophyta > Magnoliopsida > Fabales > Fabaceae > Vigna > Vigna mungo. Next base: position 32,084,100 of record CP144699.1, read on the forward strand.
TGATTGTAAAGTTTCTTTTACTCAGGCCATATAATAGTGTTTTCCTTGAACTCTTCATTCTAGGAGTATTAAAGAAGTCTAAGGAAACCATACTTCAAAATTTGAAGAATGCAAAATCCATTCAGGTACCATATAATTGTTTCCTTGCAGATTGATTCTTTGTTAATCTATTGATAAGTCTGGCACCGGGTTATGATTTTAACCTGCATGTGACTGGTGTGTCTTATATTTTTCCCATGTTAATCAATTTTGGATCCCACCTTTTACTCATTTAATTCTGTTTGATTCTTTGACTTCTTTCTACTATTCAATTAGGTGATGAGAAAAGATATGTAACCAAACCCTTTTTTAGATTCTGGTAGATTATGCGTCCTAGATTAAATTGGTTTTACACATGAAATTTGTTGGGTACATCTGATTTCATTTCCGTTGTCATTGGCTTAAAATGTTCATAGATGATGGGGCTTACTTGCAGTATTTGATTATTTTTGGAGCATTGTCTAAGAAATTATTCATTAGAAGATGAAATACATGATTCTTATCATATGTTCTCTTTGTATTTTCCCTCTGCCTCCAAAAAATGCATTAGCAGAAAATATGGATTATAAATGGCTCATTCAGCTGCCATTGCTGTCAAGCATGAATAGTAACGGCTGCTGTTATGTCACATGTTTGATCTGATCTAGCATTAACTCAGTGCCGGAAGGTAGTCAAGTTGTTACAAACCATGCTCATGATCACATGACTCTGGAGTTTCTTTCTTATGTGGATGGGAAGGAGGCACTGGCCAAAGCAGCTAACTTGGTTTTTGTGGAGAACTTGAAACAGCATCCCTTGGCTGGAGAACTAGATGCTCAAATATCGTTAGAATCTCACTTGAATGAAGCATTGCAAATTGTCGGTATGTTTGCTTTCTAGACCTAGTAATACTTTAAAGTTGACAGCCTTGTTCAGAAAGGTAGCTATCACTATGATCAGGTAGCAAAGGCCCTGAGCCTGACCTTTTACTGGTTTATGGACCTGTGAGGAGCCATCTTGGTTTTCCTGCATGGAGACTTCGCTACACAGAGATCGTGTAAGTTCTTTAGAGGAAACTGTGGAAAATAAGACTGATTTATTATTCAAATCATGAAAAATACATTCTCAAACCTTCTATTTGTAATAATCTAGTTCTCCTAAAAAGGGAAATAGGGAAACTAGGAAACCTAGGAAAAAATAAAATAAAATAAAATATTATGTATCTATTTCCTCTAATTAGGAAGATTCTACAGATATTATCCCAGATTACAACACTCCCCCTCAAGCTGGATCATACAAGATTGTATGAACCAAGCTTGGAATAGACAAACTCAATTGTAGAGAGCGTCAATAAACCCAATAAATCAACTTGGACAGCAACGGACGAAAGCGAACTAGCACAATGAAACTTCAACTTGGATAGCAATGGACGAGGGCGAACTGGTACCATGAAACTTCAACTTGGATAGCAATGGATGAGGGCGAACTAGCACCATGAAACTTCAACTTAGACAGCAATGGACGAGAGAGATTTCCATCAAAAAAATGGATGATGACTTGCAGCATCAAACAGCAACAAACTTCAAGAACAGATGAAGGGCCTGCAGTTGCAAATAGCAACAAACTGCAGGGATTGGATTGCCATCAATAGTGGCAAACAACAACAAAACTTCAAGGGACTTAACTGTCCTAAACAACGACAAGCCTTCAGGAAACATCTGTCCTGACAAAGGCAAACAGCAACATACCTGCAGGTACTACACTACCCTGCAACGGCGGGAATTAAAAGGCTAACAGCCATAAACCTGTAGGGACTTAACCACCCTAAACAGCAACAAGCCTTCAGGAAACATCTGTCCTGACAGAGGCAAACAGCAACAAACCTGCAGGGACTACACTACCCTGCAGCGGCTGGAACTTTCTCCTCCCCACGACTGAACAGCAGAACATGAAGGTGGAAGAACTGGTGAGAACCGATCCGTACGAGGGACAACTCTAAATCCCATAACTTTGAAATATTCAATTCAGCGGTCAGTCTCAAAAAACAACTCACGAGTTGTTATAACAAAGCATTGGTAGAAACCAAAAAAACACCATGGCATCAAAAGGCCAAAAACAGGTTGGAGGTCCAAAGTTCTTTGTTGGACAGTAGCTCAAAAAGTGGAGCGACTCCGGTCTCAGAAGAAAGGAAACATCGAAGATGGAGGTCAAACTGAAACAGGAGAAGAACATAGCATAAGTGAAAAAGGTAGGACTGGCAACTGATTGTGGCAACAGTGACTGACTGTAGCGGTGGCACAAGCGGCGGATGATCGAACCACTGTGCTCGAGAAACCAAAACTGGAAAACGAAGAGGACGCCGACTATGGCATCAGTGGCATCAAAGTAACGAAGAGGGAATGCTCCGAAGTGGAAACGAGAGCTGAAACTTTCGTCGGGAGTAAAGGATGAAGAATCCTCCGGGGAAGAGGCAGAAGATGACGATCTTCCACCACCCATCACCAAAACCAACCTTTCACTCACTCTCATGAACCCTCATCCCGAATCCGCATAATCTGATTTCGAAAAAGAATCTGAATCAGAGACCAAGTTAGGAACGGAATCCACTCTTGCGAAGGCGGTCCGGTGAGTGGGTCACACCAAGGAGCAGAGACTAAAACTCAGATCTACTAAAATATAGCCAAAATGACTTGTCACCGACCCTAGGAATGGGCTCAGGAGGCTCCGACGACCTTGTCTGCGTCGTCGGCGGCGAGTGGGTCTCGCCGGAGGTAGGCGCGTGGGATACACGCGCCGGCGACGATGGCGGCGCGTGGAGGCTCCGTTGACGAAGCGACTTCCGGCTCTGTGATCGCCGGTTCTGGGCGCACCTTTCTGCCCTATCGAAGACCCCAACTGGCGACAGCGGTGGTCGGACAGCGGCGGCGGTGCAACTCGGACTGTTTTGGTGCTCGTGGCAGCGCGTGATGGAGAAGTAGCAGTCGAAACCGGCGCGATTGGCCGTCGTTCGAAGAGACGATCCAGATCCGCTGGTCACCGGTCGAAACGCCGGTGGTGGACGGTGGTTGCCGGCGGCGGACGGTGGTCGGTGATGGTTGACAGTGGAGAGTAGCGGTGACGGCAGTGGTCAGAACAAGTTGTTGGTGGAAACACATTACACACGGGAGCCAATGAGAACGAGGGCATTGCTTAAAATACCAGTTTCAGCTACTGAAAGAGAATGGGTTCGAATCCCATTCCAGATTATGGAAGCACAACTCTATGCGGCTGTTATAAGAAAGATAGAAGTCTAAAACCTTAGCTAGGCAATTACAGCCCAATAAAGCACAAAGGCAAAGAAGAGAATTTTAGGGGGCCTGCCGGCGACCATGGCGGTCGGCCGCCGGCAGACAGCGAAGACAGCGGAAACGGATCAGACAAGCTCTGATACCATGTGGAAAATAAGACTGATTTATTATTCAAATCATGAAAAATACATTCTCAAACCTTCTATTTGTAATAATCTAGTTCTCCTAAAAAGGGAAATAGGGAAATTAGGAAACCTAGGAAAAAATAAAATAAAATAAAATATTATGTATCTATTTCCCCTAATTAGGAAGATTCTACACATATTATCCCAGATTACAACAGAAACTATTATTTTTTATTATATCAGTGCAGTGATAAAATGTTTGTTTTTTTTTTTTTTATGAAATGAAACTAAAAGCGGTAGTTCTGTTACATTGCCGTTCTGTTCTGAATTAGTTATTAACTTGGAATAGTATGCTGATGATTTAACTGAAATAAAAGTCCTCGTAAATGAAATTAGTTTAAAACTCGAACTGAACTCCATAATTCTATTGCAGAGACATTATAACATTGAAAGTTTACCGTAAAGTTCCTTGCCATGCATAGGCTCTGCTCTGTAGGTGATGTGCGAACCTGTTTATAATTTTTGATGAATGTTGGCCATATAACTATACGTGAAAACTTAATATTAAGAGTTAGTGATCTCATGATCGCTTAAGAAAGCTATACACATGTATTTTTTATTGTTAGAAAACTGAGAACCCAGGGCCTCGAGTACAACACAACTTTTTTCAGAAGATTTGGATATTTAGGGACCTAAATGGCGAGCCACAATGATAAAGAAAGACTGAGAAGTTCTAATTTTCATTTCTGTACAAATCTTTTAAAAAATAAGAAGAATCTTGCATACAAAAAAAAAATCAATAATAGGGAATAAATAGCTCAGTACAGAACAAAGACTATAGAATTCTAAAAGTAGTGACAGTAGTAAGCTGGTCTTGGGCAAGGCTTGGATCATGCGTACGCTAATTTATTTTTGACATTTTGTTTTTTTCTTTTGATAGATTCTTCTGACTGAATTTTGTGTTTATTACAGACACATGGGATCATTGAAATTCATGACATATGGTTCCTTAATCAAAGCCATTTATAACTTCACGAGAGTGCACCAAAATTATGGTAGGTATTCTCTTTAGTCAGTCATTTACTGGTCAACCATGGTTTGATCCCCAATAAATTAGTAAATGTTTCTGCAGTTATTTTTAGGTTTACACCTCTTTCTGGTCCTTAAGTTATGAGTGAATGTTCAGTTTAGTCCCCGCTTTTAAAAATGTAAACCTTTGATTCTTAAGTTATAAAAAATGTATCAAATGAGTCATTTTTTGATGTTCATGGTCAAAGTACAAAAAACAATCTAAATTGCTATTATTATTAAGAAACAAATCAGAGCAATCTAAAGATGTAGCAGTTGTTAAGAAACAACCAAAAATAGTATTTCAAGTCATAAAAGGACTCATTTGATACATTTTCTATAACTTAGGGACCAAAGATTTACATTTTTAAAAATGGGGACTAAACTGAATATCCACTTATAACTTAGGTACCAAAAAGAGGTTTAAACCTTATTTTTACCATTAACTCCATTTTACTGTTTGGATCTCCATTAGTAAATCATGTGAGATTAGCCTAAAACGGATCCCAGTTTTCAAGGAGAAATAATTACTAACAAATAGTACAGTATATCGGAAGATATCTCCGCACTTTTATGGATGATGTTGCGTTTGGACTATGAGCGGAATTAGTATTAAATAAAGTTATGCATGGTCCATAGATCATTAAAATCTTGTTTTCATGTGGTTATTCATTTTTTTTGCCGGGATTGTAACAGGTAAGTAGAGATGGAATTAACTGCAGAAGCACCACAAAGCGTTGGTTTGAAGATTAGAAAAGTAGCTAGCTAAGATATCTTTGTGGAAAAAGTGCTTTCTGATCCTGCTGGAGAGATACATTGCAAGTCATGGCGAGTAAAAAAAGGTCTGAGCAAAGTATGGTGTATTTTAATTTGATGCCACCATGGATACTGTTATAGTGGATAAATTCCTCACAGGTATATCAAAACCATTAACATGGTGTAAGTGAAGTGGATTATTTTATTCATTAGTCACGCATTCCCTTTGATGAGTTATATACAAAACCAGATTTTGTCTATGCATCATCTTAGTTTAAATGCATATATAGAACGTGTAGTTATTAAATTTATATTTCGAGTAATGTATAATGTTTTAAGAAATAAAATAAGAAATTTATATATAGGTAATTACAAATCAATAGAAACTATTAAGTTATGTGTTTTATAAGATAAATTAGCAAACTTTTTAGTTCCAATAAAGTTAGCAATTTTTTTTTGTTATTATAAAAAGAATCTTCTTTTGTTTTCTGAAACAGTCCCATAAATATAGATCAAACTAATATTTCATAAGCTATTCCATTTTGGTATTAAGCAAAACTAAATTAACTCTAAAGCTGGAAATATGCATGATATATACATATTTACTACAAAACACTTTTGCAGAATGAATGCATCCTTTTCCTCGGAAGTCCAAAACATGATGATAAAATACGTTACACACAGACAATAAATGAAAATGTCATAACTTTAAATTAAAGAAAATGATAAACAGATTAGAAGAGATAAAAATAAACTAGGTACCTTACCTGCCTTCTATTATATTTTTTTTTTCAAAAAAGAAAATAAATAAAACTTGACATTTTTCAGTCTTGCATTGTAAGGAAAAAGAAAATAGAGCTTTTTCCTTGAAAGTTGAAACATGCCTTTTGTAATGATATCAGTTTTTTTTTTTAATAAAAAGTGTTGCATCCTCAATTAGAATTGAGCCTTTTATTCCTCTTAATGAGTTTTCCTTCTATTTTTTTCCAATCATGTTCTCACATGTAGTGAAATGTTTATTTTTTGTAATAATTATTTTAACAATTTAGAATAATTTCTAATTGGTTTAATATATATCAAAACTTAACTCAAAATATTTATATAGTGCATGAAACCGAATCATGTAAAACAGGAGTTTACTAAACAAATCAGTGTAAAAGATTTTAAATATTACTTTTTGCACAACTTTACAAAACTTCAAGTTTCTATAAAAAGAAAATTAAACAAAATTTTAATTCCAACATGTTTCATGGCCAAATAATGTATGTATTGACAATATAGGAGAAAAATAGACTACATTAGTGATCAATAAAAATTTGTTGGCCTGATTAACTCTGTATAATATTTCTTGCACACTCTTCAGTATCAATTTTTTTTCTCTCAATACCCCAAAATTTTCACTCCCTTTTCTAATTGGTTCTTCAACCAATGATTTTCATCTTCTTCTATAATTGAAAAATAGAATTTATTATATGATTTTTATTTATATATTTTTCTATACAAATACTTTATTATTATAATATTTTATTTCTATATATTAAAGATTGTTCTTATAACATTTTCTTCAAAGCACTATTTTAAAATAGTTATTCATACCATATAACATTAGACGAACCACTCTATTATTTAACACATAAAAGAAATATTAATTACCAGTAAATATGTCTATTAAAAATAATTAAATATATTATTATAAATATAACTTTATAATTAAAATAATTCTAAGATTGTTTTTCATTATTCTTTGAAGTTTTTATGACTTTTATCAGTGTCATTTCATTATAATTACAATTGGAGATTATTCAAATTTTCCTTAAATTATCATCATGTAAGGAATATCAGATTTGGTGTCATGACTATTGCAATAAGACGACGAAGATTGAGAACCAAACATACTTCATTAACCAACGAACATGATTTTTGTAATGAGAAAGACTTTGCATAAACAGTTTTCCTAAAAAAATCCCACATGCAATTCCAAAACCTATTTTCCTTTTTATAGCCAATTTCAGTTTTAAAATACAATAAAATAAAATAAATCCAACTCTCACTTGCAGATGAGCCACGTAATAAAAAATGAAACAAATTATTCAAATATCGTGTACACTAGTTGATAAAAAATGAAACAACTTATTTAAATATCGTCAATGTATACACTCGTTAATAATTTAAAGAATGTCATGAAAAATAACTACATCGAACATAATTTATCAAAATTAAACTATATTAAATATTATAAAAAAACTAATTCTTAACAAAGTTGACAAAAATATCAACAAATATTTAAGTTTTTTATTTATAAAACGATGACTGCAAATTCTGGGATGTATGTTGAAAAGAATTTATTTAAGGAAGTTTAGGAATACTCAAAAAGAGTGTAAATAGTAACTCCTTTTTGTACAATTTGAAGGTGGAATATACAGAAATGCTTTGCTATCCCCACTCTTGTTTGATAAGTTCACCCTCAACTTTTTCAATTTAAACTCATTGTAATTGTAAAATATTTTAAAAAATAATTATTAAAAAAATAAAAAATTGTGTATAGAAAATAAGTTTCTTTATTAACGATAAAGATATTAAGGTATCATTGATGAACTGATCATTCTGAGGTCTTTATTTTTAGTTCTTTAATTTTTTTTTTTTTTATCTAGATCGGGTGTGAACTTTAGAAAAAACAGGTTGGAAATAGTAAAACCGTAATAAGAATTGACAGTGTAAACCAGCGATATAAGAAAAGCAGACCCACCCATATTTGATGGTTTTTTGGGGTTTGGATCAGAGCATTGGCATCTGTGTTTCCTCTCTGCTATAGCCTCTCCACCATTTCGTCTCCCTTCATGGGTTTCTCCAAAGAAAACCTTCTTGCGCGGTTGAAGGTTCGTTTTCTTCCCATTTAATCAATTTTCTTACCTATCCACAATCACAAAATGCCTCAATCCTAATCCATCTTGGAACGTAACCATTCACAGGAGCTTCAGATTCCATTTTCCCAATACGAACATCCAGTTGTGCTGACCGTTGACGCTCAGGTAAAACCCGTTAATACAATACTAGATTTTCCCTTTCTTGTTCATTTTATTGTAATATTATAGCTTATTGACTGTCCTTTATCTTACCTTCAGGCTCAGTATGTTGGACATTTGGGGGGTGGGCTCAGTAAGAACTTATTTCTCAAGGTGTAGTATAATTAAAGAGGAAAATCAAAGTCCATACACTTCTGTTGTTCTTTGTTTATAAATCGTTATGTTATGGGTATGCCCTGATTACGGGTATCTTTTAATTTAAACAGGATAAGAAAAGCAGACTGTATGTTGTTTCTGCTTTAGCTGCTACCAAAGTAGATCTTAAAGGTATGCATGATTTTGTGAACATTGAGTTTGTATCATTATACTGCAATGTGTATCAATGAATTTCTTTGTTGCTTCAAAGCTGAGCAGTATTATCTCAGCGGCTTGGTTTGGGAAAAGGTGGTCTCAGAATGGCACCTGAGGAGGCTCTAGGTGAAGTACTTCAGGTCTGTCGATGCCTCTCTTCTATCATTTTGTAGTCGGAACAGTTATTTCTCTCTTTCATTCTTCCCTTTTATTAGTAGCTGTGTCTATTTAAGTGACTACCAAAAATCTTAAGAGGCTTGTACTCTGGAATTTGTGTCTTGGCTTCTTGACAGTCTTTGCATAAAAATTATGATTTTTTTTTTTCTATTCATGGAGTCTAAAATTTGGCCAGTTACCTTGTTATTTTTCTGCATTATATAATGTATAAGAAAAACAATTCATATTGAGGCATTCACAAATTGCCGATTGAGTTGATGGCGGAAATTGATAAATCCAGTTAAACTTGCTCTGGACAAAGGATTTTTCCAATTTGTCATGGAAACCGTTTCATAGCTTTTATCTGTAGCATATTCATCATCCTTATGGATTTTCCGCTATTTTCCTTGTTTAGCGATTTCTAATGTATATATTTAGAACCTTTTTATCAATCAATGTAAAAAGTTCCTTGTAGTCTATTTTTGTTGCATGTTGATACTGCCGATACCATAAGTTTCAGTTGTATAATGATCACTGGTATTATGATTTGCTAGAAATTAATTATTATAAAATTTAAGAAGAAAATCAAGATTGTGTGGATGACATGTTTGAAATTATTGTCTTACTTGATGCTGTTGTTTTCCTTATTTCGCCAGGTACCCCTGGGTTGTGTCACTCCGTTTGCACTAGTGAATGAATCAGCACGGTATGTTGTTCTTATTTCTTTGTTTGGTTATGAGATATTTAATATTTTTCATGGGAATTGTTCGGTTACATAGCCATGTTTACCGCAATACTGTCCCCTTTTGCACTATTAAGATGTTTCAATTCGAAATCCATCCATCAATGATTTCCTTGTTGTTGCTGTTATTTTAGGCTTAAACCATATTCTATTTTTCTTCTAGTTTTCTCATCAAGTTACGTTGTTTATTTATGAAGTTCCTACTAGTTTTGAATGTATTTGTTGCTTCCTTTTTGCCATCAAATATAAAATGATATTCTCTTGAATGCTGAATTAAATCTGTGAATTATTAATAATGTCTTGACCTTAACCACACTTGCTTGTACTGTTTTGTTGGTGTTTATATGTTTGCTTGACTAACTATTTGTGAACATGTTTCTGATCCACTCAGTTAATATATTTATAAGGAACTAATGTATTTTTCTTTCATGTAACATCATCTCCTTTCTGAAGAGATGTTTCATTGCTATTGGATCAAGGTTTCAAAACTCAGGAGCACTGCTTCTTCCATCCACTGTCGAACGACATGTCTATCTGTAAGCAAGTAGATTCTTGTGAAAAGGAAATAAATTTGTTTGCGCATTTTACATAACACTTTTAAAGTTGATGAATATTATAGACGCAATACTCCCCCTAGGGAACTCTTTTACTTGCATTTTCTAACACCATGGGTCCACCAATTGATATCTGAAGTCCAAACAGGATTTCCTTTCATGCTTACTTACTATTTGACAGTTCGGAAATTAAATGTTAAATAGTGGTGGTATTTTGTTTTCGAATGACATCTTTTACCTCATCTATGCATCTATGTTGATGTAAGACAAGGTTTGATGCTCATGTCAGATCTATTATGCTTTGATGCACTAAAAGTTCAGTTAATATAGTCCTGTTCTTTACAAATGCAGCTATAAAAGCATGCGATCTTGACAAGTTTCTTAAATCAATTGGAAGAAATCCCTCATATGTTGATTTGGAGGTGAGTCAATATTTAAAAGAAAAATCTTTAATTGTTTCATTGTCGATCATCATATATCTGCCTTATTCCTCTCCAGGCCAATCCTCCAGTGGGGAAAGATCAACCCCCTGATCTAGCTGCTCTAGTTCCATCCGGTTCAGTAGTTTTACCCGATCAACCACAAAAGAAGTCTTCACAGATTCCCAAGGATGCAAATCATGTTTCTGTTGGTAATGGAACCAGTGCAGTTTCAGGTAAAAGAAAACTATTAACAGCACGATTCAATGTTTTCATTTATCATTATTTGCATTGAAACAGCATCTAATTTATGTTTCTGTTGCTTTCATTTCTATGATTTGGTTAGTACTCAGTAATTTGCACCTGTACGTTAATCTTTTAGTATGATAGCACTTGTGTTTTTGCTTTCATTTCTACGAGCCATCGATCTGGGATAGAGATATGAAGTAACCCATACGTCTGGGATAACAGGTTTTAAACACTTTATGTTTGAAACTCCGTAGGATTTCCCATTTTTAACCCACGCCTTATCCATTATTGACCCACCCATGCCTTGTCTATCCCAAACTCCAGTTTTTAGAATGCGGGCTGCAAACAAATCATTGTGAAACAACGTACGAACTTTTATATTAACTGGGGTTCGGTTGCTGTCCATGCCCATCCACGTCGCACAAATTCACCTAACGAGTGAGTCAAGACTAAATGTTTCGCTGGTTTTGGTAACGTGGGACATTTTCTATGTACCATTCAGCATATATGTAATTTTGCCGGCTTGTTGTAGCTGGTCTCACTAAATTTCTACAGATACCTATGATTTTATATCCTTAATTTGAGATGCGATTTGAAAGAATTCGTTTAGCATCAAATCGTTTTCTGGTGACATAATAGTCTTTCGAGCGGAGCATCAGCCTTGTGTGTTAATGAAACTGAAGCAGCCCCCAGTGAGATCGTAACGATGATGCTCTGGAGGAGGCCAACTTGAATTTGAAACGATTCATTAAATGGACTTAAAGTTATTTGGATCCCTATGGTTCTGGATTGAATTTGAATATTTGAACTTTTGCACACCGCTACTTAAAAAGCTGCTTAATAAGAATTGAGAATCTACCAATGAAACGCCCAATCGAGCATCGTATACTATTCGATGTGAGACTTGGTCACTTCATAATACTTGAGTCCCTATTGGACTGCTACATGTTTAGCGTTAAATATTTTTCTTTTTCGATTTCAGTACATTAGTTAACTTCGTAAATAATGATAGCAGAACAAGCTTGTTTGTGGCTGAGATATCCTACTGCTTAAATTAATGTTAGTTTTTTTTCTGGTGCAGCCAAAGTTGTCAAGTCCTCTGATGGGAAAAGTACAAAGGTACCACAAACACCGGTAAAAAATGTTAATTCATCAGGCTACGTTGCAGATGTTGGTCAATTCGTTGAAGAGATATTGCAAAAAACGTCACAGTTATTGCTTTCGGAGGTAAACAAAAATATTTCTATCAGTTCGAACTTAAGCTATACATCCTGCATCAGGCTGAAGAATGGTCATGCAGGTCAAGGAAGAGAATATAAAGTTACACGGGGAGCAGCTGGGTACGGTGGTATCTGACAAATTACAGAAAAACCTTACATCAGAGTTTAAGAACCTTGCTGTAAGTATTATGAACATGCTAGTGAGCTTTTCCTTTTTTTCAGGAAATCAGACCCTCCATGTTATATGCAAAAGTATGCCTCTTATCACTCAATTCTTTATTACAGATGATATTCAAGAACACAGCATATACAGAAGGGTTCCATGCTGGTACTCATTATCGGCCCCCGCTCTTGTGAAGGATGATTTAGGATTTGCTGGTATGAAAGTAAGAGGGCCCAAAGTTTTTATCTCCAGTTGGTCAATGTTTAGTTTGTGATGACACCGTGCATTGTTTGGATATTCACATACACTGGTAAATGTTTGGTACAGAATAGATGATTCTGAAACAATTTGATCAGCGAAAAAGAGGCACATTAAAGTGGTAATTTTTTATAACCTTAACAATGATATAGTCAAAATCCAAAGCTTGTTTAAAGAGTTTAAGTGGAGTATACTCGGATCACAAGGAAGTCAACTTAACTTTTCTTGAAGTAATCATTTTAACATAAGAGAAGTTTTTATTTTGTATTGATGACATTCTTTCTTAAATACAAAAAGTTAATTTAACTTCAATTAACTATGAGAGCCGAATCTCTTTAATTCGATTCATGAAGCTGGGAATAGTACTTTACTGAAAGCGTAGACTGAATTAGGAACATTACTTTAAATAGACAAAATAGTATATCTAAATTTGGATGATTTACGATCCAAATCTCTTCTCTTTATGATCCTCAACTATTCACTCTATACCATTAAGCTTTTTCCATATATTAACTCTATACTAGTACAGAAGAAAAATAAAAACTCTACACTAGTTAGCTATTTCATAATGAAGAAATGATCGACAATTTACTAGTTACGCTTTTAGTAAATCATATTAATAACTATTACCTAAAATGTTTGCCATGTTTTTTATAATAATTGGACTACAATTTTAATCACTAGACCTTTTTATGAATCAGTAGGCGTTTTAATTTTGTTTGGGGGGTCAAAAATAGAAAGTTGATACATTTAAAAAAAAAAAGAATTTTATGAACTCAAATGGGATTTTATTAATCTTCTCAAAATAAATTTAATATATTTTGTATTAACACAATAAAAACTAATAATATTTGATTTTATTTAATGCTACTTATTATAAAAGTTAATAAACTCATTATATAAAATGATTTGTAATTAGATAATATATTTTTACACTACCATTATATATGTTATTTATTCGATAAAATATTGTTATTACTAAACGCTAATTGTGCGTTCTACCAGTTCGCTGAATATGTAGGGAAGAAGGACATTGTTACTCAAGGATAACAATCATATTTGATTTAGGTATTGTATTCGATTACAAAGGGTTTCTTGGTTGAGAAATTTCTTTTATAATCTTCATGATTGTTATTTTTTTTATTCACATAACATACCCAATCATAGATATCAACAGTAAAAAAAATATCAGGACGAAATTTTAATAAAAAATGTCTGGAAAAATATCAGATAACCATAAAGTTAATAGATAGGTAGCATTTGTAATATTATTTTGTATAAGAAAAGTGTGCCAGTAGTGTTGTGATAATTGTCTTTGCCAATAACAAATAACATTTACAGTGGCAGTATCATACGGATCTCGAATGTCGTAGTATGTGGTGATGAATCCAATTTTCAATTTGAATGGAACTTGAGGAGGGCCATTTATTTCACTTTATTTTTGAAAGCAAGCCCATTTTACTCCTGCAAAACGCATTTCAGCCGTTGAAACTTTATTCAGAAGCAGGCTTTTGCTTCGGCACACAATTTATTTATGTATGGTTTTAATTGACAGTTTACACACCTCTTTTAATTTTAATGTCTAAAAATTATTATAGATTTTGGTCATATGGTTAATCCTGTTCGCTTTTACTCCTTAGATATTGCTATTTTAATTTATATATAGAATTATAAACTTTTTCTATCGATTATTTCTATATTGAAAAATTTTCATTTTAATTCATATTAGTTGTAAAGCATAAAGTTATTTTCATATATCCATTAGTCACGTTATTATATATTGAAGGACAAGAACTAAAACTTATTCTGAGGGACTGAGTGACAAGTTTTTTCTTCAAGAGACAAAAAACGATAGAGGTATATATTAATTAGGGGATTAAAAAGTTAATTAAACTATTATTTATTTATTTTTAAGATGGAATAAAAGTTGAAAAGAGGCTTGAAATTAACTTACTGGGGATCATGACATGTTGAGTGGTGCCTTTTTAGACAAGCTGCAATCCTAACCAGTTCATCAGCCTTGGATGTAAATAATTGTAGAGCTTAAAGAATGCAGCAAGAGGGTTGCCTCCTAGCTGCTGCAAATAAAAGCAAATATATTGTTTACTTTTCAGTATTTGGTGCCTGTATTCAATCACTACAATCTAACACCTGATCAATATGCAGTTTTGTTTTGTCTCATTTGTGGTACTTATATTTCTTTTCTCCTTAGGTTTCAAAATTCATTTCGAGAATCCTAGAAGTGTTAGATTTTGGTTCGTACCGCCAGAGAGTGTCGGACTGTCAGATGCAAAATATCCTGGCCAATAAATAAATAAATGGTGAGCCAAATCAGCTAATAACACTTTACACACTCATGCACAAAATCTCCTAAACTGCATCATGTTCCAATCGAGTTCGTATAATCAAAATACATTTCAATTTGAGAACATTTCTAGACAAGCATAATATCTGTAGAAACAATCAATCAAAACCACAAAATGTATTTAAACCAGTATCCAAGTTAACATTATAAAGCTATCTTAACATCATTTTAAATTTTGCTCCTCAATTCAGAATTAACACATAAAAATTGCTCCCAATTCTGAAATAACACACAGAATTTGCAGTTCAATTCAGAAATAGCACACATAAACTGCACCTCAATTAAGAAATAGTTCTGATAATGTATTTTAACCAGTGTCTCAACGAAAGAAATGGATTACGAAGAGAGAATTTGAATTTCTTAAGAGAATAATAATAACAACCCAACTCTTTCACCATAGGTGATAATTTAATAATTCATAAGATAGCATAAGCAAACAAAGAATGATTTAATTGAACTGAATGCACCAGCACATCACAACAGTGATGACAGTAACACAAGTATGAAACACACTAATTTGAAAGAGTGATGAAGATAGAATAATAAGCAGTGAATTGAATAAAATTAATTATGATTCACCCCTGGAAGAAGCAGCAGCAACATTATTATTTCCTTGAGGGTGAACCCGTCGATACCTTGAGTTGAAAGGCCAAACCGAAGTAAAACGACGGGTCCACCTCAAGCACCTCCGCAACCTACCTTCATCTCCGCTTACATCAACACACTCATCCTCCGACGACGAAGAAGGAGGCACAGAAACCTCGTGACGGCACACTGGACAAGAATTGTGAAGCCTCAGCCACGGAACAATGCAATCCGAGTGATATATGTGTTTGCACGCAAGTTCCCTCGCTTCTCCGCCAACTTCGAATTCCTCCTGACAAACTGGACACTGAGAATTCTCCTTCAGATGCGCGCTCGCAATTTCCACCGTCGGAATCGATTCGATAGCCCTCTCCGGTGCCGGCGCGGGACCCTGTCTGTCGTTTTCGGTTATCTGTTCGATGAGTTCGTTGAGTCCAGGTCCCAAGAAATAGTCGCGAGTGTCCACGGTGCGAGGGAGCGCGAATGGGAGTGGGCCTGGGCCGGGGCGGTTAGCAATGTTGTTAATGGGCAGGAAGGGGTTGGGTGAGTCCATGGGCTGGAATACGATCCACGTGCGAGGTCGGGGTTGTGGGGGTTCAGGGACGGGTTCGGGTTCGGGTTGTCGGCGGCGTAAGCGACGGCGGCGGTTGTGATGAACCGGGACCTCTTCGGGTTCGGGTTGGAGGAGACCCGGGAAGCGACGTATGGGTGGGTCCATCATGAGGGAAAGCGCTTCGAGCAAACGCGCTTCTGGGGAGGGGTCTGGGGTAGTGAAATCGACAACGAGTCTTGGGCGCGGCACGTTTACTTCGCATATGAATTGGCCGAAGCAGCGCGGACACGTGACCTCTGAGGGGTTATTGTTATCCACTGCGACGCGGACCATGCGGTTGCACTGGAAGCACCAGTACATCTGGAACGTTGGCCTCTCTCGCCTTCTGCCATTGACGTTGTTTCTCTCTCTCGGAGGACTCAACGACATCGTGGGTTGTTTTTGTTGTTAAAGTTTATTATGGGTTTTGAATTGACGTATGAGATTGGTTAGTAGAAGTAAAAGAATGCTATATAGGGGAAGAAGGAAGGATGACTTAATGGTTTGCATGAAGTGATTCTTTTTAGTTAGGATAAGCTTTGAGTTCAGGTTTTGCTTTCCACTGTTCCTTGCATGGGTAGGAAAAGGATGAGTGCTCAAACAAAAACATACCATTACAAATGCCAATATGAAATGTTTTCTTCTCTTATTGGATTTTCCTTTATTCATTGATCTTACTCTCTTCATTAAAATTTCATTCCTTTATAAATTCATCTTATCCTCAATATCAAATATTCATTCCTTTTATCTTTCTTTGAAAGAAATCACGATGAGGTATATTATTGAAGAGGACTTTTGTGATCCATTGATACCTGAATTTGATGAAGTAATAATTACCTAAAGGATATTGTAATGGTAGGTGTGCAAAGTGTAAGACCCGTAGAGAATAAAAATAGAATATATTTTTATTTATTTACATTAAGATAATTTATTATGATTTTGTTTATGTGGGTTAAAAATTATTGGAGTAGAAAAAGAATTAATTATAATTGTTTTAATTAATTTCGTAAAATGTGTGAAATATAATAAATATTATTATTTGTAGCTTTGTATCAATGAAATTCAGTTGGTTTAATGGTTGTTGGTTGGTTGCTTGTCTAGATGTGAATCCAAGGTTGTGAGTTCAAAACATTTGAAGGATATATGTTGCTTATTTTTGTTTTAGTGGCATACGGTAAAGCTACGTAAAGGGCTTTTAATTTTGAAGAGAGAGAAAGTGGTGGATTGATTAGAGTTTTTATTTGGATGCAGTGAGAGGTGGGTTTCTTTTTATATTTTCATGCATGGACGTGTTGCAGTGGGAGGGTTTCCACCATGTGTTTTATTAGGAGGAGTTATTTGTTTTATTTTTTAAGTGAGAGTTAATAGGATATTTGGGTATCCTAGCAAGAGTTAGAGCCCAAGTGTTAGGGCCCAGTTGTGAGAGGAATTAAGGACGGTTAGGTTAGGATTAGAAGGAGAACACGGTAGCCACTCGAGAGAGAAAAAGTAAACTCTAGAACTCATCAATACATAATCTTTGAGCGTTTGAGAAGAGAGATTTATTCGTAGGCTTTGGTTTTGCATCTGAACGTAAGAAAGGGAAAGGACGTGAAGAAGAGACGCTGCCACAAGAAGGAGAAGCACTGTCACTAGGGAAAAAACTTCTACGCAACTTTGGAGTCGGAGGTTTAAATCCAAATAGGTAAGGGGAGTAACACTTTTGGTTATGGATGTGCATGATATGTTGTAGTAGAGTCTAGGACTTCGTGGAACCGTAGAGAATATGGTAATGTGTCTTTCGGTTTAGCTATGGAGAATATGTTTTACGTAAGGAGTGTGGATGAGTTTATTTAAACGTTGGGGCACACTATCTACCCTGGGTAGACATGTTGGGGGTAGAGTCGGAGTGTTGTGTTCTACCGAATGCAGCACCAATTTTGGTTTATGTGTATTTGTGAAGTGGTTGTGTTTTATATATATGTATATGAGTAGAGTTTTGGGTTGCTTGCAGGAGAAGAGGTGTAATGTTTTATTGTCTATCACTATTGCATGAGATAGAAAGTGTATGAATTATTTTGACTGTGTACTTGTTATATAATGCCGCGTGAGTGAAGGGAAAGGAGAAAACAATTTCTGCATATCACTTTGTTGTAGCTGATTCATGGGTATAAATGAAAAACGTAGAATATAGATTTCTGCTACTTAACTATCATGGTAGGAGAGAGAAAATTATGAAAAGAATGCATGGAATGTGGTTGGTTATCTAAATGGAGTGGGACCCGCGAATAGTTATCTAAATGCCCGGTGAAGCTCTCTAAGAATGGAGTGGTGGGGGGTGTATATTTGTCCGGTGAAGCCCAAGAGGGTGGTGGAAAGTATATACTTGCCTGGGGAAGCTCTAAGAGAGTGGTGGGAAGTGGTGTACTTGCCGGTGAAGCCTTTCAGAGAGTGGTGGGGAATGTCTATGTGTAACTGTGTCGTAAAGTATACCTGCCCGGTGAAGCTTGTTAAGAGAGTGGTGGGAGGTGACACTCGACCTTATGTTGTATTTGGGTAAACCGGTGGTGAATCAATATATAATGAGTGGTTTCAACTTGTTAACGATTCGATGATTCATGACGTATTGAGATGTATGTAGGTGTACGATTATATGTATTATTCAGAGATATTATTCTGTGTTGATGTTTAATGCTTATGTATGTTTGTATGACATATTTCTGTTAAGCTCACCCTTGCGTATTTGTGGTTGTGGTTTCCACCTGCAATGATCGTACTTGTACGGGAGTAGATACTGTTACAGTTGTAGCTAAAGCGAAGTAAGCTGCGAGATACATGGGAGAATGATGGGATTTTAATTTCATTGTTAATATGTTTGTAATGGAATTTTATGAATACTCTATAGTTGTATTTGGTTTTAGAAGTTTTTATTTTAAATTGTATTTCAAAATAGTATCAGAGTAAATTTTTAAAAAGTTTTTTTTTTTTTGTAATCCGTGACATCCCAAAATAAAAATTCTGGGGTGTTACACAAAGAGAAAGATAATTTGAGAAGTTAAAAACATAGTTGTATGAGTTTCTTGGATGAGTAAGAGGAAGTGGGAATTTTGGGAATGGAAATCAGTAGAAAGAATGAATAATTGGTATGTATGATGTAGAAACATTTGAGGTTGATTACTGTTTGAAGTTTGGAAAGTAATAGTGTGAATTGCATATAAAGAATTTCAATAAGCTAAATAAAGAAGAAAATTGTTGTCTCCCAATATATAGTCAAATTAAAAGTAATTATTGGCTTTCGCTATTTTGTTGTATTTGTAGGGTGGCCAAGTTCCATGCATAAATCAGATCATTGTAAAAGTAATTTTGTAAAAAGATTGCCTACTTTGAGTTTTGATTTATTTTTTTATCATTGAGATCGTAAAAGCACTGAGTTTGTATTTTGTAAAATTTCACTTTAACAACATTTAAAGGGTAAAACATTCGAGTTTCTTTATGTTTACATTAGGTTAAATTATTGAAATTCTAGAGAGAAACAAATAAATGAATAAATGTAATGGTTAAGACGTAGAAAACTAAATGAAATTTGGTGCATCTACGTTGTTTTCCATTAGAGAATGATATTTTCTTCTTTTTACTATTCTTTTTTGCTAGTGGGACAACAAAACACTAAGCCATTAAAAGAAAATCAGAGAGTTTAATTCATATAAAATATGACCATTTGGAATTGTTTTCTTCAATAGCCTTGTATGAAAACTTAAGCTGAAATAGAAAACAAAATTGACATCCAACCATGGTTGCTGTGACAATTTTGTTAGTATCTTTTAAGAGTTGTACTTGTAAATAAACAGGCTTCAAAAGAAAGTAATTAAATATGGTATGATTTGATGTCATTATATGTTAATTAGGATATGCATACCCCATTGCATGACTAATTAAATATGTGTAGTGATTGTTTAGGTTTTGTTGATGCAATGTTTGTTGGCAGGAAATTTTGGTACTTGTCTTTGGAATACATTACTTGAAATTATATGTTCTTTGAATTAGTATAACATATTGTAGTTTGGTAACATTTTAATTTTTGTTATTTTATGGTGATGTAGTAAAAACACATAGATACTTCGAATATTATTATGAAGAAAGATGTTTGAATGTAAAGTGTTTTTTGTTTAAAAATGATTTGATGAAGTGATGTATTTGACATCTTCAATTACTTACTCTGATATATAGGTTTATCTACGAAATTTGTGCAAGACCAATTTTTTGACACATGTGAACACATTATTAATAGATGGACAAAAGCAATGTATAGAGTCAACTCTTTTTGCATGGCTATTGTCCTTTGTTGTGGAGGTGAAAATGAGTAGGACATTACTTTCGAAATTGTGTAGTAGGCGGTTACAGAGGAGGAGCGGATTTCAAGTTAGGTTTGTGTTTATTCCATTTATAAAGTTAGACGTTTGCTTAGGTTTGAGGGCTATCATTCATGGAGAAATGTTTCAGTGGTTTACGAAGTTGATTGTTATACTAGGAGATTGCTTGATTCAATTGATTTCAATGTACAAAATGATTATGAAGAAGTTCAAAAATGTATAAAAGACAACGAAGTTGTCGATGTTTGCATATTATACATACCACTAGGGTTGACCGAGTTTTTCTTCCCAAATAGATTTGGAAAAGTTCATGTTGGGTTATTTGAACTATTACATGATTTATCATGTATTCAAAGTATAACTGAGAGAGTATTATTTATGAGTATTTATTTTCTAGTTTACACTAGTGTAGTAAGGGGAAACGACAATCGTTGTTTTCGCCCTTTGGCCGCGGTTCCCTAACCGCGGCATATTTAGCTGTGGTAAAAAGTCTGGGACTTTATGCCGCGGTTGTAACCGGGGTACAAAGTCTGGATAATAGACCGCGGTTCCTATCACACCCGTGGCCTAAACCTGTGTTTTTTTTTAAAAAAAAAAATCCAAAATCCTAGCATTATATGCCGCGGTTGGAACCGCGGTAAAAAGGCAGGAATAGACCGCGGTTCGTACCACAACCGCGAGCACAAGTCTAATTTAAAAAAAAAATTAAATAACAACGTGGAACTTTCTACCGCGGTTGTGGTAACAACTGCGACATATACTCTACTTTCTACCGCGGTTGTGGTAACAACCACGGCATATTCCCCTGCTTTTTTTTTTTTTAAATAACATGTCTGTTTTTGTGATATTCAATACTACAAAAACAGACCTGCAAATCAAAACATGTATACAGATTCAATTTCAACAGATCAAACACATGTTCAAATGTATTTCAACATCACATAAGTACAAAGTCTAATAAAATACAATCTAATCAAATGCAATGTTTAAATCTAGTAACTAAGAACTATTATATAATCTAACTATAAACTTTGCAACAACTTTCCTGATGAATGATAGTGGCTTCTCAGGAACTGGTGTAGTAGTCTTGAACCTCTGCACAAGACAATTGATATTAATTAGTGTATATGAATTCTAACTTTTTGAAAAAATCAAAATTTGTTAAAGTTAAATGTTACCGTTTCCCAGCCTCTTGTGATATGGGAACGAACAATGTGGGCCATCCAATACATTACATAATAACCACACTCATATGACCCATTTTGTCTATTACACTACAATATATGATCACAGTTGTAAATAGTTAGTGAATAACATTAAAATGAAACAACTATAAGAAAGTATGGCTTTAGCATATGTCAAACCTTGAGAGAAATCCAAGCAATCTTTCTACTGTTAGTAATTGATCTCCCAACAATCATCATACTTGCTGGTATAGAACTATATATAAAAAAAGGTTTTAGCATTCATTTATATAACAAAGAAAGTCCAAACATTGAGGTTCTTACCAATCAATTGCTTGTCTGAGTTGTGTGGGAGGAGGCCTGTGGAATGAGCAGAACCACAAAGCATAGTTCTCTTGCATAGACATAACAAGAAGCTGCCAATGGCGCCTGAAATTCATAATAACTTAACTATTATATATTAAAATCACATATGGAACTTTATTATGTTAACAAAGTTCACTTACCCGGATATATAAAGCAAAAAGTATATTTTCTTGCCGCTTGCAAAACTTCTCATCAGATTTGCGTTGATCATATCAAAATCATTTGATTCATGAATGGATTGGGGATCAATGAATCCATAATCATCAGAACGCCCCAACTTGTTACTGACCCCAAACATATACCTGAAACCAAAAATTAACTTTGATATAAGGATACTTCATACATAAATCAATTTTATATATAAATAATTGCTCATAGACTTACATCATTCATAGCTGAATAATTGAAATATTCAACTCTTCTGTTCCCGACGCAAGCTCTCTGACATCTTGGCTATGAAGGTATATTGGGACCTCAAAGCCTGTCCCAAATACATTAGCATCATACTCAACCTCCAAAGGCTTATCTTCAAGGATGTCAGCAAGTAGATGCAATGAAGCAAGAGGATCATCCTTAGATAGAGGAATCTTGTCCTGTGCTTGCGTCTGTTGTTACATGAAAAAATAAGATAAGTTTTGACATCAATAACCTTTAAAATTGAGAAGTGTAAAGAAGAATTTCATACCAGGGGGTCAGAAACTGAACCAACCAAATGTTTAGGCCAAGCGATAAATGACTTGAATGCTTCTTCCACAGTGAAAATCTCATCTGTGGCCAGAGGAACTGAGGCATCTGGTATGATGATTTCGTCCACTGAGAAACCTTCACCTCATCCTCTGATAGCTGCATACCATGAACAACAGTCGCTGACTTAAACTGTGTTCCACGAGCTACCAGGACCATCTCAGTATCGTCTAAAATATATAGCAGACATGGACTAGCATCGTCCATGTCATCCCCTGGGACGACTGATGCGGAACAACTTCCTTTCCCGCTTCTCCCTGTCAGAATAAATGTTAGATTATACAAAAGTTAAAAATAATTGCACATAAATGTTTATTAAGTTTACCTGTGGGAGACACAACATGTTCCTGTTCCTGTACAGGAGGTGGCACCGGGTGCATGCCATAGGTCTCAAACCGCTGCTCAAACATGGAGCTGAACTCACTGTACAGTTCAGCCCTAAGCTCTGATCTAAGCTTGTTTGTGATCTCGGCCGTAAGGTCCGCTCGGACCTTTTTTGTGATCTCTTGTGTCATCCTTTCTCTTTGTGCTTCGTTGTATGCATATGAAGGTTGACGAGAAGAGCTCCCAAAATAATCCTTAATTCCTACTCCAAGACCTACAGCACGTACACGTCCAGGGTGCTCAGGTCGTCCAATCGCAGTAGCAAGAATATCCTGGCAACCCTCTGGAGTGAATTGACCTGGGGAGCTCTGCTCAACCAAGGAATCCTGTAACATTACAAAACATCATTATTCTTTAAAAAGTTCAATATAGTATGAATAATTACAATTATTATTATTTTAGGAATAATGATAACTTACAATTCTTTCGGAAATTTCCCGTGCAGTGTTGGAAGATTAGGCGCCCGATGGTCTCATACGAGCCAACTTCCATTTTTCATGTCTAGAAGGTGGAGATGGAGGCTAAGGGGGGCTACCACCCTGAGATGGTGGTCTAACATCTGCCTTTTGCTTGAGGATTTTCTCCTCAAGCTTCCTATACCCACCACAAGATAATAGGTGAGGGTTTTTGTTATGAGCACTTGTTTCTTGTGCTTTGCTTCTAATTGCCTGTCACATACACATTAATTAATTAGTTCATATGATATATATTTGTTAATGAGGAATTGAATAATATCAACTACACTAACCTGTCATTCCTCTGTCATCTGACTCTCTTTAAAAAGCCGCCAAGTCTCCTCATCAATGGACTTATATGTACTACATGGAGACTTATGTTTAAGGTGTCCAAAGATATATCTTGATGTCAACTTACTTTTAAAGTTTCTAAAGTTTTTAGCAACAGTTGACAAACACTTATTTCTAAGTGTTGCGACATTTGGAATGTCAAATGTCAGCTGAAATAAACATATTAAAGTTGTATCAGTACAAAATTATCAATATAAACAAATTTTAATTCAAATGATATTAACTAACTTACCAATATATTGTTCCATATAATGTTCCAATCAACCTCGGACACATGATCAAAAGATTGAGTGAAAATACTAATCCTATCACGTGCCACTACTCCAAGGTATGATCGGAAATCATCTGCATAGGGGCCAACTGCCACACCCGTGATCACGTTCACATTCACTGGAGTTCTTTCACCACTATTCTTTCTCATCAAAAGTTGTTTCATCCTGGTGGGTCCTCTAGTGGATCTGGTAGGGGGAGCCTCATCCCCTGAAGAATGTGGATGATCAGCCATATATCTGTCAAAATAAATAGCAACATGAAATATTAATAAAAGACTTATGTAATATCATATAATTTAACAAAACATGTAATAGTAATCGTATGAAATATATAAAAGGAAAACTTATGTGATATTAATAAAATACTTATACAGAAATTGAAAATTCATACATAAAGATATGAATTCATCATATTTATATTCCCTCATCATGGTCTGACTGAATTGCATGTACATCGTCAACAACTAGAGATTGGTCATCCAAATTTGTTGTAGTTTGCAATGAATGGTTGTCAGCAATATGAATATTAATCAGATTCTCTTCGTTAACTTCAATTTGTTTTTTGCCTTGAAGAGCGACATACCAATGGTCAGACGCAGGATCTTTGACATAAAACACCTGAGATGCTTGATGAACCATGATAAACGGTTCGTCTCGGTAACCCACCTTTCGAAAATCAACCAGTGTCATACCTGATTCATCTATTTTCATACCACTCTTATTGTCAAACCACTTACATTTGAA
Source organism: Vigna mungo (assembly GCA_036885675.1). Taxonomy (NCBI): domain Eukaryota; kingdom Viridiplantae; phylum Streptophyta; class Magnoliopsida; order Fabales; family Fabaceae; genus Vigna; species Vigna mungo. The sequence goes on from CP144699.1 coordinate 32,108,880, forward strand.
CAATGGAACAAAAAACTTGGTGTAATCAACCTCCCATATCTCTTTTATTATACCATAATATCTCATTGATCCAAGTACAAGAGATTGATCTTTTGATGTGGAAAATTGAAGCGACTCAGCTTCTAAACTAACTCCACTATTTTGTACTGTGCTTTTATCATCCAAAGTCTTCGTATAGAATGTGCAATTATTGACTTCATAACATGTACAACACACGACATCAAACTTCAAACCATTTGCAAGCCACAATAAAGTTTGAGAAGAATGTGGCTCTTTGTCAATTTCAGATTTGAACCAAGACATAAATATTTTGTTATGCTCCATCAACTGTCATTTCTCTGATTGTCTTGGATTTTTATTCTTAACAATGGCTTTGTGTGTTTCCAAAAAAGGGATCACCTCATCTGTGTTGTTCAATATATAAAGATGCGCTTGCAACAATTCATCGCGATCTTTTGTCACCACATTCACACCTCGGATGCTTTTACTTGTAGAAAATTTATTCAACCATGATATGCGAGGAACTCCTATTGGATTCGTTGATGTCATGTAATCTGAACAAAACTCGATACTTTCTTCAGCAATATACCTTTCAATCATCGAACCTTCAGGACGATATGAATTTTTAACGTATCCTTTCAAAATCTTCATATAACGCTCAATAGGATACATCCATCTTAAGTAAACCGGTCCACACAACTTAATTTCTCTAACCAAATGAACAAGTAAATGTACCATGATGTCAAAAAAAGATGGAGGGAAAAACATCTCTAGTTGACACAATATGATAACAATCTCGCCTTGAAGTTCATCTAACTTTGTAGGATCGATGACTTTACTACATATTGACGAGAAAAATGAACACAACCTGTTTATGGTTTGCCTAACATTTTTGGGCAAAATTCCACGAATAGCCATCGGTAACAACTGTTGCATTAAGACGTGACAATCGTGAGACTTCATGCCAACAAGCTTTAAGTCTTGCAGTGACACTAAACTCTTCATATTTGAAGAGTATCCTTGTGGTACTTTGATACTCTTTAAACAAAGACAAAAACTTATCTTCTCTTGTCTAGACATTGTGTAACATGCAGCGGCAAATAAGTACGTTTACCAATCTCCTTGGGTGTCAACTCTTCTCGGTTATTCATGTCAACCAAATCCAAACGAGCATTCACTTCATCTTTTGTCTTTCCCTGAATGTTGACTAGTGTACCAATGAAGCTATCACATACATTCTTTTCTACATGCATCACATCTATGCAATGTCGAACATCTAACTTTGACCAATATGGAAGATCAAAGAATATTGATTTCTTCTTCCAAGGGGTCGTTACAGATGACTTCTTGGATGTTTTCCCAAATACATGATGTATTTTATTAACTTTTTCAAGAACTTGAAGGCCAATAAGTGGATTTGGTGCTTCGTCCCTCTCTTGATCTCCATTGAATGCTTTTTTTAACCTTCGATATGGATGATTACGTTTTAGAAATCTCCGATGACGTAAATACACCGTCTTTCTTCCATGTTTCAGTTGATGAGCTGCAGTGTTTTCTTCACAGATAGGACATGCTTTATGACCCTTGACATTGTATCCTGACAAATTACCATAAGCTGGAAAGTCATTAATGGTGCAAAATAACATTGCACGCATCAGAGAAGTCTCAGAAGCGAATGCATCAAATATTTCAACCCCATCAACCCACAACAACTTCAAGTCTTCAACTAGTGGGCTTAGATAAACATCTATGTCATTTCCAGGCTGCTTTGGACCAGATATCATCATAGACAACATCATGTACTTTCTCTTCATGCACAATGCAGGAGATAAGTTGTAAATTATCAATATAACTGGCCAACAACTGTGATTGATACTCATATTACCAAATGGGTTCATTCCATCAGTGGCTAAACCAAGCCTAAGATTTTTACACTCTTTACCAAATTCAGGGAATTGTTGATCAATATTTTTCCATTGCTTTGAATCAGCTGGATGACGAAGCAGCTCGTCAATTTTTCTCTCATCTGCATGTCATCTAAGGTTTTTAGCATCTTTGGGATTCGCAAACAAACGCTTAAGTCTGGGCACTATTGGAAGGTACCAAACTACCTTCAAAGCAGATCCATTTTTTTCTATCTGACCATTATCTTCACTATTGTTTTTTGACTTGTATCGTGATAACCCACATTTTGGACACTTTGTCAAAAATTCAAACTCTTTCCTATATAAAATGCAGTCATTCGGACAAACATGTATCCTTTTATACTCCATACCCATTGGACAAAGAATTTTCTTCGCATCATAATTACGAGTAGGTAGTGTATTTCCATCTGGCAGCATTTCATTCAACAACGTCAACAATTCTGTAAAACTCTTATCAGTCCATCCATTGCTCACCTTCAAATTCATGAGCCTTAACACAGCTGACAAACGTGTGAACTTAGTTGAACCGAAATACAAAGGTGTTTCCGCATCAGTCGACATCGTCTCATACACATGAGCTTTGGCAAAATTTTCTGCGCCAACATCGCGGATCATGTCCTCTAATTTGTCTTCATCCAGTCGATCTTCTTCCATGGTGGAATCAGTAACATTTTCAGTTTGCGAGTCAGTCGGAAAGTGCATTTCTTCGCCGTGCCATATCCATGTTGTATAGCATCTTAGGAAACCATCACAGATAAGATGTTCTCTAATTTGAGTTGCGTTCAACTTTCTCCCATTCAAATAGTTCACACAAGGACATCTAAATTTCACTTCATCGTCACTTATCCCCTCATTACGTTGCGCAAATTGTATAAATTCCTCTACACCTCTCTCGTACTCAACACTAATACGTGGTAAATTAATCCAATTTCGATCCATTCCTAAATATTACACAAAAAGATAAGCTACTGGAAATCAAACTTGCAATTTCATACATATCATTGAAACTCAGTGATTACTCAAAATATTATAAGGTTTATAAATTCTATTAAAGATTAAATTCTAATAATTCTAATACTAATTGTTATTATGCAAATACTAATAATTCTAATTTTTTTGTCTAAATTTTCTATGTCTACATTACCAAAACTATAGCAATTGTTATTATGCAAAAACTAAAGAAGAAATCATGTTAAGAATGCAAAAGGGCATAAATACCTGGAATAGGGGCGGCGAAAAAGCTTAGTGCGACAGAGAGGAATGGCAGCGGAGAGGAATGACAGGCGTTTCGAACTATTTTGATTGGTTAAAACTGTTCCTTAACGTCAAAAATGGCAAATGCACCGAACAATTTTGAGTTTAAACGCTGCAAAAACGATTAAAATGAGATGGGTGGTCGGTGGGAGGAAGAAAACTGTGAAACTTTGCGTCTGCGCGACGAAGAAGACGATACTTTTTTCTTTTTTAAACCTGAAAGGGGAATCTACCGCAGTTCAAAATATAACCGCGATATAATAGGGAAATATGTCGCGGTTTCACCCTTAACCGCGGCCTATACTCAATGAAAAAATAAAACAAAATGGCATTTTTGAAATTGTTTTAACCTATATGTCGCGGTTCACCGCCCAACCGCGGTCTATTCCCTCAAATATTTAAAATTTATTCAGATCAGGGAATACGCCGCGGTTCTCAGGGCAATCGCGGCCTTTTCCCTGACGTTCTGAATCCCCCAACTGCCTTTTGGGGAATGTCAGAAGGTAGTAGGGGAATAGGCCGCGGTTCTGTAGGTCGCGGTTCCCCACAGAACCGCAGCCTATTCCCCCTGCTATTTATTGTTTTTCTGACGTGGCGTCAAAGTTAGAAAGTTGACTGGTGTATAGGCCGCGATTCTCCTCTGAACCGCGGCCTATAAGTTTGAATTATTTTCAAAAATGCCACCACGCACCATTATGTTGCGGTTTTTGGTGAACCGTGGCATAATGTGCGCTGTAAAAAGCTAAAATTTTACTAGTGTTATGTGATGCTTCCTTTTATGTAAGGAAGAAACAAAAAATATCACATTGTCATATTGTTGGTTGTGTATTCGCATTGTAGGTATATTTTGATGTTCCTTACATAATTTATTGACCATAATTATCTCAAGCAATGGAAATAGATATTTGTTGGTTTTGTATATGCTATCCATCGAGAAAAAAAATGCATTCAACAATTTTACTACATCAGGATGTGTCCAAAAGAGGTCACTTACCACCTCAGATTCGTCGATACATATACTCTAGTGGATGCATTTGTCACGTTCTAACATCATCATCAACTATTGTAACTTAGTTCTCAAACCTTTCAATGGTCGTTTGTAAGTGTATCTTACTTTATATACTTGTTTGATTGTTGTTACATTACACTCGTAATTTTCTTTGAGAGTAAGGGGAATGTTTGTAGGCTTCACTTGATTCTTAGTCATATCAACAAACAATGATTATTCAATGGATTTTAACTTCCCAACAAAAGGGTAACCAACTAAAATTTGTGTCATATCATGGTTATATATGATCCACACATTCCCTTTAATACCCATTCTTCTACATTAGAAATTAGTTTGTCTCTCAATTTAAAAGGACACACATTTTCTTGTACCGAATATACTAGCATGAACATCATATTTGTATTTCCTATACTTTTCACTTATTTTACATCCTAACAATATAAACACCTTTTCTTTCAAGTTGACCATTAGTTTTATCAGATTTTATAATGACAACAACAAAACTAAGATCAAAAGCAATCCCTTCAACCCACTCAATTAACTCATTAGTTGTAAAGATATTTGTGTAATCTCCTTCCCACATTTTATTTATAAAAGAATATAAATTTAACATAAAGTTGAAATTTACTTATAAATCTATCAAACTTAAATGACAACATACCATCTTAAACTATAACTACATATAACATAATATTACCATTGAATACTTTATTTCTTCAATAATAATAATAATAATTGAAGATTAAGAAATTATTAAAATAAAACAAATTAAAAAAAATAAAAACAAAAAGGATTAAAAAAAATCAAAATTAATATCAAATTTTAAAATCTGAAAAAAACATATTGATCGGATTTCAAAATCCAGAAAAAAAAATCACTAGAAAAATATGGTGAATTTCTTAAATTAGATTTTGAAATCTCATATACAAGGTATCGTAAAAATATAAAATTTTAAACGAAATAAAAGTTAAAATTTTAAATGAAACTTAACTAACAAAAACGAATAATACGTCTATTTGAAAGATGAACCAAAATGAAAATAAACTAGATGAGATGAAGACAAAACAAAGTAAGATTAAAGAGAAGTTACTGCCGTTAAAAGAAAAAAAAAGCTAAAAAAGATTAGAGATGAAAAAAAACACATTAAAAAATAACTTGGAAGTGTATGATCATTTAATAAATATAGATTAAGCCGCACCAAATATGTTTGATAAAGAATAATTACTATTTACCCAATTTATTTTATATTTTATATATATATTTCAAAAGTTAAATATGTCATGATAATAAATTTGGAAATGCAATAAGAAAACTTAAAGGTACAGGTAGAAAGACCCAATGGGTAAAGCCTAGTGGGCTTCGATCCAAGCCCTGCTTTATTTGGTTTCAACACTACTAATTTTGTGTGTGATAAGCTATTTAAAAAAATAATAATAATTAGATACCAGTTTACAAATAGATACAAGTCATCAAGTTAAGATACTCACTTTGATTTCTATCTTCTATTAAATTAATTTGAACAACTCTTATAATTTGACGCCATATTTATATATAAGTTTTTCTTAATCAACTTACACTTTTTATTCATATTTCATTTTCTTAAAAAATTACCGCCGTATCAGTTATCTTAATTTTAATATAATCATAACAATTATGTAAACACGATTAAACGTCTACAAATTTTAAATTATGCATATTTGACTAAATTTACTTTAAATTTAAGATACTTTCAATTAAAATTGCATTATTGATCACCAGTCTTTTGTATTTTTTGAAAAATCGTTTTAACTAAACATATAAGTATGAAATAATATCGAATTTATTATTATTATTTAGGATTAAATATGCTTTTTAGTTCTTAAAGTTTTACTGACTTTTATTTCCTATCTGTTTGCTAAAAGATTTGAGAAAGTTGCATTTTAAATTTTAAATGTTTTCGTGGAAAGAGTTTGTTGGAATTTTTTTCTAGAGGGATTAGTCCAAGGTTAAAAGTTGAAGTTCTTTACAGGATACCAAGTGAGCTACATATAATTGGAGGAAAAGTGGAAATTAGATGACATACTAATGGAGAATGTGGAAAGTCTGCATTTGAAGTACCTTAAGCATTTAAAAGTCAACATAAAAAACTTGGGAACATTTGTTTATAAGCTGAAATATGTAGAAATTATACAAATCTCAAACTGTAGAAATGGCCATCGTCACCAAAGAAAACACCAAAAATTCAAAACCGATAAACACCACTGCAACTCCCAAGCTCAAATGGAAGAAAATCTTCTTTCACACTAAAACCAAACCCAAAATCCAAAACCCCCCCCCCCCCCCCCCCCCCCCATGATCCTCTGCCCCGTTTCCCGTTCCCTCATGTTCGACCGCGTCATCGTCTCCTCCGGCCACTCCTTCGAACGCTCCTCCGTCGAAGCCTGTAAAAATCTCAACTTTACACCACAACTCCCCGACGGCACTACCCCCGATTTCTCCACCCTCATCCCCAACCTCGCCCTTAAATCCGCCATCCTCAAGTGGTGCCACAACACCCACACACCCCCTCCTCTCCCCCACAACAACCTCGTGCAACAAACTCAATCTCCCCTGACACGAAACTAGTACAACAGACCTCGATTTCCCTAAATACCCCCAACTTAAACCTCGATCTCCCCGAACGTCATTACCATAGAAGAAAAGCTCTCGGACAGAGATCCGATCCTGGATTCCCTGGAAGAAAACCCACCCTCGAGTAACCTCCACCGCCACACCAAACACACATTTTTTACTTAATCTCATTCTAAATATTAAAAAAACAACGTGGCAGATAGAGAAGTCTGACGTTAGCAAAAGGCGTGGCATCATCGTTTGTCAGAGTTAATTCCGTCCATTTTTAGGGACTAAAAATACATGTTTTCATATTAAGAGGATGAAATGCCATCAATATTTGATGCATGGACTAAAACAAAAAATCAGTAAAACTTCAGGGACGAAAAACATATTTAACCCTATTATTTATTGTCACACCCCATTAATTTCCCTTTTAAGTGGGGGACACGTGTCGCACCCTTCTAGCTTTCCCATGATAGTGGGAGACAAACTGTCAGCTTCATTTAATTCCTCATCCATTGGAAACTGTGCGGCAGGGAAGGTGGGAGTTGAAAAAAGTGGAATCCAAGTGTCGCCGAGAGGGAATGTGAGCTTTCAGAAAGTGGAGTACAGAGGAGTACAAGTGGCAGCTTGAGAATGGACCGATCGGTCTTGGCGGTGGTATTTAAGCCGAGATTTCAAATTTCCAGCCACTTCTCAGCATGTACCTCTTCATCTTCAACCTTCAGCAAACTTAATTCTCCTCCTTCTCTCTAAAACGCCAACAACTTCTCTCTAAGATTTCTCACCCTATTCCTTCTCTGATCACCAAACCCTTTTTAGATAAAATCTTCCCGGTGACAAGATCTTTCATTTGCACTGATCAGTTTTCCATTTGAACCGGTAAGATCAAATCTTCTCTATTATTGAGGTTTCTTCGTCTTCCTTACATGCAAGTACCTCTTCAGCTTGCATGTGTTCATTAATTCTCTCTTTAAATTCACTTTTGTGTATTTGATGCAATTGTGGACGCTTTCACCGAATCAGACCTTGGAGAGAAAACCATAAGAGTAGTTGCCGTAAAAGAACTTAGAAGCCTAGCTAGAATTTGAGGTAAGGTAAGCTTAGAAATTAAATTATGATTTCTGCACTTTGAATGTGGTATGCTGGAATGATTTTACATGTATGAATTGTTTGATTTTGTGATACTGCATGTGTGTTGGAATGTATGAATGATTGAAAAATAGATATAGGGTTAAGTTGATAACTTAGTAAAATTCTGAAACTGTGACCGAGGGTCATTAGGACCGTTCGGTTTTCCCCCAGTATGTTCGGTCTTGGCTGAATCCTCTTATGTAAGGAGTTAGTTGAGGACCGTTCGGTTTTATAAAAGCTTGTATTGATTATCCTATTATTTTGCTTAGTCTAGCCATTCCAAACAAGTTAAGAAAGATTTACTCTCAGTTTTAACGTATATAATCATCTGTTTGAGAACGTTCGGTCATACATTGAGCGATCGGTCTTGTAAAGTGCTCGGTCTTAGACTAGCACTTAGTCTTTGAACTTTCTCAGTTTTATGATAATTCTCTTTCATTGATGAGCGTTCAGTCTTATATTGATAATACTCATTGTTGAGCGTTCAGTCTTAGAAGATACTCAGTCATAGACTAATATTTCTACAATTTAAAGTACTTGGTCATACATTGAGTACTCGGTTTTGAAGTGATCGATCATAGATTATCATTTCGGTCATGTAAGTGCTCGGTCTTAGACTAGTACTTCAACTTTGACGTACTCGGTCTTATGTTAAGTCTCTTTCCTTGAAGAGCATTCCGTCTCATATTGATAATATTTATTGTTGAGTGCTCAGTCTTGAAGTGCTTGGTCATAAACTGAGCGTTCAGCCTTATGAGATACTCGGTCATAGACTAGTATTTCTACAATTTAAAGTACTTGGTCATACATTGAGTACTCGGTCTTGAAAGTGCTCGGTCATAGACTGGCATCTTAGTCATTTTAGTGCTCAGTCTTATACTAGCACTTGATCCTTAAAGTACTCGGTGTATAATATTATTTATTTGGAATAGTGTTCGGTCTTACACTGACACTTGTTTTCCCTAAAGAGTGTTCGGTCTTGTACTGACACTCGGTCTATTGAAGAGAACTCTTTTATTCTAAAGTTATTCAGTCTAACCTATATAGTACTCGGTTCCTTTCAGTGGTTGATCGTTCGGTCACTTCCTAAAGTATTCTTTGATAAACAATTTTCTTTCTTAGTACTTGACCGTTCGATCATATCCTTAAAATGATACTTTGTTTTAAAAGTGATGATGGGTATTCGGTTAGATTCAGTCATATGGTTATGTAAGAGAATTCCAAAGGAGGAATGTCTCATGATGGATGATTATTGGTAAAGTATGAACGTGGTCAGACTCTGCTGTCGTTTTGATCCTGATATTCTGTGATTTCGCCTTCTCATGTACAGGAGGGAAATTCATGCGTGAGAATGGCAGGATGTCCGCGATCATAAGACCAGATGATCTTTTTAGGACTAACATCGGGTGGCAGCTGATGAGTTATGTCAGCTACTACATCACACCGGGTGCTAGAAACGTCGAGCTACATGGTTCATACAGTTCGGACAGTGTTGAAAGTGGTTGGTCTTGAGTATTTATACGTTCAGTTTATATTGTTATATAGGTATGATGATTGTGTGATTATAAATGTTGTTTTCGGTTTTCATGTTTAAATGTATGTTGGGATTGATTAATTAAATTGCATAAGCTTACCCTTATTTTCTATCATGTTTATGTTGTCGTTTGGTATTTGGTCGTTCGGTCGTTCTCTTCACTGCAATGATCATCCTTTGGATGTGAGCAGAAGGTGTTATTGAAGACTCAGTGGAAGAAGCCTTGCAGACAGCTCAACCCGAAGACAGCCGTCTAGTCAATAGGTTTAGATAGATTTAATTACCTGTATTACCGTTCAGTATAGATCCTTTTATAGAACCGATCGATCTTAAGCTAGAACCTTGACCGATCAGTCTAATTTGTGTACATTCCTTTATGCTTGCTGTTCTTGTACAATTTTAATATTCATATGAAATTTCATGTTCCTTTTCTTTACTCGCTCCTTCTCAACTGTTTTTTATTATTGTTTACGTTAGCTCCTACAATAAATTATAGTTTCAATATATTTATTGGGATGTTAAATTTATAATTAGTTATTTTAAATAAAATTTAAGTTAAATCTTGTGCATTACTTGTCATTTATGTTTCAGAATTAATTTGGAGTTTGTAAACCTACATGTACTAGCAATGCTAATTTTAATCTTTGGATAATTAATAGCATGACAAATACCATTTTGATTTTAAATTCCCAAAATTCAATTGATTTGGGTTGATGTTTCTTCTTTTCTTAACCTACCCAAAGAAAAATATATAATTTATACAGAACAGCCTTACATTATAGTATATTTCTTCAACTACTCCTTCAGTTCACACTGGCATCCCTTGATTTAGGTGGCAAATTCAATTATCTTAATTTATTACGTTATGATGATGAGGAAGTCAAAAGGGGCATAGTTTGACCTAGATTCATAGGATGTGCTATTGAAAAACATTGAAATGATCCTGTGGACACAAGGATTTATTTCTCAAATCATCATTACCGTTATTATCTGATAATTATGTGAGAGTTAAATTAGCTAGCAGAATGGATTATTGGGCAAGTCCTTTCAGGAAGGAGCTTATTTGCTTCAGCATTGAGCATTGTCATTGTATATAAAAAGTAATCCAAAACCATGAGGATCAGAGACAGATCTTTAATGTCCCAGCAATTATATATATATATATATACACACACACATGGACATCCTTCGATTACAAGCTGAGAGACAGATGTATATAGTACTGTCCTAATATTCTTACTTTTGTAAACTTGATGAAGATGGCACATAAATAGGTGAGTCCTCCATGCAAATGGGAGGGCCACCACTGGGTTTCATGCTATCATTGCTCAATGCTCATAGATCATGCATGCTATGCTATAAAATATATTGTTGATTGTAACAGAAGGCTCGTTCCATCTTCTACCAGGACTACATATTCTGTCACTCACAAACTCTGAATCATTTCAATTACTTATCCCTGTCATAATAAAACAACACTATTATTTTTTTTCTTATTCTTATTGTTAATTAGAGCTTACAATTAAAATATTTGGACAACAAGTACTGTACAGATTACTTAATTATCTATTGTTTCCATAAGGATTTGCAGGACTGGGTGTGCTCATAAATATTCAGTGTTTGTTTATGAGTTTATTACAATTGAGCACTCTGAATCTAATAGAACATATCTAGCTTTTGACCCTGATCTTGAATTTATAAGTCGTCTCATGGATTCTAAACTAGCATAGATCCAATAAAATAAAAACAAATTTACCTTTAGATTCGGTTAGTTGCTCGGTTATTAATTATGAATATTTTGTGAATCATTTTATTATTATTTGCTAGATTATTAGTCTGATTAAATTATTAGTCTGTGACGCAATGGTCTTGTTACAGTCCAATACGAGTCTCTCAATCTTTGGTCCAGTTACGACCCTATATAGATATAATATTATACAGGAGCAATCAACTCTTTCTTTCTACCACTCGGTCCAGATCACTTTCCATACACGTATGATGATTTCCTCTTAATAGAGCTATCAAAATGGGTAATCCTGTCCGGCCCACCACGGGTTGGTCACTTAGTGAGCCAATCCAACCCGACTCATTTATTAGTGAACCAGAAAAATTCGAACCCGGTCCAACCCACCACGGGTTGGTGGATAAATGGGTTGGCTCACTTAATTACAATTTTTTTAAAATAAAAAAATTACAAACTTTTTATAATTCAAATCTAAACAAATCTCACACTCCCAAATTTCACTCTCAACATAGTTTAATTAATTTTGAAAATAGGAAACTTAAATAATTTTTTCAAGCAAAAAACAAATAATAAATATCTTTTTATAAAACTAAAATTAAATTTTAATAAAATAAAATTATGTAGGTGGGTTGGTGGGCCAACCCGGCCCACCACGGGTTCAACCCACATGAGTCAGGTTTAAATGAGTCAGGTTGAAATCTGACCCGCATAAAAAAATACAATTTTTTCAAACCCAATCCAACCTGAATCCGTAGTGAGCTAGATTGACAGTGAAATACAATATTAACAATTTTATGAAATTGAAGAAACTAAGAGAAGTGAAATGATATTGTTTTGGAACTCGTGTTCTTGTTCTTCCTTGTTTATTAAGCAAATATTTGTGAAGATTGAACTGGGCCAAGGATTCATTAATCTACAGGTCCAATTGGACTCTTTGAAAGAAAGGACAAAAAATCAAGTTAAGAAAAAGTAAAATGTATGGAAATGGAGCTGAGATTTTTTAGTGGCTGGGGCAGCTATAGGTGTTGTTATGTTCATAGGGTTTTTCAACCCAAATTTGGGAACACAATGATGAAAATTTGGGACATCAAAATGATAATCATGGACTTGGCTTTTGCTCTCGCACATGATGCTAGTGAGAAAGGTTTCGTTAGTGCGCATAATTCAAGTTGGAACTTCCGACCATCAATCATCAAATTATAACACACAATCAATGAGACCTATACATCTCAGAACAACTACATTCCACCATAGTTTTAGGACGGTACATTTGTTTATTATTTTTAAGTTAAATACATTCACAATATAATCTTTTCTAGAATACCAGGTAAAATTATTCTGATTTTTATAATAATTATCCTACAATTATATTTAAGGGATTGAATTTTTCAAATTTCAGTTCCAATCTTGATCCAAAAACTATTTTAATCTGTCGAAAACCCAACTTTTCAACAACTACCAAAAACCGTCTAATAACTTCTCGTTGACAAGAGATTGCTTTTGTATGCGGCTAAGGGAGGATTTGGTTATATAGAAAAGTAGTCATATGACTCTTTTAAGGATTCTTCTCCACTGCTGACAACTTCCTCTATGATCATAGGAAGAATAAAAAATAAAAAATAAAGTGAAAGAACAGACGATGAAAAAGTAAGATGTGACAAAATAAAGAAAAACTTATTGTAACAGCTAAAATGGTGAAAAAAATCCTTTAAAAATAAGGGGAATGTATTTCATGTAAAATGACACTTTTTTCTTCTAAAACATTACTTCCTAGGATCACTCGTAGGGCAAAACTAAGTGGTTGTAAAAATTTGGTCTCAATAAAATGGTCTTAAAAGCTTTCCCTTTAATAAAATTATCATAATTAGTTAATTTCCTAAAACTCATTCATCCTTAAAATGGAGAACTACATATTCAAAATAAATAACTACTAATATTTTGAGTATGATGATTTATACATTAATCCACCTTCGAACTTTTTAGATGTAGAGTTTATTTTATTGATTACCGATATTCAAATTGAATATAATAATTTGAAATTTAGTAATTCAATAATTAGGTTAAACTTAAAACAAAAAATTACTAATAAATTTTATTTAATAAATTGAATATATCTTTTTTTTAATATCAAAACTTAAAAAACTATAAATGTATATTAATAACAAAACAAATGTTTACTTACTTATTTATTATTATTATTATTATTATTATTATTATTATTATTATTATCGCTTTAAATTCTTATTAACTTGTAGCATATACAAAGCTTGGTGAATTAATATTTTTCATAACTCACGTGAAACCCATTATTAAAAGAGCCCTCAAACTTAGAAACCATACCTTTTTTTCTGATTTTAAGAAACGCAATTAAACTATAATTTTAAATATATATATATATATATATATATATATATATATATATATATATATATATATATATATTCCTTTAAACATAGTTTATATATCGTAATAACAATTTGCATATGTTAATATGATGTATTTTTTTTCCTGAAAATATATTAAGATATTATAAAAGTCTAGATTGTTGAAAGAATTTGTTTTGTTGACAGAAATGAAACAAGTATTATGTTGGTTGCACACGTAAAAATGTGTTGGTGATTTGACTTTGATAAATTATATATATGGGTTATGTGAAGATGTGTGTTTGGTGACGTTTCGTGAGAAATGTTCCGCTTTGGAATATTTTGAAATTTATGACTATAGCAAAAGTATTATCATTGAATTGAACGATAGTGGCAACATTCATCTACCTTCTCTCCAAGAAAACGAAATATCTTTCCAACTAACCGACCATGTCTACATTTTTTGACCTAAAGACAAACTTCTTAAATGAATGTACATGAAACTATTTCATTAATCTTGATGCTGACATTCTTTTCACTTCAAGCCACAAACTTCAATGAGAGTTGCTGCAATTCTTTGACATTTTTCTAACTCTACTCAACATTTTAACAAAATATTCTGTTTACCTGTTCTTCTCGCTATTCCATGCACATTAGCTACTGCTGATTTTTATAGGTAGAGCTCAAATTAATTGATATATCATACTGAGATTATTATCACGATATTCAAACTACAAACAATTTTATTTAGTTATTACTTTGAAAAGAGTTATTCAGCATGGAAATGCAGATTTAAACTCATCTGTATATTAAAACACCACTTGAAAAATTAAGTTTTATTGGAAATGTCTTTTCGAATCTATATGGCTAATTTATCAAGTATTATTAAGTATTGTATTATTTATTATAACTTTACCAGATAAAAATTTCGAAATTATATGAACTCAAAATTTTATTTGGGCTAAAATATATTTTATGAAATATTAAATAATAATATAATATATTTGAGTTAAGTTATCATAGCTAGGCGACAAATCAATTACGTGACTTGTTAGTAATACATAACATTTTTTTAGTTAAAATCATCTTTCTTTATTTTGTGTCTCTCATTTCCTAATTTTTCAATACTTTTTTTATCATATCAATTAATATAACAGACACGCATCACTAATAATATTAATTGATGTGATAGCAAAAAGTTATTAAAAAAACAGATAAAAAGACAGAAAACAGATAAAGAGGATTTTAATCTAAAGGTTACATAGGTGAAATTGAAGACTTTCACTTAGTCAATGTCTCTGCAGGTGATTAATTTCTTTAAGGTAATCATATCAACTAACCCATCACAAAATTTTAAAACATTAGATTACTTTTACTTTAGAAAACCTAAGATAATAAGTGTACAAGTCTCTAACTTTATAAAAAAATAACATTAAATTCAACTGAAGCATAAAACAATAAAATTGGTGAATCTTTCCTTTTTACACATATGTACGCCTATATGATAGTCAAGAAAGACTATTGAGATTAAATTAATTATGTGAATTGTCGTGTGCACTCACATATATTTCACAGTCACATCATAGAATTGTGGTTCATAATCTTTCCACGTTGATGACTATGATTAGTGACTATTAAACTAAGACAGGACTAAATGTAGCATAACAACGTTTGAAGCACCATGCCTTTAAGATTTTGAGTTTACATCTTACTTTCTCATGTCGCGCCCTGCTTCTTTGAACTAAGGACAAACTCTTCTTCCATTTCTTTTTCAAAGCCTCAAACGTCACTATGTACGTAACACTTTTTTTACTTCGTTATATTAAAATCTCCCTTATTACCACTAGGTCAAGCCTGACAGCTTCCTTCTTTCAACTGAGAACTATAAGCTACTTCTTCGTCAATCTCTGGAAGTTGAGTTGTATACGAAGTTATCCATTTCTTCCTTTTGCTGTTTTAGGAAGGTAAATCAGAAGAGAATATCATTTCCGTTTTGGAGTATTGGAATTCAATAATTCAGACCAAATGGCTAGCTACCTGTTTTTTTGGCTTTTGATGTGACCGAGACCATCTAAAAGACCACTCATAATCTCCTATTGTATACATCATATTTGAAAATGCATAGGTAATAAAAATTCTTGTAGGACATGCTATATATATATATATCTTGATTATAAAAGTATATGTAAAGGGTGTCTATAATTTGGCTCAAAAGGTGCAAAAAGAAACATATCATGTGTCCATGAAATAGCATATTTCTCAAAGCAAGTAAACGTTAGATTTTTCTTTATTTACCAGCATAAAAAGTGGCATACGTTAATGCAAAAAAGAAAGACAAACGTTGTGTAGTTTCACATTGGGTTGATTGGTATTTATTCGGCTTTTACTTGCAGCTTTCTTATAACAAGCTTTCGGTGACTTTCAAAGCTACCCTTCACTTTCTCCTCATTAGGAAGAACCAAATTCACAAAAAACGCAAAGCCTGTCATGGAACAAGATTTAGAAAAAGGAGAGATTGATCGTAACAAGTTGCAATTGTGTTTTTTAAATTGAACTTAATGCATTTTGATTGAACTTTTTATAAGGTTATATATATCTCTGATACCTTGCTACATAAGCTAAGATGTGAGTTATTATGATAAGGATTAAACACAACACACACATAAATAAGAGCCTTATAAGTAGGTTGAAACTCAAGTTACTTTTCTTGTTATTATGAAGATACTATTATATAGATTTATGTGACATAATTTTTAATCAATTTACATGATCTTTTTATTATATTAGGGCTGTAATCAAATAAATATACTTGTTTTAGTCGGTTTTTAGGTTTTATTTAAGAATCATTTTTAATTTTCCTCCACTTTTTTATTTTATTTTTATTACGGTATGATAATTAAAATTGAGGAAAAACCTTCTCAATGTTTCTCTAGGATTTATTCAATAATCTTAGTTAAAATATTTAGAATTAGTTGTCATTTACACTTTGTCTTCGTCTTTTTATAGTGGTATGACAATTTAAATAATTGAGAAAAGAAAAACAATATCCTGAATCAGAAGAATACTTGATACATCCAGGGGATGTATAGATGAAGATCCGTGAGATTGGAGTGGAGCAACAACTCTGAAAAGCTTGAAATCCAATGGAACAGTGGCTGTGAGGCTTCCAACGCTGGTTTTGGGCAAAGTAGAGTTGCTCTTGGGTTGATGAGTTGGAGAGGATGGTTGCAGCGGAATGTAGGTGTATATGGTAAGGTGAGGTGAAGGCTAGCTTGAGTGAATGGTTAACTACTTCAGACGGCTTCCACAATGGAAGAAAGTAGCAATGGAAAGGCAAGCAAGGAGAGTGACTTTCGGATGAGAGAATTGTGCTTTCATGTGAGCAGAATTTCTTTTCAATATTTCCAAAAGTGAATTACAAGTCTTGCCAATGAGATTTTATAGCACAATCTCAAGGCCAAACATGTGATGTGCTGAGATCCACAAAATATGGATCTAATGCCAACTCATCAATCATGTGCAAAGTGTGAATGGCTTCTAGAAAGCCTTATGATTCACGTGGTCTAATAGCTATACATAAGTGGAAATAGCTATGCTAATGCTACCCCTATGATACTATGTGCACCCCCATCTTTATGTAGCCAAAGTCCATTTTACCCTTATCCATGTTTTGGCACTTTGATAACATCTCCTTGGTCTCCAATCTTCCATCCAAAAATAGCAAAGAGTACTTGACCTTTGGGAGAGTGCTCATCTTGAAGCTTCTTGATCATCCCTCTTGTGATAGGTCCTATGGTGCTAGGCCTTCTTGTATCATCCTTTCCCTCTTGAGAGGGATTTGTCCTCAAATCCATAGGGTCTTCTTCATCTTCACTTTCATAACCTACAAAAGGTTTAAGATCAGATACATTGAAGGTAGCATGAACACTATATTCAGGAGGAAGATCAATTTGATATGCATTGTTATTAATCCTCCTTATCACTCTAAAAGGTCCATCTCCTCTAGGATTGAGTTTGGATTTTCTTAGTTGAGGAAATCTTTCCTTTCTAAGATGAACCCAAACTAAATCTCCTTCATTGAAGATTAACTCTTTCTTGCCCTTATTATGTTGCTTGGCATATTTCTCATTTTGTTGTTGAATTTGGTTTCTAACCCTTTGATGTAATTCTTTGATAAACTTAGATTTAGATACCCCATCTTGATGAACAAAATCAATAGAATTTGGAAGGGGTATTAAATCCATGGGTGTCAAAGGGTTAAAACCATAAACAACCTCAAAAGGAGACAATTTAGTAGTTCCATGAACTACTCTATTGTATGCAAACTCAACATGAGGTAGGTACTCATCCCAAGATTTGTGATTTCCTTTAAGAACTACCCTTAGTAAAGTGGAGAGAGATCTATTGACTACTTCAGTTTGACCATCTGTTTGAGGATGGCAAGTAGTAGAAAAAGATAACTTAGTCCCTAATCTAGACCATAAGGTCCTCCAAAAGTGACTAAGAAATTTTGTATCTCTATCCGAAACTATTACTTTAGGTAGCCCATGAAGTTTGACCACATCTCTAAAGAATAACTTTGCTATGTTGCTTGCATCATCTACTTTGTGGCAAGGTATAAAATGAGCCATTTTACTAAATCTATCCACCACCACAAAGATAGAATCAAAACCCCTAGAAGTCTTAGGAAGTCCTAGCACAAAATCCATACTTATCTCTTCCCAAGGGGTTGATGCAACATGCAAAGGAGTGTAAAGTCCATGAGGCATTGTTTTAGACTTTGATTCTAAACAAGTAATGCACTTAAAACAATGTCTTTGGACATCCCTTCTCATGTGAGGCCAAAAGAACTTTTCTTTCAACATGCCAAGGGTCTTGTCTACCCCAAAATGCCCCATTAATCCTCCTTCATGTGTTTCTTTGACAAGGAGTTTTCTATGTGAGCCTTGGGGAATGCAAATTTTTCCTTCTTTAAAAAGATACCCTTCCCTCACATAGAATCCCCCTTGTGATTTATTGAGACATTCCTCATAGATATGAGCAAAATCAGGATCATGTGAATACAACTCAAGAATGTTATTAAATCCAAGAATGTGAGCTCCCAATGTGGCTAAAAGATTAATTTTCCTTGATAAAGCATCAGCCACCACATTGGATTTTCCTTTCTTGTATTTAATAACATAAGTGAATTGCTCAATAAATTCCAACCACTTAGCATGTCTCTTTTGTAACTTGTGTTGACTCTTCAAATACTTAAGTGACTCATGATCACTATGAATGATAAACTCCTTGGCAACAAGGTAATGTTCCCAAGTTTGAAGAGCCCTCACAAGTGCATAGAGTTCCTTGTCATAGGTGGGGTAATTACAAGAGGCACCATGAAGTTTTTCACTAAAGTATGCAATTGGGTGTCCTTCTTGTAATAATACTGCACCTATGCCAAATCCTGAAGCATCACATTCTAACTCAAAAGTTTTGGAAAAATTTGGCAAAGCTAGAATGGGTGCTTGTGTGAGCTTCTCTTTGAGTAGCTCAAAAGCTTTTTGTTGTTTTTCCCCCCAATGGAATGTAACATCCTTTTTCACCAACTCATTGAGGGGTGAAGCAAGACTAGAGAAGTTAGGAACAAATCTTCTATAAAAGCTTGCCAACCCATGGAAGCTCCTTACTTCTCCTACATTCTTTGGAGGAGGCCAATCTTGGATGGCCTTTATTTTTTTCTGGGTCCACATGAACCCCATTTTTGGTGACCACAAATCCAAGAAATATGACACTATCAACACAAAAAGTACACTTGTCAAAGTTTGCAAACAATTTGTGTTTTCCAAGAATTGTTAAAACAAATCTCAAATGATTTTCATGAGTTTGCAAATTTTGACTATATACCAAGATGTCATCAAAGTAGACAACTACAAACTTCCCAATGCAATCCCTAAGGACATGATTCATAAGTCTCATGAATGTGCTTGGAGCATTTGTAAGACCAAAAGGCATAACTAGCCATTCATATAATCCAAACTTGGTCTTAAAGGCAGTTTTCCATTCATCACCCTCTTTAATTCTTATTTGGTGATAGCCACTTTTTAAATCTACCTTTGAAAATATTTGTGCTCCATGCAATTCATCCAACATATCATCAAGCCTAGGAATGGGATGTCTATACTTGATTGTGATGTTGTTGATAGCTCTACAATCACAACACATGCGCCACTTCCCATCCTTCTTTGGTACAAGCAATACTGGTACAGCACATGGACTTAGACTCTTTTGAACTAAGCCTTTATCTAGCAACTCTTGGACTTGGGTCTCAATCTCCTTAGTTTCTTGGGGGTTCTATAGGCAGGCCTATTAGGAAGAATTGCCCCTGGAATGAAATCAATTTGATGTTCTACTCCTCTTATAGGTGGAAGCCCTTTTGGAATTTCTTTTGGAAATAGCTCATCAAATTCTTTCAAAAGTTTTTGAATGGGTGGAGAAAGAGTTGAAGTCTTGGAATCACTAGATGTGCATGTAAGTGTCCCTTGACAAAGAAGAAGGTATGAAGGTTGCTCAACTTGAAGTGTATTGATTAAAGTCTTTTTGTTTAAAAGGACTTCATGTTGAGTGACCTTAGATGGCACACTTATCTCACCACTCTCCTTTCTTTTTGACTTTTTCTTTTGATCATGTTCTTGCTTTCTTAAAGACTTCATTTGTGCTTGATCCTTAGCCACTTGAGTAGGAGTCAAAGGATGAAGCACAAACTTCTTGTCCTTTTGATGGATAGTAATGGTATTGGTTAGACCATGATGTATAGTTTGATGATCAAATTGCCATGGTCTTCCCAATAACACATGACATGCTTCCATGGGAACTATATCACATAAAACTTCATCTTTGAAGTTCCCAATGGAAAATGCCAATTTCACTTGATTCTTGACTATTATATCCCCATCTTCATTTAGCCAATGAAGTTTGTAAGGTTTTGGATGAGGTATAATGTCAAGCTTCAACTTCTCAACCAACCTTGTGCTACAACAATTGCAACAAGATCCACTATCAACAATGAGAGAACAATGATTTTCTTGAATTTTACATCTTGTGTGAAAGATGTTATCTCTTTGTGATAAGTGTTCAAGACTTGGTTGGCTATTAAGTATTCTTCTTATCATGAGAAGTTGTCCATCATCAGCATATATTTCCTCTTCTCTTTCTTCTTCCTCACTCTCACTTTCACTAGTTGGGGTGTCACTTTCACTACTATAAATGTCCTTGCCTTTCAAAATGATGTTTCTTTTTGTAGGACATTGAGTAGCTACATGACCCCTTCCTAGACATTTAAAGCACTTGATCTCACTTGTTCTTGTGTGTGAGGGTGTTTCTTTCTTGGGTCTCTCTTCTATTTTGGCTAGAGGTTTAAATGGCTCTTTTTCTTTAAAAACTTTCTTTTCAAAAGTAGGTTGAACTTGAATTCTTTTAGAAGAAGATTTTCTCAAGTTTTGTTGTTCTACCTTTATACACATTTGAACAAGATCATTCAAATCTCTATAAGGTAGAAGTTCAACCCTATCTCTTATTTCAAAATTGAGCCCACTTAAAAATCTAGCTAAAGTAATTTCTGGACCCTCTACTATGCCTGCCCTCATCATATATAACTCCATCTTTTGTCTATATTCCTCAACTGTCATAGACCTTTGTTGTAACCTTTGGAGTTTATCCATGAGTTCCCTATTGTAGTAGGAGGGAATGTGCCTCCTTCTAAGGGCAGACTTAAGATCATTCCAATAATGGATGGGAGGGGCTTGATGTCTAAGCCTCTCTTGGACTAGGGCAGTCCACCAATACATTGCATACCCTTGAAAGCTTAGGGTAGCTAGAGAGACCTTCCTCTCTTCACTCACTTGGTGGCATTCAAACAATTGTTCCACCTTCATCTCCCAATCAAGATAAGCCTCTACATTGTCCTTCCCATGGAAGTGAGGCAACACCACATTGACTTCTTTTGGGGGTGGGGGTGCATGAGAATTTCTTCTATGCCTTCTTGAAGAAGAAGGCTGATGAGGGTAATAATCACCCATACTTAAAGGTATCCCTCCCTCTTGAGAATAATCACTATGACTCCCCCTTGACTTTTCCCTCAACAATCTTAATTCATTTTGAATGACAGCATTTTGAAGCTCTCTATTGACTTTCTCTTCATTTATTTCCCTTCTCATTTCCTTGAATTCATTAACTAAAGCTTGAAGAGAAAAATTTTCTTTTTCACTATCACTAATCCTAGGAGAATGCCTTCTAGACATTATGATGGACTTAAGTGTTATTCTTGAAATAAAGACTAAAGATTTTCACTTGAAAGCAATATTCCAGGTAAGGGTGGTGAACCACTAGGGTCACTTAATAACCAGGCCTTGTCCTTGCCAAATATGCTTCTAGCTACTTACTAAAGTCCTTTAGATCAAAATCACTCTTAAATCCATTTAAGTCTTAAAGACAACAAAGAAAACACAAAGCAAAGAAAACAACAAGGTTTTGGACTCTAAAATTCGGACTCTAGGCGCGCTCCTAGTCCTTGAATGAAAACAATGAAACTTGAAAGTAAAGATGGTAAAGTAAAAGTGAGGTCTCCTATGGTGAGGCTTAGACTTTGGATCTAAGACACACTCACCGACTACCCAATTTTAGGTTGTGAGACTTCTTTGAGTCTAGTTACAAATGAGGGAAGAGCACTTGTGAACTCTAGCACCTCATTTGCTTGGATTTGGAACTTACAAGCAAAAACCAATGAAATTTACAAAGAACTTGGTAAAGGGAAAACAAAGAACGTTAAAATTGGGCTAAAGAAAGAATGTGTGCAGCTTTGGTTGCTCTCAAAGAACTTGAATCTATTAGATTCATTCCACAAAACTCTCAGCTGCAAGTGATCACTCAATCTGGACAACTCTGCTGAAATGGATGTTGCTGCTGGCTGCAGTGTTGCTGTCGCGCAACCTGCAACAAGTCTGATGCAGAGACGCTCACAATTTCCCTCAGCCAAAGGCCACCTTCTTGCACTTGTCTCTCCTAATTGAACCTTCTTTGATGCTTCCACTTGTGATAAGCCTTCTGAGGTACAAACCACCTATCCAACAAGCCCACTAGTCACTGAAAATGTCACCACATTTGCTATAATTTTCGCAACCAATGACAGCAACACCAGGAATTTTTACAAACAGTTGGTGTGCAAAGTGTTTTAAATTCGGAAAACAAGCAATTAAAGGGTGATCAAACACGGTGGCACCTCAAATGGAACCTAAGATTAGCTCTAGAACAGATTTAAAACACAAGAAAAGACTTTAAACCAGAATCAAATACGAAATGGCTATGCAACGAATTTGGACGAAACTGTTTGATGAAAGGTCTGAATGAACTTGCACTAATTTTTGACAGCAAAGTTCAATGCAACCAGAATTTTCGAAACTGATGATGCAATGGTCCTATTTGCCTTTTAACATTTTGAATAACTCTTTTAAATTGTTATTTTGCTATTTTTTAATGGACCATAGGCTTTTGTTGCATCTAATTGTGAAATTACAACAGCAAACCAGTGCAGAATTTGAAAACCATCAAACAGTTCTCGGCAGAGTTACAATTTCAGTGCAGAAAATTTACCAAATGAACAGTACTGCATGTAGGTTCAATCCAATGATTCAAACATGTTTTAATGATGAATTGAGACTTGTTGAAGCTAGTTTGATGGATCAAAACAGTGTGTAACAGATTTTCACTACTGCAGTACCAAATTTCAACTAAAATTCACAACTAGCATGGTCAAATCTCAATTGTAATGTAATTCTGGTTTGAAAACAGCAAAGAGAAGTTAGAATTGGTATTTGAAAGTTGCTCAATAGCAGAAAATCAGTGTTGAAGATGGTTGGCAATGATCTAGTACCAACATCACTCAATTATGCAGAATTTACCACAAAGGAACAAGAGCATCTCGGCTAAATGCTTGGAAACACTTGCAACACGAAAATCATTTGGAATCAACTCATTCTCATCTTCCAAATGGTTCAGACAATGGATCAGTCAACTGCTGTTCAATAGAACAGTAACAGACCAAATGAACAATGTTTGTTGCAGCAGAAAACAGAAATCTGAAAATTCTGTATCAGATTTTGAAAACAGAATCAGATCTGAGTTTGAATGGTAGATCTAACACCTGAGCTCAATTCGGAATTATTCATTGCTCTTAATTGGTGTAGCCATATTCAAACAACTCAGTTTTTGGTAAAAACTTGGTTAAAAACCAGATTTGATGACAAGAACAGCAAAGTAACCAAACATGACTAAGACAAACTGGAAATGATGCTTAAATGATTAAAATGACTCAAAATAACCAGAGATAGCCGAATAAAATGATAATAGACTCAATCAATCACAGCTAGTATCAAAGAACAACTCAAACATAGAAGCCTAAGTGCTGAAACAGGAAAACAGAACCAGAAACAATCAAGACAACCAGGAAAAAATCTGACAGCAAGGAATGGAAGAAAATGGACTTATCTCACGGTTCTAGCTTGAACCATAGCTCTAGATACCACTTGATACATCCAGGGGATGTATAGATGAAGATCCGTGAGATTGGAGTGGAGCAACAACTCTGAAAAGCTTGAAATCCAATGGAACAGTGGCTGTGAGGCTTCCAACGCTGGTTTTGGGCAAAGTAGAGTTGCTCTTGGGTTGATGAGTTGGAGAGGATGGTTGCAGCGGAATGTAGGTGTATATGGTAAGGTGAGGTGAAGGCTAGCTTGAGTGAATGGTTAACTACTTCAGACGGCTTCCACAATGGAAGAAAGTAGCAATGGAAAGGCAAGCAAGGAGAGTGACTTTCGGATGAGAGAATTGTGCTTTCATGTGAGCAGAATTTCTTTTCAATATTTCCAAAAGTGAATTACAAGTCTTGCCAATGAGATTTTATAGCACAATCTCAAGGCCAAACATGTGATGTGCTGAGATCCACAAAATATGGATCTAATGCCAACTCATCAATCATGTGCAAAGTGTGAATGGCTTCTAGAAAGCCTTATGATTCACGTGGTCTAATAGCTATACATAAGTGGAAATAGCTATGCTAATGCTACCCCTATGATACTATGTGCACCCCCATCTTTATGTAGCCAAAGTCCATTTTACCCTTATCCATGTTTTGGCACTTTGATAACATCTCCTTGGTCTCCAATCTTCCATCCAAAAATAGCAAAGAGTACTTGACCTTTGGGAGAGTGCTCATCTTGAAGCTTCTTGATCATCCCTCTTGTGATAGGTCCTATGGTGCTAGGCCTTCTTGTATCAATACTACTTTCTATACATGTAGCCCTTAAATAACTTACTATAAACCCTTAATATTCAAATAGGTATAATACTATGGTGCTACATCCCATCTCAAAAATATGATGTTGAGAGACTCAATAAAAATAATCAAACAATGACACAATCGTTTTCATATCTATAATACATAATCTAACCATATTATATGAAGAGATTCAAAAGTAACGAGACACTAATACAATCGTGTCTACATTTATATAACTCACATTAGTTTAATTTTTATGATATTATGTGTTTTAGATATATTATTTTTATTTTATATTTATTTTTTATCTTTAGTTAATTTGTAATTATATTTTATTTGTATTTTAGATTTAGTTTATATATTTTTTATTATAAATAGAAAATCCTATGTGTATATTTAATATAAAAGAGATTAATCTATATATTCAATAATTATGATTATACCAATAATCAATAATATTAATATGATTGTAATATTTAATGAGAATTGTGTATTAATCAATCAACATAAGTAAGATAAAAGAGTGATAAACGATTTATAAAATGATTTCAAGAATATATATTCTTAATTCGAGTAGAAGTGACTATCATAAATTGCTCTTAATGATGAAGTGAAAGAAAGACTCAACTATTATAAGTTCACAATAAATAAAAAATTATAGATAAAAAACAAATAAATTGAATGCAAGTATATATTTATTAAAAAAATTATTAAATTACTCATATGATATACTATTATGTAAAATTTTGTCTTTTAATAAAGAATATGATGTGTTTTATCGTATTAGGTTATATAAGATTATCGGTATATTAGATAAACTTATATGTTTTTATTTTTGAATGAATTAGATGATATTATTTTATAGTGCTGAAAATATACACAACTATGGGTATAATCTGATAATATAATTGAGATAAAAGTTGATGATATAAGGTATATGTTTTCATTTATATAACTTAGAAATATAGGAAAGATAGTAGTTGATGTTGGTGTACTTTAACCCTTTTAATAAAATAATGCAGCTCTTACCCAAAGAGGGTAATGTCATGTGTCTTGTAGTAAGTGAGGGAATAATTCAATTTTAGATTTCTAATAAAGCAACCCCTAAGTAGACGATGGTGGAGAAGCTACTTTTCAAATTTCAAATTTTTAAACTAAACCGTCCATGCAAGTACAATATATGTTTGTTAGATCTTGATTATGCTAATTACGCCTCCGTTAACAACACGGTTTCGTTGCAAATGCGCTGTTTACGGTCGTAACTACATCATTAACTCATCCTCTTGTAAAACGAAAAACCCTAATCACGTTATGATAATGCCTTTTGATTAAATTTGAAGCAATCTAAAAGAATCACCCAGAGTTTGTTCTGCTATAATTATGTTCTTTTTAAAGTCTTACAATGAATATCCAGCAGCAATCGTAGCTTGCCACGTAGTCGCATTAGATATAAATGATTCCCGTATTAACATTAAAAAAATGAATTATTTCACAAAATTAAATAAATGATTGACTTATCCGTTCAAAATTTGGTGGAACTTAGTTGTATATGATTATATATATATATATATATATATATATATATATATATATATATTATATTTATATAGTTGCATTATTTTGGTCTTGGGTAAGGTGAATATTTTTAATATATCAAAAGGTAAAGTGGGAACATTAATGGGACAATGACACGAGGGAAATGTTCAAACGATTATGCATAATGAATGCAAGATCCAGACATGCTTGCTTCCCGCTCATAAAATATAAATTTCTTTGTTTTTAAAAATGGGATATATCTATTAGCAGTTTGAAAAAATGGCAGCAATAGCCTGTTAAATTATGATTTCAATAATGAAATATGCCATTAATTTAAATTGTGTTTTTCTTACCAGCAAATATAAAAATATTAAGAAATTAAAATGTGGTAAAAGGGTATATTTCTAACTCTTTTACAAATTAAGAGCATTGAGGTTTTTGATTGGGAGAAAAACAAAAAAGATTATTCATACATTAAAATAGATCTAAGAGATCCTTTTTTTTTTCTTCCAAAAATTAATACTAAGAGTGAACTTTGATCAAATTTAAAGGAAAGAGATAAAATCGTACTTACCCCGTTGAAACTTTCTGTATAGTCAAATAGATCAAACCACCACATGTGAAATTAAATAAGAAAAAATTCGTTAACTTTTCTCCTAGAAATTTGAACTAACAACCCCTCTAAAAAGAAGTGGAAAAAACAGGAGAAATTGCAAAACAAAAACAAATACATGTTCATTTTTAATTCATAAGTTGTTGGTGTAAGTGGAATTAAGTTTGACAGTTTAAATATTCCATTTAGGTTTTTGGTTTGAATATTGTAAAGAAAGAAAAAACATAATTTAAATAAACAATATAATGAAATGATCCATAGTTTTGTATGAAGATTAATCATGTATAAAATTGATAATATATTTAACTACAACAATAATATTATAATTACTTTTAGGATTTTGGAAAAATGAAAAATATAAGAGATATATCGTATGAAAAGAAATTTTATTTTATTTTATTCATATAAATAAAATGTGATAATAAACTATTAAATATCGATAATATTTTAATCTTGGTTCTCTAAATTTAAATAATAATTAAATATACTTTTATTTTTACACGAAATATATGTCTAAAATTGAAAGATTTTCTAAAAATTAATTTAAATAACAAAATATTAAGTAAATACTTTTATATGTTTATTTGAATTTCAAATTTCAACTTTAATTCATGTTTTCTTTTCCCTTTCTTTTATAATTATTGTGTTTCTCTTATCACATCTTTATTCAATTTAACATTTTTCAATAAATTCTTCTTCTGTGAACATTATTTTCTTTTTCGTTTATTGTAATTTCATGATTGAACTTTGATGAATATTAAAATGTGAATTTCCATCTACTTTCTCTACTTAGATATCAATCTTCTTTAAGAAATATCTATCTTGATCTTGATCATTCATTTATATTTTCTTTATTTGTAACCAACTTTTATTTATCAAATTTAAATTAAACTTTTGTCTTTCATATAAATTTTAAATATTTCTTAATTGTTCGCATTTTATTCACACACAATTTGTTTTTCAAATGACACCTTAATTATAACATTTTTTTAGAAGTTGAGTAACACTTAAATTTTTTTAGTAATCTTAAGAACATATCAAGCATAAAAAAAATCAAGTTGACACCTAATTGAGTTTTAATTGTCATTGTTCATATGTCTTGCTTAACAAGTTGTTCTTAATTCTCAATTATTACTTTTGAAATATTTGATTTGTTGAGCCTTGTGAAAAAAAAAAATTGATCATGAGTTATATAATTTGTATAACCACTATCTATATATAAGTCAACATTTTTGTAGATTTGTTGATTATAACATATAATGTTATAATAAGTAGTTATTTCTTTTATTCATCCTTTAAAATTTTGACATATTTTTCGGGTATTGATATTTGCATATATTTTTCATAAGTTTCAATTGATCATATTTTTTGTATTTTGCATCTAGTTTCCCCTAACACTTGTTGTATTGGTGATTATTTTTATTGCAATAAGGTCAAGGTGAAAAACAAGTGTATTATTACTTTGGTTTCACTGCTAGAAAAGTCTATTTATATCGATTAAAAATGTTTTTTATATTGGTTCTAAAATTGTTATAGAAGTATGGAGTATAGAAATTATTCTACTTTTTATACCAGTTTCAGAACCGATATAAAAAGTCAACTTTTTATACCGGTTAAACGTACAATCGGTATAAAAAAAATATTTGAAATAGCGAAACCTTTCTTCCCCAATCTTTCAAACAACTTTCGTGCATTGACATATTGGCTCGATTATTTGGTTCATCTTATATGCATAATAGTCCAACAATTAATACCAGTCATTTCATCAATATGGACTTTTCTAATTTTCGACACAACAAAATACACAAACACTTTGTGTGCATCCTTTAACCCTTTTATTTCAAGTCATGCCTCCACCATTCCATTATGGAAAAATACCAAATGTGTGTCACCATCAATAACTCTTCAACAGCATTCTCCAATTCAACGAGGAAATCATAACAAAAGGATTCATCTTTCCATCACTAGTAAAAAATCGATCTTTTACCGCGCACATTATGCCGCGGTTCAATAGAAACCGAAGCATAATATTGCGCGGTGACATTTTTGAAAATATCTCGACAGTATAGGCCGCGGTTCTACGGGGAACCGCGACCTATTCCCTATGCAAAATTTTGACATTCCCCAAAAGCAGAACTCTAAAAAATTATAGGGGAATATACCGCGGTTCCCCTCAGAACCGCGGTATATTCTCTTGCAATTTTTTTTCAGATCTGACTTGTCGAGAAGTCAGAAATTTGCAGGAAAAAAATTCAGGGGAATATACCGCGGTTCTGAGGGGAACCGCGGTATATTCCCCCTGCAAAAAAAAATCAGGAAAAGCAGTTTTGGAAAAAAAAAATTTGCAGGAAAAAAATTCAGGAGAATATACCACGGTTCTGAGGGGAATATACCCCCCTGCAATTCCCCCTGTAATTTTTTTTTTCAGATCTGACTTGTCGAGAAGTCAGAAATTTGCAGGAAAAGAATTCAGGGGAATATACCGCGGTTCAGAGGGGAACCGCGGTCTATTTCCCCTGCGAAATTTTAAATTTTGAATATTTAAGGGAATAGGCCGCGGTTTGGCGGTGAACCGCGGCATAAAGTTTGAAAAAAATTTCAAAAATGTCATTTCAGATGTATTTTGAATTTTTTTTTCAAGAGAATAGGCATCGGTTAAGTAGTGAACCGCGGTCGATTCCCTTGCTTAGGTTACAAAAATAAAAGACACAGAACAGTGTCATCATCTTCCTTCTTCTTCACGCGCAAACAGTTTCAGAGCCTCCTTCGTCACGCGATTCTCTGCTTCCATTTTCAATCATTTTTCACCGTTTAAACCCATTTTTGTTCAATGTCGTGGCCATTGTCAATGTTGGGAAAGAGTTTTAACCGATCAAAATCATTCGAAACGTCTTTTAATTGGTTTTTCCGATTCTTCCCCTTAGAGGTAAATTGCGTTTTGATGTTTGTTTTTATTTCTAAAACTAATATTTGTTTGTATATTTTTACAGGTTTGAATTTTTTAGAGTTGAATTTTCTAGCGTTTTGATCGCGGGTTGTTCATTGTTATTGGCTTTTCACACTATCAGGTTCTTATATTAATGTTTAAATTTTACTTTTATTAGATTGTATAATTTTGTATGATTGAATATGTGATTGAATGATCATATAATTTTGTATCCTTAGATTTTGTATGATTGTATAATTTTTATGATAGTATGATTTTTTATTTTAAAGTCAGAATATTTACGTATGGATCGAAATTGGATGTAAATATGGATTATTGTGTTGAATCTGCGTTGATATGCAGATCTGTTTTTGTGATACTAGATATCACAAAAACAAAATTTCAGGAGAATAGGTTGCGGTTGTGGCCAAAACCGCGGTAGAAAGTTAGACGATTTCTTTTTTAAATAAAAGGGAATATGTCGCGGTTCCAGCAGGTCTATTACCACGGTTGGAACCGCGGCCAAAAGGTTAGACAATTTTTTTTTTTAAAAAAAATGGGTTTTGACCGCGGTTCAATAAAGAACCACTGTTATATCCCCAGGTTATTACCGCGGTTGGAACCGTGGCCTAAAGTCCCAGACTTTTTACCTCGCCCGTATATGTCGCGGTTCTAAAACCGCGACATATAGTGAAAAATAACCGCGGTCGTTTCTCCTCGCTGCACTAGTGCATCTAAAAGGGGGGTGTAGATTGAAGCACAAACTTATGTCAAAGTTAGAGATGACAAAGTAGGGTGGACTAATCCACAAGCCATACAAAAAACGTGGGACGAGCTAAAATTTTAGGTATATCATCTTGCATAAGCCCAATTCGCATTACTTGCAGCCTACGTGTGTCTAAGACAAGGTAGGGTGGGTCAGCCCGCGACCTGTATAAATGTTTTTTTCTCTTTACCTGCCACATTGCACCACCTTGATTCTTGTTTCTCACCCTCTCTTCTTCTTTAGATTTCAATAGTCAAACTTTAGGATTAAATATTAAATATTGTTACTCATTCGTACCACCATTTTCCATTTTTTTCCCTTTTCTTTAATAACAAACAACCATGTTAAACACCAAATCTTCTAACTTTAATAACTTTCATTCCTACAATATCTTAAACAACTCCTAAATGCTTTGAATTAAACACTGTTATCCAAAAGAAATATTGCAATAGTTCATGTTGGGATAATGATTAGTGATCCTAATATTAGTAGACAATGTTAATAATAATTGAGCAAAAATACTTAAGAAAATATCAAAAGTAAAAACAAAATAATGTCATTCTGAATAGTAGGATTATCCAAAAAAATATATTGTGGATTGACTCATGGACTCGCGAGTCAGGATGTATGTAGGACAAACCAAACTATTGAGTCTGCATTTTTAAAATGGGTCGAGTCCGTCCGACTCACATTTTAAAGGTCAAGTGCAAGGTGGGTCTAAACGGATTGGAATGATTCACATTGTCATTCCTAATCAAGTAATTGTAGACAATTCTTTTATATTTTTCATCAAAGTAGTAAATGTTTTGTATCCCTTTATCACCAATATAAAAAAAATCAATATATCTACAATTTGAGAATTTCTTTCCCACAATTTTATATTCGATAAAAAATCTTAATAATTAGACATTTTGGTCATAATTTGAGAGATGTACACAATCAAACAATGTCACTAGGATTTACCATCTTCATAATAGCTATGAAAAGGTTACAACTTTGTAGGAAAAAAACTCAATTTAATTTTTTTTGTTAAATATATTTAACAGAAACTTTGATGTATCTTGATATCCAAATTTTAAAAATGAATAGATATAGTCATTTTAATCCAGTTATGTTACATTTTTTTAATGTGTCAAATATATGTAACATTTGAGTTATTTACAAGTTTGACACGTTATACTCCGGTGTTAATTAAGAAATGGATGTCTTATTAAAATATATTTAACTTAATTAGATTAATAAAAACTATATTGAATCACTTTTAACGTTTGAAAATCAAAATATATCAAAATTTTAGATATAAACAAATTCAAATTTTATATATTTAGAAACTAAAAATACATTTAATCATTTTATTTTTTTATGTCTATTTTTTTGGGTATACAACGTGGAAAAAACATATTAAATAAGAGATAAAACCTTCTAAAATTTGAATTTTTTTCAATAAATTTTGATCAATAGTAAAATTGTACTAAGACATATCACATTAATGTATTAAATTTTTTAAAACATTAGTTCAGATTAGCTTGAACATCTTTCTCTCTCTTTCCTATAAGATTTACAATTTGTAGTTTTTATATTTCTCAATAAATTTTGCAAACCCTCCTCAAATATTTTTTTTTTCAAAATCTTGTAAAATGAATGTTTGAACATCCTATTGCCATAGTCCATAGTATCAAATTATTTAAAAGTCAATAATAAGATCAATTTAAATATATATTTTCTTGTAATATTTTAAAATATTTTTATAAAAACAAAATCATAACAAATGTTAAACTTAAAAATAAAAAATACTTTAAATGTAATAATTAGTTTTAACAATGTTATCTTAATAAAATTGAGATTAGAACGTTAACATGGTATGTAAAGTCACAAATACAAACTTTCATTTAATAATAATACTATATTAATAGATTTGAAATCGATAATATTAATATCAGTAATGTTATCACTTATAAAAACTTTCTTTAAACTAAGAAAATATTGACCGAAACTCAAATATGAAAAAAAAAATAAGTATTTTTATCTAAAAATGTATTTCAAGTAATGGAGTTTCCATGTCAAGTGATTACTTTCATTGGCAAGTTCCAATGACAAAAATGATTTTATGACAAGTTCCAATTCAAAACAAATTCAGATTTTCCCCTCTAAACGCATGTCAAGGGTTAATTTAGTTTATAATTTGTTTAAAAGTAATTAAAGAAGAAGATTCGTAGCATTAAATGGGCTTCCATTGATTAATTTTTATTTGCCTGCTCTGATGATACTGCAGCGCCGCATGTTCTTGGCAGATATATTTTATGGGGATTCTTCAAGAAACTTTGACCTCTACAAAAGGTTCATGAACACCCAAGTTAACAAAAACCCTCCAAAATCTTATTAATTCAAGCAGTTGGTCACTCCTCAGAAATTGACCCTCACCAAATCAATAAAACTACTTATTTAAACCAGATTCCATCAAATTATGATACCCAATATACCTCTAATCATGCTCCTAAATGGTAATATAATTCTGAATTTCATTAAGACATTCTCTTAATAATTGTTTTCACACAACACTTTTCTTAACCATTAAATCAAGAACAGACATTTCTTACATTTAATTTTTCATTTGATATTTTTAATAAAATAATAATATTTGTTCATAGACTATTCGTACGCTGATTTCGTGTTGGATAATGATACTTTGAAAATATTTTAACATATTTACGTGTCATTTTATGATTGGTAGAAAATTACTTTAGAATCAATAATAATAATCATAAACACCAACATGAATCAATTACATAATGATACGTAGATGATAAAATATTATTAGAAAAATCGACAATGGTAAAAGTTACATTAGAGAGTCTTCAACATAATAATCAGTTTCACGTTATAAATTGTTGGGTTTGAACATGATGGTATATTCTTTTTGAAACTCTCCACTCATTTTACTTGCGACTCATACTCACTTGGGTGCATGTTAAGAGACTTTCACCACTACCTACTAAAGTAAAGCTGTACTTTAAAAAGAATAAAATCTAAATATACAATGTTAATTGAAATAATATATTTTAGGTTTTGATAGAAAGTTAGCGTAGATTATAACAAAATATATATTTACACATAAAAAGTAAATTGTTAAATCATTCGAATTTATTTTATTGTTTTTAATTAATAATTAAAATTTTACATTTTTTTCATGTTAAATAAAATAAAATTTAAAATTGTAAAACTTTACCCATGGAAAGTTATTTATTTTTCCCTCGTAGTTGGTAAGTTTTTTTTTCCTCGTTATTTGGCAAGTCAAGTGATATTAAAGTTCACCTCAGTATGGTGTTAATGCCCTGTACTGTGTATCTACCCTTTCCTGGTTGGATTTTTTCGAGATGCATGTGAGTGGTTGAACAAGAAAGCTTAAAGAAGGAGATATTTGAATCCAGGGTTAGATAAAATACTAAGAGGAACTAGTAACATGAAAAGATTTGCCTTTTTAAAGTGAGAAGAGTGCATTTTATATAAGATAAAAATATACAATAGTCATTTAACTATTCACATTGTGATTATTTTTATATTTTGTTATAAATGTATTTCATTTTTCAAAATTATCAATTGTTAATTTTATTTTAATTTTTGGTACAAATGAAATACGAATTATGTAAAGTAGTCGAAAAACTAAAAGAAATTGAAAAAGGTAAGTTGTATGTTTTTTTTATTGACAGAAAAGAATTCTTTTTGTAGAAGGAAGAACTTCAGATTGTAGATGCAGCATGCTAGAAAAGTCACACTCTTTTCCCTTTTATATTTTTGTAAAAAAGTGATAAAGATCTTACCCACCACCACATCATGTGCCCACAGTTTAAACAAAATAATAATGATAATAATAATAATAATGGAAAGAGAATTCCTGTCATTGTCCTACATAGGAGAGTGTCACATGGATTCTTATTACAAAAATATGATACTATTATAGTGTCATCTATTTGTTTCCTTCTCTTGAAATTTTATTCCTTCTAGGCAATGGCTGCTTCTCAAAATAATAGTATCTTGATCTAAGTAATGGCGTTTCTGATGAAGATAATAATAATAATATCGTCAACAACATGCAACCAGCTTGACATTAAAACAAGCAGACAGAATTTTCGGTGATGCCTGCCTTTGACCCTTCGCGGGAGAGTTGCTGGCCTAATTCTAGAGTCTCAACCCAAGACTTATCAACATCACCTGTTTGCCAATTCGTGAATCGTGTCAATAACTTGCCTGTAACATTATTCTCTCTGCATAATACCACCATCTACTGTTTTTTACATAATCTTAGTTTCCTGTTTGATTAACACTGAAAACGTTAAACACAAATCTTTAACGTTGTAACCCTTGGGGGCTGTCTCCTAAACAAGGATCTTAGTGATCGCCGTATAATTGCCAAAAAGTTGAACCAATCCTCTCGAGTTAATCAATTTTAGAATGTCACCTCAGTCAGCCGATAAATAAATATTCTGAAAGACCAAAAAGAGACGATAGGATAAATAGCCTTTTCTGGCCGTATCAAGCATCCCAATGTTCAAGTTTAACTTGTGCCCCCAGTGGCGTGTAAAATTTAAAATAACTAACTGATCAACAAGAAATAACTTGGGCAAATTCATCTTTCATTGATATACATGGCTTATATACAAATTACAGTGTGGTGAAATAAACATACTCTCTCTTCAACCTCCAATAAGCTTTTTTGCTCACCGGGGTGACATCTTCCAAGGACTAAAAATTAGTAAAATTTACAATTACAACTCCAGAAAAAAACTAGCATCTAACTAATTATCAGACTTCAGTAACGCAAAATTTTCCATCCATCCTGTTCTGAACAGCTTTCACAGCAGCAACTCTAGCAGCTGTGGCAGCCTTGCTTGCAGCAATTACCGCTTTGTTAACCTGGTCATCCACTCGTTTAAGATTTATAGCACTCTCTGCTGTTTTCCTAGCAGCCTGAAATTCATAACACATCAAAGGGTATGAGGAAAAAAGAAAGCAACATTTGTAAACGGATTACAAAATAAGGCAACCATTATAGTCAACCATAATTAAATGTACAAGACAAGTACCTGAACTGCTCGAAGAACAACATCGGATAATGGTGGTAAAGGTTGCTTGAGGTTACCAGCATCCCATTCACCACATCTTCTGTCACCGTTTCGAAAAGTGTATGAGCCAATACCTTGCCTACGACCCTCGTGCCATGCTCCCTCATAACAGTGGCCGTTGGCGAAGTGGTAGACTCCAAATCCATGTATCTTGTCTCCAAAATACTCTCCAGCATACCTATCACCATTTCTACAACACAACAATTCCTCCAAAATAAGATTTTTGAAAAACAACATCCGAAATCTCAGGTGTTACTGTCTACTATAACTCCCAAGAAACAATGAATGTTAATTGAAGAAGAAAAGAACTTTGCAATGCCAGCCATTAGTAGACAAAATCATGCATAATCATCATCGAACAAGCCGCATAAATCATCAACAGAAACCAATCAATCATTTATCCAACAACCAAGGCATTAGAAACAATACACAGGAATAACTTCAAAAAGAAAATAAGTGGAACTTGGTTGTTTAAGTTCCACATAGGCATGCAAGAAGAAAGCAGAAAAAGCTCATAAAGTGGTAGTGGAACCAAGAAATCAACAACTAAAGGGGGGAGAACAGACCAAGCCATCCCAACCAATCCTTAATCACACATCTAAAGGAAACAAAACTAGCCTGGAAATCTGGATCTTTAAAGAAAGCCAATGACCAGAGCAAAGCAAAGATTGAATCACACCATGATCAAATACAAGAAATCAATGACACAATTAACACAATTGAGTAGAAGACATTAAAAACATAAAAGCAAGAAACTGACCTAAAATGATAACAGCCAAGACCGTGCTTGACCCCATACTTAAACTGACCAATGTAACAGCTAGCATCGGAGCAAGTCTGAAGCCCAACGCCATGGCTCTGACCGTTACACCATTCCCCGGAATAAGAGTCCCCCGTGTAGAACCTATAAACACCATAACCGTGTCTCAACCCCTGTCTATATTGACCTCTATAGCGACTCCCCCTTGCCCAGCTTTCAATTCCGTACCCATCGTACCTTCCATCCACCCAATCCCCTTCGTACCTCCCATTCACGAAGTAATGGTACACCCCACTCCCGTTGCTCCTCCCCTTGTGAAACTCGCCCTCGTAAAAATCCCCATTGCTGTAAAACTCCACCCCTTCCCTCACTATCTTCGCCGCCTTCCTTCCCGCCCCGGCAGGCTCTCCGATGAACCACTGCACCGGCCTCGCCGCCACCGCCTTCGAAAACCCCAACCGCTTGACATTCTCCTCCCACGAATGCTTCGCCGCGGAAAAGGATCTCTGAATCAGACCCTTGTTCTTGGACACAAAATAGAGCGCCACGGCCACGAAAATCAGCGCCAGTAAAACGTTCTCCGAGGAGGACACCTCGAGGTAGAAGAAGTAGAACAAGAGCGAACACGCGCCGAGGAAAAAGACCGCGAGGGCGGAATAGGCGGATGACCTGTGGGCTTGGGCTCGAGGACGCGTGCGGGCTTGGGGTTTCTTGGGCTTGTTGTTCTTGTCGTCGTCAACATCGAGGAGTAGCTTTTCCTGTTCCTGCAATTCGTGTTCCTCTTTGGTGACGATGGAAGAGAGGCTGTGGATGGAGGATCGGATTGCAGGGGAAGAACAACTGAGGAGCGAGGAGTGGGTTCTGGTAAGCTTGCTCCCACTCTTCTGATTTTCCATGTTCGCTGTCTTCATTCAGATCGAAGTTTCCGGTGCCGGGATACACTCCCCGCCGGCGACATATACGGGAACCATTGGATTAGAGTGTGAGATAAACGACACGTTACGTTACGGCACTGCGAGGAAGTTTCTTGAAAGAGAGAAGGAAAAGTAGTGAGTTGTTGCTCGGAGGGTAAAAATGAAGGGAGCGTGGAGTGGGTGCCGGGTTTGGTGTATTTATGGGGTATTGGCAAAGAGGAGTTAGATTCCACATTAGCCGTTGGATGTTCAGATTGTACAAGTCCATTTCTGGCCGTTAGATGGGTTGGGGTACCGGTCTTGACGGGTAGATATGGTCGTCGGATCCGGATTGATTCGAGGTCGTGCCTTTTTCTCTTTACTGTACCTGGCCGGCACGTGCCGCCACAATTTATTTAATTTTTTTTTTTCCATCTGACTCGTTCGCTTCAGGTTAATTTTGGCCCTCCCTTAATCACCCTTCGATTCACATCATCTATCTGAGGATTATCCCATGCTTCGCGCTCTGTTTGCTCTACCATGCATACCCTACAAAAAAAAAATGTAAAATAATTAGTCAATATTCTGTTTTAGGTTCTTTTTCAGCTAAAAGAAAAAGAACTCAAATTCATGTTTTCCTTTATCTGGAATTCTTTGAGAAGTTTGAAAGAGTAATCTGATGGAGACTTTCTCCACTTTCTTTCTACATTCTTTTATTATTAATTTTAGCTTAAATAAAACTATATTTTTTTCACCATTAAATAGTACTAAATAGTATATGTAATTAACATTCTTTCTCTTCTGTCATATCTGCTCATCGATCAACATAGCAGGCAAATACTTATAAATACAGCTAGTAATAATAATTACTTATATCTGTTATGTTGGAAGAAATCTATTGGTTACTGGCAAATATTAGTTTAGAATTTACTGTCTAACTTTTTTATGTAAGCCCAAAAACATTTATTAAAAAGATTATTATCTCCAAACGAAATTCCAAAAATTTCTTTTTAAAATATAAATTTTACATCATTTTAGAGGTTAAATCTAAATAAAATTGACTTTTGGAAGAAGAGTAAAAGTAAAATTACCTTTTTTAAACGAATCCAAATAAGATACACTCTAAAATATTAGATTAAATCAAATTAGTTTTTTCTAAAATAATTTTTATTTCACTAATTTAATTAAAAACGTATACATTAAGAAAACCATACTCGATGACAAATATTTATAATTGGTGATTTTCCTCTCAAAAAAGTCACTTTGATCCTTTTATCATAAAAAAAATTGAATTAAAATCATTAATTATTGATATAGTGATATTATAGGTAAAATTAGAATGATATATTGAAAAAAAAAAATTAGAAGTATATTTATTAAATAAATTATCAAAGGATATACAAGAGCGCTTAACTATTCACATGCTAAAAAAAATTACGTTATAAATCACTCGTATTTTCACTTAACCACCGTTATTTCTTCTATTATTTTTTTTTTTAACGTGTAGGCTTTGCCAGTAATATATATAGAAAGAAACTTATATTTCTTTACACAGAATCTAAAGATTTATAAAATTTAATATGGTTCAGAACCATTTACTTAAGTGTGTTAAGATTTTTCTCCTTCATATTATCTCATTTTTGTTTTCACATAATTGACTCGTTAACTACATAAACAGAAACCATCAAATTTAATAAAATTAATGGTTGAAATTTAGTGTAAGTTTTAGATTTACACATAGTAAATGAATCTTAAAATTCATACATATATACATACTGGATGGAATTAATATGCGTGCACTCATTTTAATCGGTGTATTAGTATTATACAACATAAAGTAATTAGGAGGCAAAATTATAGTAAATTGAAGAATAATATTGAGTAATTTAGGTTCAATTTTAAATAGAAATATCCATTATTCATTATTTATTTTTTGTTTGTTTAGTTTGTTCATGACTCCCACCTATCAACATTTAAATAGTATCACATATAATATCAACTTAAGATCCAAGTATCTAAAATCCTTATTTTAGATTCCTTAAAAAAGTCTTCAATTATTTTTAATATAATATATCTTTATTAAATTAATTGTAAAACTATATTTAATAATAAAAATTAATTAAAATGTTATGAGTGATTATGAATTTTTATTGATTTTAAAAACCAAATTTAATAAACTAACAATTTTTTCAATAAATAATAATTTTGTTTAGAAAAAAGGGATTAGTTAGTTAGTTTTGTTCTCTAACAAATCAATATACTAAATTTATTTTCATAATTAAATATCTTAAAGAAAATTATGATAATAATTCAATATTTAACATTCTTAATTACATAATTTTTTTAAATACATATATAACTTATAGAATAATACTTACAATTCAAGTATCTCTTAAAAGTTAAAAATAATAAAAACTTATTTAATATAAAAAATTAAACAAATTAATCTTATTATCTATTAATAAATGTTAAAATAAATTAATTATGATAATTTTCCTCACAAAAAACTCCAAAAAAAAATTTTTTAAATAAAATTATGATACATTTTAATATAAATTATTTTATTAGTAAATAAAAATATCTTATTTTTAAGTTTTGTTTTAGTATTACATTAAGCCAAAGTTGCTTCACTATTGTGTAGTGTTTACCCTTCTTTGGTTTTTTATTATGATGAAGCTTTTTTGTTTCTTCTACTGCAGTTTTCCTTGGTGCACATTGGCACAAAAAACAAGTACGTAAGCTGAGCATTTTCCAAAGCTAAGGACCTAGTAGAAGATATAAAACACAATATTAAGCAATATTTTAAATATTTATGATATTTTTGGTTTCTATTTTGGTCTATTATAAGCTGTTAAATTTTTATTTTCTCAACTTTATGGATAATATGAAAGAGTTATTGATTTTTGTTTCAATAGTAAGTAATAAATCCATTTGTTTGAATTCTGATGCACAAACTTTATAAATTAGTTTTGATCAATAAGCTTACTTTTCTCTTTAAATAAATACATCATCGAGTGAAGATTTAGGAAAACAAAACTGTATTCGGAATTTTAAAGAAACTACAAAAAGTATGTATTATTTTTTGGTTTTTATTTTCGTTATGTTGATATGAATGTGTTATTATAATGTGATAATAACAATATCAATATCAAGTTAGTTTTTACACGGTTTATTTATCATAGACACCAACTTAAATGCATTGAGGCTATGTCACATGTATACAGATTTGAAATGTACACTTTACTTTTATTCATGTAATTTATAATTCTACTTTTGATACGTGCTATGTTTTGAAATTTGAAATCTTCTTTTTTCCACTGTAGTGTTAAACAAAGGTGAAGGTAAAGGTAGAAGATTTGTGGTTGAGCATTCACAACATATGCTTTGGTGCATTGAACATCACTGATTTATTTGTAACTCCTATAGTTGGGAGGTTCTTTTACTCACTCTTTTCTACTCTGTTGTAAGTTCATTGTAGCTTTCCACATCACTGATGAAGTTTTTCGTCTTCTGAATTCTGGTCAAGTCAAATACGACTGAATTAAAGTTTACATTTGAAAGGAATGAAAGAAAAAACTGAAGTTAAAAATATTCAGAAATGAATGTTTTAAGAAATTTGATGAACATATATGTAATATCGTATTGATTAATTAATTGAATGTAGCTATCCATGATGATAACAAGTTGCATCCAAGTGGATGGTTGGAATGATGAAGAAACAAAGATGATTGATGAGTGCATGTGAAAGTCCCTTGCGAATGAAGAATGTGTGCATGTTGGGCCCTTACTGACAGATCAAATACTTCAAAACTTTTTTCTCAGTACTTTGTATTATACAAACAATTTTAATTAGTTGAAGAAAAGTTATATGTTATATGAAATATACCGATCGATTAGAATTAATGATTAACACGTATTAATAAATCCGATTGTCTTTTATTCTATAAATATACGATATTAATTATTGATTATTGGATTTAATTATCTAAAAATATATTACACTAATGGCTAATCAACGATTTTGTCTGCAAGAGACGTTCTTAAAGAAGATTGGACGACCGAATAATTGAAACAAATTCCACTTCAGAAATTAATAAATATTACCATCTCATATTTTCATGTTTTTTATTCTCACATTATTTTAGCATATTAAAGTTTAACTTTTATCTATTCTTTTAGAAGAAAATATATTTAGAGTGTAATTTTTCTTCAAATTGAATGTTTTACTTTTTGGTAGATATTACGATTTCTCTTCATTATTTTTCCATTACTATTATTCAACACATTTCTTTCTCTCTTTTTTTCACTTATGGTTTATTTAATTTTTTTTAATGTGAGTTTTTTTTGTATTAAAAGGAGTATTTATGAGGTGGTCGTTTTCTCTCGTGTATAATTGAGATAACAAATTATATAAGAAAGTTGGTTATCAGATATAAGATGTTGTAGCTTTCATATAAATTTAAAGATAAAAATAAATAAATTATTTGTTTACACCAAACAAAAAAGTTTCCAATTATATATTATTATCCATAACTATATACAAAAATTATAATTATATATATGTGTATTCACCACCATTTTGGTTTTCTTTCTTTTTTCAATTTTATTCTCACAATTGCTTTTTTTTTTAATTTAGATAATAATTCATAATAAAAAAATATTTTTTTTTGTTTTATCATCTTTGTAACTATTTTTTTTAAATTCAAATAATTATTCATTATAAAAAAATTATCTACTCTTTTATCGATTACTTTTTCAAATTTAAATAATTATTCATAATAAAAAATTATTTAAACAATATTATTTAGAGTACTTTTATTTCAATATCTAAAATTTGTTTTATCTATAATTATATATACTTTTTTTTTTCAATTTTATCTTTTTAATTTCTACTTTTAAATTTTAAATAATTTATAGATATTTAACAATGTAGCGTCATTGTGTATGTTAGTATAGATAAAGAAAATTATGAGATACCTTGAATTAGAAAGAAATGGGCTGTTTTATATTAATAATACTGATTATACTTATCTTTTACCGATATTGTTTGTTTAATTAAAATTAATATGTTAATACAAACATGACAATCTATTCATATTTTGATAGATTATATTATGTTAATCAACTATACATAATTGTAGATAACCTCAATTAGGAAGTGATTATAACAGCAAACCTTATGGAGTGTGGAGTTCGTTTGTATAGTTAATATATAATTGAAGATATGTTTTATTTTTATCTCATTGAATTTCATAAAAAATATTGAATAACTTAAGTTGGAAAAATGTTTAAATTTGATGGTGTAAAAAGAAAAGAAAACGAAAAAGAACTTTCACTAAAGATATTCATAGATTATAAAAAGTATATAACAATATTTCTAGTAAAATTAATAAATAACAAATGGAAAACAAATAACCACTCAACACATCCGTGAGAATAACTAATAATTGGTGAAGTAACACGAAAATTCAATTATTTTATGAAAGAATAGAATGGAAAAAAAAGAAAAGAAGGAAATTTCAATACAATTTTTGTAATGTAATGAATTCCACGAGTAAAGGATAAAGAAAAACGAAAAATTTGTGGCTGTAAAAGGGTGCAATAATACTGCGATACAAGTTTGTAAGTTGTAACTATCAAATATGCTTATCCTGTCTTCCTATACAGAGTACAAATAATTCACACTTCATTCATACCAGCTACATACTGTTTACATATAGCCTTGCTTACTCTGTCAGTAATCTTGTAATACTTCTTTTTTTGTCGCCCTTTGGATCTCGAACTATGTTTATTAGATATTACAGCTAAATTTTTAATTTTACAAATTGATAAAACACGGTGTATTCAATCTAGATCATGAATATGTTCGGATGAATGAGAGAAGGACCATACATTATTGTCAGATCAAATATTTAGAAGGTCTAAAAAAAATTAAAAAATGAGACATTTTTTAAGATTTTTTTTAAAGAATTAAAACAGTAATATTAAAAGAAATATAAAGCTTTTTTTTTTCTTTTGTTTTAGATTTAAAGTAGTTAATACTAAAAAAACAAAATTTTGAAACTTTTTTTTTTCAATGTTTAAAGAACTTTACTTGCTTACACCATAAGTCAATTGTGATTATTATTATTATTATTACTTTCCAGAATCCCATAACCAAGTATCTCCAAAGACAAAGCCATGCTTGGATAGATATTGTCAAGTGTTAATGAGTGATGATTGATGAGTCAAATCCAAAGGTTAGGATCTTGTCATCGTCTCTCTACTTACATTAGTTGCAGGCAAGAGAAGGAGTACAATCGGACGGATTATGATTACCAGTTGATAGATATTGTGGTGCCAACTGTG
The DNA here is from genome assembly GCA_036885675.1 of Vigna mungo. NCBI lineage: Eukaryota > Viridiplantae > Streptophyta > Magnoliopsida > Fabales > Fabaceae > Vigna > Vigna mungo. The sequence continues at coordinate 32,152,708 of CP144699.1, forward strand.
TTTATATGATGTTGCCTTCTCAAATAATATTGATGTAAACAACACTCTTATTCACTTTCCTTTGCTTCTTATACATCGTTCTCCGCAAAAGATTCATCACTGTGTGTTTTCTCCACTTCCTAATAAGGACAATTGTTCTCCAGAAAATATTGGTTTGCTTGGTATACTGGATATTAGGTCCTATTCAAAGTTAAATTGGTTTAGTTTGAAATTTAGAGTTAAAGCCTGCATGGAAACACAGAATCATAGGAAGAGATTTTGGAAAATAAAAACAAAAAAGTTGAACATCAATTGCTGTCGTGTGATAGGGATGCATAAGAGGTCTATCCTCCTAGAGATTATAACACTTCAAATCTTAAGGATATAATTAAGGGTCATGAGTGCTTCACTATTAATTATTTGCAACCAAACTAAAGGAAGAAAAGGCAGAAGAACAGGCGATAAGATTCAGTAAGGACATGATCATTGTTCATGAAAATGCATCCCACAAATGTAGAAGTTAAACATAACAAATCCGAATGGCATTGCTTACTAGCTGGTAGGTAGGCATGATTTCTAGAGACTAGAGACTGCAGGGCATTCAGTTCAATAAACCAGAAGTTATTCCAATCTTACATTTGGGTTTTTTATAAAGGTAAATTAATGTCTTCGATCTAACACATATCACAACTTGATAATGAGTTGGGATCATTTTTTAAGCTTCTCTTTCATCCTGTCAACAGCAGACCTAATAGTTCCCTCATCCTTGCAAAACGTGAATCTGACAAGATTCTTTCCCTCTTCTGGATTCAAATAAAATACACTAGTAGGAATTGCCACTACTCCCACCTCCTTAACTAGATATTCACAAAATGCAATATCATTTTCCAGTCCAAAAGGGGTGTGATCTACAACCACAAAGTAGGTTCCACTGGATGGGAATACCTTGAAGCCAACAGCCTTCAATCCCTCAACCAAAATAGCTCTTTTTGCCATATAATCCCTCTTCAGCTCTTCATAATAAGAGTCTGATGCTCTCAGAGCTACCGCAGCAGCACACTGGAAAGGATGGGAGGTTGCAAAAGTGAGGTATGCGTGTGCCTGACGCACTCCCCATGTTAAATGTGGGGGTGCTATTGCCCAACCAATTTTCCATCCGGTTAAGGAGAATGTCTTTCCCAAGGAATTCATTGTCACTGTCCTTTCGTACATTCCAGGCAAAGAAGCCATCGAAATGTGCTCCATATCAAAAGCCAACTTATCATAGACCTCATCAGTGAAAACCAGAACATCATTCTCAATGCAAAGAGATGCAATGCAATCAAGCTCCTCGCGAGTGAACATCTTTCCAGTTGGGTTGTGAGGTGTATTTATAAGAATGGCACGGGTATTCTTTGAGATTATGGACTTCAGCTCTTCAATAGGGACAGCAAAATCGGGCGGGCGCAAAGTAACGCTTTTGACTTTTGCACCGGCCATAGACAAAGTGGCCTCATAAGAATCATAAAATGGAGCAAACATAATAACCTCATCACCAGGATTTATTAATCCTAGTATAGTTGCAGCAATAGCCTCAGTGCATCCAGATGTAACAGTAACTTCCTTTTCAGGATCTACCACTAATCCAGTATCTTTCTTAAATCTCTCAGAAATGGCAATGTTAAGGTCTGGAACTCCATAACCCCGGGCATACTGATTTTTCCCATCCCTTATTGCTTGAATTGCTGCTTCCTTTATAAACTCTGGACCATCAAAGTTGGGAAAGCCTTGACCAAGGTTTATGGCTTTATGTTTGATGGCTAGCAAGCTCATTTGAGTGAAGATAGTTGTCTGAAATTTCTCTAAGCGCTTTGCAATCTGAAAAAATCAACGAGAATTAAAGTAAACATGCAGTTTAACTATGACCTATGAAATTCTCATATATATCACGTTTTCTTTTAGGCATTATTTTGGTCAGTAGATGCCAGGTACAAAATACAACCGAACTCTCTCTTCCCCAAACCCTCCACTTTTTTACCAAGATATAATCTTTCGTCCTTGCGCTACAAGGTTTTAGTTTTATTCACAGAACATAAAATAAAATTAAGGCAAATTTTAGCTTTTATAAAACTTATTTTATTTTTCCTTCTTATCTTCTTCTTCTTCTTCTTCAAGTGTATGTGAAAAAAGTTTCCAAACATACCCATAAAGACGCTAGCATCATCAAACAAATTGAAACTCAATTGTAGCAAAAACAACTTTCACCAAACAACTACGTAATTCAAAAGGGACATGAATATAAAATAGACATATTCTACGATACTCTCCGTAATTTAAAGATCCTGGTAATGTTACCGCGAGACTCCCCCCTCCTTCAATCTCTTCCTTGGTGCGCCCAAACCCATTCATCTATTGCCCCCAAAAAGACATCTTTACTAAAACCCTTCAATTTGTTTGGGTAACATAGCAACTCTATAAATCAAAGGAAATTGAAGAACAAGGGTGAATTAAAATGCGGGAATGACCCATCCCATGTGTGAACGAACACCGCAGCATGATGTAAATTGTAAGAAACAGGTAGTATGCATAAACAAAAGCTGAGATAAAAAGATAATACGATTCACATTCAGACATGTAATTTAAATAAGAACATTAAAATATTGATGCATGGTAAAGGGATTTGAAAGAGGGGAAAATACGAACTTGCAAAGGTTGATGCGTTTTGAGGGTGACGGTGTCGTTCTGAGTGGACATGGTGGCAGCAATGGAAGATGGGAACTTTGGGGTTAGAGAAACAGAGGGTGCGATAACACTGTGGAAGTGATTTGAAAAGCCTAAGAACTTTGATGAAGGCTTGAATCTCATGAGTGAGTATATATGGGAAGTTAGCATAGACCTGCTGCAATCGAGTCCAATTTGATTCTTTCTACTTGCCGGAGTGCTTCACGAGGGCTGCCAATGCGATAGAGAAAGATACTCTTTTTTTTTTTTCTTTCTAAAATAGTTGTGTCATTATTTATATTTTATCTTTAAAATTTCAAAAAGTACTTTGTTTTCTTGTCACTTCTAAATTAAATCAATTTTTAGTAATTACATAACTTTAATTAGCATTATATATCTCACGGTTTATCATATTACACCAAAATATATTATAAATTAAAGGAATATAAATTTCATCGATCGGAACAAATTTAAAGAAACGAAACAAGAACCTAAAATATAAATTATTATTTTAGTTTTTTCATTATAGTTGATTGTAAAATAGTATTACATTACCCTCTAATAATAAATTATTGTTATCATTGATAATGCATATTATTATATATCTTATTTTTATTTGTCTATTATGTAGTGACGCGAGAACTAGGACCGGAGCAATGGGTCACATCGGCTCCTTCCCCTTGAATTGGTCACTTGAAAAAAAATTCTATCAAGTTGGTTTAATTCATTTTTTAAATAGATTACACTTTTGCAATATGATCCAATATTCCCATGTCAAGTTAACAATTCCTTTTGACCAATTTAAGAAAAAAAAAACACATTTAAAAAAAACAAAAAAAAACATGATTTTAATATATAAGTCGCATTAATAAATTTAATTTTAGTTTTAAGTATAATAATATAAACAAATCAATAAATATAAATTATTGTGACATCCTGATTATATAGCATGCACAATATAATAAAGACATCATCATCTTAATATAATAGAACAGTCGAAGTAGAATTACAGATAAGGTACGGATTATAGTCATCCAATAAGACCTCAGAATTCAAACTTTAACAAAAGAGGTCTAAGTTTAAAACTTAACATATGAAGTATTTCAAAAGAACATAAAATAGCAAGGAAACTCCTAGGAAGGCTAGGCTGCAACATCCGTATCCTCAAACTCTTGCTCCAGTGGAACCTCCTTAACATCTGCTCACATCCAAGTGGATGATCATCGCAAAAGAAAACATACACAAGCAATACAACCAAACAAGGGTGAGCTAATTATATAAAAAACATGCATCATATCAAACATATAATATACAAGAGTTAATTTTTAATCAAAACAAATTAAGGCATAAATCCTAACATGTTGAATACTAGACTTGACTCGTCCGGACTTTAGAATGATAACCGAGCTATGGCGGGTCATGCACCCGTGGTGGCTTGTGATACTTAGGCTTCCCCGCCCTAGGCTGCCCCACCCTGCCACTCACGAGATTAGTCTATTCCGCGCCTTGGAGCATGATGGAAGCCTCTAAGACTAAGACCTCCTGCTACTCCTCACCACATGGTTCAGTCCTCTCTACATGAGAAGAAAGACCATTGGAGCGTCAGGAAGACCCCCAAGACTGAGCTCCTACTCTCATTCTAAAACACTAAGAATCTCACTAAGAGATTCTACACAGATGAAACTTGGTTTACCACTTGGATCGTACTTTCACACTTTATAATCATATACTTTTTGCCGTAATCAACATATACATAATCTCAACAATATACATTATAATTCCTCATATTAAATTATGAAAATTGTTTGTGTCATCTTTTAACTTATTTGTACCTACTAACAAAACAACAAGCTATTTTGTTATTACATAATTTAATTTTACAACAGCTAAAAGTTTAATCACATGCTAAACTTAATAACTCTAATATTTATATTTCAATAATGTAAATATTAAATAAATTCATTCTAATATTTATATATTATAATATAATACTAAATACAACTAAGTCAATTAAAGTTTCTAAAATTTAAACAAAACCAACAAAAAATAAAGAATGATTTTAGCGCGCGCGCACACACACACACACATATATATATATATATATATATATATATATATATATATATATATATATATATATATATATATATATATATATTTATTTATATATTTATATATTTATATATTTATATATATATATATATATATATATATATATATATATATATATATATATATTTATATTATATATTATATATTTATATATTTATATATTTATATATTTATATATTTATATATTTATATATTTATATATTTATATATTTATATATTTATATATTTATATATTTATATATTTATATATTTATATATTTATATATTTATATATTTATATATTTATATATTTATATATTTATATATTTATATATTTATATATTTATATATTTATATATTTATATATTTATATATTTATATATTTATATATTTATATATTTATATATTTATATATTTATATATTTATATATTTATATATTTATATATTATACACTCTACCTCATTATCCATGTTTTCTCTCTTTCCTACGTTACCAACATCACGCTTTCTAATTCATATACATCATTACATCTAATATAATGTTCACACCTTGTCTCTTCCTTTTATTTTGCCAATGCATGCGGGACCCACCCATTAAAGATTTAAAACTTTTATTCTTTTTTTATTATATTTAATACCCATGTCCCCACCTTTTCTTATTTCACTTACGTAACTTTTATGCAACATATTTAAAAAAGAAAAACACTATAACATCACACTACCCCAAGTCATGGCCCACCCTTTATTCCCATGTCTACACTTTCCTCTAACACATGAAATAAACTTCATTTCGTATAAGCTCTCTCTTCCATTCCCATAACAGTGAAACCTAAGGCTTTCTCTACAATCACAGCACCCACATACAAACATATCTGCTGCAGCTCACAAGTCTTAGAAACCTTGCTATTCAGACATGCAATTTCCCTTTCCCTTACTCTCAACATCATTCTTTATCCTCCGTCCGTCAACACTAGGACAACCACTTCTACTTTTCTTCAACATCAAACTCAACTAACTTTTCTTTTCACTAAACTTTTTATTTAATCTTGTTCCTTTCTCCTCTTAGTTTTGTTTTTACCCCTTTCCACTCATCACTCAGAGACCATTCACATCTAGGCACCCCATCCATCACGATAATATCCACCTAGCTGGTGCCCATGCATATAGCCTAATCTAGTTTTCAACCTAAATATTCTCCCCTGTATCACTTTATCTTCCTTCCTTTTTCCTCTCTAAAAGAGACCCTCCCCCAACATATATACATATATATAAATAAAGATACCCTTCATTTGCGACAACCCTGGAGGAGCTCCCATTCCATTTCTCTTCACTGGAATCCTACTCATCCTACTCCTTTTCCCACGCATCAACGATAATTAAAACTTCATTGCATGAAACCCAACCCAACTCTATCACTCCTTTTAAAGCATACATCTTGGTGGAACCCAAGTACATAACACCACAAAACCACACCCTACCCTTGGCTATCTCACGAGTTTCCACACACACACTCTCACCGTACATATACATGCAACCAGGTTCCCCTCTTTGACCCAAACCTTATGCCAGAAAAGAAAACTAGCGCTAAAACATATATAAAAACATGATCATCATTTGTACAGTCCAGTTCATATTCTATAGACATATAAAATAGTGAGAAATGCAATTCAAACAGTGCATCAGCTTCAAATCCAACATGCATATATTTTATAAAATAAATTCACACAAAATAATTAGCTCCCCTTACCTCTATGATCTTCACAGTACAACTCAATAGAAAAATTCCCTAACCATACCTCCACACAGGGGCAACTCCACAGTACCTATAAGCCACCAAAATGGTGTAGAGTAAAGCCCTTAGAGCTTGAAAGGATAAGGAAAAAGAGTAAAACCCTAAGGTGCAGAGAATGGAAAAATTACCTTATAGCTGAGAGATGCGAAACTAATCGGAGGGATTTGAAGCCCTCAACTCTGGAAACACAGGAGCACCACCTATTTGACAAAGCAACGGTGGAAATTTGAGAAAGGGGTACAGGGAAAGTGGAGCAAGGTTAGAGAGAAGGTAGAGAAAATAAGGAATTTGAGTTCTAGAGGGGTTTGGCAAATGAGATTTGATTTTCTGAAAAGCCTTCTCCAAGGTCAGATTGTCCCTTGTCTTATGGGCCTGACTGCCTCACATAAGGCCCAATAGCTTTTAAATTTTTATTTTTATTTTTATTTTTTTTAGGTCCTTACATTCTCCCCAACAATAAAAATTTTCGTCCCCGAAAATTAAACTTACCAGAGAATAGGCGAGGATAAGACTCCCGCATCTCTTCCTTTAGCTCCCAGGTAGAGTCACCTGTTCTATCATCCCAAATGACCTTGACTAGTCTGACAGTCTTCCCCCTGGGTTGTTTGGCTAGCCTCTCATCTACTCTGACTTGCTTCATCTCTATAGAGAGGTCTTCCCTGACTTGCACATTTTCAACTTCCAACACGTGAGAAGGGTCAGACACGTACTTCCTCAACTGAGAAACATGGAATACTGGGTGGAGATTAGCCAATTGAGGTAGCATAGCTATCTCATATGCGACTGGTCCGATATGCCTAGAGATTTGGTAAGGGCCCACATAACTAGAAGATAGCTTCTTGGTACAGATAGCTCTTCCTACACCCGTAGTGGGAGCCACACGTACTGCAAACTCCAAGGGTCGATGTCTCTGATCAACATACGATTTCTGTCGGCTCCGAGATGCCTTCATCCTTTCTTGAATCAATTTCACTTTATCCGTAGTTTGCTGCACAAGTTCTGCCCTGTTAGCACTGTTTCTCCATCTTGGAACCAACACAAGGGTGTTCTACAGCATCTCCCATATAAAGCTTCAAACGGAGCCATATCAATACTGGTATGATAACTATTATTATAAGTGAACTCAACCAGTGGCAACACCTCATCCCAAACTCCCAAGTGGTCTAGAATGCACGTCCTCAACAAGTCCTCGAGTGTCTGCATTGTCCTCTCGGACTGACCGTCTGTCTGAGGGTGGTAAGCTGAACTCATCTGCAGTCTGCTACCCATCTCACTCTGCAAGGTTTGCCAAAATCGGGAAGTAAAGCGAGGGTCTCTATCTGACACAATACTAGAAGGTACGCCGTGCAGTCTCACGATCTCTTTGACATACAGTTGTGCCAATTTGGCCAGAGACATCCTCAAATCTATTGCCAAGAAATGAGCACTCTTGGTCAGCCTGTCCACTATTACTCATATAGCATCATGCCTCATAACGGTGCATGGCAAATGAGTAACAAAGTCCATAGCTATGTTATCCCATTTCCACTTAGGAACCTCCAATTGTTGCAATAGACCTCCAGGTCTCTGATGTTCTACCTTGGCCTTCTGACAAGTTAGGCAAGAAGCAACAAACTGAGCCACATATTTCTTCATATCCGACCGCTAAAAGGATTTCTTGAGATCTTGGTACATCTTAGTCATACCTGGAAGTATGCTAAAACGACTTCGGTGCCCTTCCTCAAGTATCAACCTCTTCAATTCCCCATCATTAGGAACACATGTCCTTCCTCTGAATCTCAAGAGACCATTCGTCCCTGTGTTGAAGTCTGTTCCTTTCTCAGTACCAATTAGAGCTATTGAGGTCTGAAGCTTAGGGTCTACAACTCCAAATCTCTGAAGCTCTCAACTAGCTCCAACTGCCTAATCATCAAACAAGAAACATGTACTGTTTTCCGACTCAAAGCATCTGCCACTACATTCGCTTTCCTAGGATGATATAGAAGATCAAAATCATAATCTTTCAGGAACTCTAACCATCTCCTCTGCCTCATGTTAAGCTCCTTCTGGTCAAATAAATACTTGAGACTTTTATGATCACTAAACACTTGAAACTGTGCACCATAAAGATAATGTCTCCATATCTTCAAAGCAAACACGACCGCGGCTAACTTCAAGTCATGAGTCGGGTAGTTCCTCTCATGCACTTTGAGTTGTCAGGAGGCGTAAGCAACCACCCTCTTCTCTTGCATCAATACGCATCCCAGCCCCTGGTATGAAGCATCACAATAAACCTTAAAGGGTTTCCCTGTGTCCGGAATAACCAACACCGGTGCACTAGTTAACCTTTCCTTCAGTTCTTGGAAGCTAGACTCACATCTATCAGTCCAAACGAAGGGCTGATCCTTCCTGGTCAACTGAGTCACAGGTGCCACAATCCGAGAGAAATTTTCTATGAAACGTCGGTAGTAACCTGCTAAACCCACAAAACTCCTGACCTCTGTAACAGTCTTAGGTCGTTCCCACTCCATCACTGCTTGCACCTTGGCCGGATCAACAGAGATTCCCCCGGCTGAAATCATGTGTCCTAGAAAGTGCCCCTCTTCCATCCAGAACTTGCACTTGGACAACTTGGCATATAACTTTCTTTCCCTCAGTATTCCAAGCATTGTCCTCAGGTGATCCTCGTGTTCTTCCCGAGTCTTAGAATAAACCAGGATGTCATCAATGAAGGCAACCACAAATTTATCTAAGAACGGTCTAAAGATTCTGTTCATGTAATCCATAAAGATAGCTGGAGCATTAGTCACACCAAAAGGCATGACTACATACTCGTAGTGGCCATATCTGGATCTGAAAGTTGTCTTCTGCACATCATCAGCTTTTACCAAGATTTGATGGTAGCCTGATCTCAAATCAATTTTTGAAAATACAGTTGCTCCATGTAGTTGGTCCAACAGATCATCTATCCTTGGCAAATGATACTTGTTGTTGATCGTGAGTTTGTTCAGTTGCCTATAATCAACACATAATCGGGAGTTGCCATCTTTCTTCTTCACTAACAAAACCGGTGCACCCCATGGTGAAACACTGGGTCTAATGAATTGCTTCTCTAGCAGCTCCTCAATCTGCTTCTTCAACTTCGCTAACTCTGCCGGTGCCATCCTATAAGGGCCTATAGAAGTTGGTCCTGCTCCTGAGACCAAGTCTATAGAGAACTCTACCTCTCTAGGAGGAGGTAGACCTGGAACTTCTTCGGGGAAGACATCAAGAAATTCATTCACCACTAAAAGGTCTCCATTAGCTAAAAGGTTTAAGTCTGGTACTTCGTCCATGTGAGAATGACATGTTCTCGTCTTCATTGGGGAATACCAATTTCTTCCCACCGCAATCTAGAAATATTTGGTTGGCGGATAGCCAATCCATGCCTAAGATTACCTCTAGCCCCTGTAAAGGTAAGCAAATAAGGTTCACTCGGAACCTGCATCCCTCTACCTTAATAGGACATCTGGAGCACACATTAGATGTCCTGACCAACCCAGCTACTGGTGTAGACACCACCAGATCACACGGAAGCTCTCTGACAACTAGACCGAGCTTCTCCACACAAGCCTTAGACACAAAAGAGTGTGTCACCCCCGAATCAAACAATGTCACACACGAAGCTCCAAATAATAAACAACTGCTGATAATCAGCTTACCTGCACTAGCTGCCTCAGCTCCGGTCAAAGCATACACTCTCCCTGCAGCCTGTGGTCTGGCACCACCCCTCTAAATAGGTCTCCCAATTTGGCGTGGCTGTGGTCCTACCCTCCTAGTAGTAGGATAGTCTCGGCCATAGTGTCCTTCACGCCCACAAAAGTTGCACTTCTTATACCCTGCTAGTTGAGGGCAAACGTACTGGAAGTGTGGTCCTCTACACCTGAAGCATCTCATGGGGCTAGCAAAGCTGGACTGCCCTGATGATTAAGAGGAAGAACCCCTAGACCCAGAAGAAGTAGGTCTAGAGAAACGAGTCCTCCTAGAATTGGAACCACCTCTGGATATCACTGGTCCACCAACCCTCAATGATTGACTTTGTTGTCTCAGTGGTCCCTCTGGCTCTCCCTTGGTCTTCTCCAGGTCACGAGCCATCTCCACTAAGGCGGAGAACTCCCGGATATGTAACCCTTTCACCATCAGCTTTATATCTTTCCTTAAACCATTCTCAAACTTGCGGCATTGCCACTCCTCATTTACCACCATGGTGTTAAAACGAAGTAAATTTTTAAAACGGTCTGCATACTCAGGCACCGACCTGTTTCCCTGCGCCAGCTCAAGAAACTCCACTTCTTTAGCAAATATGACGTTGTCGGGGAAATACTCCGTGTAGAACTTGGTTCTGAACATCTCCCAAGTGATAGGAGTCTCGTTCCTCTCCCGGATTGCCTTCACATTGTTCCACCAATGGCCAGCCTCTCCTGTCACCAATTACTGGGTGTAGGCCAGTTTTCTCTCATTCGGACATCCCTTTGCTTCATAAATCTGTTCCATGCTTTGGAACCAGTAATCAACCTCATCGGGGCTGCACTTGCCAGTAAACCTGGTGGGATGGTGTTGGAGAAAGCTCTCCAAAGTCCACTCCTGAGTTGGAGCAGCAGAAGAGGAAACACCCTGAGTGGGTACACCTCTAGCCAGCATATCCATTAGTTGCCTCTGGGTGTGATCAATTTCCATCCTTGCATTCTCTGCCGACACCCTTGCATTTTCGGCAGACACCCTTGCAGCTTCTAGATTCTGTAGAGCGATCGTGTTCTGCTAGACCAAGGCAGCACTTTGCTGCAGTGCCTCAAGGATAGCATCCAGCCGGGCATTGGACTCAGAGGGCTCCAGCTGAGTAGGAGGAGGAAGTCTAGGCGCCATTGTTCTGTTCACATAGAGAAGAGAGATCATTGATCAGATTGTAAGAGACAAAACAATTGCCTAAGTGTGCTAAGAGTATAGAAGTAGAAACAAGGTGGACACAACCTATAGAATTCTTTCTAAGGACAGAAACTGCTCTGATACCATAAATGTGACATCCTGATTATATAGCATGCACGATATAATAAAGACATCATCATCTTAATATAATAGAACAGTCGGAGTAGAATTACAGATAAGGTACGGATTACAGTCATCCAATAAGACCTCAGAATTCAAACTTTAACAAAAGAGGTCTAAGTTTAAAACTTAACATATGAAGTATTTCAAAAGAACATAAAATAGCAAGGAAACTCCTAGGAAGGCTAGGCTGCAACATTTGTATCCTCAAGCTCTTGCTCCAGTGGAACCTCCTCAACATCTGCTCACATCCAAGTGGATGATCATCGCAAAAGGAAACATACACAAGCAATACAACCAAGCAAGGGTGAGCTAATTATATAAACAACATGCATCATAGCAAACATATAATATACAAGAGTTAATTTTTAATCAAAACAAATTAAGGCATAAATCCTAACATGTTGAATACTAGACTTGACTCGTCCGGACTTTAGAATGATAGTCGAGCTATGGCGGGTCATGCACCCGTGGTGGCTTGTGATACTTAGGCTCCCCCGCTCTGGGCTCCCCTGTCCTGCCACTCACGAGGTTAGTCTATTCTGCGCCTTAGAGCATGATGGAAGCCTCCAAGACTAAGACCTCCTGCTACTCCTCACCACATGGTTCAGTCCTCTCTACATGAGAAGAAAGACCATTGGAGCGTCAGGAAAACCCCCAAGACTGAGCTCCTACTCTCATTCTAAAACACTAAGAATCTCACCAAGAGATTCTACACAGATGAAACTTGGTTTACCACTTGGATCGTACTTTCACACTTTGCAATCATATACTTTTTGCCACAATCAACATATACATAATCTCAACAATATACATTATAATTCTTCAGGTTAAATTATGAAAATTGTTTGTGTCATCTTTTAATTTATTCGTACCTACTAACAAAACAACAAGCTACTTTGTTATTACATAATTTAATTTTACAACAGCTAAAAGTTTAATCACATTTTAAACTTAATAACTATAATATTTATATTTCAATAATGTAAATATTAAATAAATTCATTCTAATATTTATATATTATAATATAATACTAAATACGTCAACTAAAGTTTCTAATATTTAAACAATACCAAAAAAAAGAATGATTTTAGCATATATATATATATATATATATATATATATATATATATATATATATATATATATATATATATATATTACACTTTACCTCATTATCCATGTTTTATCTCTTCCTACGTTACCAACATCACACTTTCTAATTCATATAACCATTACATCTAATATAATATTCACACCTTATCTCTTCCTTTTATTTTGCCAATTAATGCATGCGGGACCCACCCGTTAAAGATTTAAAACTTTTATTCTTTTCTTACTATATGTAATATCCATGTCCCCACCTTTTCCTATTTCACTCACGTAACTTTTATGCAACATATTTTAAAAAGGATCCCGTTATTTTAACACAACTTTTTTGACACACTTTTGACACGCACACACGTATCAAGCTGCCATTGGTTGAGTTATTTTATTTTTTTTTTCAAAAATCTGGTCACCAAAACAAAAAGAGTTTGAAAAATTTTTCTTTCCAAATATACCCTTTGTCTGGTTTTGTCTCAGATTTCGTTTTCTCTCACATTTTGTTATCCCCTGCGTCGTTCTCCCCCTGTTTCCTCTATTTAACGGTTGGTTAGTGGTTCTCCGTTCTCGGTGATTGGTGGAGATGGGAAGTCACGAACAAAAGCTTCGTTGGAGCAAGGTAAATGCATTGTTGGGTCTCATATGGTTTTAGGTTTGGGTTCTTGGGTTCTTGCGTTGTTGCGTTGTTGTTGTCGGTTTTCGTTGATGTTGTGGTTAGGGTATTTGGTTTTTGGTTAGGGTATTCGGTTCTTGGTTCTTAGTTTTTGGGTTTTTTTGTTATTTCCTTTTGTGTTTACATTTTTTTTATTTTTGGTTGAGCAGTTGACGGTTCGTCATTATTTTTCAACGATGTATGTTTGCACTTTGAACGAGTACTTGACGGATGAGCAATGGTTCGTCATTATTTCTTAGACCGAACATGGTGGAATGTCGCAGAACACACCGGATGTAATGTGCAACACCGAACCACAATTGAAGACCTATGTGAGGATGAGAAGAAGAATGCGTTATAAGAGCCAAGCCTTGAGGACACCATACACAGGAATTGTAGGACTTAGAAAGAAAAATTAGTGATTATTGTATGGTATTTTGAATAGGACAAGAACTTGATGTTGAATAGGACATGAACTTGATGTTGTAATTAAACCTATATCTTGCAATATATAGTAGATGAATGTTTGGTTGCATGTATTTATGTTATTGAAGTGGTTTATATTTTGATTTGGTGTACATTTTAAATTTTGAGGAATCCATTTTTTGGAAGTGATAATGTTAGTGATATGATGAATTTGACTGAATTTGTGAAGATGATGGTGCTAAATTGTGTGTTGTAATTGTTTACCATTGTGTTGTAATTTCAATTTTTAACAACTTGTTTGAACATAATGAGGCACCAATGAAAATATAAGGGACCACAGCTGAAGTTCTGCCATGTCTGGTGCAAAAAACTGCATTGTAATCGATTACAAGGGGTTGTAAACGATTACGCGTGTCTGAATTGGATTCTGCACATCCTGTTGAACTGAAGGAGCCACCAGTGAACACGTGGGGGACCACTGGTGAATAACAATGTCTTTTGACCCAAGTCCAGTTCTTTTAGTTGTAATTTTATGTTCTTTAGTGAGGAATAACTGCATCTTAATGTTTTGGGTCCCCTAAGTTGGAGGTGGGGACCTCCAATTGAGAGATTATTGTGTTAAGTGAAGTTCTGCCATGTCTGGTGCGAAAAACTGCATTGCAATCGATTACAAGGGGTTGTAAACGATTACGCGTGTCTGAATTGGATTATGCACATCCTTTTGAACTGAAGGAGCCACTAGTGAACACGTGGGGGACCACTAGTGAATAACAGTGTGTTTTGACCCAAATCCAGTTGTTTTAGTTGTAATTTTTTATATTCTTTAGTGAGGAATGGCTACATCTTAATGTTTTGGGTCCCCCAAGATGGAGATGGGGACCACCCATTGAGAGATTATAGTGTTAAGTGAAGTTTTGCCATGTCTGGTGCAAAAAAATGCATTGTAATCGATTACAAGGGGTTGTAAACGATTACACGTGTCTGAATTGGATTCTGCACATCTTGTTGAACTGAAGGAGCCACCAGTGAACACGTGGGGGATCACTGGTGAATAGCAGTGTCTTTAGACCCAAGTCCAGTTATTTTAGTTGTAATTTTATGTTCTTTAGTGAGGAACGACTGCATCTTAATGTTTTGGGTCCCCCAAGATGGAGGTGGGGACCACCCATTGAGAGATTATAGTGTTAAGTGAAGTTCTGCCATGTCTGGTGCAAAAAACTACATTGTAATCGATTACAAGGGGTTGTAAACGATTACGCATGTCTGAATTGGATTCTGCACATCCTGTTGAACTGAAGGAGCCACCAGTGATCACGTGGGGGACCACTGGTGAATAACAGTGTGTTTTGACCCAAGTCCAGTTCTTTTAGTTGTAAATTTTATGTTCTTTAGTGAGGAATGACTACATCTTAATGTTTTGGGTCCCCCAAGTTGGAGGTGGGGACCTTCCATTGAGAGATTATTGTGTTAAGAGAAGTTCTGCCATGTTTGGTGCAAAAAATTGCATTGTAATCGTTTACAAGGGGTTGTAATCGATTACGCGTGTCTGATTTGGATTCTGCACATCCTGTTGAACAGAAGGAGCCACCAGTGAAAACGTGGAGGACCACTGGTGAATAACAGTCTGTTTTGAACGTTGTATGTGATTATCTAGTGTTTTACTGTCCATTAAGTACGACTTTATTTCACTACTTAAGATTTTGTCAAATTTAATACAGGAAACATTGGTTGTTCAATGTCATGGACCACTGTACGTTGACGCTGTTCATTGGCTGTGTTCCCTTTCGGAACCCACACTCCCTCTTCATTCTCCACATAACCAAAGGAGGACACAGACTCATATCTTATTCTTTGTTCATTGTCATGGACCACTGTATGTTGACGCCATTGCAACTGCACATATTTCATACAAATAAATCAATGGCGGTGGATTAAGGTTCACAAAACACAAAAACAATAAAGACAACAAAAATAGACTAGTGTTCGAGAAGCGAGACAATTAGAAAGAGAGCGACAACGCGAAAGACACCCAAACCCAAAACGAAAGAAAGCCACAACACTAAACAAACCCAAAACGAGAAAAAACTTAAGTGAAAATGCGAAAGACACCCAAACCCAAAATGAAACAGAGAAACAACGCCAAACAAACCCAAAACGAGAAAGAGAGCTTATCAGTACACAATGATTGCGAAAGACCTCTTTTGGTTGCCTTTGGATGAGACGACGCGTTAAAGAGCAATGTGAGAGATGAAGCGAATGGAGAAAGGAGGAGGCGAATGGAGAGAGGAGGAGGCAAATGGAGAGAGGAGGAGGCCAATGGAGAGAGGAGGCGACAGACCCAAGCCAAATTGATCGAAGGATAAAAATGAAACCGGGAAAATTAAATTTCATACATTTCGTTTTCCAAAATTACCCTCCGGATCATTTAAAAAAGAGTTGAGTTTCTTCACCCAAACAACCAACCGAACGAGGCCATGTGGCGTGTGTCAAAAGTGTGTTAAATGAAGGGTGTCAACGAAACATTTTCCTTTTAAAAAAAACACTATAACATCACACTACCCCAAGTCATGGCCCACCCTTCATTCCCATGTCTACACTTTCCTCTAACACATGAAATAAACTTCATTTCATATAATCTCTCTCTTCCATTCCCATAACAGTGAAACCCAAGGCTTTCTCTACAATCACAGCACCCACATACAAACATATCTGTTGCAGCTCATAAGTCTTAGAAACCTTGCTATTCAGACATGCAATTTCCCTTTCCCTTACTCTCAACATCATTCTTTATCCTCCCTCCGTCAACACTAGGACAACCACTTCTACTTTTCTTCAACATCAAACTCAACTAACTTTTCTTTTCACTAAACTTTTTATTTAACCTTCTTCCTTTCTCATCTTAGTTTTGTTTCTACCCCTTTCCACTCATCACTCAGAGACCATTCACATCTAGGCACCCCATCCATCACGGTAATATCCACCTAGCTAGTGCCCATGCATCTAGCCTAATCTAGTTTTCAACCTAAATATCCTCCCCTGTATCACTTTATCTTCCTTCCTTTTTTCCTCTCTAAAAGGGACCCTCCCCCAACATATATACATATATATAAATAAAGATACCCTTCATTTATGACAACCCTGGAGGAGCTCCCACTCCATTTCTCTTCACTGGAATCCTACTCCTTTTTCCACGCATCAACGAGAATTAAAACTTCACTACATAAAACCCAACCCAACTCTATCACTCCTCTTAAAGCATACGTCTTGGTGGAACCCAAGTACATAACACCACAAAACCACACCCTACCCTTGGCTATCTCACGAGTTTCCACACACACACTCTCACCGTAGGTATACATGCAACCAGGTTCCCCTCTTTGACCCAAACCTTATGCTAGAAAAGAAAACCAGTGCTAAAACATATATAAAAACATGATCATCATTTGTACAGTCCAATTCATATTCTATAGACTTATAAAATAGTGAGAAATGCAATTCAAACAGTACATCAACTTCAAATCCAACATGCATATATTTTATAAAATAAATTCACACAAAATAATTAGCTCCTCTTACCTTTATGATCTTCACAGTACAACTTAATAGAAAAATTCCCTAACCGTACCTCCACACAGAGGCAACTCCACAGTACCTATAAGCCACCAAAATGGTGTAGAGTAAAGCCCTTAGAGCTTGAAAGGATAAGGAAAAAGAGTAAAACCCTAGGGTGCAGAGAATGGGAAAATTACCTTATAGCTGAGAAATGCGAAACTAATCGGAGGGATTGGAAGCTCTCGACTCTGGAAACGCAGGATCACCACCTATTTGACAAAGCAACGGTGGAAATTTGAGAAAGGGATACAAAGAAATTGTAGCAAGATGAGAGAGAAGGCAGAGAAAATAAGGAATTTGAGTTCTAGAGAGAGAATGGGGTTTGGCAAATGAGATTTGATTTTCTGAAAAGCCTTATCCAAGGTCAGATTGTTCCTAGTCTTATGGGTCTGACTGCCTCACGTAAGGCCCAATAGCTTTTAAATTTTTATTTTTTTTAGGTCCTTACAATTATAATACGAGAATATAATTTTAAAAATTAACAATTTATTAATATATATCATAATTAATAAAATTTTAAGGGTGTTACAAATGATCATCACAAATAATATTTTCACTTGAAATAGTTTTGATATTAGTTATTTTAGATATTACATTTTGATTCTATAACTGAAATATATAGAAAATATTTTGACTGAACTAAAACATAAAGTTTCACATTAGTTTTTCATTGTCGACAAAATCAAAACATAAAATAATAAAAAAAAGTAAATAAAATAAAGGAAAAGGTTAGTAATAACCAAAGTCTTAATCTTTTTTTAATTTCAAAAATAATTTAAATTTTAAGAGAGAAGAAAATTTAGTTTTCTAAACAAAATTGAAGCATATAAACACACTCGAAATTCAATTTAAAATACCATTATATTCTAAAATTTTAAGACATAATATATATATATATATATATATATATATATATATATATATATATATATATATATATATATTATGATAAAATGATTAATTTTTTTAAACTGATAAAATAATTCAAGATTCAACATAGATAAATTATTAACAAGGTTTCCATTTATATTAAATTTTAAAAAGTTTAATTTTTTCTAAAGAACTTAGAGACAAGAAATAATTTTCAAATTAAATCTCAAATGAAAAATTAGGCTAACTCAATGTGACAATAACCTAAAATGAAAGAAATAAATTAATATATTTAAACATATAATTAACTACATATCTAACATACAAAATTAAACAACATATTAAAAAATATATCGTATTAAATATAAATTTTTAAGCTAATAAAAGAAATCTAAGAAAACAAAATGCAAACAATAATATAGGAAGAAGAAATCTTGGAGGCAGTTTGGAAAGCTACATAATCTCACCACAATGTAGCAGTACCTGTACACGACAAAATTATAAAATTTAAGAACAATAAACTAAACATTCTGGACGTGGGTTCAACAAAGATTGTGGAAAAAAGAACAAGAAAGAAACAGCAATAGTTAAGGAACAAAGTTCGCAATGAAAGAATAGCAGAGAATGTTAGTTAGTTAGTTAGTTAGTGCAGTGCTACAATAAAACAAAGGCCTTTAAAAAATTTTGCAAAAATCAACCATAAATAGAGTTTTAGGCAGTTCATTATAAAATGAAAGCCTATAAACTAGTAGGCTTCAATTTTACAAAAATACAAAACCTAAAACTTGATACTAAAATATTTTAAATTTAGTCTCATTTTTTTATTGGGAACCTTTAGACACGATTTTCACATACCTAAAGTTTGTTTCTTTAATAGGTTTCGATTTTTAAAAGAATTTAAACCTAAACATTTTCAATAATTTAAAAAATATCACCGTGTATTTATTAAATACATATTAAATAAATAAAGTAAAATGAAATTTTAGAACTAGTCTTTTAAAGTGGATAACTTTTAGAATATTCACTTTACATTTAATGAAATGATCTTAAATATCATAAATGTCACAAACCTGTCTTATATTTTAACACTGATATGAGTCCCCTGTTATTTTTTCCAACAAATAAACAATTAATATTATATTATATACTAGAGATCGTTAAAGTAGTGATATTAAATAATAGAAGAATAAAAAACAGGACATTTGATAGGAACAAGAGCAAAGTTCATTCATTTTAAGGGGACTAAAAATACATTAAATTTCTTTAGTTATAGAAAATAGAATTCTAAAATATTTTAAAAGAAGAAAATATGAAAATGTATCCTTTGAGAAAAATAATTTTAGATTTTTTATGTTGTATTTCTCTTATTACAAAATTGCATAAGTAAGAAAAAAAAATCTTCACATGGAAAATTAGTTTATTGTTTCTCTTTCTTATTAAGTTTTTTTTTTTATATTCATAAAAATACAAACTTTTAATAAAGTTTAATTGTTTAGGTAGTCTCCACTTTCAAAGAAATGTCTACTTTGTCTTCGTTTTTTAAAAAGTGTCAACTTTATCCACAATTATGTTAATGTGCAATAATCAAGTTCATTCCATTAATTTTTTAGTAACGATGTTAATTGCATCGTGATGTGACAAATAAGGAAGAAGAACACGAACATCATTATATTACAAAAGGTGTCTTAGATCATATTCTTCATCATCCCAATATTAATCTCAGAGGCGTAATCCTCTACAACATTCCACTGTAGCAAAAACAATATCATGAAGGTCTACCTTGTTTTACGAAAACGCAACATCTTAATCTAATTTAGTGTAGATGGGGAATCCCATGTCAGAGGCGCAGACATTATTGAGGATTGCTGGCAAGAAGCTTCGATGACTCTCGTTTCGCTTCGACTTCGACGTGGTGGGGGTGGAGGAGGCCCATGACTGTTTCTGAAATCAATAATTTTTTTTCTAAACTATAATTCTAAATTTTTACATTAAAAAACCCTTATGAGTTACATGTTGTAAATGTGTTTTGCCATGTCATCACACAATTAACATCCTTACAAAAAATTAACATAATGAACTTACTTAATATATGAAGAAATTGATACTTTCTAATAATAATGACCAAGTAAATGAAAACTACCTAAACAATTAAACCCTTATAGTAATAAAGTGTAGTTAACATGACATATTTTTATGGACAAGTACAAGTAGTATAAATCTCTTTCATTTTATAAATAGCATTTCAAGAATTTTATAAAATTATTTTAAGCACTAACTACATTAAAATAATAAAAAAAATTATAGATTTAAAATATAAGTTCAATCACTCTTTTTATTATTTAAGTATATAAATTAAATATTTTAATCTAATTTAATTAGGCACACTCATTTTATCTAGATCGATTCTGAAATTCATAAGAACAGAGTAATTTTTACTCCAAGAGAAATGAATTTGTGTACATTTCGACACAAAGGAACTTGTGTGAATCTTTATGCTATTAGCCATCATCCCGACAAAATGATTATAGTAAAATACACGTATAATTAATTATGATTTAACATAATCAATCACATTCCCAATGGAAGAAATTGACCAATCATTCATCTATATGTCAATTTGACTTTTTCATCTTTTCTCATCAATTAAACAAAGAATTTTTCTTCAAATCTATCATTCAAATCGATTCAATTCAAACCGAAACTTTCATTCCAATTAAGAGTACATCATATCGAAACAAAGGATAAATTTTATTTGTCTAAACATTGGATTTATTTTGTGCAACTGAAAACTTAACAAGAAACTGAGTACTTGATTAGAGGAAAAATATTTATTTATTTATTTAAAATTACTTTGAGTACATAAATTTGGGACATTAGAAGGTGTACAATCAAGAAAAGTTTTATGCAAATTACAAAACAACAGCATGCCCTATTTTCCACCACAGTCCCCAGAACTGAAATCTCACAACACATATCAATAAAAAGATAGTGAATTTTCTGAAGAAAAACATGCAAACAAGAAGTTGGTAATGGCTAGATAATGTAGAAGATCCAATATATATCATAGGACTTGACCAAGCAGTGAGATCATTTTCTAAGCTTCTCCTTCATCCTCTCAACCGCGACCCTAAGAGTTTCATCATCTTTGCAGAAAACAAATCTGACTAGGTTCTTTCCCTCTTCGGGATTCAAGCAAAACACACTGCAAGGAATTGCCAGCACCCCCACCTCCTTAAGCATATATTCACAAAATGCAACATCATTTTCCAACCCAAAAGGGGTATGATCTGCTAAAACAAAGAATGTTCCATCGGGTGGGAATACCTTAAAGCCAACTGCCTTTAATCCTTCAACCAAAATATCCCTTTTTGCCCTATAATCCCTCTTCAGCTCCACATAATAAGACTCTGGTGCCCTAAGAGCTACTGCAGCTGCACACTGCAAAGGAGTGGCGTTTGAGAAAGTGATGAAAGAATGTGCCTGTCGAAGCCCCCATGTCAGGTGTGATGGTGCTATGGCCCAACCAATCTTCCATCCTGTTATGTTAAATGTCTTTGCCAATGAGTTCATTGTCACTGTCCTTTCAAACATTCCAGGCAAAGAAGCTATTGAAATGTGTTCCAAATCAAATGTCAACTTATGATAAACTTCATCAGCAAATACTAGAACATCCTTCTCAATGCAAAGGGATGCAATGGCATTGAGCTCCTGCAGAGAGAAAATCTTTCCCGTAGGGTTGTGAGGAGTATTTATAACAATGGCACGTGTACTCCTTGACACAATGGACTTCAATTTTTCAATGGAGATAGCAAAATCTGGAGGTTGCAGAGGGATGCTTACTATTTTTGCACCAGCCATGGCTAAATTACCTTCATAATAATCATATAAAGGAGAAAAGAGAATAACCTCATCGCCGGGATTTATTAATCCTAGCACAGTTGCAGCAATTGCTTCCAAGCACCCATTTGTGACAGTAACTTCATTATCAGGGTCTATCACTAATCCAGTATCTTTCCTAAATCTATCAGCAATAGCAATGTTCAAGTCTGGAACTCCAGAACTTCCATATTGATTTTTCCCATCCCTTATTGCTTGAATTGCTGCTTCCTTTATAAACTCTGGACCATCAAAGTTGGGAAAGCCTCGTCCAAGGTTTATGATTCCATCTTTCAGGTTGTTAAGTGCTTCCATGGATTTTTGGAACTTATCTAAGCTTTTCGCAACCTGACAAGCAAAGAAAAAACCACTATTAATGCGGATGAACTGTGTAGATCAAAGAATTTTCCAATGACCAGTAACACCAAGAAAAATATACCTTCATTCAAAAATTGGATCAAATTACAATTACACATATCCACATATCTTCGTACCGACACTGCAAAGTTGGATCAAATTACACATATCCACATATCTTCTTCGTACCGACAAGATATTATCCCCAACATATTATCCGTTTTGAACAAACGCTCTCATATATGTATATAAACCCATTGATATGAAATTTTGTTTGTAGGAACAAGATAAAAAAAAATGTTGTATCATTTTATTAGAGGATTGGATGAAGGAGGCTTATAAATTCTTATTACTTTGAAAACTAATATGTTAATGGTGAATTATAGGAACTCATTTATTTTAATATTGTGAGATTAATAACATCAATATTTGTTTTTTTTTCATGTTGTTAACAAGAGAATAGTGCAACTCACCTGCAAAGGACAATGCCTTCTCTGGATGGTGGTCTCATTTTCAGTGAAACCATTGGATACTTCGTTATTACTCTGTAACTTTTGCAGTGCACACAGGAGTTAGATCCTCTAAATATTATTTTATAAATATTAATTTTTAAAATATAGACTTTAAATCTAATTTAATTTTATAAAGTTAATTTATAAAATAAAATTTAGAATTATTTATACATTTCAAATTAATTTTATTTCTAATTGATATAAAATTAAAAAAAAATTAATACCATAATAACTAGTATCATGTCATTTATATTTGCTTACTTAATGGGAAAAAAATTTATTATAACAATCGATTTTGTTTATCATATATTGATTTGTACTGTGAAAACAAATAACACGAATGACTTAATATATATCATCTTTTAATACTTTGTATTTATGTGAAATATGTTTCAACTTAAATTAAAATTATTTTAATTCATTTACATCTGGAAAATATATTATTATATACTTAAAGTAAATATTATCGGGAGTCCAAAGCTTATATAATTATAGAAAAAAAATTGGTTTTAGATGTTACTACAATTTAATCTATTTAGTGTACAAGAAATTTGGATAATTGTATATTGTAATTTTTGTCCGAAAAATAATATAAAAAAATCCCATTTTTAAAAGAAAAAAAATTGTGTGATAAGATATATTTCCGGACTACATTAAATTTTTAATGTTTATTTATTTAGATGTTATGTTCTTATTTGACTATTCATAACTTATTTGTAAAAAAAAA
The DNA here is from genome assembly GCA_036885675.1 of Vigna mungo. Taxonomy (NCBI): domain Eukaryota; kingdom Viridiplantae; phylum Streptophyta; class Magnoliopsida; order Fabales; family Fabaceae; genus Vigna; species Vigna mungo. The sequence goes on from CP144699.1 coordinate 32,176,468, forward strand.
CTTAAATAAGTTGCAAAATTTGAAACTTTCGATTATTTTTTTATTAAATCGTTCCTTGAGTCATTAAAATTTTTAAATTTTTTAATTAAATCCGTACAATTTTTTTTAATTATTTGACGTGATAGTTATTTTATTTATCACTAAATTTAAATGTCGTAATTTTATATTTTTCTACAATTTATAATATTTAATGAAATTATTTTAAAGTTAATTAAAATTATAAAATATCAAATTAAAAAAACAAAATTATAAAATATCATTTATAAATTTGAAAAGCAATAAAATTATAAAAATTATGAAATATAAATTTGCAAAATTAAAAAAGTACAAAATAAAAAAATTACAAAAAATATAAAGTTATAAAGTATTATATTTTTATGTTTTAAAATTTTTATATTTTTAAACTTATCAATTTAAATTTTATAATTTTTTTAAAATTTTAAATTTTTTAATTGTTGTAATTTTAATTAACTTTAAAATAATTCATTAAATATTATACATATTTGAGAGAGATCCTCTCTCATCATGGTCTATTGTAGAAAAATATTATAAATTTTAAAATTTTGGGAAGTCAATAGAACACAAAAATTTAATAGAACTCAATTGAATGTTACTAAACTTGTTAGGAACTCAAAACTTAATTAAGCCAATATAAAATAATATAATTTTAAAAATATATAGATATTATTCATTAAACATCTTTAAAAAAAATGAAACTATAGACAGTAAAAACAAAATAATTATAAGAAGTAATGTGTTGTTTATGTCTATATTTTTAGTAATATATTAATTATTTTTTTATATGTAAGTGGAACAAATTTGTTTACAAATTAAAAAAATTATCTAACTGGGACTAAAGCGTGTAGATTCCACACGACTTTTAAAACAAAACTGTATGTATATTACATTATTTTTTGTGTAAAATTTTGAAAATGTAAAATTATAATAAAAACGTTAAAATTATGTATAGAAGTAATAAAAGTATAACAACCTAACAGAAAACAGTTATAAAAGTAGTTGGAAAGACCTAGAGATTCTGATTGGAAGCAGTGTCGGTGGAAGACATGGAACAGCAAAATATGAAGAGGGAGTTGAGAGTAGAAGGTAAGGATGTGGAAGTCACCCTTCTCAAAACCTTTATATAACTTGGAGGAGATGTGAATCTCATGAATTACACTCATCTATATCCCTTCTTCTTTCTTTCTTCTGACTTTAGGAATACATGTTTATTCACACCTCATTCTTTAAATAAATCTGTTTTTCTTTAATCAACTCTTGCAAAATCACATGGTCATTTTACAACCATTTGTGATTCACGTATCACCATGTGCTTTCATGGAACAACAAAGGAATCCTGCCTATGTGAACCAGAATGTTTTCTCGTACAATTTCTTGTCTTTTATCTTCTATAAAGAGATGGTATTTAAGCTGTACAATTTTCTTCTCTTCATCTTTTATTTTTTATTTCTAAAAATACAAAAATTTATATTTTTATAATTATTTTATCTTTATGATGTATTTTAAATAAATATAAATACGTGTCACTTACCCTTATTTTTCTGTATTACATCTCATCAATAATATGTTCATTAATTTAAATTTATCAATTTAAAATCAACTTTAAAGATTTCACAATCTTGAAATATGATTTTGTCTATTACCTTTTTTTCTTTTGTAAACAATCTTACTGAAAGGACGGTTTATTACTGTAGCTTGAATATGTAGAATTTCTTTTTCTAATATAATTTATTCTAAACAGGTTTGATTAAGGGAAAGAATCCGCAACCACTCATTTTCCTTTCTATTATATATGTTTAGATAATGTTCTTTACTTATATTTTACATCTTATTATTTATTGAATTTATTTATTTTTAGATTAAATTATATTAATAGAATTTTTTAATATATTGACTTTCCAAATCATTTCAATTCTACGCAAACTTTTATATTTATTTTTCACATTACATGTACTTCTTATCAGTAATGATAAAAAAATTTAAAACATATTAAAAAAATCTTAAGAAATGTCCGGTACTTTCTTATACAAAATATTATCGATAAAAGAATTGAAATTATAATTTTTTATTGAAAAATAATAATATAATTTATTTTGTGATTTCCAATGTCATACTCTAACCATGGAAAATCTATATCTGTTAGAAACTATATCGATAATTACTATCTCTAATGTATTATTTAGTTATAACACGTAAGATTAGTGTGATTATATAAATAATATTAATCTTAATTATTCATATTAATAATTTGAAAAGGTAGAAAGTCACATGAGATAAAAAAAAAGCATAATATTCAACTTTTTAGCTGTTGCTTGGTGTGTTGCTGGTGACTTTAATAGCCTCGTGGAATGTAGAGGTCAGTTGTCATCTTTCTTGTGCAAATTATCAGCAATGGATTGGTGTCAATCATTAAGTTGTTGAGAGACAAATTGATAATTATTCCAGCCTTATTATTTTCTCTATTATTAGTAGTACATTTTTGGTCTCTCATGCCTTTATTATATTTTTTTTATGGAGCTTTTATATAATGACTAGGGCTAGCAAAAATGTACGAGCTCCATTGCCTAATGAAAAAAAGAAAAGTAGGTAGGGATAATCTCTTCAATCTAACAATACTATACAATTTTTCCTCTTCGTTCCACTATCCGATATTATTGAAAAGTTAAATATGAAAAACTTATTTTTTTATCTATAGTTTGGCATGTCATCGATAACTTGATAATTTGATATGAACTCATTTAAGCTTATAACTCGATATATCAGGTTAAAAAAGTCATTATTATTAAGTAGTGAATCAATGTGTTACAACCTATTTTTCGCATACCAAAATCAAATCAGACTTAAACAGGTTGAGTTGATCCATTTTGTTATCTTATAATAAAATATTATAATGTAAACCTATTTTTAAGTTGCTAAAATTTTATATTTACAGTTTTATTAAAAATTCATTTATATACTTTTTGACTCTTAAAATTACTATATTGTAGTTTTTTTTTTCTTACTATATAAATTTTAGGATGACTAACCGTCTAAAATGATTTTATCACACGAAGAGGTAAGTTATCAATATTTACTTATATGGAACATATTACCTATAATTTAAATATACTATTTTGTTTTTTTAGTTTGAAAAGATAGGTGCAAAAATTATTAAAATATGTTAAATATTTTATTAGTAAATATTAAGTAATCAAATATGTATTGGTTATAATTTATCAAATATGTATTGGTTATAATTTAGACATTATTATAATTTATCCAGATTTGTGAAGTTGTCATTTTTTTACTAGATGACGAATTATAAAACCCTTTGTATGTATATATATATATATGTTACCCTATTCTTTCAAATAATACATCACAATTATTTTTTTAACCTTTTTATATGGTATCAAGAGCCAAACATCAACATCCTCTAAAATATAGGAATTGATACTTCTTTATTTCATTGAATATTTCTGATGGCTTCTTCCGATAAAAATCAATTGGAGAAACATGATTTTGGGACTTCTGCTGCTTCTAGGAGCCATATTTCTACTACTGTCGGATTTGTGACCAATCAGACATGTCTAACTTTGCTCTTAATCTTTTTGTTGTTATTAGGGTTAGTGATTGGATAATTGATTCAGGTGTTACTAATCATATGACTTGTAATCCTCATAAATTTACTAATTTTCCCCTAATTGTTATAACAGTGTTATTATTAATGTCAATGAGGTCTCATCTCCTATTGAAGGTGTAGGTACTATATCCATTTCACCCTCCTTATCGATTCCTGATGTTTTATTTGTTCCTAAATTAAAAATCTTATCTTCGTCAACAAGTTAACCAAATCACATTCTTGTTTTGTATTGTTTTACCCAACCCATTGCCTTTTCCAGAACATTCATTACAGGGAGAAGACTCTTAGTGGTAGAGAGAGTGAAGACTATATTATCTTGAAAATATTTCAAAACAAACCTATAAAGGAGCATTGACTTGTCTTGCGAATGATCAAATACAAGATAAAAACAAAAAGGAAATTTGGTTATGGCATAGACGCTTGGGACATCCTTCTTTAGGTATTTAAAAAAATTATTTCCATCATTATTTCATAAATTCAATATTTCTGATTTTCTTGGTGAAACATGTGTTAAGGCAAAAAATCATCATGTTGCCTTTCTTTAAGCAATAAAAGAACTAATTTTCCTTTTTCATTAATTTACACAGATATTTGAGGCCCTGTCCCACAGTCTACACATAATGGAAAAAATGGTTTATCAGTTTTGTTGATGATTGTACTTGGGTAACCTGAGTGTTTCTTCTTAAACATAAAAGTGATGTGTGTAATGTGGTTCATTCCTTCCATCATATGATCCTTACACAATTTAACACATCTATTAAGGTCATTCGATCAGACAATGGAAGGAAATGTTTTAAAACTGAATTAATAGAGTTCATGAACTTTAAAGGAATCTTGCATCAAACTACATGTCCTTATTCACCACAACAAAATGGAGTGGCTGAGAGGAAAAATAAACATATATTAGAGGTGACAAGATCATTTTTGATAGATGGTAATGTCTCATCTCATTTATGGGGTGAGACTGTGGGCTCTATAGTTTATTTAATTAATCGAACCTGATGGAATCCTTCCTGACACAGTCTTTTTAGTTGTATTTTTACATTTCACTGCATCTATAGTTTAGCTTGTAAGGAGCTTGGGTCACTATAAATACCTTGCTCCTCATTTGTATTTGGTACTTTTGAGATTAATGAGAATTCAGATTTCTGAAATAGAAACCATTCTCTCTTGAAAGTCACAAGGCTAGAGAGTCCAAAGACTCCCTCTAGCCACCTTCCAAGCACCTTCTCACTTTCATTTTCCATTTTCCTTATCGTGCTTCTCTCTCATCGTCACCATTTCATTAAATCCGCTTCAGACGCATCATCTTTGGCGTCAGCACCATAGCCATGCGTCAGCGCATCTACCAGCTTTTACCTCATCAGCACATCCTCATTTGTCATTCCACATACACGCGAAACATCATTCTCGCGTCTTCTTCCTCTGGAGTGTTCGAACTCCTCGAGAGCTCTCCATGATCACCAACCCGTTTTCAACATAATAAGCTTCCTCCACTCACATAAACATCATCTTCTTCATATTTCCTTCCATTTTCACCGAACAAGTTCTTCGATTTATGGCCTCCGTTAGGGTTTCTTCCTTCTCAGACCATTTTCCTCCAATTTTGCCGATTGAAACCCTTTTTACCGATTGATTTTCGTTTTCTACCGTTCAATCTTTAGTTTGAACCAATTAATCGGTTCCTTTTGAGTTTTCCCTCTTTCTCTAGGGTTCATTCATGGTTTGTTCATGGTTTTAGGGTTTCTCTTCGATCTCTTCCAATTTCTTATCGATCTAGAGCTTCCTTCATCATTCCGCTGTGTCTTCTCGTCGGAGAAGCTTCGAGGAGGTCCAGTTCGTTTTCGCACAGTCTCAGACGGCCTTTCCTTGGAGCCTTCTTCCATCAAGTGGTAGTCAGAGCAAGGTCGACCACGCGTCAACAGATAAGTATCACGTTTCTTGTTTTTGTCTTATTTTTATTCACGTCTTTGTCTTGTTTGTTTTGCGTTTTTGTGTTTTGATTCTCTGATTCATGAGCTGTTTCACATTATTCTATTTCGTATTTCTGTTTCGTGTTCGTGTTGATTCATTCTGTTGTCTCGGTTTGTTTTTTTTTATTCTGAGTTTCTGTTGAGCTTCCAAGTTGTTCATTATTTTCCTGCATTGTCTTGAGTTTTCAGATTTGTTATGTGCCTTGAGTCTGTTATTTTCATTTTTATTCGGTCAAATCATTGTTTGAGTCTTTTTAATTTTGAATCTTAATCCTGTTTTGTCTAAGTCATGTGTAATTTCTTATTTTGTCAGAAAAATCCAAAGTGTGCCTCTGATTTGATCTGGTTTATGTGAATATCTGTTTGAATGTTCAAGTTCATTCCATATGAGCCATGATAAGCCAATTTGGGAGCTCGGATGTAGTCATTGAACAACAGATTCACTTAGTCTGTTGTGAAATTTTTGTTTAATAAACTGTTTGAAGCTAAAACCTGAAGTTGTTTGGTGTTTAATTTCTGAGTTGGAATGCTGAGATGACTAGTAACAAAGTGCCAACCAGAAAAGTCGTGATATGCTCAGCATTAGCTTTGGTTGTATGTGTGAAAGTCACAGCAGAAATTACTTGCAAGCAGTAGGCCGAACTGCGTCTTTCCTTGTTTTGAGTCTTTTCCTTTGATTTTTTTTGTTCATTTCAGTAGTAGATCATTGTTGAAATTTTGTGCATCCAATCCTAGAGTCATTGCAAACCATTTTTACACTTTCTAAATTGTAGAACTAAGTTGTTTCAATGCTTGCTAATCACTGTTTTGGTCCAAAACGAAATAAAGGCATATAAGTTGAGTAAATCAGTTCAAAAAAAAAAGAGGCAAATTCTGAAAAGAAAAATGAGAAACTGAACACGTGAATATGAGTAAAAGCCTATGAAATTGAGTAAACTGGCCTTGAGTGAACAAAACAAGCATCATTAAACTTGCTTGAGTGGATTCCAGTGAGCAATTGTGACCAAACTTGAAATTGCTAAAAATAGCTATTGAACAAGATCAATTTTGCATTTGAAACCTGTTTTCAACGATCAATTCTGCAATTCTTTGCTGTATTTTCTTTTATTTGTTTTCTTAATCTGTTTTAGCTATTCATAGGTTCTGTTTGAGTGCTCATGTTCTTCCAAGCTTTGTTTCTTGCTTGTCTTGTTGGTTATTTTGGTTTTGTCCATCACATGTGAACTTTGTTCAGCTGTTATTTAATTGAGCTTTTAATTGCTTTTATGATCTAATCTAGAGTTTGTCTACATTTGTCTTCTTTGTTGTGCTGTCATTGCATTGATTTGTCTGTTGTTCTGTTCTGGTTTCTGCACATTGCATTACCTAGTTGTTCTTGATTGAGAAACACTATCACTTTGGTTTCTGGATTTTGAAAAAAGAGGTTTGTGTGCTTGGTAGCATCCTAGGCGGTGGTAGTCTGAAAGACTCTCCAACCTTGAACTGACAAGGGAGAATCTCCCTTCCAAACCTTCATTTGTGTGGTTTAAACTTTTTAAGAGAAGCCTTGAGTGTTGTGAGTCTTGTACGACTATCTTGGCCTAATTCCTTGGCACTTTGAAATAGAGAACTCATTGTCATCTAACTGTTTGTTGATTATTGTGCAGATTGAGTAAGCTGGGAGAATGCAACCCATTGGACCAAGATAGACAGTTTTATTACATTAAAACTGCTTATTGAATTCTGTTGCATTTATCTTATAAGCTGATTGCTGACTCAGTGATATAATCATTATTTTGAAAGTGAATCATTGACTTCTTGATCTTATTGGATATGTTGAATGCGTGCTTATTACTGAATGTCACCTAGCTGTTTCATTTTCCTTAGATATATCTATATTTGTTGTGTGTGACATAATTTTGCATAAGCTAATCTGTTTGAAGTAATTAAGCTCGAGCTTCAACTTGTTTCAATTGCTAAAGCATCATTCAGAAATCAGAATTATGAATTGATTTGTAGGCAATTTTGCGTTGCAAACTGGATTGATTAGATTTTGAATAACTTGGATTGATGTTTAACCAGTTCTATTCTTGTTTTGAATTATATATAATCTGATTCTGGTTCATTGTCCATGAACATTCGTATTTGTTGGACTGCCTGGACTGTTGGATTTGGTGTTAAATTTTAGTGTGCAGAGCTGATCTTTAGTTGGAAATTACACGAGTAGAAGCTGCATTCTGCACAAAAGGGAGTTTATTTTGATTCATTGTTTGTTTAAACTGTTTTAGTTGTAGATTTCAATTTGTTGGATTGCATGATCTGCTGAATTGGTGTGATTTTTATTGCAGCTTATTCCTGGAATGTAAAAGAACTCATCTGCACTGAACCAAGAAAGGGAAGTTTCTTGTCTGATGAATATTGTTTTCGTGCAAATTGTATTAGCTAAGGAACACTGATCTAAGTTGATATCCAATTTGTTTGTAGGTTTGGACAACAAGCTGTGTGATTAGTTGACATCAAGAATTAAGTTGTGAATCTTCTACAGAGTTGGAACAAGACTAGGACAGGGAAGACTTTAAATTGATGTGTAACTCTTCATGCCATCTGTTTGCAAAGGGTCTACTAATCCATGTGTTTTGATACTGTTTTGCAGGAGTGGTGAATGAGATCCAAGGGAATTGAATCCAGAAGCTTGATGCTGTCAGGAAAACAAGATTTGGACTGTAGCAGCCAGGAGCAGTAGCGTAGTTTTGGTTTTGTAAATTTGTTTTCTTATTTTTGTGTAATTTGATGGGCTTGTGTCACCCCAATGTTAGTTTTAGTTCTGAGTTGTAAAGGGCCTTTTATAAAGTCCAAGTTTGGAAGAGTCCTTGGTGCTCTTTCAATTCTTGGCAACTTTAATTACTTTCTTTTTAGCTTTTTAGCATAGCTAGATATAGGAGTAGAATTTGATTGTCATTGTGATTATGTTTCACGTGTAGGTGTGACTTTTGTCACATTAGAGTCCGTTGTGTTTGTCTCACGTTTTAAGGGTCTTAGAGTCCGTTAATTATTTGTTTGTTGAGTCTTTGATTTTAAAAGTGATTTTTGTTTAAAGGATAATTAGTTAGTAGCTTAAGGCAAATCTGGCTAAGGCAAGACTTGGTATTTAAGCAATCATAGTGGTTCACCTCTCTTACCTGGGATTTGTTTGAAGTGGAAGCTTTTAGTCCTTTAGATTAAGAAAACTTTTAAAAGCAAAGATGTCTTGTTATAGGTCTTCTAGTTCATATAGGTTGTCTAGTTTAGATAATGTTGATGAAAAATTTAAGCAAGCTAGGAATCTTGCATTCTTTGGTAAAGACATAGGTGCATTAACATACCTAGCTTGGGAAAAAGAAGTTGATAAAATTGATCCTTGGTTGGTTTTATAGAGAGAGTCAATCTTATGTCCTTAGTATATATCTCTCTAAGTTAGAAGAACATGCAAGAGAGTGGTGGGATGAAAGACAATACCATGTTAGGAAAGGTAGAAAGTCCAGCATTAGGGATTGGTATGATTTAAAAGCTTGCATGAGAAGAAAGTTTGTGTCTTCAAGCATTAAAAAATCCTAGAATTAATTAAGGATATCATTGAAGATGGAAAGGTATTTCTTGAGAGTCTAAATGATCATGGGTTTCTTAGGAGAGAATTAGAATTTGGGGCAAGACTTAAAGAGATCAAGGACAAGAAAAGAGGAAGAGAGATTGAGAGAAAAGAAAAGAAGAAGAAAGGAGAAGAGAAGAAGATAGAAGAGAAGAAGAGAGGAGAGAAGAAGAAAAGAAAGAGAGAGAAGAAGAGAAAAGAAAAGAAAAGAAGAAGATAGAAGAGAAGAAGAAAAGAGAGAAAGGCAAGAAAGAGAGAAGAAAGAAAAGGAGAAATTGTTAATGATGACAAGTCCTATTCTTTCAAAGATCATGGAACCTAAAAGGGAAGGTTTCCATTTCTTTACTTCTTTTTCAATCCTTCTTAATTCTTCAACTTTAAATTTCTCTTTCAAACCAATTGCCATCACATATTCTATGCAAACCTTTTCAAACTATGGCAATTCAAATTTTGAGTTATTGTTATCTTCAAGAAAACAAGTAACTCAAGACAATATTGAATTTGGACTTCTAACATTTTCAAAGATTACAAATCAAAATACTAGGAGTCCTTATTCTCTTGTTTTTGTAGAAAATTTCCTCTTTGGATTGATATTAATTGAAGATATATTTGATGCATCTTGCAGATTCGTGTTTGATCCAGGAGGAAGAAAAGTGGATTTAAAATAATAAGGCCACTTCAAGATGGTCATGCTTCAAGACTGTGTGGAGCCTCTTTGATGAGTCGATATTTTACTGATTTCACTTAGTTCATTGTGCTAGAATTAATCAGGGAATTGTGCTTAATTGTCCGGTATTTACCCGTTTCTACTAATTGTGCTTAATTTGGCCAGAAATTATAATTTTAATTAATTTGAATATTCCGAGCTAATTATTTGCAATTTTAATTGCAGGAAAATTGTTGGATAATATTTTGGGACTTAAAGAAAAATGCCACATCAATTATAATTTGGGCTTACGTTAATTTTGGATGATTGATGATGAGAAGGTCATGGACACATAGATATTGTGCTTTTAATTGGAAAGGAGAGTGACATCTAGAAGTAGAATATGGCTACGACCCACTTTGGACAAAGGCATGGTTTTTCAAAAAGAAATGTTGCTGGACGCATTTGATAAGGACAGCACACGGTCACAACTTTCTTTTGGAAAGCAAAGGGTATTAAAATTGAGGTGTGTGCTTGGAAATAATGATGGCAGCTACAGCCCATGTGCAAGCAAATTCACGTGCAGCAAAATAAAAAAACTGCAGCCCACATCAAGAAGCATCACGGTACAACACTTGAAGTTGCCTCCAACATCCATAAGTTTGCATCCAGCTCACGTCTTGGAGTGTAACACGCAAGTGAAGTCATCCAGCTGCAGCAGGGAAGCTCACGGCCCACATGATGAAAGGCACATGGCAGAGAATATTAAAGAAGTGTGTGTCGTGTGATGGGTAGCACATGCTTATTTATTGCATCTGTTTTGAAGAGCACATGGGTTCATATATTTTACTGCCATAAAGGAAGAGGTGCATGGCCATACATATATTAAAAACAACACGGCCTGCACACACCCATCCAACATCCTCACGGACATCATGATCCAACAGCTGGAAATCAACTTTGCAAAACACCAAACAACAACCCATATTGAAACACACGTCACACTCTATGCTGCAGCAAAAAAAAGAAGCTTGTGCACAGATGGAGCAGCAACACGTGAATAAGAACACAACAACTTCCATCCAGCAAACAAAACCTCACGGTGCAGCAAGCAAAGAGGAGGGCTACAGCAAGCCAATTTCATTTGGCTGGACTTTGCTGGAGTAATTATGAAGGCAACAGCAGGCCATTGATTTTTATTTCATCCAGCCTTCACGGACAGCCTAACTACTCACGGTCTAGTGTTGAAATCACATCCAACACCTTTTCAAACGGTGCAGCAGCCACACAATTAATTTGCTGGACCGTGTGTTCCATTTTGTGTTACAGCTAATCGAACAATTAAAAAAATAAAAGATGGGGGGACGTCCAAATTGAATGGAAGCCAGAATGTCATTTATTCTAGCAATGATAGGCAGTGGGCCCATTGGTGGGGAGTACAGCCGCATCATGCATCAAGTTGCAGGACACACACGTCATGCCACAGCAACGAAAGCTGATTGGAGGGTGGAAAACCACGAGCCAAGTGGCAGAAGCAATGCACCTTTCATTTAAGAATGCAAAAGTTGTAACGTAAAAAGGATCGGTGCAGAAGAAACTTCACTGCCTATAAAAAGGGGCTGTTGCTTGGTCTGAAGGGGGGAGAGCTTCCTCCCGGTATTGTGCTCCAAAAATAAAATGGGGGGAGCCAACACTTACTTTAGGCAATTAGAAATAGAGAGCAACGAACACTCACTCACCTTTGCAAATTTTTCTTTTGCTTTTGCTGTCGGAAAAAAATTGTTGCACGGTGCATTTTCATTTTATTGGATTTAAAGGCATATGGTTAGCTCATGTTGTTGGATTAATTGGTATTAAAAGCTTTTTCCTGGTGCTGTAATTTTCCATTTCAATTTCATCTTTTCTATTGCAATTTCATTTCTTTTAATTTCATATGATGTATTTTTATTTATTGTTCCAATTTTAATTTTATGCTGAAGCAATTTTAATTCTGTTTTTAAATTTTTCTGTTTTACTGTTTTACTGTTTTTCTGTATTTACTGTTTTCTGTATTTTTCATATTTACTGTAGCAATTTCATTTTTACTGTTTTGATTTCATTTTCATGTATGGTAAAATGTTTTGTTGCATTTATTTTCGTTTTAATTGAATTTAGTTACGCTTTTACATATGTGTTTTAATTATATTTCATCCGCGTTTTAATTTTAATTTTTCTGCATCCACAAACAAACTCTTCAAACCCCCCCCCCACTTCGTGTCAGACTTAATTTCTGAACCGCAAAATTGGTCCTTGAGAGGCGACCTAGAAGTCACTTCCTAGCTATACTGCATTCTTTATGCAATCAAATTTGTGTGGGTTGCGACACCCCATCAGATTTTGGCGCCGCTGCTGGGGACCAACGGTTCAGTATTGAGTCTTTTGTTGTGTTGTGTTTTGTCTCGTGTTGTGAGTATGATGTTCTATTTTGTGTGTGTATGTTTCATGTTTAGTTGTGTTGTGTTTGTTGTTTCGTAATTTTTAGCATTTCCTTTCTTTCTTTTCCTTTTTCTTTTTCTATGTTTACCTATTTTAATTATGATAATACTGCTTCTTCTGCCTGTACATATGACTATGATTCTCCTTATGCATGCTACTCTGAGTATGGTTTTGATGTATACTCTGCTGATTTCTTTATTGAGAACAATATGACCCATCCTCCAGTTCTTGAGAGTTCTCCTAGAGAGCCAGCTTCACATAGTGAGGATGATACCCATTGCGTTCTAACCTTTGGACTGATACATTTGTTGCCTAAGTTTTATGGTTCTGCAGGTGAATGCCCACACAGACATTTGGAGGAGTTCTACACCGCTTGCTATTCAAAGAAACCTCCTCATGTCCCTGATGATCACATCTTCTTAAGGGCATTCCCACACTCATTACAAGAAGCAGCAAGGGATTGACTTTATGGTCTTCCTCCGGGATCCATCACTTCTTGGGAAGATCTTGAACATATGTTCTTGGATGAATACCTCCTCGCTCAGTATAGTTACAACAACGATCCTGGATGGAATGACCCTAACTTGGGATGGTTTGGTACTCAACAACAACCTCAATATCAAGAACCACCGTTCCAGAATACTTCTATGCCTCCACCAGTCCAACAATACCAGAGTCAGCAGTATGATGCTCCTGGCCAAATAGCTCCTCAACCTTCTACTTCTGAGCCTACATTGAAGGAGTTACTTAGGCAGATGGTCATGCAGAACATTCAGTTCATGCAAGAGGCCAAAGCGTCAATTCAGAGTATGAGCAACCAGATGGGGCAGATGGCCATTCTTGCACCTGAGGAGACTGCTGAAGATCTTGAGGACCAGGCAGATATAAGCAACACTTTTGAGATGGGTAGACCGTTTTCACCTTCCACCACTCTACCAACTTTCAGAGAAGTGGAGGTAAACATACCTATGATTGATTTTATTGTTGATGATTATGCTATTGATAGGTATGTTGATGATTGTATTGTTGATGAGCATGATTTTCATTCTGCCTCTCTGCATGATGAGAACCATTTTTTGCCATCTTGTCTGAATGTTTGTTCTCCATGCATTGAACATGAATCTGAGCCTATTGTTGATATTGTTTCTACTTTTGAAAGTGATTCATGTTCTGAGAATATATCTGAGGGTCAGCCTATTACACTGAGATTGGGTGTTATACCTCTGCATATTATTTTTGTAGAACCACTTTGCACTAACCATGTTGCAGAAGGTACACATGAGTTTGATCAACACACACCCATGGTGGAAGACAAAGGTGGCGACAGTTTGAAGATTAATAGGCACCAGTTGAACCTGCTCATCAACAATCACTTCTTAGATCCAGCTGTGAAGGATGTCTCCCTGCTCAATCAAATATGGAGGATGAAGCAGTTCTTCCTCAACACCTCCTTGCTGACTCTAGTGGTGAAAGACCTTTCCCTGAAAGTCCAAATTTGGCAACTGCCACCATGATCCAGGGAGTTTTCCTTTTCCCTTCTCTTTCCTTTTGCCCGCTTTTATTGCTCCTGTCCATGATATGTTGACTATTCTGATTATTGATTTTATGCTTGTGACACATTGAGGACACTATGTAGTTTAAGTGTGGTCTATTGGGGGAGATTCTGAATTTTCTTTGTTATTTTATGTTTTCTGCGTTAAATTTTTTGTTTTCTGCATTAAATTTTTTTTTTCTAGGTAGTTTTTGTTGTGTCTTGTGTACATTTTTGCATGTTTCTCTTGATTTATGGACTTTGTTTAAATTGTAGACGTGTCTTTCAAATTATTGATACTCTGATTAATCTGAAAAACTTGTTTTTCTTTGCTTGGAAATAATGATTATGATATTTGAGAGGTTGAATTTCTTGTGACAATACCCTATGTGAGATTTGAGACACTTGTTCTTCCTTGTGTAATATGTCTCTTGATTGCTTGCACATGTGCCTTGGCTTAACTCTGTTGATAATTCTTGATTAAAATGCATGTTTGAAAATGATAAAGGCATTTTCTTGATTGAGCCTCTCTAGCCAAATAAGCCTACCCTGTTTGATCCTTTGATAACCCCAATTGAGCCTATACTTCCCCTTTGTCTTTGTTTTCAAACTCATTAATTACCCGTAAGTGAAAAACCATGACTACTTTAACCTTAGGGAATTTCAGAGCTTTGGAATAGTTTTGGGAATAAGTGTGGTCTTTTGGGAGATTCTGATGAATTGGCTAGTTGGTTCCTCTTCTGATTTTTGTTTTTGTAAATATGTTGTATATCTTGTCTCAAACAGTTATGTTGTATTCAGAGAGAAAAGAAAAGAGACAAGACAGAAAAAAATTGAAAATGAAAAAATTGAAAAAAAAATTGTGAATAATGGAGTCAAGAAAAGGTTTGCATTAGAGGGTTTAGGTGTTACTTGATTGTGTTTACACTTGTTCCCCATTGCTCCTCTATATTTTTGTTGGTTTGTAGCTTCTCATCCATGTTTTTATCCTCCCTTGTCCTTGGCCCCATTACAACCATGTAAAGTCCTTTTAAACATGCATATATTTCGAGTGTCGATATTAGAGGTTTGCCAAGTCTGTTTGTGTTTGCTTTCTTGAGTGCAATGAGTTGAATTTATTTACCCTAGACACTTGAGAGAAACACTGATAGTGTGCATCTGTGAGGATCTGTTACTTTTAATTCACCTCTTGAACTCACTGATCATTTTGCCATGCTTGGAATTGCTTCGATGACTTCATGAGTATCTATTTTCTCTAATCCTGTGTTGGACACTGTCTACAGCTTTTCCTTGTCCAGATTTCTTGAGGACTGTAATTCTGTTTGTTTGTTTCATTGTGAGTCTTTGTTTTCTATGTGTTGAGTCTGTCTCTTCCTATTGTCCTTTGATCTATTCCCTGATTTGCGTCTTGATTTTGCCCAGGAGTGCAAAAGACTAAGTGTGGTCTATTTTGATGAGTCGATATTTTACTGATTTCACTTAGTTCATTGTGCTAGAATTAATCAGGGAATTGTGCTTAATTGTCCGGTATTTTCCCGTTTCGGCTAATTGTGCTTAATTTGGCCAGAAATTATAATTTTAATTAATTTGAATATTCTGAGCTAATTATTTGCAATTTTAATTGCAGGAAAATTGTTGGATAATATTTTGGGACTTAAAGAAAAATGCCACATCAATTATACTTTGGACTTACGTTAATTTTGGATGATTGATGATGAGAAGGTCATGGACACATAGATATTGTGCTTTTAATTGGAAAGAAGAGTGACATCTAGAAGTAGAATATGGCTACGGCCACTTTGGACAAAGGCATGGTTTTTCAAAAAGAAATGCTGCTGGATGCATTTGATAACGACAGCACACGGTCACAAATTTCTTTTGGAAAGCAAAGGGTATTAAAATTGAGGTGTGTGCTTGGAAATAATGATGGCAGTTGCAACCCATGTGCAAGCAAATTCACGTGCAGCAAAATAAAAAAACTGCAGCCCACATCAAGAAGCACCACGGTACAGCACTTGAAGTTGCTTCCAACATCCATAACTTTGCATCCAGCTCACGTCTTGAAGTGTAACACGCAAGTGAAGTCATCCAGCTGCAGTAGGGAAGCTCACGGCCCACATGATGAAAGGCACATGGCAGAGAATATTAAAGAAGTGTGTGCCGTGTGATGGGTAGCACATGCTTATTTATTGCAGCTGGTTTGAAGAGCACATGGGTTCATATATTTTACTGCCATAAAGGAAGAGGTGCATGGCCATACATATATTAAAAACAACACGGCCTGCACACACCCATCCAACATCCTCACGGACATCATGATCCAACAGCTGGAAATCAACTTTGCAAAACACCAAACAACAGCCCATATTGAAGCACACGTCACACTCTATGCTGCAGCAAAAAAAAGAAGCTTGTGCACAGATGGAGCAGCAACACGTGAATAAGAACACAACAACTTCCATCCAACAAACAAAACCTCACGGTGCAGCAAGCAAAGAGGAGGGCTGCAGCAAGCCAATTTCATTTGGCTGGACTTTGCTAGAGTAATTATGAAGGCAACAGCAGGCCATTGATTTTTATTTCATCCAGCCTTCACGGACAGCCTAGCTACTCACGGTCTAGTGTTGAAATCACATCCAACACCTTTTCAAACGGTGCAGCAGCCACACAATTAATTTGCTAGACCGTGTGTTCCATTTTGTGTTACAGCTAATCGAACAATTAAAAAAATAAAAGATGGGGGGACGTCCAAATTGAATGGAAGCCAGAATGCCATTTATTCTAGCAATGATAGGCAGCGGGCCCATTGGTGGGGAGTACAACCGCATCATGCATCAAGTTGCAGGACACACACCTCATGCCACAGCAACGAAAGCTGATTGGAGGTTGGAATACCACGAGCCAAGTGGCAGAAGCAATGCACCTTTCATTTAAAAATGCAAAACCTGTAACGTAAAAAGGAACGGTGCAGAAGAAACTTCACTGCCTATAAAAAAGGGCTGCTGCTTGGTCTGAAGGGGGGAGAGCTCCCTCCCGGTATTGTGCTCCAAAAATAAAATGGGGGGAGCCGACACTTACTCTAGGCAATTGGAAATAGAGAGCAACAGACACTCACTCACCTGTGCAAATTTTTCTTTTGCTTTTGCTTTCGGAAAAAAATTGTTGCACGGTGCATTTTCATTTTATTGGATTTAAAGGCATATGGTTAGCTCATGTTGTTGGATTAATTGGTATTAAAAGCTTTTTCCTGGTGCTGTAATTTTCCATTTCAATTTCATATATTTTCTATTGCAATTTCATTTCTTTTAATTTCATATGATGTATTTTCATTTATTGTTCCAATTTTAATTTTATGCTGAAGCAATTTTAATTCTGTTTTTAAATTTTTCTGTTTTACTATTTTTCTGTATTTACTGTTTTCTGTATTTTCGTATTTACTGTAGCAATTTCGTTTTTATTGTTTTGATTTCGTTTTCATGTATGGTAAAATGTTTTGTTGCATTTAATTTGTTTTAATTGAATTTAATTACGCTTTTACATCTGCGTTTTAATTAAATTTCATCCGCGTTTTAATTTTAATTTTCTGCATCCACAAACAAACTCTTCAAACCCCTCCCCCCACTTCGTATTAGACTTAATTTCTGAACCGCAAAATTGGTCCTTGAGAGACGACCTAGGAGTCACTTCCTAACTATACTGCATTCTTTATGCAATCAAATTTGTGTGGGTTGCGACACCCCATCACTCTTCATAAGGCGATTGCCAGATTTGAGGACAAATCTTTTTTTAAGAGGGAAGGTATGATTGAATCCTTCCTGACAGTCTTTTTAGTTGTATTTTTACATTCACTGCATCTGTAGTTTAGCTTGCAAGGAGCTTGGGTCACTATAAATACCCAGCTCCTCATTTGTATTTAGTACTTTTGAGATTAATGAGAATTCAGATTTCTGAAATAGAAACCATTCTCTCTTGAAAGTCACAAGGCTAGAGAGTCCAAAGACTCCCTCTAGCCACCTTCCAAGCACCTTCTCACTTTCATTTTCCATTTTCCTTACGGTGTTTCTCTCTCATCGTCACCATTTCATCAAATCCGCTTCAGACGCATCATCTTTGGCGTCAGCACCATAGCCACGCGTCAGCGCATCTAACAACTTTTACCTCATCAGCACATCCTCATTTGTCATTCCACAACACGCGAAACATCATTCTCGCGTCTTCTTCCTCTGGAGTGTTCGAACTCCTTGAGAGCTCTCCATCATCACCAACCTGTTTTCAACATAGTAAGCTTCCTCCAATCACATAAACATCATTTTCTTCATATTTCCTTCCATTTTCACCGAACAAGTTCTTCGATCTATGGCCTCCGTTAGGGTTTCTTCCTTCTCAGACCATTTTCCTCCATTTTTGCCGATTGAAACCCTTTTTACCGATTGATTTTTGTTTTCTACTGTTCAATCTTTAGTTTGAACCAATTAATCGGTTCCTTTTGAGTTTTCCCTCTTTCTCTAGGGTTCGTTCATGGTTTTAGGGTTTCTCTTCGATCTCTTCCAATTTCTTATCGATCTAGAGCTTCCTTCATCATTCCACTGCATCTTTCGTCGGAGAAGCTTCGAGGAGGTCCAGTTCGTCTTCGCACAGTCTCAGACGGCCTTTCCTTGTAGCCTTCTTCCATCAAAACCTCTTTTGATGTGCTTAACTTTTGAAGGCCTTTAGACTTGTGTCTGATCATTGTATCATTCCTTCCATAGTTCATTTACCACCTCATGTTTTTGGATGTGTTATACATGTTTACTTACACTCACATCAATGTACAAAACTTGAAGAATGAGTTATCAAATGTGTTTTTGTTGGGTATGGATCAACTAACAAAGGTTATCGTGCTTACCATCCACAATGAATGAAATTTTATATCTCTATGGATGTGACATTTAATGAGCATGAATTTTTTTTATGTTGATTCTACACTTTAAGGAGTCAATGAAAGTGAAGTGCATAATCATGATGTTAGTATGTTTGATATCTCATATATAAAATTATATTCTGAAGATAAATTACTGTGTGAGGATCATTCTGCAGGAAGTGATCCAATCCTAGATAAATTATCTTCTAATCATAACCAATTGGCTCAATCTTCTCCACAGGTTTGGCTTGACTCTTTAGAGGTACCTTTTGATCCTATATCTGATAATACTAATGTAGATGAAACCAATCATGAAATTGTTTCTCTTGGTCCTACCCTTGACAATACTAATTTAGATGAAACCGATCATGAAATTGATTCTTGTCTGCGTGAGACCACCAACACACCAAATACCGAGTATAATACTGTTCAATATAATCTTCCACCCCGTTCTAACCATGATCAACCTCTAACTAAATATGAACCAGACTTCCAATCTAAATTTAAATATCCCATTAATAAATATTTGTCATCTTACAGGTTATCCCAGTCATATGCATCATTTGTATCTCAATTATCTTCAATTTCTATTCTTAGTAATATACATGAAGCTTTGGCAGATCCTAGATAGACTAGAATAATGGTTGATGAGATGAAACTGTAGAAAGAAAACAACACTTTGAGATCTTTTGTTCTTACCAAGAGGGAAGAAAACTATGGACTGCAAATAGGTATAAAGCACGACTTGTGGCTAAAGGTTACACTCAATCTTATGGTGTAGATTACCAAGAGACGTTTGTACTAGTAGTCAAGCTTAACACTGTGAGAATATTCTGTCTCTAGCAGCAAACCAAGATTGGCCTCTTCTACAATTTGATGTAAAAAAATGCTTTCCTACATGGAGAAATTTCAAAAGAAATTTATATGGATTCTCCACCAGGCATGACAGATTCATTTGGAATGAAGGTTTTCAAATTAAAAAAAACTCTATATGAATTAAAACAATCCCCAAGATCATGGTCTGGAAGGTTTACCAAGTCTATGAAGGCTTTTGACTATAAAGTAAGTAACTCTGATCACACCTTATATTTGAAGAAAGGAAAAAGAAAAATTACAGCTTTAATTATATATGTAGATGACATGATTGTTACAAAAATGAACAAGATGAGATTTCTAGTTTACAGCAATACCTTGCATATGAATTTGAGATGAAACAACTTAGAAACCTCAAAAGTTTTGGGGTATTGAAGTAACTGGATCAAAACATGGTATTTTTCCATGCCAAAGAAGATATACTATTGACTTACTATTGGAAGTTGGGCTGCTCGGGAGTAAACCAGTTGATACATCAATTGAACAAAATCATAAATTCTTTCAATACACAAATTCAGCAAGCATAGACAGAGAAAGATACTAAAGGCTGGTAAGAAAATTAATGTATTTGTCCCATACACGTCCATATATTATCTATGAGTGAATGTTGTTAGTCAATTTATGCATGACCCACGAAAGCTTCATATAGATGTTGTTGAGAGGATTTTGAGATATTTGAAGTCCACTTTTGGAAAAAGAATTTTGTTCTCAAATCATGGAAACTTAAAGGTAGAAGGGTACATTGATGCAGATTGGATAGGTTCAAAAAATGATAGATGATCTACCTCTAGATACTCTAGTTTTGTAGGAGGGAATCTTGTAAATTAGAGGAGTAAAAATTCGTCTGTAGTGACAAGATCTAGTGCTGAAGCAGAATTCAAGGACATGACACTGAGTGTATTTGAACTTTTGTGGATTAAAAATATTCTATTAGATTTGGGCTTTAAACCAAATGAAACTATACTTATGAGTTTGTACTGTGAGAACACGTCGGCTATAACAATTGCTCACAATCCTGTACAACATGATAGAACAAAGCATGTAAAGATGGATACACATTTCATCAAAGAGAAGCTTGAAACTGGAATAATTTTCTTTGCTTTTGTAAGATGAGAATTGCAGTTGGTGGATATTCTCGCGAAAGGAATGTCAAGAAAATTGTTTAATGAGTCTTTATTCAAGTTGAGAATGTGTGATATCCATACACCAATTTGACTGAAGGTATTAAAATATGTCAAATATTCTATTTGTAAATTTTAAGTAATCAAATTTTGTATTGACTATAATTCAAAAATTATTATAATTTGTAGAGATTTATATAATTGTCATTCCTATGATGGATGAATAATTATAAGACTTTTATATATATATATATATATATATATATATATATATATATATATATATATATATATATTACTCTATTCTTTAAAATAATATATCAAAATCATTCTTTAAACTTTTTTTTTATAAAGGTTAAAAACTCTTTGAATGGGAAATTAGTTTAATATGTGTGGCTCAAAATAATATTTAAATAAAGGTTAAAAAAAATGTTGTATGAGGATTGAACCATCCAAACGGGAATCAACATAATTATAGTGAGGTAATTATAAGAAAACAAATCATAGTATTTTTAAATATATATATTATAATCAAGATTAAAAATATAGTAAGAATAAAATAACAATTTTTTTAAAATATATAAAAGATAACATGATTTTGACACTATATAAACATAATTGAAATAGAAAAGAATTACTATTAATTTGATGCTACTAACCCAAACTTTGTCCTTTGACGAGTTAATGAGACGAAACATTTTCACAAGTCCAAAACCAAAACACTTATACTCTAAAGAAAAAGAAAAACATTTAACCAAAAAAGAAACAGTTCTTGTAAATATTTTGGGAGTGAGACAAAGAATAAACATTTCCAGAAATAAAAATGTTAATAATCCAAAACAAATATCAAGTCAATAAAAAAATTGTTTCTTTGAGAAAAAAATAAGCTTCAAATTAACGAAACCAAACTTCAACTGTGAAAAAACAACAAACCACATCTTCTCTTCGTTTCCGCCTTCCATACAGTGAAAACCAACCTTCTTAGACAGTCAAATTAATGATTTTTCCATGATGTTCTTTAGGAGATATTTTGCAATATAGATGAGTCTTAAAAAAAAAAAAACATATGGTAAAGAAAAGATCATGTAGAAATGAGAATGATATGGACACAGTGTAATAGATATAGATAAAAATGTAAATTAATAATGTTAAATGTTAAAAAAATATTTAGAATATCTATTGAAAAAATAAACATATATAATAAAATAAGTTCCAAAAGAAACATGAACAGACAAACAAAGAAATTGAAAGAGAAAAGACACGTTTCCGAAAGAAAAGGTAGAAATTATTTAACAATTTATTGAAGGCAAGATCTTTCTGCATCCTATCAAATTTGGGTCCTTTTCTTTCACTCTGCATCAAGCAGCTTCTCAAACGCTTCTATCCTTTTGTTTCTTTAAAGTCTTCTAGGCCGAGCCTTTCTCCCTCGCTGACTTATCCGGAATTAAGCTTACTGTTGGGCCAGGCCCAGATTCATCTCAACATTTTTGTTGTGGGCGTTGATCCCTTCACTCCCACATATTTGGTCTTCCACTTTCCCATTCCAATCTTATCTTTTTTTATATTTCTACTTTTTTATATTTCTATTATATCCTTAATTAAAATTTAAAATTTATTTTATAAATTAATTTTAATTTCAATCTCTTATTATACAAAACTTATTTTTTTTCATGTTGATTCCTCCACCCCCACGTATCTCCTCTCTCTCTTTATTGTTCTATTTGAATTCTTTGTGCTTTCCCACTGTGAGACTCCCTCTCGTTATTGCTTTTTTTTTTTTTTAATTCTTTGTGTTTCCTCACTGTGAGGAATCGTGTAAAAGAAAGGTACAACTGTATATATTTCATCTCCGTGATTGAAAGAGAAACGTGTGCGGCAAAGAGGTACCTAATCCACTTTTCCTCAATTCTTAAAACTGATTGGCCATAATTCAATAGATGTCGACGTCCGTTTTAGTTTCATAAAAAAAGAGGTTACTGTTATATTTTGGTATAGGCACGGGTAGAAGAGACTGAAAATGAATTATACTTGAATGAAAAAAGGTTACTGTTATATTTTCAGTCTCACATTTAAAGTGGTTCCTGGGAGCACTGATAAATTGCAAGCTCTCTAAGAAGGTCATGAAGAACGATGAAGTGGTTATTGTAGTAGTAATTATCTGTGTTTGTAGCTTTTTTCCTGGTAAATAAGCAGAAACTCATTTCCTTCAGAAAGAAAATTTCTCTCACAAGATTATAAAAAAGCTCCATCAGAAAGAAAAGTTACAAATTTTAACTTGAATTCACAAGAATAAACAGAGTTACAGAATGCAAGATGCTTAATTTCACCAAAATAAACGATCAATTTGAACTATTATATCATCAAACACGTGCTTCTCACATAAGCTATACACAACCCATTTAATTACTTGTTCAATAGAGCATAAATTCATGTTGCGTATATAATAGGATTAAGAAGCCTAGAAAAAAATATGTATAGTAATTGTACCTTGCTACCATGACATTAGCTAGATTCATGGAGTATAATTTGTTAATGATGGTCATTGCCTCTTTGCCGTCATCATCTAGTCTATACAACTCTGCCCACATGTCAATGAGAGCAGTAACAGGAATTCTTTGTTCTTCAGGAAATAAACCTAGGTCCATGAAGCACCCTTTGATGACAAGATTATCTTCCAAAACATCCAATATCATTCGGACGCACGTAATTAGTTCAACATTAGAATCAAGTATAGAACGACCTTGGGACAATTCCTCCATCATCTATAGCCACAATTCAGAACATCAGTTATTTTATTTGGGTCCAGGCGACAACTGAGAAAAAACACAGCCAAATGGATAATTAGAGAGATACAAACATGTCTTTCTTAATGATTTGCATCTGGATTCTTCCGCCTTAAACCTGAAGTCAACCCATTTACATTTTGTAATAACATACACAATCATTATCTTATCTCCTGGATAAATCAGCAGCACAACGCCTAATAACACCATAATCCACCAGAAAACTGGCTTAACATTATTATTTCAAAAAGAATTTTCTGAAAATTTAGATTAATGCCTAAAAGAGTGTCTTCTCCTTTGTAAATTGAATAGGATAAATTTTCTGATAATTTTCATTTAGATATAATTAAATAACATATTATAAAATAACACTAAATTAAATTTAAATACTCTATAAATTAATTAAAAATGCAATAAACTAATAAATAAATAAAATTAAACTAATAAAAAGTTTGTCGATATTTAAAATTTAATTACTTATAAAATACAATTAAACAAATAAATTAAAAGTTAAAGTTTAATTACTTATAAAATAAACTAAAAACTTAAAAATAAAAAATCAAGCCCCTAAACGGATGTCGACATCTGTTTCGAAATCAGTCGACGGATGTGCGACACCCGGTTTAAATCTGGACGTCTTCTTCCTCCTACTCACCCAGAAACATCAACAATAACGAAGCATCCTACCCACCCAGAAACATCAACAGCAACGAAACAGAAAATCGTGCACATCAAAAATCAACACAATCCTAAACCCTATATTACATACATTTTCAAAGGAAGCAGAAATCAACACAACCTATGTCATGTTGAACAAAAGAAACTAATTTCTCGTAGACCAAGAGGCAGAAACGAAACTACGAAGCAACAGCCACCGCGTTGCACCGCCACACACACCCACTGCACCGCCGCACTGCCTCAACGCCGCACCACCGTAATGTTACACCACCGCACATCAAAAGTTAAAAGCACAGGAAGATGAGTGAGAGAGTTCGAATTTTGAAGAAATGGAACTTGGAGTGGGGGTGAGAAGAATCAGAAAAGGGGAGGTCCAGCTGCGTTGAAAGTGAAAGTAAAATCTGAATGAAGTGAAAAGTTAAATGTTAGGGTTATTTAGTAAATAGAGTTAAAAAAAGTAAAAAATAAGAAAAAGTTATTTTTGTAATTAAAGAAAAAAAATGGGGAGGTGTAGGTTTGAAATGGAGAGGTGGAGGGATTAATGTCCTTTTGTTGTTTTGTACATTTTAGGCTCAACTCACCTCAATAACAATCTTTTGTTGAAGTTAGTTTCTTTCTGCACCTTGTCAAATTTCTTCATGCACCTCATTATTTTATATTTTATTTTCACGAATACACTAACATTTTTCTTCAAGACACTCAAACAATCATCCAATCTTATTCCGAATGAAACTTTCTACAATTACTAACTTTTTATAGAATACTTTTATTAAATGAGAAACTATTACATAAGGTTGGGTATGATATGAACGTCTATTTTCAATTATAACTTTATTAGTTTGGCATAGATTATTTTTAATCTTTTAAATTTAAAAATATCTCTTTAATATCTTAAATATTGAACTAATCTTGATTTTAGTTCTTGAATATTAAGTTTGAATTCTTGAAAAACTAATAAAAAGTTTGTAGATATTTAAAATTTAATTACTTATAAAATACAATTAAACAAATAAATTAAAAGTTAAAGTTTAATTACTTATAAAATAAACTAAAAACTTAAAAATAAAAAATCAAGCCCCTAAACGGATGTCGACATCTGTTTCAAAATCAGTCGACGGATGTGCGACACCCGGTTTAAATCTGGACGTCTTCTTCCTCCTACTCACCCAGAAACATCAACAATAACGAAGCATCCTACCCACCCAGAAACATTAACAGCAACGAAACAGAAAATCGTGCACAGCAGAAATCAACACAATCCTAAACCCTATATTACATACATTTTCAAAGGAAGCAGAAATCAACACAACCTATGTCATGTTGAACAAAAGAAACTAACTTCTCATAGACCAAGAGGCAGAAACGAAACTACGAAGCAACAGCCACCGCGTTGCACCGCCACACACACCCACTGCACCGCCGCACTGCCTCAACGCCGCACCACCGTAATGCTACACCACCGCACATCAAAAGTTAAAAGCACAGGAAGATGAGTGAGAGAGTTCGAATTTTGAAGAAATGGAACTTGGAGTGGGGGTGAGAAGAATCAGAAAAGGGGAGGTCCAGCTGCGTTGAAAGTGAAAGTAAAATCTGAATGAAATGAAAAGTTAAATCTTAGGGTTATTTAGTAAATAGAGTTAAAAAAAGTAAAAAATAAGAAAAAGTTATTTTTGTAATTAAAGAAAAAAAATGGGGAGGTGTAGGTTTGAAATGGAGAGGTGGACGGATTAATGCCCTTTTGTTGTTTTGTACATTTTAGGCTCAACTCACCTTAATAACAATCTTTTGTTGAAGTTAGTTTCTTTCTGCACCTTGTCAAATTTCTTCATGCACCTCATTATTTTATATTTTATTTTCACGAATACACTAACATTTTTCTTCAAGACACTCAAACAATCATCCACTCTTATTCCGAATGAAACTTTCTACAATTTATTTAATGTGTTTGATAAAATAAAATTCGAATGATGGAATGCATGAAGGAATTTGATTGGGTGTAGAAAAAAATTGTTGTGCTTGTATCTTGAAGCTAAAACTAAATTGATAATAATGGATTTTAGTTTCATAGAATTAAACATTATTCTAATATAAAAAAAATTCAAAATTCACATATTTAATCTAGTGAATATTAACAAGACAATTAATGAGAATGTCTAGATAGGGGCAAATATAGATAATGCTGTAATAGAACATTTAATTTGTTATTCACTTTATTACTTCTCATATATCTGTTTAAAAAATATTTATAAATTTTTTAAAATTTATGGATGTTTAATAATATCTATAAATTTTAAAATAACAATTTATAATTTTTTAAAATAAAATATAAATAAAATTAAAAAAAAATATATAAAATATAATATAATTTAATTTTAATTTTAATTAAATTGAATCTAATAAAATATAAATAAAATATTAATTGTAACCTTTTATCTGTAATAAATATTCACAAATACAAATATTATAATATTCATATTCAACACATTAAATTATGAGTTAATTATTATCCATTAATACTAATTATTCATCATAAATTTTATCTATACATACACACGAACAAAATTTCCCGTTTGTATAATTTTCGCATTATTACAAACACAAATAAGGGTTTACTTGATACCTTTTGCCAATCAAATTTTTTGACGTTGGTATTGTAAGATATGATTTTGTAGTTACAAGT
This sequence comes from Vigna mungo, assembly GCA_036885675.1. Classification (NCBI taxonomy): domain Eukaryota; kingdom Viridiplantae; phylum Streptophyta; class Magnoliopsida; order Fabales; family Fabaceae; genus Vigna; species Vigna mungo. Next base: position 32,203,372 of record CP144699.1, read on the forward strand.
TACCTATGCGTAAAATAAATAATTACAGTTGTTGCTTGTGATTAACCCTTTGCAAAAAAGTATAAATAAAATAAGTATAAAATATCAATTACTTTATTTTAATTATTTTTATTGAAAAAAAATATTTTATAAGTTAAAATAATTGTTTTATTCAAAATATATATATATATATATATATATATATATATATATATATATATAATATTCTTTAAAGTGAGATATTTGATTATTTATCATTCTTTAAAAACGAAGAAATTATTGTGCTCTATTCAAACATATGATTTTGAAAATTAGAAAGAAAAAAAACTCTTTACTGAAACGATAAATTTGTAAATAAAAGAATATGAATTTAAATAATTTAAATTCTTAGAATATAAAGTTCTATAGAATACCGCCTTTTCAACAAATTGAATATTTACTTGACATTTTTTGTGTGATGACTAGGGAATGAGAAAATATAAAAGATAGTTGGGTAAACATTTTAAAATAATATTGGTTCTTTTGGTGGACATATTATTTCATCTTGAGTCGTAATATCTAGTTTCACGTTTGATATGTATATATTTCGATTTGAGATATGTATTAAAAGTACTAAAAATAAGACCAATTCATAATATATAAATAGTGATTTTGTGAGATTAAATTAAAAAAAAATAATATAAAATGATAAAAAATATCTGAAATTTAAAATGTATTCGTATAAAAATTAGAAATAGTTCAAACAGATTATGAGATTAATTCAAATAGAGAAAAAAAAAACTACGAAATCAATATAAAATATTCATTTTATAGAATTCATATAAAAAAGTAGTAATTATTAAGTTGCTTCATACAAAAATCTAAAACGTTCTTATCAATCACTTCTTTACCGAAAATTTCTGTGTCTTTTCAATTAGTTAAATAAAATAGTCAGTGAAATGATTAGGTGTTTTATCTTTTCAAGGGTAATTTTGGAAATAAGAAAACTTAAGACCTATTTAATACTTTCAACTAAATTAACTAATATTTTTAATCCAGATAAGTTGGTTTCAGTTTTGTAAAAGGACAAAAGAGAGTAATTTTATCCGATTTAAATTTAAAATAACAAATGATTAACTAATTTAATTATGGAGTTTAAGTTGTCAATTCAAGCTACTATATACAGTTTTTTAATCCTGGACCAGCCCCTCCAAATATATACATATTTTCTATTTGTAGCCAATGCTCCATCCAACAAAAGAGAAAAAGGGTTAGAAGGAAAAAAAAAAATAGTAAAATACAAAAGATAATTTTAAAAGAAGACAGAGGGTATGAACAAACCTCCATTTCTCTCCAAACTTTTTTATATATTTCCATATTTTTCATTTTTGTCCAAATAACTTGGTTGCCTAATGGGCAAAATTAAACTGTATATGATGCTTGCAAGATTTCAAGTGGAGGAAAAAAAACAATTCATTTCCTTTCAATTAGTTGAAATAACATATTTGTTTATTCTTTACCATTAAAAGGACAATTAAATAGCTCTCACAGCCCCTTTCTTAGTTTTTAACCCTTTTTATAATCTAGGATGAGGTATGTGAATCACTGACATCATTAGGCTTCCGTTTTAACCTTTTCTGCCTAATTTTTTAATTAACATTTAATTATGCCGATGGGCATAATTGAAATTATTAGCATATGGAACTTGGCCCAGAGATGCTACAATAATTTATTCACATCTATACATAAATCCAATTGAATTGTTCGTTAATTAAAGTAAAACTAAAAATATGAAATGAGTTTGATCAACAAAACCTTTTAAGTATATTACTTATAATTTGTTTTAGTTTGGTAATTAGTAGGATCGTACGAAGTCTTTTGCAGGGAAAAAGTACGAAAAAGTCGTAACATTGTTTCAATTTAAATTACAAATTAAGTAGCAGATTTGACATGTTAATGAAAATAATAGTGTAAGGTTGACGTAAGAATTTATTAAATTTCCTTTGCAGTACAAATTTCATTTGCATTGCTTCTATATTAAATTATAACCATCATTCACCAAGTTGCATTATTTGCTATTGGAACTGCTTATAATTTTACACATTGGTTGGCTTTCTTTAACATGTATGCAAACGTGCTGAATGGTTATTGAAAGAAATTAAACCTATCTAATTAAAAATGTGAAGAGAAGAATAGTATGTAGTTCAAATTCAATTAAGTTATGCTTCTTCTTCAAAAAGAATATTGAAGAGTTTTAATTAAAGTCAAATGAACTACCTCTCACAAACGTTTAACCACATACTCGGATCAAGATTAAAAAATTGAATGCAATTAGGGTTTAATTAATAAATATTCTTCAGAATGGCTCAACGAACATCCATACTAATTATTAACAAATTAGAGGTCATGAAAGCAGAGGAGGATTATATATTAATTATCCAAGTCAGAAATACAGTGTTGTTGGCACAGACATGTTTTCGCAACTTTAATATGTGTGTGTGTGTGTATATATATATATATATATATATATATATATATATATATATATATATATATATATATATATATATATATATATATATATATATATATATATATATATATATGTGTGTGTGTGTGTGTGATTTGTGCTAGCATATACCTAATAAGATATAAAGATTCTTGTCTCTTTGCAAAGACCCAAGATTCCCTTATTATTTTTAATTCAAACTATGATTTATACTGCAAGTGTTAGTGCAAAGAAAATAACTTGCAGTTATTAGAATACGTGTTACTTGACCCACCCACCATAACCATGCATAATGCTTTGATGTACAAACAACCACATGTTTGATGTATCCGTTGTCTATTTCTAGCGTAATTGTGAATTCTTAAATTAATAAGGTGCTACTTTATTAATATCATACACTCAATAAACTCTACTACCCATAATTCTGAATTATTTAGAATACAATTATATGTGCAAATCACAAAGCAACTTGTGTAGACAATAAACTACCCAGCTAGCTAGGAGATCGTGGTTGGCAAAGTTTGACTTAAAACCCAAATTTGTATAAATAAATTAATTGAATTTTTGAAATTTATAGATTCATCACTCCAAAAATATATAATTTTACTAAGGTTTAATTTTTGAACATTTGGATAGTTTCCGTAAATTTCTGGCAATTATACATCTAATCATAGATAATTTTTTTTTTTAAGATTTTGGATGGTTTCAAGAGTAAACCGTTGGTAAGGATTGTAGTTAACTTTTTTATATTTTTTAAAATATTTATAGCGATTTTTGAAGTAAATTGTCAATAAGAGATGTGAAATTATTGAAATTCCTAATTTTGTCATACATGTGCTCGTGACTTATTCTTCTTCACTTGCTTCAGTTTTTGGCCATATGCGTTTTAGTTTTCAAATTACTCTTCCTCGATCATCAAATTCTTGTAGACGTTTGTGCATCAGATTCATCCTTGGCCCTGTTCCATTGAAATCATCATTCAGTTTGTGTCATTGTTCATTAAACCACAATCCCTAAGTTCAAGTTTTCTTTTTTCTCCGTTACTAGGTCGTCTTTCTTCGTCCCGTCAGTGTATCTCGTTGTCGTTTGGGTCTTTCTTTTGTTCTTTGTTCATTATGTCCGTCGTTCACAATTCCTAAGTTCGCATTTTTCTTCTTTCTCCAATACAAAGTATTAGTCCTTGGCCCCGTCGTTATGTATTCATTAACAAACCTCTGTTCTCTTTTATGTTAATTATCTTCATCATTGTTGGGCATTTGTCACAATCCTTAAATTGGATTTAATTTTTAGTTCATCGTTATGGTGTCTTCTCCCACAATTTGGAAATCCATCATGGCCTAAACCTAAAATCTGTTTTCCATCCCCCTATAGTGTTCCCACCACCCTTGATTAATCTCTAATATGCCCTCTAATCTTAGAAAGAGGTTCCATTAGCGTAACCAATGTTTTGTCCTTGATGACTGAGGGTCAAAAGTGGAAAGGAGAGTGCGAAGGTCGAGTGAACAACATTAGGAGCATGAAAGCTTTCAGTGACGAGGATTTTGACTAGGGATAATAAAAAAACTCGCACTCGTGGATATCCGCGGATAAAATCCGCTACGGGTATTTAGTATCTGCGGGTAGCGGGTATCACACTATCCGTACTCACAAGTACTCGTTACCCATTAGAAAAATGAAATTACAATTTTATCCATTAGGGTTTTTTTCTAACTTTTTAATTAGCTTTTTTTTTCTGTTAAATCTTCTTTAAAATTGAGCCAAAGCCCAAATCCCTTTTTCAGGGTTTCATCCTTCGTGTGTACGCGTCATTGAAGCTTCCCCATAGAAGCCACTCCACCAACATATCCATTCTCACCACTGTAAACAATAACAACTAACAAAGCTTTTTCATCTCCTGCTACAATGCTCCTACTTCATTCAATGCTTCTTTCACTATTGAAAAAAAGACGAAACTTTCAAGCAGAGGCAAACGTTTGCTCAAATCACGTATTATCCTCACAGATTCGCATATCCTCTACCATTTCTTATACTTTCACCGATTAAAATGTCTTTTTCCACCTTTCCCACCGATCAAACACTTCTCCACTGATTGATCTTTGATTTCCACTGTTCAACCCCTTCTTTTCAACACATAGTGCACCAACGAGGCGCGCATGACGGTGACAACTGAGTCTACAGCGAGGCAGCAGAGGTGGCGAACGAAGTGGTCGACGACGTGAAAGGACGTCGACGATAGGGAGATCTACGATGCTTTAATGCAGATCTGAGCTTGGACAAAATGAATTCAACAACTTTTGGAGTCCTAGTTTCTCTTTGAAGTGTAGATCTTAGATGCTTTGGAGCAGATCTAGGGTTTGATTTTTGAAAAAAAAAAGGAGAATAGAGTTTGGGTCATTGGGCTTGGATAATAATGCACACACTATTGGAAAACGGGTATCCAATGGGTATCCGCGGATTGAAAAAAATCTGTGGGTTTTTTTAATGCGGGTAGCGGGACGGGTAACGAGTACAATTTTTACATACGGGTCGAGTTTGGGTATCACACTATCCGTGCCCGACTTGACCCATTACCATCCCTAGTTTTGATCGTGAGAAGAACTATAACTAGGTATGAGAGAGCTAACCCGAGTGTGTCCTTGATTTTTTTGCTTGAACGAATGTGATAAAATGATTGGTACTAATGTTGCTCTAATTTTAAGAGCTTGAATGCTTTCAGTGAGAAGGGTTTTGATCGTGAGAAGAACTACAACTAGGTATGAGAGAGCTAACCCGTATGTGTTCTTGAATTTTTTTTCTTGAATGAATGTGATAAAATGATTGGTTCTAATGTTGCTTTAATTTTTTATGCTGGCTAGTTAATATTATAATATGCTAGGTTGCTACAATATAATTTAATGAAGAATCTGAGATTTAGATATTGGACTGCTATGTTCTTAACTTGGGTTGTTAACTGTTTAATGTGTGATTACAAATAAAATGTAATGAGTGAGATTTATCTAAGTTGCAATGCCATAATGGTTATATATTATATTATCCTTACTGGGAGAACATGTTGCACACAGTCTGACTTGTATTTCATGTATAACATTATTTTTCACTTTTATGCCCTCCAAGAATATGTAATTTTACACAGTTTAGAAGAAGTATTTGGAAAAGCTAACCTTTGTGGGATATTGAGATTAAGAGTTGTCAATTTCGAGATTCATCATATTTATCAAATGTTTTAACATCTTCTAAAGTGAATGATGTGGAATTGCTTAAACAGAGGTTTTTGAAATCCTAGGTGTGTAAAAATGAGTACTATGTGACTGGTAGCTTGTTGATCAAAACTCAATAGCACAACAAATGTTAATGTTTCAGTTTTAGTTACTTTTTGAGTGTCCATCACTACAAGTTAAATATGAAGGATTTTGAAGGATCAAATATTAAAACAGATTGTTGTGAACAAGATGTGCAAGGTCCATCACTGTTAGAAATGGACTTTAAGCCTAACTCAATCCCACAAAACTAGCTTGTAAGGTGAGGTTTGCACCTCACTTATATATATAATTTGGCCTTATCTCTAGTCGATATGAGACTTCCAAAACACCTCATTCACGACGAGGTATATACATCTCGTGCATGATAGTAGAAATTGGGTGGTTCGATATTGGCCCGACAACGGGTGGAATAAAAATGCCAAAGAAACAAGAAGTATCGCTCTTATAGGCTTTAGCCATGGCTCTGATACCATGGTAGAAAGTGAGTTTTAAGCCTAACTTAACCCTACAAAAACGGCTTGTAAGGTGAGGTTTGTACCTCACTTATATATTATTATTTGGCCTTATCTCTAGTTGATGTGGGACTTCCAACACACCCCCTTCACGCCGAGGTATAGACATCTTGTGCGTGATAATGGAAATTGGGTAGTCCGATATTGGCTCGACAACGAGTGGAATAGAATGCCCAAGAAACAAGAAATATCGCTAAGATAGACTTTAACCATGACTCTGATACCATGTTAGAAAGTGGGTTGTAAGCCTAACTCAACCCTACAAAATTGGCTTGTAAGGTGAGGTTTGCACCTCACTCATATATTATAATTTGGCCTTATCTCTAATCGATGTGAGACTTCCAATAAAACCTAACATGGTATCAGAGTCATGATTAAAGCCTGTCCTAATGATATTTCTGTTTCTTGGACATTTCTATTCCACCCGTTGTTGGGTCGTTATTGAACCATCCAACAACAGAATACTTATATTTATACAAATAGAGCAATTAATTTTTATCAAATCAGAGTGGCGCACGGAAGCGTGGTGGACCCATAACCCACAGGTTGATTTTTTAAGTATTTGAATGAATACTAATATACCTTTTTTCTCAATTTTTACTTAGTGGAAAACAAAAAATATAATCAAAATTATACGTATCTTAGCATGTTATACCATCCCTCTTATAACATATAGTGATTAAATAAATTTTCAAAAATAAAAGTTAAAGACTTAAAAAATAATCAACATTTAGATTGAGAATAATATTAGAAAATGAAAATGGAAATATCAAAATATGAAAAAAAACATTGTAACTTTTTATCTATTCGTATAACTTCCTATAAATAATTGTAGATTTTATGTTCTTTTTTCAATCACATTTAAGAATTAACTTTCTACGAACATATAGTTGTTACAGAAAATCACTACATGTTTTTGAAGTCTAATATTAATTAAAGCAAAAAAAAAAATGAAGATATGTTGCGCAAATTAATTACTATAATTTGTTCATATAGTCCATATTTTGATGGAATTTCAAGATTAATTTTATATTCAATGAAAAACACTCTCCATAATCAATGTTAAGTCGATTTCTATAGTAATTAATGTCCCTGGAGTGAAATCATATTTACACACATTAATTGTCTTTAAATTTTTTTCTATTATCTATTAACTTTCTATTTCAAAAAAATAAATAATTCTTGATTTTCTGAATTATCTAACTTAGCCTCCTTAATGAAAACTACTAGTGAATCTCATCCTCTTCACCATAGTATAAAGACTAACATTGTTGATATATAAAGCCTAACTTGTTGATTTTTTTTCGGGAAGACTCAAATACAAAAAATAACATTGTTTATAATTAATTTCTTGGAAATTTTAAAGATTCATTAGGTAATTCAAATTATATCTGTAAATCTTAAGTTGGCGTTTTTATAAGATGTTACAAATAATTTTAATATAGATAAATAAGTACATTAGTTTTTAATTAATGAATTTAATTTAAAACAACTAATAATTAAAATAAACACAATGATGTTACATACTAAACAATTGACAAACTTCTTATATTTGTTGTTGGTGAGTGGAGGGTTTAAGAAAATGTTAAAGTAATCTTAATGTGGCTTTTAATACAGATTTTACACATAATTTAATATATGCTTTGCGATATCTAGATTTAAACCTGAATTATACCGTATTAAAATCAATATATTTAAAAGAATTATGCTATCAGTATTTTATAAATTTAGAGAATTGATTAGTGTAATACGATTAGAATATAATAATTGTGGACACTGTTCATGCAACAACTGGCAGATGAAGATCACACCTGTGCCTGGAATTTTCGAAGCATGACATTTATGGGTTTGTACTTTCACTTGTTTTCTAATTATTTCTGTTTGACATTCACTTTGCAGATTGGGACTCAACTATAGAGCCATCTCAAAGTCTATATTAATTAAAATGGTTTTAGTTTGTGACCAAAGATTCTCTTGCCTGCTTCCTAATTATTTTTATTTCCTAGGAGTGGCTATTTTTTATGTTATACCACATATTGCATGTAACCCTAATTTTCTATTTTATAAATATGATGTTTGACATTTTTATTATAGTTGTCTGTTTAGGGAGCATAATAGCTTTATACTGTTTGACGACATAATAAATATAAACAACTATTATTAATTTTACAATTTAATTTTCTTAGTTCTCAACGCTAAGATTTTTACATTATTGACTGATCATAATTCACTCCGAGTATATATATGACTTCTGGTGTAGGGCTAAGTCAACCCTAAGAACAACTTCTAAAACACCATCATAATAAATCAATAGTTTTATATCATATGTATATATGTTATTGAATAATAATAACATCAAATTAGATATTTGAATTGCTTTGCTTAAAATACTGTAGGATCTCTCACCAAGACAACCTCATTTTCGAAGCCTTTTATTAGGAAAGTAAAACAAAATAGATATAACAAATATATTTGCAATATTATCATTATGATTGTGATAATAGAACATTTGATAATATTTGTTTAATGTTATGAGAGACATCCTTCTAAGATTAAATATTTGTGAATGAATTAATAATAAATGATTTGGTAAGTGAATCAAAATTTATTAAAATAGATTTTGGTATTATATATCAGTAAATTTAAATGCAATAACATATTTACAAGTGATACGATAATTATACGAAAATAAATAATTAGATAAGTCTAAACTTTACTTATGATATTAAATTTATGTCTTATTGATATGTAATATAAATAGATCTTATATTTGATAATATTTGTTTAATGTTATAAAAGGTATGCTTATAATATTATATATTTATAAATGAATTAATAATAGATCATAGTGTAAACCGTTCATTACAGAAGATAATTTAACGTGAAAGTCGATTTAATGTTAACAATTTAAGAATTAATAAAATAGTAAATGCAAATAATATATCTTCTTACCTCAAACTTTTATTTATAAGTTTTGAAATAAATTTGTAATCACTATTGACCTAATTACAATCTAATTATACATAATCATATTTTATCTTTGATAATCAACATTAAAATAATTATGATTCGACTGATGACTACCCATTAATTTTATAACTAGTTAAATTCATTGATGACTTGTTAAATAATTCAAGATATAATTGATTGTTGGGGATGATAGTAAAATACAATATTATATATGGATGAGTTTAAATACAACAACATATTTATAATGGTTGGAAAATAAACAATTAGATATGTCTAACAAAATTTACTTATAATATCATATTAAAAAATAAATTTAAGGCTTGCTTAGCATTATCATCACTTAAGTAATATAAATAGATCTTATATTTACGTAGAATCTCTAATACTTTCTGATCTTTAATTTTTATTTTTTGTTTAAAGAGTATGTAAAAGTGTTTTCTGGGCATTCTAACTCTAATATTTGAGATATATAGATAGAGAAGGAATTTAATGGTCCTGTATTGTGACATGCCATGCTCCGCAAATTAAAAAGATGTAATATACAGGTAAGGAAGCGCATGCCGGTGGAGCAGGAGTGCACAGAAAAGAGACAGCAAATACTTATTTATGTCTCTAGGAGTTGTAGAATTCATTGTCTTGATCTTGGAAACCTGGTATAAAAAACTCATTAAATCTTTATTAGATTTTGCATTATTTGAAGAAATCAGAAATGGTAGAATGAAATATGGAGCTGAATAATTAGGGTTTTTTCTTTGTATATCTAAAATGCATGCGTTTGTTTAATTAAGAATGATGGATATATACAGTGACATTGTAACAAACATTGTTAGTGACAAGCGATCTTGTTTGCCGCCCGAACGGGATTATGAGTGGTGAAAAGGGAAACTGCCTCACAAATATGGGACTGCCTCCTTGCCTGGTTTTGAGGAACATGCCGGCCATTTCATTAGGTAATAACTCTTTGGGTGCATTTATGGCTACTGCAACAATCTCATAACTCCTACATATCAAGTCAACCATTGACTTTATTAGTCCATCAGCTACTAAATTATTATTAACTATCACTGATGTCACTATACTATACCACCACTCTCATTATTTAAAGCTGTGGGCGTGCCTTGTGCCCATTTTAATGAAGGGTTAAAATCTTTAATTCGTTGCTAGCCCGACAATTCACTGTCATTTTCACAAACGATTTTGTAGGGTTTACCGTAATCTATTGCCGACCACATAGCTACTAGGGAAAAACATGCGTGTCTCTTGGAAAAATTCTTATCTCCTCCTAAGTGTTAATCATGGTGTTCTCATCACGTAGGTTTTTATTAGAGATCTCTAATTATTAGTTAGATATGAAGACAAATTATAACAAATTTCTCTCTTAAGTAAAATTGAGTAATGCTGATACAAGGGTGCTTTTACCGTGCGACTAATCTAAGGAAGAGATAAAGTATCAGTTCAAGAATAATGTTGTAGAAGTAGTTGTTGTTTGCAGTTGCCTCACACATCTTCAGATTCTAGAATTGCAACCTTTGTTGCAGAAAGTTGGTTAAGTTATAAAAAGGAGTTGACACTCCCTAGCATATGTGCTCTAAATACTTCTATTAATGAGATTTGTATCATACAAATTATTATCGAATGGTTGAATGGTAAGTTATTATTAATGGATTGAATGGTTCGAACACTAAAAAATTATCATTAACATTAATTAATTGAACAAAGTGTAATTATTAGTAATTGGATTGTAACTAGACCACTTTTAATTTAAAGTCTATTTTTTGAAAACTATAAATATATGTAATAAAAAGCTAGATTATTGCATTTAATAAACATTCATTGCTTAAATGGCCAAATTTTTATTAACTTTGACATTTGATTATATTATGTAGTTAATCTCTCAATTTAACTGAATTAACATCTAAAACAAACTGTAATTAAGATAATTATTTGAATCTTCAAAACACATTTAATCTAAGAAATAGTTGACTTCAACTCCATAACTAAAACATTTTTAGTTAATCAACATAGGAAATACATTTCTTAATTATTACTCTTTCTAATTTTCTTGTAAGAACCAGATTAAAATTTTAACTTTATCCTTATAACGAGGTTCAATTTAAAATGTTTTATGCCTTAATTATTTATTTGAAGTTCAATTAAGTGATAGGTGAAATATATTATTTTTCCAGATTCTTTATAACTTTAACTTTATCTTGCATAAAGAAAATATGAGTTTTTCTAACCAGTGATATATATTGAAAATATTTTTCTACTGAAAATCCTATTGCGTTCATAAATTCTAAAAGTAATGCACTTTTATATATCTAAACAACAAATTTCGTTTTTATTTGTTATAAGATATTGGCCAGCTTTTGTCTTCGAGTATTTAGGAAAAAATATTTTGACAGCGTACATAAATAATTTATAAAAATGAAAATAAAAAATATATATTAATGACGTGAGAAATTAAAATACATACAAAATATTGCAAAAATAATAAAGTATGTCTTATTAACGTTAAGAGTGCTTTAAATATATATAATTTTATCGAGAAATTTAAATATACCTACTAAGTTAATTATTTTTTTTTAGTTTCAATGAATTAGCAAATTGAATCTTATCAGAAGTACTGGAACTAAACTCATCAGACTTAATTACAAGTAACTAAAAATATAAAGCATTTTTTAAACGAGGTATTTATTACCCTTTAAAATTGTAATGACTTTGTAAAAAAAAAAAAAAACTATATCAATATTGCTTAAATTGAATCATAAAGATCGGTAATTAAAAGGTTCATATAAATTGCAACATATTTATGTTAAGAATTCAAAATTTTCACATTCGTTGACTTGTTTATCTCTCATTAAATATTCTAAGAATATATTCGTCAGTACTTATCTAAGTTCTTTTACTGATTGTTAAACAAAATATATATATAAAATGTTAGAGTCGTTTTCTTTTCTTAGTTGGTTTTCAGATGGTTAAAAAGACAAGTAATTTCATATTTCTAGGTTTTTCCCTACAACAAACTAAAATCATTGATGAGACTAGTCTAGAAGCATAATTTAAAACGGTCATACGTATGTTTTTCATTGGAGCTATTTATGTGCAATATATATTATATAAACTGTCGGTTAATAATTGCTAAGTGTTTTTTATTTTTTATTTTTAGACACGCCAGATTTATATTTTTTTTAGACATACCAGTTACTATAAAATATTGGAGTATATGTGAATGATTTAAGATCCGATAAAGAGAAAGAAAAAAAAACATTTTTTTATAGAATACTTTTATTAAATGAGAAACTATTACATAAGGTTGGGTATGATATGAACGTCTATTTTCAATTATAACTTTATTAGTTTGGCATAGATTATTTTTAATCTTTTAAATTTAAAAATATCTCTTTAATATCTTAAATATTGAACTAATCTTGATTTTAGTTCTTGAATATTAAGTTTGAAAGACTAGAAATAGTTTTTAAAAACTTACTTTTTAAAAATTTTAAGACACTATTTTTTTTACTATGGGATTAACATGAATTAATCATTGTAAAAAAAGTAATGATATATATTATGTAAAATTTTAAATACACAAAATCAATATTCCATCCTAATCTCTTTATAGTAAAGTGATATCCAAACAATTTGAATTTAAATATACGAAATCATATCAATATCCGAAATTATTAAATTACAAAACTTATTTAATATTTTGTATTTAATTTGCCTTTTATATTTATTTTTTGATTGAATTGAGTTTAATTTTTTTTTTTAAATTGAACAATGTTAGTCTCTATCCAAAATATAATGAAATTAATAATTAAGTTTACTATAATTTATATATCTTATGTTAAAATAATATGTTTTAAAATTTATATATCAAATCATCCTACGTAAAATTAATTTTATTTTTTTTAATTTAATTTCTTTTAAATACCTATTCTAAACTTATACATTTTTTAAAATTTGTTGATAAAAATGTTTCTATCCATATGGTGATTTAAAATGAAGTATTACTATCATGTAGCATGACATTGACACTGATATATGAAAACAAAATTAAATAAATAAATCATAAAAGTTAAAATAAAATAAATAAAAAAACAAAAAATACTACAACGTTAACTTATGATATTTACAAAAACATTGCCAACGTCATTTATACAAATATAATGGAAAAAAATCAATTGAATGAGACTTATTTGAACTAAAAAAAACTACACTCAGTAAATATACCACAAAAGTTAAGACCGAAGTAATAATTAACCCATGGTTATATTAATGTTTGACTAGTTCTTCTTATCATCTTCTCAACACATTTGAAAATAAAATAGAAAGGTTTAAACTAGCTCAAAAAATTTAAAATAAAAGGACATCCCGTGTAAATTAAAGAGACAAAAAAGAGAATATATTTTGTTTGGACAATTATATTTTACAACCCAAAAGGTTTTTCCATACATTTGATATATATAGTTCATTATTATTCATTTTCTCTTTTTCTTATAACTACAAAAAAATTTACTTTTATAATGACCGTAGTTGTCAAATGTAGTAATTGGTGCAAACCATTTTTTTTTTTTTTTCATTTTGTTTTGAAGAAAAGTTTGTGAGAACATGATCTACTCATTTTTTTCTTAATTTTTATTTTGTTTCAGTAACAATTGTCTCTAGTTTTACAGTCTCCTTATCTGTTCATAATATCTAGACATAGGCTATACTGATTGGAGAAGTGAGAGTTTTTACAATTAGACTCCTTCCAATGGCATTTTATGTGTATATATAGTGCACATTGTTAACGTGTTGATTAGCACTAATCGCGGGGTCGTCTTCTAATAGGGCTATTTAATTATGTCCCTTCATAATATCTCAAGGTGTGACATTAACACCACCTCATAATCAAATTAACTTTGGCTCGTCACGTTTATTGGCGGCAGCATCGATTATTGTATCTGTGAATAAGGCAATGAAAGAACTCTAGGCATGGGTGGGATCATTTATTTAAAAACCCTAAACGAGGACTTATGTCATTGAATACGTTATCAAAAGTATATGTGTGTGCCCTTAAAGGTAACACTGCATAGCCCTTCGTATATTTAGAAGTTTATCTCGGTAATGAAAATTGTGTGCACTCCTATCTTCTAATTCACCTCTGTGGAGAGACTTTTTGAACTTCAACCAATCGCAGAGGAGAAGACATTCCCCCTAAGTGGTGACGTGGGATGAAGATGGTCTCCGCCAATGAGAGAGCGCCACTTCAAGATGACGTGGCTTGGCCACTGAGATAGGCTAGAGAGAGAGTTTAATTTTTTTAACATTTTTCCTTTGAGATACCACTACGAGAAATTGAAGCCTATATGTCTTTTTCGTTATGTATCGTATGAGGTTAAAATTAAACTTTTTAACAAAACTTAGCTTTCATGTTGATGATTTCTATATCATGTTTATGAGGACACAAACGTATTTCATCCAAATAACTTCATCAACCTCCAAATGCCTAAATATGAATAAAAAAAAATTAACAAAAAAGTAATTATATCTTCGTATATAACGCAGATATCATAATCATGCATCCTAACAATATTCAACTAAAAAAATTTGAAGATTTATTTTTAATTTTTTATAAATTAATTCTTGATTTCTTTGAGAGATAAGTAGAAACAGAAGGGGTTAGGAGTAAATTAAAAGTTAAAAAGTTGTATAAATCCATAAAAAACGGCAATGGTAATGATGAAGAATAGGTAATATTTTATTGAAATTAAATGAAACTTAAACTGGGCAGTCATCGGCCGCAAAACTCTGTAGTCAGCCATCAATTTTTGGACTTCTACTGTCGCATGCTCCAGACCCTTCTTCCCTCCTTCCACTCTCAACCCCTTTATAAATCTCCCACACAACACCACTTCTACATCTGCTTAATAATACATCTACCCACACCTTCTTTCTATTCTCTCCTCTTTTCTCCCCACCCACCAACATACTAAACTCCAACAACCATGGAAATAGACATGGACACAGACATCGATGCAATCCACAACCTCCACTTCTCCGGATACACTACCATCACCGACACCACCCCCTCTTCTGACGACGACTACGGTTGCAACTGGAACCACTGGTCCCCCCTCGTCAACTGGGACGCCTTCACCGGATCCCACGATGATTTCCACCACCTCATCGACTCTATCGTCTCCGACGCTCCCACCGAGTACCCCAGCCCTGAAGACCACGCCGCCAGCAACTCCCCCTCCGCCTCCATAACCGAGGAAGATGACGCCGAGGAAGAAACAGCTGCCGCCGACGATTCCAAGGGCCTAAGACTGGTCCATCTGCTCATGGCCGCCGCGGAGGCCCTCACCGGCGCCACCAAGAGTCGCGACCTGGCTCGAGTGATATTGGTTCGGCTCAAGGATTTGGTGTCCCACGCCTCGCACGGCTCCAACATGGAGAGGCTCGCCGCCTACTTCACCGACGCACTCCAGGGCCTGCTAGAAGGCGCCGGGGGTGCGCACAATAACAGCAAACATCATTACTACATCACGTGTGGGTCCCACCACCCCCGGGACGATCATCATCATCAAAACGACACCCTAGCGGCGTTCCAACTGCTTCAGGACATGTCTCCCTACGTCAAGTTCGGACACTTCACCGCCAACCAGGCCATCCTCGAGGCCGTGGCCCACGAGCGCCGAGTCCACATCGTGGACTACGACATCATGGAAGGGGTCCAGTGGGCTTCTCTCATGCAGGCCCTTGCCTCCGACAAAACAGGTCCACCGGGCCCACACCTTCGAATCACAGCATTGTCCAGAACCGGCACCGGACGCCGCTCCATCGCCAGCGTGCAGGAGACCGGGAGGCGGTTGACAGCGTTCGCCGCATCCCTTGGGCAGCCGTTCACGTTCCACCAGTGTAGGTTGGATCCCGACGAAACGTTTAAACCTTCGTCTCTGAAGCTGGTTCGCGGAGAGGCTTTGGTTTTTAACTGTATGTTAAACTTGCCGCACCTGAGTTACCGCGCGCCCGATTCGATTGCGTCGTTTTTGAGTGGAGCGAAAGAGTTGAAGCCGAGGCTGGTGACTTTGGTGGAGGAAGAGGTGGGGTCCAGTGTGGGAGGGTTCGTGGGAAGGTTCATGGACTCTCTGCATCACTACTCGGCGGTGTTTGACTCGCTGGAGGCTGGGTTTCCGATGCAGGGGCGGGCCAGGGCCCTTGTAGAGCGGATTTTCTTAGGCCCAAGGATAGTTGGCTCGCTGGCCCGGATATATCGGACGGGTGAAGAGCTGGAGGAGAGAAGGTCATGGGGGGAGTGGTTGGGTGCGGCAGGGTTCAGGGGAGTACCGATGAGCTTCGCCAATCATTGCCAAGCGAAGCTTCTACTGGGTCTTTTCAACGACGGATATCGGGTGGAGGAGTTGGGGACTAATAAGTTGGTGTTGGATTGGAAATCTCGGCGCTTGCTTTCTGCCTCCCTTTGGACTTCTTCTTCTTCCTCAGACTCCCATTAATTTATTTCTTCCTAGGAATTAAGCTAATTATTTCATATCTTTGATAGTTTTACCAGTCATAGAGGAATGAGTAAAAACATCAATTATTCGCATGACGCAACTTTTCATTTCCTTTCTAATACACACCTTACTCAACATACAACTAACTCATCACAACTTCCAAACATAATCTACTTTTTCAAATTTAATCTATCTCTTTGGTATACTGTACTTCATTTTGCAATTCAGGATATGACAATCATATTACAATATTATAGTCAAAACCATTTTAAAAAATTTCATTGTAAAATACGATGTGGTTTATGTTCTTGTATTGATGTTTTTACGACAACACACCCATCGTAATTTGAATTATTCGAAGCTTTTGTCTCCATATCTCTGTAAATATATGTTACTCTTTTGTCAAACCTGCAGGCTCCTTTGTTTCCCTCCTCTTATTTTTAGCTTCACTTTAATATCACAGAAGCCTTATTTTAATACTTTCAACCGTGTGAAATTTTCAACATACAGTGTGCCTCAACTTATTAAAAAACAAATAATAATATCTCAGTTCAAATTAAAAAAAACGAATCACATAATTTATATATATATAAAAGCGTCTTTAAAGTTTAGATCAATTACAATATAGCAAAAGGTATTTACAAAATTTCTATTGAAAGTTACAAACTCCTTAAAATGGTATGGTCTTGAAAGAAATTCATCAGAGTCTATATGACATATAAAGATATAGTTTGTCTGGTTATCTCTTATACTGATTAACGATATTAATATCATGATATAGTTGCCACCTAATAAAGCGTTATGTAGTTAAAAAATAAAAGTTAAAAGTAGTATTTGTTTATTAATTCATAACATTTTACTCCTACGATGACTACGACTGGTGAGAGTGATAAGCGGTGATTCAAAACACCAAAAACAAGGAGGCTGATCTTAACAAGGTAAATTTATTGTATAGGAGGGATATAACAACACTTACCATCTTTGTTCTTCACTTCTTTTATTTAACGATACTGAGAACTGTGTTAAAAATTTATATTACACAAGAATCTAAGTCAGAACAACAACTTAATCTTTCTTTAATTTATTTTTGGAGTATATTTTAAATATTTATTCTTCAATTTTTATTTCTTTAAAATTATTTTTTCATGTAGTTAATCTTACTTATTCAATTATAAATAAAATATTGCAATGTTTAATAACTCTTTTAAAGTTACTTACTATTAGTTCTTTTTTTACTTTAATGGTTAAAGATAAATTATTTACTAACCATTTAGTTAACCATTAAATTAGAAAAACAAATTAATGCATTATTTACAATTTTTATCTCCTTATTTATTTTTGCAATTTTATTTCACACATTTCATAAATTCAAATTATTTGTTTCTAATTTTTATTTTTTCTTACGTTTTATTTTTACATTTTATGCGATTAAATTATTTTAAAGTTTAATTGGTCTAAAAGAAAAAAAAAAGAATTAATTAAAATTAGACAAAATTTTAAACCATATAATGTCTTTGTATCATATATTTGCATGCCCCTACAATTTTTTATTTGACTTGTTTATTTTTAACTATGAAACGTCTACAATTTTTTAAAAATATCCATTTTACCAATTTATTCTTAGTTGTACTACAAATAAGTAATGTCAATTTTGAAAATTTCACAAATAACATCAGTTAAACAAAAAATCATTGATAATTATTTATCAACTCTATTTTTTCTGACGATTTTCATAATTGTGAAAAATATATTTAACAGGAATTAAAATCGTGGGTAATGTACAAACAAATCTCTAATAAAATTTGACATTAATATGTAGTTTCTACTACCTTAATTATTTTATTTTCCATCTTAAATTTTTTGTTATCCCAAAAAACATGCACGCAGAT
Organism: Vigna mungo; assembly: GCA_036885675.1. Taxonomy (NCBI): domain Eukaryota; kingdom Viridiplantae; phylum Streptophyta; class Magnoliopsida; order Fabales; family Fabaceae; genus Vigna; species Vigna mungo. Next base: position 32,221,975 of record CP144699.1, read on the forward strand.
ATAGGAAAAGAAGAAATTAGGTCCCTTATAAAATTATGAAAAAACACCAAACTTTTAAAATAAAAATTGAAAGTAAATACAGGAAGATTTAAATTCCAACTTTTTTTTATTATTTTTGTTGTAATCTTTCTTTCTCATTTGTTTATTTACGGTTATGAAATATGAATGAATGGTTGAGATGAGTTTAGGAGGTGGCACGTCACCGTCCTACGCGTGTCATCATGTCTGGTAGATTCTGGGGAATGTTCCGTACAATATATATTATTTTGCATTTCAATTTCTATTTTATTCTACCACAAGATAAACAAATATGCTTCTCAGCTCATAATACTTTTAACAATTACTTCATTAAGGAATTAATCACTCTACAAACTTAATTAGGATGTACGAATGCGTATATCTTACAAGATTATATACGTTCCGTAATTCGATAGATCTTCTGCAACATCATTTCTTTATGCAGATGTTTGTTTATTATTGACGAGCATTACACACTACATATGTAATTTAAGTGTTGTGGGTGTGTGTATATACATACATATATATATATATATATATATATATATATATATATATATATATATATATATATATATATATATATACGTCTCTGTAATTTATCATTTGATTAGTAGATTAGTCAAAACTATGGCTAATCATTTTTTTTGTTCTATTATACATGGGTTAGGGGACTAATCATTGTGGTGATGAGACTATCTACAGGACGAACGTTGATTAATTCCTTAATTCTTAATGCTAAGCCTTTCTGCTAATATTAGTTTTTGATAGATTGTTTTCTTCTATTATGATATTAATAATAATATAAAACGTCTTCTTCCAAATGAGCTGGGATGAAAATTATTTTCTTTAGTTTCTCTAAAACTCTTTAAAATCTTGATTAACATGAACTTTTATTTATGATATATTCAAAAAAATATTTTTTTAAAATCTAAAGAAAATTTAAGAACCCCATCACACAAAATTGTCTTCACATTTATCTAGTATTATCTAAATATGACTTTTTAATAATTATGTTGACCTAATCCTAATATTAGCAAACTTCTAATTTTGTTATCAAACTAACTGTAATATCTTTTTTAGCCAAAATATAGTTGCAATTTTTTATTCTCTCTTGTATATTAATTACAATCTTAAAAGTAATTTTTGAGATTTTTTTATTTGTCTAGATTTATATTAAATTGCCAAAATATTCCTAGTACTAGTATGTTAAATTTGAGTTTAGTTTTTGTTGAGGAATTTATAAAGAAAGAAAATAGGGAAAAAACTGTATTATTAATTTTGAATAAAATATGAGAAATATATAGAAGAGAGAATCTATAATTCTGCTATTTTATCCCTATAAATATTCTATAATAAATGTAACATTATTAATGTAATTATTCTATAATAATGTAACATTATTACTGTAATTATTCTATAATAATGTAACATTATTACTGCAAATCACCTATAATAATAACAATATATTCTCTCCATAATCTCGGATATGATTTATTTTCTAACACTCCTCCCTCAAGCTGGAGCATACAGATTGTATGGACAAAGCTTGGAATACATAAACTCAATTTGAAATATGTAATTTGTCTTCAAGAGTGTCATCGGCGTGCCGTCATTTCCGTTGTTCGCCACTATTGATGAACAAAAAATTGCAAGAACAAATGAAGGGCGTGCAACAACAAACTGCAGGGGCAAACAGCAACAGACCTGCAGGGACTACACTATCCTGCAGCGGCTGGAATTAAAAGGCTAATAGTCACAAACCTGTAGGGACTTAATCACCCTAAACAACAACAAAACTTCAAGGCACTTAACTGCCCTAAACACCAACAAGCCTTTAGGAAACATCTGTCCTCCAGAGGCAAACAACAACACACCTGCAGGGACTACACTACCTAGCAGCGGCTGGAATTAAAAGGCTAACAGCCACAAACCTGTAGGGACTTAATCACCCTAAACAGTAATAAACCTTCAAGGGACTTAACTACCCTGAACATATGGGAGGCCTTCAGGAAACAACTGTCCTGTAGAGGCAAACAACAACAAACCTTCAGGGACTTCAGGGACTTCACTGCCCTGAGTAACAACAAAACTTCAAGGGACTTAACTACCCTGAACATAAGGGAGGCCTTCAAAATAGAGAAGAAGATAGCGGAAGCAATAGAGGTAGGACTAGGTGTTGGTGCATCGGTGACACAAGTGGCGGAGACGATGTCCGCGAAAGTGGTCGACAACGGTGGCCGGCGACAGTGGCCGGAGACGATGGCCGGATGGCAACACCAGACAAATGTGAGACAAAAACCAGAGATTGCCCATTGAAGTAGCAACAAAGACAAAGTAGAAAAGAATCAAAAAACCTGCTCTGATACCATGTAAAGAAAGAAAATAGGGAAAAAACTGTCTTATTAATTTTGAATAAAATATGAGAAATATATACAAGAGAGAATCTATAATTCTGCTATTTTATCCCTATAAATATTCTATAATAATGTAACATTATTACTTTAATTATTCTATAATAATGTAACATTATTACTACAAATCACTTATAATAATAACAATATATTCTCTCAATAATCTCGGATATGATTTATTTTCTAACAGAATTTTTTAATCATGGATAATATTGTTTTGATATTTAAATGTTAAATATATTTTATAAAAAAATTAAGAATGTTAATAACTTATTTGAAGTATTAATTTCACTAAAATCGAAAATATCATAAACTAACAATAAAAGTTCACTTAGTGTTTTGAAGCTGTGAAACTCCATTTTAGATTTTTAAATACGATTCCTGAAATATATTTTAATACTGAAATTTTTTCATTGAAATTGATCTCAAATTTATTATATTAATTTGCATATTTTTATTATTAATATTGAATCTACCTAACCATATTTATTATTGTTAAAAAGTAGTAACATAAACATCTGAATATGAGATTTATATGATATATTAATTATTTTAAAATAAAAAATATATATTTATGAGATATATAAACAAAATCATTAATATATATATCTTATTAATAATATTTATCTGTTATGTATATGTTCAATTAAGTCATAAATGCATGTTAACATGATAACTATAATCATTTCATAATTATTTTTACTGACTTAAGAGAATCTTTGTAAGTAGACTTTCCCTCTTTCTAATTTGGAGTTTAACCATACTTAAATAATTCTGTCATTTACTTTAAAGACAATTTGGCTAAACTTGATAAAAACATATACAAAAGTGTAAAATTGTTGTAAGAAAATTCTTATTTTTTTCAATTATAGTTAATATTATATATAAAAGTTTGATGATTTGTAGATTTTAATAAAATTAAATAAATTATATATTTGTAATTAGTTTTGTCAAAAAATATTTCTTTTTTTCATATGAAAAATGTTGAAGTTGTGGAAATTTTGTGTCATTATAAATTAAGTGGAGTCCAAGTGGAAAAAACATATATAAGTAGAGTTTTATATACATATGCAGCAAAGTTTTATAAATTATGTGCAAAAGATAAATATTACATGTTATTAGATCAATTAGTCAATTTATGTCAAATTTAAGTAGAGAGTATTAGAATGTTGTGAAATTAATTTTGAGGTATCATTATGGTATTGATCATTGGATGTTTCAAAGGTGATAAATCTACTTTGATAAGTTATTCGAATTCAGACATAAATGGAGATATTAATTCAAAAAAGTCTACTTCGAATTATTTGATTAAGTTTATAGAAGATTGTGATAGGCAATTAAGATTGCAAAAGTGCGTGACATTGTGTATTGCATAAACAAAGTTCACTACCATTATAAAATCATGTAAGGAGTTGTTATGATTGAAGAAATTATTACATATGCTTAGTTTTGTGTAGAAAAGCCATGCATTCTTTGTAGATAGTTAAAGTGTTATCCATCTTGTTAAGAATTCAACTTTTCATTCTTAGTCTAAACATATTGATGTAAGGTATAATTGGAAATGTGATGCTTTAGATCCTAAGTTGTTGAAGTTAGATAAAATTCATACTGATACAATGGTGTTCATATGATGACTAAGATACTATCACGGAAGAATGTTAAATCTTATTGTGAGATCGTTAAATTGGTTGTTACTGTTAGAATTAATTGAGGAATTAATTCTAATATGTGACTCATTTTAAATATTATGATAAACTCAAATGTAATTTAATAAAATATAAAGACGTATTGGTTATTATGAGAAGTAATAAAATAAAATAAAGATAAAATAAAATTCAACTTAATCGACTTTGCGATTTATAAAATGGATTAGGTACATTCTCATTGAATCTCTCGTAAATTAAGGTTAGTGTGTTATTATGATTTATGTGTATGAATGTGTGAGAATCATAAATCTTAATATCCTACAATAGTTTTTTTTAGAATAAATTAAGAACATTAGAAAACTACAAAATTAACTTATAGTTACCTCCACGTAATTGAGAAGGGAAAAATTTGTTGGGTTGAGTATTTATATATATATATATATATATATATATATATATATATATATATATATAAAGTCCAAACCAAAATTACATTTATGACTTAACTAAAGTGGAGGAGGATTTTCTAAGAGAATATGTTATTTTTGTTTCCTAGAGAAAAAGAAAGACAAATTTTGTAGACATATTTATCAAGTCATCTTAGTAAAATTAGAATTATTGCTTGGTTAACCATTGGATTGAGAAAAATTTTAACAATAGGTGTGACATGTGACTCTTCGTTTTAATAAATTGAGATTATGAAACCAAAGTTTGTGGTTTGAAAAATAAATCCCATATACTATTGGTCTACTTTTAGGTTTTTCCTTCTTTATTCTTCAATTTTAAAATTATTATATATGTTTTTACTTCTGCATGTTAAAAATATTGGTCTTCTATTTTCTTGGTTCTTATTATGTTTTTTTATTTATTTTGTTTCTCATATATTATTGTAATTTTAAAAGTGTTTTTGTTAGGTTGTTTTCCATAAAGAAACCGTAAATATAAATTTCTTTACTTTACCCCTCATATATTTGAGTTACTTGACTTAAAAAATATATAGTTACACCATATAAATCAGTTCTCAAATAATAACATTTATAATTATTTTATCAACATGGATATATTATAAGTCAAAAGTTATATCTATCATCCTATGTCTTGAAATAGACAATATAATAATTTAAGATTGCGTTTACCTTCTCTTTAGTAATTTTTTTAATACATTTCTATGACTATTAAAATTATTTTCATTAAGTACTTAGAGAGAACCTTATCATTATCTTGTTTTAAAATAATGTCATAAACATTATCTTCTACTATTGGAATATTAAACAATACCAAGTATGATTATCGTATCATTATCAATAACATTTTCAGATAAATTATTTATTATATTATCTTCCCTCCCAAATTCAACTTTCACAACAAAAGAATTTTGCATTTCGAAAATTGGAAAATGATCTTGAACAGAGATTACAAAACTTAACCCCAAGAGTGTTTTGCATAGCTAACAAATTACAATATACCCAAGAAATTAAGAATCTCATCCACACAAGTAAGTAAAATTCTCTATTTAAATATATGAATTTAGTGTTAGTGTTTTCGATTCAATTTTTGTTTTATACCACGTGAATTTATTTGCAATATTTCATCATAAGAACTAAGAATACCAAGCATATATAAATTATCATCCAAAAAATTAATTAAGAACAATATCATTTGAATTTTGATAGAAATAAACATTTTAATGTTTTCAGATGATGAAGAAAATTCAAATCTGACCAAACTAGAAATATAATTGAGTTAATGCTTCCCCAAACATGGTGTAACACAAGTTTTGAAATAAATTATGTCTTTAAGTGAATCTTTCATCAATTGGAGGTCAACCCCATAGAACACATTGTACAATTATATTATGCGAACAGTAGCACCATAATCCACTCACCAATTATTCCCTGTACAAAAGTCAAATTAAATTTAGAATAAATTAAAGTAATAAATTTATCAATTTTTAAATACTGAGTGGCATACTTAATACTCTTTTTTAGAATAAATTAAATTAATAAATTTAGAACGCCCGCACTCCTACTTTTCTGTAGTCTTTTTTCTAAAATATTTTGTATTTAAGTAAATTCTCTAAAAAATATAACGTTTTGATTTTAAATAATTTTTGAAAATTAATACAATGGAAACTTGTTCATATTGTATGTGTAATGAATAAACAAACGTTTGCCGTGGGGTTTTCATATGAGGATTAAATAGTAAATAGGAGTTGTAAATAGTATATATCAGCTTTAAGGCTTAAGTTCAACGGAATAATTTGGGCTTATTGAAATTGGGTTTATAACACTTTCTAGACAGTCTCTTCGTGCACCTCCACTTCTTCCTATATTTCTACAGTTTTTTCTCATAAAAATGATTTTTGGATTGTGTAATTTAAAAGCCGAATGAATTTTGGATTATGTAATCCAGAATTTACTTATTTGAAAAAAAAAAGATTACACTATCTTAAAGTTATTTTTGAGTATACCATTCAAAAGTTATTTTGATTTCTGGATCATATAATGTAAAACTTAATTTTTATTTTTAGATTATATAATTTGAAAATCATTTTCATCTTCTGAATTATAATATGGAAGTTATTTATTTTTTAAAAAAATTAACTTTTGGATCTGAAAAGGGAAAAATGAAAGAAAAGTTATGGAGGTGCAAAATAAAAGTTAAGGCGGTGGAGGAAGAAACTGCCCACTTTCTGTTTGGTTGGAACGTGCTTCGGACTAGTTTTTTTCCTGCAGCACCCAATTCCTCCCTACACCTCCTCGTATGATTTTCTTTACAAAAAAACCCTTTAACTTTTACATTTTTAAAACCCTAATCTCTTGTTTCCCTCTTACTTGAGACGCACCGCTGCACCCTTTCTATTTTCCTCTTTCGCACATTTTCCTTTCTGATTAGAATATTATTAGGGGTAGACAAATCCAACTGAACTGCACTGCTAAAGAACTGTATTGAACTAAAAACTAATTTGTTTTAACTGAATTGAATTGTAAAACAGTTCAGACAAATTGAACTGAACTATTTTTTGTTTTATCAAACTGAACTGAACTATACTAAATTGTACTAAACTGCAGTATAAATTGAACTGAACTATTAACTGAATTATAAACTGCATTAACTGAACTGTAAATTGCACCGAACTATTAACTGAATTGTAACTTACACTAATTGAATTATTAATTGAATACTAAATTGCACTAATTTTAACTGAACTACTAATTTGAAACTGAATTGTACTAATTTTAACATTGCACTCATTCTAAAATCTGACTTTAACACTATCTAATAACAAAGTAACTTTATATTCTGAAATTAAATCATTTTGATTGCAAGTTTTGTAAAACAATTTCTTTTTTTATTTGAAAAATGTTTCGAATCAACACAAACGTTACTTTTAATATGATAAAAATTTATTTTAATATTTATTTTATTTTATTCATAAGTGTTTTACAAATTAAATTTTAATTATTTGATATTATAATTTTTTATTTTATTTATATACTTTTTTATTATTATACGTGTATGGAAATTATTTTATTTTATTTTATTAATAAAAAAATATAAAAAATAACATAACACTATATATATATATATATATATATATATATATATATATATATATATATATATATATATATATATATATATATATATATATTATGTAACTTAAAAAATATAAAAATGTAAATTATCTTTTTTATTTATATATGTTATATATTTATTGATAAAAAATATTAAAATTTGTGATAAAAAATTGTCTTAAAAATTTAATTATTAATTTTTTTATGTGAATAATTTCTTTTATTAATATTATATTATTAAATAATTATTTCTTGGCAAGACGAAACAGTTGTACGGAAAATAGAGAAGAGGGAAACTGTTATAAGTTCAGTTTTTAAAAACTGAACCATAAAACAATTAACTGAACTTTTAGTAGAAGTGGATCAGTTCTTTTTAGTATAATATAGTACAGTTAACTACAGTATAAATCAGTTATTTTTGTCCAGCCCTAAGTATCATTATGTTTTCTCCATTTCACTCTTTTACGTACTTGGTTCGTCATCTTTGCTTAGTTTGTTTCGTCTTTAAATTCAAGTTGGTTCATTTTCTTGTATTCTCTCCATTTCAATCTTTTCTATTCATGTTATTAATGTTTGTTTGATGCTCGTTTGCATGTGATGTTCTTGTATGCATGTATATTAGCTGCAGTATAAATATGTAAACATTTACATGATCATTGTATTATGATTTGATGTAATTAATTTATAAAAGAAAACATTGAAGGTCTTCAACGGATATGGAAAATTCTTTGCGATTTTCAACTAATTTCAAAATCCGTCAACGAATTTCGATATACATTGAAGACCGCAACAAATTTCCCATATTAGTTGAAGGTCTTCAATGTTTTTTTTAGTTAATTAATTAATTAATTGATTATTTTTTAAATTATTTTATTTATAGTTTTTAAATCATAAAATTATTTTATTCATAGTTAATTAATTATTTGTTTTATTTTTATAATTTATTTATAGTTAATTAATTAATTTTTTAATTTATTTATAATTAATTAGAATTGTTCTTGATATAATTTTAAATGATAATATTAAATTATTTGTGATTAACATTTTATATTGTTAGAGATAGGTTAACAATTTATGGAAATAAAATTTATTAAAAAAATTTAGAATTGATGTAATAAATTTGTATTTAAAATTGTTTTAAAAATATTTAAAGGTCTTTCATGGACATAGAAAATCTGTTATGACTTTCAACAGAATTCGAAATCTGTTACAACAGATTTCCCGTATTAAGATAGATCTTCAATTTTTTTTAATTAATTAATTAATTGTTTTGTAAATTATTTTATTTAGAATTTTTAAATCATAAAATTGTTTTATTTATATTTAATTATTTGTTTTATTTTTATAATATATTTATAGTTAATTAATTAATTTTTTTATTTATTTATAGTTAATTAATTAATTGTTTTGTTTTTAAAACTTTTAGTTAACTAATTTTTTTATATGATAATAATAAATTATTTGTAATTAATTTTTTATAATTATTAGAGATAGGTTAGAACATTATCAAATTATAATTTATTCAAATAATTTATATTTAAAGATTAAATTTGTAATTAAAATTGTTTTAAATAACTGTTTTCTTTTTTAGATATTTTTTTAATTTATATAATTAAATTATATTTAAATGAATAATTTATTTAAATTTTAGATACTTTCATATAGAAAGTAAATTTATAATTATTTTTTAAAATAATTTTGTTTGGTTTGATGATAGGTTTGAAATTTATATAACTTATTTAATTAATATATTAATATCTTATATATGTTCAATTTTGTAGTAGTTTTTAATTAAAATTTATTTAGTTTTTTAGTAATTTTTTTTATTTATTGTGTTGTTTAATTTTTTAATTACAGTTTATTTAATAACTCGTGGTGCATCTAATTATATTGGAGAGAGTTTTTCATAAGATGAAATAAGGAGAAGACCCACAACTTCAACTCACAGAAGGCATGAGGTCACTATTGATGCTCATATAGAGGACCCTATAGTTGAGGAGAAGTATCAAGATATTCCTCAAATAAATGACGAAGTTGGTGGATTTCTAGGAAGTCCACATTATTGTTTCTTATTCACACACAATGTTCAGCATGTTGCTTATACAATTTTGCAGGATCGAGTGAGTACAAAACTCAAATTATTATTGTTTATTTTGAATAAAAATTATATTAAATATTATTGTGTAGGATCGAGGGGAGATCAAGTTGATCTCCCACGGGGAAAAACTTAAATGAATTAGGACCCTACCACGATGGAATTCAACAAATTGTGTTGAATTTGACTTTGATGCCTCACACATTTCTTATGACTATGCCAATAAGAGTTTATTGTTCGGATTCATTGAGAGATGGCATTTCGAGATGAGCAGTTTTCATCTCCTTATGGGTTAGATATCATTGACTCTTGATGATGTGTCAACGTTGTTTCACTTCCCGGTCCAAGGATAGTTATTTTAGACTTTATTCAAATGACGTCTTAATCTTGTTGTGTTGGAGGACAATGACATTACGAATAACATCTCAACAAGAACAAATATCTCTCATACCACTGTCCAAAACTTTCTTCAGGCTCTAATGAGCATACTCAACCTTGAAACAAAAGCCTCAACAATATCAAAAAATGTTTATCAAACACAACTAAGTAAAATAACATTAAAACATACCTATTTGTGGTTATGTTCCCAAATGCACTACTTTTTCGGTCCGGACCTTTACAAAGTATGTATTGCATGGAATAATCCAAGTATAATTCACATATTCAAAGAATGTCATGAACAAGAGGTGTATTGAAGACGATTCACATAGTCACCATACATGGTTTAATCAACACAGTCCATCACATTTTTCCATGCCTCCATCAACACATCTCAAGCCTCAATAGAATCAACTAACATTTTGCATTTTGCTTTAACATTTTTAAGGATTTAGAACGGACATAACATCTGATATGACTCAGAGAATACATTTGCAATGACATTCATCAAAGCCAAGTCTCGATCACTCACAATGACTTTAAGACCGCCCTCAGATGTCAAAAATAAACCTCTGAGCCTTTGCAAAGTCCAAGATAAATTACTTTGTCTTTCACTTGACAAGAATGCAAATGCGACTAAGAAGGTTAACCCCATAGCCATGCTGACAATTTCAAATAACAGAAGTCTATATTTGTTTATTTTATAGGTCGAATCCATCAAGAATACAATATTAAATACGTTTAACAATTTCATTGCATCATGATGTATTCACAAGAGGTCACTAACAACCTCTAATTCGTTGACACACCTGCTCAAATGAATGTACTAATCATGGTACAACATCATCATAAGTTGTTGTAGTTCAATTCTGGACCCTCTCAATAATCTTTTGTACGTTTGTCTTGCATTGTAGATTTGTTTAATCGTTATGACATTACGGTCATTATTTTCTTTCAGAGTTAATAAAATATTTGTAAGTGTTCAATCGGATTCAACCTGCTAGCATAAGGGTGACCAACTAAAGTTTCAACCAAATCATGGTTGTGATGTCCACAAATCACCTTCAACACTTATTTGTTCGAGCAGAAGATGGTTTACCCTTTAACCTAAACGAACACTCACATTTTTTAGTCTTGTATACACTAGCCTCCACATCGGGTTTGTACTTTCGATATTTTCAACCTCTTTCACATCCAAGTAAGACGAATGTCTTTCTTCCCCGTACACCAGTAGCTTTGTTAGATCTTGTTATAACCATAACAAATCTTTGATCATGAGCGATCCATCTCACCCATTCAATTAAGTGATCACGAGAATGAAATATTCAATTAAGTGATCCCTCTCCAACTTCTTTTATGCTAGAAGGTGGTGCGATGGTGGTGGGATGCAATAATTCGTCTCAAGTGTGATGCTCAAAAGGCTTGAAAGGAATTTCAAAATCCATGAAAGCCTTTAATGGATATCGAATTCCATCAAAAAATTTCAAAATTCGTAAACCTTGACAAATTTCAAAATCTATTGATGAAATTCAATTTTCAGTGAGGTTTCAACGAATTTCAAAATTCGTTGACAAATTTTGATATCTGTGGAGGTCTTCGACGAATTTCGAAATCGGTTAACAAATGTCGAAATTTGTTGAAGACCTCATAGATATCAAAACTTGTTTGAGTCCTTACTGTATTTATTTCTTTATTTATTTTTTATTCTTTTATTTTAATTGTTTATTATATCATAATAATTTGTTTGTTAAATTTAGTTTATTATAAATTTTATATATGATTTATATAGATTATTTATAATTTTAGTTTTTTAAATTTAATAATTATGTAGATATTTTTTTATTCTTTTGATTTTTTGTTCAATAATTTAATAATTATATAGATAATCTTTATTAATTTTTTTATATTAGTTTAATTAATTATGAATTATGTTATTGAAAGTGAATATTATGTTATAGGTGAATACTATTCAAAATGGAAGAATATCATCATGATATAGATTCTATTGTTCATTTTAGTTTTATATAAGCTTTTTCTTCTTTTATAAAATAAGTTGGATAGAAATTTCAAAAATAATATATTCCTTCTCGTTATCACTTAATTGAATGGGTAAGAGGGAAGCTCATGATCTAAGATTTGTCGTAGTTACAACAAGATCTGACAAAACAACTAGAATACGGGAAAGAAAGACGTTCGTCTTACTTGGATGTGAAAGAGGTGCGAGATATCGAAAATACAAACCCGATGTGGAGGTAAATGGATACGAGACTAAAAAATGTGAGTGTTTGTTTAGGTTAAAGGGTAAACCATCTTTTGATGGGACAGATATGTGTTGAAGGTGATGTGTGGACATCACAACCATGATTTAGCTAAAACTTTAGTTGGTCATCCTTATGCTGACAGGTTAAATCTGAATAAACAGTCATTACTAGTTGATATGAGTAAGACTAAAATTACACCAGCAAATATTTTATTAACCAAAAATAATAATTGTAATGTCACAATGATTAAACAAATCTACAACGCAAAACATGCATATAAACGATCATTAAGAGGGTCCAAAACTAAACTACAACAACTTATAATGATGTTGAATCGTGATAAGTACATTAATTAGAGCAGGTGTGTCGACGAATCAGAGGTTGTTAGTGACCTCTTTTGGACACATCCTGATGCGGTGAAATTGTTAATCGTGTTTAATATTGTATTCTTGATGAATTATACCTATAAAATGTAGACTTTTGTTGCTTGAGATTATCGGCATGACATCTACGGCGTTAACCTTCTTAGCCACATTTGCATTCTTGTCAAGTGATCGAGAGTTGGCTTTGATGAATGTCATTGTTGAAGTATAATGTCTTTATTTTATTATTAATATTTATGTTAGGGTTTTGTCAGGGGCTTCCTGCCCTTTTACCTTTCAAAACTACTATCTTCTATAAATACAGTAGTAATTTGTATCAGGTTTCCTTAATCAAAATATAAGACTTTTCATTTTCTCTCAACTTCAAGTTGGTATCAAGAGCTAGACCCTTGTGTCTTCTTCGTCTATTGTTGGTGACATCGTCTCTCTGTCATTTCCGTCGTTTGCTCTGTTGTCTGCCGTTGTCGCCGCTGTCTGTCCGCCACGTAGCCCAACGTCGCTTTCTCCAGCGAAGTCAAAGGTTAGGTGCACCTTGAGAAACGCAACCCAACCCTGGTGGTCTCGTCCTCCGAAGCCTCTACACCAGCCGTCACACGCCACTTCTTTTCGGCCAGTCTCAGTCGTGTGTTCTGCACACGTCGCCTTCTCGGTGTCGGAGTTGCACTGCGTCACAGCAGATCGTCTCGCTAGGGCTTCTTGAGTGTGTTTTGGTTCCTGTTTCTCCATTTCGTTGGCTTGGACTCATAACTAGGGTTTTCTCCCTCACGTTTTTGAAACCCTAAGTCTCATTTCTTCTCACAGTTTTAAAATGGCTTCTTCTACCGGAAGTAATTCCTCTTTATCTACTACCCTTATCATTACATCTGTAAAACTGAATTGGAAAAATTATTTATCATGGTCCTCTATTGTGGAATTGTGGTTTCTTGGTCAAAGACACCATAATCACCTTGAACAAGATATCTCTACGGTCCCAGATGAAGAAAAATCCCAGTGGCAGAAATTAGACTTTCAGTTATGTGCAATTTTGTGGCAATCAGTTGAGCAAGAGGTTCTAGATATCTTGAGACCCTATAAGACATACTCCTCTTTTTGGAGAAGGACCCAAGATTTTTGCTAATGATGTATAACATCTTTTCAATGCAACCCAAAGAGCAACTTCTCTCAAACAAGTCAACCATGATATGGTTTCCCAAGTAGCAAACGCTCGGGCTGTAGTAGAAGAGTTAAAGTACTTCTTTGTAACTCATTCATTAGAAAATCTCAACAAAAAGCTTAACAAGTTTTACATGGTCCTAATTTTGAAAAGTTTACACTCTGATTTTGATAATGTATGTGATCAAGTTTTAGCTGGTGATCAAATCCCATCGATGGATGGCTTACTTACTCGACTCTTTCGGGTACCTATATTGGTAAAAAACGAGAATTTAAGTGATATTATTGAAAAATCAGCAATGGTGACACCACGAGGAAGAGGAGAGGTATGAGCAATCGAAGTGAACGTCCTCAATGCTCATATTGTAAGAGAATGAGTCATATCCAAGATAAATGTTATTCCTTGCATGGCTTTCCAGACAAAGCTGGTCATGTGTCTAAATCCGATAATTCAGAACCTAGAATTTTTTATGAAGAGTACCAAGAGTTTTTGAGGTACAAGTCTGAAAAATCTTCTAATCTTGGCCAATCCTCCTCAATGCCAAATGTGTCAACTGCCTGCATCTATCAATCTGTGGAAGGTCATAGTCCATGGATTCTTGACTCATGTGCCTCAAATCAAATCTCTGGTAACATCCCTTCATTTTCTTCCATGTCCTCTCCGAAAATCTCATTTCATTACTGTTGACAATGGATCTAAAGTTGCATCTCAGGAGATTGGCAAAGTTTCACTATCTCCTTCACTAAAATTGAATTATGTTTTGTATATTCCTCATTGTCTTTACAATTTAATCTCTTTGAGTCGATTGCCTCATTCCTTAAATTGTTCTGCAACCTTTTCTGCTAATTTCTTTGTTATACAGAAACATGGTACAGGTTGTCTGATTGGAGAAGGACATGAGTCACGAGGACTTTATTTCTTAAAACCTAACTCCTCAATTTTCTGTTTTGAAACTTCATCCCCAAAACTTTTGCATGATCGGTTGGGTCATCCAAGCTTATCCATGCTGAAAATGATGGTTCCACGTCTCAAACACATTCAAGTCTTAGATTGTGAGTCTTGCCAGTTAGGAAAACATGTTAGATCTTCCGATCCTAAAAAGTCTGAGACGCGATGCAATTTTTCCTTTTCAACTATTCACTCTAATATTTGGGGACCAAGTCGTGTTACTTCTTTTGGTTTTAATTATTTTGTAACATTCATTGATGTATTTTCTCAATGTACTTGGGTTTATTTAATGAAAGAGAGATCTGAACTTTTGGCAATATTTGTGTCTTTTTTTAATGAAATTAAGAACAAATTTGGAATGACAATTAAAATCCTCAGAAGTGATAATGCTAAGGAATATTTTTCTGCAGCATTTTCTTCATTCTTATCTTCCCAAGGAATTTTACACCAGTCAACATGTCCCCACACTCCACAACAAAATTGCATTGCAGAGAGAAAGAATAGACATCTCATTGAAACTGCATGCTCCCTGATTTGAATACTAATGTTCATGTTCATCATTGGGGTGATACAGTCCTTACTGCCTGTTTTCTGATCAATAGGATGCCTTCTTCCTCTCTTGAGAATAAAGTCCCTCACTCTGTCATTTTTCCAAATGAACCTCTTTACCATGTCTCTCCTCGTATATTTGTGTATACTTGTTTTGTTCATAATGTTTCTTCAGATCTTGATAAACTCTCTGCAAAAACTATTAAGTGTGTCTTTTTGGGATACTCTCGCCTTCAGAAAGGGTATAAATGTTATTCTCCCTCAATTAAGAGGTATTATATGATTGCTTATGTCACATTCTTTGAAGATACACTTTTTTTCTTGTCCTCCATGGAAGACTATTCATTTGTTCAACAAATGTTTCCTCTACCATCATGTGATCCCTTGATTACTTACTTCTTTACCTCAAACTCAAAATGCAAATGACATTGTTCCTCCACCTCTTCTCACATATTAGCATCGAACACAATCTCAAACTCATAACACTGAAGATCCTCGAGACTCAGATCCTCCTTCATCAAATTCCCAAACTATGGATCCTTCATCCTCTTCACCCTGTCTTGACTTAGACAATAATTGGCCTATTGCCCTTCGAAAAGGTATTCGCTCTACTCATAATCCTTATCCCGTTTATAATTTTTTGAGTTATCATCGTTTGTCTCCTCTATATTTCTCTTTTGTTTCTTCCTTATCTTCCATTAAAGTTCCAAATAATGTTCATGAGACACTTGATCATCCTGGATGGCGACAAGCCATGATTGATAAAATGCAGGCACTTGAACACAATGGCACTTGGGACCTTGTTCCTCTTCCTCCTAGTAAGAAGCATGTTGGTTGTAGATGGGTATATGCTATTAAGGTTGGTCTTACTGATTTAATCGATCGTCTCAAAGCTCGTTTGGTAGCTAAGGGATATACTCAAGTCTATGGCCTCGACTATTGTGATACCTTTTCTCCTATGGCTGAAACCAGTAATGTTTGTATTTTGCTTGCTATGGCTGCCATTCGTCATTGGCCCCTTTACCAGTTGGACATTAAAAATGCCTTTTTCATGGTGATCTAGAAGAAGAGATATACATGGAGCAACCTCCTGGGTTTGTTGCTCAGGGTGAGTCTAGGTTAGTTTGTAAATTACATCGTTCCCTCTATGTCTTGAAGCAATCACCTCGAGCTTGGTTTGGTAAATTTAGTCGAGTTGTGCAGAATTTTGGATTGAAACGATGTGAGGCAGATCATTCAGTATCTTATAGTCACTCTTCTCCTGATAAATGTGTTTATCTTATGGTCGTTGATGATATTGTTATTAGAGGAAATGACGTCAGTAGAATTGCTCAATTAAAGAATCATTTGTTCAACCACTTTCAAACCAAAGATATGGATCAACTAAAATATTTCCTTGGTATTGAAGTGGCACAATCAAAGGAAGGTGTCATCCTTTCACAAAGAAAATATGCTCTTGATATTTTGGAGGAAATATGCTTGACAAATTGCAAGCCCATTGATAGTCCTATGGACTCAAATCAAAAGGTAATGAAAGACCAAGGTGAACTTTTCTCAAACCTAGAGAGATATAAAAGGCTTGTTGGAAAATTCATCTATCTTACCATAACAAGACCTGATCTTTCTTATCCGGTGGGAGTTGTGAGTCAATTTATACAAAATCCACATGTTGATCATTGGAATGCAGTGATTCACATTCTCAGATATGTAAAAGGGAACCCAGGACATGGATTGTTGTATGAGGACAATGGAAGCACTCGATATTATGATGCAGATTGGGCTGGTTGTCCAATTGACAGAAGATCTACCACAGGATATTGTGTTTTACTTAGAGGGAACCTTGTATCTTGGAAAAGTAAGAAAAAAAGTGTTGTTGCTCGATCTAGTGCTGAAGCTGAGTATCGATCTATGACTCTCACTACATGTGAACTTGTGTGGATTATACATCTCCTTCAAGATTTGAAATTTTATGAAAATGAGAAGATAAAGTTGTACTGTGACAATCAAGCCGCCCTTCACATTGTTTTCAATCCAGTGTTTTGTTAAGATTAAAACAGAAATATATTTTTCTGAAGGGCTTAAAAGACCCTCCTCATGTTCTATTATTTATATTATAAAGAGTTAATACAATAGGGAGATAGAAGGTCAAGAGATTGTCCTAGACTGCTAGGTACAATGATTATAGTTAACCCAACACACTACTCCCTACTTTAGTCATCATAATTACACTAACATAGATAGACTTAGTAATTATTCTACCATTAAGCTTATACCAGCTCACACACAACTCACACACACTAACCAATAATTCTAACACTCCCCCTCAAGCTGGAGCATACAAATTGTATGAACCAAGCTTGGAATAGAAAAACTCGATTTTGAAACAAATGATTTTTCAAGAGTGTAAGGCAGCTTGTGAAACTTCAACTTCAAAAGTGGATGACAGAAAGTCCTTCAACTGCAAGGACAAAGTCCCTCATCAACTAAGGATGGGGCCTGCAATGGCTAAATGCGACAAAATTGCAGGGACTGCCATCTCTGAGACTGATGGGTGATGGGGCCTGTAGTGGCTGAAAGCTACAAATCTACAGGGACTACCATACTTGACTTGCAGTGTCTTGGAAACAAACATTAATGTGGCTTGAACTGCCATACTTGGCTTGCAGTGACTGAGAGCAGCAGTGGACAACGACAAACTGCAAGGAGTGAATCTCCATCTTAGAGATGGATGAGTGATGGGCCTGTAGTGGCTGAAAGCTACAAACTACAGGGACTACCATACTTATGTGGCTTGCAGTGTCTTGGAAACATACTCCCCCTCACAGTGAACGGTAGAAAACAGTGAAATTGTTGACTGAAATTGGAAGCATCACAATTGTTATAGGTAAACACGCATAAATGACTTTCACCAAAGAGATTTCCACTAAAAGTGGATGACGTCCTGCAGCAGCAAACAACATCAAACTGGAACAAATTAAGGCCTGCAATGGCAAACAACAACAAGTTGCAGGGATGAGAACCGATCCATACAATGGTTTGGACAAATCTGAAACCCATAACTTCGAAAGATTCAATTTAGTGGAGGGTCTCAAGTAACAACTCCACATGAGCTGTTACAACAAGGGATCTACGGTGCAAAGAGCCTTTCACGTGAAAACACCAAAGATTGGGACACCTTAACAGGGGGAGTTGAAACAGGCTCAGCAACAAGAGATCCCTTAACAGTGACACTAGATTCCTCACCAGAAACACCAGAGATTCTCAACAAAGCATCAATGTGGTTGAACCACCTAGACACATTGACATACTCAGTTGATGGAGCAGTTGGCAAAGCTGCATAGACAGTGAGATCATCCTTTGAAACTTGGTACCCAGTTATGTAACTGCGTGAGAGAAGGTACTCATTAAGCTTCTTCAAACCAGAGGCAGAGCTAGGGTCGTAGAATGTGACTGTCATGCTTACTATGTGCGTTAATTCTTCAGTGTGAGAAAGGCAAACGAAGGCAGCACAAACGAGAGATAGACAGTGGCGAAACAAGCTTTGGAGATGACGGCAAGATGGGCCAATCAGTTCCGCACAAGAAAGGGAAATAGAACCCATTGATGGTGACAGAAGCCAAAATACAATAACCAGACTAGAGTCGTCAAAATGGGTCACAACCCGCGGGCCAACCCGGCCCGTCACGGGTTCGGGTCGGGTTGGGTTTGAAAAATACAACCCACTTATATGCGGGTCAGATTTCAACCTGGCTCATTTAGACCCGGCTCATGCGGGTTGAATCCGTGGTGAGCCGGGTCGGCCCACCAACCCACCTACCTAATTTTATTTTTTTAATTTATTATTTTATTTATGAACCCTAAAAAATAAAATACTCTCTTCACTCACTGTGTATACCAAAAAAGTAACATTTGCTTTCACAAATCACTCTCACAGTACTTGCTCTCATTTGATGGTGGTCTCACTCACTAAAATTATTCAATGAGCAGATAAAGCACCCTTCCTCTTTTCTTCTCTTTTCTCCACATTTTTGTTGTCTCACTTCTTCTTTTTTTTTTTCAAAAGTCCTATAATGACAAAAATAAGGGTTTGCGAATTTGTTTTTTGTTGTGGGAGATTTGAAGACATGGAATGATTTTTTTTCCTGTTCTGACATACTTGTATCAGAGTTTGTTCATTTTATTTAAACAATTTGAGTATACATTCTTTGAACAAGCTGCTTTTGATATCTTTGAATTTGGGAAATTATGTTACAAATTAAACTATTAATATTTTTGTTGATGTTGTTAAGTACTGGTTCTTTTTTGATATCTTTGAATTTGGATTATATTGTACTTTTTATTATTATTTTGAATTGTCTTTAACATAATTTTTTGGGAGTGAAATTTGTTTAAATTTAAATTGTAGAAAGTTTGTATTTTTTTATTTAAAAAAAGTAATTAAATGAGCTAGTGAGCCAACCCGTTTACCCACCAACCCGTGGCGGGTCGGGCCGGGTTCAAGTTTTTCTGGCTCGCTAATAAATGAGCCGGGTTGGGTTGGCTCACTAAGTGACCAACCCGTGGTGGGCCGGACCGGGTCGGGCCGGGTTACCCGTTTTGACAGCTCTAAACCAGACGCACCCAACCAGAACACAGAAACGAGAGGTCCGGCGATGCAGAAGCTTGCGGCGAGAAGACGACAATGGCTGCTATGGAGGGGTAGAGAGAGGAAGGTCTGGCGAGACGACAGACAGTGACGTGGTGTGATTTCAACACCGATAGGGCGGCGCGTGACGAACACACGTCCGAGCTCAGCTGGAGAGAAGCGGCGCGTGAAGGCGCGTTGAGCGAATACAGAGACGACGACCACCGGGGTTAGGTCGCGATCGAAGAGACGATCCAGATCTGCTGGTCATCGATCGAATCTACCACGGTGGCCGGCGGCGGACGGTGGTCGACGGCAGACTGACTTGGTGCTCATGGCGGCGCGTTCGGAGGAGTCTGGTCCTGTCTCTGGCAGGGTTGGCCGTCGCTCAAGGAGGCAGTCTAGATCCGCTAGTCACCGGACGAAACTGGGACGGTGGCCGGCGGCGAACGGTGGCTGACGACGTACAGAGACCTGCGGCGGATAGCGGCGGTGCACAGCGGAAAACAGTGAAGGCAGTGGCCTCTCTGGGTACCCGTTTGAAGAAGAGACTTTTGGTCTCTTTGAGTCTGGGTGCATATGAATGGAAGGCAATGAAAATGCCAAATAAGAGTGCCATGGTACCAATTTCAAATACTTCTATGAAAATGCATGGGTTTGAATCCCATTCTGGAAGTACATCTTTCATAGTTGTTATCAGAAAAAAAAAAAAGTATAAGTGATATTAGAGAAAAGCTAAGTCAGGCACTAGAAACCTGATCCTGTGACTCAGAGACATTAGTCTAAAACTGTACTTGGTTGGGACAATTGTAGGACTGTCCACTGAAACACAAAGACTGAAAGACTAAACTTTTAGGGGCCGCCGACAGCCATAATGGCCGGCCACCGACGAACAGTAAAGGCTGCCGGTAGAAGATCAGAGAACCTGCTCTGATACCATGTTAAGATTAAAACAGAAATATATTTTTCTGAAGGGCTTAAAAGACCCTCCTCATGTTCTATTATTTATATTGATAAAGAGTTAATACAATAGGCAGATAGAAGGTCAAGAGACTGTCCTAGACTGCTAGGTACAATTATTATAGTTAACCCAACACACTACTCCCTACTTTAGTCATCATGATAAAACTAACATAGATAGACTTAGTAATTATTCTACCATTAAGCTTATACCAGCTCACACACAACTCACACACACTAACCAATAATTCTAACATGTTTCATGAAAGAACAAAACACATAAAGATTGATTGTCATTTTATTAGAGAGAAGTTATTGTCAAAGGATCTTGTTACTGAGTTTGTCAAGTATAATGAACAACTCGCAGACATTCTGACCAAATCTCTAAGAGGGCCTATAATTCAATTTATATGTTTCAAGCTTGGTGCATATGATTTATATGCTCCAGCTTGAGGGAAAGTGTTGAAGTATGTCTTTATTTTATTATTAATATTAATGTTAGGGTTCTGTTAGGGGCTTCCCGCCCTTTTACCTTTCAGAACTACTATTTTCTATAAATACAATAGTAATTTGTATCAGGTTTCCTTAATCAAAATATAAGACTTTTCGTTTTCTCTCAACTTCAAGTGTCATTGCAAATGTATTCCTTGAGTCATATTAAATGTTATGTTGGTTCCACATCCTTAAAAATGTTTAAGCAAAATACAAAATGTTAAATGTTTCTGTTGAGGTTTGGGATGTGTTGATGGAAACATAGGAAAATCTGATGAATTGTGTTGATCAGACCATGTTTGATGACTACGTAAATCATCTTCAATATGCCTCTAATTCGTAGCCTTTATTCTTCGAATATGTGAATCATACTTGGATTATTCCATGCAATACATATTTTGGAAAGACTTAGACGAACATAATAATGCATATAGGGAATACAACCACAAATAAATATGTTTTAGAGTTATTTTATTTAGTTGTGTTTGATAAATATTTTTTAATATTGTTGATATTTTTCTTTCAGAATTGAGTTTGTTCATTGGAACCTCAAGAAAGATTTGGACAAAATTATGAGAGATCTTTGTTCTTATTAGGATACTGTTTATAATGTCATTATCCTACAACACAATAACATTAAGGAGTCATTTGAAAAAATTTTAGACAATTGACACATGAATGGATGGTAAAACAATATCAACACATTGTCAAGAATCACTCACATCTCAACCTTAAAGAGATGAAAATTACTCATCTCAAAATGTCATCTCTCAACTAATCAAGGAATAAACCTTTATTGACGTAGTCATAAGAAATGTCTATGAGAGATATCAAAGTCGAATTCAACATACGTGACAAGGTCCTAATTTATATAATTTTTTTCCCGTAATAATATTTAATATAATTTTTATTCACAAGTAAATAATAATTATAATTTAAGTTTTGTACTCACTTGACGTTGCAAGATTGCATAAGCAACATGTTGAACATAGTGCATGAGTAAAAAACAATCACATGGACATCTAGGAAATGCACCAACTTCCTATTTGTTTAAGAAACATATTAATGCTCCTCCTCGTCAATATGCACCTTAAATGCATGCGTCTCAAATGTGGGCTCCTCATGTGTGCTCCTCAACTACAGGATCCGTTATATGAGCATCAGTAGCAACTTCACATCGTCTCCGAACTGAATTATAGGTCTTCTCCTTACTTCACTCTGTAAAGAACTATCTCCTCAATAATTGAATGCACTTTTTGCCATTTTTGACAAAACTGAAATTATTAAATAAACCACAATTAAAAAATTAAACACAATAAATAAACAAAATTACTACAAAACTAAACAAATTTTAATTAAAAACTACTACAAAATTTAACATAAATAAAATATTAATATATTAATTAAATAAATATTATGTTATAAATTTCAAACCTATCTTAAAACAAAAATATTTAAAGAAAAACCAAACAAATTTATTTAAAAAAAATTACTTATTATATAAACAAATCTAAAAATTAAATAAGATATTCATTTAAATATAATTTAATTATATAAATTAAAAAAGTATCAAAAATAGAACACAATTATTTAAAACAAACAATTTTAATTACAAATTTATTACATTAAATACAAATTATTTGAATAAATTCTAATTCAATAAATTACTAAAAATATATATATAAAAAATAAATTAACTAAGAATTAAAAAAATTAATTAACTATAAATAAATTAAAATAATTTTAATTGACTACAAATAAATTAAAAAATATTTAATTAACTATAAATAAATTATAAAAGTAAACAAATAATTAATTAATTATAAATCAAACAATTTTAGAATATAAAAACTATAAATAAAATAAGGGTTAAATATGTTTTTCGTCTCTTAA
This sequence comes from Vigna mungo, assembly GCA_036885675.1. Taxonomy (NCBI): domain Eukaryota; kingdom Viridiplantae; phylum Streptophyta; class Magnoliopsida; order Fabales; family Fabaceae; genus Vigna; species Vigna mungo. The sequence continues at coordinate 32,245,367 of CP144699.1, forward strand.
GTATCACACGATTTTGGTTTTAGTCCCTACTCGAAACTTTAATGATTTTTAGTCTTCATAGTTTTGAAACTCTTACTTTTAGTCCTTAAAAATGGACGACATTATCTTTTAGTACATGTGGCAAACGACGAGACCACGTTCAATGCCAACTTCCCTCTTCACTCTTTGTCACGTTGATTGTTTAAGTATTGAAATCAGATTAAGTATGTTAAGTGTGGATTTTGTTGAAGCTCACTTCGTCATCTCTTATAAACAACATTTTAAGAGGGAAGTTGGGTTCTTCTTCGTAAATGCAGTTGGGGCAAAGAAAGCAAAGGAGGTTCATTTGAAGGTTGAAGTTCGTCTTCTTGAAGGTAAGTTATTAGGTTTTGTCTTGTTCTTCTTTGTGTGAATATAAGGATTGGGGTTATAGGATTTGGGTGGACTCGAAAGCTGATGAAGGGATTTCTTTGTTGTAGTGAAATGAAAGGTGACAGTGATTGGACACAAAGGTGAATTGGTTTGGGAAAGTCGCAAAGTTGTGGATCATCTTCATGGTTACCATCTAAATTGTGTGGTTATGGTGAAACATTGTTGCTTTTGAAACATTGTTGCAAACGGGTGTCATATCCATAAAATGCCTGCCTCCTAAAGACACATGCAGTTCCCACATATATAGGTCCTTGGATGCCATCCAAACCTTTCATATTGGTCTATACATATTTAACAAATGATAGCTTTTCCTTCAAGGCAAACTAAAAGCTATATGTATATATGTATTTATAGTGTCATATATGTTCAAGCAACAACAACAAATTTTGCGCCATTGCCACCAATGTATTAATCCGCACTTTGAACTCTTCATTCTTTGTGCCAACACAAATGAGAACAACAAATGCAGCCAATTATTGGTTGATGCCAAATAGAAGAGATGAAAGATGATAGCCAACAATAAAGGATAAAACTTAGGTACAATTATGTGTTTTTAACATTGGAATTCATCTAAGTAACTGTATTAATCTTTAATTCAAACTTTTGTCACGTAAATTTTCTAGTAGACCTTTAATTTTTATCAGAGAACACCAAAAATAAATAAACAACTACATTTAAGTTTTGTCCCAATCATATTTCATTCATAACTGAAGCCTTGAATTAATGGTTTTTCCTTTGGATCAGAAAATGACATGATAGGAATAAATTCAAACCTTAATGGCTCCACGTTCTCCCATAAATGTTGCATCCACTTTATCCTTCAAGTAGTCAACCTTCTGTACAAAATACCATTTTGGAGCCTGAGGTTCAATCCTGAACTTCTTGCAGAATGGAACTCATTTCCTTGCAAACTCAGAAGTCTTAGAGAGTGCTTCAAATGAGAGTTTCTAAACCTGTAACAAAGACATCTATATGAGTACAATTTATATATGATGTACTGACAAATATCTATTTTCTAAACCTGAATATGATGGAAGTACAGTTTTCCAGCTATGTTACCAGTGGTAGATAGTCGAATATGATGGAAGGCAAAATTACACAATAGAACCACGCCAGGTTGGCTATGCCACTGCAATAGCAGGTCTCCCTTCAAGGGATCCTGTAGAAAAATTAGATTCCAAAAACATTCTATATGTACCAACGGTCCTTATTTTCCAAAATCTAGTCCTGCAGCGCCAGCTCCAATGCTTCCAATTATCTAAAACAACCAATGCATGGGATATTATACGAAGAAAAACTGGAAAAGTAACATTGATCAGCGATTAGAGATTACATATATGCAAGTAAATAATATTTATCTAGTCCAACTTAAGGATATTCAATTGATTAAATCAACATGGCTTTATATTCAGTTGCTTGCTAATATTGATTCCTTTATTTTACCATAGTCAAATACAGTAGCACACAAGTGAGAATACTTTTCAACAGTTTGAAACTTGTAAAAGTAAAAATGAACGACACACCCAAAAGTATAAATACAATTATATGTGGAACAACTGAAATTACAGCCTCAACATCAGCTTTCAAGTACACAAAAACATAAATTATTTGGCATCATTATTTCATCACAGCCGCCTCAGAGGAATAATCATGCCTGAAAAGTACACAAGTTAATATATATGATGTGTCATAGAAATTATCACCAAGCAGAGTTTCATTTGAAAATGCAATTGTGTTTCTTCCCTCCCTATTGCCTTTTGTTTTTCTGATAAATCAGACCTAATACTACACTTGAAAAGGTAAACTTTATTATTGTTGATCAAATTAATGGCTTGGTGTATGAGGTTCACTGTACTTTGGGGAACAGGGCAAGGTGAGTGTATGCAACCTTATTATCACACGGCGAAGAATCTGTGTCTAGAACCCTTTAACTCTAAGCCTTGGGGAGGAGAAATCAACCAAAACTAAAATAAAAATACCTCGTACCGCAATTTTCGTGACAGTTGGTATAAGCCTGTCCCTGCCATTGCAATGTGTACACTAAACGGGTTCCAATTTTTCTGCAACACAGAAATAATTCTGATAAATTTTCTAGAGTATGCAAAACTGCACTGTACACCCCCTTCCCACCTCCAAAAACAAACACTACTATTATCTTCAGTGGATTAGTATGATCAGTAAGCAAAAGTTCATAAAGTAACAATCATGCAATAAAATAGTACCTAGATGTTTAAAAAAATAACTTAAGTAAATGACTATTTGAATACCTGTGATAGGTGGAATGAGATGAACATGTTCTCCTTCAAATGATGCTTCAGAGGCAATGCTACGAACAATTGATTCTAAGGCTTCATATCTAGTTGTAAATAGAATAAATATATAATTTGTGGTGCTCAGGACAGTTTGAAGAACGCATATAAATGCATAAGGGTCTTTTAAGAAACCCATGCTGCAAGTAAATACAAAAACTATTAGAAAAGTTCTGTAAAAGACTTCTATACCAGTCAAACACAAATTTCGTAGGATGCAAAACAGATTGATTTCAGTTCCAGAGCATTAGAATGCATTGTAACATCATACCTGTCGATCAGAGAGGAACCCAACAACATTAATTATAGTGCTAAACTCCTTGGAGTGCAACTTTGGCTTGTTCACACCTACTTTTACAGCCTCGACCACTATAATTCATACATATTATATGTTTCAATTTCTCATTGTAGCATTAGGAAAAAGGAAAAGAAAGACAGTGGAAATTACCTCTGAACAATAACCCAGGTGAGAGGGCACCAGAGAAAGCAAACAACTTCCATCTGGAAAACACTTATGAGATCAGCAAATAATACCAGAAGGTAAACAGTTTTTGTGTTTGTATACGAATAATACATATAACAACAGGTGAAAATTTTCAAAGAACAAAATAAACCATAAAATTTGGAGTATTTAGGGTTTATAATGAAAATAAAAATAAATAGCAAACAGTGTTTAGGGTTTACAATCCAAAAATCTTACCTTTTCAAGTAATAAAATACAAAAAAAAAAATAATAATAAAAAACATACCTTACTCTGCAACCACAAAACATAAGAACCTCATAAAACCTTCAGAACTTCCAGATAAAATAAGAAATGAGAACATCCGGATTTGAGCATATAAACAGTTGACAAAAATACTCCATTTCAGTAACCACGGTACATAAAAACCAAGAAACCCCAAAGAACACGAAAATCATAGATTTCGACCAAAAAAAAATCAGATCGAAGATACGAAAATACAAAAGAAACCCCAACGAAGATACGAAAAACAAATCAGATCAAAGTAACATATCACATTATGACAACGGAGATACCAAGATATGAAAAGAACTTCTTCCAGAAAGAAGAGACGAAAAAAATAACTTAGTTACCAGAAAAAAGTAGAAGAAAAACCTAACCTTCAAGCTTCAAGAAACAACACAAACAAAACTTACCACACTATGACAATTAAGACACCAAGATGCGAAAACAAATTCTTCCAGAACGAAGAGACGAAACAAAAAAATACCTAAGCTTCAACCTTTAGAAGAAGAACCTAACCTTTTGAATGATGAAGCTTCAACACAAACAATGTTTTACGTACACACCACCGAAGCTTATACCACAATCCATTCAACCTGTGTGCATTATGTCCATCCAGCACAGTGACAAGAAAATGTTAAAATTCAAAAATAACACCATCAGAGTACCATGAAGCTGTCATATGTAGAGGATAAAACGGTAATTTCGTAAAACAGTTCTGAGATGACAAAAACCCTCGTGTTTTAGGACAACTTTCAAACAAGGAAGTTGGGCCAATACAGTAATTTACTTAATGGTAATTTTTCTTAGATATAAACAAAAACTCCGCGTCAAATACATAAGTTGGGTCAATAGAGAAATTTACCTTGTATTTTTTCTTATATATAAATTGATGACAATAATAATGATAATAAATTTAAATTTTTAAAATATTAAAATATAGACTAATATTTATTTTAATTAATTATTTTAATTATTAGAGCGAGACAAATATTTTAAAATAAAAAGTATGTTCAATTAATTATAAATAATCATATTTATAATAGACATTGCAGAAGGTTAACATATCCCCCTACACATATTAGACTCTCAAATTCAAAAATTTAGTTTCACAAATCAATCTTTTCTAAATGAAATTTTAATATTTTCTTAATAAATATAGATAACTCTTTATTTATTTGTTAAATACCCGTCCCTAGGCTGAAAACCTTAATATAGATATTTAACAAACACTTACACTTTTATTTTTGAATACTCTATTTAGAATCATACAAATCTGTAACAAATTTTAATTCAAATATATAAAGTATAGATTTCAAAATGCTTTAGAGTGATAATAGGATGATAATTTTTATGTTTATTTATTTGACATATAGTATAATATAAAAAAGTGAATTTTTGTATTCTATTAAATATATATATATATATATATATTAAATAAATGTTAAAATTTTATACATGTCAATGATTTTTCAATGCGTTATTATCAATTCTGATAATGTTGAAATAGTATATCATTATCATGTTCAACAAACGTCTTATAGTATTTTTGTTCACGTAGTTATTTGACATTAAGTGTAGCCGCGTTAGTTGATTTTATTAGTTTGCATATCTCGTTTTCTTATATAATCACTTTTTTATTTTGAAAATTCCAAGTTTTCCGATGACCGGAATCTTGAAGAAACATCTAATTATTAGTATGAAGTAAAAGAGGAGGAAGAAAAATATACAAAAAATATGATAGGCACTAAAATAACAATAACTTAGTTTTATTTGTTTCTATGTATAACTTAGTTTCTATGTTGCTTAAGACAATAACCCTAACCAATATACAAAATGTTTTATTTGTTTAAGTAATTCCCCTTCCACAATAACAATATACAATTTCCTCCTCCACGTATAACAAAGAAAACCCTCAAGTAAAGTATTTTCAAAATATCAAAAACTAAAAATGATTTGGTACATAAACAATTTATAGTTTTATTGAAGGCTAATAATATGCACAAATAATAAGATGATAAATTGTGAAAAAAAAATTAAGAATGAAGCTAATTGGATCCTAATATATTTTTTATATTACTTATCTTTTAATGGAAATAAATTGTTGAATAATTACGTATTCAACATTTAAATTAATCAATAAAATTAAAATTCAGAGTTAGTTAATTAAAGTTTGAGTTAATTCTATATAATTTTTCCATAAGAAAATCAATAATGTTATTAGTATGATTATGAGCATGTGATTATTATATAATATCCACACCCATAATTCTTGTATGGGCATTGTAAATTAAATATAAACAATTAAAGTATATTTTATATTATAATTAAATGATAGTGAAATATATTACTTACATTAAGTATAATTAACTATAGCTTCTTCTAAGCAACCAAGGCAACCTTGAATGAACTTCAACATAAAAAATGTAGCTTAAATTGCATTAACTATTAAATTTAGTAGTATTAGCATTAAATTATTAAGAGACATAGTAGAATAAGAAAATTATATGTCTAATGTCCAAAGTTCTTAGTTTCCTGTTTAATGATCAAGAGAACCATGAAAGATTGACAAGGAATAAAGCCTATCAGCTTGTATTTTAATAACAATTAATTACAATTTATATTAATGAATATTTGTTTAGTAAGAAAGTATCTGCCTTAAACGATTCAATATTACATGTAATAAAATTTAAAATATTACATAAATTTTCAAGATGCCGTCTAGCATCCTACAAAGTGAAATACGAGTATTATAATGATGATAAGACAAAAAATAGTCCTAGTAAGAAAGGATGATCGATACATCTTATTGAGGTTTTATTGACCATTGATGGCTTTAATTTCAATACTATTGTAATTATCTTCATTACACAAAAAGGTTGAATTTTAACTTCAAAACTTTATTACAAAAATATATCGTTTAATTAAATATAATATAAGATTTTTCATTCATCTAAAATATTGTAAGTCTTTTTATTATTATTAAAACTCAATGTTAGACATAATTATGTTTTTTTACATTTCAACTTTTGACACCCAAAAACACATCTATCATTTTCCACCACAAAATAAATGTTATTAAAGAATAAATAAATAAAAAATAAACAATTATTGAATCAAACCAAACCCGTTATAAAGAATACATGACACACTTTTAAATCAAAACTATACATTAGAAGTTGATATCTATTGTTAAAATAAAATTCAAACTAATACTAAAAGATAAAATAGAATACCATTTAAAATTTTCTCTATTTATCAAATCTGTATTAGTCAACTTATCAACATGGTAATTTTTTTCCCTAAAAATGTGTGAAACTTTCAACTTCATATCTTTACAAAGAATCAGACAATTTTTTCATCTTTCTCTAAGAGTTTAGTGAACTATATTTTGATTATCAAAAACTTTACACACAAAAATTGAGTTACATTCCAACCAAAGACATAAGAACTGTTCCTTCAAAGTACTCTATAGCACAAATAACTCTCATAAGTTGTACAAAAAGAGAATTTTGCAAGCCAAAAAAAGGCAGAAAAATTACCAATATATTTTCCTTTACCACCTCTAAATATACCACCTCATGCACCCAAACCCACAACCATTTGGAGCACAATCAATATTTATTTTCAAAATTTCGAAATCACTAAGATTAAAGAGAAGGGTATAAGACCGAATTGAAATACCAGAACATTTAACACGTTAAAATCTTATGTTATTGAACATAGATTTAGATGAAGTACCAATCATCCTTGTAAATTACGACTGAATAACAAAAAGACAAATTAAAAAGGTTTTGAAACTTTGTATAATTATACATTTTTTCATATTATTCATATTTTACGACAAGCTTGATAAACTTGCTAGAGGACATATGATAGTTTTTCACTTCAATAAAAGAAATAAAGTTCATAAGAGAGTCAATAATCAAATGAGCAAAACATTACCTTAACTAATTCCAAACAGTTATTAAAGCAAAACATTGAAAGAAAATTTGAAAAGATTTTTTTTTATTAATTACTTTTCTTTTTATCACTTCTATAAATGTATACAAATTTTAGATGGTAAATCCACTTCATTATGATATAATCTACAAGGTATTAGTTTTTCATTAAAAATCATTATAATCATGATTATTAATTTAAAAAAACAATTAGCCTAACAAAAAATAATATATTATACAACAATTAATAAAAAAAAAAGTTTTAAAACGATTACTACGTTATGCATTGCATAACATACTACAAATTTTATTGTGTAGTTTATTTGTGATTGCATCGTATGACTGCCCAGTTAGTCACAGACGAAACGGTCAACATAACTTTCAATCCGACAATGAAACGATCACTAAACCGATCTATCGAACCACGAATAAGATTAGTAAATAAGAATGATTATTTTAACTCTAAGTTAGATCATTAGTGTACGTGTCGTAATTGGGTCAACACTAATGAGAAACTCATTCAAAACTATAAATAAAAATTTGATATTTAGTTAATTTTATTACGTATTTATTGTTAAGGTATTTGGATAAACATTAACTTTAGCATCAAAGTGTTTTCTGCATATAGTACTTGATTAAACCAAAAAATGCAAAGAGAAATGAAGAATTAAACTATAACCTAAGCTTGGAGTTCAAAGAATATTTTTTGTAAAAATAGTTAACCTCGATGGTATAAACTGAAAGAATGATTTTCAATATGAAACTAAAATAAAAAGTAAATATTATGTATTGTGTGTATGATTTAGCCTTTTGTAGATGTTGAATTGTTAAACACATCACTAATTAAATAAATTTATTAAGAGAACAAAGTTTTTTTTGTACGCATTACAAATTAGAGATTCTTATGGATTTCTTCCGTGTGAATCTATTTTTGTTAATGAAATTTTATAATATATTATCGAAGTTTAATTAATAATTGTACGGTAGTGTATCTCCAAAGTCAACGGCCGGCCTTACATCACAGTGCCAATACTTATTGGACTCGAGGCCCAGCACCAGAATAAATGATCTCCAGATATATTGTTGCAAGCACAAATAAAATCCAAACGAAGATATCATATCAGAAATATGCCAAGTAAGGTTATATTTTATTTTATTCATATCAGACATATGCCAAGCAAGATTATATTTTATTTTATCATATCAGACATATGCCAAATAAGATTATATTTTATTGTGTTTATATTTTGTTCAGTATCAATCCAAAGCCTATAAATAAAGGCATGAGGACTCCAAACAAGGTACGAGTTATTCACACTCCCAATACACTCCACTCATAATTCCTTAGCACATTCTTTGCTATCAAACTCTCTCAATCCTCTCTCACAGAGGGTCTGATTCTCTACTCACGCCTAACTTGAGCGTCGGAGCGCCTTTTCAGGTACCTCCTCCCTCCGGTCAAGACTTGAAGATCACCGGACGGTCGAAATCAACACAGAGCATGCGGTTGAGATCCAGAAGAAGCAGACAGAAAGACAGAAAGCGACGTCATCAAGGTCAGTCCTTCGGTCCCAAAAATTTATACCGAAACAATAATTATAGTGGGAGTAACATTTTTGGCATATAGAGTATAACCCAAATCAAAACCAATTTTTAAAAAATAAATAACATCGTTTCTCTAATCCAAAAATGAGAAAAGTAAACAAGAGATTATTAGAAGGATTCTGTTCGAAAATCGTTTTCTTCGAGAGGTACTTTCTCTCGTTTAATAGTTCTCATCTCCAACTCCATCGTTTGCGTGAACACGCAATCTGGAATTGACCCATTTGGCATTTTCGTTTCACTGACCCTTTTATCTGCGCTTGGAGGCCGTGCCACCTTTGACTTCATGATGCAGACAACTTGTGTAGCATGTTTTTTCCTTTTCCAAGCTCCCATACCATGTCTTTAAAAAGAAAGAGGTCTACTCTGTTTTTTTTTTTGTTTGTTAAATAAATAAAGTATGCATGAACATATGAGTTGTGGAGGAATGTATGATGCATGCACTGCAATTATTTCTGATTATATTATATTAAATACTCACGTCATGCTGCCCATAAGTCACTGCTTTTTAAAATTAGTCTGCTTTAATTAGACAACAATAATTTGAGGAGAAGGTTTGTGGAAGGAGTGCTGATACCAATCTCATACAACGTGAGAAAGAAATGGCAATGACTCGTACGTTAAAAAAAGTTTCTGTTCCTTAAATTTTATCATCGTGTCTTCTCTGCCTATTCATCTTAGAATAAATAATTGCCACCACACCTTCGCTTTCACTATGAATTGGAATTTGAAAGAGTTTATTAGTGAGGGCTGTAACAATTTTTCAATAGTCAACGCAGAAATGGGTAGCAGCAGCATACCAGAAAATAAAATTGAAACCACAAAAACTGACCAATTCCAACCTCTTTCCCTTCCTCAATTCCAATTTCCAAAGCCATTTCTTACTTCTCTGCATTTCTTCAAATTACACCATGAAACCTATCTTAACTCTCTCTTGCATTTTGTTTTTCTGCACTACCATTTCGGCTCGCACTTTTTCATATATCACTCCGAATTTCTCTGCCTCGTATCTTCATTTCATCGATGACTTTGGTACGTTCCTGGTGTCTCCCAATAACACATTCAAGGCTGCTATATTCAACCCAGGTGGTCAGCAAACAAGTTTCTACCTGTGTGTCATTCACGATGCGTCCAACACTATCATTTGGTCTGCTAACCGTGATGACCCCATCTCAGATTCTGGAAAAATGCTTTTAACTGTCAAAGGGATCACAATCGTCGACCACGATGGGCACACCAAATGGTCAACGCCATCACTCAAATCACAAGCAAATAGCCTTGTGCTGACCGAGATGGGAAATCTCGTCTTACAGGATACGTCCAATGGTTCTCTCTGGGAGAGTTTCCAAAGCCCAACCGATACAATTGTTGTTGGACAGCGTTTACCTGTCGGAGCGTCTTTGTCAAGTGCAGCATCGAATTCAAACTTGTCAACCGGAGATTTCAAGCTCACAATTTCTTCCTCTGATGCAGTGCTGCAATGGTATGGACAGACCTACTGGAAACTTTCAACTGATACAAAAGTTTTTAAGAATTCAAATAATATGGTGGAATACATGGCCGTAAACAATTCAGGGTTTTATCTATTTGGAGATGGTGGAACAGCTTTTCAACTGGGATTGCCACTGGCTAATTTTCGAATTGCCACGTTGGGTACCTCTGGGCAGTTCACCATCAACAGATTTTCTGACGCTGGCTTGACGCAGGAGTTTGTGGGGCCAGGTGATGGTTGTCAAACTCCCTTGGCTTGTGGAAGAGCAGGGTTATGCACTAAGAGCACTGATTCCTCTTCACCTGTTTGTTCTTGTCCCCCAAACTTCCGCGTAGGCTCAGGTACTTCTGGTGGTTGTGTGCTGAGCAATGGATCCCAGTCCTTGCCACTTGCTTGTGAAAATTCTTCAGTTGTTTCGTTTTCTAATATAGGGTATGTTCAATACTTTGGCACTTTTTACTCTGATCCGGTTATGTATAAAGGGGATTTATCTTCCTGTCAAAAATTTTGTTCCAATAACTGTTCCTGCTTGGGAATTTTGTATAAAAACACATCTGGTTCTTGCTACACGATTGAGAATGAGTTGGGGTCCATTCAGTCAAGTAATGGAGATAACAGAGACATGTTGGGGTTTATTAAAACAAAAGTTGTTGAATCTAAAACTGGTACTAACGATGATAGTGGTAACAAGCAAAGTTCTCAAAATGGGGGATTTCCTGTGGCAGTAGCGGTGGTGTTACCTATTATCGGATTCGTTATTTTGATGGCCATAATTTTCCTTGGGTGGAGAAGATTGATTCTTCTGTCAAAGATTAAAGAAGTGAAACTAGGGAAAAACTCACCTTCTTCAGGGGACTTGGATGCCTTCTACATTCCTGGATTACCTGCAAGGTTTGATTATGAAGAGCTTGAGGAAGCCACAGAAAACTTCAAGACTCTTATTGGGTCAGGTGGGTTTGGAACTGTGTACAAGGGTGTGCTTCCTGACAAATCTGCTGTGGCAGTAAAGAAAATAGTGAACATAGGCATTCAAGGGAAGAAAGATTTCTGCACTGAGATCGCTGTGATTGGAAACATCCACCACGTGAACTTGGTCAAACTGAAAGGCTTTTGTGCTCAAGGGAGACACCGGTTGTTGGTTTATGAGTACATGAACCGTGGATCCCTTGACAGAAACCTCTTCGGTGGTGGACCCGTGTTAGAATGGCAAGAGAGGTTTGATGTGGCGCTTGGAACAGCGCGCGGACTTGCTTACCTTCACAGTGGCTGTGAGCAGAAGGTTATCCATTGTGACATCAAACCCGAGAACATTCTCTTGCAAGATCAGTTTCAGGCTAAGATATCTGATTTTGGACTCTCCAAACTCCTCAGCCCCGAACAGTCTGGTCTGTTCACAACAATGAGAGGCACACGTGGTTATCTTGCTCCGGAGTGGCTCACCAACTCTGCCATTACAGAAAAAACTGACGTGTATAGCTTTGGAATGGTGCTTCTTGAACTTGTCAGTGGAAGAAAGAACTGTTATTTCAGGTCAAGAAGCCATAGCATGGATGAAAGCAACAGTGGTGGAGGCCATTCCTCGACATCATCAACAACTGGGTTGGTTTATTTTCCTCTATTTGCATTGGAGATGCATGAACAGAAGAGTTACCTGGAGTTGGCTGATCCAAGACTAGAAGGACGTGTGACATATGAAGAACTGGAGAAAGTGATTCGCATTGCCTTATGTTGCGTTCATGAAGAACCTGTACTGAGGCCAAACATGGTGACTGTTGTTGGCATGTTGGAAGGTGGGACTCCATTGCCACATCCAAGGATAGAATCTCTGAACTTCCTACGCTTTTATGGGCGAAGGTTTACTGAGGCTTCCACAATAGCTGAAGAAAATGAGTATGGTTCTTTGATGCATCAAGAAGCACGTAGATCTACAAGCATACCAAGTGATTCACCGTCCCATGGTTTTTCTTACATGTCTTCACAAAATATCTCAGGGCCAAGATAGGGAATCCTGTTTATGTTTGTTGGTTTTCGAGCGTAACACAAATTGTAGTATAATATGTCATTAGCGTGTTATTATGTAGATTATCTATTTAATTCTCTCACTTGTAATCTCATTTTGTTATTATAATAACTGTTTGTAAAGGATTAAAAATTAAATTGAGAAGGATATCAAGTGCTTACGCGGTCAAAGTAGTAATAATTTCATGGAAAGTGAATCAGTAGACTCATTTCTTATATTCATTATCTTTATCTTTTTTACTAAAATCTCTTTCATATTATAAGGATATGTTGATTAAATCAAAAACATCTTATAAGATTTGGATATAAAGACTTTGTTGTATCTTAATTTTTTCAACAGGTCCAAAGTTGATATCTTACATATTTAGATCAACATTTGAATATTTTATTCATTTTCAGGATCAAAATCAAGTACCAGAAGAATCCTCGGGTGATCAGTACGCAAATAAATAATCCTTTTTACAATAAGAAGAAATGATACTTTCACATTCAATTTTCTAAAATAATTATTCAACATATTTTCTTAAAATAAAATATTATATTTAGATAATGTAAGAAAGAAAGATTATTTGAATGTGTTATATATATATATATATATATATATATATATATATAAATAGTAATTACATAATTATACACAACATAATATCATAATATTTAATAACCTAATTACAATAATTTGATTAGCTTAATTATAAAAAATAATTTTTAATTAATTTAATTTTAGAAGAATAATTTGGATTTTATCACACTCCCACAATTTAAGTGGGAAGTTCAAAAATGCTTAGATTGGTCTAGAAATCATAAAAAAAAAAAAAACTCAAGGTAAGCTTTTGGTAAAGATGTCAACGGTCTCTGGTGGCGGGAAGGGACATGAAGAAGTGATGTCTGACCATGTGCTACCTTTTATTGACAAAGTGGATATCAAACTCAATATGTTTTGTACGTTTATGTTGCGTAGGATTACCAAATAGATAAATGACATTAAAATTATCACAAAATATACCAAAATAGTCTGAGATAGAGGAAAATGAAGCTTTTGTAGGAGATTGAGAAAAGTCAACAAGATTCAACATTTGCATCACTTCAATATTTAACATCAACACTAGAACAAGATAAAGTATGCTAGCGCTTTGAAGAAGATCTAGAGATAGGTTGTCACCAAGGAAAACATAGTAACTAGATGTGGTGTTAGGACATCCACCATAATCAACATCTGTGCAAGAAATAAGTTTCTCGATAGAGGTCAGATATATTTCTCTGAGGTCAAACATAAGGTGAGGCTTGTCGTGAAGAGATATATGTTGATGTTTGGGATAGACTTCTGAAAAACTTTTTCTCCGGTTGCTAGTTTTTGTTGCATAAAAAGGCTGGATTATACATCACATGGATGTTAAATCAGCCTTTTTGAATAAGTACTTGGAAGAAAAATATTTTTGTACAACAGCCTGAAGGATTTGTAGTTCATGGACATGAGGAGAAAGTCTATAGGTTGAAAAAGGCCTTGTATGGCTTAAAGCAAACCCCAAGATCTTGGTACAGTAGAATTGATGCATATTTGATAAGCTTAGGCTTCGAAAAAAGTTTAAATGAGTTTACCTTGTATGTCAAAAGACGGATCCTGGAATAGTCATTATTTCCTTGTATGTTGATGACTTATGATAGGAAATTCAAATGAGCTAATTGAAGAGTTTAAAGGAGGAATGAAAGAAGCTTTTAAAATGATTGATATTGGAAAAATGTCCTTTTTCCTTGTATGCAGGTGCAACAAGATAGAGGGAAGTCTTTGTAAGTCAAGAAAAATATGTAAAGGAAATTCTAAGAAAGTTCAAAATGGAGGAATGCAAGCCAAGTGCAATGCCAATGAATCAAAAGGAGGAATTCAACATTGAAGATGGAGTTGAGAAGGTTGATGAAATATTGTATAAAAGCTTAATAGGATGTATGATGTATTTGACTGCAACCAGGTCGGATGTTACCTACGTAGTAAGCTTGTTGTCACGATATATGCATTGTGCTAGTAAGATTCATTTTAAGGCAGCCACAATATCCTAAGATATATCAAAGGTACTATTGGTTATGGAGTGAAGTTTCAGCCCATAATAGATTTCATATTCAGGTAATGATTAGGTCAAGAGTAATGATGACATGAAAAGCACTTTGGGCTACTATTTCACATTTGGTTATGGAGCTTTTTAATGGCGTTCAAAGAAGCAAGAAGTCATAACACAATCTACCGCTGAAGTTGAATACATAGCAGTTGTTGCAACTACAAATTAAGAAATTTGGTTAAGAAAACTTATGATTGATCTATACATGGAGCAAAAGGAGAGTACATAGGTTCTTGTTGATAATCAAGTTGCAATTTCAATTTCTAAGAACCCTATGTTTCATGGGAAAACAAAACATTTTAATATAAAGTTGTATTTCTTAAGGGAGGTGTAAAAGCAAGGTGACATGCAACTGTTGTATATCAAAACCAAGAATTAATTTGTTGATTTTTTAACAAAATCACTTCCTCAAGCAAGATTTTTGTATATTCGACAAAAACTTGGTGTAGGTTGTCTTTGAGTTAACGAGGAGATTGTTAGGATTTTGTGACTCCAACATCATGTAGTTGAAGGAGTCAAATTAGTTAAATAAAGACATCTTATACTATTTCCTAGGAGGATTTTATGCATTGTTTAATTAATTAGCTTAACAGATATTTCTCAAATTTATTTCACTTATGGTTTTAATTTGTAGTATAAATATTTACTATTTATGCTCAATAAAATATATCAGTTTTCCTTTAATTCTTTTGTCTCTTATACTTTAAATCTTACATAACTATCTTGAAAAATGGTAGTTAAACGCTTCCAGATAACTATAGCCGTGGAGTCTTTCTCCATGAAAGTGGCAAGGAGATCAAAAGATATGGTAGAGTATATCCATTGAAATATAGTAGAATCAAGAGTGGTCCATTTTTCATGATTAGCATTGGTTGGAGCCAAACGTTCCTTCCTAGGCTAAGGGATGATATGGTGAACAATGCTGGTAGTTTGAGCATGAGTTTCAAAAAAGTTCACCCCACATAACATAATAGTCCTTCTCCATGTCCAACATAAAAGGGACGTTATATTTTATATTAGTGATGGTAAGTGTTGGGTGGAATTCAAGTTTATTTAAGGAGGAAAAGCCAAGATCAGATATAGTTGAAGACATGGTGTCAATAGTGGGACACAAATGTTTGAAAGAAGAGGTGACGACTGGACTGATAAGTGGCGACATGTAGTTGCTAAGCCATAGGGACGACGTGCGAGCAAGAAGGGAAGGTGACTCACAGTTGTAGAAAGAGAAGGGACGTGCAAGTTGGAGAAGGAAAGGAATGAGGATGCTAAAGCATGTTGTTGGTGGAGGGAAGGTGTAAAAGCAATTGGAAGCAACGAAAACATATGAGAAAGCCTTAAAACATAACGCAGCGTGAGAAAGAGAAAAACACATGACATCAAACACAAAAGGACGAGGTCAAGATAAAAAAAAATTCATAATACCATGTAAGAAAAAAATATAATTTGAATATATATATATATATATATATATATATATATATAATTCATAAATTATGCATTTATTTATAATACATTATCTTATTAGACATAATCAATATCGTTATTTACTTCTTCTCATAATATTAATAAATGTAATTAGTGAATGAGTCCTGGTTTAAGAAAGTTTTAAAGTAATTCATCTTTACTTTTAAATTTAAATAAAAAATATTAAAAACTAAGATGAAAATTAAATATGATAAAAATATTTGACACATAAAAATACGTTGGTATAAATAATTTAATGAAATTAATATATATATATATATATATATATATATATATATAAATAATTAATATTTTTATTCACTTCTATTTTAAAAAAATCTTAATTTTCTTTTATTTGAAATTGTAATAAATTAATTAAATATTAATTTGATATTAATGATTTCGATTTTGTTTCCTTGTACAATAATATTAATAAAATAAATTAACTTTATAAAAAATTTAATTATATTTTAACATGTAATTTTATAGAATGTTTTTGATAAAATATTAAATATTATTTCTAATTTTATAAATTAATTCCTTCGTAATTAACTATATTTCCATTTTAATCTATCCCAATTTTATTAAAATTAAATCAAAGATACTTTTGTAATTTAATTATACTACTTAATTAATTCACTTTTCTTTATGATATCAATTAAATTTAATATAACTTTTCGCTTGTTTTTCTTTAATTAAAAAAATCTCACATTTCATTTAAATTTTTTTTCTTTCTCTTTTCAACTCCTTTTAATTTATCACATTTTTACATTTATTTAATACATGTATTCTCATTCTTCCATTGCAAATAACAATATCAAATGAGTATATTAGTGACAATCGGTGTGTCCTAAATATATAAATAAATATAAAAAAAACAAACACACATATAATATATATAAAACAAAATAACTTTGATGATAACAAAAAAAAAATTATTAAATTTAATTAAATCTCAATGTCAGTAATAAATTGTGAATAATTTATAATTGTTTGGCTTAATATACTACATTTAAAATTATGAAAAAAATTATTTAATTATTTTTGTGAAAACAACAGACTCGTGAAGTTATGCAGAAAATGAAGATGGTGAGTTGAAGTATGAAGCAGGAGACGAAGCATGAAGGTGTGGACGTTAGACGCAGCATTGCAGCGGTGCCAATGGCCGAGGCACTTCAGAGAGATTCTCTCACAAACGATCCTCACCGGCCTCATCTCAGACCCCTACGCCGCAAGCAGAGTCATAAACTTCTCTACTCGCTCCGCTCTCGTTCCCTTCGACTACTCCCTACGAATCTTCAACCATCTTCACAATCCCAACGCCTTCACATGGAACACCATCATGCGCGCCCA
This sequence comes from Vigna mungo, assembly GCA_036885675.1. Lineage (NCBI taxonomy): Eukaryota > Viridiplantae > Streptophyta > Magnoliopsida > Fabales > Fabaceae > Vigna > Vigna mungo. The sequence continues at coordinate 32,262,812 of CP144699.1, forward strand.
CTTCGAACTCCAAAACAAGCCCCACCAAGCCCTCACACTCTACAAGCTCTTCCTTGCGGAACACGCAAAACCCGATAACTACACCTACCCAATTCTCCTTCAATGCTGCGCTGCCCGGGTGTCCGAGTTCGAGGGAAGGGAGCTGCACGCACATGTCGTGAGGTTTGGTTTTCATCAAGATGTGTACGTCCGGAACACGCTGATCAACTTGTATGCTATATGTGGGAGCATGTCCAGTGCGCGCCAGGTGTTTGAGGAAAGTCCTGTGTGGGATTTGGTCTCTTGGAATACTGTTTTGGCGGGGTATGTTCAGGCGGGAAATGTGGAGGAGGCGGAACGTGTGTATAGGGGAATGCCGGAGAGGAACACCATTGCTTCGAATTCCATGATTGTGCTCTTTGGAAGGAAGGGGTGTGTGGAGAAGGCGCGGCGGATTTTTGATGAGGTTCGAGGGAGGGATATGGACATGGTGTCGTGGAGTGCGATGATTTCTTGTTATGAGCAGAATGAGATGTGTGAGGAGGCGTTGGTTTTGTTTGTGGAGATGAAGGCGAGTGGGGTGACAGTGGATGAGATCGTAGTTGTTAGTGTTATAGCCGCTTGTTCGCGAATTTTGAATGCTGAGATGGGGAGGTTGGTGCATGGTTTGGCGGCGAAAGTTGGGGTTGAGGATTATGTTAGTCTTAAGAATGCTTTGATACATTTGTACTCTAGTTGTGGGGGGATAGTGGATGCGCAAAGAATTTTTGATGATGGTGGTGTTCTCTTGGATCAAATATCTTGGAACTCGATGATTTCTGGGTACTTGAGGTGTGGTTCAATTGAAGATGCTGAGAAGTTGTTTTATTCCATGCCGGAGAAGGACGTTGTGTCTTGGAGTGCCATGATATCTGGTTATGCTCAACATGAATGTTTTTCAGAGGCTTTGGCATTGTTCCAAGAAATGCAGCTTCATGGAGTCAAGCCCGACGAAACTGCTTTAGTTAGTGCCATCTCGGCTTGCACCCATCTGACTGCTTTGGACATAGGGAAATGGATTCATGCTTATATAAATAAAAATAAATTACAGGTTAATACTATTCTGAGCACGACTCTTATAGACATGTATGTGAAATGCGGGTGTGTGGAAAATGCATTGGAGGTTTTCTACGCGATGCAGGAAAAGGGGGTTTCTACCTGGAATGCAATCATTCTTGGGTTGGCAATGAATGGTTTGGTAGAACAGTCACTCAGCATGTTTGCAGATATGAAAAAAACTAAGACACTTCCTAATGAGATAACATTTATGGGAGTTCTCGGGGCCTGTCGGCACATGGGCCTAGTCAATGAGGGGCGTCACTACTTTAGTTCCATGATCCACGAACACAAAATAGAGCCTAATATTAAGCACTACGGATGCATGGTTGATCTTTTTGGACGTGCAGGTTTGCTTAAAGAAGCGGAGGAACTGATTGAGAGTATGCCAATGGCACCTGATGTTGCCACTTGGGGTGCCCTGCTCGGGGCTTGTAGAAAACACCATGACAATGAAATGGGAGAGAGGGTGGGACGAAAACTTATTCAGCTTCAGCCTAACCATGATGGTTTCCATGTATTATTGTCAAATATATATGCTTCTAAAGGACATTGGGGCAATGTTCTTGAAATTCGGGGAATTATGGGACAACATGGGGTGGTAAAGACACCTGGTTGTAGCATGATTGAAGCAAATGGGATAGTTCATGAATTTTTGGCTGGAGATAAGACCCACCCACAAATAAGTGATATTGAGCACATGTTAGATGAAGTGTCAGCAAAATTAAAGATTGAGGGTTATGTACCAACCACAAGTGAGGTTTCACTAGACATAGACGATGAAGAGAAGGAAACTGCACTTTTCAGGCACAGTGAGAAACTTGCAGTCGCCTTTGGACTTATCACTATAGCTCCACCAACTCCGATCAGAGTTATGAAGAACTTGCGCATTTGTAATGATTGCCACACTGTTGTAAAGTTAATCTCCAAAGCATTTGATCGTGAAATTGTGGTAAGGGATCGTCATCGCTTTCACCACTTTAGGCATGGATCTTGTTCCTGCATGGACTTTTGGTAACAAAACCGTAGTGGCTATTAAAGTGAATGCGTATTTTACGTGTAAGGGACGTGCACTCAATTTTTTCGTTGTTGACTCAAATATCAAAGCATGTGGAATTTAAGATTTTCAAGATTTGGTTTGCCTTGCTATGGAATCAAATTTTGTTCATTATTGTGATCTTGTTGGCAAAGAACCTTTATAGAAACCACCCCACTACCTTTAAACCTCAGTTACCTTGTTCAAATACCTCCAAACCTTCATCAGACTCCAAGAATACCACCCTTTTTTGTCGAGGCCCTCTTGAACCAAAAGAAAACCAAGAACTAATCCGAGAAGCCATCCTTGCTCCTTTCCTAGTCGTGCCTAATCCATGTGCAAGCTTATCAACCAAGGAACCTATTCAAAGAGTCAGACCCACCCTCGTTGGTCCAAGAAGGTCTCCATCACTGACCCAGAAAACTTACTCCGTTAGTTCAAGAAATCTATTACAAGCCTAAGGAAAGAGCTTGCTTCAAAAAACAAGTACAATAGATGAGTTCCTCTATAAACTCAATTGCTCAGGAATAGCCACTGAACCAGAGACAATGGAAATTGAAGGAGATCTTTTGGATTTTTGCAAACTTTCCCAGAGGCCAACCGCTGCATACAAACTCAATTAACATTGGCAGAAGTATCACTGTTTTAAGATAGTTAGTTTCTGAATTAATAAATTTTGTAGTCTTATAAATAGTAAAAGTTAGATTTGATTCTTAATCTTTAATGTAGAATTTAATTTGTGTTTTTTTTTAGTCAATATAAGTTCAAGTCAGCTTTTAGTTCTATTTTTTACGTAGAATTCAGTTGTTTAAATTGAGATTTTAGGTGCTGATAATTGAAGGTGCAGTACATTTGAAAGGATATGTCCAGCTGATGATTTTGGTGCTGTGAAAGTATGTGTAGTGAGCAGTCGTCCAGTGATATAAGTTGCTGAAGAAAGTGTGCTGAACCTTATTTGAATGTGCTCACATGAGAAGCTTGCCATGGGAGCTTTAACGTGCTGGAGTTTGGACTTGTTAGAGAAACATGCTGGCAGAGGTAATTTTGAAGCAGAGAAGTTGACCAAGACTTGCAACCTGCTGATCCTGAAGTGATGACCTCGTACCAGCTGTGAAGAACTCCAATAGACAGATTCTGCACTTTGAAGAAACCTGCGCCAGCCAGTATCTTTTGAGGAGAGCTGTTCTAGTTACTTGCTACTTAGGTGATTTGTATAGTTAGACAAGGCTAGTCTAGGTAGTTTGTACATAATTTTTACTTGCTATTGGCAGTTCCTATGACCAGTTCTAGGCTGCTTTCCAGTTTTATAGGTTTGGACTTCTAGAAGCATATAAAAGGCTTGGATCTGAAACTTGAAAGAGGGACGAATCATATTTTTAAATTTCTCAGTTTTTAGAATAGTTTTGTCTGGAGATTTCTGGTTGTCTAAGACTCCGAAGTGAGCTAGACACCAAAGAGCTTTGGTGATTGTACTGTTCACACAAAGTTTCATTCAATTCAAGTTAATTTTTCTTTTAATTCAGTTTTACATTGTTTTCTGATTTGCAATTCAATTCTATTAATCTCTTAATGCTTTTTACTCAGTTGCAATTTTAATTCAATGTCTCGGATATGTTTCCTTACTTTTAAGTCAGAATATGAATTTTCTGCTCTTGAACATTTGGTTTTCATTCTTGCACCTTACTAGCCTCTGTTTTGGATCCATGCTGAGATACGAGTGAATCCAAAGTGATTCCTATACTCCAAGGATTTCAGAAATGAACATTAGCAAGTAAGATGAGACTTGAATAGGATTTTCATTTTCTGGTTTAGAACAAACACTTTGCCAGCTACGCTGAAGTTCAACCTGTTTTTGTGATTTTTGGTTCTTTAATGTGTTTTTCATCAAATTTGCATTCCTTTACTTGCTTTCATAATAATAAATTTGTTCCAATCATTAGCTTTCAGTTTTAGTTCAGATTAATCAGTTTTTACAGTTACTGTTGTGCCAATCGGCTTTAGCTTTGGTTTAAATGTTGAATTTTAGTTTCTGCTGCTTATTTCTAGTTTTTTGTGGTTATTTCTACATTAGATTCATGTCTCTGCATTCAATTCTAGGATTAGTACTCAGTTTTCTAGTTTTTTGAGTTAGATGATTTTCTGAATTTAGGAAGTTTGGTCTGCACTTGTTTTTTTTTTGTAAATTCTGTTTTAAAGTTCCATTAGCATTGTTATAAACCTATTTGAATGTTTATATCATGATTCAATCCATAGCATAGCATATAATCACATTCTACATATCAGACCACATGAACACGCTTACTATCAAAGCTATCACGCTAGAGTTGGACTGGTGCTGTCCAGTTCTGGTTTTTGAGTGCAGATTTGATCATTCTACCGTGGTTTGACAGTTCTTAATTCATCTCATGCATAATTTTAGTGATTCAAATATGTCTCATTCATTCGGATTGTAATAACTCAATACCATTACATTTCTTGGGCACTAATCAAAGCCTGTGATATTATTGTTACGATCCAACAAAGAATGATTGGCACTTGCAGCATCTTTGCTAATTATGCAGAAAAGTTGATTGAATAGTCAACAATACGGACTACATGAACACTTTCCATTCTGCTGTATCTACTCCTACAATACCACAATTTTGTGAAAACTCAAGTTAATGATGAATTTCTTACAGGATTGAAACGTTTTCACTTCCTCTGTTTGCTTTTTTACATCAAGAAATGACATCTATATTAGTAAGAAGTGACCTATCAGCTCAAATTCCCGTTTAACAGCCAATCAAAAAATTGACAGATCTCACTATGAAGAATAGTATAGACACATTACTCTGCTTCTCTGAACTGCCAACCAATTCTCAGCAAAAAAGAAAAAGAAAATCCGTTGCCTAAACAAGGTTGCCTTATTCAATTGCTACGTGTCAATGTCAAACCCCTTTGTCCAGACAGGGATGCAGTATATTAGTATTCCCAAGGAAAACGAAACACAAACTGTAATAACGGCATAGGCATAGGCTCTCCAAGGATGACTGCTTTCTCTCATTGCATTGAACTCAGCAGCAAAAGTAGAGACAGTGCTCAAGCACCCCATTAGGCCAAACTGTATTCCTGCTACAACAGTATCACAATCTCTGGTGTTCACCTGCATCAGACAAGTAAACAATGTTTATGATTTATGTAATAACAGACATGAGGGAAAGAATTAATCACAGTATTCTCCAAAGAAATTCAACAAAAGCCAATTTCCCAACACAGATAAATCTTACTGTCATATCTAATTCGGAACCTATGAGTCTATGAATTCTAGCTTAGAGATTGGACAAGGAAGTTATAGGGGACTTGAACATGAATGATGACAAAGAAACTTACTGCGTTCTTCACACTGGCAAGTGCAGCCATAATACAAGCTGCTGATACATTGGCAATTAAAGTCCCGAATGGAATCCATTTAAACAACCCTTCCTTTCCCAATCCACGCCCGTTTAACCTTGCTAAGAACCATCTAATCCACACACCCATGGGTCCAACCATGCAAGCAAACCATAAGTGTGCAGAATTACCACCGTGCTTGAACTCAGCCTTTACTAATGCACCACTTACACCCCACAATATGCCTAATATAACCATGAACATCACCATAACTATCAACTGACGATGGTAGCTGTCTACTCTGCAGTTTATCTTATTAACATCTTTTCCCGAACTAATACCCAGTCGGTGGAGGAGCCACCTAAAACCCTTGGCAGTTTCAATCCCAAACTGGATGGAATAGGCAACGAGAAATAAACCTGAAAATTAGTAATTATAAAACAAATTCATCTTATCAATTGAGCAATAATGAGGAAATAAAATCATCAACTCGTCCACTAGGGATAAATTTTAAACAGAAAAATTATTTGCTTGAAACAACAAGCTTAGAACAAACAGCACTATGAATACACTCATTTACCTAATAGAAAGCCAAGTGAAGCGAAGAGCCAATGCCCGGAAACACTGAGTTCAAGCATTTTTTGATTCCAACCACTGAAGGTTGTAAGGCTTCCTAAGTAACCAGTTGTTATTGCTATAGCTAGATGCTCTGACACTTGAGATATGTCTCCTTTGAATACCACACCAAACCAACCCATAAGAAACGAACCAATCTGGAAACAATGTTAAAATTTGCATTAGATTGTCTGAATCAGCTTCCTCACAAGTGAATACCAAAATTTCTGACAGTACTTCTATGTTTTAAGTTTGAACTTTGAAGCTTCTAAATTTGTTGGTAACCAAGACACAAAATATTGAGGATGGAAAAGGGAACCCACCATATTAGAAGGAAGATCAACATAAAGAATGGTTTGGTCGCTTGTCACATGGGCAACCCCAGGGCCAAATAACTTCTGCAGTAAATATCTCGTCAAGACCTGCATAGTATTCTTGCAGTTTGTGTATTAGATTTTTGTGGATAACTGCATGCATTAATATAAACTCATTGTCACAGCTGAAATTTGCCATATCCTCTCTGAATCGGCAATAGAATTCTGAATTGAAACAATGCCATTCTGCACCAACAAGTTAGCCATATCTAACACGTCAAGAAAAAGTTTAGGAGATATTACCCCAAGAATTCCAAAAACCGCCAAATGAACCAAACACGAAGTATAGTCCAGCAACTCTGGCAAACCTTTAGGAGGGTCCTGAAAATAGATCATATGGTTAATTAATAAGCAAATCACAGAAACCAAAAATCTCTGGACTACATGAAAATCAAGCGTTGAAGCTCACATGTTGTGTGTCTTCAAAACCTACGATTCCATCAGTGGATGTGAAGACAGGAGGCAAAGGCCCAACAGAGGAATTGGAATGCGATTTGTGTTCATCTGGAATGGAAACAACAGCTTCTTTTTCTGACCTGTTATTGAAGGACAAACGGAAACTATTGCTCTCACTAAACCTCCTGCTTCCAAGAGCTCTATCTCCAATGTCTCCAGCCTCTGAAACACTCTCATTCTCACCATCATTTTCCATATGATAACTTACGTGACTTGATATGCTTAATGAACGTCTTCTGATTGACGAACCCCCACTATTCATTCTCTCCATCTCAACAACAACACAACCTCAACACTTTCTCTAACCACCTTAAACCGCGTTCAACACCTATCTAAATACCAGATTCATGTCAAAACAATTCAGGCACACAGACTCTTTTCAATTCCGGAAATTCTTTTCATTCAATCTTTACATCCTTTGAATAAATGCATCGCCTTAGGTTAAATATAATACAATCAAAATTAAAAACAAAATATTAACATAATTAAAATAAAATCTACTTAATGTATTTTTATCTTATATCTCAATAAAATAAAATAATATTACTCCTAAATAAATAAAAAAAATTAAAACTATCTATCTTTATTTTATCTTTTTCAAAATCAAACTAAATATTACCACACTCAAACTAAAAAAATAAAATACACAAAATTATTAATAAATCTTTAAGTTAAATTTAAAAATTAATTTATACAGCTGTCACCTATACAAACCTTAATTGTTTTATAAAAGTTTGAGTAACAATTTGCCACTTCCTGTCCAACGTAACAACAGTGCACATGAAAAATAAATAATTTCTACCTAACATTAAAACAAACACAACGATAACTTACTGATGACAAGTAAATACGTATGGCAACTAGCCTAAGAAAAAAGAGATAATATAAGTTATGGGCAATTAATAATCAATGATTCAGAAATACTGCATTGACTTATTATGGTTATGATTTTATGCCATCTTTTGTTTTTGGAGATTTGGAATTCATCTTATTCGGTAAGATTGGTTTGATTACTTCTTTTGTTTTGTTTGAAAAGGATTTCAAATAAGAAAGTTAACAATTTTAGCATATATTCCTTTTAGAATAATTCAGATATATAATAATCAGTCTCTATATTTCACAAAATAATCACTACACATAAAAAGGAATAAAAAGATTCCAAATTCCATAAAAAGGACGCTACTGAAATGTAAATCTTTGGAAGAATTCATCTAATGATTTTTAACTCTCAAAAAATATATCTAAGAATATTATTTTCTTATTAACCACGGTATCTAAAACCTCTTATTTTTTAATATAAAAAAAATAAAAAAACTATTATAACTGTTGAAAATATTAATAAATAATAATTAATGCATCAATTTATCAAAATTTAACAGTTGATATATTTTTTTTATCATGAAAAAATAAAAAAATTGTGTAATTGTCAAAAATATTAATAATTAACAATTAATAATTATAATATTAAATTATCAAAATTTTAGTTATAATAGCAGTTTTATTGTCTATATAGAAATTGAAATAATATAAATAAAATGGATATATTATTTTAAATAAATTCGCATTAATTTCAGACAAATAAATTCATAAAACAATGTGACCACCGTCGAAGTCGTTAAATTATTAATATCCAATATATTAAGTTTGTTGACAGAGTTACTAGATTAATATATTTCTAAGTTTTTATTTTGTTGACACGTGTCTAAATGATGACCCTGTTTTTGTGTTGATTAATATAAATTAGATTTGATTTTTCCACAGCAGATCTTACACGTAACAACACAATCTATAAATTTACAATATTTTCAAAATTGAAGTATATTGTTTTCTGATAAAATAAACCTTTTTTCGTCACCTCAGGAGTCACCGTTCCCTCAAGAAGATTCCTTATTTGAGGCGTGGACTGCTTTGGCTTCCAATTTCCAATACATCCAAAACCAGTTACAACTACCCTTTGATTCACGATATACACGAAAATCCAGAAAAATAAAATAAAATAAATAAGACGCTATTATTAAGTTTTAAATCAAATCTTAACAGATAGAACAGTCTTACAAATACACTATTTTAATAAATAAATTTTTTAAGTTTAGTTCATTCTGCATAGCTACTTAATAAATATGAAAATTTAACTTCACTAGTACAAAAACACTGTTTAATATCACAAGGTAGACGTCGGTTAAGGATACCCGCGACGTATATTGATGACCGGTGACATTTTTGTAAATAGATTGGCAATTAAAGTTGTCAAAACAGGTAATCCGGCTCGATCCGGCCCGACCCACCACGGGTTGGTCACTTAGTGAGCCAACCCAACCCGGCTCATTTATTAGCGAGCCAGAAAAACTTGAACCCGGCCCGACCCACCACGGGTTGGTGGGTAAACGGGTTGGCTCATTAGCCCATTTAATTATATTTGTTTTAAATAAAAAAAATACAAACTTTCTGTAATTTAAATTTAAACAAATTTCACTCCCAAAAAATTATGTTAAAGACAATTCAAAATAATAATAAAAAGTACAATATAATCCAAATGTCATCCAAAAACAAACACAAAAACATACAAATAAGTTTCTTATATTCATTAATTTTTTATTCCTTATCCATTTACGATATTAGAATCTTGAATAGATAAATCCACAATATTCTGCTCTCTTGAATAATCCTGAATGTCAAACCTACCTGAATGTAGTTGATCACATCAATTGTTGTAACCCTTGACCTTTGTTCTTGTTGTCTCCAAATTCACTAATAAAGATTTTCCTAATATCAGAACAATTCTGACAATCAATAAAAAAATATTAGTAAAAAAAGAGAACCAGTACTCAATAACATCAACAAAAAATTAATAGTTTGATCTGTAACATAATTTCCCAAATTCAAATATATCAAAAAGAGCTTGTTCAAATAATATATACTCAAATTTTTTAAATAAAATGAATAAAATCTGATACAAGCATGTCAGAACATGAAAAAAATCATTTCATGTCTTTAAATCCTCCAGAACAAAAAACAAATTCGCAAACCTATATTTTTGTCATTATAGGGTTTTTGAAAAAAAAAAGGAAAGAGAAGTGAGAAAACAAAAATGTGGAGAAAAGAGTAGAAAAGAGGAAGGATGTTTTACCTCCTCCTTGAAGAATTTCAGTAAAGTGAGGGTGAAAGCATCGTCAAATGAGAGCAAGTACCGTGAGAGTGATTTGTGAGAGCAAATGTTACTTTTTTGGTATACACAAAGAAAGTATTTTATTTTTTAGTGTTTCATAAATAAAATAATAAATTAAAAAAAATAAAATTAGGTAGGTGGGTTGGTGGGCCAACCAGGCTCACCACGGGTTCAACCCGCGTGAGCCGGGTCTAAATGAGCCGGGTTGAAATCTGACCCGCATATAAGTGGGTTGTATTTTTCAAACCCAACCCGGGCCGAACCCGTGACGGGCCAGGTTGACCCGCGGGTTGTGACCCATTTTGACGGCTCTATTGGCAATATAGGCGTCGGTTAGGTTGATCTCCGACGTCTATAGAATTTTAGACGTCGGCCGTTCAAATCTGACGTCTATATTTCTGACCGTTAGGTGAAAAGTCATTTCCTTTCAGCCTTATAAACGTCGGTTCGTTTGCGGCATCGACGTCTATATTGCGGCAATTAATGTTGCCCACCTACCTATTAGATATATAGACGTCGGTACCCTTTGAACTGACGCCATAAGTCTGCCAGGCAGGTGATTAGTCACTCTTTTCAGCCTTATAGACGTCGGATCCTGCCAAATTGAAGGGGCCCCGACGTCTATATGACGGAAATTAATGCTCCTCACCAACCTGTCAGACATATAGACGTCAGTGCCCTTCTAACTAACGCCTATATGTCTGCCAGGCAGATGAATAGTCACTTTTTTCAGCCTTATAGACGTCAGATCCCGCTACATTGACGTCTATATACAACTCTAGACGTCATTTGCATCAGACACCGACGTCTATATACAACAAAAATATTAATTTTTAAATAGAATGGACGTCATATTAGTTAGGTGTCTGACGTAATTGCTATTTTAGACGTCAATTCTGTGTACAATAGACGTCCAATTTGTTGTTAAATAACACTGCAGACCAGCGGTTTGCCAACCACACTTTGATCGTCTTTGCCTTTTCTCTCTGCTGCTCTGCATTTTCCAGGTAAGTTTCCTCTCCTTTGCCTTTTCGTTGCGTTTTGGTGCGGTTTTGTTGTTGTGTCTTTGTGTAGCGTATTGCACCTTCTCTCTTTGCTAGTTTCCTCGTAAGGAAAACTTGCATTTTTTTTTATTTCTCACAGCATTTCAATCCAAGGACGAACTTGGGTTGTTGCCTTTGTCCATTCCAACCGCCAACGAAAAAAGTATACAGTGAGAATTCTCACTGTATTCTTTTTCATTGGTGGTCGACAAAAAAGTATACGGTGAGAATACATCGTATTTTCACTGTATTCTTTTTCATTGGCAGTTGGAATGGACCTAGACAACGATCCAAGTTCGTCTTTGGGTTGGAATACCATGAGAAATCCAAAAGACGCAACCTTTTCTTACGAAGAAACTAGCAAAGGAAGGAAGTGCTACTACGTTATCCCTAGACACGACAAAAACCGCACAAAAACACATAGATCACTTGATAGACGTCGGTTAATGTAAAAACCGACGTCTATATGGCGGAAAGACGTCGGTTAATGCAATGTTTGACAACTTTATAGACGTCCAGGGTGACACATACCGACGTCTATATGGCGGAAAGACATCGGTTAACACAATGTCTGATGTCTTTATAAACGTCGTTTTGTTAACTAAACCGATGTTTATATCGACGTCGCACCTGCTCAAAATCGACGTCCCATTAACGTTACCCGTATAGATGTCGGTTCTGTTGGTGACGTTAAAAGCCCAAAATATTTGACGTCTAAAGCCCTTTCTGCACTAGTGCTTATTATTCAAGAATATAAGATTTAGCATTTTTATACTTTTACATATACATCTTAAATATAGTTAAATATTTCTTGATAGTCTAGTAATAGTGTAATTGTAAGGACCTAGAAAACAGATATATTAGAGTAGGTAAGTGTAGTAGAATAATGAGACGAACACTTTACCTTAAAAAGTAACTTTTAATAAATAAAAATTTCTAAAGCTCGGCTCATTACTTTAAACATTTTATCTCTCTAGAATCTCTCGTTCTCCACTTCTTCTATGCACTCTCTCTAGGATTTCTTCTCATAGAGCTAACAGTTTGACGATTAGGAGGTGCTTAGGCGATCCTGGCATCAAGGGTCGCGTTATTGACCGATCGATTCTCTGTTTCTGCAACTGGTAAGTTGTTTTCCTTTATTCCATGCATTTTGGAGCTGTGAGCATGCAGCGGATTCTGTTGCATGTAGCCCTTTGTGTCTCTCCTCAACTCTTAGTTTGATTTAGGTTCTAAGTCTTCTATCACCAATTAATGATCTGTAGGTGTTTTAGCATTTCCTTGAGGTGCAAGCAAGCTGTCAGGCTTTCTGTTGTACTGTGCTTATTCATTCAGAGGTAAGGGAAGCTGGGATTTTGTTTCTGATATGTGAAATGATTGTGTACATTGAGTTAGGTTCTATTGGAATTGCTAAATGATGCATGTGTGGACTGTGTAATGAAAGATAATGTTGTTTGAGTTGAATTTATGATTTTACATGTTAGAACGTGTGCTTTCTGGATGTGTTGTGAATTGATGCAATTGAACTGTTATGAATGAGGTAGAGTATTGAATCTGAGTTGCTAGAGTGATGAGAAAATTTCTTTGTAGGTTCTTAGATAGAGAGTTAGGTGGAATATAGTGTTTTAGGTAATTTAGAGAAGAAGTGAGGTGGTGATTTTGTGATTTAGGGGTTTGGGACTATGTTAGGTTGTCAAGGTAGCTTAGGTAAGTCATTTGTGACTTATTAGAAGCACCAAAATGGTCAAAAATGGTTTTAAAGTGGTAGTTTAGGATTTAGGTATCTAGGTTGATGAAATTGGAGTTTTAGAGTTGAGATCAATGCATAACCACTATAGATTGATGGTAAGAATGATTAGGATCACTTAGGTAAGTATAATTAAGTATATAATATGTTTTAGGATGATTAGAAGTTGGTTAAAATGTTTGGAATTGGTATTAGGGGTGTGGGTTTGCATAATTATGCAGAAATAAATTCTACAGATTATGCAGACTCTCGCACAGCGAGTCGCCCTGGTGAGGTGCCCTCTGTCAGGGCATTCGCATAGTGACTCTGTGCGCTATGCGAATTACGATAGAGGATTTCCCTCTGTTTGATGATTCGCATAGCGAATCTAGGTTGCTTTGCGACTGGTGCTGGTTTGTGAAATTGCTAATTAAATAGAAGAGCGGATGAAGTGCGCCTTGCGAGAGTGTGAGGCCTGAAACTTGTGAGGGTTAACTCGAACAACGAATTTAGTCGCTGTGCGAATTTCTGAGAGGGGGTGTTCTTTGTTTGAGGATTCGCATAGCGAGCTAGGGTAAGCTATGCGAAAGCCCTCTGGTCTCGCCTTGCGACCTTGTACGCTGAGCGACCTGTATCGTTTTGAGTTGTTCTTTTCTTCTTATATTCTTGAGTAATAGATATTGTGTGATTCATATATGATATTGTATGTTATTGAATGGATTAATATAAATGACAACATGTTACTTATGATTAAAGTTAGAGGAAGATTGTGATTAAGATGATGTAATTGAGAATTAAAGTCATATCTCTTGGTGAGATACTTGTAGTGTTTAGAATGAATATAGGGAGCTCAGTCTTAGGGGTTATCCTAACACTGTAATGATATTTCATTCTCACTTAGAGAAGATTGATGCATGTGGTGAGAGTAGTAGGAGGTCCTAGTGTAGACGCTACCTTGAGGCCTATTGTGCGGTAACGGACTTACCTTATGTGTGGTAGGGTGAAACCCCTTGGCAATGACTTTGCAAAGTAGTAGAGGCCACCACAAGTGCACAACCTGCCATAGCTCGATATTCATTCTAAGTCCAAACGAGTCTAGTCTAAGTTATAGCATAATATGATGATTGCTTGTTTACTTGTATGAGTGTGCTTTCATATTTCAAATGTTATGAGATAACATGTATGCTTTTAAATCTAGCTTACCTTTTCTATTTGTTTGTGTTTGTATGTACTGTCTTCTTTCTTTTGCTATGATCCCTTGGATGTGAGCAGAGGCAGGTGAGGTTTCTGATTAGCAGACACTGGATGGAGCTGAAGCTGCTGAGTAGATGATATAGGGTTGTAGTGCTTAGCTTAGATTAGTGGCTTGTACACGAAGTTTTAAATTTTATAGTTATTTTGGATGACTGTAGAATATAATACTTTATACACTTTGCTGGATGCCTATATTACTCTATCATGCATGTGACTTTTCCTTATTATAGTTTATATTATATATTTTGAGATGTTACGGTAATAACTAATAATCCAATAATTTCAATAAATAATAAGATTAACTTTTTAAAATAGATTTATATTATATTAATAAGTAGATTTTAAATTTAAACTAACCTTTTAAAATCAAATTAAAAGTAGATCTTCTTATTTAGTGTAAAGTTGTCATATCATTAATTGACGTAGAATCTCCTTACAATGTAAATTCATTTTAATTGATGAAGATTTATCAAAACTAATATAAGATTAATCACTTTTATCCTGTTATTTTGTTGGGACATTCTTAATTGAAATCTTTTTTTAACAAAAGAATCCCTTTATTTTTCATAAATTTGAACATGAAACTTTTAAACCTAATATCCCAAAATATAATATTAAACTATATAACAAAATATAACATAAAAAAATTTATCTTTTAAGAAAGTCTTTATAGATATAACTTCAATTTAAAAAAAAAGAAACTAAAATTATGTCAAGTCATCCAACTTTAACTATGACAAAAAGAAAATATTTTAAACTGAAATCCTCATATATATATATATATATATATATATATATATATATATATATATATATATATATATATATATATATATATATATATATATATATATATATATAGATTTCACCTTAACTTAATATTAGAGTGAATTTATCTTTTAAAGTCTTTAACTTGTAAGACTTACTTCACCTTGTTAAATAACTCATTGCAAAAGTAAATTAACCTGTTTAATAAATTATCCCAAGAGATTAATAATTAATGTATAATTTTATACCGTGGGCAAATAGTTAATTTATAGTTTCGTATGTGTAATAGGGAAAAATATAATCATATGTTTGGAACTTTTTCTTAAGATTTAAGAATGAATAAAGATAGAGAAAAAAAAATGTTCAAACTGGGTAGAAATGTATTGTATTTGAGTTATATATAAAAACATAATCTAGATGTTTATATATGTATAAGGAAGAAGAAAAGAAAGCGCGGATTAGTTGCTACACATGCTCAGTTAACATTCTTAATGACTATTTTTTGTCCATTTTGCATCATCATTCGTTTTATAATTTAACACTTTATTTAAGAAAATCATTTCTAGAGCTTAAAGATTTAAATATTTTATACAATATTGTAGATTTTTTTTTCTCGATTGTTACAATATAATTAATCTATTTAAAAAAATAATGTTTATACAATACATTTATAAGACTAATACTTGTCCATATCTCATCTTCTTAACTTCCACTTTATTTAAATATCTTTACTATCTAATGATTTAAAGATATAAAATATGCAAGAGTGTTTTTCACATATCTTATGTGTCTTTGTTCTAAATATTTCAGTTGCTAGATATCACGAGTCTTTCTCTATCTAATTTTTAATAAACCTGAATCACTCATATGAGTTAGTAAAAATGTCAAAATTATTAGATGCACAGTACTAATCCCAACCTCCAAAATTATTATGCACATTTACATAAATTTGTTGGTAAAAGAGTGGCCAAGTTAGAGAAAAACAAGGGAAAAAGTCTGCATTCAAGAATAAAATATGACTAGAAAGTTTTGTCAAAATAAAATAGTATTTAGAGGTCAAGAAAACAAATTAAAGAGTTAAAAAAACAGGGAGATTACAAAAATATAATCACTTTGGGATTGTCTATGTTTAAAAAGGAATATTTCTCCTAAATTAATTCCACAGGTTTTTTAAAGAAAACGTAAATGCCTCCATTGGTGCTGGAAAAAACTACTAAACACGCTAGGATTGTTAATAAAATAAAAATAAAAACTGACCATTTTAGCTCTTAAATATTATAAACACAGACATTTTAACTTTGCTATTTGAATGGAAGGAAAGATTAAAGCACCTCACAATTGCAATTTTGAAGGAATACTTTGATTTCTTTTCAATGGTAATTGCTGCCAAAACCCAAGAATACATGAGTTTAGGTATTCATGATTAGAAATCTTTCTATCTCAACATTAACAAGATTTATAAATACAAAATTTAGACTTTTCACTAATTTTTGTATACTGTTCTTTGATGAGATTCAAAATATTCTAATGTTTGATATATTAATTTTTAATATATTTTAAAACATAATCTATCCCTATCCTAATATCTCGCCACCCAAGTAGTTGGCCAATACAGAGTGTGACGTGAAATCCGAGACATTTTAACCAATTCATGATATATTGGCCCTTACCCTGCAAAACTAGAAAGCATAATATAGTCAACTGCTGCAAGTGCAACATTTTCCAGAAAAAATTACAACATCACTCTCATTATCTGTGATTACACCCCAAGTAAGATTATAAGCATCATGGAAGCAGCAGAGTTCTCAGCATCCTTTAACTTAGATTTTTCGTAGCCATTCGTTAGCAGAAAGACCCCCTCCTCTTCTTTAATAGTTATCTTAACAGAAGAAACAAATCTCTTCTTATGAGAGGGACCCGACTCTTCTGCAATCCTGTATCCCATTGCCAAGAAATAATTAGTTACTCAAAGTTTCACACCTAAAAATTAATGTTACTCATTTAATAACCCATCATAAAAAAAGTACCTGTATTCTGGTTTAGGCCATTTCTTATTCTGGCAGAGTTCGTTTAGTTTTTGTTTAGCTGTTTCAATAATCATATCCCCATTGTCATCAGTATAAAAGTTTAGCTGCATGTCACTGATGGAAGGACTCATACTGGTGGGAGAAAGCATAGATTGAAGTCTATCCAACGCAATCTTGGCAGCTTCAAGTTTAGCCAGATCCTTTTTAACAGAGGAAGCAGAGGCTATACACTGTCCATCAACAAAGACATAAGCTATACTATCTGTTTCGTTCCGCACAGATTTAATCTCAGGGAGCTTCCCCCATTTCTGGCATACTTTAAATAATTCCGTCACCGGATGAGGCTGTTGCTCCAAATCACCAGGTGTCACTATCGGTTCCAAAATTACTCTAAATTTCTGTCAAAATCATAATCACAGTCACAATCCACAAATCAGGTTTTATATCTGTTCGTACTGTTTTTAATGCAACTTGAAAAATTTGAAGCCACCACCCCTGTATTGTAATCTTGAGCCAATCGAACCTCATCCAAAAATATTATGAACGGTATAATTCTTTCTCAATACATGTTCAAAACACGGACAACAATGCAAAAATTTATCATATAATCACTTACGAAACCCTGGATTGCAATTTCAAAACTCAAAAAAGTTGCCATCATTCATTATCAGCTTTGAAAAAAATCAATGCAAAAAATAAAAGTAAAACCTTAACAAAAAAACCTTTGATACACACCTTCCAGAATATTTCCAGGTCGGATCCCAGATCAAAATATATAGCTCCTGCGATGGACTCTACGATATCAGCAAGGACCTTGGGCGCCCCCACGGATCCACCGTGCGCCACAACGGAGTAATTCTCTAGGGCGACAGCATGCACAAATAATTCAATCTGATCCCTAAGGGGTGGGAAGCTGTGACGGATGAAACGATGGAGGCCGTGACGGATGGCAACTCGTGCCAGCTTCTCTGTGCTGACGTTGGCATCAAGTAGACCAGATAGTTGACCAGGATCGAGCTTGGGGTAGGCGAGAAAGAGGTGTTTGCTGATGGCTAACCTTATAATGGGGTCTCCCACGAACTCAAGACGTTCATAAGAAACACCTTTGGTGAAAGATGAATGACTGAGCGCTTCTTCTAGAAGCTTCCAATTTCTGAATCTGTAGCCCAAGATTCTCTCTACCTCTTCCATCTCTCTCATTTCTTTCAACCTTTTTTCTCTGCTAAGACTGACTCATAATCTTATTCTCTCTAACTCCATCTGGGAATTTACTAACTACACTCTTCCAATTCCTCCTTGCAGGCCCACAATATTTGGAATTCCTGATTTACCCTTTATATTTTATTTGAAAGTTTCAGGACATATTGTTGTGCTGGTGACTGGTGGTGGAACTCGTGTTGGTGTTTCATGGTGGTTTTCGTTTCAAAATGGTGAAGTTCAGGTTGTTGGAATTCGGAATCCGGATTGATGTTTCACGAAGTGTTAGAGGAATATTCCAAAAAAGAAAATCTAGAGTACATTTTGAAAACAACATCCTGTTTCGGTTGATGTGGTTTTCCTTCACAATTCTCCTTTGGTCACTCCCAAAATATTTCGGTTCATCTGATTTTTCTTCACATTTCTCCTTTGGTCACTCCACGTCCGGACGCTCCTCTCGTTTTTGTCCAATCACTCGTTCCTGGTCGTTGGGTCGAGACCGGTCGGGTACCTGCTAAAAAGACTCAAGTCAGGTTCAAGGTCAATTAGTAGAGATGGAGAGAGAAAGTCAGAGCTAGTAATAAAAGTGCATTCAATGTAACCTACCAAACCTCACCTCAAACCTCTATTTATAGTTTCCCAGATGGGCCTACAATTACTATTTTGCTAATCACGGCGCTAATCACGGCCCAATATCGGCCCAGCCACCTCTAATCCTGTTTAACCTCTTAATTCTTCCTTTTTATTGATGGATCTCCACTGGACCGAATGGTCAGTATGCACTGGTTTCCGTTCGGCAACGTCGCGACCTTAAGAGGTAATGCAGATCTTTGTGAAAACCCTTTAATGTCCGCTGGAAACCCGTCCGTCCTGTTCGTCATGGCATTCATGATTATCCGTGCCTGAACGGCGGGGATGTGTAGGTTTCGCCATCATTACCGAGAAGAGGAAACCCTCTGTAAACCCTAGCTCCTAACCATGTTGGTTGTCCTTGGGTCTGTCCGGTACGTCCTTGGGTCCGTCCGACCCGTACGGTACACAGGCCCTCCAAGCCCTAAGAAGTTGTTGCTGTAGGGTCTTAACATAAAGACGTAAAGATTTACCTATCGCGCCAGCCATGAATGTTCACAGACGTTTCGTCTCTCAGCATTTCTTTGCAGAGCCTCTTTGCCGAGCTTGGAGGCGGTGGGATTCTTTCTCGGTGATGGACATCCATGTGAATTCTTCAAAGTTTTTCTTACAAACAGAGGTGATGCCCGATTGCGGATACCAGGCTTCGTCAGAGTTTGTTGCCGTAGGGTTTTAACGTAAAGACGTAAAGATTTACCTATCACGCCGGCCATGAATGTTCACAGACGTTTCGTCTCAGCATTTCTTTGCAGAGCCTCTTTGTCGAGCTCGGAGGCGGTGGGATTCTTTCTCGGTGACGGACATCCATGTGAATTCTTCAAAGTTTTTCTTACAAACAGAGGTGACGCCCGGTTGCGGATACCGGGCTTCGTTAGAGTTTGTCACTGGGTTTCCATCAAAACATGTTCCATCGGAGAATGTTGGCCGTCTTGATGGTCTTTTTGGACCGGTCGTCCTTATTCTCAGTTATGGTCGTCCGTCCTACTCCCTACTGTACACAAGCCCCCCAAGCCTGAAGCCACAAGTTGGCTGAAAGGTTTTGAATTTGAAAGGGCGACGGTTCCACTCCTTTGGGGTGCTTTGGGCAGGAAAAAGGCGTGACCCACTGTGATTGGTGGATCATTTTCTGGAACTTCAACCGTCTCGCATCTGGGCCGTTGAACGTGGGATGATTTGACGGTGGATGTTCCTTGTCCGTTTTCAAAATTTTTTCTATAAATAGAAGTGGCAGTGGGAAGTAATCCACCTTTCTCCTCTGCATCTTCTTCGATTCAAGAATCTTCTCAGGTAATAAATGGCGGTGGTCAGTGTTTACTCTTCCGAGGAGTAATCGGGTCGCGGCGGTGGTGGCAGGGCAGAAGCGACTAGTGGTGTGGGTGTTTTGACGGCGGGTCCGTCGGGGGCCGGCCTTGTAGGGGGCGGGGGTTCTTCTGGCGCCGACCTAGCAACGAGAGATCCACCAGGAGCCGGCGTGGCAGAGGGAGTCGCTTCTCCTAGCTCGGTGTTGTCGTCCTTCCTAGAGGCGCACTCTGATGAGGAAGATTCGATGTCGCCCTCTCCGGATGCCGATAGGCTGACAAATGGCATTGCCATATTTTTGCTGAAGGGGTGTGTGCATATGGACCCGGAGATGGCGGAACCGGCCGGCGGATGGCCACAGATTCGAGGATATCGCTGGGCCTCTCCAGAGGTAAACGAGTACACTTCAGACTTTGGAACTCGCGCAGATTTATCATGGTGGTCCGATCGCTCTTACATCGCTCGCGACGTGGAAGACGCTCGGCTATTTCGGCTTGGCGTAAGTCATCTGAACGAACGTGTCTTTCATGGGAAAGGGTCGAGCGCCGAAGACTTTTTCTTTGTTTATACATATATGTTTGATCAGATGTACATGAGGGTACCATTCACGGAGTTTCAATCGTCGGTCTTGAGGGAGTTGAATATTGCACCGAGTCAACTTCATCCGAACGGGTGGGCGGCTGTTCAAGCCTTCACGTCTTTATGCGCAGCGGTGGGAGTGATACCTATGGTACGGGTATTCCTCCACTATTTCAACGTCCGCCCAGTGGCACGGCGAGGATGGGTGTCGTTGTCGTCGGTTCATAACCGGACCTTGTTCAAACCGTTTTTCGATTCTTTCAAGAATTTTAAAACTCGCTACTTCAAAGTAATAATCAAGGAGTCCAGAAGGTCGGAGTTCTGTGACTTCAACAGCGCGCCTCGATTCCCCTTTTATTGGACGGAGGATCCCCCTAAAATAAAGGCGTATGGTATCAGATTACTGGATACGGCGGAAAGGGAAGCCGTCCGGACGATAAGTAGCCTGCCCCGCCACCTTAGCGCTCGTGGCTTTGTCGATTGTTTAAAATATGAGGATTATGACCAGATAGCATTTGGTATGTTTTTATTTGGATTTTACGTTTTGATACCTTGGTTTGACTTGTCTAAATTTTTGTTTTTCTTTCAGGATACATGTCGCTGCCTGTTCCTCGCCAGACCGGATGGCTGGCGTCGTCTCAACACCGTCGGGGAAATGCCGGTTCGCAAGGGTTGAAGCGTCCTTTCGTCGTTTCCAGCTTGGCGCCTACTTTCCCAATCCCCGTGGGCGTTCCCAAAGCTGACTTGGTCACTATGGAGGTTCATCCCCACGAAGTGATCGCGACCGGTCTGGTGGCCGATCAACCTCAACCGCAACCAATCCATGTTCAACCTTCAGAATCTCCTCCAGAGTCGATGGCCCCTCTGGAGAGAAAAAGGAAGTCCCGGGAGGAAGGCAAGTCCTCCTCCAAAAGAAGTCGTCGAAGCGGGAGCTTGGCTTTGATCCCTCTTCTGGCCGGTGTCTTCGATCCGGCCTTTGATGCTGCCTCTCAGATTGAGGTTCGTGCTAGCTCCTCTCAACGGGCGATCATCGAGCCTTTATCTGAGGGGGAACTTTATGGGGCGGCAGTGGAATTTATGGCTCGGGGAGTCATGATGGCCTTGAATGCCCGTGAGAAGGGGAAGGATCGGGAAGGGCGTGACTTGCTCCGTGAGCTGGCCGAAGAGCAAGATGCATCCGCCGTGCGCCGTCATCGGGTGGAAACGCTTACGAAGGATCACGAAGGATGTAGCGACAAATATGCCAAGTTGCATGCGGACTTGGAAGAGGCCAAATTGCATTTGGCGGATTCGAAGAAGACACTTGCCTCTGCCATTCTCGTGAAGCGGATTTGAGTGAAGAGGTTAAGAAGTTGAAACTAGAAGTTCGCCGTCTGGGCAAGAGGGGGGAAGAGCTTGCCGAACAAAGTGAACGGCTATCTCAAGATTTGCTCGTTGCCACTGAGGAAAAGAAAAATCTGAGCACTGAGTTGGCCCAAGCCAGGGAGGACTTCGCTAATCTGGATGCGACGGTCATCCTTGAGCATGAAGAAGGTTTTAACAAAGCTCTGCCCAAGTGGCCTTTTCGCTAAAGGTGGACCCTATCGCCGCCGGGTTCGATCTTTACCAGGACGTATACTCTGGAGAGATGCGTCCAGTGGAGGTAAACTTGACGGTCAAAGTGGGAGGTGGTGTCGGCGGCAATGAAGCGGATGGAAACCGTCCTGATGAGACGGGTGGATCGTGAATGATTTTTCACCTTAGTATTAGGTTTGTTATGGCTTTTTGGGGCGGGGTCGACCCTGAAACACTTAGAAAGTAGTTAGTGTTTGTGATTCGACCCGCATATTGACTCGATTTTTTGTAAGGCATGATTTGTTTTTTGGACAAGTATAATGAATATATTTGATGCTCGGTTTATACTTTCATATTTATGTATTTATTTTCTGCTTGTTATGAATTGTGGGGGGGTGGATCCCCTGATGTTAGGTATTAAGGGAGGATGGCAGATATGTGTCGTCCACCATCTCTACCCGATCGGACGGGATGGATCTCGTCGCGTTAGCTTCTATGAGAAGGCAGGTAAGTGTCATTCATCGTCTTTATCCGATTGGATGGGACGGATCCCATCGTGTTAGTTATGGGAAGGCAGGTAAGTGTCGTTCACCATCTTTCCCCGATCGGGTGGGACGGATGCCCTCACTGTTGGGGCGGATCCCGCTTTTCGCGCATAGTGGGGAAGCGGTATGTTATTACCGTTTTTCTTCCCCCCGAATTGGTGGAACGGGTCCCATCCTTTGATAGCATAATTGATTGGAACGACCCTGTCTATCAATATATTATCAAGCAAGTACAACGATCGTTTGCAACTACAACTTTTAACTGAAGTAAAACTTAAGATGGGTCGCGTTCCATGTGTTCGGAAGCATGTGTCCGTCCGGGCGAGCTAGGCGGTATGCTCCGTTCTTCAGCGTCGATATTATCTTGAAAGGGCCTTCCCACTTGGCTGCCAGTTTTTCGTGGTGAGTGTTCGTCTAGCCTCCCCAGTTTTGCGCCAAACAAGGTCGCCCTCCTGGAAATCCCTTGGACGGACCTTGGTGTTGTATCTCCTTTCGACCATTCTCCTACATGCCTCTGCCCTAAGGACCGCCCGATCCCGTCGCTCGTCCAGCATGTCCAACTCGACTCGTAGCCCTTGATCGTTCAACACGATGTCTTCCATTCTTCGGCGCAGTGACGGTTCTCCAAGTTCAACCGGGAGCATGGCGTCAACTCCGTACGTAAGATTAAAGGGGGTTTCTCCGGTGGTTCCGTGCGGTGTACATCTGTACCCCCACAAGACTTCAGGCAACTCCTCTACCCAAACAGCTTTTTTCTCGCCCAATCTTTTCTTTAGCTCCGCTACTATGGTTTTGTTTACGGCCTCTACCTGACCGTTCGTTTGGGGATGTTCTACGGAGCTGGTCACGTGTTTAATTCCTAGGCTCGCATAAAATTCTCTCAATTTTTTATCTATGAACTGTCTGCCGTTATCCGTAATGATCGTCTTTGGGAGACCGAACCTACAGATTAATTTCCTGCAAAACTTCTAGACCTGAGCAGCGGTGATGGATGCAAGTGGTTTGGCCTCCACCCACTTTGTGAAGTAATCAATCGCCACTAAAAGGAATTTTTTCTGAGCCCGGCCTTGGGGAAAAGGACCCACAATATCTATCCCCCATAGTGAGAAGGGCCAAGGCGAAGTAATAAAGTGTAGGGTATGGGGTGGTACCCGGGCGTCGTTAGCGTGTGCCTGGCATTTGAGACATCGGCGAGTGAAAACACGAGAGTCCTCTTCCATCGTGGGCCAGTAATATCCCGCCCGAAGTATTCGAGCTTTCAAAGTCCTTTGCCCAAAATGAAATCCACAAACCCCGTTATACAGTTCGTCCATCACATACTGCACCTCTTCCTTAGATATGCACTTAAGCAGGGGTGTGGAAAACCCCCTTCTATACATGTCTTCCCCCACTAGCAAGAAACGGGCTATCCTTTTGGTTTCCACCGGTCGCAGGGATTGGCCATCCTCTTGCTTTTTCATCAATTCCCTGATTTCTCCGCGCCAGTCAGTTGTTTCGGTGGTTATCACGTGGCATTCGACGGACGGTTGGAGGAGGACCTGGCGGATGACCGTCATTAGTTGTCCCTTTTCCTTACCTGAGCTCAGTTTCGACAACAGGTCGGCTTTGGAGTTTTGTTCCTGGGGAATATGCTGAATACTGATTTTTTCGAATTCTGCCGCCAAGGCTGAAGCTCGATGGAAATATTTGAGGAGGTGCTCCTCTTTAACCTGGAATTCTCCATTCATCTGTCCCACTACCAACAATGAATCCGTTCGGCACAACACTTTCCTAGCCCCCATGTCCTTGGCGAGCTCCAAACCTACCACCAAAGCTTCATACTCGGCTTGGTTGTTAGAGGTTTTAAATTTAAATAGTAAGGAATGTTCTAACAAGAAACCGTTAGGCCCCTCTAGGACTATCCCCACCCCACATGCATTCTTGTCGGACGCCCCATCAACGTACAAGTTCCAACAGTCGTCTTCCGTAGGAGGCAGTTCAGCAGCAAAATCAGCGAGGTGTTGGCCTTTCACGGAGCCTCTTGGCTCATATCGCAAACCGAACTCAGACAGCTCGACTGCCCAGCCCACCATCCTTCCGGCCAAGTCCGGTTTTCTCAGCACTTTGGGGATGGGATAATCCGTACGGACAACAACGGAGTGCCCTTGGAAGTATGGTCTCAGTCTCTGGGCGGCATGGAGAAGTGCCAATGCCATCTTCTCGATCTGCTGATAGCGCGTCTCGGCATCTTGGAGGGTCCGACTGACAAAATATATCAGTTTTGGCAAGGGGCGTTCCTGTAATAAAACCGCACTAATGGCTGTGTCCGATACACCCAGGTAAACCTGCAGTTCCTCTCCCGGGTCAGGCCGATTCATAACGGGGGGTTTGTCAAGACCCCTTTTACACCGGCGAACGCCTGCTCACATTCAGGATCCCATTTACTTGCCCCCTCTTTCTTGATCTTCTTCATTATTGGTCTCACCCGTTCGGCCAATTTGGGAATGAATCGGGACAAGGCTGTTAATCGTCCTACAAGTCTTTGTACTTCCTTCAATGTGGTTGGGTTTTGCATGTTCAGTACGGCCTCGCATTTATCCGGGTTGGCCTCGATGCCCCTTGATGTTAACATAAATCCCAGAAATTTTCCCCCAACGACTCCGAAAGTGCACTTAGTTGGGTTTAGCCTCATCTCATACCTTCGGACCTGTTTGAAGACTTCCTCCAAGTCATGTATATGGCTTTCTTCATCAGGTGACCGGACCACCATATCGTCTATATAGACGCCCATACATCGGCCAATCTGCTTGGCGAATACCCTATCCATCAGCCTCTGATACGTTGCTCCAACATTCTTCATCCCAAATGGCATTACTTCATAATGAAAATTTGCTTTATCCGTCATAAAAACAGTCTTTTCTTTGTCCAGTGCGTACATAGGGATTTGGTTGTAGCCCGAATAGGCATCCAAAAAACTCAACATTTTGTGACCGGACGCAATGTCTACCAACGCGTCTATACTCGGTAAAGGGTAAGAGTCCTTTGTGCACGCTTTGTTTAAGTCAGTGTAGTCGGTACACATCCGCCACTTGCCATTCGCCTTCTTTACCATTACCACATTGGCCAGCCAAGTGGTGTAAGTGACCTCTTTGATGAAACCTGCTTCTTTCAATTTGCACACCTCGTTCTCCACTGTTTCCCTTTTTTCATCTCCCATTTTCCTCTTCTTTTGCGATACCGGCCTGTCATCCCTGTATAACAACAATTTGTGAGTCATAACAGATGGGTGGATGCCCGACATATCCGATGCGGTCTAGGCAAAGAGATCCCTGTTTCGCCACAGAATGTCTCGCAGCCGCTTTCTACCTCAGCGGGAAGCCCTGTGGCTATTGAGGTGGTTTGACTGGCGTCTCGTCCTATTATGATGGGTTGTGTCCCCCCCACCGGTTCCAACCGGTCCTCAGTGTTAGTCCTCGGGTCGAGGTCGGCCATAGCGACCTCCGATTGGCTTATTTTTCTCCTTGCCTCCTTTGGATATACGCACAACCCGGCCGCATAGCATTCTCTTGCTGTTTTCTGGTTTGCCCGGACGGTACAAATCGTGCTGCGATGGGTAGGGTACTTCATAGTCAGATGAGGAGTTGAAACGATGGCCCCGAAGGTGTTCAAGCATGGCCGACCTAATAGGACGTTGTAGGAGGTATTGGCCTCCACTAGCAGGTATGTTACCTTCATCTCCTCACTCTCCCTTCCCGTTCCAAGACGAGTGCGCAGGTCGATGTATCCTCGCGTGTCCAAGCGTTCCCCTGTGAATCCCACTATCTGCTCGTCGTACTGGACGATGAGGTCCTCGGTCATATCCATTTGCTGGAAAGTGTCCCAGTACAGGATGTTAACCGAACTTCCCTGATTGATCAACACCTTGCTCACTTTGTACCTCACAATTTCAATGGTAATGACCATTGGATCGTCCTGGTTGGGGTCCGGGGCATGGAAATCCTCATCCGAAAAGGTAATGGGTGGCATGGACCTCTTGGGGACATCCACAACGTATATGGATTTTAACGCCCTGATGCTTCTCTTCCTTGCGGACGATGTTGACCCTCCTCCGGCAAATCCTCCAAAAATGGTGTTAATTACTCCCCTCAATGGCCTTCTTGGTTCATCCCCTCGGCTACGGCTTCTACTACGTTGGCCCGTCCGGCGAGCGTCTCCCCTAGCGGGTCGGTCATAACTCTTGTAATTATTCCTCACTTACCTTCTGGGACTCCTCTGCCTCGGACTCCGCGGCCTTGGGCTGAAATGCCTAGGACTCCCCGGCCTAGGGCTGGGACGTCTCTCTTGATATCGACCTTCTTTTTCGCATCTAATGTAATGTTGCAAACGTCCGGCCCTGATTAGTTCCTCAATTTTATCCTTCAAAGTCAGACACTCTTCTGTGTCATGACCGGAATTTTAGTGATACAAACAGTGTTTATTCAAGTCGGCCCCTGGGGGAGTGGGCTGTTTCGCAGGTGTCGGCATGATCTGCGCACTCAACGCCTCCTGTAAGATCCGGGCCCTTGGGCGTTGAGGGAGGTATACTGCTGGAACCTCAGTCCTCTCGGTCCTTCTCTACCCCTTGGCCCGTTCTGTCGATTTCCTTGCCCCTCCGCCCTCTTCACATCATTTTTTTCTGCCTTGGCCTCCTGCTGCTCCCACCGGCAACTTAGTTTCATATTTTCTACCCGGGCTTCATCCGCCGCTCGTTGTCTTAGCTCCTCCATGGTCTGAGGGGGGTTTCGACACACACTGTCTTTGAACGGTCCTGGCCTTAGCGCGGACATTACGTATTGGAGAGCCAATTTCAAGCTAAGGCCTTTAACTTTCCGGACCGTCTTTTGGTATCTATCCATGAAAACCTTCAAAGATTCTTCCTTTCCCTGCCTCAAATTCATTAGGTCTACCACTGTTACGTCTTCCATATTACATGCAGCGAATTGTTTTTTGAACATCTCGCCCAAGTTTTTGAAGTTTTCGATGGAAATGGGAGGAAGTGCGTTGAACCAGTCCAATGCTTCTCCCTCCAGTGATAAAGAGAAAGCTCGACACCAAATGCCATCACAACCTGTTCGGAAGGTCATAGCATTAGTGAATGATCTAACGTGGGCGGTAGGGTCTGTGGACCCATCATACATCTTGAACTGAGGGGGCACGAACTGTTCCGATATGTGAACCTCCATGATGTCCCGCACGAAGGGTACCATTGGTTACAGCCGCCATCTCCTCCTCATGCTTACGTTGCATCTCCGTCATACACTGTTCCATTGCCCACAACATCTCCGTCTGTTCCTCGGTACTAGCGTTTCTTGTGGTCACCATTGGTTATAATCCTCCGGCACCACGGTGGGCACCAAAATGTTTCGGTTGATCTGGTTTCCCTTCACAATTCTCCTTCGGTCACTCCACGTCCGGACGCTCCTCTCATTTCTGTCCAATCACTCGTTCCCGGTCATTGGGTCAAGACCGGTCGGGTACCTGCTAAAAAGGCTCTGACGCTCAAGTCAGGTTCCAGGTCAATTAGTAAAGATGGAGAGAGAAAGTCAGAGCTAGTAATAAAATTGCATTCAATGTAACCTACCAAACCTCACCTCAGACCTCTATTTATAGTTTCCCAGATGGGCCTACAATTACTATTTTGCTAATCATGGCCATATAGCGGCCCAACCACCTCTAATCCTTTTTAACCTCTTAATTCTTCCTTTTTATTGATGGATCTCCACTGGACCGGATGGTCAGTATGCACTGGTTTCCGTTCGGCGACATCGTGACCTTAAGAGGTAATGCAGATCTTCGTGAAAACCCTTTAACGTCCGCTGAAAACCCGTTCGCCCTATTCGTCATAGCATTCATGATTATCCGTGCCTGAACGGCGGGGATGTGTAGGTTTTGCCATCATTACCGAGAAGAGGAAACCCTCTGTAAACCCTAGCTCCTAACTATGTGGGTTGTCCTTGGGTCTGTCCGGTACGTCCTTGGGTTCGTCCGGCCCGTACGGTACACGGGCCCTCCAAGCCTTAAGAAGCTGTTGTCGTAGGGTCTTGACGTAAAGACGTAAAGATTTACCTATCGCGCCGGCCATGAATGTTCACAGACGTTTCGTCTCTCAGCATTTCTTTGCAGAGCCTCTTTGCCGAGCTTGGAGGCGATGGGATTCTTTCTCGGTGATGGACATCCATGTGAATTCTTCAAAGTTTTTCTTACAAACAGAGGTGACGCCCGGTTGCGGATACCGGGCTTCGTCAGAGTTTGTTGCCGTAGGGTTTTAACGTAAAGACGTAAATATTTACCTTTCACGCCGGCCATGAATGTTCACAGACGTTTCGTCTCAGCATTTCTTTGCAGAGCCTCTTTGCCGAGCTCGGAGGCGGTGAGATTCTTTCTCGGTGACGGACATCCATGTGAATTCTTCAAAGGATTTCTTACAAACAGAGGGGATGCCCGGTTGCGGATAGCGGGCTTCGTCACGGATAGCGGGCTTCGTCAGAGTTTGTCACTGGGTTTCCATCAAAGCATGTTCCATCGGAGAATGCTGGCCGTCCTGATGGTCTTTTTGGACCGGTCGTCCTTATTCTCAGTTATGGTTGTCCTCCTACTCGCTACTGTACAATGTTCAATGTTCAATTTCTTCTTCCAAGAACCAACCCAGAATAATCCGGAATACCTATCCCGAAAATTAATATAAAGAAAATTGGAGCCACGTCAGCCATCAAGAAGATTGTCTTTGGTGGTGTCAATGCAGATGGAGGAGAACGAACAAACCCGAAAAGAGAGATGGAGAACTGGAACGACTGTGCAAGGAAGAGAGAAAAGAAAAAGTAAAATTATTTTATTAAAGTAATTAGATACCTTAAGAGTGTGTTTAAAAGGATTTGAGAGATAATTATGGAATAGATTTGAGAATAAAATTGTTTATTATTTATTTAAAAAGAAATTGGAAGTGAGTGAAAATAAATTTAAAAGAAATTATTGTAAAATTTAATTATAACATATAAAAAAATTATTTAATTGATAAAAATTAAAAATTATTAAAATATTCTTAGTAATAAAACTAATATAAACTACAAATTCATCTTCCACATCTCTTGTTCAAGTAAACATAGTCTTTTTAACTCTCTTGTATATCTCATGTCATGCTCTTCTTCCTTCCAAATAAAAGAAAAACGTCAGATTTGAGATAATAATCATGAAGAGGACTTTTAATTTAATCAATGTATTAGGAAAGGGATTTAAGTTTTCATCGAAATATTCATAATTGAAAAAAAATAATAATAACATTAATAATAATATGGGTTAAATATGTTTTTCGTCCCTTAACTATGATTTTGGTTTTAGTCCCTACTCGAAATATTGATGGTTTTTAGTCCTCATAATTTTGAAACTCTTACTATTAGTCCTTAAAATTGGACGACGTTAACTTTTTTTAGACGTGGCAAACGGCGATGTCACGTTACTTTTCTCTCTCTCTTTATGTTGCTTTTTTTTATTGATGAGATTAAATGATTACCATGTAATTTCTCTGCCATGATTCCGGAAACGCGTACCCACAATTTCTCTCTTCCCTGTTCTTTTGATTTTTTTTATTGATGAGATTAAATGATTACCATGTAATTTCTTTGCCATGATTCCGGAAACACGTACCCACAATTTCTCTCTTCCCTGTTCTTTTGAGAATTCCAAAGATGGTGCACCTTAGTCCAAAATATTTTTGGGTCTGGCCCTTTTGCTGAGAAGAATGAAAAGTTACCAAATCCTAATGAAAGGAACTACAGGGAATGGATTGTGTAAGCAGCTTCTCTCAACTCAAAGATGAGGAATATTGAGTTGGGCATTTTCAAGCTTTGAACAAATATTTCTAATTGCTTGATAACTTGAAGCAGCGTAATAAATACTTGGTTAAAACCATTTAGGCGTCCCTATTTTCGTAAGGTATTTCCAATTTGGTCCCCTTCTTTTAAACCTTGCCAATTGAGTCCTTATAAGTGCTAATTTCAAACAAATTCGCCCTTGTCGTTAAAAATCGTTAACGGTGTTAAAATTTTGTAGAGGTGGGTAGATGACGTGGTTAAAATTCTTCTTTTGAGGTGTTAAAATTGTGCAGAGGTGTTCAAATTATACAGAGGTGTTCAATTTTTTGCCATTCTTTTTTGCACAATTTTAACACCTCAAAAGGAGAATTTTAACCATGTCATCTACTCACCTCTGTCCAATTTTAACACCGTTAACGATTTTTAACGGCAGGGACCAATTTTTTTGAAATTAGCACTTATAAGGACTCAATTGGTAAAATTTAAAATAAGGAGACCAAATTGAGAATACCTTACGAAAATAGGGACGCCTAAATGGTTTTAACCTAAATACTTTTTCTTCTTCCAACTTGATTCACAATAGTCAACACTTCCCTCTTCTAAACTCCCCCTCGTAAACGTCGTCGTTCGGGTACCCAATCACGCAGAATTGAAACTCGGGTTGGGCCACTTTCAATGTGTATTGTGCTTTAAAAGTGAAATAATTGTAATTTAATCCCACTTGTTACAGGGAACCTTGAATCCAGCAAGTAGCAAAGTCTGCGGATGCATGCGCCACCTCTGCCAGTTTTCACTACACCCTTTCAAACCCTAAATTTTTTCCCATTCTCCGTTTCACATTTCCATTTTCTTTTTATTTAAAGAAACCCAAAAATATAAGCCATTTTGCGTATATTCGTTTATTCTTTTGCTGTTGTTCCCTGTTGTGTTGCATCGCACATCAAATTCTTTTACCAGTACCCATTCAATTCGTAAGCAAAATACAATTACTTTCAGAGAGCATAAGTGGGTTTATTTGTAGTTATTTTCAAGGAATCTTAATTTTGAATTGGTGGGTGTTGTTGCTCTGTTATGACTGATGGCATTCGAATCTTGGGTTCTGAGTTACCAAAGCGTCAACCCCAGTTCCAGATTGTTTTCCACTGCACATGAAAATCGGCGAAAGAGCATACCAATAAACTTTTTTGCATAGAAACAATAGATATTCATTTCCCTTTGTTTCCAGTTGTGTTGGGCCATCCACTTTTTCAACCCTGCAGGTTTCAAGTTTTGAGGCAGATGCCAAGTTACTAGATAGAACTCGGTTGAGGTGTTTAGATGGTAGCAGTGATGGTTTGAGTGAGAGTAATGTTGTTTCCGAAACCAATTGAAGTTTATGCATGAATTGTTTAAGAGGGGAATCATCCTAGCTGCAATTGTTTGTGGGGATTTGGTGTTTGGATGCAGGATATGGCGCTATTGGATAGAGCATACTTCAGCGCAGGCCGGACCTTGGGCTTGAGGAAGAAGCGGATGAAGGGGATTCGCGGCAGGGCGAGGCTGAGCGAGAAGAAGAGCACGACGGAAAAGAAGAACACGACGAGGAAATCATGGATGAAGGAGTTTGTAAGGTGGGAGACAAGGAAGTAGAAGAAGGGGAGGGAGAAGAAGATGAAGAGGCGTAGGCGGCACCAAAGGGAGACGACGGAGGATACCCAGGTGGCGGTGGTGGCGGAGGGAGCGGTGGCGTGGCGCGATTTCTGGAACGGTGATTCATGTTATGGTTTGGATCAAAGATTGACGTTTAGCTTTGTTTTGTTCAGTTTTATTTGTACCGAAAGAGAGAGATAAAGTTAGGGTGAACTATTTGATTGTGGAAATAAAAAAAAAACGTGGAAGAGAGAGAGAAAAGTAGCGTGGCATCGCTGTTTGCCACTTCTAAAAAAAAAAGTTAATGCCGTCTAATTTTAAGGACTAATAGTAAGAGTTTCAAAATTATAAAGACTAAAAACTATTGATGTTTCGAATACGGACTAAAACAAAATCGTGTGATAGTTAAGGGACGAAAAACATATTTAACCCTAATAATAATAATATATATATATATATATATATATATATATATATATATATATATATAAACTCTAAAACCCTTACTCACCTCCCTCATTCCTCTCAACCTTTTCTCTTTCATCTCTCACTCCAACATTTTTTTTGTCATCCCTACGCTTGCTCCAATTGAAAAAAAAAATAAAAAACCCTTGCCTAACCCTAATCCACCTTCCTCGCTTATCCAATTTGTTATTTGTTGTTCTTGCTCTGTTCGTTCATTTGGAGGATGTGTTATATATTTTCCCTTATTATTATTATTAAATTTCATTTCTAAATTAAATCATGTAAATAAAACCTTCATAAATCAATTAAATTTTCATACATCATTTACACATCTACACCACATTTCATTATATTTTTAAAGAACGAGATATTTCCCTCTATTGTCCTTTTCCCTTTACACAAAGTGTTTCTTTTTCCTTTCTCTTATGGTATGGTATACATGATGTAAGATTACAACCTAGAATTGAAAGAATTGTACTCCTATGGAGCTCTTCTATAGCTATTTCTTTAATTTCCATTCTCAAAACAATGTTTCTGATTTTTTTCAATCGGGGCACCAGTAGGATGACAGAGAAAATGTTGGAGTGAGAGAGATGAAAGAGAAAGGGTTGAAAGCAATGAGGGAGGTGAGTAAAGGTGTGGGGGTTTCTTATTTTTTTTAGTTTTGAGAATGAAATTATTTAAATATCTTTAACCTTAAAACTTAGAATCCATCATAAATGAGGGTATTTCAGTTGGTACCTTTTAACAATGTGTACCGGATTATAGCAGACAAAAAATACCATCATTAATCATGGATTCTAAGTTTTAAGGTTAAGGATATTTAAATAATTTCATTCTGAAAACTAAAAAAAAAAATGAAAGAAACTCCCACACCCTTAATCACCTCTCTCATTTCTCTCAACCCTTTCTCTTTCATCTCTTTCACTCCAACCTTTTCTCTGTCATCTCTACTGTAGCCCCAATCGAAAAAATCAGAAACACTGGCGGTTAAATAATTTCATACAAAAAATGATTTTATAATGAGTTTTCATTTTATAATTTTTGTCTTATCTAATTTTCACGAGCATAATGACATCTGAAGGAATTGATAATTCGTCTAGAAAAAATCATAAACACTCGCTATTAAAAAATTTCTTACAAAAAAATGATTTTATAATGAGTTTTCATTTTATAATTTTTATCTTATATAATTTTATCTTATTTTTTACAAGCATAATGACATAAAAGGAAATGGTAATTGGCCTGGAAAAAATCAGAAACACTCGGTATTAAACATTTTCTTACAAAAGGTGATTTTATAATGAGTTTTCATTTTATAATTTGTCTTATCTAATTTTATTTAATTTTCACAAGCATAATGACATCAGAAGGAATTGGTAATTGGCCTGGAAGATTTTTTAAGAGATGATGATTCAACATTTGCGCATGATGAAATTAGAGAGTTTAGTAAAAATGATGAAATTGAAGAGATATTGAATGAACCTTTGCCTGAAGTCGAATATGTCAATAACTCAACTCTTTACAAAAGTAAATGGTTTAACGACGAGTATTTCTGATTTTTTTTTTCAGTATAGGATGATAGAGAAAATGTTGGAGAGAGAGATGAAAGAGAAATGGTTGAGAGGAATGAGGGAGGTTAATAAGGGTTTGAGGGTTTCTTATTTATTTTAGTTTTGAGAATGAAAATTATTCAAATACCCTTCACTTTAAAACTTGGAATCCATAATATATGAGGGTACTTTTGTTTACTAAAACCCGATACACATTGCTAAAATGTACCAAATGAAAAACAGACGTACACACGTCAACAAACCCATATATATATATATATATATATATATATATATATATATATATATATATATATATATATATATTGTATGATTTGTCTCTGATAACCTTTATTAAATTTATAATATAAAGATAATATGATGAAAAAATAATTATGTTATTAGAAATAATCGACTACGAAACATTAAAAAAAAATTATTTCTAACACCATGATATAAAGTAATAGAAGTAAAATAATTTATTAGTTAAAATAGAATTATATAAATAAATAATAATATGTTAATAAATATAATAAATTTGAACAATAAAATATAAAATAGCTAAGTATAATGTACATATATAATGTTTAATTATACACATATAATAAATTACACCTTTTTTTTTTTTAAAAAACTATTTTGTTGGAAGGAAAAAGAAACAGTGTATATGATTTAGATCCTTAATTAACATTTGCATCATTTTCTCTTAAAACATTTCCTATTTAACGTGAAAAAGAAAACATGAAGAATAAAAAAAAATCATATACTGATTCTTAAAAGATTTCAATAAACAATATAAATCAACAAAAATAAAAATATTTATAACCCGATCTAAAACTAGTACGATTAAAAAGAGCAGTTAAGAATCAATTCAGAATTGTTAGATTTTAGAAACCAAATTACTTTGTCTAATTCAGATAATTTGGTATTAAAAGATCCATCCATTCAAAGATCATAACATCCCTAATATACAAATTATCATTAATGTTACCAAATTCTTAATATACAAATTCTTACCAAATTCATAACTATAACAAATATATTTATTTAAACTCAAATCCATTCAACATGACACCATCCATCAGGTAAACATAAAATATATATCAATTTTAACATATGATTGAAATCTAAATAGTAGAATTAAAAAATATATGAAGTTCCAAAATAAATATGAAAATCATTATAATATCATAAGTGAAGAAGAAATCCTAACATAAAATTATAAAATACATCAATTTAAGAATACAAAATATATTTTAGACGGTCCTATAAAAATTATTAAAATTGTTTTCTAGTCAAGATAAGTAACCGGGATAAGATTGTTAAATAGGCTCCGAAGAGTTAACATGTGCTTTTTAAACAAAGGCTTAGTACCACTTGTCGCAACCGGAATCGTGACGGAACGACGACGATCCGAAAAAAGAAAACGCGATTTTGGAAAAGAGAATAGTTGGTGTCTAGTGCTTCCCAGTGGAATCGCCATCTGTCACAACCGGAATCGCGATGGGACGACGACGATCCGAAAAAAGAAAGACGCGATTTTGAGAAAAAAAAGAGTTTAGAGTCGCGACGGAAGCGCGTTCTTCTTTTTTCGGATCGTCGTCGTCCCGTCGCGATTCCAGTTGCGACAGATGGTGACTCCTCTAGGGAGCGCTAGAGACCAAATCAATCTCTTTTTCAAATATCGTTTTTCTTTTTTGAATCGTCGTCGTCCCGTCGCGATTCTGGTTGCGATAGATGGCGACTCCACTGGGGACCATTTTAAGAGAGTCAAACCATTTAATTAAATATGTTAAAAATTGATGTGGTTTTCCTTTATGATTTTCTTCCCCTTTCTCGTTGGTTGTGTATGCTTTCTTTTATGTTTGAAATAATTGCACATATATAATTTTATTTTTAAGTTTGAAATAATTGCATGTGTGTATTTATTTTATATGCTTGTATGTGAATATTTTTGCTTATATGCTATATATGACTGGATATTGAACCCTAGGGTACACGACATGTTATATATATGTTTGAGATCTTCTGGTCAGATTGTTGATGTTGTTTTAGATATTTTTCATATTCTCCCTTCACACGCATTATGCATATCATGAGTGAGGCCCTATACCCGGGTCTAAGTGCAACTTAGAAATAGAGGGGTTGTGTAACGGTGCCACTTGGGCCATACTGCCTGTTTGGCTATCGTGAGAACCCCAGCTAGAGTCTGTTCTCTTCATTTGTATTTTCAGACCTAGTTGATTACTTGACTGTTGTGGAGATGCTGTGGAGGGGGCCATAGCTCTAGTGACCATTGATCTTTAGGCTCAGGGGATCATCCCAGTGAGAGTGCATATACTAGACTTCCAATCTGAAGCGCCAAACCTTTATTAGGGCACAAAGGGAGATACGTGCAATCTTCTAACCCTCATTTTTACTTAATAAAAACACGCACCTTGTGCATACACTGAGTCATTTGTCTTTCTTACTAATCATCAAACTCTTATTTTTTTGAAAATAAAAAAAATGATAAATAAAAAAAAACAAAACTCGTAGTGTCAGACTTTTCCGAGGTCAAATGTTTAATCAAAAATAACAATTTGACGTTTTTTTTAGATGTTTGTGCACATGTTGTTTGAAAACCTCCACCCTTCATTTTCCAAAATAAAGGATTTCCCCTCAACAAACACTATCACTGCCCTCAATAACAGAGCAAACCTTCACACTGGGGCAGATTGACCTGACCAAAATTTTCCTCGCTTGTGCAAGTAG
The DNA here is from genome assembly GCA_036885675.1 of Vigna mungo. Classification (NCBI taxonomy): domain Eukaryota; kingdom Viridiplantae; phylum Streptophyta; class Magnoliopsida; order Fabales; family Fabaceae; genus Vigna; species Vigna mungo. The sequence continues at coordinate 32,299,748 of CP144699.1, forward strand.
GGTGATCCCTGAATCCATTAAGACAACAAAAAGAACAAAAAAAAATTTCAAAAAAAAAACTTTTAAAAAAATAATAAGTCCTCTAGATTAAAAATCGGAAAGGGCAGTCTAGAAAGAAAAAACGACCCATGTTGAGGCCATCTAGTCGCAAAATTAATCTTTTGAAAATAAAGCAATCAAAATTCGAAATGACGTGTGGCCATCTTTCTCTATCTAAAAAAAAAATTATATCCATTGTCACCCTATTCGAGCCAAAAATAAATTCTTTTTCAAAATTATCCCCAAGCAAGGGTTAACATCAGGTAGGAGTCAACTCATGATGCAAATAAAGAGCACTCAATGATCAAACAAATAGAATTCATCAAGCATAGTGAATAAAGAATAACAAAAAGAACAAAATCACAAAGTGATGTTGAGCAAAAAGAAAAGAAAATCAAAGTTCGAAAAAATTACATGCTCAAAAGATCAAATAGTTGATGCAATGTTTAGATGATAACCCTTGTTTCAAAAAATATAACCAACAAAAATTCATTTGGGCCTGTATATCCTTTTCTTTCAATACCTTGTAGCCCTTAGCCACGTTACAAGCCTAATAAAGTCCACACAGATTGGATAATGTTTGCTCGAATTTTCATAAAGCTTAATTTTGCAATGAGGCGATTTTCACAGTGTGGTAAAAAAAAGTTGAAAATGAATGAACGAAAAAAAAGAGAGGAAAAAGTAATGTCTCAGGAAGAGGGGATCATCCTACCATCAAGACAGAAGCACACAAAAAGAGAATCAAACCAATTAGGTTCATCCTTTTAGCCAATCCTCTTCATGCCCACCACCTCTTCCAAACAGAACCCTATAAAAAAAAACTGGGGCAGCTTGGTGAATCTCATCATGCATCTTCGCCCTGGAATTCATCAACCCATAATCTCAAGACTGAGGCAGCTTTACGGATCTCCTTTGAAATTTTCATCCTATTTTCCATAAATCCAAACCCGAGCTCATTTTTTCCAAACACCAGACCGGGGCAAAATTTTGGTGTATCGTGTTTTTCTTGACAATCAGATATTACATTTCCTTTGAGAATTGTAGTGCCCACATGCCTGTCCAAAAAAAAAACAAAAAAAAACAAAAAAAAAACAAAAATCTAAACAACTCTCATTCTCTTCAAAACCATCCTCTTGCCAATAAATTCAAGCATGTGTGCACTGATGTCAAGAAACAGAAAGTCAAACATATCATCATATCTGACATTAGACCTCAGATGTATGACATTCCACAGTTTTCACAAAAACACTGAAAATAAATACCAGTTTGATGATTGCAATTAAGACATTTGACTCAAAAAAGAATTAAAAAAAAATCACAAAATTCAAAATTAAAAAAAACAAATTTAAAAAAAAAATCAATCACAAAAATCAAAACCAATCAATTTTAAATTTCTGCCATTGGTGTTCAGGTCCTCTACTCGGCAATGATCGAACCCAATATTCAAACTCATTTTTTCTTTCTCTTCACATGTTCATTTCAATCATAAAAAAAAAATAAAGCAAATTTTTTCTTATCAATCCATCGAAAGAAAATCTTTCGGATCGAAACCCTCTTCATTCATATGAATGGTTATCAAATCCTTCTTCAAAAACATACAAAAAGAGTAGCATCAAGATTTTGACACATTGTATTGAGAGTTTCAACGCCTCGATATCTTTTCAAAAACAAAAAATTCAAAAAAAAAATTAAAAAATCAAAAATCAAATTTCTATCAAAATTAAAAAAAAAATTCAAATTTCAAGAATTTTCAAAGTTTGAAAGCCCAGCTTTATCTGACACCTTTAGTTTTTCCGTGTTATCAGCCCTCTGCTTGGCATTAGTCGGATTTAAATTTCTGTTCTGTGAGTTTGGCCCTCTGCGAGGCAATGGTCAAATCCAGGTTTTAGTTTTGTGTTATCGGCCTTCTGCTTGGCAATGGTCGAATTTAAATTTTTGTTCTGTGAGTTTGACCCTCTGCGAGGCAATGGTCAAATCCAGGTTTTAATTTTCTGTTATCGGTCATCTGCTTGGCAATGGTCGGATTTAAATTTCTGTTCTGTGAGTTTGGCCCTTTGCGAGGCAATGGTCAAATCTAGGTTTTAGTTTTCTGTTATCGGCCTTCTGCTTGGCAATGGTCGAATTTAATTTTTTGTTCTGTGAGTTTGACCCTCTGTGAGGCAATGGTCAAATCCAGGTTTTAATGTTCTGTTATCGGCCCTCTCCTTGGGAATGGTCAGATTTAAATTTCTGTTCTGTGAGTTTGGCCCTCTGCAAGGCAATGGTCAAATCCAGGTTTTAATTTTCTGTTATCGGCCCTCTGCTTGGCAATGGTCGGATTTAAATTTCTGTTCTGTGAGTTTGGCCCTCTGCGAGACAATGGTCAAATCTAAGTTTTAATTTTCTGTTATCGGCCCTATGCTTGGCAATGGTCGGATTTAAATTTCTGTTATGTGAGTTTGGCCCTCTGCGAGGCAATGGTCAGATCCAGGTTTTAGTTTTTTGTTATCGGCCTTCTGCTTGGCAATGATCGAATTTGAATTTCTGTTCTGTGAGTTTGACCCTCTGCGAGGCAATGGTCATATCCAAATTTTAATTTTCTGTCATCGGCCCTCTGCTCCGCAATGGTCAAATTCAAATTTTTGTTCTGTCACTTTGGCCCTCTGCTATGCAATGGTCATTTGGTCATGATTTGCTTCATTTTTGTTCGCTTTCTTTCATGTTTGAAACCCAGACGAAATTAGTGTTTCTATCTTTACTTGACTTTTACTCAGATAATACGAAAATATTACATTTTCATATTATCCAGTAAAATCTAAGTAAAGAGGGGCAGCTGTCAACACCCAATTTCGTCCGGGTGAAAAATAATAGGGTTTGTTTATATTTTAGTCACATTTTATTTTTGTTTTATTTATTTGTTTTGCATTTTTAATTTTAGTTTACTTTTGATTTAGCTCTTTAATTATTATTAGATTTTATTTTATTTTGACAAAAAAAAAGAAGAAAAAAAACGAAAAAAGAAAAAAAGAAAAATAAATTGTAAAAAAAAATAAACAAAGGGAAAAATAAAAAAAAAATAAAAAAAATAAAAAAGATAAAATACTATTTCGTTTTACTATTTGCACCCCCAAATTAATTTTTTTCCTTAACCCAATGGCCCAAAATAATCTCACATTTTTTTTACTTCTTCACTATCTATTTTTCTTCTCACACCCCACTCTCCACATCACCTTCCACATCATCTTCCACATCACACTCCACATCACCTACCTTTTTCATTTTACTATTACATTATATATATGTATATATATTTTCTTCATCCTAATTTTTCTAATTTTTCACTTACTTTTTTTATTATATTTTATTTCACCTAATTTTTCCACCAACTTTTTATATTATTTTCTTCAGTAATTTCCACACTAACTTTTACTATTTACTATATTTTATTTCATCTACTTTCTCCACCAACTTTTTTATAATATTTCTTTCACTTATTTCCCACATTAACTTTTACTATTCATTATATTTTATTTTTCCACGAACTTTTTATATTATTTCCTTCACTTAATTTCCACACTAACTTTTACTATTTAGTATATTTTATTTCATCTACTTTCTCCACCAACTTTTTATATTATTTCTTTAACTTAATTTTCACATTAACTTTTACTATTTACTATATTTTATTTCATCTACTTTCTCCACCAACTTTTTATATTATTTCTTTCACATATTTTCCACATTAACTTTTTTCTATTCATCTTTTTATTATATTTTATTTCACATAATTTCTCCACCAACTTTTTATATTATTTCTTTAACTTATTTTCCACATTAACTTTTACTATTTATTATATTTTATTTCACATAATTTCTCCACCAACTTTTTATATTATTTCTTTCACTTATTTTCCACATTAACTTTCACTATTTACTATATTTTATTTCACCTAATTTCTCCACTCACTTTTAATATTATTTCTTTTACTTATTTTCCACATTAACTTTTTTCTATTTTTCTACTCACTTTTTTTAAAAAATTATATTTTATTTAACACTTCTTCATCCTTAACTCTATAAATACCCACATTCTCTTCACTTCATTCCTACACACACTTACTTACACATTTCCATAATATCCATTTTTCTTCTCTTTCTCCCTCTCTCTCTCTCACACACACATACACACACACACCTACAAACACTTACATACTTTCATAATATGCATCTTTCTTCTCTCACACAAAATCTCTTCATCCAAAAACTCTACTTCATTTTTCTCTCACACCTTTCCATCAAATCTCGTACCAAAATTTTACTTTAAGTTCATCTTCTTTATTTCTCATCTACCTCTTCTCACAACTTGTCACAATTAAAGTTTTCCTCCATCATTCAAACCTTCAATAAGGTACATATATTCTTCTTATCCCATTACGCATTTTGATAATTATTTAGTTTATAAATTTATTTTATTTCTCTATCACATTTTTTTACATTTTTGTTTCATAGTCCTTTCAACTTATCTCTCTTTCTTAAAATAAAAAAAAAATAAAAAATACAAAACTAAAATAAAACCACAAAAATAATTTTCCATTCGTTTTGTATAATTCAAAAATACCAAAAAAATCATAAAATCTTCAAAATAAAAATATCAACTCTTTTTCAAATCGTTTTTTCTTTTTTGGACCCTCTGCTTGGCAATGGTCAAATTTTAATTTTCTGTTATCGACCTTCTGCATAGCAATGGTCGCATTTTAATTTTCTGCAATATCATCAACATCTTAGCCAGAACTACGTGATCCTTGATTCTCCATCAAAAGTGGAGATACATAGGAGCAAGGCAAGTCCTTGTCAGGTTCACTTTCCCAAAATCCAAAACTTCTCCAAACTAATTTTATCACCAATTTCCTAAAAAATAAAAAAACATCTTTTGTTTCTCTATAGTGTCTTTAGGGGAAATTAAACATTTTGAAAACCACATCAAATTCGCGTATTTAATTAAAGGTACTGCCTTAGGGCAGGCGTTGTGGGGTGCTAATACCTTCCCCACACGTAACCAACTCCCGAACCCGAATTTCGGTTTTCGCAGACCTTGCCTTATTTTATGGTTTTTCCGTAGTTTTCCAGAATAAACTATGGTGGCGACTCCAAAACTCTTTTTTTCAAAATTGAGCGTGTTCTTCTTTTTTCGGATCGTCGTCGTCCCGTCGCGATTCCGGTTGCGACAGATGGCGACTCCACTGGGGAACGCTAGAGACCAAATCAATCTCTTTTTCAAATATCGTTTTTCTTTTTTGGATCGTCGTCGTCCCGTTGCGATTCTGGTTGTGACAGGGGCAGATAAGAAAGTACATAGTAAACATCTTCATTCTATTGGTTGCCAATCTTTTTATCAAGTAAAGTCTAATATCTTCGAGCATGGTTATAATGGGTTTTCCTCTAGCATCAACAATAACATTATTGAAAACTTCACTAATGTTATTGTTAAGGGTATCACATACTGCTCGACCTGTAAATCTAGATCTAAACCAATACCTGTTACAAGGATTAAAATAAATGTTTATATCCATTGTACATGTCATTAATGTGTTGTTAAGGAACAAAGAATACCTCGGGGGAATAGCTATGAGGTATTTGTAAGCCTCTACATTCACTTCCTTTATATTTAACATTTCTCTTTCCCAAGCTTGGGGGTATGTACTTGTAGCAGCCTTTCACATGAGATTCTGCAAGGTCTGACCAGAAAACTTTTTCTTGAAGTGTGTGTAAAGGTGTCGCATGCAAAATTTGTGCTCTAGCCCAAGTAAAAGTTCAAAGATAGCTGCCACCAAACCTTGTGTATAGGGACCAAAATAAACAAATTTAACCAATACGGGGACCAAAAATGATATCAGGAATACATTTAATATAAAGAACCAAAACAGAAACATATAAGAAATACATATACCTTTTGTTGGTCAGACATAAAAATGCATGAATCGCATATTTCATTACCCCCAAGGTCTTCTATCAATAACTCCAAAAACCATGTCAAGGTTTTTTTGTTCTCTACTTCCAAAATTGTATATGCCAGAGGTAACATCTGGCCATTAGGATCTCTACCAATAGTTGTTAATAACGCCCCCTTATACTTACCTTTCAAAAAACATCCATCAAAACCAATAAAGGGCCTACATGAGACAAAGTTGTCCTTACAAGCTTTCAAACAAACATAAAACCTATGAAATTTTGTCTCATCATTTTCAACCACCTCTGCCTCATCCATACCATAGACCACAAACAAAGCTGACGAAAATAGGGACCAACAATGATATTAAGCCTTAAACAAAAGTTTATTGTGCCACCGAACAAGGAGGAACCTGGTTCAAGGAACTGGAGAACAAGGATTGGTTTGGTTCATAGGAAGTGCAGTAATCGGTCACTTGCAATGTTTCACAACAGAGCAACATTCATTTAATCACAAGACACATTCAGAGAAGGAGAAGAAACGACAGACAAGTATATATACATATGAACATATCTATCTAGCTTTAAATCAAGTCGAAAAAAAATAAACAAGGAAGCATGAGAAACAATAAACAAAGTATCATGGATATTGTAGAAAATAACGAAGATTCTAACCGCGACTTCTTATTATCCTTCTTTTTGTTCTTCCTCCGCTTTTTTGAACTTAAAACATTATCAATGGAATGTGAAAAACCTGGATGCAAACGAAGGGTGGCTTGAATGGAGGATTCTTGCTTTTGACATGTAGAATGAATTATAGAAGATTTGGTATGCTCAACTTTATCTTCACCTTTATCAGCCACAAAATCTGGAACTACTGCCTCTTTAGGATCCAGTGTAATAGAGATATCTTTTGAATTTGGTTTTGATAACACTTCACTAGCCTGTAACAGAGATAGACCTTTCCCTTTGATTGCTTTATAAAATATAGACTACGACTTAATTATCTCAATTTAGAATCTCCTACATTAAATGATCATTTAGCAAGTAAGCACATAACTATATAAAATATATTGAGAATATGTAATATAATATACACAAAAGGATACCCATAATTGAAAGAATAACGGCTTGTGTTGCAGACTGCTCAACATCCTTTTTGGTTCTAGCAAGATCACCAGTGTATCTTGTACCATTGAAAAATAGAGATGACCTGAAAATCGGAAGTACACCTCCCAATATTTGTTGAAGAGTGTCGTATGAAGTTCCTTCAATATGCAATTTAGAAGCATATTCATTTATGATACACTTGCATAAAGGAGAAATCTTGGAAGATAATGAAAAAAAAAATCAATAGTTAGAAACAAAAACAAAATGAAGCAATGAAAAACAAAATGATAATATTGTGATACATCATACCTCATTAACAATAAAGGTTCCTTCTACTCTGGTATTCTCAAGAATAGTTTCTAGAGCAAGTCTAGCCACTTCCTGTTCAACAGCTCTTTTCTGGGGAAATTTAGATTCGGAAGTGTAACTAATCTGAGCCACCCACACAATTGACCAAAACTTCGGAATATGCGACTCTCCCTCATTGAAAGTTTGATACACAGGAAGGTCAATGTCAGACCTTGATGTAAACTCTTGAAAAAGATTTTTGTACATTACAGACCCTAATGATTCAAGACTTATACATAAACTCATACAAAGTATATGTATCAAATAATGTTTTCATGGCTACAAAGGACTTATGGGGACAATGAGAAGGAACGGGAACAACAATCGTAAGTGGAGGAAGGGAAAAAGCATCGGAGGAAGAAGATGAAGCCATGCTGAAGGAAGGAGGAGTTTATTTGTGACTAGGATTTAAAGAATTGGCACCCTTCAGAATGCTTGGGGGGGAGGGGAGGGCAAGAGGGAGGTAGTAAGAGAGGGAAAAGAAAGGTAAAATCTTGAAATGTGGTAGTCATGGAAAAGAATGGTAAAATCATAGACCCTAGACTGTTGCTCTACCAGGATCTTTCTGTTTTCAAAAAAAAAATCATGAACATTAATTGTGCGTGTAGCACAATCTATTTTCAAATGTTAAAGTATAAATACTTGTACATGTAGAAATAAGTTTCTAGTTCAACATTATTGAATTTTGAATTACATTACTGTTATGGACTATTGCTTTGTTAGGATATTTCTGTTTTCAGAATAAAATCATGAACATTAATTATGTGTGTAACACAAGCTACTTTCAAATGAATGACACTTGTAGTAAACCACCAATCCTACCAACCACTAGTTAACATCGTGGTTCTATGAAGGATAGTCAAAGGAGTAAAAAAAATTAAATGGTGCATTGTGTAACTGTAGCCTTAGGAATATTGTCCTTACTTCAAAAATCTCTTCGAACTCTGCAAGGTGAAAGCAAATAAAAAAGCAAAAGCAGCCTTCCCGTAAACTTGGCAGTAGTAGCAAACTCATGGAAAAACCAATGTATTGGAACCGGTTCCTGTTAGATTGGAATCAATTACACAGACTAATACAATTGTATTTGTGAAGTGTATTTATGATACACTTGCATAATGGAGAAATCTTGGAAGATAATGAAAAAAAAAAATCAACAGCTAGAAACAAAAACAAAATGAAGTAATGAAAAACAAAATGATAATATTGTGATACATCATACCTCATTAACAATAAAGGTTCCTTCTACTATAGTATTCTCAAGAATAGTTTCTAGAGCAAGTCTAGCTACTTCCTGTTCAACAACTCTTTTCTGGAGATATTTTGATTTGAAAGTGTAACTAATCCCAGCCACCCACATAGTTGACCAAAACTTCGGAATAAGTGACTCTTCCTCATTGAAGGTTTGGTACATAGGAAGGTCAATGTCAGACCTTGATGTAAACTCTTTCAAAAGATTTTTGTACATTACAGGCTGTGATGATTCAAGACTTATACATAAGCTCATGCAAAGTATATGTATCAAATAATGTTTTCATGGCTACGAAGGACTTATGGGGACAATGAGAAGGAATGGGAACAAGAGTCGTAAGTGGAGGAAGGGAAAAAACATCGGAGGAAGAAGATGAAGCCATGCTGGAGGAAGGAGGAGTTTATTTGTGACTATGATTTAAAGAATTGACACCCTTCAGAATGCTTGAGGGAGAGGGGGCGAGAGGAGGGTGGGGGGTGGGAGAGGGAAAAGAAAGGTAAAATATTGAAATGGTGCACTGTGTAACTGTAACCTCAGGAATATTGTCCTTGCTTCAAGAATCTCTCTAAACTCTACAAGGTGAAAGCAAATGAAAAAGCAAAAGCAGCCTTCCCGTGAACTTGGCAATAGTAGCAAACTCATAGACTTACTATTGAATTACTAAAGGCCTATAGAGAAAGATTCTGACTTGAGCGTCAGAATGTATTCTACAGGTCACCCCCCCACACACCAATTGGTTACCAGAGCACGGTGTGGAGAGACGATCAACGGAGGCAGGAACTTAGCGAACGATTATCCTCGTCCCATTTCAGCAGGAACAATATTCATGATAAACAGAGTACTAAATGTAATATATATGTAGAATCTAAACTAACAAAGAAAATTTGTCTTTCTGGAAAACGTCAGAATCGTTATGGTTAATTCATACTCATCTAACTTATTTAAAACAACCCAGGTCAAAAGTTGGTAAAAATTATTTTGTAACCTTTATATATGAATGTCGAGTAAGACCGCTTGCATGAGATCTTGACAAGATCTCCATAACATTAGTGAATACAAGACACGTGCATGACCTAGTAAGCACAACACGACAATATCAGTAAAAATTGTGTAGGTGTATTGTGATTGGTAAATTGCTAACACGTATCAAGTATCTTTGGTTCATATAGTTTGTTATATCAAATACCATGTATTAAGTTTCTCAGCTAAGACTAGTTCATACAATTTACTATATTAATTCTAATGAGTTACATCTTATATGAGACTCAAGATTTATCGTTTTTTTATCTTCTTTCTATATCTCATTTTTTGCAATATGTGAAAGATTGTTGTGATAATTAAGATATTGCAAAAAAATATTGCATTATATGACTTCAAAGAAGTATTAAACAACTGCAAAAACGTAAAGCAATGATGTTACCTTTCTAGATGAAAAACGTTGTTACAAGAATGTTGCAGTTCTTCCACAAGTCACAATGCTATAAATATTGGATTTATTAGTTTTCTTCCGCAAGTTAAAGGAATATTTGGTTCATCATAACCTCCTAATAAAAGTTTATGCTCACCTCCAAATACATATTTTGGAGTCGTATCTCCACTTCTCTTCTCTCATTCTCTTTCTTTTATCTTTTCTTAAAATTTTAGATTATTTACTCTTTTAAGAGTATTTCTTGATAGATTATGAGATCCTCAAAAAGCTTAGGAAATTCATGTTCTGTTCTTGGAAAATTTGTACAACACATTATAATTAAGTCCTTAAAAGATTATGAGATCCTTAGACAACTCAGAAAGTTCATGTTCTATAATTGGAAACTTTGTGTAGGTTCCTAATTATTAAACCTAAACATTCTCACTCTCGCAACAATATGAACAGTATCGAAGATGATGAAAGAGTTGTATTCAGAAAAGAATGGATTTGTACAAGGACATGGGAGCATAACCTTCCTGGGTTGAGGGCATAACCCCTCTCTACAAGCAGTAAGCCTGACTTTACAGAATACTCGATACCCCCTGACCCATAATCGGGTCTTATTTATACTATTTCTTCCACCTTCTATTCTAAACCCATTACCCACTAAGTCCTCTCCCCTGTATCCTAACATTACACCCCCTCTGCCAAACAACCTTGTCCTCAAGGTTGGAAACGGACACCCCCGACTATGCTTTTCAATTCACGTCAGGTGGCTTGGGTGGTGGCAAAATTTTTTCTTCATCGGCTCCCTGCTCGTCCTCCACCAAAATTATCACGCTTAAACTTTTCTCCGCACAATGGTGACCAAGGCCGAACGGTCCATCACAATGAAAACATCGCCCCTCTTCCTTTGTCTTAAGGAATACTGGTTACGGGAGATTTCTCACCACTCTTCCCCGATTGTCGACCCCACCGTTTGTACTCCCTCCTGCGCTACTCGCCGGTGTAACTCCATCTCTCCTTACTGGCCCTTTACCCTCTATTCCGCCCGACTAGTTTAGGGACTGACGTTCGGTTTCACCTCATACCCCTGTCCCTGTCGCGCGCAACCCCGATGGGTTCGCCTTGAACCCGTTCCAGCTTCTCCCTCTCGCTCTAGTCGCTGCGTCTTCCACATCACGCATGATCCTCATCACAACTATCAATTCTTGTGGACCTTGAATGTGCACTTGCCCGTTTATGTCTTCTCGCAATCCGGCGAGAAAATACCCTAACATTTGTTCCTCCGCTACCCCGTAAGCTTGGCCCACCAGCATCTTCATCTTCTCCCTCAGCATCAAAGTCAACTGGGTCATCCTTTGCTTTCTCCTCTTCCTTCTTCTTCTCGGCCTCTTTAAAGGCTGCCTTCTCAGCATCCTTGTGGCCCTCTCTCTGTCAGGTGGCAGCCTCACAGGTTCCAAAACACCACATCATGCTTGTCTAAGAAAAACTCCATCTCCCTTTTTTGTTTGTCGATGAGGCCCAAACCATTCTGGCTACTTTTTCTGGACTCAAATGAGCCCAATTCCCATATCATTAGCACCGCTGCCACTTCATCCATTTTTACTAAAGCCCTGGGGCCCACCACTCTTCTTTCCAAAGTGGGGTTCCTCTGCACTGTTATCTCCATCATCGTCAACTTTCTCCAATCCACCGTCACCTTTCCGAGCTTCGCTAGCCACTCCACACCAAGGATGACCGCTACTCCTCTGTGCTAAAAAATCATACTCGTTCGGCCCCCAATCTCGCCGTTCGGCTTCATCATTTGTGGCTGAGTGAAACCTCCAGCCGACAAAGCGGACCTGTCTTCTTGTTTCCGGTCTATTTCGGTCTCAACTTCCTCCGTCTCCACCTCTTCATCCTCTGGCCGCTCGGTATCTTTCAATCTGCATGGATTACAGCACTCGGTCTCGGATTGTTCGGCAATCGTTCCCCGTCCCTCATAAGACTCGTCCACCGTCCCCTTCCTTTTGAACGCCGTCAACCGCTCCACGGCGGTTCCGAACCTTATCACCAGAGCTTCCTTCAACCCCTCTCAAGAGCGATCCCTGGCTTTCTCCTTCCAGGCTCTGAACCAGTAGCCAGCGCTTCCCTCCATGCTCACAGACACTAATCGTACCTTCTCCTCTTCCGCTACTCCTTGAATTTCGAAGAATCGCTCCGCCCAATTGATCCAGTTCAATGGATCAATCCCTTTGAACACGGGCAACTCCACCCTCTTCCTCCAATTGAACCGCTCACCTTCTCCACCCCTAATTTCGGCCTCGTGTCTCGTACTCGTATTGGCGTTCATAGGCACCTGACTGTCATCAGATTGTTCCCCCTTTCGTCTTCGCTCTTGTTCCTCCCCCGAGCATTCCCTTCTCCTTCTCTGATTCTCGTTAACAGTATGTTGATCATCTACAAACCCCGGACTGCCTTCTAATCCCTTTTTCTGGTTCCACACCCTTCCTCCAAGAACTCGTAAGAGTTCTCTGGTTTCCTGCTGCATTTCTTGCATATTTCTTTTCCATTCTGCTAGCTCGCTTCTCTGTTCGCTGATCCTTCTTTCCCAAGAATTGTCTCTTCCTTCCATGCTTCCTCCCTTTCGTGACCACTTCTTGATTCATTCTTGACCCCTCTCCTAAGGATATTCGGCAGGTCGAACCACTTGATAGGTTCCTAATTATTGAACCTAAACATTCTCACTCTCACAACAATATGAACAGTATCGAAGATGATGAAAAAATTGTATTATTCAGAAAAGAATGGATCTGTACAAAGACATAGGAACATAACCTCCCTGGATTGAGGGCATAACCCCTCTCTACAAGCACTAAGCCTGACTCAGAATACTCGATACCCCCTAACCCATAATCAGGTCTTATTTATACTATTTCTTCCACCTTCTATTCTAAACCCATTACTCACTAAGTCCTCTCCCCTGTATCCTAATAACATTACAAATGAGTCTTTAAAGAGAGTAAATTTACACTTCTCAAGAAATCTACCTTGGTCATGATTTAGTATTCACAATGAATGAAACTTGTACAATTTCATTTGACTACTGACAACCACGTTAAGCTTACATATTGATTGCAAGAATGGAGAAATAGCCACTGCATTTCAATTCCTTCTACTGTTTTATGACATTAGAAAATATTAAGAGGTTGCAACATTGCATTATCAGGTTAAGCTTACATATTGATTGCAAGATGGAGAAATAGCCACTGCATTTCAACTCCTTCTACTGTTTCATGACATTAGAAAATATTAAGAGGTTGCAACATTGCATTATCAGTAAGTCTCAAATATGTTTAGTAAATCTTTAAAGTTAGTCAAGTAACATGCGTGATCAAGGAGTTAAAGAGTGTGCAGTAGAGCTGAATCCTGCCGAAAACAAGCTACCGATACCTTGTGAAAGAATAAAAATGAATTTGCTCAGAAAAATTTAAACATATAATCTGAATTACAAATTCCTGTATAGGATCGATCATTAAAGGAAACCAGAGGCATGCGCCAGCAAAATAATCAACTTTAACTTCTCGAATAAAGGACAGAGAAACAAATACATAGCACAAATCACAAAGAATGTTCTCAATAGTACCTGAAAAATCTATCTCACGACAGTATCAGTAACTGATGACATGTGCATATATATCATGGCAGCTGATGCATTAGTATCATGATCAGAACCCAATGTTCCGTAATGAAGAAAGATAAAGATACAAATTCAACCCTATCGCAACATTTAACTTGTTCTGATTAAAATTATGATACTCTCAGATTCTCTAGATAAAAGAGAGAAAAATATATTTCTGTGCAGATATAAGCCAAAATGCTAGGCAAAGACTTGGTTTAACTGAATAATTCAACTTACATAAATCCAACTCTTCTCTCTAGAATAAAAATCAGCGTGCAAGATATCATTCTGTTCACTAGTAATCGAATTGGTTTTCTAGCAAACAAGGATAAACAACCAAGTCTTAAATGGGAGTGGCTGCTGCACACAAAAATCAACTCATGCAATTGGATTATATCAAAAACCAAAATTACCAGTAAAAGAACCATTCAGAGGAATGTCCTTGTTTTTAAAGGACCCTATTAGTTTATCAAACATTTTCTAGCATCTAGCAAATAGAAAAATACACCCATCGGTGAACATGGAAAACTTCAATTTATTAGCATCTTAATCCAAGAATGCCAAACACTGCTAAATGAGTAGACAGGAAACGTAGTCCAGCAGCTTGGATAACTTCTTGTTGTCATGTTGCTACAACTAGAGACAAAATAACCGTGATTTCATCGTAATTTGAAATAATTAGGATCAGATGAATCAATTAACAAATATAGAACAAGAGATCCCATCCCACACAAAAAAAAATTGGTTAAGAACCGACCTGTTTTATGTCTCTGAAGCTTACTCACTTTCAGGTCACCATCTACCTTTTGACTTAGTGAAAAATCACTAATTCATTCCATGAAACTCCCCAGAGATAGAGAACTTGTTTCCTTTTGCAATTACGACAAAAACAAAGATAACTTTTTATGAGTCATAACTCCAAAATGCAAAACATCTACTCATCAAATGGGTAAATGTACTGGTCACCCAGTCCGACTTTAGGCCGACCCGAAGGGACACTAGACGTAAAACCTACCTATGGTCCGGCGGCCTCAAAAATAATTATAGAAGGCAATGGCCGGCCGGTCATATCCGGAGAACCCCGAGGTAAATTAACTTTTATAGGAGTTTAACATTTTTTGGGCCTTGATTAAAGTGTCATTAGGCCTTGATTAGTAGAACCTTAACCACGGACCCAAAACTGACATTATAAATAGAGGTCAACAGTAAGAAGTAGGTAACATGAATTGAATAGCATTTTAATACCGTGAGCTTAAGACTGAACGGAGCATCTTTAACAGGTAGCCGACCGACCCATTTGGAGGAGGAAGATCGTCGACGGAATATCGAGAAATAAATATGTATGTGAGTGTGACCGGGTCCACTACCGAAATAGTAACTAATGGTGAATGCAACATGCATTATCATTGCTTGATTATTTATTATATTTAACTTTGGGATCACTTCAATATATTCCTTTAAAATGAAATTGTCTTTACAAATATGATTTACCTACTTTTATAATCATTTAGAAAAATTCCTAGAAAATAATTGAAGGTTAGAATATTACTTTGAAAGAATAAATAACTATTCTATTACAATCTAATAAATTTCGCCAACCTTATATTCTCCAAAAAGAAAGAGTCCTAGTGAGCTAGTTGTCCCTTTACTCTGCTTTGGGCCTAAGCTCCTTCTAAAAGAAAAAGAGCTTAAAAAAATATTACGAAAAACAGAGAAGATATTTGTGAAGTTTCAATAATGTGTTTCGGATAAGGCAACGCAGGGAATTGGATGGGGAGATTGCAACACAGTGAGATTATAGCGAGAAGGATATGAATGGGTCCTCCTAAACTTAATAACATAATGGGAATGAACAAATCACAATCGCCGCACCTCAGTCTTCGCTCCAATTCAGCGTTCAAAGCTTCCAGAACCTTCTATTCCGTTCCATTCCACCTCTTCGGCACCCATGGCCGACACTCCGAGATCCAAGGGCACCGTTAAGTGGTTCAACCAGGATAAGGGTTTCGGATTCATCACTCCCCAAGATGGTTCCAGTGATCTCTTCGTTCACTACACTGCCATCCAATCCGACGGCTACCGCTCCTTGACCGACGGTCAGTCTGTCGAGTACCTCATCGTTTACGAAAACGACGGCCGCCCCAGCGCTGTCGATGTCACCCTCGCCACGGCGGACGACGTCACCCCCGCCACGACCGGCGACGTAACCTCTGGCACGACAGGCGAGGTAACCCCCGCCGTTTGATCTCGCCGTCAATCATAGACCGCGTCCATGTCTTTATTTTGCCTGGAAGGTCTGTTGTATAAGTTATGTCTTATGATCTAAGTTATGCTTGGATAGTATCGAGGACCTTTGTACTTTGTTTTGGATTGTATCGTTGGACCAATGGTTCTTTTCCCTTTTTATTTTTCTATATATATATATATATATATATATATATATATATATATATATATATATATATATATATATATATATATATATTTCGGTGTTGTGTTTCAATATTAATAACAATAATTTTTCTTTTCGGCCTTTCATTTTCATTTTCATTTCTTTTCTTTCTTGTCTTATGGTTTCTTTATGATAGTAAGAGAGCACGTCTTTTGAAGTGTTACAGTGTGCACAATGTATCTCTAAGCAAACCACAATTTATCATTAAAGATAATATATACATGATTCAGTGATAACACAACACTCAGAATTCGGATACATTGTTTGTTTGTACTAGTATTTCAAAACTAAAGAATGGATTTCCTTGATTATGTGTGTTGCTCGAGTCATTCTTTTAGAGTAATTTGTTCAAAAAAATTTGAAACTATGCTATTACTATGTTGTTAATTGTATAGCTAGTGTTGTTTTAAATGATCAACCAAAACTTCATAACAAAGCTCCCGATATTTCCTTGTTTTGTGTGTTTGGTTCTTGAGGTTTCAAGCCTAATGTTAAAGGATATATGAATTAACATTTACATACACATCACATTTTTTTATTTTTGCGATGTTATGTTTTATGAAAAATCATTTTCTTCATGTCACTATTAACATTAATCAATAATTAAAACCACTATGAGTTTGAGAAAAACCTCCTAGACCGTCTTATTAGATTATTTGAGAATTATATATTTAATGATGACAATTCCTTATAATTACATAACAATCAGTGGTCACTCTACACTCTATGAAAAATAATGATACACATAATCCACAAGATATATAGTTAAAGATTCTATTAGTGAAAAAAGAGAGAATAATAAACTATTTGATCTTAGTGGTTCACCTATCCAACGATCTTCATGTATAAGGCACATGTGTATTTGAAGGAGTATCATAATATTCTTACAAACTCCTATAAAAAATCATAGCAAATTAAATATTTAACAACAGAGTGGGTTTTTTATGATATATTTTCTTTAAACACAACAAGTATATTGTTATGATCACCATTATCTCTAATCCAAAATCTTATAATGTTTAAACACCCTAATTAGTTTACAACCACAAAGGAAGAAATAAAAAATCTTTTGAAATCAACAACACATGGATCATGGTCTCTAACTCAATATAAACAAGCTATCGGTTACAAATGTGTATACAAAGTTAAATACAAAACAGATGGTTTTTAGATGGCTACAAATTAAGGCTCACTGCTAAAGGATTTACACAAAAATAAAATTTAAATTCTTTTTTGACATTTTCTCACCAATTATAAAATTAACCATTTTGTGTGTTTTTCTAGCTACATTAACAATGTCTTCTAAAATGGAGATCTCAATTAAAAGATTTACATACAATTACCTCAAATATATAAAAATGATCAAAATATGGTTTTCAAATTAAATAAATCTCTATATGATCTTAAATAAGCCAAGAGGCAATCATTTTTTAGGTTGTCTTCTTTCCTTCAATATCATGGTTTTAATTAGTATAGTTTCTTAGCATTCTTTCTTTACTAATATCAAATAAACAACCTACCATATCAAGAAGTTCTTTTGAAACTAAGTATTATGCTTTTGCCTCCACAACTTGCTAATAATACTTAAATATCCTTTACTTTTCTATTTTCATTTCACCATGTTTTTTTTTTCTTTTTTAAGTTTTTATAACAAATCACTGAATCTAAATATGCACAATCCTTACGAAACATCTTGAATTAAATTCCAAAAAGTAAACCACTAATACTAAACAATAACATAAATGTGAAACTAATATAAATTTGATTGTGTGTTAATAGCAAAACTTTGATCACTACTTAACCTATTTGATGAGTAATGGTTTTTATTTTGAGATAATCACTTATTATTTAGAAACTTATATTTGTTTGTTCATAACATTTTTTATTGTAATTTCATGAGGAAACAGTCATTTCTAACTTTGTTTGTTCATAAATTTTTATTGTAATTTCATAGGAAACAATTTATTGTTATTTATGTAATTAATTTCTCGTAATATGGTACATGTACTTACCTTTTTATGGTAGATGAGTTTTAACTTTTAATAATTTAAGATTTTGATTTCAAATTGATGATAAATTTAGTTGGACTATTTTTAATTTTTTTTATGAATTTATAGATTTTAAATAAAGATTTAAAGAAAAATAATTTAACTAAATTTATCATTTGATCAAAATCTCAAATTAATAAATTTAAAACTCATGCAAGTACATAAATAGATCACGGAAATTAATTACATAAATAACAGTCTTATTTACAATAATTAACTGTGACTATTCCTATAAATAAGCTTTAAAATGAATTTGTCTTTACAAATACGATTTACCATTTTTATATTTATACTTATTTTAAAAAAATTGCGTAGAAAATAGTTGAACGTGAGAATATTATTTTGAAAGAATAAATAACTATGATCTCATAAATTTGGCTAACCTTATATTCTCCAAAAAGAAACCATCCTAATGAAGATATTAGTGGGGTATGAATAATGGGTTGGGATAAAGCATGGGAAGTGGATGGCGAGGATAATAACAGAGAGTGTGAAATTATAGCAAGTAGGATGAGGATGGGTCCCACCTAACTATATTAATATATCGCTTTTATTTTCTTTCCACTGACACAAAATCCATACATACAATACCACATCAGCGCCTCCGTGGGAATGGACGAATCACAATCGCGGCACCTCGCTCTTCCCTCCAATTCAGCGTCCTAAGCTTTCCCAAGCCCCAAAAGGGAAACTTCTAGGTTCTTCTAGAACCTTCTATTCCGTTCCAACTCTTCAGGACCCATGGCCGAAACTCGGAGATCCACGGGCACCGTTAAGTGGTTCAACGCGCAGAAGGGTTTCGGATTCATAACTCCCCAGGACGGCTCCGAAGATCTCTTCGTTCACTTCACTTCCATCCGATCCGACGGCTACCGCTCCTTGACCGAGGGCCAGTCTGTCGAGTTCCTACTCGATTACGGCGACGACGGCCGTGCCATGGCCGTCGACGTCACCTCCGCCGTTAGATCTCGCCGTCCAGGAGGTTTTCGCGGTGGGAGCGGGAGAGGAAGAGGACGCTACGGCGGAGGGGAAGGCCGTGGTGGAGGGATCGGCCGGAGAGGGGCAGGAGGTTACGGCGGTGGAGGAGGAGGACCTGAGTGTTATAATTGTGGAAGAATAGGTCACTTGGCTAGGGATTGTTACCACGGACAGGGTGGTGGTGCTGGTGGTGCAGGTGGTGATGGTAGGATACGGAGACGCGGTGGAGGAGGAGGCGGCGGCGGCGGTGGTGGAGGAGGGTGTTATAACTGTGGGGAGGAAGGGCATTTTGCAAGGGAATGTCCGAACGTTGGGAAATTAAATGAGTGAGAATGTGGGGTTTATGAATTATGATTTCTTCTATTATATTGTGAGTCTGCTATTGTTAGTTGGGGTTGGTTGCATGGGTCTGTTATTTTTGGTTTCTAGCCATTGGTTTTTGTTCTAATATGTTTTGCAGATTTTGCTAATTGTTTCATCTAATGCGGTTCTTTTGATGAAGTGATTATGGTTGTTCCTCCCGTTGAATATGAAGCAAGGGAAGCCATAACTAATGGCTAATTTAATCAATTTATTAATTTAGCAAAACATTGCATTTGCTTCTATGCTCTGTCCTCAAACTATCTATATTTGTGTGGCAGTCCTGCCATTCTGATCACTTCCCAAGCAAATTTCAGCTTCTCACTTATGTGCTTTTATATGTCTGTCTCTATTTTCAAGGGGTGTGAAACAATTTTACATTAAGAATCTATCAAAACTCGTGTTAATGATTTTTTAATGTAATTGTTGTAAAAGTAAATAAAATAATTATAACTAATAATTTCTTGTAAATTGAGCTGGTGCTATTTAATTATATTGTAAGTGTATCTATTATTCATGGTACGTATCTATCTTTTACACTTCAAAGAAACTGTGCTTTGATTAATGGTTTATTTCTTTAGATTTCTTGCGGATTATTTTCCCCTGGATATGCCTACTAAAGAAGGATATACAAAAGTTGGTTGAAAGAAGTTTAATTTTCATCTGTAATTCATGCAAATATTGTGAGGCAAGATCCTACTGCTCTGATAAGAAGCGAGCATTTACCCAGTGGTCCTACCTTCAAAGATATGATAAGTAGTCTATTCTGTCCTCTAGTTTTGTGTGTGGATAATATGTTGTCATTTCTGATCTTTATTCATGAACATAATAAATGTTGTGGATGTTCTTTTTTTTTTTTAATATGTTCATTTAAGGCATTGTTTTATTCTTTTTAAAGGTTTTACTGGCAGAGATTTTCTAAACTTTAATGCTGTGAAAAGTTGTGAATAAATGCAGTCTCCATCTTGGTTACGAAAACAGTTGCCACAACTACAACTTTAATATTGCAGTGACAGCAGCTTGGGTTCCAACTTAAAACCACAATCATGCCTTTAAATTTTTTTATTAGAAGTATTATGCTACATCACATCTTTAATAAGGATATTTAATTGTCAACTCAGTGGTTAATTATCATGACAGATGTGCTTAATCCCGTGTTGTATGATTACGAAAAAATAAAAGGTTAACGTAGTTTCACTAGAAGTTGATGTGTTGTCCTGTCATGCATTCTGATGGTTACATGAGAGTGTCGTGGGTTGCTTCCGCCCCTTGGTTTTTTTATAATTGCTAGAAAAATCTTTGCATCTTCCTTTCTTTTGTATTTTCAACCTATATATATATATATATATATATATATATATATATATATATATATATATATATATATATATATATATATATATATATATATATATATATATATATATATATATATATATATATATATATATATATATATATATATATATATATGCTAACTCTTGTTTCTTCGGAAATGGATCTTTATTTGTTTAATGCTTATGATAATAGGTAGGTATGATCATTCTGAATTTGGATAATTTTGAGTGGCTTGTGAATATCCATTAATAATCGAAATCCTGGTTTTTCTTTTTCTTCTGTCCATCACTGTGAATTTATGGCATTCTTTGTAATACCTGGTTCTTATGGATTCATCTTTTTCTGTGGTCATGATAGTTGGTCTTTTTCTCCCTTCTCATCCTACAACCATTGTTCACAAATGCACATTAATAGTTGGTCTATTGCTTTGGGTTTTACTTTTGTATCAATTGAGAAATTTACTAGTCTAATCATAGCGAATTTGTGGGCTTCAATTTTTGTGTTCAAAAGTTTAATTTTTTTGTGGTTGATCATTTCTGACCATTAACATCAAACTCTGAAAAGATAGTCAATATCAGGTCCACTTTGTCGATCTTATCAGGAGGCTGTTAAATACAAAGTTTTTGACTGAACGAACCTTTGCTTTTTGAGCACTTCAATGTATAATGGGTCAGTGAAATATAAACGGGACAATACGTAATTCCTTGTCAAATGATGAAAGAAACAAACTTAAAAAGTAGGGTTTAATCAGGCATGCATTTCCTAGTTCAGAATTTTGAATGTTTTTATTTCATCACGTTCTATAGTATCAATTAAGCACTAGAATTTTTGGACCCTGACCATATAATCCAGTGATGGCTTTATTATTGTTTCTTTCATTTGTTAGTAATATGATTTATTTATGGGGGTGTTTAGCCTCTACTTCTCACCAAAAAAGCAATTTAAAAAAAAAACCTATTACTTATTTATGTTAGGTATTCCTTCATTAAAATTATATTATTATTTGCCGTGTACTTTTTTGACATCTCAAATATATATTAACTTCAATTATATAATATAGGTGTTATCATTTAAATAAAGAGAACAATCAGAGTATGACTTGCGATTAATTAGAAGATTACAATCATCCAAAATGGTATAGTTTAAAACTTTAGTCATAGTAAAATATTTTAAAATAATCTAATAAGTATCTCAAAATAACATAAGCTAAATAAGTGAAATCCTAAAGAGAGCTAAGCAGCAGCATTAGCGTCCTTCAGCACTTGCTCCAAGGGGATCTCCTCAACCACATCTGTTCCCATCCAAAAGGATGATCATCGCAAGAGAAAGCATACCCAAGCAACATACAACACACAAAAGCAAAGGTGAGCTACATAAACAAGCAACATACATATGATACAGTTAATCAATGTCATCATGTTTAATTACATATAAAAGAACAAGCAAGGGATACCAATCAAACCAAACATCAAATACTCAACGCGACTCATTTGGATTTTGTATAACTGTCAAACTATTGGTCGTTTGTGCACTTGCATAGCTCAGCTGGCCCATCCCCAACACTATGCAAGGTAAATCTGACCAATCTGTCTATGTCTAAACTCTAAAACTATAGACGAGGACCTTCCTCTATTCTCACCACTCACAGTTTTTCTCTATTTGATCATGAACAGTGCTTTGAGTGTAAGGATAGATATACCAGTTCAAAGCTCCATACAATTATACATAACAACAACAACACCCCTCCAATCTCATTAAATCATCTCACCTTGAGATGTTCAGTTCATACTCAATTTCATCATTTCAATTTGCAGTCATATCATTTCAAGCCACACAATTCAAATATATGGACATACATACACCCTCTATAAACACCTAAGGTAATTAAGGAAAAGCTTTTCCTTGAATGCTTCAAGGTGGAACCCACGCCATGCAACTTAATCACGTAACAAAGAAAAAGAATATAATTGCCCTTCAATACTCACTCCCTGACGCAAGTAATTAAAGCTTAGAAGTGACCAATAAAATAAAAATTAACTCTTGATGTGTATGTATAATCCAACATTGCCTTTCATTCTTCGAAGCTAAAACAAAGAAGAACCAATTCCTCTGTCTAAATCTCCCACACCAACAATTGATGATGGGCCCTACGAGTCTTCTCTTATTAAATGAATTACTACACTCCCATATATAATGTCAAATCATTCTTTCTTTTTTTTCCTATAACAAAACCTATTAAAATATTAAACTATATAACTACCCATGTGGACCCCACATGGCCCACCTAATTTCCTACGCTCTTACTAATTCACGTAACACTCTTCTTTCTCCAAAAAACATGTTTACCACATTATATTATTATTCATTCAAGTGGGTCCATCAACAATTCACTAAAATTTCCATATCCTTTGCCACTCTCACGTATATCAATCTTCTCCCTCCATAGTCTTACTTCTTTTACTATAAAATAATATCATGATAATTGTCAATTCCACATGGCCCACTCACTCTTGCATTAATTATACTTTCTTATTTTCTTCTCTTAATTTACGTGCAACCACACTCCTCCCCTACCATAACATTATAAAATAACAATTTATTTACCACCCCTTTTTACTCCTCCTGCATCCACACATCTTTCTCTTCTTCCATTACCACTTATTTTTGAATCAAACTGCAACCTTTCTCACTTTAAAATCCCATATATAATCCTTACAGTAAACAAAACATACCCCTTTCTACTCACGCTCCAATCATAAAACTTCTTCCTTTCAACGAGGCATAACCCTCCCAATTTTCCTTAAAAAAGAAAATCATTCAAAACTAACAATTTAACATATTAAGCCGCTGTTACATCTGCCCAAACCAAAAAGAAAAGAAACTTATCATATTCCATTCAAATCACAAACATCAATTATCAGTTCCATAATTTAAACATTCAGGAAGCACATAATTTATCATACAAAATACTAAAATTAACTCAACCAATGCCACAGTACCACAACACAGTCTACACAATATTTTGTTCTGCAAATTTCAATTTAAAGAAAAGAAAAACCTATAGCTCCCCAAACTTCATATTTTATTTTGACAGAGACGCTCTAAATAGTGCTCCTCACAGTAGATTTCAAAGACACCCTATAAATCACCCAATGATGATAGAATTATCTTTTTAGGCTAAAAATTAATACAAATTTGAAGTAGAACGCTTCTAGTGGCATGAATTCAGTAAAATAGCAATGCCCTAGGTTCTAGAAACGGTGGAGAAAATGAGAAAGTGACTTACTAGTCAAAACAAGAAACCGTTCGGTTTGAATCGAAGCTCTTTACGCAGTGAGCGCTTGAACACCTTCAGAATCGAAATTGAACGGTTAATTTTGTTGGAATTCTAGAGAGAAGGCAGAGAAAATGTTTAGGGGAAAAGGGTGTTTCTTTCTAGAGAGAGTGTGGAAAAAGGGCAAATGAAGAAGCTGACTTTGAAAAAGCTCCTGCTAAGGTCATGTGCCCCTAGTCTGATGGGCCTAGCTGCCTTCAACTAGGGCCCATTGACTTAAAAACAAAATTTCAGGTCCTTACATCCTCCCCAACAACAAAAATTTTTGTCCTCGAAAATTAGATTTTACCTGAGAATAGGTGAGGATATGATTTCCTCATTTCATCCTCTAGCTTCCAAGTAGAGTCGTCCGTTCTACCATCCTAGATAACTTTGACTAGCCGGACAGTCTTCGCTCTAAGTTGTTTGGTCTGACTCGCTTCAATCCTGATTGGTTGCCTTTCAACTGACAAATCCTCTCTAACTTGCACATTATCAACCTCTAGTACATGAGAAGGATCATGTACGTATTTCCTCAGCTGGGATACATGAAAAACCATATACAAGTTTGTCAACTGGGATGGCATGGCTATCTCATAAGCCATTGGTCCTATACGTCGCATTATCTGGTAGGGGCCAAGATACCTAGGAGACAGCTTCCTAGCTCGAATAGCTCTTCCTACACCAGTAGTAGGAGTCACTCTGAGGAAAACATGGTCACCAACTGCAAATTCTAATGGCTTGCATCTCTAATCTGTATAAGATTTCTGCTTGCTCAAGGATGCCCTCATCCTCTCCTGGATGAGCTTCACTTTATTAGTGGTATGTTGAATCAACTTTAGCCCCGTAAATACTTTCTCTCCTTCTTGGAACCAACAAAAGAGGCGTCCTGCAGCATCTCCTATACAAAGCCTCAAATGGCGCCATACCAATACTAGCCTGGTAGTTGTTGTTATAGGTGAACTCCACCAATGGCAACACTTCATCCCAGGCTCCCAAGTGGTCCAAGACACACGTCCGAAGAAGGTCCTCGAGTGTTTGGATCGTCCTCTCAGACTGCCCATCTGTTTGTGGATGATAAGCTGAGCTCATCTGTAGCCTACTACCCATCTCACTCTGAAGAGTCTTCCAAAACCTCGAAATAAATCGCGGGTCTCTATCTGAAATTATACTAGAAGTCACGCCATGTAGTTTCACGATCTCCTTAATATAAAGTTGTGCTAACTTTGCCTTAGACATCCTCAAGTTGATTGCCAAGAAATGAGCACTCTTGGTCAACCTGTCTACAATTACCCAAATCGCATCGTGGCTCCTAAATGTGTGTGGCAAATGGGTAACAAAGTCCATAGTTATGCTATCCCATTTCCACTCAGGAATCTCTAGTTGTTGCAATAACCTTCCAGGGCTTTGATGCTCTACCTTCGCTTTTTGGTAGGTCAAACAAGAAGCGACGAACTGCGCCACATTTCTCTTCATACCAGACCACCAAAAAGACTCCTTGAGGTCTTGATACATTTTACTCATGTTTGGATGCATGCTAAAATGACTCTGATGACCCTCCTCAAGGATCAATCTCCTCAACTCTGGAATACTGGGCACACAGACCCTGCCTCTGAATCTCAGTACACCATCGGCTTCCAAGGTAAAATCCTTACCTTGCTCGGTGCCAATCAAACTTGCTGATGTCTGGAGCTCAACATCTTTCAACTGATCCTCTTTAATACACTCCAACAGCCTACTAGACACCACCAAGTTGCTGCATCTAATACCGTCTTCTTCAAATTTCACCTGTAGCCTTAGATCTCTGAAGCTTTCAACTAGCTCCAACTCTTTAACCATTAATGCCGAGACATGCACCGTCTTCCTACTCAATACATCCGCCATTACATTCGCCTTCCCTGGGTGGTATAGGAGATCAAAATCATAATCTTTTAAAAACTCTAACCATGTCCTTTGTCTCATATTCAGTTCCTTCTTATCAAAGAGATATTTCAAGCTTTTATGATTAAATAGTTTAAATAAAAGATAAAATGATTTGTAATTTATATAATTTAAAAGAGTTAGTTAATAATTATATAATTAAAAAATATTAAATATTAGGAAATATTTTTAGATATTAAAGTGGTTATCTAATAAATAAAGTAGTTACAAGAGGGTATACATACCCAAATAGATTTCTTAAATATATATAACATATTTTAAGTTTAGTTATAAATATGTGAGTTAGATTACTGGTAGGTGATAAGTGTGTTAAGATTTATTTTTTAATTTTTAATTGATTTTTGTGTTCTAATAATTAGGATTTGTTATAATTAGTTTTATTGAGCAAAAGATAAAAAAAATGTTAAAAATAGTTTTTTAGTTGCATAATTATTATTTTTTAATACTTAATGTGTGTTACTCTAGTTGCATGTAAGTTTAGCCCATAGAGGAGTGAAAATAAATTAACTAAAGTTTCATGATGTTGGAAGTCCCACATAGCGGCTCTGATACCAAAGTCCCACATCGACTAGAGATAAGACCAATTTATAATATATAAGTGAGGTGCAAACCTTACCTTACAAGCCGATTTTGTGGGGTTGAGTTAGGCCTAAAAACCCACTACCCACTTCTAATACATGACACCTTGAAAACAAATAATTAAAACCACAAAAAACATTACATAAAGAAAACAAGAAAAACCTAAAAAAGTGAAAAAAGTTTAGTTTATAGCCAAACTGAATTTTGTTAAGCTAAGAAGATGGAATGGACAACAAAAATTAGATCTTGTGGTTTTTTTTCACACAAAGGATTTAATAATTAAAAAATGTTTATGATAAAAGATAATTTAGGAACAATATATTTTTAAATATTTTATTTTATTTTATTAATAATTATCTTATTCAATTATATCAAAAGATACCAAAATATAAGATCTTTTTAAATATTTTTAAATCTCTATAACAACAAAATATATTGAAAATACTGAATTTACTTAGAAGATAATTCGAGAAGATCTAGGAGATTACATTATTAGAAAAAAATTACAACAACAAAAAAACTTGAAATAAATCTTACTCCAATTTCTATACAAAGAGACCTCTCCATCTTCTTTTACTTCCTCCCTTCTATTTTCTTCTATTTTTTATGTTATTTTTATCATTGATGATTGATTCTACTGTAAATTTTTTATTAGGAGGTTAGATGAAATAAATTTATCTATTTTTTATTTTTATTGTGATTTATTTGTATCTATATCATTTGTCTCTTAATGAAGTAAAAGTAATGACTTTTTACATTGTAGCAAGTTTGCACGGAGTTAAATCTACAAAATGCAACAATCATTTGAGTAGGGTTTTTAATTTTAATTATTAAAGTTAAAATATTTCATAGGATTGAATGAATTTTTACCACTAATTGAGAAGTTCCTTTTGAGTAAAGGTGAAACCTTTGATTAGAATTAATGAAGAAATTAACTTGGTTAGTTAGCTTTTAACTAGATATAATAATAGACATGATTAGATACAGTAATACTTAACTGAGAAGTTAATTTGGCTAATTAACTTTACAATTTTCTTAATTATTTTTAATCATAATTTTTGTTTGAAGAATTTTGTTGAGAAATTTGTGAAACTAGTTAGGGAACACTTTGGATAAGGAAATATAAAGTACTTAAGTTGTCTATTGAGAGAGACGTATCTTTCTTGAAAGTTTACTTAGCTGCCTTTCAACTTATCTATTTTCAGGAAACCTTTTTAAATATGCAAAATAATTTTTCATATAAAAATAATTAACAATATAATTTTTGAATGAATTATAATTCATGTTCCCAATAGCCAAATGAGTCATATTTTCAACAACTTTACCATATTCTTGATCATTCTTTTCGAATTATGAGTAATCTTCATATTGTGATCAACAACCATATGTTCCATATGGTTCTCAATAGTAAGAACCTGCACAACCAACTTTTGCATCCAATAAGTCAACTTTAGAGGATATTATGAAAATGTGGAAGCAAATGATGGATATAAATAAACAACGATTGAATGCCACTTTCCAAAAGTATGCAAAATCAGTTGGCATAATTGTGAACTAATATGAAAGAGTACACGATTCAAAGGTTAAATAAACCAATAGTTGAATCACACCACATTGATATATCTATTGATGAATATGTTGATGCTCACACTAACATATTACTGATGGATATGAAATAATTTCATATGGTTCTTTTCAAGAGAAAAGTTATGATAATACAATGAGGGAACCAAGTGTAGTAAAATAACAAACAATATTGGAAGATACATTTGAAGTATTTACTACTACTTACCTAGTTAATAATGAAGAAACAAAATTAATTACTTCTGGTACAGATTTTTTCTCACAAGATGAGATTGTGAGGATTATAAGGATTATTGATGATCTTGTTAATCATTCTAATGCAGATCCTGCTCAAATTAAGTTGAAGCCACATGCTCCACTCATCAAGTTTGTTGATGCGAAAGATGAAAATAAGTTTTCAGTTGTAATCTTTGTTGACATGTCTATGAAGAAAGAAGAAATGTTGTTGAAACAAGAAATCATGTTAGATTTAAATTCTTTTGACTGCATTGTTGATGAAAATTTAAAAATACATGCATATTTATTTTATGTTTTTAGCATAAGTGGAAAATAATTAAAAAATTAAAAATTAAAATTAATAATTTTTGTACAAGATAACTTGTATTATATAAAATTAAAGAAAATAAATTTTGACATGGAACCATATTGAGCCATAAGTCATTAAATTTTCTATCTTATTCCAAAATAAGTCCAATAAGACAATTTTGAAATAAGTTATGGGGTGACGAATTATAGTTAGGATTTATGTTTTTGTTTGTTTCTTAATTCTTGTTTTTATTTTCATTTAAAAAAAAATTGATTTTGGTTGAGAAAATTGTGAAAGTATTAACTAAGGAAAACTTTGGCTAGGAGAGACAAGATTTTTAAGTCTATCTATTGTGACTACAAATGTCTTTCTTAGGAGCCTACTTGGTGAAACTTTTAAACAATATATCTTATAAGAAAGCCACCCAAAATATTCTTGTTTTCAATAAAATATATTGACATTGGATTCTAGAATTTGATTCAATAACTTGAGTTTTCAAAATTTTGAAACAGAAGCCATGTTTTATGTTGAATGGATTGTTGAATTGATTAGAAGTTGGTTAATTGATTCATGGTTATAAATTATTAATTGAGTTAATTTGATAATTACATGGTTGAATCTTTTAGGAAAAAGTTTTTAGCCTTGTGAGTTTTAAGCATAATTGGGATGGATGGATCACCATGTATCATTCTTATTTTTCTTAAGTAACCTGCTCATGATTTGTTTATACTCTAATATGTAACTTGATTATTTGTTTTGCAACTTAGGTAGATATGTATGATTTGATATGATTGAAATATTTCTTATTTTTAGTTACTTGGCCAATTTTGTATTCTTTGAAAGATGACTTCTTAGGGGGAGCTAACTAATTTATCTGTTTTAACTGTTTCAATTGTTTCAACATGTTTTAACTTGTTTAAATTTGTTTTTGTATCTTATTCGTGAATTGTGAATATATAACGACTTTTGGTGGTATATTGATGTTATGTCAGAAACTATATATGGACGGGGAAGATTGTTGACATGTTTGGGTGTGTGTGTCTCTTAGTAAGAGGTGACATCTTGTCTTGAGTTCTTGGTAACTCTACATTGTGGTATATACCTAGTGAATTTTTCTGGTAAACCCTTCCAAGATAGCAATTGGAATTGAAATTCGTCTGTAAGACTTTGGAAGTAGTGAGGAGTTCTAGCTCTTTTGGTAAATAAATGGTTAGTAAGCTACATGCATGAGTTGCAATTGGAAATCTCTAAACTATCAGATCTTTGAGCCGGAGACAACACATGTGTTTGTATGAGATGTTATTTGAGTTTATAATTTTTATTGAAAAGTACTTTTAAACTTATAACATAGTGAAACTTGTGATTATGACAACTATTGTTTATCTTAACTTACTCATTTGTTTTGGTAGTTATGATTTTCACTTGTGATAATCGTATTTTATAAAAACATATGATATTGCATGTGCTAAGGAAGATGCACGGTACTAAAGAGAATGGTTAATATTGGAAGATGTTTGGAATGATATTTTCTTATATTATTATTTTTCAATAAAATTTGTTTGGAAAATAATATTTTTTTTGTTTATTGAAATTTTTAATAAAATAAGAATAAATTTTTATTTTAAATTATGAAATTTATGTTAAGTATAGATTTTAGAAAAGGAAAAAAATGTAGTGTTACACATATGTTAGACAATAAATGTTTAATTATAATAGAGTAGAGAATTAAATTATTCATCAGATATAATATTAAGTCATCATGTCAAAAAGATAAAATTCAAAAATGGACTAATGAAAAATTATATAATGAAAGTACAATGATTCAGATAAAACTTTAGTTTGTTTTGATTCGAATTTTTCTATAATCAACCGAACCGCTTATAAATTTTATGTTTGACTCATGTATTTTTTAACAAAAAAATTGAATCAAACACTTCATACACCCTTCCATAACAACATTATATGATTTACTCCAATAAGTTTCAATTTGAGACTAAACATCATTTAAACTATTTTGTATCACTTCGTAATAAGTTTACGATTAGACTATTCAACTAGATTGTAAACCAAATTTAAGTATAATGGAACGAATATAAACTATATTACTTAACAGGCATAAGCTTATCCAAAGGGTAAAAGCTTCTTAAATTCAATTTCTTCTGGGTCAAATTCATTTTAGGTTTAATTATATATATGATTTCTATTTTTTTTCTAACTTTTCTTAAATAGTTCATTGTTGTTAGTTATGAACCACTTATGCAAAAACGTTGTTTAATGTCACCCAATAGACGTCGGTTTCCTGATAACCCGACGTATATGATTGAACAGTGACATTATCGTAAATAACTTGGTAAACTAGACGTCGGTTTTAAGTTAAGGCGACATCTATAATATTGTAGACGTCCCAACTGCCGCAAACCGTTGTCTAATGGCCTGAGGTAGGTGAGAAGACAGTCCAGTGACATCGGTGTTAACGGGGACCGACGTCTACTGGGCTGCAATTAATGCTCTTCACCTAATTCACAGGCGCTTAGACGTCACGTAGTCAAAAGGCAACGTCTAAGGCCTGTCTAGAAGGCGGGAAGACAAAAAATTCTTCAATTTAGACGTCGGTGTTGAGGGGAAGCGACGTCTATGTGCTTGTAATTAATTATGTTCACCAAACTCGAGGCCCTTAGACGTCGGCTAAAAGGGCACCGACGTCTACTTTATTATAGACGTCGGCGCCCCATCACAGCTGTCGTGAATATCCCTGACAGGAAATCAAACATCAATCGGTTTAGCTTCCTAGACGTCGGATCCCCTCGAAACCGACGTCTAATGGGTATTCAAAAGCCACTTTAAATGTTAACTTGGACGTCATATTAGTGAGATCACTAACGTCTATGTGACTATAGACGTCGGTTTCTGGAGCAACCGACACCCAATTTCATTTTAAATAAACCGCAAACTCTTCGCGGTATTCAGTTTCTGATATCGTCTTCCTCTTCTCCTTTTTCTCTTGCGGCACCTCTTTCCTTTTCTCGCTTGCGGCACCTCTTCTTTTTCTCTCTTGCAACATTCTATTGTTGTTTCTGATATCTTTATCGTCTTCCTCCTTTCCTTTTTCTCTCTTGCGGCATCCCAGGTGCGTTGTTTTTTTTTTATGCTTACCGTTTAAACTTTGTTTAGTCTTTCATCGATTATCTTCTGGTTCAACTGATTAAAATTTACTTTCTTTGTTGTGTTTTAGTGCAATTTTATTCCTTTCTTGGGGTAACGTAGTAACACATTCTCCATTTGCTAGCTGCCTCCCAGAAAAAGCGGCGTCTTGTGAATTTCTTTTGGTCGTTTCAACCCAAAAACGACCCTGGGTCGTTGTCTAGTTATCGTTTCATCGTGATTTTTCCCTCTTGTGGATGAAAATGGAACTAAGCAACAACCCAGGTTCGGTTTTGGGTTGAAAGGACTCATAAGAAATTCAAAAGACGCAAGTTTTTTTTGTGAGGAAACTAGAAAAAGGAGATTGTGCTACTAGGCTATCCAAAAACGGGAACAAAACTGCACTAAAACACAACCACTGGATTAGACGTCGGTTAATGTATACACCGACGTCTATAGTACCTTTTAGACGTCAATCTGTGTCATTTTTTAAGTCTTTAGTGCCTCGTAGACATCGGTTATTGGTCAGACCGACATCTATATAATGTCTTTAGACGTCCAGTTAGTCCTACTCCTCCGACATTTAGTGACGTAGGACATGGCAGTGATTGACATCACGATAGACGTCAGTTATATTCATTTTCGACGTCCCATTGACGTCACCGGAAATGACGTCTGTTGTTTTGTAGACGTTAAAAGCCCAAAATAATCGACGTTAATCAGCGTTTTTCCACTAGTTAACTAATATCATTAAAGAGAATATCACATGTCAATTCATGTTTTCTTTTTGAATTTTTTAAATATTTTTTAAATTATATATATATATATATATATATATATATATATATATATATATATATATATAGTTTTAAAAAAAATTGTCACATGTCAAACTAACATTGTGTCACGTAACAATGAAGGTAGGACGTGACATTGGCAATGTCACCTGTCATTGCATTAGTATCAATTTGATCATTGTATTCTTATTTTGTCTCAATTTAGTTTCTGTATTTCTATTTTGTCTCAATTTAATCTTAATTAATCATGTGGTTTTTTCAAATGATGTGGCTTAGTGAACAAATTACTAATGTGAAATTTATTTTTTTAAATAAAAATTTCACATTAATTTGGATTTTAACAAAAAATTTTCCAATTTTTTATTTTTAAAAAAATAAAATTTCACACCATTAATTTGTTGACTTTTTTTTTAATTCATATAAATATATTTAAAGGGCATAATTAATATTTATATAATTAACTAAATATAAATATAAATAAACTTAATCTTATTAAAATATTTAACAAAAAATATCAATTTTAATAAAATTGTTTCGGTAGGAATTTTCTGGGACCGAAAGCACTAACCTCGATGACGCAATTCCGCTTCCTTCTGATGCGAGATCTCCAATTGCCTTCGCCGTCCGTTCTTCAGACCATCCGTCAAACTCCAATCTTTGCCCGGGAGGGGGGTAGTACCTGTAAAGGTACTCCGACGATCAAGTTAGATGTCGGTGTAGGAAGACCCTCTGTCCTCAGCAAGTGGATGCTTAGAACGGAGAGAGGGTGAAACTAAATCAAGTGTGAGAGTATTAGTGAGATTATAGCAGAGAGTATGCTAGAAATGTGTGTACCTTGTTTGGAGGCTTTTGCTCTTTATTTATAGGCTTTGGATTGATATAACAAAATAAAATATAAACAGAATGAAATATAAACAAACTTACCTGAAATATCTCTGTTGAGATATTATTTGATACTCGAGATATATATGATATTATATGATACTGTGTGTTCCTTTATTCTCGTTTATGACATAATGGGCCTTGAGCCCAATAAAGCTGGATCAGTTAATAATTTGGCCCATTTAACTGATAGGCTTGACCGTTCGGTGTAACCGGTCGTTAGAAATATACTATCGTACATCATCACCCCTAAGTCCGAGGGTAATAAGGGATGTAGGACCTTTTGTTGACCGAAGGACTTTTCGTGAATTGGTATAATATTTATCCTTGTATATTATATAATAATATATATAATAAATGCTTCGGTTATAATTTCAATTTGCACCGATATTGGTTACAGATTATAATATATCATGTTTCGATAATAATAATCCTGTATAACACATATTTTTAATGTATCACATATAATGTAATATATCATGAATGATATGATATATTTCGGTTCTTATTTTTATCTATTTATTTATTTATTTATTTATTTTTTCTGTGGAAAATACTTATCTTGTTGATGATGGTTGATGATGATCCATGTTGTATAGCTTCTATTTTGTCGAAAATTACTAGTGTTGTCCGAAGCGGCGATGTTGATACCGAACCCTTGTCTTTGTTTCTGATCATCTTTCTGGTGCTCTGTTGTTCCTCCATGCTCCTTGTGGTCGTCATTTGGGTTTGCCGTTCGGGCCCCACGGTGGGCGCCAAAATGTTTCGGTAGGAATTTTCTGGGACCGAAAGTACTAACCTCGATGACGCAATTCCGCTTCCTTCTGATGCGAGATCTCCAATTGCCTTCACCGTCCGTTCTTCAGACCATCCGTCAAACTCCAATCTTTGCCCGGGAGGGGGGTGGTACCTGTAAAAGTACTCCGACGATCAAGTTAGATGTCGGTGTAGGAAGACCCTCTGTCCTCAGCAAGTGGATGCTTAGAACGGAGAGAGGGTGAAACTCAATCAAGTGTGAGAGTATTAGTGAGATTATAGCAGAGAGTATGCTAGAAATGTGCGTACCTTGTTTGGAGGCTTTTGCTCTTTATTTATAGGCTTTGGATTGATATAACAAAATAAAATATAAACAAACTTACCTGAAATATCTCTGTTGAGATATTATTTGATACTCGAGATATATATGATATTATATGATACTGTGTGTTCCTTTATTCTCGTTTATGACATAATGGGCCTTGAGCCCAATAAAGCTGGATCAGTTTAATAATTTGGCCTATTTAACTGATAGGCTTGACCGTTCGGTGTAACCGGTCGTCAGAGATATACTACCGTACAAAAATATTTGTAAAAATTTATATACAAATTAATATTATTATATTTTAATATAATAAATATCTCATCGGTTGAACAAAATTTGTAATTTATATTATAATAAATATTTCAATATGGTGAATGTAGGATGATACTTAAAAAAAAAAAACTTTTAAACGTCATATATAGAACATTCTATTTAATTATCTTATCCAAGCTCAAAAAAGAGCTACTTGTGTCATTCAAGTTCGCTTCTTCAACACCTTTTTTAAATTTTCTTAACTTTCCATTGAAGTCTTCACACATTTAACACTTTCTTTAATTTCATACGAAGCATCATCTCCTTATTTCAACCCTTCTCAAACTTTAAAATTTTAAAATATGTTAATAATTAACACCCATGAAAATGTTCTCCTTTATATAAGGCATTTTGCAAATTTAAATATTTCTAAGTAGTTCTAACCATGTGTTTGAACTCTATGTATAATTTTACATTCCCTCAATTAAACTTCATTACACAGCAGTTTGTCAAATTGTTTTCTTCTAAATAATATTTGATGGATGAATTCATATGTAGAAATACAGTTAATACTTGAGATGATTAGTTATGATTAATTTTTTAGATGCTTAGTGCATAATTAAAATGGTGAATTATACTTATAGGACAGAATCAGAAACTGTTAATGATAAATTAAATAAAGAATTGTGTCCCATCTAGGAGAAATTTAGATAAAGGATAAATCTAAAGTTTGAGATGATTTGATGGAATTGGTCAAAGAGGTGGTGAAAACGCACATGATGCATGCATTGTGGACAAGAATATAAAAACACTTCATCCATGTTAAGTTATTTGTCAATGTGATTTGAAAAGGAGAAGAAATATATAAGTGGGAAATTCATCAATTTTTTTTAATGCTATAATTCAATTTGATTAAAAGTTAAATTTGTAAGTCATGTACATATATGTTTGATTTTAATTTTAATTTTATATATGTGGTAACATTTAATTTTTTTGGTCTTCATTTCAATAAATTAAGAAGGTTAAAATCTGGCTTGTTGTTTATAGCTTTATTTTCTATTTTCAATATATTTTTTTTTAAAAAAATTTTAAGGTGGGTCCACTCAAACTAAATATTTAGAAGTTGTGTATATAGTGAGTGCAGACTCTCATCTTTATATATATATATATATATATATATATATATATATATATATATATATATATATATATATATATATATATATATATATATATATATATATATTTATGTCTTTTCGTAATATAAAGTTATGGTTTAATATTTTTTTCTCTTGAAAGAGGGGTTGTATTTAAAATAGTTATACCTTTCTTTAAAAGTTACAAACAATCTCAACTTGTGA
Organism: Vigna mungo; assembly: GCA_036885675.1. NCBI lineage: Eukaryota > Viridiplantae > Streptophyta > Magnoliopsida > Fabales > Fabaceae > Vigna > Vigna mungo. Next base: position 32,336,124 of record CP144699.1, read on the forward strand.
AAAAATGGATCAAGTTAATTTTTTTACTAACAACGTTAAAAATGTAGCAGTGTAGCTGTCTCGTTGGGTATAGTTGTCTCGTTGACCAAAACCTAATGAGCTATTCACTTTTTCTCATACATGGCACATTACGTGTCAATATTGAATTTTTTTAAAAAAAGTTGTTTGCCATATCAACTTCATCTTCTACCTTAAAGCCACAAACTGTCGTCGTCAACACCTCAGACCACCGCTAAGGCTACCAGCTTGTTCCTAACAACCAGATCACATTTTCCTCCTCTATGTGCCACTGCAACGAAACTAAAAGACCACCATCATCTAGAGTCGTGGTAAAACGAGTCAAAAAATTCATTAAAGCATCACATGGCAATCAAATGTATTCATAAGACAATATAAATCGAATGCTACAGCATGCTCACGTTTCCCCTTAGTGTCACAACAATCCTAAGCAGTTGACCTTCCCTGATCTTAAATGTGGCAAGAGAAGCCCTAGCCCGAGGCTTCACAGGTCTCTGCCTTGTGATCATTGCTAGATCACTTATTGTCACGTCCAAACCCTTGGAATTTTGTGCAGCGTCTCTAATACCACAGTTAACCACAATCTTCTCAATTTTAGGCAACTGAAATGAAGATAAAACCCAACATTGCAAAAATTGAAGGACTTGCGAGAACCTGCAAAAATCAAATTCCAGATGAACACTAATCGCAGGACAGAAAATCCCAAATTAAGAACCCTAATTGTGAGTTCATCACGAATAAAAAACACCCAACCCTCTCGCGAAAATCACCCAACCAAAATTTACCATCAGCGCATCAAACTCTTTGAACCTACAAGTAAACCCTTCATCGTCAGTCTTCATCGCGCCATCAACATCTGTATTTTCTTCAACACAGAGCAAGCAGTACCTACACTCTGTCAAAATATTTTTTTTAATTTAAATTTTACACGTCATTTAACCTCACACTGCCACATAATGACATAAGCTGGACATGTCATTATGTTTTGTCCAGGGTGACAACTACACCGTTAAAAACTTGACGTCGTAACAAAAAAGGATTAACTTGAACAGTTTTTTTCGCAAATTGGGACCCATTTTAACTTTTTAAAAAATGTAGGACGAATTTGAACATTTCCTCTTTTTCGATGGACCAAAATAGGTATTAAGCCTAAAATTATTTAAGATATTAATGATATAGTAAATACAAATCACCTATCTCCTTATCTATATTTGTAATTAATAATTATTGGTAGCATATTTTATCTCTAAGTTCTTTAATATTAAAGTTAATTATCTTGATCATTAATCTAATTTCAATTATTCGATTATGATAATAGTTTATTTATATATCTTAATGAAAGTTAACTATCTAGAATGTGACTGATCGGACAGCCATACGGTCAAATAAATAATCTAAAATTATTATCATATATAAGTCCAAAAATAAAGATTTTATTTTAGACGTATAAATAGGAACAAAGACATTCACATTCTCCACGAATCTTGTTCACTATCGTTAGCATTATTGTGATGGTGGGAAAAGTGCTTCCTAATAGACGAAATATTAATACATAAAAACCTTTCATGGCTTTAAAAGATGAAATTATATTACTTACACAGTGACCAAACTTCACAGTCCCGTGGGAGCAATAATAAATAAAATAGATATAACTTTTGACCACTACGGACACCACACCACATGGCAATCGGCATTAGTTTTGACCATTGACCCATTACTCTATGAATATATCCATCACTAAGTTTTTCTTCCCTTCAAAATTAAGAGATAGAAAAGTAGGGCCATTCCTGTTTGATTGTATACTGAATTGGAAGCTTTTGAACATCATTTTGCGAGTGTCCACATTATGAAGAATTGCGACGTGTGAGTAGTTGCCAAATCATTATAATCATCAACATACAAAACTTCATATTAGTACAAACCAATACAAGTCCCATCTAATTCTTCTTGCCGCTTCGCTTTAGTCAATTTTAAGCGTGATTCCCACTTATTATCATATATCCAATAACATTTGCAAATGCATTATATTAATCTTCACTTTCGTTGTCAACATTAAAAAGTGAATTTTAAGTCTAATTTAATCTCACATATCTGGTCTGTGAAATGAGATTTGTATCTCAGTTATATATTATAATTTAATCTTATCTTTAGTCGATACGAGACTTTCAACTTACATAATACAACGTAAATTTATAGTTAGTATAAAGGTAACGCGTGAATCTGATATGGCATGATAAAATTGTGTCTGGGTGACAAGGTGATAATTGGAACCCACGCATGTGTTGGTTGTCCCGCAGTGCTATTTCATATGCTTGGCTTTCATCAACATTCTGATCCAAACAGTTGCAAATCTCTAACCACTACTCTTTGGATGCTAGTGTTTATCGTTGCCAAACCAATCTTCTAATCAACTCACTCACACTTCAGTAAGCTTTAGTTCAACCAGTTAATAGTAAAACCTTCTCACTTTATACTTTACCTTATAACTTTCTTTTTCTTTTTTCAAGTGGCTTTCATTGTTGGCACTTAAGGAATAGGGACCAGCCATTTTCACATCAGTTTGATTAGATGTGTGGTCAAAAGCAAACACCATCTCTAGAATCACCACATTCAATGATCTCTGAGAACTACGTCACAAACAGTACTTCACTTCTGCTTATCCCCACCATTCATCCTTCTTCCTTTCTCAAACTACCTTCATTTCCTCCTTTCATTTCTATTATGCGACAAAACTTTCTCCTTCTCTCGTTTCATTCATGATACTCTTAATCCTATAAAGAAAAATAATATTTTAACACCAATCTTTTAACACCATTTTAATACTGTACACGTGTCTAAATGTGATTGGACGATTTTAAATTTTAAAAAAAGCTTTGATTTTTCTCTTTCAAATATGTTCTTGTCTTAGCTTTTTTTTAATTTAAAATCGTCCAACCACATTTTGACACGTATCCAGTGTCAAAATGATGTAAAAAATTGGTGTTTTTCCTCCTATAAAATACCTATTACATCTCTACCCATGTGCCTTCAGTTCTTAGATTACTACAACTGACACTTATTCTACCTTTTTATCGGATTAGACCTTCATATCACTATATGCCATAGTTTAAGTATATCATGTTTTTATACTTCTGGACTTTTACAAAATTTTAGTTTTAAGAACTTTCAACAATTTCAATCTCTTCCTTAGAATATACACTTTCTCGTATAAACTTAATTTAGGAATTATAAATTTGTTAAATAGTTTGAGTTTTAAATTTTGAAGAAGCCTTTGGAACCTAGAAAAATCCTACTGAACAAGCCTAATATGAAGACTCGGATTTGAAAGGCAAAATATAGCAGTGCATGTGGATGAGGTTGCTATCTACTTTTGTTCACGTTCTGCCCATTCACTCTTCATCATCATAGATGACTTTATGCACAAAACCAAGGACGATATGCTAGGCCCACAACGACTTGGGCCCATTGCCTTTAGAACTAGGCCCATTTTGTTCGTATTGGTTACATAGTATAAACCTTTGACTTGATTATATTATTATATTCTTTAGTATCATTTCAATTAAATCTTTCTATTCCTTTTTAACCCAAGTTCTCAAAAATTTCAACTTTACTAATAAATTATATAAATCAGTCAATTAAATTATTTTATGGTATTTTATTTAATATTGATCAACTTAAAAGTCCAGTTTAAAATAAAATTTGAAAATTCAAGATGTCCCAAAACCGATTAAATCAACTATCATAACGAGAGGTAACTCAACAATCTAATATGTAAAATCTGACATAGAAAAATATTACAATATGAACAAATTAAGCTTCACTGTTAGTTTCTTTATATTAATCAAACCACGATATATGACACACCCTTTTATAATTTTCCATTAATACTTGTTAGAAAATTCATCAGAATTTCTCTTATCAGATTTGTGAGAGAAAATATAAAAAATGCGGAATAATAACACTCAAAATAAAACTCTTCAGATTTCACTGTAAATGTATTAATGATAAAAATAAAATTACAATATCACTTTTCTCTCTCTTCCTTTATTTGTACTCTAAGTTTCTTTTTCTTCTCTACACATTTTATTATCTATTTCTTTCTCTTATATATATTAACTTATTTTCTATTTAATTTGTTGATTTCCTTAATCTTCTCCCCTTCATAGATTTTCATTGGATAAAATCATTTTTGACCAATTCTAACAATCTCTCACTTGAAGACTGATTTTAATTTGTCTTCACACCTTGATCATTACACCAATCTTCTGTAGTTTATTATTGTAGCAAGCCAACTGAAGTTGAGCACAATTTCAGTTTGTCAATGGTTACCACTTTTGTTAACATGTCAGCTGGATTTTTACTTTCTAGAATCTTTCTCAATGTTAGCACCCCATCTTCAAGCAAAGATCTAATGAAGTGATAACGAACATCAATATGTTTTGTCCTAGAGTGAAATGCTGAATTCTTTGCCAGATGTATTGCACTCTGACTATCACTGTGCAAAACACTCATCTCTTAGATGAATCCCAACTCTGTTAACAATCCCTGAAGCCATATTAATTCTTTACTAGCTTCTGTTACTGCTACATACTCAGCTTCTGTAGTGGATAAAGCAACAATCTTTTGCACCTGTGACATCCAACTAACAGCTGTAGTACCAACAGTGAAAATGTAACCTGTAGTACTTCTTCGGTGATCTACTTCACCTCCAAAGTCTGCATCTACGTAACCTTGTACTTTTAACTCTCCTTTGCTAAAGTACAAACACTTCTCTATAGTGCCTCGTAGATATCTCAAAATCCATTTAACAGCTTCCCAATGAGCTTTACCTGGATTTGACATAAACCTGCTAACAACTCCCACTGCATGACCAATGTCTAGCCTTGTACAGACCATCACATACATTAAACTTCCAATAGCTGAAGCATATGGAATTTCAGCCATGGAGTCCTTTTCCTTCTCTGTCTGAGGGGACTGTTCTTTGGATAAACGAAAATGACTGGCCAAAGGTGTGCTAACTGCTTTGGCGTCTCTCTTGTTGAATCTCTGCAAAACACGGTTAATGTACTCTGCCTGAGATAGTTGCAAAATACACTTTTGCTTATCTCTTGTGATTTGCATTCCAAGGATCCTTTTTGCTGGACCCAAATCCTTCATATCAAATTCTTTTGATACTTGTTGCTTCAAACTTCTGATCTCGTCCATATCTAAACCAGCTACTAACATATCATCAACATAAAGTAGCAAAATGATATAACTGGACTTATATTTCTTGAAGAAACAACAGTGGTCGGCATTACACCTCTGGAAACCTTCCTTGTGCATGAAACTTTCAAACTTCTTATACCACTGTCTTGGAGCTTGTTTCAAACCATACAAGCTTTTCTTTAATCTACACACCATGTTCCTTTTTCTTTCTTCTAAGAAGCCTTCAGGTTGATGCATGTAAATCTCCTCATCTAAGTCTCCATGAAGAAATGGAGTCTTCACATCTAGTTGCTCAAGGTATCTTCACTGGCAACAATACTTAAAACAGATCTGATGGTATTGAGTTTTACAACTGGAGCAAAGATTTCAGTGTAGTCAACTCCTTCCTTTTGTTGAAATCCTTTGACAACTAGTCGGACTTTGTATCTCTTGGACCCATCATGATCTTCCTTCATCCGATACACCCATTTGTTGTGAAGTGCCTTTTTCCCAACAGGTAACTCTACTAGTTCCCATGTCTGGTTGGACATTAAAGACTTCATCTCATCTTTCATGGCAAGCTCCCACTTACTAGCATCTGTCATCTGACATGCTTCCTCATAACTTTCAGGCTCTCCTTCATCAGTTAACAATATATAATTCAGATATTTTCTATTAGGTACATGAGGCCGAGAAGACCTTCGCAAAACAGGAGCTGGAATAGAAAGTTCTGGTGTGTCGAGTTCTTCGTTATCATTATTTTCACATTATTCCTTTGACTGAGGAGTCTCAATTACAGGAGTTTCTGGGACATCATCCATCTCCACATACACTGGTCTACTCTGTTCTGAGTTGTTATTGCATGTGTTGTTCCTGTCCTTATACATAACCTTTTCATTGAATATCACATCTCTACTACGAATCATCGTTTGATTTTCATTATCCCATAACCTGTAGCCAAACTCATCTTCACCATAACCGATGAAAGTGCACTTCTTTGATTTAGGATCAAGCTTATTTCTGCCTTGATCACTAATGTGCACATATGCTACACAACCGAAAATTTTGAGATGTGATAGTTTTATCTCTTTACCACTCCATACCTCTTCTGGTATTTTGTGCTCCAATGGAACCGACGGACCTTGGTTGATTAAGTAAGTTGCTGTGTTGACTGCTTCTGCCCAGAATTGCTTCGGTAAGCCTGATTGCAAACGCAAGCTTCTGGCTCTTTCTGTCAATGTTCTATTCATACGTTCTGCCACACCATTGTGTTGAGGCGTACCTGGCACGGTCCTCTCCATTCTGATCCCGTGCTCATAGCAAAACTTCTTAAATCTAGTGTCTTCATATTCACCACCATTATCCGATCTAAGCTTTTTTATCTTTAATCCTGTCTCATTTTCTACCATGGCTTTCCAAATTTTGAAAGCTTCAAATACTTCAGACTTATTTTTAAGAAAGTATGTCCATACCTTCCTAGAGTGGTCATCAATAAAAGTCACAAAGTATCACTTACCACCAATGGATGAGACGGTTGTTGGACCCCAAACATCAGAGTGAACAAGTTCAAGTCTCTCTTTCTTTGGGATTCTTCCACTTCTCTGAAAGCTTACTCGTTTCTGCTTTCCAAGTATACAGTCTTTACACATGTCAAATTCTATTGACCGAAGACTTGGTAGTTTCCCCTTTGAGTGCATGATTCTCATCCCTTTCACACTCATATGACATAACCTCCGGTGCCATAGGTTAGGATTTTCATTCATTGCAACTGCAATCAAATGACAAGCTCCTTCTGTCTTGTAGAGAGTACCACTCTTCCTACCACGAGCAATTGTCATTGCACCCTTTGAAATCTTCCAATTATCACCATGGAAGATTGTTGTGTAACCATCATTGGCCAATTGGCCTACTGAGATTAAGTTCTTTGTTAGGTCGGGAATATGTCTAACATTTTTCAATTCCCATACAGACCCATTTAACTTAATCTTCACCGCACCTTTACCAGCAATCTCACAAGACTGCTCATTCCCAAGGTAAACTTTTCCAAGGTTTCCAGGAACATAATTCTCAAAGAATTCTTTATGTGAGGTGGCATGAAAGGATGCTCCAGAGTCTAACACCCATGACTCTTCCTTGTTCTCTAAAGAACATATCAATGCATCTTCTCCTCTCGAGGTTAAAGCAACATTTGCTTCTACTTTATCCTCGTGATTCTTCCGTGCACTCTTGCACTGGTTTTTGTAGTGTCCTACCGTTCCACAATTTCAACACTCAATTGTCTTTGAGTTTTGGAAACTACGGTGATTCTTAGAATTGGACCTTCTTTCCTTGGATCTTCCACGTCCATATCCTTTGTTCGAACTTCTTCCTCTTGACTCTGTATGCAAAACTGAAGAGGTTGAAGATTCTCCTGACTCTTTCCGTCGAATCTCTTCACTAAGAATCAGATCACGAACATCATCAAACTTTAATTTATTACTGCCTGATGAGCTACTCACAGCTGTGACTGTAGCATTCCAACTTTTCGGTAGAGAAGACAAAAGTATCAAGGCTCGTACTTCATCATCAAATTCGATTCCAACTGAACTCAATTGATTTGTGACTATATTGAGTTCATTAAGATGTTGCGCTACCATTGCGCCATCTGACATCCGCAAATTAAACAATTGCCTCATCAAATGAACTTTGTTTGAGGCTGACGGCTTTTCATACATACTTGAAAGAGCTGTCATAAGACCCATTGTGGTCTTTTCTTTTGCAATATTAAATGCAACATTGCGGGATAATGTTAATCGAATAACTCCAAGAGTTTGTCGGTCGAGAAGAATCCAATCTTCATCCTTCATGTTTTCTGGTTGATGCCCCGAGAAAGGTTAATATAGCTTTTTCTGATACAAATAATCTTCAATCTGCATCTTCCAAAAGCCAAAGTCCGTACCATCGAACTTCTCAATTTTTATCTTTCCTTCATCTGCAGCCATTTCTCCCACTTAAATTTGACTCCCTTTGAACCGTTGATTATAATAATAGCAACCGGCTCTGACACCAGTTGTTAGGAAATTCAGCAGAATTTCTCTTATCAGATTTGTGAGAGAAAATATAAATGCGGAATAATAACACTCAAAATAAAACTCTTCAGATTTCGCTGTAAATGTATTAATGATAAAAATAAAATTACAATACCACTTTTCTCTCTCTTCCTTTATTTGTACTCTACGTTTCTTTTTCTTCTCTACACATTTTATTATCTATTTCATATTAACTTATTTTCTATTTAATTTATTGATTTCCTTAATCTTCTCCCCTTCATATATTTTCATTGGATACAATTCTAACAATACTTTCTTATTATAAACATTATAAATGATTGTTGTGCGTTATTCATTGTTTAAGATTTTTAGTTTATTTCCTTGATTTTGGAATCTTAGCTTCTCAACAAAGCATTTTATCTACGTATAGATAAATTTAATTTTGTCCAATATATATGTTATGTGTAAGTGAAAATATTAAAACTTTTCAAAATACATTATTTTAAAAAATTAATTATATGTTAGCTACAATAAATTAAAAACAATAATAATAATTAAATTAATATAATAATAGATTTTTTTATAATAATAAAATTATTATTATTATTATTATTATTAAAAATTATAATTAATTTTTTTTTGGATAATATGCTAAAATATTATGGAAGTCGTAATTCTTTATATTACCTTTGTTTTATTATAATAATAGTATAATAAATATCAAAATATTTATTAGCTAAACCTAATATTTATTAAAATTATTTATAATAAAACATTAATCATAACTATAGAATTAATATCAACAATATTATTGTAATTTGTTATAATTATTATAAAATATATTGTTTTTTAAAAAATTATAATAGTATTATAATAATAATATATTATTATTATTACAAAATATTATCAATATTTGCATATTTGTTAAGTCACTCTTAACTATATTAATTCAAGACATTCACGGAGTAATTGTTGAGATAAATTTGTTCTAGGCGGTATCAATTATTTTGTATAGTAGGTTACAAGGTAAAATCTCATGACTATTATAAGTTATAATTTTTCATTTAATACTTAATAATTTTATTATTATAGTTATTATTAATTTATTATAACTAATACATGATTAATTTTTTTAAGTAATGCTTTTGAAAAATTTTAATATTTTGACTTGCATATAATGCTAAGAAATAAATAAAGAAATAATAGGTAGAAGAGATAAAAAGACAAGAGAAGATATAATTCAATAAGCATCATCAATTTATTATGTCAGATGATAACATATTAATAGTTTTTACCTCAATATATAGGTCAATAACATAAATGAAAGGACGACGCTATTATTTGTATTATATTTTATGTATGTATAGATAGATAATGACAATAAAATATGTGTGAAAAGTTTCCTCGATGTGTAAATTTTCCACACGTATTTTCTTGAATTTGTAGTCATCCATATGAAATATATCCCTATGAAGAAAATGTGATGAGTTCACGCAATGAATGTATATACCCTGTAAAGTGCTGAAAAGAAGAAGACAATAACTAGTTGGTAAACTTAGAAACTGCTCTTTGGTCATTATATGTTTGTCATTTGGCATAGCACACAAAGAACATAAATCAAATTAGGCAAAAGCCAATTTGAGTTTAAGTGATAGGTGCCCTAATAATACTGTTGCTGCATAATGATAGGTATGATGGAATAGTTTGTGGTCCATCATGTACTATTTACAAGATTTTGCATTTTAGAGCTGCCTAATATTTTTCTCACATTTCACCTTTCACGACACTAGCTAGCTACCCAATAAAAAGTCCAAGAGAAAGCACCTTTTTCCATTTTGCAAGCAAAGGCTTTCACAAAAGCTATTCCGAGATTATAGGATGAGATGAGATGATACATTCACACCGTAATCACCTCATCATGCATGCAATTTCCATTTACGTCTTGTCCTTATGGATCATTAACAAAACCTCAAAGTAGGTGTGCTTTTTTCAACTGCCTGTGATGTATAAAATGAATCTAACAGGTTTAAACTTCATCTGATAAAATGAAAAAGTAAATTTCACATTTTCCCATCAATCTTTTCCTTTGAAACAAAAACAGGAAAAGTTGGTTTGGAGTGATTTACTTGTTTTAGTTTATTGTAGCTACGTAGGGGAGAGAGAGAGAGAGAGATAGGGACACAGATGAATGTAGCATATGGGAAGGTAGTTGCAGAACAAGAAATGATTAATCAGCACACGAAATTCTATCTGTAAGTTCGTATATGGGGTGGCCGTGATGTGCCATCGCACCTTTAGCTGATACAATCAAAAGACTTGGCTTCTTACAATAAAAAAAAATAAAGGGGGAATAATTGGAATAAAAGAAAAAGGTACAAATTAAAAGCCAATCTCTTTACACGCATGTATGATCTCAAAGTATCACAAGAAACTACAAGAGCTACTTATACTTATTAAGCCTTGTGAGGGGGACACTGATAGCACTTTGCAAATAGCCCAAACGTGTCAATTTGGTGTATGAAGTTAATCATGCTTGCATATCCTCCCAATCCAAATCCTACCACCAAAACCCACACCACCACAAACACGTTCATCGCGTACGATCCTACCCAACCTCCTAACCTTGATGGTGGTCTCTCCACAGCATTCTGTTAACAACCAAAATCATTACTTTATGTATAACTAGTATGACATGTATACATATAAAAAACACTTATTAACTTTAAGCTGAGTAAGTGAATGTCTAACCTCCCTAGCTGGTGCCGAAGCAAAGGTCATCATGTGAGCCAAGGCAGGAATAATGTAAACAGTGAAGCTGACAAGAAGAGATCCAACAGTTGAGTTAATGGGACCAAAGAAAGGGAATATGATTGCCAGGAACCATATTGGAATCACTACAGGAAGTCTAGCCAACGCCCTTTTGAACAAACTCTTGGTCTCATGCACCCCGATGAATTTCTCCCACACAAAGTATAAGGGAGTGCAGGCAAATCCAAAAGTTATGAACTGCAAGAGTAAATCAACCATAATTACTCTGCAAAACTTACTCAAATAAGACGACAAAAGCTTGTACAACATAAGTTATACTTTTTAAGCTAAATAAGCTCTTATAAATGCTTTTTAGTTTCATTATATAAGTATAATTAACCTGATGAATGAGCATGAGGATGACAGCAGTGTCTCTGAAGCCTGTCTTTGGGAGCAATGAGAGGGCATTAGAATGGGTAAGAAGCTGATCCCCAAATGCCCAGTAAACTGCAGCTGCTGATGGCAAAGTTAGGGTCAACACATATAGGGTTGCGATCAGATATATCATCTTAAACTTCTGTGGCTTCCACATTGCATGCATAATTTCCCTACAACATATAATCAGTACATGTTTGTCAGATTCATATACACATATCCCATCAAGTTATACAATTTTTTTTCTGACAATATAGTTATTTTTAAATCCCAATACAAGATAAAAGCAAGTACAAGGTTAATTCTCACACATCAAGCTACTCTTTACTCGAAGAAACCCTTAAATTATAACTAAAACAATTTGACTTAGTTTTCGAGTCCTCACACTGTAACAGCATGTCCACCGAAAGTATAGAGAATGTTGGTAGCCCCAGTGAAGTAAAGAACCAATTTGGTTGGCCCAGAGTGCGTCACCCCCTCCACCTTCAGAAACAATATATACATAATTTTAATCGAAGAACACAGATGACTGACAACAATAATACATGATATGCATTCATTATATAATTTGTTTTATGCTGGTGATGAGGCTTATAAATAGAGCCCTTTACCTGGCCGTTGGTAAGGGAAGCTATGGTCATATACCATGCAGTATAAGTGGTCATCATGAGCCCTAAGAATGACCAGATTCTGTAATTGTGGAAAGAAGGGATGAACACCGTTGTTGCACAGCATGCGCCAAAGATGTAAGTCCAAGTTCTCTTGTCCAGATTGTCATTTATGTAGTATATGTTACTGAAAAAATTTATGTATATGTAATTTTTTAGTCGATAATGTACTTACACATGAAGATCGTATATTCAAAACCGTGATCTATTCCTACCTTGCACAAGCAATTAGTTGAATTACTGATCCAAACAGAAGGAAAGTACAGTTAAAAAAAAGACCAAGATTTCTCCAGTGTTTTCCCAGAAGTCCATCGAGCACTTCAAACCACTGGAAACGGTCAAAAGAATCCAAGATTAGAAGAATCTAAGGTAAAGCACTAAATCGATTCATTAAAAGGAAGAGAGACTATAATCACCTGAATAACATGGTTTCTGAAATCAACTTTTTCTCTCTCTTTTCTGGTTCGGTACTCAACATAAAGGACACTGATAAGGTAAGCAGTCCAGCTTCCCATGAGTCCATAGAAAAGCTGAAATATGATTCCAGATACCATCCCCAGTTGTGAAAAGGAATATGGTAGTGTCAGTAGTACTTGTGCCACCTAAATGAAATCCAACAAACATGAAAATTATGTTGCAATGTTTTGCTTCAATATAGGAAAAACACAAGTGGTGATTTTGAGAGCAAGTGCCTGATTAGAAGCACAGCTAAACCATGCATCATAGACAGAGCCACCATGCCAAAAGAGCCTAGATAGTTTTCCAGTTGCAGACTTAGAACCTTCCTCTTCCCTCTCCATTTCTAGGTAATTCCCTGCAACAACAGTCTCAACCTTCTCAGAAGCCATTGTTATCTCCCTTCAAGTATTGTGGGGAAGACAACAGACTAAGTGAGGAAAGATAAATAGGAGAGAAGTGCTTGTTCAAATTCACCCTTTCACATTCTTGTGTAGCTTCCCTTTCCTTATATAAACTTTTTTGTCAGCAAGGTACTGAATGTGAATGAACTTGGTTGGGACCTTGCTTAGTTCACATGTAATCAGCCTTTTCCCTTAATAATTCTCTCTCACCAATTGCCTTTATGAAGGTTCAACTTCATCATCAGTTTTGTAGGCTCTGATGGGCCATGGCTAGCTGCAGTGCACGAGCGGGTGGCCCACCATTGCTCTATTCTTTTCTCAAATCTCAGAGATCAGTTAGCCCATGCACATTCATTGATTATGAGTGTAGATATAAAAGCAGCAATAAAAAGATGCAGAAGGAGATTGGAAAAGTTTATACTGTGTGAGTGTTGAAGATGGAATGAATCATTGCTCTCTGGAGGGGCTTAGTGCTAATCATGATTAGTACCACACGTGTTCCAACTGGCTTTACTAAAGGAAAATTCTATCATCATAACCCCATCTCTCCTTTTCATTTTCACTTTTTTCGTTAGTCATGAGCTATGCTAGATTTTATAAATGTTATGCAGACTTGGGCCATTGCAAGAGTAATGTCTTCCTAGTATCTTGCATAGATCAAAATTCTCTCTATTCAAAATTCTCTACTTGGACATTCATTGATAAATAAAATAAAATAGTGAAATAATTCATAAAATGATAGTTCTTAATGAATATTTTGACAGGTTTTACTCTATTAAGGAGCAAGGATATGTTCTAATTTTGAGGTTTTAGGTATGACATCCTTATCTTATAGTCAAAAAGTGGTGAAAAAAGGAAAATGAAAAGAGGAAAGTATCTTGAGATGGGCGTTATATCAGATTTGATTAATATATAGTTTTTAGGATGGCCCAACACCTACCAACCCATTAGGCCCAGTACCAGAGAACTGTTGGATGATTATTGGATGAACTAAAAACTCAAACCTTTTTTCTTTTCTTCTCTTGTTAAAAGTTCAAAACGTACATAATTTTTCGAAGTGGGTTAATTAACTTTAATTCACCCAATGATTTATGTCAAAGCTTTTGCCAGTGATCTTTCCAAGGAAGGAAAAGTTACGGGGTCATCAAAATAAAATCTTAGTCTTGATTTATTTCATAAAAAAAGTTGGCCAATCAGTTGCAAGTATAAAAGCAAAAGGCTAAAATAATATAGAAAATCTTCACTGTCAATGTTAACAGCACATTTCTCAGTACCGTGTATTATTAGTCAGATTGATTGAAAATAATAAATCTGATTTATAATTGTGCAATGCTTAAAAACTAAAGAGAAGATGGCAAGTTGATGGCTTGTACTGGTTCAATGGACTTTGTCGGTTGCATATTATGGCCATAACTGCGAAATAAACTGAAATAAAAAAGTGAGTTAGTGAGCAAAAGCTTTAGTAGCTCATAATGCAGTGACTGTAAATTTCCCAGCCTACATGAGCAATGATTGAATTTTATGAGGGAATGGTTGGCAGTGGCTTTGATCATGAAAACCATATGAGTTAGAGTTTCTTTGATATGATTTTTTATTAGGATTATATAAAAGGATAATGATAATATGAAAATATTTTTTTACAATATTTTAACATCATTTACGTATCATTATGTGATTGATCCATGTTAATATTTATGATTATTAGTATTGTTAAACATCAATATGCACTAATCACATAATGATAACACGTAGACTATGTTAAAATGTTGTCAAAGTATAATTATCGTATATAAAATGAAACAATGATAAAGATTGGGTAAGGGTGGTTAATTTGTAGAGTGAAAATTGATGGTGATGGTGATGGCATTGATGGTTACTTTAAAGAGAGGAAATAGTTAGGTTGTTAACCCCACCTTGCATGAGGAGAGGCATGGCAGGAGAAGGTCACTGCACTCTTTCTTGATTTCTGACTCGGATTACATAGATTGCACGATGAGGGACCAATAAACAAACCAAAAGCTTCAAAAGCCTGGAAAACACCCTCTTTGACTTCGCTACTTGCTCTACACACATCAACTTTTTCCCCTTTTCTAAATTTTATGTTATCATTATCATCATCAATCACATTTTCATTTTTTCTTTCTCTTCATAGGACGTGGAAGAAAAGCCGTGCCTCGTGCCACTAAGTGCTCAATGATAACATTAATTACTGTGAAATTGTGGAATTGTTAAAACATTGAGATCTGAAAATTGTTGCATGGCTTCATCGGTTATCAGTGTTAACCATCAAATGAAGAACATTTTTTGCATTATGAGATGAACATGTCTGAGTGCCGCATGCAGCATTGTCGTCAGATCCAAAGAGAAGAAGTGCGTGTACGGGAATTCACTAATAGAACTGAACAAGAGATTTGTTCAAAGATATTCTGCACACTTTTTTATTTAATCAAAATCTTCAAAACAATAAGATGTTATTTTAAGTTTCTTTCATCTATAATAATTTAACGTATAAAAAGATTTATACCACTCACACATGCACAATAATATTAGGTAAAATGAAAAAAATTAAAATAATATATGACAAATAATAAATTCATGAATTTAAGATTTTAAATAGACTTTAATGTTAATTTTTTATTTGAGTTCATCATTAGTTAAATAAACTCTTCGTAAAGTAATTCTTATATAAAAAATGTCTTAAAGTAAACACGACTTTTTATGATAGGTGAAATTGATTTTCTATGATAGGTGTTTTGGTATCATAGTTATAAAGTCATTGAAAATATATGTTTTTTTATGACGTAGTAAAAACTTGTCATAGTAAGTTATGCAGGTAAACGAGTACCAGTTATAATAAGTCAAACTTACTATGATATATTTTTGTTTACGTAAATTCAACTTTGACAAATTTTTAGTAACTTGTCATAGCAAGCGAATTTACTATGACATGTATTTTGAAACCTGCCATAGCCATAGTAAGTGGACCTACAGGAAGACATTACATAAGGGACAATCGCCTCCATCCATTTTCGTCACATCATCATCCTCCATAAAATGTATCACATAGGGAGATGCCTCCATCATCATAATCGCATCATCATACCCACATGGTTTTTCACCTCTAGAGGCTCCCCTTCCACTCATAAACCAATTGCTTCTTCTTCTTGTATCCAAGTTCATCTTCATTCCATACAACATAACACAAAAAATCCCAAAGAAAACAAACAAATCATTAATCCATCACTACTCAATTTAACAAATGTTCACCAAAACAAAGAAAATTCCATAAGGAATCACCCACACTCATACTCATGCCTTATCTTTACACAATTCAAGAAGTACAGAGTTCACTGTCACCAAACAGATAATTCAATACAATCAAAGGAGAAAATAAAAAACAAAGAAAATAAAGG
This sequence comes from Vigna mungo, assembly GCA_036885675.1. Classification (NCBI taxonomy): domain Eukaryota; kingdom Viridiplantae; phylum Streptophyta; class Magnoliopsida; order Fabales; family Fabaceae; genus Vigna; species Vigna mungo. Next base: position 32,352,482 of record CP144699.1, read on the forward strand.
AAACAATGTTGCATGCACAACATTCTACGATTGGAATAACATGATGAACAACAAGAGGAGTTGAACCTAGATCCCTCAATATGTAGAGGGCACCTAACACTTCAAAATAACTTCATTTATTGAGGTTAACATTCATAAGTGACTTCTCCACCATGGTGGACTACAACTTCAAACTTGTCATCGCATATTCCAAATTCAACTATGCAATGAAAATCGACATGAAACCACTCAAGAAACGTAAAGTAAAAGTTGGGAGACAAATCCCAACATTGAAAATCGACAACCATCCACTAAGAAACAATTACAAAATGTTACACACCAAACCGATACCCATTCACACGAAAAACAACATTGTATCATTTTTCCAAAACATCACTACACCAAATTCTAAAACAAAGAAAACCCAACAAAAAGCAACAAAAACCCTAATACTCTCATACAAAATTTCAACCTTAAATTAAGAATGCATACATGACCCAACCTTCTCAACTTCCAATTTCAACAAAAAATCAACCTAATGTTGCACGCGATTGTGATCAAACTTCTGAAACGCACACTTCAACATCAACGTCAAATTTGTTCGAAGAAAACCACTTTGAAATACTAGATTTTCACATCACTATTTCTTTAATTTGTCGCATATGCCAAAAACTTACAACTCATTTATTGATTGCTCACATAAATACTATGTCGTTAACAATTTAGACGTCGTAATGGAAAATGACCAAATTAAACAAAAGTTATGAAAATTGGGACCACATTAAATACTTGAAAAGCTCAAGTCACACATTAAACAAAGTAGACGAAAATAGGAATAAAAAATGGTATTAAGCCAATTTAAAATTCTAAATATATATATATATATATATATATATATATATATATATATATATATATATATATATATATATATATATATATATATTTAAATTTAGGATAAATTCATTAAAATAAACTTATTTTAGATTATTGTAAATTGAATTTCATATTTTTTCTTATCTTATTATCTATCTTAATAATTTTCTTATAAAATTGCACCACTATAATGAAGAAAACTGATATGGAGAATTGAAGAAAGGAGACAATAGTGTACATGTCACATAAAATAGGACAAAATAAAATTATACTAGTTGAGATCAAGTCTTGTTGTCAGTTGTGAGTAGTTGTCCAGACAATTATAAAGAAAGACAAATCTAAACGTTAATTATAAAATTATTATGTTAAACAAAATTAAAAGGTACGTAATTGAACTATTAGGTTATAATTATGATATGTGGATAAGATATTTAATACTTTTGAATTGATTTCATTTATTATATTTTATTTTGATCAAACATTTATTTGAACATCAAAATTTTTTAAGATAAAACTGACTGGACGAATAACAATAAAACAAACTTAAAAAATAAGAAAGATCGTCATGAACGTAGAATAAAATGTAATATCTATCTTAAAAAACACTTAACTATATATTAAAGAGGAATAAATGACACCTGTCGAACAACTAATTAACGTCATTAACTAACTGACCAGTTTAATGATCAGAAACTATAATAAGTTAACAATTTCATGGTTAGTTGAATAATCTCAGACAAAAAATTTAATTCGATTATGACTTTCTCTTTTCCTGTTGAATATTTCTGCTCTCGAATAGTAAACATCATTCTCCATTCCTTTTTTTATTCACTAATCATTATGTATTTGTATTTGTTTTCTGTTTCTCTAACTAAAGTTTGCACCCTATTATTAAAATCTGAAAAATACTAAATTATAGTATTAACATTTTTAGTAATACTCTAGCAAAAGAGAGAAAAATGGAAAGAAAATAAACTGAAAGAGGATCATATTTTTTTTGGATCTACGTAATATAGATTTTATGTGTTATTATTTGTCCAATACTTTACATAACATTTTTTTAATAGATTTTACTAGTTACATTTTTTTTTACATATTTTCTTTATTTTTTTTTGTATAATTTAATATACACGTGACATTTTTTTACTGTAGACACTCTCTTTTAGACATCGAAATTTAAACTATTCCTGTAACTGCCCAAGTCATTTTCTTTTACCATTCAATTTACTTAAAGGTTTCTCATTTAATTATTTTATATGCATGTACTTTTCTTTTTCTTTTCATATCTAAACAAAGGGTAAATGTAAACAGGTTATTTCCTAATAAAAAAATAAACACCTATTTTTGTAGACATACCCCTCTTATTTGTTTGTGGCTTTGGCTACGTACGTATTTACTAAAATCACAACTTACACATTGCGACTTAGCTAATTGGGTTTGAGACTTAATTTAGTCCATAATCATTGTGACTTACCACATTGTTCCCTCTACCATCCTAAGTTCCTATACTTTCTTATTAATTCTTTTTTATTCCAGAAATACTCTATATCTTCCCGTGTTGAAATCTTAAGTTTTGAAAGTTGATCAGAAACAATAGTACAGCATCTCACCTACTATAAGCATCACATCTATGCCACAAAATCCAACCAGCACGGGATCATTAAGAAAAGATTATTAAAGTAGGAAACAAAAGTTTGTTAATGACAAGTTTAATTTATATTATAATACGACTCCTTCGACGTATATACATATATACTAATGAGATTTGGATTATACAATCACAAATGCTAATAGTTACCTAAAGTCTGATATTCATTCTAAGTATGTTTTTAGACTTTATATTGAGTCACATTCATTTTACTTAGTTTGAAATCTTCAGACACAAATGAAATTATTATCAGATTGAGACGCTGTGGTAGGATATTTCTGCACTATTTTTTTTATCAGCTTTCAAAACCTAGGATTGCAACATGTGGAGGTGTAGGGTATTTCCAAAATAAATAAAAAAATTAATAAGGAGATGTAGGAACTTAGGATGGTGGAGAAAGTAACACCCTCTTTTCATAATTATGTAGTTTCCTCAATTTTATGGCTCGTAAATTAAATAATTATTTCAATTAATTATTATATTAAAATATTTTTATTTTTTTAAACTTTTACTCAATGAGCTACTTCTTTTAATCAACCTCAATAATATACATATTGGTAAACGAGTAGGTACTTGAAAATTGCTACTAATTTTTTTTAATGATTAGATTTTTTATATATAAAAATAAACGTATTATATTAGTAAAATAATTGTGTCAGTATATTAATACGAAAATAATGGAAAAGCACAATATAATCACTGTATAAAGTTGGCAAATGACTTAAAATGCTACATTGAAAATTAAATTATAATACTTGTATAAATTTACACATCTTAGATGATGATTTGTTACTGTTTATTTAAAGAAAGTATTGGCATTCCTAATATCTATTTAATTGCTAATATTTATGTCCTACAAATAGAAAATATTTTATTTATATTTTAAATATGTAAATATGGAACTAAGTATCGATCCCTAATTATTACAAAATTGATAATTTAAGAAAAAAAAAATCCACACGACTTGCTATAAATAAAAACAAATGTATCTTTATTGAAAATAAAGTTATTCGTCTCTCTCTCTCTCTCTCTCTCTCTCTCTATATATATATATATATATATATATATATATATATATATATAGATATATATCTATATATATATATATATATATATATATATCTATATATATATATATATATATATATATATATCTATATATATATATATATCTATATATATATATAATTATCTTTTAAGAATATTCATAAAATGAAAAAAAATTATTTTCTTACAAAATATATTTAAATTATTCTCAAATTGGGGTAATTGAAAATTCAAGTATAATTTTATTTCTTTTTTTAAGAATGTCTTCTCTCCCCGTTCAGCCTCAGTACGCCGTTTTAAACGAAACGACAAGTGCGTGAAAACTACGCTGAATAATATCAAAAGGGTGAAGGAGGGTGTTGTTTGTACAGGGGAATTTATCGGAAGTGGGAAAATGGCGGGCGGTGGAAAGGTTTCCTTCAAAGTCACACTGACGTCCGATCCAAAGCTACCATTCAAAGTGTACGTATCTATATGGCTCATTCAATTCTCAATCCTCAACATTTTCCCCAAATTTCCTATTTCCCTAATTACGAATTTCTTTGTTTCTTTCAGGTTTAGCGTTCCTGAGGCTGCACCTTTTACTGCAGTTCTCAAATTTGCCGCGGAAGAATTCAAAGTCCCGCCCCAGACCAGCGCTATCATCACCAACGGTAATTAATTATCTTGGTCAGATCGAATTTTTTTTTATTAGTCAGTGATGTCGATGTTTCGAGTTTTAGGATATTTAGCTTTTTATGCGAATTGAAAATCATGCTTTGGTTGTGCAAAAGTGAAAAATTGAATACATTGAGGTTCCTTTTGATAATTGCTTTTCCTTCCTTATAGCTGTTTCGGCCTTTGGGGAATTACAAAACTTTGCCACAGTTGGACCTGTTTTTGGGTTAAGAAAGGACTGTTTATTTTGGTTAACTATTTTTTATTTTGTTTGTATTAAAAAAATATATACGAAACATAGTAAAAGGAGAGAACAATTCTATACGAGACAATACATAATTTTGTCTTTAAACAATGCAACCCATGTTCATTTAGCCCTTTGAAATTTGTATAACTTTATTCCCTAGTCTACCAATGTCATGGTAAAGACTCCTCTAATTTGGTCGAGTGCATGAACGAAAAACTGATTTGTTATGTAATTTATAGACTTGGAGGCAACTTGTACTGTATGCATCCTAACTAATACAATTTTGATCTGGAAAGTTGCAATTCGTGTTGATTTGATCCTTGTAAATTTACACTATATAATACTAATAAATCCCGAACTTGTTCATTTTATGACAAATTTAATCCTCAAAATCGGTCGACTCAATGAAAAAAAGACTATTTTTTTTTTTAAGTTGAGAGATGAATTATTGTATACATGCAAAATTTTAGATACTAAATCAGCAAAGGTTGCCACTTTTTGAAGACAATTATGTATTTACTGAATGAGACCGCCTTTTGAATGCAGCTGAAAATGCTATGATTATTAGATTAATGAAAAATTTCTACATGTCAGCTCCAAAATATTGTCCTCATTCCTTACCTTGTTTTCTTCACTCTTGAGGGTGTTGTCTGCTTTGCGGGCTAAGTAGTGTCTGGCTTATAGTTTAGCACATAGTTGAAGTTGTTTCCCGTTCTTTCATGTAGACTTATTACAGTAATTTAGGGCATGTTGTAACTAATAAACCCTTTGAAATTTGGGATCTTACGAGGTAATTTATAATCTTTGTAATATTTTAACTTTTGGTGTTGTAATTTAATTAGTAACCCTTAAATTTTTTTTTTGTTTATTTGAATTCGAATTGATTGAATATTGTAGTCTTTAGGTTTTATTATATTCTCTACTAGTTAAGTTGGTGGTAAACATATTCAATTTTAAGGTGATTCACATTGGCAACATATTGACAAGATATCTGATCTTTTTATCTTCTATCAACTCAGCTGTTTTGTCCTCTTAAATCTTGAATAGCAGTGCAAATGAGACCTTTCCCCTTCTAAAAAAATAAGAAGTTCAGTGGATTGAGATTTAATTGGGTTTGTTGTCAAATTAGTTATTTGAGTTGACTTGGTGATCCCATTGTTTGTTGTGACTTTTTTGGCGTTTGTTGTTGCATTACTATGAATGTAATACTGTTCATTAAGTATATTTTTTTAACTAACTTGTTACATTAATCAAATGACTGAAGAACTACGAATTTAAGAGTATTTTTGTTTGTTATATTATTGGCTATCAACCTTTCACTTTGATAGCCCATCTTGTTTTGGTAATATTCATCTTAAATTTGCCACTCATATTCCTTGCTTTGAATGCATGCAGATGGTGTTGGCATAAATCCCCAGCAGAGCGCAGGTAAAGCAATACTTTATCATCTTTCTTTAACTTTACACTCTTTTTGAACAATCCTCATATTTTCCTACAAATAATGTTTTACCGCTAGAATTTTCTCTTTAAAAAATTACTGCACAAGGATAAATAAAACAATGGGTCGGTTTGTTAAAATGTTTTTTTAGAAAAAAGTTTTTTTAATAAAATAATCACTTATTATGATTTTTAACATATTTGGACGAACTTATTAAAAAACGGACTTATTTCCTTTTAATTAAAAATTAAATTTTTGTTACTATGTAAAAGTCATTTAAAAATAAAATATTTTTTTGCAATCACTATGGTAATGGTATTTATGGTTAAATTTCATTATATACATGAAATAGTTATGTTTCGATTTCTTAATTCACATTTTTTGTAGTTGCAATCGCTGGTTCCTGTAGAAAGGTTACACTTATAACATTGAACAAAGTTATATTATATATAGGTTTATAGTAGTTGGTATCTTTCATTGACTTGCATATATTCATCTCTGCAGGCAATGTCTTCCTTAAGCATGGTTCCGAATTGCGTCTGATTCCGCGTGATAGGGTGGGTGCCTGATGTTAAGGGGTGACTGAGATTTATCCTTCTCGCAAAATACATGAACTGTTGTAGCTTCATAACAATCAATAAATACAGTTGTTACTGATTTCTATAACTTGAGATCAAAGGTGTCTCATGAAGTTGTTTCTTTTTTATGTAATGATGTAAATTTTGGGGAAATGATGTTATCTTCTATAGTTATAGTTCGGTCAGTTTTGGTCCTGGCAGCTTTCAAGCGCCATCCTTTCCCCGATGAAAGAAAGCATAGCAAAAATGTTAAATTGAGATAAAACATGTACATATCGTGCAATCCCATCGATTTTGTATCTCGAGGTAGTACGTGTCCCTCGCTGATTGTGATGCTTTTCAGATATGGGTTTCAAAAATAAATCTATATTAAAGAAAGACTACTGATGAGGAGACCTTCAAAATTGATTCAGGTTGAAATTCTTTTTATTATTTTATTCTGGGAATGCACTAGTGAAATCAGGGTTATTAAATACATGACCTTTAAGCACATCCATTACACATCCAGGAGGGAGTGTATGTATCCCGTTAAACATAGGGTGGGCACATTAGTATTGTTTCATGAAGATGAATTATCCAATTATAATGTGACTGCGATAACAGAAAATAAACTTTATATATAAACTTAGTCTCACAATGACAGAAATAAAAGATAACTAATCAAAACATAATCATTTTATATTTTAACTACTTTGACAACGATTTTTTTGTCAAATGTTTATTGTTATAGAGGTCAATTTGTTACTTTTTTTTTATTCAATTCAACATACCAGCAGAACTCATTTAAACCATAAAAAAGAATAATCAGCAGATAAAGACATGAGCAACCATCTTAGCTTTCCTATCGACAGAAGAAAACGACAGAAAAAAATTATTCTTTGACAGTGCAAACTCTTCCAACATGCATAAAACTGATCACTTCTTAGAATCCAACATTTTAGCAAAACATAAGTTGTCTGCCCACAAAACGACATCTTATGATCACAAAGAGTGTCAGTAGAGCAAATTCAAACGTGAGGATTGTTATATCCAAAAGGTAAAATTCTGGTCAGCTAAAGAATTCAAATTTGTGATACTTCTTTTCCTTACTTTCCAAAGTCTGGTTATATTGATCACCTTCTAATCTCCCGAATTTTTCGCCTTTATCTTATATAAAAAAACTCTTTATTAATTTGTATCATTAAAAGTTTCTCTTGAATTTTCCGTCTTTATCTTATATAAAAAACTCTATTAATTTATATTATTAAAAATCTCTCTTTAGTTATATGACTCTTTTTTTTCATTTTTTCAAATGTTACTAACATTAAACCTTTATTTAGATCGATAACTAATCTAATGACTCAATTGACATTGAACTTAATATTATATAGTCCCTTTATCATTAGTCTAAAATATAAGAGTATAAGGTTACAAAAGTTGTATCTTTGTCCTTTTGTTATTATAGATTACCTTTTACCTGTAAATCGTCTTATATGACCTTTTCTTCTAGGTTGTTAGTTCTTTTGAATGTTTTGATAAGTCATAATGCACCTTAAATTATCATCCAGATTTTGTTTAATGCTTCAAAAGCATCTTGAAAGGTCACCTTAAAGGTTCAATTTTTTAAAGGATTGACTGAGTTCATATCCTTTTATTTTTTATTCTTTGGCGAAAACTGGTAATCCAATGCACAATGGATTAGCAATGGATTTGAACCAAATCCAGTTAGCTTTACGCTGTTGTGGGCAGCTTCAAGCTATCAAACATGCTAAATCACTTCATTCCCATATAGTAAAACTTGGCCTTTTCAATCACGTTTTTCTCCTAAACAACATGATCTCTGTCTACGCAAAATGCTCCCATTTTGAGGATGCACGAACCCTTTTCGACGATATGCCTCACAGGAACATAATTTCTTACACAACAATGGTCTCTGCACTCACCAATTCCGGGAGACCCCAAGATGCTCTCACACTCTATAACCACATGCTGGAATCTAAAACAGTGCAACCCAATCAGTTCTTGTACTCAGCGGTTCTCAAGGCATGTGGAGTCGCCGGTGATGTTGAATCGGGCAAGTTGGTTCACCGACGAGTATATCGGGCAAGGTTAGAGTGTGACACTGTTCTGATGAATGCCCTCTTGGACATGTACGTCAAATGTAGAAGCTTGGCCGATGCAAAACGAGTTTTCTACGACATGCCGTGTAAAAATTCTACTTCATGGAACACCCTCATTCTCGGGCATGCCAAGCAGGGTTTTGTGAAGGATGCGTTGGATCTGTTTGATCAAATGCCAGAACCAGACATTGTGTCTTGGAACAGCATCATTGCCGGTCTTGCAGATACTTCTAGCTTCCATGCATTACAGTTTGTTTCTATGATGCACATGAAGGGCCTTAAACTTGATGCATTCACATTTCCGTGTGCCCTCAAAGCGTGTAGTCTGCTTGGCAAATTAACTGTGGGGAGACAGATTCATTGTTGTATTATCAAGTCAGGGTTTGAGTGTAGCTATTACTGTACATCAGCATTGATTGATATGTATTCGAATTGCAAGCTATTGGATGAAGCAATGAATATATTTCATAAGAACTCTCCTCTTGCTGAAAGCTTGACAGTGTGGAATTCCATGCTTTCAGGGTTTGTTGCCAATGGAGATTGGTGGAAGGCTCTCAGTATGATTGCTCATATGCATCATTCTGGTGCACAGTTTGATCCTTATACCTTTAGTGTTGCTTTAAAGGTCTGCATCCAGTTTGAAAACTTGAGGTTGACATCTCAAGTGCATGGATTGGTCATCACTAGTGGCTATGAGTTAGACTATGTTATTGGAAGCATTTTTATTGATCTATATGTAAAACAAGGCAATATTAACAATGCATTAAGATTGTTTGAAAGGTTGCCAGATAAAGATGTTGTGGCTTGGTCTAGTTTGATTGTTGGTTGTGCTAGATTTGGTCTAGATACAGTGGCTCTTTCCCTCTTCATGGATATGGTTCATCTGGATCTTGAGATTGATCATTTTGTCCTTTCAATTGTTCTGAAAGTTTCTTCAAGTTTGGCATTGCTTCCAAGTGGCAAGCAAATTCATTCTTTTTGTCTTAGGAAGGGATATGAATCAGAGCGAGTTATTACAACTGCTCTTACTGATATGTATGCAAAATGTGGTGAGATTGAGGATGCCTTAACTTTATTTAATTGTCTTTCCGAAGTAGATACCTTGAGTTGGACTGGGATTATTGTGGGATGTGCACAAAATGGAAGAGCAGACAAGGCAATTAGTCTTCTGCATAAGATGATTGAATCGGGTACAAAGCCAAATGAAATCACCATTATAGGTGTTCTTTCTGCATGTAGACATGCAGGCCTAGTAGAAGAGGCATGGACTATATTTAAGTCTATTGAAACAAAGCATGGATTGACACCATGCCCTGAACATTACAATTGTATGGTTGATATATTTGCTCAAACTGGACGTTTTAAAGAAGCAATAAACTTGATTAATGACATGCCGTTTAAGCCTGACAAAACCATATGGTGTTCCTTGCTTGGTGCCTGTGGAACTTACAAGAATCGACATCTTGCAAAAATTGTTGCTGAGCATCTTCTTGCTACCTCACCTGAAGATGCTTCTGTGTATATAATGCTATCAAATGTTTATGCATCACTTGGAATGTGGGATAATTTAAGCAGAGTACGAGAAGCTGTCCGAAAAGTAAGTATAAAAGGGGCTGGAAAAAGCTGGATCGAGATCTTTAGTTGAGAAAGCTGGTTATGTGAATGGATTGGTTCAACTAGCTTAATCGCTCATTATATATTCCCAGACAACACAATGACTGTTCTAACTTCAAAGGAATGTTATGTGACTGGAGTTTGTACGGTGAAAGACAGTCTTTACGTTTTGTGGACTTCAATTAGAAGGTAAAAGCACGGAAGTGTCTAATTTTGGATGGAAGATACTAGAAATACTACAACGAAAAATACAAATTAAGTAGAACGTGCGCAGCAGTTCAATCCGATATGCCTTTGCATGCTTGCTATTGCCATGAGGTTTCACACATTCAATGTTTTCCTTCCCCCAACATAGGTACAAACTAAAAAGGTAAATACAAAGTGAACTTTCAATAGCATTAATACGTTATAATTTTAATTAATCAATTTCAGTTTTATATTAACTACAACATAATTAACCTCGTATACCGTATTTCATTTAAGGAACCCAGATTTGGTTAAGATCAGAGGTATCAGAGTCATCCATGACACTTGAATTGTAAGTGTGTCTGAAAATTTGTTGTAGTTCTAATAGTTAAATTAGTATCTTTTATGTAATTTTTAATTTTACTTAACATTTTGTACACTAGTATTGTAATTAACCAAACCTTTTCTGAATTATTTTGCTATATCAATTGTTGTTTGGCAGAAGTCGTCAGGATTCAGGTCTAAGCTCATCTTTTAGCACGGTCTACCAGCTTGACATGTTCAGCTTACGGTAACATTGGCCAATATTAATTATTATTGAGTGTTGAATTTTAGAGAATGGATTGCTAATTCATTATTAGTTAGTTATCTAAAAGTCAATTTAATTTATAAACCAACGCCTCTTTTATAGTGTTGAGTATAAGAGAATGGATTAATAAAGAGTCTGTTGCAAGCATTTTTCATTTTATTTGTCATTTGTGTGTAATAATTCGTTTTCTCTTAATAAATAATTCTAAGAGAGATTTAAGATTATGATTACAGTAAAGACAAAAAAGTGATAATGAAAATGCATTAATGATTATAGTGTTTAGGTGTACTTTTTCTTTTCGTTTGTCCACTTCTGAAATAAAATTATGTCTGTGTTATCTGCCTATATAGTAAGTTAAAAATAAGATAAATGGGAATAGTAATTACAAATTTTATTATATGCATCATCTTCCAAAGTAGATAGATAAAAAGAAATGTAGTATGATGTATAATAATTCCTAGATTTTAATGACAATTTTTAAGCTTTTAGGTTGTCTTTCCGAACAGTAAGTTGAAGATATATTTGGCTGGGAGTTGACTTATCTTGAATGAATCGTTCTGTAATTTGGAAATTCCACTGGGGACTAACGTCATCACTTTCTCATTCTTCTTTTTGTCTTTTCTCGTTCTGTCCTATTGCTCGAGTGAGGACAGATTGAGACACCACTAAGCAGCAGCAATAATATGTTGGAGGTGGACAAGAACCTCACAAGCTACGTCTTCCACTTTATGGATTATATAATTAGAGGGAGGGTGAATTCTAACGACCTGGTCCGAGGGAAACAAAAGTAAAATGCTGCTCAAAGTTTGATGTGTAACAATTTTGAAGCCGCTAATTTTCGTAGTACTTACATTACTTACGTTTTATGTACTTGAAGGTCATTCATGTTCCTTGTTATGTATTAGGCTTGGTCCTGATTGGAACTATGTCATGGACCAATTTGGTTTTTCCAAGCCTCCGTGATGAGTCGAGGCTGCTTGGTATGAGTTGCAAGTTTGAACAGAAGTTGGGGCACCTAAATTTGGAGAGCAGTGTTCTTGGGCATCCAGTCAACAACTGCAATACAGTCCAAACCATACGAACCCGACCCATCATCACCAGTAGCTAACACTAGGGACATGGGTAGGTCCCATTAGAAGAAGAGAAGATTAAATGGTGAACCCCACCTCCTCATCATCATTCACTGTAAGCTTCCTGCATAAGGCCGAGTCATTTCTGAGCAAAGTCTCTACTGCATGCTAGTGGCAGTGAGTGACATTGTGACAGTCTTACATGGATTTTAATTTTTGAAGTCTTCTATGGAATTTATTCTCGTGCCATGTTTATTTGTTTCTCAATCATCGCACTCACTTTTGTCTCCCGACTCTTACTTTTTTCTGACTTCTTCCTGCTAGCTTTTATTTTTGTTTCGATCTTAGCAAGGCATGTCAAGTTCTGATTCCTTCACTGTTCCCAATGACCAGGAAACACTGCCAAAATTACCGCGAAACTACCACGCCCAAATGCTTTCCTGCCCACACTTTTCGCGCCATATTTGTTTGCTATCAAAAAAAGCTGAGTTGTCGCTGGTCACTCTGCAGTAGTGAGTAAACCAAACTCAATCAGACTTCTTTAGCCACAAGCATTACAGGGACCAGGTGGGTACATCATAACGTGGCTGATGATAATTGTCAAGGCTTAGTGCGCCATAGAAAACAGTTTTTAGTGATCTGTGTTATAATATTCACAATTATCTTGACATTGCTGGTGAGGTGATTGTTAAGCCCACGCCGAGTTGCTTAAATTTGAGTAACAATGGCCAATGCGATCTTAATCATAAGACAATGAGTACAAAACAGGAGTCAACTTGTTCCGGATTCGATGGAAACGCACTACACCACACAAATCTACATTTCTAATAAAAAAACACACACAAATCTAGATCATACGCGCGACCGTGAGATACCCTTATTAAACGGTTTGTGAAGGACTTACTTGTTCTTAGCTGATGTCATGGGAGTTTCTACTCCTCGTCTTATTTCCTTATAATGTTCCTTACATGTATTTGTCTGTGTGAGGGACTTCAGTTCAATCAACTTTAATAATAATACTATAATAGCGCACTTAAAAAATGTTACTGCGTATATCAAGCTATTATAAGAATTACGAAGTGTTATAGAATTCAACTTAAAGAATAGAACAGTTAGCCAAAATAAATATGGTTTCAATAAGAAGCAAGTGCCAAATTTTTTATGTTACCTTATTTTAGAAGTGCCCTTTGTCTCTGGAGTGTGTTCATTGTTGCATTGACTTGTTTTTTCCTGGTAGAGACCTGGCCTTTGACCCTGACCATCATTTTCTGCACTAAAAGGGTTTATGGGGCTTCCACTAAGTGAGATATGATATGAGTGTAGTAGATGTAAGCAACCTTTTTGCAGTAACGGATTAAATTATAAAATGCTTTCTACTTGCTTACCTTTATGTAAAGTTCACAAAAATATATCAAGATAGACGAATACTGAGACCGTTTATATAAAGTTCGCAAGAATAATTGGGGACTTTCAAGAACATTGTCTATCAACTCTTCTTTTCTCTTTCAATTTTCAGACCGTTTGTTTTATTATCGTTGGAAAAATTGAGCGTTGAGGCTATAGAAGATTGTTGCCTTCCCTCATGCTGTGATGAGATTATTAAAAAAAAATTATCAATTTCTCATCCAACTTAAAAACTGAAAGACAGAAACAGTTGAGAGAGGTTTTCTCACACATTAAGTATCTATTATTATGCTCAAGAAACATTCACCAAAAACGTAATCATGGGATAAATAGCTTAAAACGTGTGGAAGAAGCACACAAAAATTACAAGTTTAAACAAGGCTTAATTTTTTCAGTAGGATATCTTTCTACTTAGATAAGTTTTGATGGAGTCAAATTATTAAGCTGATAAATAAAGCAAACTTGATGGCGCATGTAAGACGTATAGGTTCTGTCAGTATATGCATTGAATGGATAAAGGAAAGTCACTTCTTTAATAGTCATCTGAAATACATAAACAATAAATGAGACAAAAGTCTTACCTTAGCTAAATGTACAGAAAATAAAGGCTTATCATGCGGTTAATATATAATTGTTATAGTAATATACAGTCGTTGATTAAATCTGCCATGGATTGGAGAGTGAGTGATACCAACCAACACATACAAAAATGATCTGAGACTGATCTATACTCCCCCCATAAAGCACCAACGAAATAATCAACTAGATGATGTAGAACTTAAAAAGAGCTAACAAAGCAAAGGAACTGATATATGAAGGGAAGTTGTGACCTCACTCAACCCCCAATCCAACAGCAAATATCATCAAAAGCCACTATAGATTACAACAAAGCAAGGCAAAATGGCTCTTGGGTTGAACACAACCAACTCATCCAAATTCGAATAAGCCCCAACAGCCCCTGCAACCGAATCATACTCCTCCATGCCTCCTTCTGCATTCTTCTTCACCCTTCCTGCTATAACCCGACAAACCAGCATTGCTCTCTTCTCTTCACTCTCATCCACACAAGCCTTGTCGTGAGCCTTCCCACTCGTTGCCGTTGTCAAGATACCGCTTCCTCCTGTAACCTTGAACCCGTGCTTGATTATGCTGCAAACGTTGCACTGTGGAACGGTGTTGCACAAGTTGGAGGACCCGTTTAGGCCTAGAGAACACGCAAAGGAGGTGCAGTGAAACCTGAGTAGCTCGTTGCCATCTGCTATGCAACGTGGGTGTTTCTTGGGGAGTTTCGTTGCCTTTGCTTTTATGGAGTCTCTATATTCTTCGAATCTGGTAATGGTTTTCTGGGTGTTGTGAACCTTGAGGATGCGGTCTATTTTGCACACTGGAGATTGCTTCTTCAGCCAGCTGGAGTGGAATATTATTTCAACTATGTTCTTGCTGGTGTCTTCTGGACCCAGTTCAGAAACTGAAATTGGTAACCGGAAGAAAAAAAAGAAGGTAAAACATGTAGTTTAGTCATGGTACATTGGTATCATCATCAAAATCATAGATGATAAAGTGACACAAACATATCAACATGTCGATTATGATGTTTATATAAATAAGCACACTTCATCCCATAGAACAAGAAAATAAAGCAATTTAAACTAAAACTAACCTATGAATATCAGTTTTGAAGAAAAAATTAGATGAGATATATGTCATGGTTACAATGTAGAACTACACCTGTTAGCTTCTTAAAATCATATACATGTGAGACCAAACACACAGAAAACTTAAATGAAAATGCTGAGAAAAACTTATTTTCTTCTAATGAAAATTGAAAGCATCACTTCATACGATACCTGCATGTTTGACTGCCTGGTGATGCTCCAAGCTTTCAGCTTTCATGATCTCGCCACAGTCGGGGCAAGAACAAATGCTACTCCTGAGAGAAGGATCTCTAGTGAAGCCTAGAACCGGGTCTACCACCATTCTACACTCGTAACAGCCGGAAAGTCTCCTGAATGGCATTCCCCTGAAAGAGCCAGCGCCAGAAGAATTGGAAGATGCTGACAATGAAGAGGAAGAAGCTGAGACGGGTCCATTGTGTTCGGTGAGAGGTGCTTTCATGGATCTGCTGGAAGCATCGTTGCTGTTGCATCCATTTAGAAACAACCTTTTCTTGTGGATATCTGGGGTTGATGTGTCCGGCTTTGCCGTGATCTTGGTGTTGTTACAAAGCGAACCTGAGCACTTCATCTTCTTGCACTTCTTGCTGTTATCTTCCGGGATTCTTTCCTCTTGCAGCTTCCTCTGTTCCTGTTTTTTCCTGTGTTGATGATCCTTTGCTTCTGGAGGTGGTTTTGCTTCCTTCTGCTGCTGCTGCTGCTGCTGCTGCTGTTGCTGGATTTGAACATTCCTACAAGCCAACAGGCCTCTTACCACCCATGAAGGTTGTTTTTCTGTTTTCTGTAGCTCTTGGTTTTGGTTTTGGCTGACATGTTTTGTAATGGTTGGTTTTCTTTGGGTTTTGGGTTTGCTCATTGTAGAAAGGATGGAAGTTTCTTGAGCATACAAATGATGGCTTTAGAACAAGGTTGGAACTAGAACAAGATTCTGAATTTGAGTCATTTAGGTGTTGAAAGTGTTAAGTCGCCTCTCAAGTAATTTAGCTTTGAAGAACCTGTGGCTCTCTTCCCGTGGGGGAGATATATGACTTTATGATGAGCATCTCTCACCATTGATTTTTCTAGGTTCAAGAGTTCTTTTTTATTTCTAAATAGTGGGAAAGTAAAGGGTTTATTGGCCAACGGGTCCCCCCGCCTTTTTATGTTGTGCCTGTCTTCTGTGTGCAAACATTTTGTGAATATCATAACTCACCATCTTTATTGCCTAATATCTACAACGACTAAACTACTTGGATTTCATTCTTTATGTAAATCAGAGTTTAGTCTTTGATAAACACTTTAAATTGCTGCCACCAAAATTCAGTTTAATTAACTTTTTTGGGCTATCAGCTTCCAATGTCCTTGCTGAGTAGTTATGACTTGGCTCGAGTCATGAATGCAAAGATATGAAACACAAATCACTCATCAGATGAAAATTCTAGGAAATTTACATTTGCATTATTGGCTGATATAATGGTCCCCTCTTGCAAACTAAACCCTCCAAAAAAACTTCAAAAAACATTTGCCAGAATTACACGTTAGATTCCATTCTTCTGTTGTTTGGTGGAGGTACTCAGCAATCGGTTAATATAAAAAAAAAAATCGTTCCATTCCATTATTTTGTTCAGCAGAACATCATGTTTCAATAGAAAGTAGATCATGTTGGCCCTAATATTAAGATAATAATGCAATGTATCATTGAAGTTGGTGTAAAAACTAGGTTGTCTTTGCCCTCCACTGAGATCTACCACTTTCCAGTTTTCTAACATAGACATTTCTTCCATCACTCATTTGTGAGTAGGACTAACACAATTCTTGAACGCATCGGCATTTGAAAGTTGAAACTCTCATGGTTTATAGGCTTTCTGAAACCCTTTCTCAACATGATTGGAATATAATTGAGTGAACACTTTGACCTCGGAAAATGTTAGTTTAGGCTTTGAGACAGAATCCTTGGCTGAATCAATCTCCCATAACATAACCGCTGACACAGACCATATCTCAACAGATCTACTAATAGATAACTGATTAATACCACTGAATAGGACAAAATTCATTTACGCATCACAGCTAGAAAATGGATTCAAGAGTAGCAACTGGTTGCTTCCGTACCCGAACCCAGCACAAGTTTATGGGGAGAGAGTTGATAATTAATTAGGCTTTGTCGTTATTCTGAGCTCAATAAGGTGGACTTTTTCGGGCTAAACGCATTGCACCATTTGCAAGGTATTCCACTAATTACCCCATAATGGCACCTCTTATATAGGGAAAAGCTGCTCATTTGATTCCCTTTCTGCCTCAAAATCATGCCACCCCATATGCTATGGAATAAAGCCACTTACTTTAACTAACATAAAAATCAGTAATTTCCCCCAAAAACTTTGAAAAAATTATTCTTTTAACCCTAATTGCACCATTCCAACTAGAACTCGGCCGTGTATAAACATGAAACATACTAATAATTCGTAATGTATTATTTTATAGTTTGCATATGAAAATTTCATACAACGGTTCTTTATTAATAACATCACTGTTTTCATGTGAGATTTACAAATGTTTTTAAACTTAAAGAGAGTTTTTCTTACAACTTTTCCAATTTCAAACAAATCATGTTTGTAAAATTCATGTTAAAATAATGTTTTTACTAATAATGAAATCTTAAAAGAAAAAACTTCTATCTGAGACGTTCTCATGTCGTGAAAATTTTAAAAATTCAGCTATCATCAACCTTGGAATATTCAACTATTTTCTGAGATTGTGAAGGTAGCATGTCATGTACATGGTTTAATTTTTGCTTCTTTTTGTAAGACATTAGGATGAGAACTTTCTCATGTGTAACTTAGATCTTGCGTAAGAACACAAATTACAGAGATGTTAGCATCGAGGCACGAAGTGTGTTTTAAATTTTAAATGACCACGTGAAATGAATATGTCAGTTAAAGTGATCTAACATTTTTTAAACGGAAAACTAAGAACCGAATGGAGAAGGGCAAGACATGGTAGTACAAAAAAATGTCTAATTTAAAAAGGTATTTGGTCATCAGAGAAAGTGCTTAATCTGAGAGCAGCACATCACATCCATTGGCTAAAGAAATGAGAAAAGGGTAAGGAGAAATTAATGGTTAAGAAGTGTGGTAGAGTAAGAATATTGTGACTCTAACTCCATGCCATAACTTTTCCTATGTAGAAGAAGAGAGCACGAAATTTGATGTGATGAACAGAGAAGGACAGTAAAAGGACCTTGGAAAACAGACAGATCATAAATCCGTGGAAGCAGCGATTTGATTGTTATTGTCCTCTCCACAGACAATTGAACCACCAAATATAGCAAACTAAAATAGTAGGATATTTGATTGTTGGGGCCACTGAGTGAGTGGTTCAAAGTTCAAACTAACCTTGTCTTACCAAGTATGCTTTTACTACTCCAGACGTTTATACTTTATGACCTATTGATGGTGATATTGCAGTAATAGTTATATTGTCTTGATTATTGTTTATGTTGCTGCTAAATGGCATTTTAGCACAACCAATTTTGAGTTATAACGGTGCAAAAGTTTAGATTTTGAGTGGAAAAATGGCTCGAAATCTAAGTAATGGCTCAACTAGTAGTTGTATATCTTTTTTGAATTTTGATTCTTTCCGCTTACAAAGTTGTCAGAACAAATTGGTCAAAATTTCAGTGCATGAGTCCATGGGAAACAAATGTTGGTGAAGCTCAAAAGATTCTCTTTGGTTTCCAGAGCTCTAATTGCAAATCATGCAATAGGGTGTCGGTCTACTTATATTCAGAAGTATTAATAAAAAAAACACTATATACTTATGTCATTTAAATAGGCTCCATGGATATAGAAAGTTATACTATATCTACCTAATGGCGGGACGTTCTAAACTATTATTCATACCACAATGTACTCCGATCGACCGAAGAATAACTCTAGAAAACTATTACTTCTAATACGGATTAATTTAAGATAAAATATGATTATTATCAATAATTAGGTCGTTACTAATTTATAAATAAAAAAAAATAGATAATTATATTTATTATACATTAATAACTTGAGTTATTGAATATTTATTAACTTTTAATAATAGAATACTTTGTGCATATAACCTTTTAACATAACTGAAATATAACAAGAACAAAAGATAACATGAGGATGGATACTTTGATCACTAACAACTTACACAATAGTGAACCATTAACCTTGACTCCCATACCAAAACAATACCGAATAATCTTATGAGTCAAGTTTTAAAATAGTTTAAAAGTTAAAAAAAAAGAAAAGAAAAACTCTAATCGTTTTACAGGTATACCAAACTGACATTGGAATATTTTGTCACAATGGATTTGAATGTAAATAATAATTTTGAAACTATGATTTTGAACTAAACAAAATGATTATTTGTGATATATACAATCGAAATAATGTAGTTAATTTTAAAAATATGCTTCATCTACTTTCTTAATTGCTACACATGCACCAACCAGATTCATGTCTCTGCTCGGGCTATTGTCTCTTACTAAATGTACCTACACTAATTGAAAAAAAAAAAATACTAAAATAGCTTTTTATTATTACATCACATAACTGTTGTCGTTGTCACCACGGTTTCCATTATTACTGCTGCTACAAATAAAGAAGAAAAGAGGTAGAGAGAAAACGTGGAAAACAACTCATTCCTATTTTTTTCTTTTTTCCAAAATACATTTTATGTGTTTCGGACAATTATATGCATTTAAAAAGGTTTGTTATGAAAATCATATCCCAAAAATTTCAGACAACTTGTACCAACAAATTTTTGTAATATGTAATTCGAAAATCATATAACAGATGATAAAAGGGTCATTTTAAAAAATTGGGAGGTGCACGAAGTAATTGTTAGGGTGAGGAAGTAAAATCTTGTATTTGGAGAGAAGATTGTCCAATAAACCCGATATTAAAGTTCACTCCGAATAGTGATTGGGCTTTGAGCAGGCCAGATTTTAGATGGTTAGTAACAAGCCCAAAGGGGCGCTGTTTTAGCAGGCCCATGGAGGAGGAGAAGGAGGAGCGCGAAAGGAAAAATTGAATTTCAATGCAATGGGTGTTGTTCGGAAATTGAAGGGAGAAGCGAATAGAAATGCGGTGGAGACTGCTCCATGGATGGGAAGCCTAACCCGGATTCCTCCTCTCCGGACTTCCTCCGCCACGTTCAAGCCGCCTTGAAACGGCACCGTCCACTCGGTCCGTAATCCCCTTTCAGTCCGCACCCACTCATTCAACTCATTTCAAATCTCATTTTTAGGGTTTCTCCTTTTCAGGTTCAATGCAGTCCAATAGCATAAGGCCAAGGCGCACGCTACTTCCACAACGGAAGCTATCTAACACTCCCTCCGACCCCACCAATTCTCAAGAACAAGCTTCTTCCAAGGTCTCACTCAACACCGTCGTCCCTTCCCAAAACCTAGACGTTCAGAAGAAAGATCAATTTTCAGTTCACACGAATTCTACTGCGCAGGGTAAAGTGTTATTATATAATGCTCCTCGTGTATTTTGAACACGTCACTGTTATTTCCTGCAACATTTATTTTTTACAGATGCTAAGGCCACCACTGAGTTGGAGAATTTATCGTCTCACATGGGTTCGCTTGGATTCGCAGAAATGGAGTGGGTTGAAGGCAACCAAATTGAAGCATCGTCGTCATCATCATTGGTAGGAGGCAAACAGAAGGGGGATGTTCAGCAGGCTGGCTTTGACGCGAGTTTGAGATGTGACAGTGGAGTGAGTTCCATGTTGCCAAAGAGAAGCGTGGTTACTCAGGATCATTTGCAGCAATTCAGTAGCTTTCTGAGTCAGCCAGCTACCCAGTCTTCGGTTTTGGGACCTTCATGTGCTACAACAACCTCAGTTCATTCAACTTCGGCACCTATGTTAAATTCAACAACACGATATTCTCATTCGCATCTAGACGGTGGCTCAAATGTGACTGCTGAGCCTTTTGGGGAGGTTAATGCTAATCCTCGTCCTGTAACTGAAGGGGTTGTGAAATCAGTAAATGTTTTCCAAAAGGAAACCAACAGAATGTTGGTGGATCGGGGAGCAGAAGCTGAAGTGCCGGCCTCTGATCTTGGTATTGGTGATGCAGAATTGGTGTCTAAGGAGAGCAATCGGTCTACGGAGCAACAAGGGGGGATTTTGAAAGAATCTGGCAATTCTAAATATACTTGGGATGATGGTAAAGGGAAAGAGGCTGTGGATGTTGCCACTACACAACCGCAGGTACTACCTCCCACATTCACAACCACATCTTCAGATGTGAAGTTGGAGTCTTCTAAGGTAGAAAAGCGAGAGAAGATTGCAAGTAGTAAAGGTGCATCAGCTCCCCGTAAGAGGACTTATGACCCTGATTTGTTTTTTAAAGTTAATGGAAAGCTTTACCAACGTCTTGGCAAGATAGGTAGTGGTGGAAGCAGTGAGGTACACAAAGTGATTTCATCGGACTGTAGGATATATGCCCTTAAAAAGATCAAGCTCAAGGGTCGTGATTATGCTACTGCATTTGGGTTTTGTCAAGAGATTGAGTATCTCAATAGGCTGAAGGGAAAGGATAACATCATACAGCTCATAGATTATGAGGTACTATTCGTTAGTGACATTTTTCTGACGGGATACTTTACTGTTTTTGCTTTTAGCTATTTTTTCTTCATATCTCTTCATTTTTTGTGACCTTGGATTATATAAAGATAAAATGATTTTCTTTTGAGCTGATTTTTGTGTTTGTAGTGTACAGAAAATGTTTTATTTACTTATGTTCTGGTTTATTTTACTTTTATTCAATCAGTCAATTTTGTGATTAGGTGACAGACAAGGCATTGCTTGAGGAAGTTATGAAAGGCTCTTTAAGTAATAGAAATGGCCGGGTCAAGGATGATGGATGTATATACATGGTCCTTGAATATGGAGAAATTGATTTGGCTCACATGTTGTCTCAGAAGTGGAAGGAACTGGATGGGAGCCACCGGACCATAGATGAGAACTGGCTTCGATTTTATTGGCAGGTTGAAAAATCCACTATGTATCCTTGTAAATATTACTTCATAGATTTGAAATAATGTTCTTTCAAACTTGTTACCTGTTCTTGCCATTGTATGATTATGGACTGCTTGTTCTTTTACTCGTCAATTTCCTTCCGTGGAAGTTGGAATTATTTTTTTTATATCTGTCGATGTAAATTAGCTTAGGCTATTCTTTTGACTCCTTTTGCAGCAAATTCTTCTAGCTGTCAATACTATTCATGAGGAACGTATTGTGCACTCAGACTTGAAGCCAGCTAACTTCCTTCTTGTCAAAGGTTCCCTAAAACTAATTGATTTTGGTATAGCCAAAGCAATAATGAATGACACAACCAACATCCAACGGGATTCACAGGTGATGCTTATTTCCACCTCTTTCTCTACTTTTGATCCACTTGGTAGATGCATACCTTGAGTCTTTAGTCTGCTTCATTATGCAGGTCTATCTTGAATTGTTAAATGGTGTGCATTATTGCATATAGGTGATGTAAAAAAAGAGATTATACGAAATTTTTTGAACTTTTATCCCAATTTTAAGGTGGTGCCAAACTAACTATAAATATTATATTTGAACTTATACTGTGTTAAATTCTTATAGGTGGGTACACTTAGTTACATGTCTCCAGAGGCATTTATGTGTAATGAGACTGATGCGAATGGAAACGTCATAAAGTGTGGCCGGTCATCAGATATATGGTCCCTGGGTTGCATTCTTTATCAAATGGTATATGGGAGAACGCCTTTTTCTGATTACAAGACATTTTGGGCCAAATTCAAGGTCATAACAGATCCACATCATGAAATTACTTATGAACCAGTTTCAAACCCATGGCTTTTGGATCTTATGATGAGGTGTTTAACATGGGACCGCAATCAAAGGTGGAGAATACCTCAGCTACTGGAACATCCTTTTCTTGTTCCTCCTGTACCATCTCATCCATCTTTGCCCCAAGATAATAATAGCTGTAAATTGCTACAACATATTTCTGAAACTTGTACATATGACCCAGAGGTATCTGAACTGTGTAGTAAGCTCCAACGGCTTCTAAGTGATTCAGTCAACAAAACAACTCACTCACTAAATTCACGAGATCAACAACTAAAACTGCTGTCCCAAATGACAGATATGTGTATTCAGCTGCATGAACGTTTGAGAAATACTGGAAACAAGTAGGGTGATGAGGGAAGCTAGTGCGATGGCAGTGGGTGCTTAATTCTTTTGGTCTCTATAGTTATTTTCTCCAATCCCAGTTTTTCCATACTCTACTTTTCTTCTCACCTTACACCCCCATCTCGTATATTTTTCTTAACATCGTTCACCCCATTTATCGCTTTCTCTCTTTCCTTGTATCTTCCTTCCCAAAGTGCAGGTGTGAAGAAGTCTTCGTATTTTCGCTGATGTAATTTTCTTGGACTTTTCGTGGGTTGGTAGTCTTCTAGGTTGCATTGTATGTATTTCCCATTACTCAGAGTGGGTTAAAATGTGTAGCAAGTGAATTTAGGACAGGACATGTATAAATTTTGTTAGGTGTTCCTGAAGCGCCAAATTAATGAATTGAGTATAGATTTTTGTTAAAAACTTTTATTGATGCAACATATTAATGTACATTGGAAAAAAATTAGTAAATGGAACTTGTCAAATTGGATTCTTAAAATATGGAAGACTCAATACGGGTTTTCAACTTGTTGGTAACAGGAAATCAGGAAATGGGCCTTAAATATCTATACTTTTATAATCTTAGTACTTATTTTATATATATATATATATTCTTAATTGACCTTATATATAATCAATATGAAATTTTTAACACATTTTTTTTTTACATATGAGACATTCATCTCATACATTATATTAGACATTAACAAGTGATTCGATAGCAATCTAATAAAAAATAAAATATATATATTTTAGTGAATTAGAGTACTTATTTTACAAGTTGGTTTTGAAGAATTTGACTCAAATTTAAAGTATATTTCTTAACATGTTCTCTAGAGTCTTAGATTATTTTATATTAAAATTTTCATTGCATTTGCCATTGCATTCGCTATTGGCGGTGGCGACAGTGTCTATCATTGCCATCATCAAGTTTTAGTTTGAATCGACAACTACATAGTTTTGATTGTCTCATTTATGTGATTAATATGTCTTCAACAACGTCTTTATCAAAGTTCCTATGTGCTCTCAGCAACCTTTTATATTTATTGTTTAGGAAAATCTTATGGGTTAATATTTCATCTTTTATGTCGTCTTCGCAAATCATTAATAATTTGGTCACTTAAGTGCAAAATTAGATATTTTCATTAAATTTTTACAAGATTTAATTATCGATTATTTTTTATAACAAACTTGGTACATATAATTTAAGAAGTGTTAAATATATTATATTATTATATATTTTAGATAAATATTTTATCTTTATCTTTTATCTTTAATTAATTTGTTATTATATTTTATTTGTATTTTGAATGCATCGTCAGAGTGGGTTAGTGAATCAATTTAACAAAAGTCTTGCACAAATAATGTTATGTGAGACAGAAGTGCAGGTTCCGTAGTATTCAAATAAGCAAATTATGCATCTAGATTTAACAAAACCACTCCACATCTTTTCATGTCTAAACATTTCTTGGTGCTACAGTATAATGCAAATTGGGTGAAGGGGGAATGGAAGATTCGATATGATTCTCCAAATGAAAAAACTAAACTGCAACAAACAAAAGGGGCAGCATACTTCCCCCATCCCAACATACAAAATTAACATTTCATTAGAAGGTATCGTTTTGGTCAGCATTAATATTGGAATAAGGGAAAGCAAGCCATCCATGTATTTGGTAGCTTGTACAAACAGCAGGAGCAAGTTGTTATTCTAGCAGTGTATGGAGGAGCATTTGTAAGAGGCTTCAGCACGGGCTTCTTCCAACTTCATCAAGAGGTCCTTCATGAAAGGTGTATTTGTGCCATGAGTAATCCGTAGTATATCCACTGCCTTGGTCAGTGATTTAACAGCTTCCTCTGTCTCTCCCAAATACCTATTTCAGAACAATTAAACTCAAACAACAACAAAAATACATTTCTTTTCCTTTTTAGCTTATAGCCTTTTTTTATCCTTACCGTTTTATATCTCTACTTTTCTAACTTCATTTTTTTCTTAATTTTATGCTACCCTCAGACTCTTTAGTTACACCTATTCACAATTTTTAACTTTTAATAAAATATTTTACCTTTAAAGAAATTATTACTTAGAAGTAATAAAGAAATGAAAGTTATAATTCCTGAAAAAATATTTGTCTACAAAAAATTCTATGTTTATTTTTGTATTATTTTATAATTCGATTACTTAACAATTAATTTTACTTAACTCAGAATTTAATGAGCCTGGATTTTTTTATTCAAGTTAACTTACTAGTTTTCAAATATAAGTTAATTATTCATTAAATCGGGCTTTAAACTACTAACATCTTAATCAATTCAGTACTAGCTTTTACACTGAAAGTATACAAAACTTAAAGATAATTTATTAGTAATTCAATTATTTTCACTTCCCTATTTTTAAGAGGATGGGGATGGTAAATTTACTTTACTTTCACTGGAGGTCAACATGCCCTAACAAAGTGATTGGCTGTAATGTGATAATATAACACCGCCCCACCATAAGACAATTGTAACTACAATTGTTGAGTAATGAATGATTAAATTATCAATCTAAAAATGATGGAAAAATTTGTAGTTCTAAATTTCAAAACAGAATAATCTGTAGAAGCAAGTCTCTAAGGAACTTATATTTCTTACAAAAAACTATGTGGCTAATTATGGGTTGTTTTCATAAGCTTATGAATTATCATATTTCATTGATTGATGTGATTCAGAGGTTATTTCCCTTGCTTCCATCATTTTGTATGAATATATATAAGTTTAAGCATAGTTTTACACTTTTAGTGGAGCCTTACGATTCAATTACAATCTTTTGATCCCCATCCTATGTAAAATCTCAACTTTGATAAAACTAACATGTTATGATATATATAGAAACTTCTATATTATTTACACAAATGCTTTCACTAAGGAAAATAATTTAACAAAAACCTCAGTTAAACAGATAAGAGATGCTTACCATTCTAGTTTTCCACAAGTATAATATTGCAATCCAAGCAGAGGGTGAACAGATGGATACACTTCTGCAGTAAAGTAAATTGACAAGGAAATGGATATTAGTATTAGCAACATATTATGAACTTTTCTATCAGAACATGATGACTTGATGGAATTGAAATGTACTAGGGAGTTTAGTTAACACCTAAATTACAACCTTGATTTTATTTGCTTTGCTTCCAGAGTACCATGTGTCACTATTGTTAATAAGTAAGAATATTCTTTTTCTTTTCATTCAACCGGAATAAATGAAAAAAAAAATGGAAACAAAAAATTGAAGGGCAACTACAGAATCTCATTATTATGTCATTTATTGTGAATCCACCAAGTTCAGTATAACATACTTTCATAGAATGGAATGGTCAATTTGCAATATGCTAAAGCTTCAGTCCAGTGTTCCAGCTCCATTAATGACTGCAGACGAAAAGCTGTCAAAATTTTAGATCTATTATTATATGGAGTTCAAACATAAAGTATTGCTTCATATGGACTATTGTTCAAGACCAGTCTTCTTTTTTCATGTGGAAACATGCTCCTCATGCAATGATAAAAAAAAAAAAAAAAGCAGAAGACAGGCATAGGTTTTAATTGATAAATTATTAAATGAGTCTATTAATAAATTAAGCAAACTTTGGATATACATGAAGGAGGTAGGCTCCTTTGGTCATGAAGACCTGTGGTATACTATGTGCAGCGTCATACAAAACAGAATATAAATCATATCAATCCATATTAATTGATTAGTGTTTAATACAATTTAGTGACCACAAAAGAGCAAGAGAATTTGTTTCTACTGAAAAGTCAAAAATAAGATCTGCATTCACTGAAGAAATCTCCATAAGAATTGTACTAATTAATGCATGTATTTCAAAGTTGAGCTTGATAATCAATATCATCGAGCAAGATATATTAATAAAGGAATAAGAGTAGAGTAGATAAGAACGACAAGCAGGAGCTTACCTTCAAAATCTTCTCTCGAGTTTGCATCAAACTAATCGAGAAAGGATGATAGAGCTTTGTTTGCAGTTTCTCAATCTTTTTATAAATGGAAATAACTTCTTGATAACCTATATACAGTCAAGGATTTGACTTCATTAACAACTAGGAATCCCTTTTATGTGCACATGGATCAAGGCCACCACAAGGGAGAGAAAAAGAGAGAAAATATTTGAATACAAAAGGAGAAAAGTTTAGGCAATAGCAACGGCAATTATATATATTTTAATAGAAACATTAAAGGATACTGCAAGAGAAAGAAGATTTAGAGAGAAAATATTTGAATACAAAAGGAGAAAAGTTTAGGCAATAGCAACGGCAATTATATATATTTTAATAGAAACATTAAAGGATACTGCAAGAGAAAGAAGATTTAGAAGCTGCTTCTTCAGATAGCAATTCAATTTCAGTTATAATTTCCTTTATCTCCTCCTTGCCCATAACTAGTTGGCAACCTTGGCATTGAAATCCTTTCCCATCTTCAATTTTAGCAGATAAAAAACAAACCAAGGTCATTGATAAGAAAGACATAAAAGCACCTGAAAGGTTGGTTGTCTATCTTTGATCTCAGTCTTGTTCATAAAGAAGAGGATGTACAAATGTACCATCAGATTTCAAAATCAATAGTCAATAGAACATTATAATGATCCCCTCCAGATACTTGAACATTTATTACAGCCACAGGTTACCTACCGGTTGTTCGAAGCAAGAAACCACCACATTTTTCATTTTTGCATCTATATCCTTCTAAAATTGCACTTTCTTGTATATCATCTTTCTGGCCCTTCAAAACTAACGAGACTGAATTAGCTAATAAAACCATGCCAATTTTATGGAAATGTAATAAGCCATGAAAGCCTAAAAAAATATATTCCAGATTAATATAACAAGTACCATTTTAGAACAGCGGGGACATGTACAAGTGAATAGATACTGCTCTTTGAGAGCCTTCTGTCGAGCTATTGTGCTTCCAGCAGTCTCTATATAACTTATCACTACCTTAAAACACACAGAAAATTGTATTGAACATGATCTTGAAAATAATATATTATGCAACATCTTCAAGTAATGTTAAATTGACACTATCGTCATCTAGTGGATATGACATGACATCTACCCTATCCAAAAAGTTTTTAAGATAAAAACAAAAGGTGCAACTGTCAATCAAGTCCATTCGAGAAATGTACTTCTAGTCCAGAAAACATAGCAGAGTTAGAGTGCAGCAAATATTGAACAGCTGCTTCACTGTGGAATCAATTAAGAACTGTGAAGTTAAGTAGGTGCCAGTACAAGATAAAATAGTGGCATAAGTAACATTAAAACAGGAAGCAGTGTCAAGGCAAAGTTGTCTGATGTTCAAGCAAGCTAAAGGTGATTCAACAAAACAATTGGGATTGGGGGCCAAAAGTGGTACTTAAAGTTTGACAACAATTTTGACTTTACCCATATTTAGGTTGAATTTATCATTATTGAATATAGTGAAAAACTATGTATGAAATTAATCTTCTTTGTGTAAACAATACACATAGGGTACTTTATTTATAATGAAAAAAATATGGACTAAGCTCAAAATACAAACTAAAGAATAATAACAAAATAACTGAAGATAAAAAATAAATATAAAATATCTAATAATCTAAGATATCTAACGATCATCATTAACCATTTGAATCTATCATTTATCAAAAAAAAAAAAACATTTATTTAAATGCAGACATTCGTTTGTATCTTTGATTTGAACTGACCATCTTATTGATACCACACCCACATGGAAATCTTGAAAGACTAAATTACCTTAAAGGTGCCTAGTTTTCCTCCAAAAAACGGCTGCATAAGTTTTGAGTTTTAGTATTAATTAACATAGAAAAGCCACATGTCCTAAATTTTCAATGGATTACTAGAAATAACAATTGTGTCTATGATAGTTTAGGTTCCATTTATATCTACAGTCAAAATGTAGTTATCTAAGAAAAATCCAGTTAAAAGTGGACACAACTTAGCGAACAATAAGATGAGACATACAGAAAATATATGAAGCTAAGAGTGAAGTTTATGTTCACAGAAATAAATAAAAGGCTAAAAGACAGGACTTGTGAAGCAGAATGCTTAAAATCCCAATTTTCTGCCCAAGCTTGTTTTGAGATTTTATAAATAATACTCAAATGACATTTCTTGCTCTACAAACCAATGAAATAAGTATTGCAAATTATAATTGACTTATAATTTAAAAAACAAACACTTACCTCAGTACCTGCGGGTATATGTTGCACAGCACGTACCAATGCTGACCTTCCCTCAAAAACCAACACAGAATTGGGCAAACAACTATATGGTAAAACCAAGATTAGAACACTACCAACAAATAGGATAATAGATACATATATCGGGTCTGTAGAATAAGTGGTTACCTATGATTGATTATGGAAATTACGGGATACAATCCTGTTCCCACAGGTCTTAACTCACTATCACAAATAGTATGAGCATTACATGCAAACTGCAGGATTAGATCTAAGCTTAGAATGGCATCATCAGAGTCAAATTCACATAAACAGGATCTTATGTCCAAAACAAGTAGGTCTAAATCCACATGAACATAACCTTTTTTATTTGTCATGGAGAGTGCTGCTTGTGATTTTAAATGAGAACAGTTTATAATAATTATATCAAATGATTCAGGTATAGGAGCATCATAAGACCTTAGAAAAGTTTTCTGCAATCTCTTTTATATTGATTTCCGGCCATTGCAATATAGAATATACAAGATTAGCCATCTGTGCATAAAGCACCAGCTGCTCCTCTGTGATATCAGACATGTCTTCATGAAAGTGAATGTTAAAAAGAACAATCATCATGAAAAGAACGGAAATGGAGAAAAAACTAAATTCATTTCAATACACTTTCAGTAAAAATAGTAATAAAAAGGATACGAGCCACTAATGCCTCCACCAAGTTGTAATTGTCCATAGCAGTGCTTGGGATAACCTAGCAACAGAACGAATAATAAATTTCTCTATTAAAGCTGGTCAATATTGAATAGGGTTGAAAAATCCTTTCTGAATAAACGGGAGAAACATTTCATAGCCCCAGAAAAGAATTTTAAGGACAAGTCGTTGAAGGCAAGGTTGAAAATTCATATGTTAGTACAACTGAATATAGAAATTATGAAAGAAACCAGGATGTTAAGTATCCAACAGAACAGTCAGCAACGAATATTAACATTCTACCAACATTCTTTATAAAGAATATCAGTCCATAATACTCCAGTCATATTTGAACTAACTTCCTCTACAAGTTAATCTTCTGGGTTGTAACATTAGCTAATGTAATTGCTAATTGAATAATATAGCCCATAACTAAGGCCTCCATTTCCAGGGAGAATATTAGAGCATCAAGCATATTTCCAGAATACAAGTTAATGACAAGTATATATACACAGAAAATATAATGGTCTTTGGAAAAATAAAAAGAAAATAGGTTTCGAAAAACTGATCTCTCAGCATTTAATTGACTGAAAACGATAAGATTTGCATTTTGGTAAGGACAACAACCATTAGGAGAGGCTGACTCCATGAACCATACAAAATCATTTAGCTCAGTTAAAGACTTCACATTTATAACATTGCATTAATAAATGTTTGTATTGACTTCCCAGACATATTCAGCAACGAAAATGGGGTAAGATATAAATTTCACAATGTAACAAGCAGCTCTGACTTTCGTGCACCAATATATTACTCAAATATTAAATTTTTATATACCTTATCATCTTGCAACTTCCTCCGTAGATAAAGTCTCACCATCAGCCGTATGGATGGCGTGACAGATTTTCTCTTATCCTTCTCAAGCCTTGAGAGGACCTCACACTCAAGACGATGCAGCTCCCACTCTGACCTCTGAACAGCATTAAAAAACACAACAAAAGTTACACTGATGGAGCAAATAAATATATTAACCCCATAAGCAATATTTAGAATCAAACATTGTAGGAACTGAATCTATCAATGAAAGAGGAAGAGACGATGAAGAAGAACGAGACCTGACATGCGGTTCCGCAATAGTATGCAACATGGCAACGTGAGCACCTTCTAAGGACATTAGATGTAATGAAACATCCATCACACCTTTTAGGGGTGGAAAGTGAGGAGTTGTTTGAAACACAAATATAAGGTTCTTGGCCTATAATCACATCCCCTGCAACATCAGCGACGCATTTGACATTGATTAAACTCATTAAACTCACAATCAAGTAATGAATGAAGCCAGAAAACTTGTTGGAACTAAAGTGAGAGAGACCTGGATAGAAATCCCTTGAAGCGAAGAGAGAACGACCCTTTTCTGGGACGGTGGAAACTGATAAGCTATAATCTTTAAGAGCACTTTGCAAATTCTCCATTGCTGGGTGGAAGGACGGTACCTCTGCGCTCTTCTTTTCCCCCTCCCTTTGGTTTTAGAGGGTTCGGGTTATTCATCACCTGCAACTCGTTCCGCAGGTAACCTTTCTTAAATTTCCAAAATTGCTATTTACTCCTTATTCTGACACTATTTGCAAAAATCTTTTTCTTGCCCCGTCTCTCCAAATTCCGAACAATTATAAAAATTTGTTTATTAAATAAATTACGGATAAAAAAATTCATGACCATAAATCATTTGGATTATCATAAATTATATATACGCTAATTAGATTTTTTTTTCAAAGAAATTGACAAATATAAACTTAGATCGATAAGATTGAGTTTAAAAAGTCATCAAATTATGAATATCCTAAATAATTTTATTGTAAAGAAGAAATCGAGTAAGTTTATCTCAAACTTTAAAAATATAAGCTTGCTTATATCACACTAGATCCAATGATATTTTAGAGATAAAAACATGACCAAGGACTTATTTTTCATGGTTTGTACCACTACATGCAATATACTCTTACGTCCACAAAATTTATGAAATCCAAATAATCTTCTTAGGTATGTTTTTAGACTATTATCATTGCATTGTTGTTTAATCATACTCTGCAGGCAATTTAAATAATTTTTTAATATGATTTTTTATCATGTTCATGCAATAATAGCGAAATTATTTGAAGGTTTGTTGAATAGTAACATATGTTCTAATAATAATAATAACAATAATATGATATTTTTGTTGGAAGTCCCATATTAACTAAATATAAAGATCAATTTATAATATATGAGTGAGGTGGAAACCTCACCTTACAAACCGACTGTACCGTACGGTACCCTGGGACCGTACGGTCTCTTACACAGGGGTAAACCGTCCGACCACACCTAGCCTGGCCAAATCCGCCATACCGTTCGGTCCATGTTTAGATGACCACCAGGATGACCCCGTCCAACCAAGTGGATAAATTATAAGCGATAATGACTCATTAAGGCTCCTAATGAAGGTTAAGATGTGATTGGCCTGTCATCAGGCCCACGAGAGGTAAAAGCCCATTATAAGTAGTATAAATAAAGGTCTCAGGTATGACTTCAGATCAGATTTTGATTCTCTGCTTATTATGCATCCCTTTCTGATACCGTTCGGTCACTTAACTGACTTGAGCGTCGGAGTGCCTTTAACAGGTACCCGCCCACCCGGCTTGGAGAACTAGGAGGGAGAACATCTGACAGGTACCCGCCCACCCGGCTTGGAGAACTAGGAGGGAGAACATCTGATTTCCACAGGTAAAGCGCCCAGTCTTCCCCAGACCGTCCGGTCTCTGTCAGTTTACGATCTTTGCCAATCCGTTCGGCTCCACAAACTGTCCAGCTTTCACCATCCGTCCGGCTCTCCACACCATCATGGACGCTTTAGCTTCATCCATCACACCTCCGACTCTCGGCACCTTTTTATACTGAAACACCGACTTTATAAGGTTGAATTAGACTTAAAATTCATTTCAAATATAGTATCAGAGTCATGGTTATAAGTCTGAATGTCATGGTCAAATATTGCTTTTTATCAAATAAAACACTAATAAACAATAAAAGATATTTATATTAGTAAATAACCTCTATAAGTTTGGAATCTCAGGTGAATAATTAGTTATTTTGAATAATATCTCTCTCAAGATGTAGGGATGGGCAAAATAATCTTTTCTCCCCAATCTGATCCACTTTTGCACTGTTTTGATCTGTTTTTTTTATTTCTGATATGTATTTTATAATTTTTCTATATCAGATTTCTGTATTACTAATACATATTTTAAAAGATTGGAAAATCTGAATTTTCAATTCAAAATATATTCAGATCAAAATAATGTGAAACTGATTTCAACTAAGGATAAATCATTTCTGACTTCGTTACCTCTATGAAAATTGCATCCCTCCAAATATCTAATGCCTATGAAGGAAGGATACGACTCAAATTTTAAAGCTCAAGTTTGTTAATTCATATATTCTATGATATTACATAAAATTGTTTAACATATATAAAAAGTTATTAAAATAAAATGGTAAAATTGACTCCGACTCAAGTCAATTTAACTTGAGTTTAAAAAATTATATATTATTTTTAAATATTCATCAAATTGAATACAACTCTCTCTATTCTTTAACAAATTATTTCAATGTCGTCCGAGCAAACTAATGTCTTGAAGTTTTACAAAAGCATTAAAAAAAATATTGATATGCATAAAAAGATGTATTTAAAGAAATAATATCTAAGAGAAAAAAATATTTTCTAAGCTAGCGTTTTATGACTAAGAAAGTCTATCTCTTTATAACACTAAAGCTAAAAGAAAGTTTTATTCAATAAAGTGTTAACTCAAGCAAAGCGTCTAAAGAATACATCGTCTAATGTATGATCACTAAACGCTACACTCAAATAGCCTTTGATTAATCATCTAATGTTTTACACCACCAGATGAATATATGTGTTGCATGCTTTATCAAACAATGCATTTATTAATGAAATGATAAGTTATAAA
Organism: Vigna mungo; assembly: GCA_036885675.1. Taxonomy (NCBI): domain Eukaryota; kingdom Viridiplantae; phylum Streptophyta; class Magnoliopsida; order Fabales; family Fabaceae; genus Vigna; species Vigna mungo. The sequence goes on from CP144699.1 coordinate 32,386,695, forward strand.
ATGTTTTGAACACGTAATATAGCCTAACATTTATCAAGGTTCAAAATATTTAATGCATGTACGAAAAAATACCTCGATGCTTGTATATCTTGTTCTTGATATTTGTTCAGATCATTAAAGCAAAAAGATATGATCAGAATCGCTACGCCAAAGAAAAAGACATTGTGAGAGATGAAAAACATTCTGGAAATGTTCCCTTGAAGCCTTCTGCTTTGTCACATCATACAAGCTCTATTTAAGATAAAAGAATATGATAAAACTCTAAACATCTACAAAGTAAACTAAAATTTGACTTCCTACCTAAAGACCACCTGCTCTCCTAAAGTCAATTTTTTTTTCTAACAGTCCTCTTTCAAGAAAAAATTATATATAGACGAAAACTTGAAAAGAATACAAGAAGAATAAGATAGTGAACTCGTGAACGCTCAAAACAAGTTTACTATGCTCGTATATTGTCTGAAAAGTTGAATATTTTTTCTAGAAGATAAAAATCTTAACAAATCATAGAATTCTTTGTATTGTTTATATAATCTCTTTTAGAGTTATCATCTATAACTTTGCTCATAATGTTGTAAATTTTGAAAAGAATTAAAATACTTGGTGTTTACTCAATTGAGTTAAATAGTCTAGACGTGTTGTATAAGGTTGAGACCATGAGTAGTTAGAATAGTTGGACCATAAGTGGTTAGAATACTTATAAACCAAAAATGGTTAAACTCGAACTTGTCGTGTTGACTAGGTGAATAAGGAGTGGTGAGAATACTCGTTGTAAACCTAGAGAGGTAAAACTCATGTAATCCTGGTAAAAGATTAACGGAACCCCTTAAGATTTCTTAACGGATGGATGTAGCTTAGGTTGAGTGAACTGGTATAAAATTTGTGTTTTATTATTTTGCTCTTTAAAACGTTTTCCATTTACGCATTCTATAAAAACCAGCGTCTAAACATCTCATACAAATTATATCTTTTATAAACTATTAAATGTTGTTTTGCAAATGGTTTTCAAAAACATTATTCACTCCTCTAGTGTTTTCCTGTGATTTTATGTTTAAGCCTTAACTCCATTGAGATTGTATCCATAAGATTAATTTCTGCATTTGAGATATTGTTTGTTTTTTAGCTTAAAGTTTTGTCATGATTTTGTCATTGAAAGAAGAATGTGCATTTAAATTATCTTTGACCTATATTCCTAAGTGTTATGGGACTATTGGACATACCTTAAACAAATGTTCTGACCACCTCAAGTTTGTTGAGATAACATTATTAGGATCAATAATTGTATGCAAAGTATTGTTCATTTTAAAGTTGAGAGCTTCGTTATTGTTTTACCTTAAAATGTCTTAGAAGATTAAAAGAGAAAGATATATTTAAATTGTCATTGGTCTCTGTTGAGAATCCAAGTCCCACATTGGACAAAGATGAGAAAGTAGAGCAGCATATAAGGTTGAAGACCCATTAACCCATTGTCTTAAGATTTTGGATAGAAAGTATTGTAAATCCCTTGTGTGGTTAGGGTTTGGATATAGAGTGATCTCAATCCTTTATGTGGTTAGATTCCAATATCATTGGTGTTGTATCTCCCCAGTAAACCTCCTCCTCCTTAAATTTATTGTATTTAGAATCAATTATCACATTAATGTACTGTTTACATTAAAGTCTAAAATTTCATTAAGATTTTCATCTATTAAGACTTGAACTTGTGCCTTATTCGTCAAGTAGGTAAGATAGACAATGAAAACTATGTTCGTCTGACATGATTTGGAACGATGGAATTAAAGTGATTTGTGAGATATATATATATATATATATATATATATATATATATATATATATATATATATATGAGTTTTCATGATCTTTGCATAATGCGACGATTTGCGATGATCTGAAGTAAAATCTCCTCCATGCCCTTATTGCTTTGTAAAATATCTGAATTGAAATTAGAGTGTTCCACCCTGCACCGTTGTGAATTCAAAGCCGTCAGAGTTTTCTCGCTATTCTTGATGCGCTTGAATGTCCAAAATGAATCCTAAAGTTTGTTGCTTTAATTTTTATTTTCAGAATTATAATGATAGTTTTTTTCATCTTATATTTATTTCATGCTAGTGTAAATTATATTGAAATATATATTACATTTAAAATTAAAATATATTACATTTAATAATTATTTTTAATTATTTTATTCTTTATAAACATTTTTACAATTAAATATAACATTAACAAATATCATTTTATATTATTCTAATAACTAGGAGCATTTTGGTAATCTTTAATTTCTACCAATTAAACTAATTTTTTAAATCTGTCACATAAATCAAATCATACACTAATTCTCACAAATTTTACTTCAAAATCTATTCTCAGTTATCACAAATCCACTAAAAAAACAACAAAAAAAATCACCCTGAAATTCACTCAAATCCATTCAAATTACCCCTACAAAATTGAGCCTTAATAATTTGAAAGTTGAAATCGTTTTAGATAACTATTTATAAAAGGAGAGCGCATACATACAATAATTTTTTTAATATTTCTTAGTTACACATTTTCTAAGTTCAACTCAACAATATATTATTTTTAAAAATTAGAATGACTATTTACTCTATTTCGTTTGTGAAATTTTATAAAAAGTCCTTTATATATGCAATATTTCATTATTATCTGTAAGAAATAGTCCTAAAAAAATTCAGAACAGTAATAGAGGGAACGTTGGATTCTTGCAATTTTCATAAGTTTTGATGACTGAAATGCAAAAAACAGAACCATGCAGTAGCAACCGGTCATAGAAGAGGAACCACCTTGTTTTTTCCGACTTGGGGTAACGCTTTTTGAAATCAGAAGATACGTTGATGCTGTTGCGCAACCCTTCGTGGACAGCGTCGTTGCTATCAGCCACCACAAGAAGGCTCTACAACCACCGCCTTTCTACATCTTCGTTCATGGCGTCTTCAGGTTCGGTTTTCAAGGGTTTTGGTAGTTTAAGTTCAAGGCTCAATGTATCAGTTAACTAATTCGCTTGTCACTTAAAAATTTCATCGTGTAAAGCCTGGATATCGAAAGTGAAATTGTTGTTTCTCCGTTTTTAATCAGCTTTAGACTGCAGTTTGCTAGTTTTGTGTGGAAAATCATTGGCAGAGAATGAAACTGCCAAAGCTATAAAAACCAGTAACACTCTCAAGCTCCCCGAGAATGGAGAATACTCCCTCGTTTTGCATTCGCAGCTAGATAAAACTGTTATGCAAGGGTCTTTTCAAATTCACTCCTATATGGATTCTCTTTCCACCAATCAATTTGGCAGGCTTCTCATCTGGTCCCCTCAGTTAACTTCCACACAAGATATCGTTTCACAGTATGTTTTGCAGTTTTAGCCTTTTGTTCGGTGTTTTAGACAATGCTTTGGCAGCAGAAAAATGACTTTGTTGTGCCTAAAATAATGTATTGTCATCTTCTTTTTTCGCATTTTCTAATTATCCATATTCATTTATAAGATCTTACTTTCCTAAATCTGGCACTCTTATTTTGTTCAGAAACTTCTGTGAGCTTCCCATTGGTACAGTTTGTGTCGCTGATGTTCAGACCAAGGGACGAGGTTTGATATTACTTATACGACATTTAGTGCTGCTGTGTGTGATTATCTGTCCTTTTCAACTTTTATTTTAGTTAAAGTCAAAGATGCCCTGAGCGCTTAAACTCACAGGTCGGTCTAAGAATGTCTGGGAATCTCCATCGGGTTGCCTTATGTTTTCTTTTACTTTGCAAATGGAGGATGGACGAGTCGTTCCTTTAGTTCAGTATGTGGTTTCCCTTGCTATCACAGAGGCAGTGAAGGATATCTGTTACAAAAATGTAAGTGCTTTGTTTTGAAGTACTGACTTGACACCTAGCTTGCTAGTAAATTTGATAAGGGAATGTTATAGCCAGGTTAAAAAATTTAAGTAAGTTTATTTTATGTTTACACAAACAAATGTGCAGATGTTATTGCTAAATAAACTGAAAATTTTAATTCTTTTGTGGAGACTGATATCTGATGGTGCTTTATGTGATTCTGCGACTAACAGCAGTAAGAATACTGTTGTTTACTTTGTGTTTGGCGGTATTCCAAATCAACATGCATGATTTGTCACAATGTTAATACGTTCTCCAATTGTTTGGGATTCTGTGTGCACTTAGATACGTGTTATTCAAACACTTTCCGTTCCAGGGGTTACCCAGCATAGATGTTAAAATCAAGTGGCCAAATGATCTTTACTTAAATGGCTCTAAAGTTGGAGGCATTCTTTGCACCTCGGCATATAAATCAAAGAAGTTCAATGTTAGTGCAGGTAATAAATTATTCTTGAGTAGTATTAACGGATTGAACTTCTGTCTTTTGTACTTAAATAGGTGACTAAAATCCTTGTTTTCTGTGGAGAATTTGATTTTCCTTAATGTCATTTGGATAAGAGTAAAATGATTTTAAAGTTTAGGCTCATGAAGATGATCATGACAAATCTCATGCGTTCACAGGAATAGGTTTGAATGTCAATAATGAGAAGCCAACAACGTCCTTAAATACAGTTCTAAAAGAGTTGTCTACTGGAGCTTACCAATTTCAAAGAGAAGATATTCTAGCAGCCTTTTTTAACAAATTTGAGGAGTTTTATGGTTTATTTGTGAATCAAGGTACTGTTAGTTGAGTGATTTGTTTGATATTGCTTTTTGGTTTCATATCTGAATTCTGAAATCATACCTCAATTCCGGTTATTGTGTAAATATCTTGTACCTGTTTTCATTCCTCTATCATGCTCTTTCTCCGAAAAACCCATGGATGAATAAAATAATTAACCAATCTGAATCAACTTCTTGAATTATGCTTCTCACCCTTGTGTACCGATCACAATGGAATATACTTCTAAGTCTATCCTTTCTATATCCAAATTAATCAAACTACAAATCACATGAAGGGAAGAAAGTTGTGGAAATTTATATTTTGGGAAAACAGAGAAACAGATAAGAGATAAGAGAGTAATATATAGGGAATAGGATGCAACAGTAATGTATATAGTTGAAAAGTATTTACTAGTTTACCATTGCAAGTGCAGAACTCCATGAACCTCTATTTTTCTTTTGTCTGGGTATTTTTTTCCCTTTTTGAAGATTTACTGTTTCTTTTAATGGATTGTACCCATGACTTAGAGAGTTAGGCCCGACATGATCCTAAGGTTTCCTTAGTTTTTTTTTTTTTTTTTCATTTACAAATGCATCAAATTCAATGCAACTTATGCCAACAAATTCGCTATTGAAGTGACGTCAAAGTGGTTCCTAGAAGAACAAAACTAATGGGAATGGATCCCTCCATCTTAGATTTTCATGTGATTGTCTCTGGGGAATGTCTGTGAAAAGGGAGATAGACACTCACAAAACGTTATCAGTGAAGATCTATTCTAAAACTAATGGCGCTTGTAATTGATGGACCACTTTAATGTTTCCTATGTGATCTAACATACATCTATGGAAGAAAAAATAGGCATTTATTAAAACAAAATAATATAATATAAAATAAAATAAACAACCAAAACTGTTTTTCAAGTTAAAACACTGCCATTACTCTGTTTCCTGACTTTAGAGTTTTTTTCAACTTACTGTACTTTAAGCACCCATTATTCTGCATTACCGAATATTTTGATTATTAGTTAGGTAATTTTGAGATTAATAAATCATGTTAAATGCAGGATTTCAGACCCTAGAGGAGCTCTATATTAAGACATGGTTGCACAGGTGACTTAATTTAAAATTCTCACCTGTAGTTTTTATTTATTTTATTGGCAAGGATTCATTGCAAGACTAAGGAGAATTGGCTGGTTTTCTGGTAATTGCCTGTGAATCTTTTTTTTTTTTTTGGTAATGCCTTGAGTTATAAGACACAAATAATGCGATGCTTGTTGGCATGGATAAAGTTGAAGGACAAGTTAGGGTAGCAAAATTTAAATATGCTAACAACTAGGTGATTGAATTCCCTGTTTCTCTGCCTTGGTAAAATCAGAGAATCATTGTTACTCTGTAGACTATTTTTTTGAAGAAGGTTTAGTGACTAACCTAGCATTCAGTGAATTAGTTTCCATTGTGTGTGGCTGCATAATCAGCTTGAGGTCATTATCGTTAATATTTATACATAGAATAGAAGAGTGCCCTTGACTCCATTGCACCTTAGCTTTAAATAGAAGTTCTGATGATTCTTTGTCCAAGAGTACTATTTTTTACACAATAGAATTATGAGGGACCTCTGCATTCATTCTATTTTCTGTTTTTCGTCACTTTTGGTCTTCAATTTCTATTTGCTACCTGTTCCCCCAGAAAAAAAGAATAAAATGTCTCAATCTATCCTCTTTATCATCATTTTGTTCTTATCCTTTTGCTTTGAAATTCAAATCACTAGAACTAGCAATTAATCACCATCATAAACTTAAGTTTTACTTCCTTTTACTCTTGATACTTTGTGGCAATTTTAATCATGAAGGTGTGAATCTGAATCCGTAACATTTTGTCATAAAACTGATCATAAAGCAGAAACACTCTTCTTGTTTGAGACGCAAGACATTACTGCATCAGCACTTCCCTAACACTTACATGACGTGTGTTTGACACTCCCAGGGTCCACTTATATTATTTTCTTTCAGCTTTAACTCATCAGCCAATACATACTTCGGGATGGAAACTTTGAGAACATTAGTATTATAAGAAAATAAAATATTTATATTTTTTGAAAAAGAAAATCAGAAAAGTCGACATAGAATGTAAAATATGTAACAAAATGTCTCTCGCTATGTTTTTGTGAAGGAAATTATGTAGGAAGTTTGATATAATACACAAATCTTGATAATCATTTTTAGATTATATATCTGTATGTCTCGGTGTCTTGTAATTTTTAACTTTAATTGTGTTGAAATGTCTTTATCTATCTTGAGCCTGGTGTCCGTGTTAAAGTTTGTGCTTTAGATAACACTAACAGCTAAACTCATTTATTCATTTTAGTTAGCAGCTGAAATGAAGTGTTAAACATATTGGTAGTATTCATCATTTTGTTTAAGCTTTTATTTGGAAAAACAAAACCTTTTTATGCATGAATGTGGGACGGTTTATAGGTGTGCAGTCATTTATATATTCAAAAATGTTGTGTGCAGTGGACAGAGAGTTGTTGTACAAGAAAAGAATGGGGATAAAGTGATCGAGCACGTCGTAACTATTCAGGTTTGGCAGATGAAAACTATTCTTCCTGAACTACCGTTCTTAGAGAACACTTAAAATTTGTACCGTGAGAATGAATAATTTATGGATTCATTATTTAGTGGTAAGGGTTAGTAATTTTCAAAAACGAAATTTTTAGATTAAGTGGAAGATTGTAATATATGAAAATTATCTGTCAACCATTTCCAATGGTAATTTTGATGGCTTAACTCAGTTGTCATATTGCTGTAAAGTAATTTCTATTATTGTATGCGTAGGGTTTGACATCATCTGGATATTTATTAGCTGTCGGTGATGACAATCAAATGTGTGAGCTCCACCCTGATGGTAATAGGTAATGGAACAAAATACCATTTTCTTCTATCTGCATGATTAAGTTGTGACCAAAACGCTTCTGGAAAAATAAAAATCGACAGTTTAGGCCTTTGAGCTTTTGAAATTTGACGCACACATGTAGTTATCAAAAACAGTGATAAATTTCACCGGGCACATTTATTAATGAAATTGACGTTTCAAATTACGTGATTGCATGACCTGATATTATATCAATTGAAATTCAAAATTGTTTTCTACTGTGTTACAGCTTTGATTTTTTCAAAGGACTAGTCAGAAGAAAACTCGACTGAACAAGATTCCTTGACACATTTCACAAGAGGCTACAACTTTGTATATATTATTACGAAGATTTGTCTTTAGAGCTAAGAACTTTCCAATAAACCATATTTGTTTAATGTATGTTGTCTGCAGAAGTTCAGAACTTTTGTACCCCATTTGTATTTGTGATTTTCCGTCAAACTTGTGATGCGCTTTCCTTGTCCGGTCAAACTAGATCTTTCTATACATCATGGCACGTAAAAAAATCATGCAGTTGCAACCAAAATAGTAACTTTTTTTTCTTCTCTTGATAGGCCCTAGTTCATGATTGCTGTAGTCAATCATTTGTAAGGAGTATGGTGGTCCTTCATCGCCAGCTATGAAATGATTTGAAAAAAGAAAAAGAAAAACCGTTTCTATGATTCATACTTGTGCTCAATAATCGCCTTTGCTTCCAAATAAAGTGTGCTCGAATTAGATGCTTAATCAGATGTGTTGACTGTCTGTCTTTCAAAAATCGGTCGCTTTTTGAAATTGGACTCATTCGCCATAATGCCAAATCTATTTTCCTTATAAAAACACGCAGTACTTTTCTTCCACTTCCTTTATACAGTAATGGTTACCCATTTATGATGGCGTTTATTTCTCACATACTGGTATCATGTAACCACATAGTACTTGTCGTCATAGTTGAGAATTTGCATTTATTCCACAAAGAGTAGCATTGTGCTGGTGATCCATAATGGTCCATTCTCCATCATATTCAGCATGTTTTTTTGGTGGGGTGTTTGGTGGACTTGTTCGAAGAAATAACTTTATAGTGGCACGTTCAATGGTTGAAGTGTACTTGGTCTTTCTCTTTCGGGATCGGTGGCATTATTTGCTTGTATTTCTGTAAGTGAACGAAAGACACCACAACATCCGCAACACATGGACAAACTTCCTTACTTTCTACAAAATGCCTTGGCGATATGAGAGTTTAGGCCATAAAGCATGAAGCATGTCCATGCAACTCCCAATGTCTCCATCACAGTGTAAAATCATTGGAGGTTGAGTCATTCTCAAAGGGAAGCAAAAGGGCATGTGAGAGAAGCTACCAGTCGCAATTTTCGTCTCTTGGTCATTGCTGAAAGCCTAGTGACAACTTCTAGCCTTTTCTTTGTTCTCCTTTTCAAAACTCAATCTGCCACTATACTCAATAAGCACCAAACGTGACTTATTTAACATTTACGTGAATCATGGACCAAAAAAGCACGTTTAGGTGAATCGGGGTGTTGGTCTCTACCGTGCCATTGCTAGCATCTATTACATGTCACCACTTCTCGAGCCCCATGGAATTCTTTTAGCACCGGTTAAAGAAAATTAGTTGCTAATTTGGTATATGTCACGATCACACATCCATCTGTAATATATACTAACCAAAATTGTAATAAAAATATTAGTATTAACAGTGCAGATGCTCCTAATTTTAGACTAGCCGTCCAGAGAATAAGGTTCTTGGCGCAATTCCAAAGGTTCGGAATTGAAATCTTTTCACAAGAGCTTCTGGAAAATGGAGATTCTGAGCATGTAAAAGAATATGTGTGTACATATGTGGACAAAAGAAAGTCTATACGTGAATATGGTATTGCCAGGTTGGTTTGATTTTCGAATAATTAGTCTAGATTCACACCTATGCTATGGAATGTGGAGGGTGTCTTCGACAATCATTATATCAATGAAAATGGTTAAACAGTTGGCAAAGTGAAAGTCACACAATTGAAAATTGCCCCCTATACTGTTTTTTACCTGCTTGACATAATCATACCATATTTATCCAAGCTTTTTTTATCTCTTCTTCACAACTTTCGCTGCGACAGATGTAGTTGTTAATTAAATTTCAAGTAAAGAAGTGTGAGGCTTATTTAAGTTCTTTATACATTATTCGGTTGAAATGATCAGAAAATGAATTTTGTTGGTGAGTCTGTACAGTTTGACTAACCAAGCCGTGACTAAAAATGAGCAGCTAGCAACTGAAAATATTTTAAAAGTGAGAAATTTGAAATGATTGGGAAGGTTAGAGAATAATAGAAAGCAGAAGGAGAATTGGTGGCACTAATGGATGAAAGGAAGTTGAATAAAGGGAAAGAGATCACAGGCAGGGCCTGCAGCATGTAAGTAAATTCATGAATCATAATTGCATATGATTAATGGAAAAAGAGACGAAAAGAAGATTAGTCGTAGATCCTTTGCATCATCACATGGGGAAGCAGGCTTGGTGGGCCACTTCAACAGAGAAAAGTTTATCCTAACAATCCAACTATCCATCACTCAACTTATTATATATTACTATAATCCAATTCTCACTCACGCTTTAACTTTATTAACATCTTAAGCATGGTTTCAACACATGTCTAATCTTACGTAAAAAATGCATATATTCTACATCACCCACAATATGATCTTGCCGTTATCGAAGTAGATATGATTGACTGAATCATTAAAGCCAAGTAATAGAATTGGGATAAGGCAAAGAGGGCTAAAAGAACAGTAGACCAAAAGTGGTACAAAGTATATTGAAAATCGTAAGCTTGAAATGTGGGCATAGACATGCTCCCAAGTAAGCAACGACGATGGAATGAAAAAATGGGAGCTACGAATATTACTAATCAAAAGTGGGTCCAACCAGTGATACAAAATTGAATTCAAATGTGCAGTTATATTTGGTAGACCAAGTGTGACAGGCTTTTGCACATTACACCATTTTGGACCATTTCGTCACATGAAACTATTGTTTCTCGATGCTTGTGAGGAAATTCTCATATCACACAAACCCACTCTCCATAACGTATCTTTTTTTTTTCACATCTATGATAGAAAGTCTCACGTCGATTAAAAATAATATCAATTCATAATATATAAGTGAATGTAAACTTTATTTTACAAGTCAGTTTTATGGAATTGAGTTATGTTTCTGTATAGATTTATAGGATTGAGAGACTAATATTTTTTGATGTGGCTTTACAGCTTTTCGATCCTTGAAAAAGATTCTTGATCGCTCAAGTTAGACGTGTATTGAAGAGTCAGTTTGAACGTACTTGATTGCTTATAAACAGCTTTATTGATATCTTTTATTAGATATCATTCTACTATTATTTGCTAGATTACTGACCTAATTACTTATTGGTCCATTAACGTCTTGGTCTTACCAGATGTCATACTATACAAGTTAGATTTAAAGTGCACTTCTAACACCTATACTTATTTATTTGCTTATAACATTGGTAAAATTGCTGAACTACTCACATTATATATATGAATATCACATGCATCTTTTCTTCTCACTCAAATATTCACCCTTCCTACCTTTATGCCCACGTTTATGGCTTTTAATTATGAAAAAAGTCTTAAGTATAGCCCTGATTTGGGGGGTGTGTGTGATCCAAAGAAAAGAAAATAAATAATATAAATAAAATATGAACTCTGTTTTGTGATTTGTACTAATCATGACATTGCTTGGTAGAGACGGAAGAATCAAAGGAAAGAAAAAGTAATATAGAAACCAAAATAACAAAATTAAAGCAAAAAATAACTAAAGGAAATCTCTCGCAACTATTATTTAACACTCCATTATATAAATGATACATTGTTTATTCCAAAACTATTGGATATATAGCGTGGTATCCGAATAACTTTTAGTAAAAATTTGACTGATTTTTTCTCAGAATGATAAGGAATATGTGAAGAAATATCCCAAACCCAGAGAATTTCCGTCACTGGAATTGACAAAGGCTGCTACTACGGCTGCGGCTGTATCTCTTTTCTGTGTGAAATTTCTAATACAACATTTTTCATTTCCTCCAAATTATTTTCATTCCTTGACTAAACTTTTAAAGATTTCAAGTGTTTTAGTATTTGTAAATAAATAAATAAATAATTAAAATAGTTTATTTTGTAATTATGGTTTGAGTGGGAATGAAATGATGAGTGTGAAAGGTACAGGAGAAGAAGAGAGGAAGAGAAATAAGGTAAGTTAAGGGTAGGTGAAGTAGGTGACATGGGGTACAAAATGAAATCTGCAATGAACACAACACAAAAATTGAGGACGACACTGTTTCAATCTTCATGATCCTTTTTCTCCTTTCCTTTATGTCTTCTGAACACAACATCGTACGCAGCTGCTCCTGCACCACCCACCAAACACCATTCTTCTCTCTCTCTCTCTCTACTTTCGTTTCCCAAATCATAAAATATAAAACACAACACAAAAAACCCAAACGTACGCCTCTGCATCTTAACCTCTTTTTCGTTTTACTGTTTTAACTTCTTCGTCCTTTCACTTTATAACATCACATGTAATCATTATCATTCTCCCACAAATATTTTATCATTTTATTTACTTTCGATTCTAATCTCTATATCCCCTTTTAAGCGATAAAATATATGAATGATTCTTGTTACGTCTTTAGGTAGAAGTCGGTGAAGTGAAACCATGATAATTAACGATTTCAATTTCGTTACAATGATTAGTGATAATGACAATAACAGTGTGCTTTCTCACTCATTTAATTGTAATTAGTGTTGTTTTAAAATTCAAGATAATAATATTAGGTGGTGAAAGTTCAAAAATGACCTTTTGTGTAGCAGCTTTAAGTAGTAAAAGCACATGAATCATCTTTAATATGACTTGTTGAACAGGCACCGGAGAATGACATGAGACTGCCACGTGTCATCAGATCATGAATGCGGTGCAGCGTTTGCGTTTGACTGAGCCTTTGGTCAATGTCTTCCATAAAGAAAACGACGTGTCCATCATCCTCTGCGCCTGGGTACACCTTAACGCGTACTTCTCTCTAACCTTTATCTTTTATCTGTCTTCGCACTCCTCTTTCCAGATCATCGTACACTCACGCTATTATAAACAACGTTACCCCTGAAAAAACTTCTGTCTTTCACTCTTAATTTAAGATAAATTAATCAATAATATATTATAATTAAGAAAATAAGAGACTCTTGGCCAACCAATAAAATCTCATCAATTTAAATAGCATAGGGTATTTTTACTCTAATTTTGTGCAGATGTGCATTTATATATTAGTTCAATTCAACACCATTATCTCATGAAATTCTCCTTAAAAAACTATCATATTTCATTCAATTATATTTGTGAAATTCATGAGGTATTATGAGTCATTTAATAATATGTATGTATGCAATATTTGTTAAACTCGTCAAATTTCAAGTTGTTAAGAATAAATTTAAAATAAATATATTTTCATAAAAGATATAGTCCGTTAAATATACATAAATTTGTCTTATATTGTCATTGTCGGTCCATTAAATAAAGATTTAGCTCTTAATATCTTTTAAACATGATTTAGGTAATACTCACCTTGTCTTCAAGACAGGTAGAAATCAATTAGTATATGACTTTGACTATATCAATCATTAAATTTGTCTTTTAAGTTATATATTTCGCCTTTATTCTAATGTTTTATTCTTTTTTTTTTCTTCTTCAGCTTCATAGTGGGTTTTTCTAGGAGTAACAAGTTGAGAAAATTTTGGATTGTTTGGTCAAAAACTCTTTCAACATTTGGTTAGTTGATTGTGGTTTAGGTTTTATAGGTCTTACTAGTTTTTTAACACATTTTCTTATTGTTTGAAAGTAAACAATAGTTAAATAAGGAGAGTTAAAATATATCTATCCATTATTTTGTTTTTATTAAAGTGAACTTATATATTAAATAAATACTGGTTGGTCAGGAAGTCAATTTTAGCTATTAAACTGTATTGATTCATGGATGAAATTAAGATTTGATAGATATTTAGTAGAAAAAAAATGTGATTGGCTAAACAAATAGGTAAAAATTAAGTTATATGACAAGTCAAATTGAAAAAAAAAAATATATGTTAGTTTGATTTTTGGAAAGTCTGGAATAGTGTGGCAAATTTTTGGTTTATTTTTCTAAAACTTTTATGTTCAAATAATAGACTTTTCATTTAGTGAAAGTAAGAATAAGAAAATTCTCTTTCATTTAAGTTGCTTTTGTTTAAATGAGATTATTTCGCTAAAATGAGAGTATTTTACACAAACAAACTTTAGCTTATAAGTAATCAGTGCTTGCAAACGATGATTTTGCTTAAACAACGATATCGATTTTTTCTTAAATAAATTTTTTTAGGTTGAATGAAAATTATATGGAAACAAATCTTTATTTTTGCTTACATTTTGAGGTCGACCAAATGCAAATTCTTTTCCTCTTTTGAGAATGTAGTTAGAGATTATTTTAATTTTGTGAGATATTATGTATATTTATGAAGAATAAAATTATAAAAATTACAAAGTATGATTAGTGAATTTAGTATCATTGGATGATATTGTGAATAATAACCGAAGTGATATTATTGTAATGATGTATACATGTATGGTAAAGGATTTTATGGTATACTTAATCTCTAATGATACACATAGTCGTATAGACATATGTATTATGTGATGAGAGCGAATGGAGACGTGTACATTAAGTTAAAGTGAAGAGTTATCAATGCTTAATGAAACATATAATAAATAACTCTATCATAGGAAGTTGATATATAGGTCTTATATCAAAGCCGATAGATTGATAAGTAAACCAAATATTGTAACAAATGTTAGTTTTTTTTTTTTTTTATTTCAATTTAATATTAGTCTTTCAAAAGTAGTCTCTCAATGTATATTTGGTATGAATGATATGCGTGGCTTTTAATAGACTTAATGTATATGGTTTATATGATGAATTAAATAATTAGTTTACCTTTTAATTTTATAGAACAGATGATTTTTTTTAGATGAGAGTTTTAATAGAATTAGAATTGTGTAATTGAAATTTTTAAAGATAATTTCTATTTGTACTTTAAATTTGGTTTCATTTGTCTATACAAATTGAATCGAAATTACGTGCATCACATTAAATATAATTTTGATGTTAGTTATCCATATATTTGAATTAAATGCGAAGTTGAGGCGTTTATTGAATGACATGAGTGTGAAAATGACAAATAAGGTTTCACACTCAACATAACATGAGACGTTGAACCAACTTATAAGAATTTTGTTGGATACTTTTTTTTTTTTTCTGTATCACGAGTCCAATTTTGTTAGTATTAATGTTGGGACAATGTTTTGTTTTTAGTTCACCTTTACAACACTTCTATCATAACTTTTGCTTAATTGTAGGTTGTTGCTTGCATGTTGGAATGGTATGATGAGACCTTGGATTGATTTGAATATTGAGTTAAATGTGGTGAAAACTTCCATGTTATACAGCTAATAGTTTATTCAGATATCCTAAACTTTCAAATATTTTACTCAAACAAACTTTTATATTCTGGGTGTTATCCTAAACTTCTATGATTTTCAAACAAATTTTGAGAATTATTTGAAAAAATGATTGTAGTAAAGTTTTGTAGAAAAAAACACCCATCAAAACAAAAAACAATAAAAAATGTTGGAGATCCTGTGACTTAGATATAAAACATATTTATAATATATATATATATATATATATATATATATATATATATATATATATTTGTTTATTTATTTTGAGGTAGGTTTAAAATTTACTTTTTAAATCAGAATCATAAATTAAAGTTTATCCTACCAAGTTTGTTGTTTATTAAGTCTATTGTTCAATTTGATATCAAATAGCTATTGGACCATCTATCAATGTCTAGTTTCACTCTTGAGAGAGGTCTATACTTTAGCATAAAAAAATATGTTAAAAGTTTCATATTAACTAAAGATAAAATCAATTTACAATTTAAAAATATAGGTGACTGTAAATCTCACTTTACAATATAATTTTATAAAATTAAATTAAATTTAAAGTTCACTTTTTATTAATAATAAAAATCCACATGCAATAAAATATCTAAAAGTTATATCCAAAAAGAATTTTTATAATATTGAAAGATACTTAATCAATGAAACAATCTCATATAAAAAAATATTATTAAATCAAACTTGAGAAATTATATTATAAAGAAAATACAAAACCTTAGAGTGAAAAATTAAACATTAACATACTTTTGACATTAAAATACCTTATCCGTATTTCTTTTATTGAATTTTTTTTCCAATTAAATTCCTAAGAGAATGAAAATAATAAATAGTTTTATATTAAAGATGATAAAGGTTTACCTTATCTTCTATATATTGTGAATTACTTAATAGCAATGTTTGTTTATTATAAATAGAGATTTGATTAACAATGGTTACCATGTGAAGTATTACCTAATATTTGTGATTGCTATTAAGTTATTGCATTATTATTTAGTTAGCCTTTTTTTATATTTTTCACGTAAATAGCTATAGTTATATTTAGCTTATAGATAAATGAGTTCATCTAACTTAGAAAAGAGTTTAATATATAAATAATTTGGTCTATTTTACTTATGAGAAGGTCTGTTTGTCGTTAATAATTTTTATAATTCGTCATTATCTATTTGAGCACGTAAGTTTTCTAACTTTTATAATCATTATGTTCATAAAAAATATTTATAGAGAATCATTTTATTCTTTATCTTTCTTTATATATTAATACAACTGGTGCTAAAGATTTAATTAAGAGTTTTGTATTTGTAGAATATTACTCCTTTATCGACATGGATTACCTTTATTTATTCATTTTGTCCTAAGAGACATATTTAAGATGCTAAAAAATATAGTTAATACCATCAAAATTAAAAAGTTTAACACATATATAAGATTCCACCACCCTCATGTGACTTAGAAGTTAGTATAAAGAGGTTGATAGAAACAATTTCTTTAAAAAACACCTTTTTTTTGTCTATTTTTTTATTTAATTTTATAAAAACTCATTTATTTTAAGTGATATATATATATATATATATATATATATATATATATATATATATATATATATAACAGGTGATAATGGAGTCCGTGGAAACTAATGAGAAAAATATTTATATAAAATTAATAATTCATTCGTAAATTTAGTATTCAAATTATCCAAATTGGAGATTGTTTAGAGATGGAGGGTTGACACATTCAGCTGAAAGAAGTATTTATTTATTTATTTTTATAAAACTAGGTTGTTAGGTGTTTGGTCTTGTAGTGAACGTTTCACAAACGAGGAAGATAGAAAGAGGAACAGGTAGGCGTGACTGCTTCAACCAAAGGTTGCAATGCCAAATTAAAAAATAAATGCTTGTTCCTTAGTAAGATATTTTTATTTTAACAAAAATCCGATTTTAGTGTTAATACTTTTTTATCAAATACCCTCATATGTTAAATTCAAATCATGAACATAATATAAAAATATTATTATTTAAATTTAGTTATATTTTAAATCTCTTCTAAATTTAAAAACTTTTAATTGAATCTTTAATGAATATTTATAATTGATTAAATACTCAATAAATTGATTTAATAAATTTTTATAGTTCATTAAATACTCAATAAGTTTAGATTTTTTAATTGATTTTTTATGTTAAATTTTTTCTATTAAATTAAGTAGTTTATGGAATTATTATCGTGTCATATTATGACATGTGACATGACAAGATAAGAACTACCTCAGCCACATAATCTTTTTTTAAAAATTTAACAACCAGGACTTAATTGAAAAATGTATAAATTTATTAAGTATTCAGTTGATAAAAGAAATTTATTAAGAATTCATCTAAAAGTTCTCACATTAATGGAAGACTTAATACATAATTAAATCATTATTTATTACAATTTAACAATTATATTATTTTGTTAAAAGCAATAAATAATGTTTTCAAAATTTTTAAAATAATTTATAGTTTCATATTATAACCTGTATTGTTTTTTCAAAAAGTTGCAATTATTTGTTTTACGAAAATACCATTAGTGTTAATGTTTGCTGTAAGGCGTAATTTATGGAATTAATGAATGTCATTGATAAACATACAAGTAAATGTGCGAAGGGTTTTAGATTAGCATTGTAAAAAGTAAATAAAAAATAATTTTCTTCACAATGTCAAAAAAATAATGCTAATCTAAATTAAAAAAACTAATCTCGATAGATATAAATAAAATAAAAAAATTCACATTAACTTCAACTAAAAACTAATTTAACTTTCTTTGATCCGGAAATAATATTAATTAATATTGAAAGAAAATTATAACCAGTTAATATTTTTGAAATATTAAATATTTTGGAATGTGATAATAAAATGTTGTATTTAATGATAATTGAAATAGTATTCATAATCTATAAAAATGTATAAATATTATTTTTATTAAAAGAACACAAAGCATAGTTTTAAACTGACTTATAATGAATCGACCATGTTAGTCTAGATAGAGAGAGGAGGAATAATAGGGAAAAATATATTAAAAAAATAAAATAAAAGGAAAGTTTAATAATTAATTAAGATAGTGGATAAACAATGAATTGAAATAAGTTACAATAATAATGCTATTTATATGAAAAAAAAAGGAAATGTATTAGAGAAGTCACTTGTTTGAATGAAAAAGATAGTTTATGCTAACGTTGTAACAAAGAAAGTTATGATACTGTGAATGTACAGTTTGCTATCTTTTGACATTTTTGCATTGTTGTTGCAATAATTAAGGTTTCAAACAACAATTCTAACTAATTAATGACGTTTTTGCAACGACAATCATTTGTTGTAACTAACTTGTGCTACTGACCCACATTGTTGCCATACCAAACATACCTTAGCAATCAGAGTAGCTGGATAGAATATTTTTTCAAATTTATGTTCATTTTTCATAAATAACATAAGACCCAATCATAACTTATAATTCCTAAAGTTAAATTTGTTGCTGCAAATTATTTTGTGCGCATTTAATTTACATTATTATTATATATTGATCTCATTGTTATAACTCTTTTAAAATGACCAAAGCATATATCTATCAATAAAAATAATAAAATTACAATGCAAGGAATAATAGAAAAAAAAATCATTGAGATATATATACAACTTATGTTTAACTCGCCATAAACTTCTGCAGTATTTAATGTATGAGTTTCTGACATATATTTAATTAATAAATACAAGACGTGGAGATAAACTTTGCCACATGCATGTCAATAATTAGAATAAATAATAATTATTATTATTATTATATAAATAATTGTCCATCATTAACATCATTAAAGTTATTGCTCTCACGAAAAGAAATTTGACAATCAGTTTGTAGTCATCAACTAGGTGTCTGAAAAAAAAATTAAGTCTGATTTTATTTTAAAATCTGTCAAAATAATATTTTGGTGAATTTGAAAAAAAATAAAATGATGAAAATAAGAGTGATTGCATCATCAATAATTTTAAATTATATAATTTTACATCATTGAAATTATTTACGTCAAAACTTATTAAATTCAGTAATAGGGATTGAATAATTTATATTTTAGTATATTTTATTATACATGTACATTACATTCATTTTGATTTGTATAAAAAATATCAGATAATTTTAGACTATTATAAATTTTTTGTGTAATAATAACTTTCAGGAATTTTAAAAACACGTAATCTAATTGAAAGATATTAAATAGTCTAATATTTTTTTAACACCACATTTGATTTTTTTTTCTTCTGCTTTTATAAACTAAAATTTAATTTTATGTATCTCAACTTAAACAAAAAAAGGTTAGATTAACTTCTTAAAATGCTATGTATATATTCGATTATAATATTTAATTAATTATTTTCTTATAAATATGTGGAGAAACTGATAAATCTTAATTATCCTTCCTTTCTATTTGATATACATCCAATAATTGAATTAAACGACTTTTATACAGACAAGTACTGGTGAAATTGTTTGTTGGAAAAGAAATTAAAGAAGATTAGACTAAGGATTAGATGAGTTACTTGTAAAGCATATTAGGTAAAAACAAGAATGGTAAAATAGTTTATACCAATCATTTAGTTTTATAAACATTGATATTAATTTTATTTTGATAATCAATAATGTGTTGGTGTTAATTACTTGAGAAAAAAATAAAAGGGTAAGGTGTTTAAATCTGTTTTATCATGATGACTGTATGATATATTTATTTATATCATTTGAGTTATTGATAGAAGAATATTTCATCTAATTTATTAACATATCAACAACATATAACAAGAACATAACATTATCCTTAAATATTATTGAGTTTTCATGGCATACCATAAAAATTCACAATTCACTTCAATCAAGTAGATCTCTAAGTTGTATAATCACATTTCCACTTATAATTAAGTATATTAACGAATTATTAAAATATTAAATATATCTCAAAAATATTCTTTAAAATATTAACTGAAATGAAAAGTGATCTTAGTAGTAAAATTACATCATAAAATAGTAGTGTAAATTTTTTTTTTCTGAAAAATAAATTTAAATAATTTACTATATGTTAAAATAACAATAATCTATTTTAATTTCATAAATTTAAACGAAAAATATATAAATTTACAAAATCAAATAATAAATAATTTAATCTTCACCAATTATTTTAATTTAGTTCTAAAAACACATCAAAATAAAAACAAAAATCACCAACCACTAATAACAAGCATACGTACATTTAAATTTTATAATATTCCTATTCCTCTTATGTTTTATGAACAACTAATATATATTCTTTAAAATATATATTCATCTTAATGAACACTTAAAATACCATTAACAATTATCAACCTATATTCATTAAACTCTATAATATTCATCTCCAAATTTTTCAACAAATATTCATTGCTTTTTTTTTTCTTCAGTCTTAAAGTTTTCACTAAATATCTACTTTGGTTGGTCTAAATTAGAACTATCTGTAGCTGCATCTTCACTCTATAATTAGCAACCTGTTTTTATGCAATTGTTTTCTTCCCAACATTATACAAATTGAGATATTTTGGTCACACATAGTCTTTTTGACTGATTATGAAAATTGTTTCAAATCATTCACTGATTTTCTATATTATAAACTTAACTGCAGAAAAAATTTCAAGTCTAAAATATCAAGGTATTATTCTTTAATTGATAATAATTAAATACTTTCTTTTTACCTTATAAGATTGTGCATTAGAGTGTTTTTTTAATTATACTTTTACTTCCGTAAAGCATAACATATTTAAAGAATCTAAACTATGTTTCTATAAACTCTTCCTAAAAAAAATGTTCCTATTAAACTTGTCATGTCAGCTCATGAATATATATATATATATATATATATATATATATATATATATATATATATATATATATATATATATATATATCATGTCACATGAGATCAATCAATTTACTTTATATACTTTGAAGAAGAAAAAGGGTACACTATGAACCTACCATGACCTAGATGCTATAATCTTCCTCATCTTCAAGTTTTTCAAGTTGAGGATAACAAGTAAAAAAAATAAATTGGCTTAAAAGAATTATCACATAAAGGAATTTTTTAGATTGAAAATGTCATCGTACCTTCATTGTTATATTTCTTTTAAGAAAACTTAATTGTACATTTAATCTTTTATGTTTCAAGTAAATATTTTTTTTTACTTTTAGATTAAATAAGTTTAATAGTTCTATCTTTTATATTTTAAAATTAGAATATATGTTAACATTGATAAAATAAATAAAAGGACAATAAGCATAAATCTAACAAAATAAACCACTTACGAGTCAAATGAAAAATTGATACTAATTTGTACTCGTTCCTCTTTTAAAAAGAAACCATAAAATTTGGTTCAGTTAAATCTCAGCATGACGAAATAGGCTGTTTTAGGTCAATATACAGAAGCTTTAAAAAGATTTTATAATAATTTTAAATTTAGAATCATTATTTTTTAAGATGTGTCCATAGGATGTCCATTTAAATATAATAGAATAATAGAAACACTAACATATATTTTATAATCAAGAGCTCAATTATTGTTTCAAAACAGTCAATGATTTTAAGTTCAAATGCATTAAATATTCAAAAATAGAAAATTATTAGATCCATTCAATCCATAAAAACATTACAGCAAGTGATGAATAAAAAAAATTCAATTGAAATAATTAATGTTAGTATCTGAACTGATGATCATAAAGTTAGGTTTAAATGAATGTGTTTTTGTTGAGCTATAAAAATTGGCATATAAAGTTGTTGTAGAAATAAGGTATGAAATAAGTTGAGACTCTTTGTTTCTTTACATGTTATAAGCTTTTTGAGAAACAGTACCATATTAGTTTGTGGAATGAAACAAATTGCACAGGTGTATCCAAGTTATACTTCTTAAATTTTTAATGATAGAAAGTAGAAGTTTACATGGTTGGAATGAATTTATCATGCAAAGCAATCATAATGTATGTCTGACTCTCTCCACGCGGTGTGTTGCAGATTTGCAATACACCTGCATCTATATTTAATGAATAATTTTGATGAAAAAATTATATATAAATGATATACCACATTTCTTCTGATTTAAATTTTAGACTTGGTCTTTTTCTTACTTTCTAAACATGGGATAAGTAAGAAAATGGATATATTAATTTATCACTTTTTTTTTTTCAGTAATATAAGATTCCTTGTGTTTACTAGAATGGAAAAATTGAAAGTATGAAAAATGATATAAAAATAAGGATTGCTTTACTTTGAATAAAAGATAACAATGAAAAGTGGAGTAAGTAAATATAATTAATTATGTTGTTTTCTTTAATAAATATAATAAAAATAAAAAATATTGTTGGTTTTGTCATTGTTGTTAATTTATGATCTGTTAAAAAAGTTTAGTTGGTGAAGATTGAGCAAAGTGGACATTGACAAGACATGGTTGACGGTGCAGTACTTCCTGAAGCTGAGGTTGGCTATCACCTATCTTTCATGCTGTACCTTCCTCATACAATACAATACTACTCTGTTTCTTTTCTCTTCTCTTCTCCTATCCCTACCCCTACCCCTATTCCTATTCCTATTTCCTCTCTCACTGCTAAAATCATCAATCTATTCTCTCTGTCTCTCATACTTCTGAATTCAAACAATAATTCAAATTTCATTATGTCTTTTTGTTTTTCCTTTTAATATTTTATGTGTATAACATGCAAAACTTAAACAAATAGTTGTACCATGCTCATACGATTTTATCTTGTTTTTTAAAAGGTGAAAGTGTTGAAGGTTTGTTTCCTTTCATTTTTTCTGTTATCTAAATCTGAATTTAATTCCCTCCAAAACGTGCAAGCCATACTCCTTTTCTACAAAGCATCCACTTCCACACGTCCTTCTGTCAATGTCCCACGTGTCAGTTGCAGATGAAGCCGGCGGCATCTTATCCCCTGTATCCTCGTTGCAGACAATCATTACCCTCTCCATCTAGAGGGAAAAGGTGTTTGAGAAGAGTCAATCATGATCGCAGATCACACCTCTCAACCAACCTCCTCATAATATTTAAAAACTTTAGCCAAGGCATCCAATTCCAAGACCAGCGGTTTTTCGTCTCTCTCTATCTCTCTACATATCCTGCTGCCACCTCATCTCACCGGAAAAACCCTTCTCTCTTTCAGAAACATATCACTTAACTTCTCCAATATTCATTTAATATTCTAATTCTGATTCCAATATTCTAATCCTCACTTTCACCTTGCCTCTTCATTTCACACTTCATATATTTCTTTTATTCATTTATATTTATTATTATTATTATTATTATTTTTATTACTATTATTATTTCACTATTTTACTTCTAATCTCCTCATAACCGTTTTTATCTTCCTCTTGCCTCAAGCAAATTACTTCACCCCCTCCCACTACTGATTGCCTAATCGCGCTTAGCATGAACCTCCACCCAATCCGTACCGCTGTCGTCCACCGCCGCCGCCATCTAACAACGCTTTTGCCGCACTGATATCGATATTAATCTTCTACATGCATCCTTTCTGCTGCGTGTCCGCCATTTCCGACCAGGCATCGCCAGTGAAACCCTCTTTCGCCGACTTCCCTATGCCGCCTCTCCCCGCCGCCGCCGCCGCCGCCGCCGTGAGATCCGATTCGGCTCCGCGGCACAGCCACAAGCACAGCCACAGCGGCAGTCAGCGGGAGCAGCCGGTGGACGTGAAGATCAACGACCTCGTTGGCAACGGAATCTCCGGAATACTGTACAAATGGGTGAATTACGGCAAAGGATGGCGACCGCGATGGTTTGTACTCCAAGACGGTGTTCTCTCCTACTATAAGATTCACGGACCTGATAAGATCGTCGTGAATCCCGAAACCGAGAAAGGCTCCATGGTTATCGGCGAAGAATCCATGCGCAGGATCACTCGCAACCGCAATTCATATCCCTGCCAGCACGTGCGAAAGCCGTTTGGGGAAATCCATCTCAAGGCAGGAACTAGCTCTACTCCTCCCTTACTTAATTTCAATTATTAGGGATTTCGATGAGATTTATTTGCCATGACTTTGCAGGTTTCGACGATTCGCGAGAGCAAATCGGATGACAAGCGCTTCTCGGTCTTCACTGGAACGAAGAGGCTCCACCTGAGGGCGGATACGCATGAAGATCGCGTGTCGTGGACGGAGGCGTTGCAGGCGGTGAAGGACATGTTCCCGCGGATGTCGAACAGCGAGTTGATGGCTCCGTTGGACAATGTAACTGTTTCGACGGAGAAACTGAGACTTCGGCTAATGGAAGAGGGAGTGAGCGAGGGGACTATTCAGGACAGTGAGCAAATTATGAGGACTGAGTTTGCGGCGCTGCAAAGCCAGCTTGTGCTGCTTAAGCAGAAGCACTCAATTCTCATTGACACTCTGCGCCAATTGGAGGTACGTCTAGTCAAAACTCCAATACTTCGTAACAATTCACTTCAAAGTAGTGCAGTCGAAAGTTGAATACCATAAATTGGTGTAGGGTACAAAGTAAATATTGTGTACTCTATCACTTGGGAATGTGAATCTATTCTCAGTAACATAGATAGTTGAGGTTGTGTAATCTGTTATCGTATTATCTCCAAAGTATAATTTGATAGGTCGGTAGTGTATATGAAAGTTTCAAAGATCTTTTCGCTGTTCTGTGACTTTTACTGACCTTGTTATGCATACCAGAATCCTGGCATAAATTATACATTCAACTTACTAACTTACTATAAATACGTTCAATATGGGCGGTAGTGAGTTACCCTCTCGAGATATATGCATGCATCTCGTGTTCATTTCTCTTTCTCTGAAATACAATTTTAAATGCGGGTGTTACAAATTTTAAAGTGGTCTGAACTGACTAGATATATATGAATGGATTAAGGTTTTTTTTTGCCCTCGTCCGGGTCCTGCAAGTAGCCTTCATGAATGTAAACATAGTTTCTTTTAAGAAAATGTGAAGACCCAGAATTATATTGTGTCATGGGTGAAGAACTGGGTAGGTTCTTCACAGGATGAATGCTCTTATTGACATATTTTCTAATTAAGTCTATATCAAATAATGCATTATAAGGGGTTGCAGTCATCAATTTAAGTCTGTTAAGTTATTCACTGTTTCTGTGCTGTTTAACAAAATTGTTTCATTTGCAATTTGAATTTGCACATGAGGGTTTACTTTTATAAATATTTTATTTTCACGTGTATTAGTAAACTTTAATTATGTTGTATTATTGTAGACAGAAAAGGTTGATCTGGAGAATACAGTAGTTGATGAGAGCCAAAGACAGTGGAATGATGAAGAGGCTTCCTCAAGATTAGCGCAAGAAAAATTTAGTGGTAAGACTTCTCCATTTGCAGCACGTTTGTGCAGATGTCTTATTGTTCTAGTGATGCATTTTCTTCAAACATGAATTATTTATGTCTACTATCTCTATCTATCTGTGATACGAGATGCCCCCTCCTTTCCATTGCTTTTTTTCTAAATTCTCCCCATCGCTCTCTCTCTCTAAAGTTTTATCAAATAGTTGTTTATAGATTAACGAATTGTAGTGCATATTTCTCATACCTGCTAACCAATTGTTATGCCCTAACTAAGCCCTTTATACTTTTATTTGTTTTCCAATTTTTAATTTAGAAGGAACCGGAAGTGAATCTGAAGATGACAATGATCGAAATGATGCTGCTGAGGAAGAAACTGATGATGATGACAATGCCTTTTTTGATACTCGTGATATTCTGTCGTCCAGTTCTTTTAAAAGTAATGGGTCTGATTATAGAATGTCATCCTTCTCTTCAGATGATGAAGGGTTCTATGCATTTGAATCAGAGGACGACATAGATCCTTCGATTAGATATGTTGGAACCAATTACCCTCATGTTAAGCGGCGTAAGAAATTGCCAGACCCTGTAGAAAAAGAGAAAGGAGTCAGTCTGTGGTCAATGATTAAGGATAATATAGGGAAGGATCTAACAAAAGTTTGCCTTCCTGTTTATTTTAACGAGCCTCTTTCCTCCCTACAAAAATGTTTTGAGGAAATGGAGTACTCGTATCTTTTGGACCAAGCATATGAATGGGGAAGAAGGGTAAGTCCGAATCTTATTGACAGATCTCTATTTCTCTGTACTATTAAGGCAAATCTGAGTGCTTAAATATAATTGTTTCATTTGATATGAGAAAATTTTCAGTGTTGTGTTGAGTTCGATTTTCTTGCTTTTGGCTAGTTCAATGAAATATTGGGCGCATTTTGACCCCTTTTAACTAATTGGAAATGCCATGCCAGGGTAATAGCCTCATGAGGATTCTCTATGTTGCGGCTTTTGCTGTATCTGGCTATGCTGCAACAGAAGGAAGAGTTTGCAAACCATTTAATCCATTACTTGGGGAAACGTACGAGGCTCACTATCCGGATAAAGGCCTTCGGTTTTTCTCAGAGAAGGTATGATCTAATCTTCCGCTGTAAAATGATTAACAAATTACCCATTTTCAACTTAAGCAAAATTATCTAATAAGAATTTGGGTATTTTGGGGTGGCTAATAAGTCATACCTCGGCTAGTATGGGATGCTTCGTGTAGTATTTGAGTTCTTGATTCTTCTCCCTTAATAGTTAGCTTTTGAGGATGAATTTCTCAAGTTCATGAGTACTTATAATTGGCATAAGAGGTAGACCGTGTCTTAGAAAGGGCTACCTATAAAGGGTTCACATGGGTTTTGACCAAAGGAAGTTGAGTGAAGTGTCGTACCCTGAAAGTTCCAATGACACAAGCTTTTAGGGGCGGTGCTATGATAGGAACTTGGGTATATGGGGTGTCTAACAAGTCCCACATCGACTTGGGGGTATATGGGTATTTAAGTTAGCTTTAGGGCGAGGTTCTAAGTACTTGGGGGTAGTTATTTGCATAAAACCACGATAATTTCTATTCTCCCTGTAGCATTCCTTCATATTGCAACCCAATTTACATATTTGTTAAGCGGATCCAGCAAAATATCAAACATGATAATTACTGTGTGGAAATTTTTTTCCTTTTTGTGGTCTTAATCATAGTTATTTGAATGGTTTATTTGATGAAATTGTATGTACCAACCACCCATTTGAATTTTCAGACAATGGCTTTGAATTAAGAAAGGAACAGCTTTCCCCCATACGGAGGATCATGATTTTAGAAACTGCATCATTTATTTCATGAATAAGAGATGTAACGTGGGTGCATTAGTTCCATGGAATCCTATAAACACAATGCAATTTGAATTTTGGTGTCCGACAAAAGGGATACACTTGGGATTTTTTTAATTTATGTCACCTATTATAAATTATTAATATTTCTGCTTCCCCTCAGGTCAGTCATCACCCTATGATTGTAGCATGTCACTGTGAGGGTACGGGTTGGAAATTTTGGGGAGATAGCAACCTAAAGAGCAAATTTTGGGGGCGATCTATTCAGCTTGACCCTGTTGGTATTTTGACTTTGGAATTTGATGATGGGGAAGTTTTCCAGTGGAGTAAGGTATATATTATCTGGTTCAACTGCTATCCTGTTCTGGTTCTAGTTCTGAACGGACTTGTTCTTTCAGGTTACTACATCAATATACAATCTCATATTGGGAAAACTATACTGTGATCACTATGGTACAATGCGTATACAGGGAAACCAAGAGTACTCGTGTAAACTGAAATTCAAGGAACAATCTATAATTGATCGAAATCCTCACCAGGTGCTCTATATCTGTTGCATGGATTCTATTTTTTCACATTTAACATATCCATTAGCTTTGGTATTAAATTTTCATTCCTCTTTGGTTTTGTATAAAACCTAGTTGGCTTACTATATAGACTCAGTACGGTCATTTTTCTAGAAGGAAAATAGTGAGGCCTTGGTTATTAACTGGACTTTTCATCTACCTCTCACTATAGATATATGAAATTTTTTGCAGAGGGTTGTCTCATTGTGATTTATCTGTTTCACTAGGTTCATGGTATCATTCAAGATAGGAACGGAAAAACTGTATCAACTTTGTTTGGAAAATGGGATGAAAGCATGTATTACGTTAATGGAGACTACACCGGGAAAGGGAAAGGTCATGAATCTTTGTCAGATGCCCGTTTGCTCTGGAAGCGAAGCAAGGCTCCCAAGATTCCCACTAGATACAACTTCACTCGCTTTGCCATCACACTAAACGAACTGACCCCTGGTTTGAAGGTCTGTTTTGTTCACCATACTCTCTTTTTATGTTACCACTCTTTGTACTAATCCAGGAAAAACACTGTATTATTCGTTGCTAGTAGTGCTTGGTTGTGTATGCTTTAACTGGAGCTCACTTGGTTTTTGTAATAACAAGGGGAAACTAACTTTTTCTCTACGAAGACGAAGTATGACCAAAAGAAGGAACAAAATAGTCCCATATCTCACTGTGCACATTGTTGTGTTTCTGTGTTTGTTTGTGTTTTTTTGGTTTGTTAGACATTGATTGTTAGTTTACCTTTTGGTTTTATATAGGAGAAGTTGCCACCTACAGATTCAAGGTTAAGGCCAGACCAAAGGTATTTGGAAAATGGGGAGTATGACATGGCAAATTCAGAAAAGTTACGGCTAGAGCAGCGGCAGCGCCAGGTGCCAACTTCATTTTACCTACTGTAACATTTTGTTTTATGGTTTCACCTGCAGTCTCGTAGTTAGGGAGATCCCGTTAGTTTTCTTTTTATGATTCTAACACCCTTTGTGAAAGAGTTCAAGTAGGTTGTGTTCAACTTGTTTTTAGTTGTCCTTAGTGCAGATTTTTTTTTTTTTTTTCAATCATTTGTTTCCTTCTTTTTTCTAGTTTAGGCATTAAGAGGGGGTCAGTATACCATTTTTGCTAGTTTTGTGTATACTTCCTCAATCACATGTTCATTATTGTCAAGTTGCCTTTGTGGGCAAGAAATTAGAGTAAATGAAAGACTATAAGATATTATCATATCCTTATTTGGTAGTGATTGATTGTTTGAATGTGATTCAGGCTCGGAAGATGCAAGAGAGTGGTTGGAAACCACGGTGGTTTGCGAAGGATAAGGCGAGCGGGACATACCGTTACGTAGGAGGATACTGGGAGGCCCGACAAAGAGGAAACTGGGACTCCTGCCCTGACATCTTTGGCCAAATTCCTTCTTCCGATCATATTTCTGACGAAGGTCAAATTACATTTTAGTTCTTCATTTTTTTTTTCTCTCTTTTTCTTCCCAAATTTTTTACTGATGGGTGTCTAATTTCTGCGAGCCAGTTCGCTGTCATGTGCACCCATGAAATTCATGTAACCCAATCAGGTGAAAATATGAGCCAGTAATAATGTAATTCTTTTTTATTTTCATTCCAACGCTATTCATACAATCCTTGTTACTTGGAACATACGTAATATTATCATATCCACAGGAACACATTAATCAATCAAAATTTTGCAACTCGGACCACTGTATAGACTAAATGTCCCCAACCTATATTGCAAGCATAACTTAAACCATAAATCATCTAATAACACTTTAATGCTTGCCAGAATCACGAAAAGGTGGTCCATGAAGATCGTAAACCATCACTTATGGCCTATCTCAATAAGCAACTCTTTCTCCATTTTCAAAAGCAAACATCAATGTCTTTACAATTATGAGTCCCTATTAACTTTCTATACTCTTCCGGAAACTATACAATGTTTCATCTTTAAGAAGTTATATAAACGACTCATAAGCCATCAGGGGGCAATAATTAATAACAATAATAATATATGGACCATGCATGTTATTTAGTTAGTGCCCTTAATTGCTGATTTGGTAAATAATAAACATGACTACTTCCGCTGTGAACAAGATTCAATATAATTGTGGTTAAAATTACTTTATAAGCACCTTAATTATGTTTAATCATTTTCAAAATTTTAGAATAAATAAGTCCCAAAGCTTTTAAATTTTTGGTAGGAGTGAGAAACTGCATTTAAAATAAAACAATAATGCAGGATACCTAATTTAATGAAAAGATATGTAGAGTAAGGGAAACAGTGGTGCACTTTTACAGATGGGACCTGTTCTCCGGTGACACCTTCAACTTAGACAAAGTTTATGGACAGCTTTTGTTGGACAGTTTTTAATCTGATAAGTTAGATTGCGACCCGTGCTGAAATTGTTCATTACAAATTTATAATGCTGGTGGCCTATGTGGTTGTCAGAGTTTATGTCCCAGTCAATTTACACTGACAAGACAAAATCCCACTTCCTCCAATATCGTACATGTCTCAAACTAAAACGAGGGTTTTAAGAAAGTTCATCAAATATGATATTTTAAAACCTAAATTTCAAACTTCAATGATTTTACTTTAAGAAACTTTTTTTTTTATTAATGATATTTTCCTTTTTGACTTTCTTTTTCAGTAAACCCTTATTTCAATCTTCCAAGTATATGAAGGTCCTTATATTAGCTCTCCAGAGTGTTTTAACATTAATATAGTTCGAAAATAAAAAGCCATTAACTTATCTTTTAAATAATTAATTCAGTTTCACAATCATTAATAATAATTTTGATTTCAGTAATGTGAAATTAACTCAATCCAATCTCTTAACTGTAAATGTTTGTGTAAATATGTAATCTTTCCCAAGGTTTTAAAACATTCTTCTTTTTTTCCTCAAAATCTTCTTTTATAAAATGACTTTCAATTTTTCTTTCGATATAAATTCAAATATAATTCTCTCTTCTCCTCGTATCTCTTATTGTTGTTACGATGTAAAAATAATGTACAACATAATTTCTCACAAAATTTGATATTCCTAAAATTTCGGCCCAGTATGGTATGGTATGTACAATATTTTATGGACTAAAATTGGGTTCGTAATTAGGTACAGGACACCAGTACAACAATGAGGGAAATAATAAGAGCAAGTAGGCCCAATAACACAACAATAGGTGCTGATTGATGAGTATCACTACTTCTTGAATATTTCTTCGATTTTCTTTTACATTCCAATTTATATTTTACTATTAATTTACTCTTAACATTTGATAGTACAATTCACTCCATTATGTATTTGAATATACTCATTTTCCTTTTCTCAATTAATATGAAATGTTGATTGTACAAATAGAACACAGATAAGGTATTTTTTTTCCCAGAGAAGTTGAACTTGTTCCTTTGATTTCATTACTAATATTAACTCAAACTTTCCATTAAAAAACGAGTGTTGGTCCAAATTAGGAATGTATTTGCATTGCAAGAAATATTTAAAGAATGAATTTTTTTATCCGGTGTAATTTTATTCCACTTGATACAGTTGTCATATATATTATATATATATATATATATATATATATATATATATATATATATATATATATATATATATATATATATATATATATATATATATATATATATATATATATATATATATATATAGGGGTTTGTTAACACGCCTGTTTTTTAGTTGGTACGTTTTAACATTGTGTACCGGATTATAGTAGACAAAAATACCCTCATTTATCATGAATTCTAAGTTTTAAGGTGAAGGATATTTAAATAATTTTCAATCTCAAAACTAAAAAAAAAAAAGAAACCCCCAAACCCTTACTTACCTCCCTCATTCCTCTCAACCATTTCTCTTTCATCTATCTCATTCCATCATTTTTCTCTGTCATCCCTACTGTTGCCCCAATTGAAAAAAAAAATCAGAAACTCTTGCCTAACCCTAATCCACCTTCCTCACTTATCTAATTTGTTTCTCTCTCGTCTCCATACTCTTCCTCAGCCACATACAACAACCCGCGACATCATAATTTGTTGCTCTTGCTCTATTCGTTCATTTGGAGGATGTGTTATATATTTTCCATTCTTATTATTATTAAATTTAATTTTTAAATTAAATCATGTAAATAAAACCTTCATAAGTCAATTAAATTTTCATACATCATTTACACATCTACACCATTTCATTATATTATTATATTTTTAAAGAACAAGATATTTCCCTCTATTGTCCTTTTCCCTTTACACAAAGTGTTTTGTTTTCCTTTCTGTTTTGGTATGGTATACAATGATGTAAGATTACAACCTAGAATTGAAAGAATTGTACTCCTAGGGAGCTTTTTAATTGTATTTTGCAAGGGTTTTTGATTTTTTTTTTCAATTGGGGCAACAGTAGGGATGACAGAGAAAATGTTGGAGTGAGAGAGGAATGAGGGAGGTGAATAAGGGTTTGGGGGTTTCTTTTTTTTTTTAGTTTTGAGAATGAAAATTATTTAAACATCCTTCACCTTAAAACTTAGAATCCATGATAAATGAGGATATTTTTGTCTACTATAATCCGGTACACATTGTTAAAACGTACCAACTGAGGCGTACGCGTATTAACAAACCCCATATATATATATATATATATTAATGAATAAGAATCAGAATAACACAAAGGTAAAAGTAATAGTAACAAATAAAACTGTCAAAGATGATGAAAGAGAAAAAGATATATATTTTGTTATTATAAAATGTATTACACAAGTAACCGAAAATGTATGTATACTTCTAGATAGATGACAAAACACTAAATAAAATACTAATCAGAAGCAAATTTTCCCATAAATGTTAATAGAAATATAATTAAGGAAATATCCCTTTTTGTTGCTGATGAATTCAGTTTAATGGTTATGTGGGTCTAAAGTTGTCCTCAAATCTGATATGATCCTAAGTGTAGAAAACAAATAAATAATAGTATATAACATATTTTTGCATTTATTTTACACACAAAATAAAAATAAAATAATTATAAAAAAATAATTATATTTTTTAAAAGAAAGTAAAACATATAAACAGATAATATTAAATACATATAAAAAATATGTGAACGTTGTGACATTCCAAATATTACATAGAACATACAATATAATAGAATTTTGCTATTATAGTATGAGAAAATAGTTAGAGTAGTAAGAGATAGTATTAATGTATACAGTTATCCCAAAATAAGGCTAGGATTTAAACTTTAATTACAGAAATAATTATCTCAAAATGAATATCCTAGAAACTAATCTAAGTTTCCTATTCTATCTAAGACTGCTCGGCAACATCAGCCTCCTCCAATGTCTGCTCCAATGAAACCTCATCTCCCTCTACTCACATCCAAATGGATGATCATCGCAAGGAGAAAAGGGCACAACACATACAATACACACAAGAGTAAAGGTAAGTTAGGTTTCAAAAGCATACAAGTTAGCAAATAACATCAAATAGAAACCATCATCATACAAGTAATCAAATGAACAATCCTATCATGTTATAACGCTCTAGACTCGTCCGGACTTAGAATGAATATCGATCTGGGGCGAGTTGTGCACTTGGGTGGCCTCTACTGCTTTGGAAAGCCATTGCCGATGGGTTTCACCCTACCACACACAAGGTTAGTCCGTTACCGCGCAATAGGCCTCCAAGAAGCACCTACACTAGGATCTCCTACTACTCTCACCACACCCGTCAATCCTCTCTAAGTGAGAATGAAGGACCGTTAGAGTGTTAGGATAAAAGCCTCATATATTCATTCTAAACACTATATTGATCTCACCTAGAGATCTTACTTTGAATTGTAACCACATCACATTTTAACAAAGTTTCCTCTTATCTTAGTCATAAACATCCTCTCATCATTCATAACACACCATTCACAATCATACAAAACCATATATAAGTCACACATCAACTATCACTCACAAATAAAGAAGGAAAGAGTAGATTATAGTGAAAGAAATCTCTTAGCGCATAAGCTCGTTATGCGAAGCCAGGTAACATTCGCATAGCGAGTCCTCAAACAAGGCAACCCACTTCAGCTCATTCGCATAGCGAGAAATCTCGCCTTGCGAATTAGCTCACACAAGCTCCAGGCCTCACACTCTCGCAGAGCGCATCTCTCGCGCTATTCTCATATCTAGTTAATTTCCTGACCTAGTACCAGTGGCACAACGACCCCATTTCGCAATGCGACTCACCAAACAAAGGGGAATCCTCTGAGACGATTCGCATAGCGCACCAGAGGCGCTATGCGAATGTCCTGGCAGAGAGCAACTCTTCAGGGTAGCTCGCTGTGCGAATCCTCTTGCACAACGAGTCTGCAGAATGAAATTCTGCAGATTTGCACAACTCAACCACCCAAACTCGTTCTAGGCCTTTCGCTGAACTTCTAACACTTCTAATTCGAATTATATGTTGAATTAAACTCGTCTAAATGGTTGTAACCCTTCCTAACATCATTATAAGCTGTTTATGCATTGATTTCCATCCAAAAACTAAAAAACTCTCAACCTATGAACCTAAACTTGATTCCACCACTTTAAGTCTAATTTTGACCATTTTAGGGACCCAATTAGGTCCCAATTGACTTACCATGATCACCTAAACTGACTAGAACCTCCGGTAATACCTAACTCTCCATATGACTATCTTAGTTCCTCTAATATGACCTCAACTCAAAATAATGTACCTAATTACTATTTAGTAGCTTGTTTAACAGAAATCACTACACCTAACTACTCAATATCATCATCAACCCTACCCATACTGGTTCATAAGCAAAATTCCACAGTCCCATTATTTATCAAACAATTATCAATCAAGGTAACATACCAAAATTCCCAATGTTCAGTACAGTTAACATTCATAGAAATAGTTCATACAAACAGTTCATACATGTAGTGTGTCACCCCTTCAAACAACAATTTATCACATGCATTCTCTAATTTGCAAAATAGAAGTCAAGACCTAGCTTCCATTACCTCTAATTGACAACACAGAAAATTGAACCCTGCCTACTCTCTTGTACCTCGAGGAAATGCTACAAACACCTATAGATTGCCAAATTTATGGTAGGGGGACATAATTAGGAACCTCGAAGGAGCTGGAAATTGAGGAGAAGAAGTAGAATGCATAAGAAATCCAATTTTGTTGCATGCATTACGGCCCTAGAATGCACGGAAGAGGAAAAACTACTTACCAGATGAAGAACACTAAACTGATTGGTTGATTTCGAAGCCTACAACCCTAGGATTACCTAAATGTTTCCTGATTGTGCAACAATTAGTTCCGTGTGTAGGAATTTAAGAAAGAAGGTATAGGAGGAAGAAGAATGCTTTGGAAAAGAGTATTAGCTTTTCAAGAAAGTGATATAAACTTATAATGTATTTAAAGTTTTATTTCAAAAATAATTGCTCACACCACTTATCTGCTGCCACCAGTGCCATCAAAGTTACCCTTTTCTCAGCCCTTATAAATGTAAAAGAATCATTTCTCATAACAAATTCTGAACGCAGTATTAATTTGATGAAGCTAGATTTTGGTAGAACGTGTGACGTACAAGGGTCTTATTTTGGTATGTGATATAAGAAGACGGTAATTTTTTTTTTTATGAAAGGTTTTTGTTAATTAACTTATATTTTAGGTATGAGTACTTGATCCAAAATTTTTAATTTTATATAAAAAAAATATACTTTTGACACGCATAATTTTTTATATTTATTTAATATACAAATTACAAAAATTTATGTTTTTAAAATTATTTTATTTTCATTAAATGTGTCAAATGGCAACGTGTATTATAGTATCTTTATTCTTTTGTGGAAAAACAAGAGTGTCACGATGATGTCATGAATAGGTTCATGTAGCCCAATTAACACCATAAATTTCCTTACTGACTAAATAAAAAGAGAAAAGGTTACATTCATATTCATATTCATATTGTACTTTTTTGTGGAGAGTCTAAGACATTTGACTAGGACAATTCACTTCAAAATATAATCTAATGCACATCATTTCCCAACATATGACTTTTCTGGTCTCTAATATTAGGAGCATGTTTTTTTTTTTTCTTGTCATTGTTTCACTACGTGAAAATTTTAGTTCTTGAAATTTTATATTATTATTATACCAGTTCATTAAACTATAAATATGGCAATAAAGTTTAAAACACCTGTAGAGTTTAATTTAAGTTTATAATTTTTTTTTTTGTTTCAGTTTAACCTTTAAGCCTTATTCTCGTTTGGACAAAGAATCATTATATTGTCTAATTTCTGATTTTTAATATAAATATGAAAAAGTGACATATTAATTTTCGTTCCAATCCATTTTCATATCTGTTTCAATATAGGTGTTGTCCTTGTTATCATCCATGTTTAAATTATTAAAGTATTTATAGTTTTGCCCTTATCATCATCCACACTTAAATTACTAAAGTTTTTATAATTGATTAGGTAATTTAAAGAATTTATATATTATTAATTTAGTTTTTAGTTTTGTAATTTTGCACGCATTAAATTTATATATTATTAAAGTATTTATAGTTTTGCCCTTATCATCATCCACACTTAAATTACTAAAGTTTTTATAATTGATTAGGTAATTTAAAGAATTTATATATTATTAATTTAGTAATTTTGCACGCATTAAATTTTTCATTTTGAAATTTTTTCAAACACTTTAGACATCGGTTAAGCAGACAACCGAGTCAGTATCTCTTGATATTTTTTGCATTATTCTCCTTCTTGCGCAAGAGCCTCTTCCTCTCGCATCTTCTATTTCCCTTTTCTTTTTCTTATTTCTCTCTCTTCTCTATGCTCAATCTCACTCCTTGCTCTGCCTGCTCTAAGCCCTGCCATGCCGCCGTCAGAGCCACCACCACCTCGTCGTGTGCGACGGCTGCGAGCGTGGCTTCCACCTTGTCTGCGAGTGCGTCGCCTCTGGAGTGAAGAGCAAGCGATGGCCGTTGGAAGTGAAGCAACTTCTTGATAACAACTCCTAGGGTTCTAATATAGATCCCCATCCCTAATTTTGGTGTTGTTACCCCCTTTCTCAAATCTACATTGCTTCAGCTGTTATCCCCTTTCTCTCCCTATTTTTCTTTGGTTTCTCTAATCATTTGATGTTGTTCGTGGACCGCCTGGTGCAGCCCGTGCCGGAGTTGCTAGCTTAGCACCTGGTCCAGCCAACACTCGAGCCCACCCCCATGGATGAAGCTGTCGAGGACGACAACGTCGACGACAACGCACTGTTGTTGTCCTTGACGATTTAAGAGACTGACCAACGTTCGATTTTGATTCAAGGGGATTGTGATGACAAGGTTCAAGGTTCTACTCTGATGCTCCATTTGCTTGCATCTCTGTGACTAACCAGACCAAGATTATTCACTTACTAGACAATCATCATCTCACCCTTAATCACATTATAATCATTTTATTAAGCACTCTAGAGATTTTCTATTCTTATTTATCATAATGATATTTAGATGCAAAAAATATTTGTGAGAGTGATGATTTTGTGGATTATGTAGAGTGATTTATATTAGGCAACATAATGTTATAACCTTCTCTGTGCTGGTTTTGTGCAAACAAACAGCAGAATAGCCATTGGTGTTGCCATTTCCCCCCATTTCATCTTACGATTCTAACCAATACGACATCACCATCCTGATTTAGAAGGTTGGTGTTTCTTCTTCCACATGCAAATTACATGTTAAACTTTTTAGTTTTGTTCATTTTCTTTTGTAACACCAATATTAGGACCCGAAAATAGGGAAATCGTGGATGAGTTTTGGCGATGACACACTAGTTGGGTATTGGCCAGTGGAGTTATTCACATATTTAAGTTATATCCTTTGACTTGAATCCTTTGCCTTCTTCATCTTTCGTTGTGTCAGTGGATAAATGACAGAAGGGGATGAGATTGAGAAATAGTTATTGAACTCAGATAGCGTGGAGTTTGTTGAACAGATTGGGCCAAATTTGTACAAGGGAGTTCATATGGGTAAGAGGGTTGGGATTGAGAAGTTGAAAGGGTGTGATAAAGGGAATTCTTACGAGTTTGAGCTCCACAAGGATCTGCTGGAACTCATGACTTGTGGTCATAGGAACATTCTACAGTTCTGCGGTATTTGCGTGGATGATAATAATGGGTTGTGTGTGGTGACCAAGTTCATGAAAGGTGGATCTGTTCATGACCATTCTTACATAAATGTTGAGAGGAAAAAACCCCTTCTACTGCCTCGGTTCAACTCTAAACCGAGACATAAGACCCTCCTCTACTGCCTCGGTTCACCAGCAACCTAGGCCAAAAGTCTGACAAAAAAAAAAGTAAAAAAAGGAACACCCTCTACTGCCTCGGTTGCATTTGAACCAAGGCAAAAGCATACACATTTTTGTCTCGGTTTTTCAGAACCCAGGCATAAAGTGGTAGACACTTTGCCTCGCGTGTATACACTTCGACTACAGAATTAGTGCAGATAGACGAAAATAAGCGTTGTTGTTTCCCTTTACTACACTAATATATACTAAAAGAAATTCATTAATGTCAATACCAAATTTCGTCCGGATTAATCTTTGCTTTTTGCTTATATTGTCACATGTTCGATGTTTATATTATTGTCTATATTATCTATTTTCTTTATTAACCCCATTTTATTCTGGTTTAACTTTTTTAATTTGTTTTATTTTTATTTTACTTTTTATTTTCGTTTTTTTTTATTATTATTATTATTATTATGTGTCTTTTCTAATATAATAACTAACATAATTATTACATGGTTAGTATCATAAATATATGGTTAATATAATAAAAAATAAAAAAAAAAGTGAAAGTGAAAAGTGATGTTGGTTGGAAGGAGGCTACGGGTACAGTGCAGTACAGGAACCAAACGGCATTTGCAGGCGCGGAGGGAATTGCAGAGGGGATTTGGCAGGGATACGTTTGGATTTGCAGAGGTGGTCCGTGTCGTTTTGAGGCAGCAGCAAAGTATCAGGGTACAAGAAAAAAAGAGGGGACACAGGGGGTTTCTTCTAGAGGTTTTTTTACAACGATTTCATCATTCATTCAAGAAAAAAAGAGGAGACACTGCTTTTTTCTCTGGAGAGAACAACCCTCCTGCTGCATCGAGAACTAAGGGAGCTGCGGGAGCAACGTTTGGAACTGCGCCGAGGGAGGAAAAGGAAACTGATCGGATACGCAAGGTTGGCTGCCTTACACTTCATGTTTTTGTCCTTGAACGTATTACTGGTGCATTGCTGCATACGACTGTTATCAAATATTTTCCTGCTATGTTGTGAACATTATGTATGATTGATATCATGAATCCTTCTCGTTCTCCATCATTATCCCCACTATCTCATGCCCTGTTCTCTCTTCACCCACGGAGTCAACAACCGAGCCAAAAACGACACCCTATCACCATCTTCATCACACTTCTCTTGGCCACAGCGTAACCACCGCTCCTCCCCTTCCATTCCCAATGTCCACGACCAACATACTACACACAACACCAGAAAAAAAACACACATACAGTTAAACCTTCCCTCACATCATCGACACACACAAAACCACAACCCCAATCACCATTCTACCTTCCTCCACCCTCGCACAAAACACCTCGAACACGTTCCATGGGGACAGAACCGTTATCCTTGATAGCTCCAACACCTCTTTAGCTTTGCCGTAAAACCAATCAAAGTGAAACCAATCAGACCATCAACCATTCCACCATTGTCGTATGACCTGCAATCAAAGCAAAGCCAAAATTTGAACCAACCCTGAAACGCAGATAGATGAAAAAACAGAGCCCCGATCACTATTTTATTCTCCTCCGCCCCAAACGCCTAACACCCAAATCAGCGGACATCACCACGCCGCCTTCCATCACCATATCCGAACCACTCCACTACATCATCTCTTTTACCTCTTTAGCGTAGAAGCAATCTCCACTCTAGCAATACACACTCACCATCATCTTCAACCTGCACAACGCGAAACTCACACCCAACCAATCATTAAGGATCGAAACTCATTTCCAGCCCCATACACAAGCAAAATGAAGACGCGCCCCTGCATCATTCATCACCTTCAACCACATCAAAGGGCTATACCAAACAATTAGTTCATCTTACTCTATGTTGCGCGTTCCAATCAATCAACCCTATCACCTAGCGTAACACTGAGCGTGAATGTGAAGAGAGCTTGGCCGATTAAAGCCTTTCTCTGGGGACGACAAATGGTCTCTGTGACGACAACTTCGATTTCAGAAAGGAAGGGAAGAGCTTCCCTGCTCGCAAGCGAAGGTTGAAGGCAGTGGTCGACGGCGGCAGCGACACCCATCTTCTCTTATGGCAGCGGTGTGTTCGAATTCCAGGAGGGTAGAGGCGTTCCCTTCTCGCACGTGGAGACGAACCCGGAGGAAGAGTGCGATGTCGCGACCCGTCGTGGTTCCAGTGGCGTTTATCATCGCCGGCAAGGCCGTTGACGGTGGCAGCGGAGGTGAACCTCAGCGGGAGAGGCGAAGATCCTTAGGACGGGTCTCTCATCGTTGTTTGCGTACGCTGAGAAAAAGGTTTGGATGTGCGATGGCTGGCTCGGAGAAGCAGTGGCTGCCAGAGGAAACTGCCGGCGATTCGTGAGTGGCGGTGGCTTGTGACGGCGCGACAGAGAAGCAGTGGCTGGTGCGGTGGTATGTGCACCTCGACCCTAGAGGGAGTGAGACTTTGAGTCTCTAGTGCCTGAGTCGTGTGTGTGAGAAATGAGAGAGAAATTTTGACCCCTTAGGGTTTCGAAGGTCACAAAGGAGCATTGGGCTTGGGTTGCTGGGTCCGTTTCTTTTTTTTTTTTTTAAAATAATAATAAATATAAATAAATAATAAATGAATAAAATAAGATAAATGGAAGAGAATAAGAAAAAATCCCTCTGCTGCAGCTCTACCATTCACACATGCACCCCTTTGATTTGTTTTGCCTGGGCCAACGCGAGCCCTAAAGAAAAAAAGTTTACTTTCTACACTCCATTTTCTTCTAAGTCATGCCTTTTTCAATTGGGCTTGGGCCCAATCCGTCTTTAGAAGTGAATTAGGTTTCTATCACCCCTCTTTTTATTTTTATCACCCTTTTTCATTTGGGCTTTGGCCCAATTTGGTTATTTTGTTTATTTTATTTTTATTTGTTATTTTGTTCCCTTTAGTTTATTTTATCATTATTTTTTATTCTATTTTTATTTTTACACTTTGTTTTTATTTAGTAATTTACTTGTTTGTTTTATTTTTATTTTTACTTTGATTTTATTTAGTTATTTCCATTTTTCTACTTACTTATTTATTTATTTATTTCGTTTTATCTACTTTTGAATAAATATTCAAAACAACAAAAAATAATTTAAAGGGTTTAAGCACAAGTGCGACCATTCTGTCTGCCTTGTGCTAAAAACCTTTTTCTTCCTCTAAAAAAAATCATAAATTGTTTTAAAGGGTTTAAGCACAAGTGCGACCATTCTGTCTGCCTTGTGTTAAAAACCTTTTTCTTCCTCTTTAAAAAATCATAAATTGTTTTAAAGGGTTTAAGCACAAG
This sequence comes from Vigna mungo, assembly GCA_036885675.1. Classification (NCBI taxonomy): domain Eukaryota; kingdom Viridiplantae; phylum Streptophyta; class Magnoliopsida; order Fabales; family Fabaceae; genus Vigna; species Vigna mungo. The sequence goes on from CP144699.1 coordinate 32,428,228, forward strand.
TGCGACCATTCTGTCTGCCTTGTGCTAAAAACCTTTTTATTCTTCCTCTTTAAAAAAAAATCATAAATTGTTTTAAAGGGTTTAAGCACAAGTGCGACCATTCTGTCTGCCTTGTGTTAAAAACCTTTTTCTTCCTCTTTGAAAAAAATCATAAATTGTTTTAAAAGTTTTAAGCACAAGTGCGACCATTCTGTCTGCCTTGTGCTAAAAACCTTTTTCTTCCTCTTTAAAAAAATCATAAATTGTTTTAAAGAGTTTAAGCACAAGTGTGACCAGTCTGTCGACCTTATGTTGAAAACTTTTTTTCTTCCTTATACAAAAAAAAAACCTTCAAGCACAAAACATCATTTTCCAAATAACAACCAATTTTCAAAGAACTACGTAGGAGCAAGGTCAATCCTTGTCGGGCCCAAAAAACTAAAAAAAAAATATTTTGTTTTCTTTAGAGTTTTATAGGGGAAATTAAACATTTTACAAACCACATCAAATTTGCGTATTTAATTAAAGGTACTGCCTTAGGGCAGGCGTTGTGGGGGTGCTAACACCTTCCCCACACGTAACCGACTCCCGAACCCGAGTCTGGTTTTCCAATTGACCAAGCCTTATCCTTTTTTATGGTTTTTTTCCATAGTTTTCCAGAATAAACTATGGTGACGACTCCAAAATCTCTTTTCCAAATCGTTTCCTTTTTTTGGATCGTCGTCGTCCCGTCGCGATTTTTGGTTGCGACAATTAACATTTTTAATATATGTTTTCTTTTATAATAAATTTGATTATTTTCTTTATATAGTTATATTCAAATAATATATTATTAATTTCAATAACTAAATATTCAAAGGTTTTAATTTCAAGTGTTCAAGTGCCTAAACCATTCACTTACTGGGTAATATAAAAAAATTTATTCTTTTTTGTTATGTGATCTTTAACTTTTATTTCATTTAAAAAACTTTTGTTTTGACTAATTCAATATTTGTATAATTTTATGAGATTTTCAAGGTACATTCCATCTTACCATACTCTTATATATATATATATATATATATATATATATATATATATATATATATATATATATTGTATTATTTTGTTAAATAGTATATCAAAATGTTTATATGATACACATTTAATATTTTTACTTCTTTTTTATTTTTATTTTTTTTATCATGTAAAATATTGTTTTAATGATATTTTTATAATTATTTTTATTTTTTTACTCTTCTCATAAATGTAATTTATTTATTTTAATTGTATTAAGATATTTTATTTTGTTTACTATAATAACTTAATTAATGGTATTGGAGTGAAGTTCATAATAAATATTTATGTCTAAATTATATGTAAGTGGTGGGTTATAATATTTATTAATGTATAAACAAATATTTTATTAGAATTTAGAGAAAGGAATTAAATAAACATTTGAAATATTATTAAACTTGAATATTTGTTTTCGTACATAATTTTTTAAAAATATTTTTTTAACTTAATCAATTTAGTTTCATTAAAACTTGCGAAACTATAGATTTTTTAATTATTATGAAATTTTATTTATGTGTTATATGATATTTTTTATAATTATTTTACCTTTATCCAATTGTTATCTTGTATTCTAATTTGGAATTTATACAATTTTTTTTCAAATATTTGTCAAGAAACAATAAATAATATGTTATTTTGATATTATTTAATAAGGTAATATTTTTTCTCTGATTTTTATTTTATTTTTTATAAAAGCTAACTAATTGATATTAAAGCATTATGAAAACAAATGCAAGCTCGAGTAGAGGTATACTGTTATTCAGTGAAGATGAAAATGAGACAAAAAAATTTATATCTATTAAATATTGAGGATGAAGATGAATATATTTTGGAGGAAGTGAATGAGGTAATAAAACCTATTTCCATCCAACCTCATTACCATCTATAGTATTATGTTACTGTTGATTAATTCTTTTGGACTACTAAGTAGAAACAAAGGGTTAAATTTTGTAAACTCAAACAAAGTCTCAACAAATTGTAAGATTTTTTTTTCTTTATTTCTTATTAAAATATCTTCGAATACCGAAAAAAATTATGATGATTTTGGTTAGCCATTGTTAAATCAATACATATTTGCATGGATTGAACCTTTAAAGAATAATTCCCACGTAATTTTCTTTCCTTACGTAGAAAACAACAATAATGAAAGGAGTGAAAAGAATAGAAAAAAGAAGGTACAAACGAAACTAACAATACACCAACCTTATTGTAGTGTACAGTGAATACATATACAGTACATGACAAGCCGAGAAGTATGGAATAATAAATAATGTTTGGTGACACATAACATGATATTGAAATGTTAACAATTTTGTTGCTGTAGCTGTTGTCCTGTGTTTTTTCTTGTATTTGAGTTGACAACCTTTTTGATAGGGAACATTGGTGTCGTTGGGTAGCGAGATTGATAAGATTGTACTGTAGCTTCTCTTCTTTTCAGTTGTTCTCTTCAATAAGATTTTTGATTTTGACTTGTGTTCCAATGTTGATGTTGATCGAAGAAGCATCCAACCAATTCTACCTATGAACATCAAAATTCAAAACATCTTTCTCACATATCTTCTCCACTATTTGCGGAGTTTAAACTTTGAAATTACATATGTCGCTGTTTCTGCAAAACAAAACATAAGATATTTTGAAAATGGACATCCTACAGTGTACACACTACAGTCTTCATTGCCAATTAAATTAATTTACTATTGGGTGTTGCTTCCCACCACCCCAAGTCTCTACACCTCCTTATTAATTTTTTTTTTATTCGAGAAATATCTACAGCTTCCCACGTTGTAATCTTAGGTTTTGAAAGCTGATCAAAATGGTGCAGAAATACCCTACTACCCTACTGTAGCGTCTCAATCTGATAATAATTTCATCTGTGTCTGAAGATTCAAACTAAGTAAAATGAATGTGACTCAATATAAAGTCTAAAAGCATACGTAAAATAAATATAAGACTTTAGGTAGGTACTGATATTTGTGACTCTAACTATCCAAATCTCATTAGTATATATGTATATATTTCGAAGGAGTCATATTGTAATAAAAAATTAAATTAATTAAACTTTGTCACTAACAGACTTTGTTTTCTGCTTTAACAATCCCTTCTTCGTGCTGTGGTAAACCAACATATCACCGGGGTCTTAACGATCCTGTGCTGGTTGGATTTTGTGACATAGGTGTGACGCTTGCGGTAGGTGAGATGCTGCTCCATTGTTTCTGATCAACTTTCAAAACCTAAGGTTGCAACATGGAAAGATATAGGATAGTTCTTACATAAAAAATAATTAATAAGGAGATGTAGGGACTTGGAGTGGTGGAGGGAGCAAACACCCTTTACTATTGTATTAACATAACTTTATGTTATGCTTATAATTTATAATGATTTTATTCAGTATTAGGACTTAATTGATAGAGTATTTCAAATGTTACTACAAATGTCACCTCTTTTTCTAGTTGCACAGGAACATACAAATTATTAAAATTTTAATATAATTATTAAAATATACTAATCTTAAAAATTTTATGAATATAATTGTCTGTGTGACACTATTTTATTATGAATAAATCAGGTACAGATTACACAATTTCAGATTTTTAAAGTGAAATTGTGCTAATATTATACAACTTTTAGGTGGGAACAAAAGTAAAGTGATGGAATTTGATTATTTTTTAATTTAAATTTACATTAAAGTTATATTAGAAGTGACACGATTTTATTGTAATTTAATTTAAACTAAAGTCGTGTAAGATTAATACGGTTTTCTGGTTTCACTTTTCGATTATCACCATCCAAAGTTAAGTAAAAATTTTCCAGGATATAGATTCCAATTGCATGGCGACCGTGCAACATCACATGCATATGCTAATATAACATAACGAACAACTCAAATATTATGATGTCAGAGTTTGAAACTTGCACACCCAGCAATAGACGGACCTTCACGAGCTGCAATAAATTCAATAAAAACTAATCGACTTGAAGAATGAAAAATCATCTCCATGGTCTCAGCCCAATTCCTCAACACCGAAGTAGGTCAGCTCGACACAGGAGAGACTTGTGAACACTCTCCTCAACGTCGAACTCAGAGAAAACGAAGTAGGTCAGCCTGACACATAATAGAAGAAACTTGGGACACTCCCGTCACTCAACCAGGAGCACATACATCACAGACTAAATCGAGATGATGAATCAACAGAATCTCAAAATTCCACACAACACCGACAAGAGTAACGTGAGTGACAATCAATTTGCTTGGCACAAATCTCGAAGAACTTGGAGCAAATCAACATCGCGCATGACCGAGGAGACTTATGAACGATCCTACCATTTAAGACAAGATCGCACTAAATAGAGGTATCACAATCCCACCGGGATGGAAAGTCAACAATATCAGATATATCAAACATCTCGAGAGAAGGGTCAATCCGGAATGACATCCGACTTCTAGGGCACAACAACAGACAACTCGACAGACAAGTCAACTAAGAAAACGAACACTCTCGAATAGAGGGAACCGTCTACTGCGAAAGCATACCCGAACATATCATACGCTCGTAACGGTAAGACACTCCACAATAAAGTGATTATAGTACTTACATTAGTAACAAAGTTCTACAACCAAGCATTATAAGAGAAAAGACAATAAGAAAATACCACAAAGGTGGCAATCAAAATAGACTATAGAGGTATAGCACCTAATTACTTAGACAGTAACAAAAGTCCTCCATACGAGATACAAAAATCCTCTAAGCGAGACACCAAAAGCCACCCAAGCGAGACACTAAAAGTCACCTGTACTATAACCTCGTGACCAATTGACTAAAGAGAATCCGGAGCCAAAACAGGCAACCAACCGATGGTCAGATAAACACCAATAAGGTAAAAATCATTAATGACCGATTAATATGTTTAATGGTCATATTAAATGCGAATATACACTATTTATGAGTGATTGACAGGTTCTATTACCCAACAATATACTACACTAATGATTAGTCAATGGACTTGGTTGTCATAAGCCTTATAAATATACTATTGACGTTCAGGTAAAATAACCTTGAGCTATCCTAAATAAAATATAGACCTCTTTATACAACATATCTGACTTGGGCGTCAGAGTGTCTTTTGCAGGTCCACCACCCATCGGAGGATTGTGTTCTCAGAAAGGATTAAAACGACCAAGAGAGAGCAGAGAAGGAAGGTTAACCGACCCTCGGACCAATCCCTCCGAAACATCACCCAAGCTAGGTAGTAAATGTAATATCCATGAAAAATATCTATTTTAATAAAAAGTAGTAAATTTTAGCATTATTATTAGTAATAATAATTTTAATGAATAGTAAAAAGTGAATAGTAAAAATGAAAATAATAATAATAATAATAATAATAATGATTACAAAAGACAAACAACTTTCACAAGTGAAGATTAAGGGGAGCAACTTTTGGGTAATGGAACATAAAAAAATTATTTTTATAAAATAATATTTTAATAAAATAATAATAATAATAATAATAATAATAAAATATATAATAATAATAATAATAATAATAATAATAATAATAATAATAATAATAATAATAATAATAATAATGATGATGATGATTACAAAAGACAAACAACTTTCACAAGTGGAAATTAATTGAAGCAACTTTTGGTAATGAAACATTAAAAATTATTTTTATAAAATAATATTTTAATAAAATAATATTAAAATAATAAATAATATTAAAAAAATGATTTAAATAGTAAAATTTTTGGACTATAAATAGCCATGGGAGGAGAGCTTATTTTGTACAAAGAGAGAAAGAATCAAGTGAGGAGTCTTGAGAAGAAAGAGTAGGAAGAAAATTTTAGAAGAGTAGAGATTCTAAAGGATTTTCGAGAGAATAACATCTGAGTAGGAAACGAAGTTTGGAGAAGAGGTAAGGGGAGCTAACCTTTTTAAGTTTTTATATTATAAAATATATTTTATATAACTATTTATGTCTTGAAATTTTGTGCAATTATTGTTAAAAAAAAAATCTATGTGCTTGTTGTATAACTATTTAAATTTTTTGTGATAATATTATATACTGTTGATTTGAATATCTGAATAAGAAATTTGTTAATAACATGTTGAGGAACACTTTGGCTAAGGAAAGACTAGGTACTTAAGTTGTCCATTGTGACGCACCTCTCTTTCCTGGAAGTTTACTCGATGTGTTTTTAACCAAATTCTTATCAGACAGATTATATACTGTTAAATTATTTTGTGTTATATTCAAATAATATAATTTCTGTGATGGAGGTGTATTATGATATTATATATAAACTTAATATTTTTGCCGTCTATGATGAAATTATGATTGATAGTTGTATTGTATTTACTAATTTAAAGTTTTCTGATGTCTATGAATGAACCAGAATGATATCACTTATTTTGAATGTATTTTTAGACTTAATTTAAGTTAATGTATGTTGAGTTCTTTGAGTTTAATATATAATCATTATTGATTCTCTAGTTCTATTATTGGGATGATTTATATTTATCTCGGTAGTTAAAAAGGATGATTTCCTTTTTTGCCTATGTAAGGCAATAGGTGGATTCGAGTCCTGTTACTTTTCCTCTTTTAAGAGGGTACAAATATCTCGCCAAGGGTTTCTGACTTGTGCTGAGTATTTTGCTTGGTGAATGGATGTTACTCACCAATGCTTTTACTCGTAAGCCCTTGAAGAACTAGGGAGATATGTCCAATGCGGTGTGCGTAGGATGGCTCTTATCCGCGGTCCATATGAGGGACTGGTTTTGGTCTATACTTAACAAATGTGTAAAAACCGAGATAAATCCAAAAGTTACGTATGAGATGAGAAGTGAGTAGAGTCTGATGAAAAGTGAGTAGAGTCTGATGAGAAATGAGTAGTGTCTGAAGTATACTTGAAGATAGTAGGTTTACGTTAATAATATTTTTAAACATTTAAAGTGTGTAATTAAGTTTATCTGTAACTTATGCTTTTCTGTATTCGGTTAGCTCATCCTACTTGTGTGTCTACGATGATCGTATAACTCTTGTCGTTATACGGGAGTAGATGATATTTCAGGTAAAACTGAAGACATTTAGTGCGAGGATGCGCTGGGAAACACTCTTGGGGACTTTTAAATATGTACTTTAAATTGTGAAATGTTGTGGTTTATAAATTTAAACTACTTTTAAGATTCGGTTTGTATTCCAATAACTACTCTTAAAAACTTTGACGTTCTCATTGTATAATATTAATAAATGTGTGGTTTTAAATGTATTTTGTATATTTTGGAAAATTTTTCTGTGACACTCCTGGAAGGGGTGTTACAGTAAAAGCCCTCCAAGTGATGCACCATAAGCTTTCCAAGCGACACACCATAAGCTCTCCAAGCAATACACCATAAACTCTCCATATAAGGCACCAAAAACCCTCCAAAGCGGGGTACCACAAGTCCTCCAAACGAGAAACCAAGTAACTTTTGTTTCGGTGGGATTGGTCTTAGGATCAGTTGACCTTCCTTCTCTGCTCTCTCTTGGTCGTTTTAATCCTTTCTGAGAACACAATCCTCCGATGAATGGTGGACTTGCAAAAGACACTCCAACGCTCAAGTTAGATATGTTGTATAAAGAGGTCTATATTTTATTTAGGATAGCTCAAGGTTATTTTACCTGAACGTCAATAGTATATTTATAAGGCTTGTGGTAGCCAAGCACATTGAATAATCATTAAACCAAACAATCAAATTCAATAATACATGTTAATTGTCTATTAATACCATATTCTTGTGCAATATGACCTGTCAATCACTCATAAATAGCGTATATTCACATTTAATATGACCATTAAACATATTAATTGGTCATTAATGATTTTTACCTTTCCTGATTGGTATTTATCTGACCATCGGTCGGTTGCCTGTTTTGGCCCTGCATTCTTCTTAGCCGGTCGGTCACCAGGGTATAGTATATTAAGCCCCCAAGCCCCGAGCAACTGTTTGCAGGTGTGAAGGGGTTTAATTATGTTAGACGAATTTAAATTAGCAGAAAAGATTGATTACCAGGGGTTTTAATGACGAAACTTTGCCACTCAGATTTGGACGGGAGTGAGAGTTCACAAAGAATGTTCCCCACCGTTCGGTTTAGGACGAGAGTGGCAGTTCACGAAGAACATTCCCCACCGCTCGGTTTAGGACGAGAATGGGAGTTCACGAAGAACGTTCCCCACCGTTCTGTTTAGGACGAGAATGGGAGTTCACGAAGTACGATCCCCACCGCTCGGTTTATGACCAGGGGTTCTCAGAGAGCGTTCCCTGGGTTTTGTAATATTGCGACACATCCCGCGGTTGAACAGAAGTGGTTCGGCTTTATTTATACTGATAAGGTTGAAGGTTGGTCTGAACCTTCCTGTGCAGGATATTTTTACTCACAAAAATATGCGTTAAATAAAATATTCAATATTTTATTTTTATAATGAGATGGAATTAGAACCTGATAAGGTTGAACGTTGGTCTGAACCTTCCTGTGCATGATATTTTTACTTACAAATATATGCGTTAAATAAAATATTTAATATTTTCTTTTTTTAATGAGATGACATTTGTCGCAACCGGAAATCGCGACGGGACGACGATGATCCAAAAAAGGAAACGGTTTTTAGAAAAAAGATTTTGGAGTCGCCACCATAGTTTATTCTGGAAAACTATGGAAAAAACCATAAAAAATAAGACAAGGTCTACAAAACCAGACTCAGGGTCTGGGAGTCGGTTACGTGTAGGGAAGGTATTAGCACCCTACACGCCTGCCCGAAGGCAGTACCTTTAATTAAAAACGCGAATTTGATGTGGTTTTGAAAAATGTTTAATTTCCCTTAAAAAATAAAATTTAACTCTAAAGACAACAAAATATATTTTTTTGCGTTTTTTGTGCCCGACAAGGATTTACCTCGCTCCTACGTATTCTCAAAATGAGAAATCAGGGTTACGTAGTTCTTTGTTGAAAAATTGTTTGTTGTTTGGAAACTTAGGTGTTTTTCTTTTTTGTATTTGAAGATTTTTTTTGTATAAAGAAGAAAAAGGTTTTCGACACAAGGCCGACAGAATGGTCGCACTTGTGCTTAAAACCTTTAAAACAATTTATGATTTTTTTTAAAGAGGAAGAAAAAAGTTTTTCAGCACAAGACAGACAGAATGGTCGCACTTGTGCTTAAACCCTTTAAAACAATTTATGATTTTTTTAAAGAGGAAGAAAAAGATTTTTTAGCACAAGGCAGACAGAATGGTCACACTTGTGCTTAAACCCTTTAAAACAATTTATGATTTTTTAAAGAGGAAGAAAAAGGTTTTTCAGCACAAGGCAGACAGAATGGTCGCACTTGTGCTATTAACCTTTTTAAAAAAATATTTTTGTTGTTTTTTATAATTTTTAATATTTACATAAAAATAGATAAAATAAAATAAAGGGTAAAAATAAAATAAAGGGTGTGGTGGTACTTAGATAAGAGATGGGGTGTCTAAACCCTTTTTTTAGAAAAGCTGATTGGGCTAGAGCCCAAATGGAAAAGGGTGGTAAAAATTAAAAATGGGGGGTGCGAACCAAATTCGTTTCTAGGAGCAAATTGGACCTCAGCCCAATAGGAAAGGGCGTGGCTTAGGAGAAAGTGGGGGTACAGAAGAAAAATAATGTTTTTGGTTAGGTTGACAGAATGGGCTCGAATCCAAAGAGATGGGGGTTGCGGATGGAAGCAAAGGGGGTGCGAATGGGGATGGCCCATGAAAAAGGAATGGGGTGCCTAAATGAGAAACGGGGGTGCAAACGGAAAAGGTTTTTATTATATTTTATATTTTATTTTTATTTTTTTTTAAAGAAAAGAAAAAGGGAAAGGAATTGAATCTGGCCCAAATCTTCTTTCAGAAATTAGGGGTTCTGACGAACCTCCCTCAACCCATTCATTCACTCAGCAACTCCAGAGACTTGAAGTCTCTTTTCCAAACGCAACCAAAGGAAGGGTTCGTCTCCTCCGCCTACACACGCCACCGTCAGCGGCTTCAGCCAAACGGACCGGCCACCACGAAGGTGGGTCTACGGCGACGTCAGCGCCTTCGCCGGAAGAACCACCGCCGGTTGCGCCAGACCACCATCGTTCATCTTCTTCTCCGCGCGCGAGGGAGGAACTCCCCCTGTTTGAGAATACACCAACCGCCGCGGGCTATGGCGTCGTCGGCGACTCTAAGCGTCACCGGAACTGTAGCCCAAGTTGTTGTCAACTTCACCGTTTGCCGTCGAGACCATCGGCGGCAGCCACCCCAACTCCTATCCTCTTCCTTTTTCGCGTTCGAGGGAGGAAGTCGCCTCTCACCTTGCGACGCTGCCGCTGTCCTCGCCGGAGATGCTTCCTCACCAGCGCCACCAACGTCGTTCTCCTTCACCAACGGCAAAACCCTTTCGTATTTCCGACACTTGAATGAGAAACGAAACCCGATTCCCAACATTGCATCACCCGACATCCACACTCTCGCTACCCATCCTCTTTTTTTTCTTATCATTTTTTACTGTGATGGGTTTTTCTGGTTCTGTGATTACATTATGCCAAAATGGGTTGGTTTCGTTTGAAGCAGGTGAAGGGCCAACAGAACAAGGTATCTGTTGGTTTCATTCTCTGGTGTTTGTTTGATATAGATGAAAGAGGATTTTGAGACTGAAGGTAGTTGCAACGTTACCCAAATTGAAAGAGACCCATGGTTTGTAGAAGGAACAACTGCTTTTGCTTTATGTTTTCTTTTGTTTCATATGAGAACTAATATGAAAGGATTATGTCTATGTTTCCTTCTTTCAAATATTTGGAACGTTTTTTGAGTGTAAGTAAAGAGGGAGTTGGAGTCTTGCTATTGGGGATACATGCCTATTTATGATAGATTTGCAGGCATTGAAACTGCATTTTTGGGTGCAGTTTTTTATTGATAGAGGATATCACAAAGGAAACGAACAACCATATATTCATTCATATATAACATAGACACGTTTCATTCATATCAATTCCAATAACAGAGACATGTAACAGTTCAATCAATTCCAGCAACAGAGATATCAGAGACATGTAACAGAGCACCAGGCATTCACATACGACCAATAGTTTAGGGACGACAACTTACCTCCGCCGCTTCAAAAGAACCGGGGAAGATAAATGGCTCTCCTCTCTTCTGGCCGTGAGGTCCCTTCTTCCCAGGTAGTGATGATCGGTGATAATGGTGAGTTTCCTCTGTTTTTTGGACGGTGAGTATTGGGTCTGAATAATGGTGCCCAGTACTCTCTTCTGTTGTTGTGTGCTCTTGTTGTGATGTTCTGATCCTGATCTTAGTTCCTATGATCTCGTGCTTTTTTCTTATGGTCAAATGAATAATCTCCTTTTTTTTCTTTTGTCAGTGTTTTTTTCTCTGCAGGTTAAGGTCTTTCCCCACATTTCAGAATGATCAGCGTATCTCCCCAGATCTCCTCTTTGTTTTTTTTTTCTTTTTTCATATTTTCATCGTATTAGAATGACCTTGGTTTTTGCTTTTTTTCTCTTTTTTCTTTTTTGTTTAGATTTTTTGTTTTGTTTTTTATAACTTTTAACACAAAAATTAAAGTAACAAAAGATAAAAGTAAGACCAAATAATAAAAAGAAACTAACGTAAACAAAAAGAATAAAAATGAAATAACTCTAAATAGTAAAAAAAAATAAAAGAAAAATAAAAGAAAAATAAAAGAAAAATCTAATATAAAATAATAATAATAATAATAATGTAAAACAACATAAAAAATACAATATATATATATATATATATATATATATATATATATATATATATATAAAAGAAATAAATAAATAAAATTGAAATGATAAAAGACATAATATAAAGTAAAGTAAAATAAAATGAAAAGCAAAACATATTTATCTAGTCATCCGGACGAAATTGGGTGTTGACAGCTGCCCCTCTTTACTTAGATATTACTGGATAATATGAAAATTTGATATTTTTGTATTATCAGAGTAAAAGCTAAGTAAAGATAGAAAACTAATTTCGTCTGAATTTCAAAGAAGAAAGAAAAAAAATAAAAACTCGAGCTGGGCTCGGGGGCCAGTATGGAAACTGGGCTTATGGGCCAATATGAAATTGGGCTTATGGGCCAGGCGAAACTGGGCTTATGGGTCAGTGTAGAAACTGGGCTTATGGGTCAGGCGAAACTAGGCTTATGGGCCAATATGAAATTGGGCTTATGGGCCAGTGTAGAAATTGGGCTTATGGGCCAATATGAAATTGGGCTTATGGGCTAGGGGAAACTGGGCTTTTGGGCCAGGCGAAACTGGGCTTATGGGTCAGGCGAAACTGGGCTTATGGGCCAGTGTAGAAACTGAGCTTATGGGCCAGTGTAGAAACTGGGCTTATGGGCCAGTGTAGAAACTGGACTTATGGGCCAATATGGAAATTGGGCTTATGGCCCAGGCGAAACTAGGCTTATGGGATTTTGAAATTTTTGAAACTTGTAGCTTTGTGAAATGTTTTGGTGATTTTCGACAAAAATTTGATTGCTGAAAAGACATTGATGCTATTCTTTTTGTATTTTTGAAGAAGGAGGATCTGATAACCATTCATATGAATAAAGAGGATTTCGATCCGAAAGATTTTCTTTTTGCATTGATGAAAACAGTTGCTTTGTTTTGCATTTTTTTCGCTTGAGTCGATTGTCTTACTTGCAATTAAACTGGTCGTTTTTTTTTTTTTTTTTTTTTTTATGAAAACTGAGAAATGTCATATATCCGAGGTCTAATGTCAGATATGCTTATATGTTTGACTCTTTCTTTCTTGACATTCGTGCACACATGTTTGAATTTATTGACAAGAAAATGGTTTTGAAGAGAATGAGAATTGTTTAGATTTATTATTTTTGGAAGGCTGGGACAGGCACGGGGGCACTATAATCATCAAAGGAGATGTAATATGTGAGTGTTAAGACAAACATGATATACCAAAAGCTTTGCCCCGGTTTAGGGTTTGGGACAAAAGGTCTAGAGTTTGGATTTATGGAAAGTAGGATGACCATTTCAAATGGTATTCGCAAAACTGCCCCAGTCTCGAGATTATGGGTTGATGGATTTCAAGGCGAAGACGCATGGTGAGATTCACCAAGCTGCCCCTGTTTTTTTTTGGCATAGAGTTCTGTTTAGAAGAGGTCGTGAGTATGAAAAAGATTGGATAAAAGGATGACCCCAATTGGTTGGATTTTCTTTTGCATGTTTCTGGCTTGTTGACAGGGAGATCCCCTCTTCCTGAGACATTACCTTTTCCTCTTCTTCTTTTTCGAATTTTTTTTATGACACCGTGAAAGTCGCCTTATCGCAAAGTTAAGCTTTATGAAAATTTGAGCAATCATTATTCAATATGCGTGGACTTTATTAGGCTTGTAACGTGGGCAGGAGCTAAAAGGTGTTGAAAGAAAAGATACAAAGGCCCAAATGAACGTTTTGGTTATATTTTGTTTGAAACAAGAGTTATCATCTAGGCATTGCATCAACTATTTGACTTTTGAAGCACTTTGATTTCTTGAACTTTGATTTTCATTTTTTTGCTCAACATCACTTTGTGATTTTTTGTTCCTTTTGTTTTGTTTTTTTTTTGTTCACTCTTCTTGATGTATTCTCTTTGTTTGATCATTGAGTGCTCTTCATTTGCATCAAGAGTTGACTCCTACCTAATAATAACCCTTGCTTGGGGATAATTTTGAAAAAGAAATTATTTTTGGCTCAAATAGGGTAGCAATGACGTGTCGTTTTGACCTTTTGGATGAAGAAAGAAGGCCACACATCATTTCAAATTCTGATTGCTTTATTTTCAAAAGATTAACTCTGTAACTAAATGACCTCCACATGAGTCATTTTTCTTTTCTTTTGCTTTCACTATTCTAGACTGCCCTTTCGGGTTTTCAATCTAGTGGACTTATCCTCTTTTTGAAAGTTTCTTTTTTTCATTTCTTGTTTCTTTTTTTTATTCAATATTTTTTCTCAACGGATTCGGGGATCACCCTACTAGCGCAAACGAGAAAACTTTTGGCCGGACCAACCTGCCCCAGGGTAAAGGTTTACTTTGTTATTGAGGGCAGTGACAACGTTTGTTAGGGACGATCCTTTATTTTGGAAAAGTGCAGGGTGAAGTTCTTCAAGAAATATGTGCACCAACGTCTCGATAAAGATGTCAACTTGTTATTTTTTACTAGACATTTGACCTCGGAAAGTATGGCACTGCAACTTTTATTCATCTTTTTTTCTTTTTTGCTATTTTTGAAAAATAAGAGTTTGACGATTTGCAAGAAAAACAAGCGACTCAAGATTGCCTCCTTTTTTCATTTTGTTATTTGCGGCTTTTGTTTTATCCACAACACCCTATTAGGACATGATTTCCAGTAATCCTTGGAGATACCTCGTAATGAAAGTTCACATTAAAAATCATAGATGAAAGCACGATATCAGTGAGTGTAGTCTTACAGCAGGACAAATCAAAACAGGAGCAAAACAACATCAGTTTCACTCTTTACAATAACCCATGTTTTTCTATATAGTCCTAGAGTCCTCTTCACTTGTCTACGGCATTTGCAGAGGCGAACTCACGCCTTGCCTCGGTGCTGGGTTGACTTTCTTCAAACTTCACACATCTTGAATCAATCAAAGATTGGACTTTTTGCTTTAGAGCCTTGCATGCCTCTGTTGAATGCCCACGAGCTCCTCCATGATAATCACAACTAGCATTTATGTTATACTTCTTTGGATAAGGAGGTCGTATAGGCCTGGTGGGACAAACTTCTATGAGGTTATTGCGTAGAAGATTTGGCAGCAACTCTGTATAGGTCATGGGGATAGGAGTGAAGTTGATGACCTTCTCCTTCACATTGTAATCTCCTCGCTTAGTGGCTCGATTGGACCCATAGGAATGCGACATCTTTCTATTTTCTTCCTGTCTAGGACCATACTCGTTCAAGTTCGCCACCAGATTCGGATCTAGTGCAATTTTTCCATTTCTTATGCCACCCTCAACCCTCTCTCCAATTACTACTATATCAGCGAAACTTGAGGAGACACTGCTTATCATGTGCTCATAGAATGGTGGTTGTAGAGTATTCAGAAATATGGTTGTCATCTCCTTGTCACTCAAAGGCAGTTCTACTTGAGCAGCAATTTCTCTCCACCTTCGGGCATATTCTCTGAATGATTCAGTCTCTTTCTTCACCATGTTCTGCAGTTGTACTCTGTCAGGTATTAAATCTTCATTATATTCATACTGCCTTAGGAACGCATCAACCAGGTCTTTCCATGAGTGGATGTGAGTGGTCTCCAGACGCATGTACCAATTTAGAGCCACGCCAGTTAGACTTTCTTGGAAGAAGTGAATCAAAAGCTTCTCATCATGAGCATAGGCTGCCATTTTTCTCCAGTACATGGTAATGTGACTCCTTGGGCAAGTGTTTCCCCGATATTTCTCAAACTCTGGCAACTTGAACTTTGGAGGTATTACCACATCAGGAACCAAACATAGTTTTCTAGCGTCTCCAAATTCAAAACTTTCTTTGCCCTCTATGGCTCTCAACCTTTTCTCAAGCATTTCTAATGCACTTTTTTCGTCCTCAAACTTTGCTGGCATAATGACATGAGGTGAAGGCTTAATCGCGGGTTGTTTTGTCATTATCACACCCGCCATGCCTGATTGGGTTGGCTCCTCATGAACCAGGGCAGTGGCTGCCCCGAGCTCGTCTTCTGCTTCAACTGTGTCACCTTCGGCCTTTTGGGTGTCAACATGTCCCAAGTCCACTACTGAGGGTGGGGTGTAGTTCGGAGGAAGACCATAACGAGGGAAAGTTTGTGCCTCTAATTCTCTTTGTTGTGGTCGTGGTGCCAGGGAATCTCCAGGGCTTCGTAATGCATTCAGAGCCTCTAGGATTTGGCTCATTTGTCCCTTCAGCTGTTGGATATCGGCTTTCATCCCCTCTTGAACTTCTTCTTGGTTCTCCATGACTTTTCACTGATTCGTGCCTTTTAGGGTGTCTTGGAAACTTAGCCGTATTGTTATTTTTTAAACTGAATTTCATTATATGATATAAATTAAGAAAAAGAACATAAAACGAAAAGAAAGAGAGAAAAGACAAAGTGATGCAAATACTATAGTCAGAAATTATAAAGATGTGAAAACATTGGCAAATGGATAGTCTGGAAATTAACATGAAACAACGTCAATAGGACAGTTCATAAACGTCCACAACATTAAAGTTCATCACATCGAAGGTACAAAATCTTGATTAACTATCACGAGCCTTAGCCATCACATTCTTCATTTCTCTCATCAGCTTCTTGTAGTAATTGAGGAAAGTTTCGACCTTCTTGGGTGGGTTAAAGATCGGCATTGCAGACTCAGCATCAGCTAGTAACTCAGGGACATCTTTAATGGCTTCATTAGCAAGGGAGGCTAGCTGTGAGAAACTTCTCCTCCAGTTCTCCGTAACTCGCCCTTGTTCCATGATACACTCCCTCATCTGATTTATCAACTCTTGATGTTTCTTCTCTGTTTCAGCTCGATGCCAACGTTCCTTCTTCAATTTTTCCACTACTGCTTTAGCCTGTTGTTCGGCGTTGTCCGCTCTGACACGCATTTTGTGCGAGTCCTCCAGTGCTTTTTCCTTATCCCTCTTGAACTCATCACACATCTGCTTCATAACACGCTCTGATGTCTCAATTATACCATATTCCTGGTCTTTCAAGGTTAGCTTCAGCTTAGCTGCTGCTAGCTTTTGCGTTTGTCTCATCAACAACGCTTCATACGCTTCATCGCTTTCCACACTAACTTGATTAAGATTCGCATAATCATGTTGTAGATTTTGAAGATCACTGTTCAACTTGGTATTTTCCAGCTTCATCCGCTCTAATTCGGCCTTCAACAATTGTACCACCTCACCTTCAGCCTTTTGACGTTGCTCTTCACAATCCGGGTTAAGGGAAATTAACTTGAAAGGCAGCCACACTGTCTTAACCCTCTCTGCAATCCAATGGCCATAAGGAATTCCCTCATCAAAAGTCCATGGCCCTGGGTCCATTTCTGCACGAACAACGTTGCCCCAAGCATCCCTAATTTGACGCAGCGCCTCAGCAAAGGTTCCTTCCTCATAATAGATCTGCAATGTGGCAAGAGATGCAGGAGTAGGTGCTCCTCTTAGAGGATACCCAAATTGCCTTTGTGCTAGCACAGGATTGTAATTAATGCAACACCGGATACCCATGAGGGGTACATTAGGGTACCTCCCGCAATAAAATATGATTTGCGATCTTTGCACCCAAAGGACATTCCATTTAACTTGCTCCACATTTAGACTTTCACAGAGCTGTACCCATTCATATTTGGTTTACACCGCAGTAGCTCATCCACGGGACATGTGGCATTCAAGGCATTCTCAATCACTCGAGGGACAAACCACACATACAACACTGGCAGACAACATAACATTCATCCTCCCTTTATCTCATAACAATGACTAAGGGTCCCATAAACTTCAGCAAGGACAGCGGTGACCGGATTCTCAGAGCGATCTTTGTATCCCACAAATGCATTCATGGCGGCATGGTCGACGAAATTCTTGATGTTAGGAAAAAGCATGACACCATAGAGGAGAAAAGCCAATACATCCATAAATGTTTCCCAGTTTTCCTCTTCAGCCAAACGATGCAAGTACCCCTCTAGGTATTCTTGAGGAAGGCCTCTCACTTTACCCTTGGTTGTGAACTCACTTTCCAACTGCATAGGGTGTAATTTCATGATTCTTGCTAGCTGCAACACAGGGATATACTGCCCCAGGTAGTTGTATGGAGTTCTTCCCTCAAGAGGTATACCTAAGATCTGCTCGAATTCTTCCACTGTTGGCACTAACTGGAAATCCCGAAAAGTGAAACACCTCAGTGGTGGATCGTAGTATTGAGCTAAAATGGTAATTGCTGATGTTTGAACGTCCACCTCTAACAGGCTCAACAAATTCCCATATTCCTCCTTGAATGCATCCTTTTGGGCAATATTCATCTTCTTCACCAGTTCTCTCAGACAGTGCATATTACCTTCCTCTGCTTCGATGGCTATCCTTCCCTTCAAAAAGCCTGAACTTGAACCCCACTTGACTTCAGATCTCATGTTAATTTCCATTTTATCTCGATGGTTTAGTCACAAATTTATAATTTCCTGACTAGAACAAATTAAAAATGCATGAGAAAAAGAAAGAAAGAAAGGGAAAGAAACGTATAAAAAAAATAAAGAAACAAGGTGTTTTTTTTATTATGTAAAAGTGAGGATTATAAGGCCGGACACATCTCCCTTTGTGCCCTAAATAAAGGTTCTGCGCTTCAGATTGGGGTCCAGTATATGCAATCTCACTGGGATGGTTCCCTGAACCTAAAGGTCAAAGGTCACTAGAGCTATGGCCCCCTCCACAGCATCTCCACAACAGTCGAGTAATCAACTAGGTGTGAAGGTACAAATGGAGAGAACAGACTCTAGCTGGGGTTCTCACGATAGCCAAACAAGCAGTATGGCCCAAGTGGCACCGCTACACAACCCCTCTATTTCTAAACTGCACTCAGACCCGGGTATAGGGCCTCACTCAGTAGATGCATAATATGTGTGTGTGTGAAGGGAGAATGCAATGCACCCAAGCCCTCACCTGCAAAACAACCAGAAAAATTCCTAGGCAGATATAAAATGTTTGCTACCCTAGGGTTCAATATCCAACAACAGAACCCACATGCAATTATTCTAAACATCAAACATAGACAAAGAAAAGGGGAAGAAAAACATAAAGCAAAACCACATCGAATTTGTGCGTCTAATTAAATGGCTTGACTCTCTAGCCTCCCCAGTGGAGTCGCCATCTGTCGCAACCGAAAAATCGCGACGAGACGACGACGATCCAAAAAAAAGGAAATGATTTTTAGAAAAAAGATTTTGGAATCGCCACCATAGTTTATTCTGGAAAACTATGGAAAAAACCATAAAAATAAGACAAGGTCTACAAAACCAGACTCAGGGTCCGGGAGTCGGTTACGTGTAGGGAAGGTATTAGCACCCTACATGCCTGCCCGAAGGCAGTACCTTTAATTAAAAACGCGAATTTGATATGGTTTTGAAAAATGTTTAATTTCCCTTAAAAAATAAAATTTAACTCTAAAGAAAACAAAATATATTTTTTTGCGTTTTTTGTGCCCGACAAGGATTTACCTCGCTCCTACGTATTCTCAAAATGAGAAATCAGGGTTACGTAGTTCTTTGTTGAAAAATTGTTTGTTGTTTGGAAACTTAGGTGTTTTTCTTTTTTGTATTTGAAGATTTTTTTTGTATAAAGAAGAAAAAGGTTTTCGACACAAGGCCGACAGAATGGTCGCACTTGTGCTTAAAACCTTTAAAACAATTTATGATTTTTTTTTAAAGAGGAAGAAAAAAGTTTTTCAGCACAAGGCAGACAGAATGGTCGCACTTGTGCTTAACCCTTTAAAACAATTTATGATTTTTTTAAAGAGGAAGAAAAAGATTTTTTAGCACAAGGCAGACAGAATGGTCACACTTGTGCTTAAACCCTTTAAAACAATTTATGATTTTTTAAAGAGGAAGAAAAAGGTTTTTCAGCACAAGGCAGACAGAATGGTCGCACTTGTGCTATTAACCTTTTTTAAAAAATATTTTTGTTGTTTTTTATAATTTTTAATATTTACATAAAAATAGATAAAATAAAATAAAGGGTAAAAATAAAATAAAAGGTGTGGTGGTACTTAGATAAGAGATGGGGTGTCTAAACCCTTTTTTTAGAAAAGCTGATTGGGCTAGAGCCCAAATGGAAAAGGGTGGTAAAAATTAAAAATGGGGGGTGCAAACCAAATTCGTTTCTAGGAGCAAATTGGACCTCAGCCCAATAGGAAAGGGCGTGGCTTAGGAGAAAGTGGGGGTACAGAAGAAAAATAATGTTTTTGGTTAGGTTGACAGAATGGGCTCGAACCCAAAGAGATGGGGGTTGCGGATGGAAGCAAAGGGGGTGCGAATGGGGATGGCCCATGAAAAAGGAATGGGGTGCCTAAATGAGAAACGGGGGTGCAAACGGGAAAAGGTTTTTATTATATTTTATATTTTATTTTTATTTTTTTTTAAAGAAAAGAAAAAGGGAAAGGAATTGAATCTGGCCCAAATCTTCTTTCAGAAATTAGGGGTTCTGACGAACCTCCCTCAAACCATTCATTCACTCAGCAACTCCAGAGGCCTGAAGTCTCTTTTCCAAACGCAACCAAAGGAAGGGTTCGTCTCCTCCGTCTACACACGCCACCGTCAGCGGCTTCAGCCAAACGGACCGGCCACCACGAAGGTGGGTCTACGGCGACGTCAGCGCCTTCACCGGAAGAACCACCGCCGATCGCGCCAGACCACCATCGTTCATCTTCTTCTCCGCGCGCGAGGGAGGAACTCCCCCTGTTTGAGAATGCACCAACCGCCGCGGGCTATGGCGTCGTCGGCGACTCTAAGGGTCACCGGAACTGCAGCCCAAGTTGTTGCCAACTCCACCGTTCGTCGCAGAGACCGTCGCCGGCAGCCACCCCAACTCCTACCCTCTTCCTTTTTCGCGTTCGAGGGAGGAAGTCGCCTCTCACCTTGCGACGCCGCCGCTGTCCTCGCCGGAGATGCTTCCTCACCAGCGCCACCAACGCCGTTCTCCTTCACCAACGGCAAAACCCTTTCGCATTTCCGACACTTGAATGAGAAACGAAACCCGATTCCCAACATTGCATCACCCGACATCCACACTCTCGCTACCCATCCTCTTTTTTTTCTTATCATTTTTTACTGTGATGGGTTTTTCTGGTTATGTGATTACAGTATGCCAAAATGGGTTGGTTTCGTTTGAAGCAGGTGAAGGGCCAACAAAACAAGGTATCTGTTGGTTTCATTCTCTGGTGTTTGTTTGATATAGATGAAAGAGGATTTTGAGACTGAAGGTAGTTGCAACGTTACCCAAATTGAAAGAGACCCATGGTTTGTTAGAAGGAACAACTGCTTTTGCTTTATGTTTTCTTTTGTTTCATATGAGAACTAATATGAAAGGATTATGTCTATGTTTCCTTCTTTCAAATTTTTGGAACGTTTTTTGAGTGTAAGTAAAGAGGGAGTTGGAGTCTTGCTATTGGGAATACATGCCTATTTATGATAGATTTGCAGGCATTGAAACTGCATTTTTGGGTGCAGTTTTTGATTGATAGAGGATATCACAAAGGAAACGAACAACCATATATTCATTCATATATAACATAGACACGTTTCATTCATATCAATTCCAATAACAGAGACATGTAACAGTTCAATCAATTCCAGCAACAGAGATATCAGAGACATGTAACAGAGCACCAGGCATTCACATACGACCAATAGTTTAGGGACGACAACTTACCTCCGCCGCTTCAAAAGAACCGGGGAAGATAAATGGATCTCCTCTCTTCTGGCCGTGAGGTCCCTTCTTCCCAGGTAGTGATGATCGGTGATAATGGTGAGTTTCCTCTGTTTTTTGGACGGTGAGTATTGGGTCTGAATAATGGTGCCCAGTGCTCTCTTCTGTTGTTGTGTGCTCTTGTTGTGATGTTCTGATCCTGATCTTAGTTCCTATGATCTCGTGCTTTTTTCTTATGGTCAAATGAATAATCTCCTTTTTTTTCTTTTGTCAATGTTTTTTTCTCTGCAGTTAAGGTCTTTCCCCACATTTCAGAATGATCAGCGTATCTCCCCAGATGTCCTCTTTGTTTTTTTTCTTTTTTCATATTTTCATCGTATCAGGCTACCCGAAACATTCAATATCTTCACTTTTTTGATGAATAGACTTAGTTCGCATATCAACGTAAGAAAAATTAGGAATAAGGACCAGGTCCTTTCGCCCTGCTAATGCATATATACATTTCCAGCATTCTCTGTGTCTTGTGCTGCCGGAAAGCAACTTTGCAGAGAAGCTTAGTTGACCTTGGTTTTTACTTTTTTTTCTCTTTTTTCTTTTTTGTTTAGATTTTTTGTTTTGTTTTTTACAACTTTTAACACAAAAATTAAAGTAACAGAAGATAAAAGTAAGACCAAATAATAAAAAGAAACTAACGTAAACAAAAAGAATAAAAATGAAATAACTCTAAATAGTAAAAAAAAACTAATATAAAATAATAATAATAATAATGTAAAACGAAATAAAAAAAAATACAATATATATATATATAAAAGAAATAAATAAATAAAATGGAAATGATAAAAGACATAATATAAAGTAAAGTAAAATAAAATGAAAAGCAAAACATATTTATCTAGTCATCGGGACGAAATTGGGTGTTGACAACATTAGAACCCGATAAGGTTGAATATTGGTCTGAACCTTCCTGACAATAAGGTTGAACTTTATATTGAACCTCCCTGAAAGTTCTCAAAACAAAGGACATGCATTTATAAATTATTATTAAATTGTTTGCTCGTGTTGTAAAACCTGGTATTGATCCAAAGTAGCGATGTCGAGACCGAGGGCACATCTGGTTCCTTGCGGTTTCAGTGGGATGTTGCTCGGCCCCACGGTGGGTGCGTGCCAAAATGCTTCGGTGGTATTGGTATGAGGATCAGTTGACCTTCCTTCTCTGCTCTCTCTTGGTCGTTTTAATCCTTTCTGAGAACATAATCCTCCGGTGGGTGGTAGACCTGCAAAAGACACTCCGACGCTCAAGTCAGATATGTTGTATAAAGAGGTCTATATTTTATTTAGGATAGCTCAAGGTTATTTTAACTGAATGTCAATAGTATATTTATAAGGCTTGTGGTAGCCAAAGACATTGAATAATCATTAAACCAAACAATCAAATTCAATAATACATGTTAATTGCTTATTAATACCATATTCTTGTGCAATATGACCTGTCAATCACTCATAAATAGCGTATATTCACATTTAAAATGACCATTAAACATATTAATTAGTCATTAATGATTTTTATTTTTTCTGATTGTGTTTATCTGACCATCGATCGCTTTCTTGTTTTGGCCCTGTATTCTTCTTAGGCGGTCGGTCACCGGGGTATAATACAACTTTCATAAAAAAGACATATTGACGACACACCGAACTACTTTAACAAGTAAGCCGAACTATTTCACCAAGTAACTTCCATAGAAGAGACCTCCATGCATATTACTTCACCTAGAAAACCAAGTAACTTCACCAAGAACCAATAAAAGCCCTCCGAACGAGGCAAGACATTAAATCACTCAAACAAAATCAAAGGAAAACCACCGAGTTAGTCGTATAAAAACAGACAATTCAAAGCATGAGACCAAATACAAGACAAGCACACCGTCCCTATATTCAAAGAAAACGAAATAGGTCGATCCAACAAATACAGAAGAAATTCATAGACGCTCCCACCAATTCGAACGAGAGAGTAGGCGAGGCACAAAGAGAATAGGACCTATCCTGAAACTCTGATACTATATTTTCGAGAAAATTGTCCTGCACCTTTGGCAACTGACTGCTGAACCACTAACCTACAAATTAAAAGCTAGACATTAACTTAAGCACTAAAACATGAATCCTGGACTATTCTCCAAAATGAAAGACAGTGTAGCTGACACTTTTGATATATAAAAAAGAAATAGAAAAATTGGGTATGGTGGGTACTGCTAAAATGCAATTTTCTGAACACTTTCTAGCACCTAATAACAAGCACTCACCCTCAAATCCAAAGAATATGATTAATATAACAAATTAGTTGTACAAAACAAATAATAATCAAGTATAGCAAAAGTTTTTGAAAGCTACACAAGTCACGTGTTTTTAATCAGAAAAACTTCCTCCATTTGCTTTCCTCATTTATTTTCCCTTCATCCATTCAGTAGCTGCAATGAGCCGGAAAAAAAAACTACAAATCAGAAACACCCTTAGTTATGGGAGGTAGTAGGTACCAAGCATCAAGCAACCACGAAATTTCATTCAACAGTATTATGACAACAAAAAATTCAGGAAGAATATAATAAAGAATCTAAAATTCAAAAATCAAAAGATAAGCTGGAAACCAACAGGACAATAAATTAATGAATTAAATAAACATCATACCACCGACTGAGGAAGAAGCAAAGGCGGATCCACAACCGAAGGTCTCAGCTTCTCAAATTTCCTGTCACCACGTGATCCAGTTCCTCACCAGTGGCATTCAGCTTCTCAAATTAAAAACACTAAAACGCTATTTTCTTATTTGTAAGAGAAATTATGCGTGTATTGGTATACATGCAACAAAAAGGTATAAGCAAGAGAAAGGGTTTAGATTGAATCTAGATCGAACTGACTCTGGAAAAAAGTAGCAGAATACAAGAGAAATGAAAAGGATATAGTCAGAAATCGAAAGCGAATAGAAGGAGAAATGGAAAACCTCATCGGCGTTCTTGAGCTTTGCCCCGAAACCAATACAACCACACATGTCAGTGATCGAAATTATGGATTAAGAGAAGTTGAAATTTAAAAAAAAAAAAAAAAAATCTAATTTGAAGAGAAAAATAACTTACAGGAATAAAAAATCAACTTATCATGGGAGCGAGGATGAGGAGAAGAAATCAGTTACAAGAATAGTTTCCATGGCTTTTCAGCGGAAGAAAAAAGAAGAGAATCAGCAAATTATTCTACAATGCAAACGCGCCAATGAACTGATTTACGCGCAAAATACCTTTCTCATAAAAATAAAATTAGTTCAAAATATCCCGTCAGTTTTCAACAGACTTTAAAAATATTATATCATTTTTTAAAATATTCTGATATAATGACATTTTGATAAAACTGCTGCTAAATAAGTGACACTAAAAACCTTTTTTTCTGTAGTGTTTCTCCATATGTATACGGTTTCATGATGAACATTTATAATGTGAGTCTTGTGTAGGCTCAAATCTGTTTTGTTCACAAGAACTGTGATTTATGGTTTAGTTTCGTGTGTTAAAATGTTAACTATGGATAATAAATACTTTGTAGGTAATAACTTTCTCGCAAAAAAAAAATTATTCGTGTCGTTTATACAAGTATTTTTGCCATTTTTAATATCAAATTTTGTATTGGTACGGAGGGAATTAAAACTTGAATTTCTTAAAACAACACATGATGAAAAAAAAGTATTAATATTTTTAACCAGGTTCCAATAAAAAAATATTTATACTCCACAGTCACAACGTAACAAAAAAAAAAGTTTTTCAAAGCTACTATAAAATGTTTTAACTAAAAACTATTTAATGTGATAAAATAAAGTAAATAATTGACTAAACAATCATGTTAGTGAGTTGTTGGAAAATATTAAGCAACAATATATTTTCCGTATTCCGTTATCCATGTAATTTTTTCTTCAAAGTTTTAATGCAAGTCATAACGTATTTATTAAAATGAAAATGATTTTTTATTTTAAAAAGAATGTTAATGGATTGTGACCATGAATGTATACACTGGGGTGTGAGCTCAATATGGCTAAGTAAGGATTATTTATCAAAAGGTACAATTTATTATATTTATTATTTTAATATTATTTATTATTATTATAATAAAAAAGTATAAATAGTAATGAAATATTAAAAATATAATATATTATATAATTAACACAATTTATTATGTAAGCTAAATATATTACATATAATACAAATATTAATAAAATCTCCAAAACATAACTAATTTGGTTGCCTATCGATCTTCTCATACTCCTCACTTTCTGTCCAAAGAATTTTGATACATTCTGTGATACTATCTCTCTCAACATTTATCCTTCAAAAATAACGTTTTATTTCCTTTCCCTACTTTATTTTTCTTTCTGTTAATTTATGTTTCATAATTTTTTATTTAAACAATAATACATTAACACATATTTTTTTTACATCATTTTGATCCGACACATATAATTTTTTTATTGAATTTAGAATATAAAAATACAATAATAAATAAATTATCAATCAATAAAAAAATAATATGTGTATTATAACAAAATATTATAAAAAAATCTTTATCAAAATATTTTTTTTTTCATTAAAGAGTTATTTCCAATAACGGAAACACAGTAGAAATGCAAAGAAAAGTCAAAAAATTAATGTATTAAAGGTTAAGAAACGTGATTTTTTTTTTATTTTTTCCTACAAATATACGAACAAAGTATTAAAAATTACTCATAATCTAATCAATTATATATGCATAAATTATAATCGATCAAGTTTATAATAAAATATGTACTTTATCATCATAATATAATAAATAATTCAAATAAATAATATTATAATAATAAATAAAATAATTTCAATTTTAATGTTTTATAAAATAACTTATTTTAATGTTTAATAATTAATTTTGTAATAAAAAAAAAATCTAATTACACACAATTTTAGTTAATTTTATTACATATTTTTAAATTGATGTGTAATATATAATAATTAAGTATATTTTATTAGTATAATTAAGTTATATATGGAACAGACTCGTACATAAGATTACGTGAGAACCTTATTTAGCTTGAGGTGGGGATTACATCAAATATCTATAGTTGTTTTTTGCTTATTATAAATGCATTCCATTTACTTTCTGCAATTTGTTAAATAAAATTGATTGACACTGCAGGTGATGAACTGATTAAACTTAATAACAGAAACTGATTAACTTGGTAAATTTGAACTTCATCTGTCTTTTAAGCCTCTGTCCTCTTTGAGAGGATATCCAAATCCAAATTCCTTTTGCATCAGCATCTTTTCATATTATAGTATTATTAATTTCGTATTTTGTTGGATTTTACTTTGTATGTCATGTCATGTAGTTGTTGTTAACTAGACAAGTGTGTTATTACGTGAAGCATCAACAATTATAGTAATAGGTTGTGCTGTTTGTTCAGTTTTCCCTGCTATGGGTGCAGAGGCATGTACTCTCTTGCAACTCTTTCGGACTTTTATTTCAACTGCATAATTCTTCTTTACTGTTTATGCCACCTTCTGCAAGCAAGTGGAGAAATTATCACTTGCGCCATCATCAACCCAAAGTTTCAATTGTCTGCTACCTTTCAATCTCAATCAATGTTTACACTACATCTTCTTTAATTAGTATCACCTTAACATGTATTAAGGAAATCATGTATCATACTCCAAAAAATATATGGAAAATAAATTATTATGATGTTATATAACATATCTAAATTGGTATGAGACCATATATTTGATTTGGGAATTTTGTATGTATTGTTTATACTTTTTATTTGTATATGATGTAAAAGTTTTCAATAGTTTAAAACTTTTAATAAAAAAATATATTCTTTGACATACTTAAATTTTTTACATTCATTTGACATTATTTTTATTTATTTTTTATTTTTTTTCTTAAAAAAAATAAAAAAATTTATACTTTTATGACTATTTTACTCTTATATTTTGTATCAAATAAATGTAGAAGTTATTTATTGTAAGGGTCTGTAAAAAAAAAAATAGTAATAATAAAGGAGTTGTTGGGCCTTATTTGAGGCAGCCAGGCCCATAAAAACTAAAGGTACCTTAACCTTAGAAGGAGGCTTTCAGAAATCAGATTTCATAAGCCACTTACATTCTCTCTCTAGAACACTAAGTTCCTAAAATTCTTTGCCTTCTCTCTAAAATTCTCTCTGACTTCTCTCTAACCCTCAAACACACTGACTCAGTGCATGTCCCTTTAGGTGGCACCTCCGTTGTTGTAACGTCAAGGGCTTCGTAACCATCCGAACAATTTTGCGTTCTTCAGCGGATAAGCAGTTTATCCTTTTTTCCGCTGTTTCCGGACCCTAGGGCAGGCAACTCTGCTAGTTGCATGTGCCTTATGCGTTCTTCCTTACGTCCTCTGTTCATTCTAAATCTAAGAGTTGTGTTCTATCACCAATTTGGTGATCTGTAGGTCCTGTTCAAAGTTCTGTGTGGAATTCACTGTTTAGAGTGTTCTAGCTAACTGTTCTGCGCTACCACCAAGGTAAGGGAGCTGATTATTTTTTTAGGAATTTATTTTATAAAATAATTGCATGTTTAATGTTGAACCGATGTGTTTGTGAAGCTGTCCTACAATTTTTTATTTTTCTAGATGCCCAAACTGAGACTGTGAAACTGATGAAGAGTATAAATTTGTGAATTGGCATGGTGATGAATTTTATCTATTTTGAATTGAGTTGCTAACTGAAATTGAATGTGATATTGTTGAATTGATTATATAAGATGTGAGAAAAATTGGGTTGCAGAGGAGGAAATAGGATGATGAGTTTTTGGATTTGTTAGGTTTCCTTTAAATATCTAGATCGATATAAATAATATATTATACTATATTCATTCCGTTTTGTGATCTTTGTATAAGATATATTAATATATATATATATATATATATATATATATATATATTATACTTACCTTTGTATATTATATAATAATATGTATATATATGATTTTTATATGTATATATATATATATATATATATATGACTTTTATATGAACGTATAGAAACTTAACATTAATATATTTTTTACAGACTTTTGTATATTATATAATATATAACTTCTATATAAATAATTATATTACATATATTATATAATAATATATATACGTATGAAAACTGAACAGGATTAAGTTATATTTATTATTTTATATATATATATATATATATATATATATATATATATATATATATATATATATATATATATATATATATATATATATATTTAACTATTAAGTTTGGTATGAGATTAATTTTTAGTTGGAATACTTGTAGTTTGTTAGTAAAATAAGTTAAGAGATGTCACGAGTGATTTTCATAATTTAATATTAGTGATTAGAGAATTATTATGTATGTAAAATAAAGTATAAAAGCTTAATATTTTTATGTGTTGTGGTAATATTTTATCGTAGTAATTTTATATGTTTCTGTGGTGATTTATTTGTTGTAGTAATTTTATAAGACGTTGTATATGAAGTCGTAATATTTTATTTGTTGAAGTAAAACCTTGCGTTTAATGAGTCAATGTATAGTACTGAGTCTATGTAAGAAAAATATTGAGGTTGTGTTATAAGTTTTGTGATTGGTGAGTAATGTATATTGTTGAGATTGTGTATATGTTGATTGTGGCAAAAAGTATATGATTACAAAGTGATGAAAGTACGATCCAAGTGGTAAACTAAGTTCCATCTGTGTAGAATCTCTCGGTGAGATTCTTAGTGGTTTAGAATGAAAGTAGGAGCTCAATCTTGGGGGTCTTCCTGACGCTCTAATGGTCTTTCTTCTCATGTAGAAAGGATTAAACCATGTGGTGAGAAGTAGCATGAGGTCTTAGTCTTGGAGGTTTTCATCATGCTCCAAGGCCCGGAACAGACTGACCTCGTGAGTGTGGCAGGGCGGGGGAGCCCAAGGCGGGGGAGCCTAAGTATCACAAGCCACCACGGGTGCATGACCCGCCATAACTCTACTATCATTCTAAAGTCTGGACGAGTCAAGTCTAGAAGATAACATGTTAGGATCTGTGTTGTATATATTGTCTTGCTTGTATATACTTTACTTGGGTTGAGTCTAGTATGTTCATGTTGGTATAATTGCATGTTTTTTATATAATTAGCTCACCCTTGCTTGCTTGTGTTTGTGCCACGTTTGCGTTGTTTTCTTTTGCGATGATCTTCCACTTGGATGGGAGCAGATGGCGAGGAGGTTACTTTGGAAACAACTCTTGATGGGGATGACAGTGCTGCAGTCTAGTCCACCAGGCTTCACTTGATTAGCCTTTTATTTTGAAGAACTTATCATGTTCTAAGTTTTAATTCCTTGTATTTTCCAGGGAGGAACTTTAGTACTCCATTTCCAAATTCTAAGTATTGTTCTAAGGATGACTGTAATCCTTTAATTAACTATCATTCTACTCTTAACTGCTTTCTAGTATTATTCATGATGACGTCATTATATATGTCCTTTCTATATAATTGGGACATCACATTTATAGTACCATTACTCTTTTTAATAATATTTTTTTAATGATGGAAATTAATTCTAATTACTCTTTCAAACACATACAAGAAGAAAAGATCTTGTCGCATTCATCTGTGCTGGTTCCCGAAACAAACTAACATTAGCAACAACAAAATATTCATTAATTAGTTTTGAGTTTTCTTTCTTCTAAATTTAAAAGGGTTTTCTCCTCTTGTATTTGTTTGTTGATGATAGTATTTTATTTGTTCTCTTTTTTATGGTTGATATATAAGTTTGTTATTGGATGCTTTAAAGAATTTAATTCATTAAACTCTTACTATAATAGTGCATATAATTTTGTTTTTTTTTTTTTTTTGTGAGAAACAAATTATACCATCTACTACAATTCTGTCTTCACAGCAGTCATAATTGTAGAATGGAATATCATTTAAATTGTTATTATTTCTATTATTTTTTCTTTTGGACAAAGTCGTGTTGTGCTTGGCAGTATATTTTGTTTAATATTTGGTAAGTCTATATTTCAAATACTATGTTACCAAAATTTGGGAAAAATTGTATGATATATTTTATTTAATGAATTTTGATTTCTCATTTGATATTTAATATAAAAATTAAGTATTATATATCTTATTTTGAATGGTGATGAATTAATCCAACACACAACTGGCGAATAGAAAGAAGTGGAGAAAATAAGGAATTTATATATTTAAATGAATCAATTTAACATTAACAGATGGTTTAAATTATTATTTTATACATTGCAATTTGGTGCCGGTTGTGTAAATGATTATCATTTGATGGTTTAATATAGCAATTGAGAAGTTCTGATTTTGAACTATTTTTCAGCCACCATAATTAAAAATTATAGCTAAAGGGAATATTCAGAATTATAAGTAAGTTTAATTTCCACAATAAACTATATATATATATATATATATATATATATATATATATATATATATATATATATATATATATATATATATATATATATATATATATATATATATATATATATATATACACCAATACAAAATGATTTGGATTGTTTGTAATTTGGTGACAGTTGTGCAAATTATTTTAATAGAATGACCATCATAAAAAAAAAAATCATTTTGAAAAGTTATAGTTTTCAACAACAACTTCAGCCTAGATATTAAAAGTCATAGTTAGAAGGAACTCAGTAATAAAATCTTTTGTTTATAATTTGAGTCACTACTACTCTCTTACTTGTTAGGGTTTGCTTTCTCTTACCACGCTCCGATTTCTTCTCCTCCGATCAACGTCGCTGGATGCTAAAGAATTTAGATTCGAAAACGAGCTGACGAATAATATTATAAAGATAACAAACTTGTCTTAATTAAACTAATTAAATTATTATGATTAATGTTATATTTGAAACTTTAATTATAATACGATCTTACTCATATATTATCACAGTCCTATAACATCCCAATAAATATATAACAGAGAACGCTATAGTTTATTTTAGGAAGTTAACATAAATAATAAAGAAGAGCAGAGGTGATTAAGCACATTAAGGGATGAGAATATAAGAAATATCAGATAGAATTTAAAACATTTTATAAGAGTAGAAAGTACACATAATATCGAACGGTCAAGGATTCAATTAAGACCGAACGATGATACCGAAAGGGATATGCTGAACGGGTTTACAAAACATTAATAACCGAACGGTATTCTAACAATACAAGAAAAGAGAACTACACTAAGGACCGGACGACTCTGCACTATCTTCAAGTACATTATCCTCTGGTTGAGCAATTTGTACCAACTCTTCCAAGGTACCTTCAATGACGCCTTCTGCTCACATCCAATGGATGATCATCGCAGTGAAGAGAACGGAAAACCGAACGGCCAAATACCGAACGACAACATAGGCAAAGACAGAACAGATAAGGGTAAGCTTATATAAATTTAATTAATCATTTCCAATATATTCTCAAACATACACACGAATCATTTATATCAATATCACAATCATAAATTATAAGTCAAGTCTTTCCATTTAAAATCCGAACGATAACATCATCAAAATCAATTACTCTAAACCCTGTCCGGACGGTATGACCATGTATGCTCGCCGCTCTCTGCACCCGGGTGGACCTGGCTGGGATACACTCAACAGACCGCCACCCGAGGTTAGTCCAGTGGAACCACCTCGGTATAGAAATACCATGAAGCTAAAGGACCTCCTGCCATTCCCACGCATGAGTTACCCTCCTCTACTTGAGAAGGCGTAATCACGGAATATCAGGATAGAGTCAGAACCTGAGCCTTTTGCCACGGTCATACTATACCAACCAAAATCAATCATGAGACATTCCTCCTTGGAATTCTCTTACACAAACAACAAACCGAACGATAACGCAATGGAAACGTACCTTTCAAATCAACCAGACTAAGTTAAGAAGACCCGGACGGAAAAATCAATGGGAAACTCAACAATGGAAACAAATAGAACTCAACCATGAAAATTAATGGATCTTAATCAAGAAAACAGATTTAGTCAACGGATTAAGTCAACGGATGGTTCGAATGAGACCGAACGTTTTTAAATAAAAGAGTTCTCTTCAATAAAGTGAGTGTCAGTACAAGACCGGACACTCCGTGAGGAATCAAGTGTCAGTGTAAGACCGAACACTTTTCAAATAAATAATATTATTATAAACCGGACGTTTTTAAGAATTCAAGTACGAGTATAAGACCTAATACTTATCAAATAAGAAATCTTCCTTACAAGTCGAACGCTCAGTGGAAGACCGAACGTTCCGAATGGTTAATATGAGGCTAAACAATGAACGCTCAGTGGAAGACCGAATGTTCCGAATGGTTAATATGAGGCTAAACACAGAACGCTCAGTGGAAGACCGAACGTTCCGAATGGTTAATATAAGGCTAAACACTCAGTCTATGACCAAGTAATTCCAGACCGGACGTTCCGTATAATAAAGGCAATTAATATGAAACCGAGTACTCAGTTTATGACCGAGTACTTCTCAGGCCGAGCACTCGATTTATGACCGAGTACTTTCAATCAACATTATCAATATAAAACCGAATGTTCAATGTGTGAACGAATGCTACTATAATAAACACGGTTAACATGAGACTAGGTAATCAGTCTATGACCGAATACGTTAAAGCCGAACACTCAGTATAAGACCGAGCGTTCTGTAATGGATAGGTCATTATGACTGACTAAGCAAGGCATTAAAGTTTCGATACAATAGTGCAAGACCGATCGTTTTAGGGAAAACCGAACGGTCCTAATGACCCTTCGATTGCAGAATCAATTGTTCTAAGTTTTCATGCATTCCTCTCAGTTCCTAATCAAGATAAGCAATTTAACACATCATACACATTTCATCATACCATATAAACCATCAAACATACATTAAATCATGTTTTCAACCATACAAGAAAATCATAATGAAATTTCATAAGCTTCCCTTACCTTATGATCCAAGCTAAGCTTCCAAGCACTACTTCTATGGTTTCCTTCCAAAATCCAAAGTCGTCCAACAAAGATTCTGATCGGTGCAAATGAAAGCTTTTGTCACCGGGAGTGTTTAATCTGAAAGAAGGTTGATGATCGGAGGGGAGGAAGTGGTCGGAATCTTAGAGAGAATGTGTAGGGTTTTT
The DNA here is from genome assembly GCA_036885675.1 of Vigna mungo. Taxonomy (NCBI): domain Eukaryota; kingdom Viridiplantae; phylum Streptophyta; class Magnoliopsida; order Fabales; family Fabaceae; genus Vigna; species Vigna mungo. The sequence goes on from CP144699.1 coordinate 32,461,955, forward strand.
AGAGAGAAGGAGGAGAAAATGGTGGGTTTTCTGGAGATGGAAGATGAAGAGTTTGCATCTAGAAGAAAAATGGCGCCAGCTTCTAAAATCCTTCTTTAAATACTGCCTCCCACAAAAACCGAACGATCCAATCCCTGCCGGCCACTTGTCTTCCACTTTCTGAGCTCTATAATCCCTAAGCTGCCACTTGGATTCCATTTTTTGCAAACTCTCTCCTTCCCTGCTGCCGCACGGTTTCCAATGGATGGAAAATTTAATGCATTGATCAAATTGTCCCCCCACTAACTCAGGGAGAGAAACAGGGCGTGACACCTGTCTCCCACTAAAAAAGGGAAAATTAATGGGTGTGACAAGTCCTAATCGAATTAGTTCGAGATCTAAATAAATAATTGTACCAAAGTTTTAAGTCATAAAAAAATAAAATAAATCCATTCCTTAATCCTGATGAATGTCAATTTACGTCGAGAATGAAACTTATACAAAAGGAGAAATAAATACCCATGGTTATGTAAAATTTGTCAATGAGATTTTATATGGAAAAACAAAGAAAAAAAATAATAAAATAAGAAATGTCTCCTTATTTTCACTTTCCTCCGTCCCAACTAACAGAAGCTAAAGATGTCTCATATCTATAAAATCTCTGTGGAATAGCCAACCTTTAGTAGTGACAGAGAATATTGACCTCGTTGCTGCCATGCTGCAACACTTATCGATGTATGTTAACATATACAGTTTCATATTAACACGCATAAGGCTGATGTTTTATGAGAAAACAACGTAAAGCTACTCCTTAATAAAATTTGTATATTGTTCAAAGGCGTGTGAAGAGACAAGGGAAACTGGTAGACATATACAAGGAAAAAGAAAAAAAAAATAAGAATTTTGTATTATTGATTATTGAAGAAAGGGTACAACAAAAAATGTCTAGATATAGACAAACAGAAAAGAGAAAACTGATAGAAACAAATGCTAAGCAAAAAAGAAGACGTTGAACCGATGAGGGAAGGTGCTAAACGGAAGGAAAACTCGCTGAATGAAACAACAGCATAGTAGATATATTAAGACTTCGTCACCCCTCAAGCTGGGAATAGATGTTTTTCATTCCCAACTTGGAGTGAAGGTAGCGGAAGGTTAATGGTGGCAAAAGTTTGGTGAAGATATCAGCCGTCTGTTCAATAGAAGAAATTGGAGAAGTTTGAGAAGTCCCTTTTGATTTTCCTCACAGATGATAAGGCAATGAATGTTGATATGTTTTGTATGTTCGTGGAAGACAGGATTATCAGCAATGGATTGATTATCGTGGAGAGTAGGTAGAATGAAACGAATCCCAAGGTCTTGAAGGATGTACGTGATGTTAGTCATCTTACCATATAAACTTAAATTTTATGGATTTATTAATAATTTTGTTTAAATATTATTTTGTTAGTTTTGAGTGTAATAATATTTAGTTTGACTTTCATAGATATATAAGAGGGATAAGTAATTTTGATTTTCATTTATTTATGTGTAATATTATATTATTTTGTTGATATAAGATATAGATAGATTAAGTAGATTTTATTTTGAGTGTGTTGATATTTTATTGTTCGTTTTTATTATTTGTATTTGGTCCAAGGTCCTATTTACACCTATTTAAAGGTTCAATGAAAAAAAAATCTGTGAATAAAAGAACCAAATTATTTGTGTAAAGGTTGTCAATGGTACAATTGACGAGAAAAACAAATTATGATAATTGATGCCTACAAATGAAGGCGTTATTGAGATCCTAAGACATTTGAGATATGGTAGAAGACGAGTATGTTGAACCTCATGAGAACGAACATCAGACGATGACACACATGACAATATTGAAGAAAACACATGCAAGAGATGAGTCAGAATTGTATTTTCTCTACAATGTAGTAGATGAGTTGGGATTCGAAAAAATAGCGAATGCCACATCAACAAAGAAAGTCTGAGAGATATCGGAGGTTGCGTATAAAGGTGACAACAACGTCAGACAAGTCCAGATACAAGCTCTCAGAGGGAAGTTTGAACAGTTGAAGATGGACCCAAAGAACATATAACCGAGTACATAACTCGGGTGGAGAAGGTGGTCAACCAACTCGGCAGAAATTGAGAACAAGTGCCACCTAGTCTTCTATACCAAAGGATGCAATTAAGAAGATAAGACAAAAGTGGACAATTTGTCTTCTCCAAAGATGGACTTAGGAAGATTTGTTATTTTTATTGAACATTTACATTTAGTTTAACTTTAACTTTTGATAGTTTAGGTTTTGGGTTGTTTTTTAGTACTTTGTTAACTTGAAATGCAAATAATATATTATATTATGCTATTCTCAGATAATTTTTTGTTTTTCAGGTGTGGTTTTATTGTAAAAATAAATTAATTTAAAAAAAACACCCAGTAGATGTCTGTTATGGTACTGTCCGACATCTATTTACAATTGTCAATGCACGCACAGACGTCTAATGGATTAGAGTGGCTAAATTCGTTCCAGGGCCTTTTCTAGAGTAGTGAATCACTTGTTTGAGAAGAAACTTGTGCAATGAATAGAACCATACAACAATGTTGTCTGGTAGGAAAACCAAAAGTAGTTACCGATGTCGCCTGAAATAGATAATAACGTAATTGTTATGTCTTAAAATCACAGATGAAACTTTCAAGTTAACAAAATAAGTAGTTGCTAATGTCGCCTGACATAATCTCTCTACAAGGGAAATGTCAAGACCTTATGACATCGATTTTGAGTAGAATCGATACTATAGGTCTTGATTAGTCTATACTGAGTTGAAAAGTTTAAATTTGTGCTTTATGTAACTCATCTTTAGACTTCAGTTGTTTATTAACATATGTGAAAAGTTTTTTTTCTAATCGAGACTTATATGTTTGCAAAATTGCAAAAATATTATCATGTCTTTTTATACTTCGTTTTGTTCAAAACTGAAGCTTAATAAACGAATTAAAAATCATATTTTATACTGGTAAAAACACGTTGCATAGAAAAATAGTAAAACAAATATATTCAGACATATATACATATATATATATATATATATATATATATATATATATATATATATATATATATATATATATATATATTATGTGTGTATGTACGTAGAAACTTATGAGTGATGCAGTCCTTCCTTGTTGGTTTCATGTCATGCATGGAGATAGTGAATTGAAACTATCAATCTATAGTAATTTGTAATATCCCCATTAAGCTTCAAAAATAGCATGTGAATGCATAGATATATGAGCTGGAGAAACAAAACAAGTTTGAAATGACAACAAATAAACTATATTCAATTTCAGAATCTAAGGTACAGTTCTACGACAAGATATAACTTTGGAATTGGATACAACTTATAAATACAATGGATTCTCTGCTACCAAGTTCAAACTACTGGGATCTATGGAGGGTAGATAGTGTATATATATAGGAACCTCAAGATTATGAAAATACAATATTGGCAGCAAAATTATTATCTATTATTAGTTTCTATACCCAATCTTTCTTTGTATTTTATGCTGTTAAATTAGAGAATCTAACTAGAATTTTGTTTAACCAATTTATGAATTAGTATTATTTAGATAGTTAAATATTATATTACTGAATTATATGTCAAATTTTGTCGTTGACTATTTTATGAATTAGTATTATTTGGGTTGTTATATTATTGGGCTGAAATATGTCAATTTTATCGTTGACTATTTTTTAGGTAGTTATGATCAAAGAACAACTTTGTCTCACTTTCATAGTTTTCCACAATATTTTTTCTAAGGAATTATTTCCACAGCAAAAAGAATTCGACGTTTCCTTAATATAATCATACCCTCTCACTATTAATTGATACAAAATATGTTGCAATTTTGTCTCTTTTTGATGAATATTATCTAGCTTTTTATATAAAAAAAATTATCATTTGGTATACAGGCATTACAACTTTGTTTTATACGATACCAGATACCAAATTTTCATGGCTAGGATTTTGACCAGAATTAAGAAAAATAATTTAGGATTATTATATCATGTAATGCCATCCACCATGTGCCAACCGAGCAATCGAAGATATGTTTGATCTCAAATATTAACCTACTTGTGTCGTATTGCTTTATCTTTTGTTTGTTTCAAGGAGTAAATTTGAAGAAGATAAAAATAAAAAGAGAAAAAAAGAAAGAAAAGTAAGATCATTTAAATAGAAAGAAACAGAATGAATAAATGAAAAAGTGAAGGAAAAAAAATTGTAAAAATTTGTAAGGGATTTAATAGATATAATAATTTTAAGAAAATTTATAAAATAACTAAATTATTCATAACTGTTTCTAATATTTTTATTAATATTTAATTTATATATGTTATTGTTATTAATTATTTCTATTTATTATTATTATTATATTATAATATTATATAATACGTATCGATAAAAGATTATGTTATATGAAGTGAACTATCAATGTTTTCATAATCAATTATATAAGAAAAGGTGAGAAGTAATTTCCTTCCTTCCAACTTGATTTTGACGTTGTTCTTGACATGTTTGAGACTAGACAAAAATGTCCTCCCAAACAAATTCATCCACAACATTCATTACATATCAACATATACAAACAATAATTTTTTTGGTTATTATTCTTTATGTACAAAACTACTTTAATATAAATAAAGCCTTAATGTTTTTAAGAGAAGTCAAAGTTTAATTACAAATTTGTTGTGCAATTCAAAATTAAATACATTAGAAAACATATACTTATCATTAAGTAAATATTCTAAATTTATATGTGATTTATTAATAATTCTTTTAGACAAACTAGCAAATGATAATATCAAAATACTATATACACTATTGTTATTATTTTATTATAATTAATTTCCCTAATTGCATCATGACCCAGAAATTTTTTTTTATTAATTTAAACCCTACGTTTTAACTAAAACTGTTGAAAAATGTTGACTAAACGTATTTACAAAAAGAAGTCAATACATAAATTTACTTACTTAAAATATTTCTCAATTGATAATTGCATTACATATCATTTTGATGAAACATTTGAACAGCTACATGTTATCCACAACACAACCGACCAACTAATTTACAAGTATTAATTAAAAATAATTAAAAATATGTCTTTAAGTAAACATTTAATATATCTATGCTTACTAATAAAAAGATTATTAGACCAGATAAATGAATTTTAAAGGCCTGCTTTTTTATAGGTTTATATTTAAAAAATATGGATATTATTATTCTTAAATTCTATAATGTAACAGTAGCAACGACCAACATTTTAATTTTAAAAGTTAAATACAAATTCTGTGCATATAATTAAAATCTTGGGTCATCTATATATTCTCAGAGTACCAGAATGCTAACTGTTTTCATGCTAAGTATAATTATCAACTTTGACACATTTATTATTTACAAATGTACTTTACACATTTTTATATAATTATCAGCTTTTATATTTTACATTTTTATGTGATTTTTTTAAATTCTAAAGAAAAAACTAAAAAAAATATAATTATTTCAAAATTTTAAAAAACAATGGATAAAGAAACTCCTATAAAAATTATAAATTTTAATAATGTTGTGGATATAAATCATTGATACTTAGAACATCTCACTAAATATCAAATCAAATTTATAAAACAAAAAACAAATGAATAGTAAACGAATTTTTTTTAAGGTTAATTGAATATTAAAATTAATTTTTTCTTTGAAAAATACACATTATAGTTAAAGATTAAATTCATAAATACATACTCAGTAAACTATTAACAGAATGTAAATAAAATTAATAAAATTTAAGTTTCTCACTAAAATAAAAACATTTTTTTCTTATTATATTAAAAAAGTATATTAATACTTAATGTATTGAACTAATATTTATTGAAAATAAATTAAAACCTAACAAGATAACTCTATAATCTATACATTCGTAAAAAAGGTGATTGATGGTATTATATATATCATTTAATAAGAAGGTCTTAACTGAGGAAGTTGCTCTTCGCATACCACATTAAAATGTGATTTTATTTTAGGAGAAAATTGAATTGATTTAAGTCACAAAGACAATAAGTATAATTTGGAGGATTAGGTTGCATAATGATGAGCATAAGAGATAGAGAACACTATAGAATATGTGTCACTAGATTAAAAAGAACATTTGTTTAATTTGGGGCACGTGTCCCTGTCTTCGTGGAAAGCCACGCTCAGCCGAAATACATATATGTCCTGTAAAATAGAAATACATAAAAAAGTTAATTCATTTTTCAGCCGAAATACATATATATCCTGTAAAAAAAACAACATAAAATAAAAAAAACATAAATCAGTCAACAGATGCTTCTCATTGTCTTCTTTTACCTAACCTCACATCAGCGTTGAACAGCACCAACACTATTTATTTGCTGAATTCTTGAGCAGGAAAACAATCGTTCTAAAGAGTAATCGGCTCAACCTACGAGATAGGTAAATGGGTTGATTTACTTATTTATTTAAATTTAATTTCTTTTAAATAAAATTATAAATTTTCTATAGTTTAAATTTAAGCAAATTCTATTCTCAAATTTCACTTTTTATAGATATTTAATTAATTTTGAAAATAAAAATTTAAATATTTTTTTCAAGAAAAAAATAATAATTATCTTTTTATAAAATTAAAATTAAATTTTAATAAAATAAAATTATATAGGTGGGTTGGTGGGTCAATCCGACTCACCACGAATTTAACCCGCATAAATCGAATTTAAATAAATTCAGTTTAAAATCTAACCTGTATAAAAAAAATATAACTTTTTTTAAACTTAACTTAATTCAAATCTGCGATAAATCAAATTAATTCGCGAATCGTGACATATTTTAACAACTCTAAAACAACTATAGTTATATTTATTAAGATAATATATATATATATATATATATATATATATATATATATATATATATATATATATATTAACTCTATGATAATTAAGTCAAATATAATAATTCAGTTAAGTAGTCCTGTCTACCCTTTAAAAGTTTTCATTTAACGTTTTTTTGAAAAATAAAAAACATATAATCTTTTACCTTAATAAAATATTTATGACATTTTCTATTGTACCCTTTTTTTTTTTCATGTCACCATACATGCATAAATATTGAAAAGAAAAAAGTAATTATTGTGAATAACTGCTGTTTGAAGCAATTTTGAATTGGAAGTATATTAGGTGTGAGAATTGCACATCCTAATGCATTTTGGTTTTGGAAACTGTTGTTTACTTAAAAATGAAATTGGAGTTAAGAGGGAGAGAATTGAAAAGATTATGAATTTTGGTTTCCGCAACATGTGGGACAATCAGCTATCACTTGGCTTGGAGACAAAAACAGTGTTCTATATACAGAATATAATTAATTTTAAATCAATTAATTTACCTTATTATTTTGTTTTATGACTATTAAAGGCTTTTAAACTACTTTTGTAACTAAAGTACACTATCAACATCTTAATAAATTTAAAACTAAACTATTCAACTATAGTAACAAATATATGCTTAAAAGAACATTAGTCCAATTTCATTTTCTTAATTTTACTTAAAATTACATACATTGTGGTTTAATCATTCTAAAAGTGTTTTTTTATTAGAAATTGTATATTAGTTTCTTATTCTCTTTTTTTTGTCTAATTGGATTTTTAATTTAAAAAAATTTATATAATGCTTCTCTTGTCATTAAATTTACTAGTTAAAAATACTAACTCGTAACACAATTTTGTAAACTTTTTAAATGACATAATTCATTGAATAGGTTAGTGACATGAAATTTCATTTTCTTAAATAAAAAATTAGAAAAAATACATTGAATATTCATTTTGTGAACGACCACTAAATCGTTGCATAGTCTTAACTTTAGAAGTCACTAGCTGGTCAGTTAAGTCTTATCCAGTGTCTTTGTGAGTTTTGAACATGGCTAAACAATTGGAAAATCTCACTTTCTATGCAAAACCCTAAAATCGAAAATCCTCAATTTCTTTCTCTTCCTTTTGCAATGGTGGAGCAAACCAACTGTTCGTTTTGCAATGGTGGTTTGCGTCCTTGTTGCAATTGTTGGCTTATGTTATACGATCAGGTATACTAAATGTTTTTGGGTTTTACGTTCTGAGGCTTATGGATCTGTGAGTGCTACTGGTGATTAGATTTGGTGTGGTGGTGGATTATAACATCGTTTTTTAGAGCTTCGTGGTAGTTTAACGTTGGCGAGAGTGAAGTTGATAAAAGTGAGGTTCTGTAGTGGATTTCGAATTAGGGTTCATGATGGTACAATGGAGGGGTTCCTGGTTGCTCGTTCTTGCAACTTGCTCAAGGATCTGTGGTGGTGAAGCAAATGAGTTGTGCAATGCAGGAGACGTAATTGCTCATGGTGGTCTATGTCAATGGGTGGTGGTGTGATTTAGGATTCTGTTTGAATATTCGTTGTAGATATGTAACAAAGTGTGGTAGTTCATTCATCTGTGCATCGAGGATGGAGGCGTGAGGTAGATTCGCGATTTGGGGCTTGCGATATAGGTTGAATAGGGTGGCATGCTTGTGCATGAAAGTCAATGGTGGTCGATGGCATGATTCGGTGGCAACGTCGTAGTGATTTGGTGGCTAAGGTTTTTAGTGTCAGGTTAAAGATGATGATGTGATAACATCTGATTGAGTTGATTCCACGTTATTAATATGTTCACTAAGCTATGTCAATTTTAGTCAATTTAACAGCAAAAACTGCATTACTTCAAATTTTTAAGACCTAATTGAGAAAAAAAAAATCAAATAAATGTAACTTTTAATAAAAAAAAATAAAGACCTTTAAAATACTAAGAGTACGTATAACCAATAATAGACTTATCATAGTTTAATAATTTAAAAGAGAAAAGTATTCTAAATTAAATTAAACTATTAAATACTTAAAAAAATTGAGTTCAATTAAAATATAAAGTAAACATAACTGAACTAAACTAGTTGGTTTTCAACATTGAATTGGACTAAACTATTTCCCAAGTTTAGTTAACTATTTCTATATTATTAATAATCTAAACTATTTATTCTTTGCGGAGCTAAAACTAAACCGAAAGATAATTACTATAACAAACTTATTTCTTTACTAAAATTGTTATCGTCACTAAAGTATGTTTTTCTTATGCTATGTGGAACTGATCCTTCCGAAAGTGGTATGTCTGGAAAATATGGAGGAATTTTTGGCTAGCTTTGACTTGGTTAAAGGAAGGCATGCGAGAATTCAGTTACCCTCTTTCTGATTGGGTTATGAATAAAACATGTTTGGAATGCTAAGAAACATGCTTTACTTTTGGAGGATGAGGTGTTGGAATTGAATTTTTCTAGTTCTTGTGCTGTGCCAAATTTCTGCACTTGGATAATGTTGGATGAATGAAACAATTTCATGGGAAATGACACATTTGTGAGTGCCTTTAAAGTCTAATATGGACTCATTCTTACTCGAATTATCATGGGTTAAATGTTGCACCAATGTTAGACATTTATAGAATGGTGGATATTTTTTGTAAAATTTGGCTACAAAGCATTAATATGTATGGAACATGACACAAATGATCTTCTTACGAAACTGTTCCTAAAAGTTTAGATTGAGTACAGCATCATAGAAAAAAAGGTGGAATTGTGATTGTGAAGAGAGAGAGAGAGAGAGAGAGAGGAGAATGAATGCAAAGGAACACACATAAGAGAAACACGCAGGGTATTTACAGAAAGAAGGAGGGTATATTGGTCCTGTTCAAAATAACGAATGCCTAGCTGGCTGCTGCTTTTCTACATTCAACAGTTAGCAACGTTCCCTAGGCAAAGCCGCCTAATTAATTACTCAAACCCACACATCTTTTTCTTTTCTTTTCTTTTCATTTCAGCCATTTTCATTTATATATATATATATATATATATATATATATATATATTTAAAAATGAAAAAAGAAAAAAAAAAAAAAAAAAAAGGAGAAGCAGGAGTATGCATGATGTACACACACAAACACAACACACCATCGTTTTCTCTCTCTGATCTCTATCCATCTGGCTTGTGTAATGAGCTGTTGATATGCCTCCAGCCCACCAGAAAATACAAAAACCATTGCAACCACCAAAACGCAGAGCAGGGGCAACATAAAAAAAGCAAGATAATTCTACACACAATCTCATCACTCATTCACTCTCCGTTTCACTTCTTATTGGTAATGTGCAGAGGGTGCCAGTGAGTTTACATTGTAAATGCGTTGATCACGCAACCTCCATCGACAGCACCAGAAAAATGCGCCAAGAAGTTGTACAGGAGGGCAGGAGCAAAACCCCAGAAGCGGAGAGAGATATTTACAGGGTAAAAGCAGGGAGCCGAAGAGTTACGCCGAGCGAGGAGGAATCGGAAGTAAGTAGCAGGACGGTGGAGAAGCGGTTGCCCAGCGGTGACGTCTACATGGGGAGCTTCTCGGGCAACGCACCTAGCGGATCGGGGAAGTATCTGTGGAGAGACGGGTGTATGTACGAGGGTGAGTGGAAGAAAGGGAAGGCGTGCGGGAAGGGGAAGTTTTCCTGGCCTTCGGGAGCCACCTACGAGGGTGAATTCAAATCGGGTCGGATGGAGGGGTTTGGGACCTTTACCGGATCCGAGGGCGAGACGTACTGCGGGTCGTGGAGTTCTGACCGGAAGCAAGGGTACGGGCAGAAGCGTTATGCCAACGGGGACTTCTACGAGGGGTTGTGGAAGCGGAACGTGCAGGAGGGGGAGGGGAGGTACGTGTGGGTAAACGGTAACGAGTACTACGGGGAGTGGAGGAACGGGGTGATTTGTGGGCGGGGTACGCTGATTTGGGCCAATGGGAATCGGTACGAGGGGCAGTGGGAGAACGGGGTTCCCAAGGGTCAAGGGGTTTTCACTTGGCCCGATGGGAGCTGCTATGTTGGGTGCTGGAACAAAGACCTTAAGGTGCACCAGCTTGATGGAACCTTTTACCCCGGGAGTGCTGATAATCTCACTGTCACTATGAGGAAGAGGTCTTCCGTTGACAGTTCCAGAGCAAGTGGGGTCAAGAGTTTTCCCCGGATTTGCATCTGGGAATCCGAGGGTGACGCGGGGGATATAACCTGTGATATCATCGATAATGTGTCCTTGTTGTATCGGGATGGGAGAGAATCCGGGTCGGATCGGGGGCTTGTTAAACCGTTTCTACGGAATCCTTGTTGTTTTTCCGGTGAGGTAAAGAGACCTGGCCAGACTATATCAAAGGGGCATAAGAATTATGATCTTATGCTTAAACTGCAACTGGGTATAAGGTGGGTTTATATTTAACTCTTTTGAGTTTATTCTCTTCATTATTTGTAGTTTAGTGAATCTATGTTCATGGATTTTGGTTTTTATGTTGTTTCCTAGGTACTCTGTTGGTAAGGAAGCTTCCATTTCGCGAGGGCTCAAATCGACCGATTTTGAACCTAAGGAGAAGTTCTGGACTAGGTTTCCCTCTGAAGGATCTAAGATTACGCCACCGCACCAATCTGCGGAGTTCCGCTGGAAAGACTACTGCCCTATGGTTTTTAGGTATATTCTTTTCGTTTTTTGCTTTATCATTTTATCCTATTTTTATCCTATAGACACAATTGGTTAGATAAATTTTTTTAACCCTAACACTGTAATGATAATTACATGCTCAATCTTTGGGGAATCCCTGTTACAGTTTCATTGCAGCCTTTTCTTTCTGCTTCTTGTTGACTGGATTCTGTTTTTGTATTGCAGACAATTGAGGAAGCTCTTTCAAGTGGACCCTGCGGATTACATGTTGGCCATATGTGGGAATGATGCCCTCAGGGAGCTTTCTTCTCCGGGGAAAAGTGGAAGCTTTTTCTACTTGACACAGGATGACAGGTTTATGATAAAGACGGTGAAGAAATCCGAAGTCAAGGTTTGATGCATTTGTTTTAGATTCTCTCGTTAAATTAGAAAAATCCTTCTATGTTTAATAGCATTCTTAATGGATGTGTTTCTAGTTTCTGCTCCAAAGCAGTATATAATTAAATCGCTTTTATCATCATACCATGAGAATTTATTTATCTCTGGAGAGAGCCATTTTTGTTTTACTTTTGAAATTTATTCAAATCAGTTATTAATTTTTGTCCTTCTATGAACTTTTATGCAATTAGAAATCCTTGGCTTGGTTGTCATTTTTATTAATGCATAACTTTGGCGACGATAACATAACTTTCAGGTCCTTCTTCGGATGCTTCGAAGCTATTACCAACATGTTTCTAAATATGAGTACTCACTTGTTACAAAGTTCTACGGAGTGCACTGTGTCAAGCCAATTGGAGGCCAAAAGGTATATATCTTCAAAGATAAGTTGTTTGCTGTTTGAAGCAGTAGTTCTATGTGCCTGAGTGCCTAATTGTTGTTGTTGAAATCCAGACACGCTTTATAGTGATGGGCAATCTGTTCTGCTCGGAATATCCAATCCACAGACGATTTGACTTGAAAGGATCTTCCCATGGCCGCACAATAGATAAAACCAAGGAGGAAATTGACGAAACCACCACCCTTAAGGACCTCGATCTCAATTTTGTGTTTCGTCTACAAAAAAATTGGTTCCAGGATCTAATCGAGTATGCCGTTTAGTTTTTTATTTTCTTCAACACTTTCATGGCTGCTACTTGGCAATGAAACGCCATGCATATCTGTTTATGTAATCTTATGTCGACATTATGTGCAGACAAATTGAGCGGGACTGTGAGTTCTTGGAAGCTGAGGGAATTATGGATTACAGTCTCTTAGTGGGTCTTCATTTTCGTGATGATAATACATATGAAAAAATGGGATTGTCACCGTTCCTTTTGCGCACAGGTATATATCCATATTTCACTTCAGTGCTGATAGTAACTGTGTATGAGTAATTTTGTTGTTCTTGCTTTGCTTCTTTTAGGAAAGTGGGAGGATTCTTATCAGAGTGAAAAGTTCATGCGTGGTTATCGCTTTCTCGAAGCAGAGCTGCAAGATAGGGATTGGGTTAAATCTGGTCGGTATGTGAAAAAAGTTCACTTCCTTTACCCATATTTGTTTTTTTGTTTTAGTTGATAGAATAATTGCGCTGTGCTAACATCTGCCTCCAATGTCTTAATGGGTAGGTACAGTGTTTTCCTTGAATCAGTTTTAGTTTTCAGAACCTAGGAATACGCGTGCGTGTATTTTGTACACATTGCCGTCTTACTGAAAAAGTAGATAAGAAGTCTTAAATTGTTGTAGACCTGCTGAATTGACGACATTCATGATACATAATAATTGCAACTTTGCAAGTAGTTTGAATCATCGTAGTGTGTAGTTAGCGATAGAGTAGCAGGAAACAGTTGTTTGTGGGGGATACATCACACCGTGGGGGTACATCACACATGTTGGTTGTGGTCCTTAATCTCTTTAAAGACAATTTGGAGTTCTTAATTTAATGTTGGCCCGGTTATTATGTGCTCTGGTCATTGTTGATTTTTCTCCTTGGATATTCTTTCATATTATCTTGTGCATTTTTTGTTCAATTTTCATTCGGTATTTAACTTATGTACTGTACTCCATCCATCTTATACATATAACTCTTCATGTTTCAGGAGATCATTGATTAGATTAGGAGCAAATATGCCAGTGAGAGCAGAGCGTATGGCTCGGAGGAGTGATTTTGATCAATACACCCCTTGTTGCAGTGGTGAAACCTACGATGTTGTTTTATATTTTGGGATTATTGACATTCTGCAAGGTTATGATATCAGCAAGAAACTGGAGCATGCTTACAAGTCGTTACAGGTTGACCCGTCATCAATCTCAGCCGTTGATCCAAAGCTCTACTCAAAAAGGTTCCGGGATTTTGTGGGCAGAATATTCATTGAAGACCGGTAATAGTGAGTAAAAAAAGTTTTCATATGAAGTATTAAAAAAATAGCTGACAGATGACTGTTGGTGGAGTGGGAGAGCTTGCGGTTGGCGGTGGACCTGTTTCTACGGCCGTGACCAAGAGAGATCACCTGAATGCAGGTTGTTTTCATGGCTGAATTTTGAAGATGCACAGCCATGATACTGAAGACAGGGAAATAGAAATGATCTGTCTTTTTTCTCTTGTTTTTCCCGTGAAAGGGGTTGGGTTTGTGGATTCTTTTTGTGGTCACAAATAGGATAATGAATATGATGTGAAAAATTATAGATAGAGGAGACTTGAAAGTGTTTCTCAAAAGATTGGATTCACAGTGCGTGGATAGTTTGTTAATAAAGAAAGTGTACAGTTCATTCAGAAAGCATAGATTGCAGAAGGGTATTGTTTTAAAAATAAAAATGGCAGTTGGCGGTTTCTTGTTCGATGTTAGAGATATTTTGGAGACAAGGTTGTGAAATGGAGGGCCATCAGCTCATAGGGATTTCTCCCACACAACCCAAGTCGTTTACTTTTTTTTTAATATAAAAAAAAAAATAAAAGAGTAAAGGTGACTCAGCTCCATACGGTGCTGAGGAACATTAAAATTGAAGGGGATGATGATAACTTTTGCAGTGAAAGTAGGGGCATTGGGCTGCGAGGTATCAAAAGCAGAGAAAGCACCAGAAAGATTCGCAAGCCCTTCTTGTTTTTTCCTCTCATCTTCTTTACTTTCTTACTTTTCACTCTATCTTATACTGTTTTTCTTTTCATTTCTCAAAAATTCGATGTTGACCCTGTCTTCATAACCTATTTTCGGACTGTAATTTAGTATCTCTTGTGATTATTTTAAAAAAAACAGACTGCAATTTTAAACATCATTTAACAAAAATGTTTTAAATTACTTTTTCTTTTCACTGTCATTTTACTCAGCAGCGTCCCAGGACAAAAGTTTGAAAAATTAAAGGATTTCATTTTTTACTTGTCAATTAGTATCCTTGGGAGTATAGATGATTATTTGCTTTAAAATATATTTATCTTGATTTAGAAAGACTTTTGTTTTATTTTGAAAAAGTTATGTTATGGGAACATATTGAGAGCGGAGGTTAAAAGCTTAATAATTTACTATTATAAAAGAATGACTACATTTAATAGTATTAATCGTTTTTTCTGAAGTTATGGAAATGTTAAAAGTTAAAAAATCTGAGACCAGAAGCAGGGAAGAAGAAGATAATTGTTTGATAAAAGAAAGGAAATAGGCGATTACTTGTAGTGGTGGCGAACGTTGATTAGTAGACTGAGATGGGATGGAGGGACAATTATGCGTTGCTCATGCCAATGAACCATGGGAGTTGTGAAGGTAGATATGTCTGAATGAAGTTTGAAATTCGCTGCAGAGGTCAAAGTCAGTGGCAGAGGCATAAAGTTTATGCTTTTCCTTCTTCTTTTTTATTCCCTCTAACCATTTCTCATCAAACCTTCAACGCAAGAAAAAGAAAAGAACATATTGAAGCACATATCTCTATGTTATGGGCAATTTATTTTGATTAATCTGTATAGATAGTATTTGTTTTTGACTTTGTTGTCTTGTTGGGTTATTGTGTTGTCCGTTTGCTGAGACAGGAAGCAATCGACCTACGTAACGTCACTGTGAGTAAGTGGGGTCATTCCTATTTGTTCCATTTCCAGAATGCCAACCTCGCCTTGAGTTACAAATCGCATTCACAAAATCTTCCTTCCATCAATGAAATATTTTTACCTTTTAGTATTTCTCAATTTCTGAATATGAAACATTAATGCCTGGAAACATGGCCAGATAATGTAGATATATCCGTATATAACCAGAATATATCTACCTTTTTTCTCCGTATATCATCATCATCTACAACCAGAAATTTAGATCTGAGAAATGTAGATATATCCGTATATAAGTGCATGCCTTTGCACTTTTGCCCTAGCAGAAGGACTCAGGAACAGTGCTTTTTCCATGTGCACTTCAACCCTTGCTTCCACCACAAGGGTTTTTAATATACCTAATCTCTTCTGCTACCTTCAGTACCTTTGTTAAAAGCATCGACTCACTAATCAATGATGGATACCTTAAGCCGTTTTAGTAGTTAAGTTCAGTAGTATTATAATACCCACGTTTCAAATTCCATCCAACGGCATTTAATTGCGTTCAAGTCAAATTCCACATCCCCATAACTTAATTAAAAAATTTCCTAATTATAATTATTATACAAGGTTACGAATATATATGCATCTAAATATTAATAAATTTGCAACACGTTGTCATTAAAACAATTAATATTTAAATTATCAAATATCGAAAGAAGAAATCATATATATTCTAGAGCCAAAAGAGGTAAAAAAGAGTGATACTGTTGAATGAAAATATCATATTATTTTATGATAAAAATATAAAGAAAAATAGGAAAATGATTATAAAAGAGTATATGATTGCTGTTGAGGAAAAGGTTATATAGAAGATGACTGAAGAGGTTTGGTCTTGGACACTCTGATTTTGGTGATGCTTTGGAAATTGAAAGTTTTGGAACTTGCACATTGTAAAAGTAAAGTGAGCTAGGTGAAATCAACAAACATGATGTCCTGCGGAAGCCAAGTGCTTTTTCTTCGTTCAAACACATGCATCATTCTGTCATTCCTCACAATACCTAACCATACCTGTCAACATTAATTTGTTCAAAGATATTTATGATAGCAAAATCATTCTGTCTGTTTTTTTCTTAAGAATATAATTAACATTTTTTCGCCTTCATTCTTTACAATTTTCTAATAATTCCTTTAGCATTATGTAAAGTTTACACCTTTCATAAGGCACATTTATTTGATACACCAAAAAAATTAAAGTCTCGATACTTTTTATGGTGATAATCTTTGTTACGCATGTTACAACCATAGTCCAGCATCCGCGTGTATGCATTATCATCCCTCCGATAATATAAACACGAGCCACCACTACCATGCATGCATGAATGATCAATCTCTTTCAACTTCACCATTTTTCATATAAAGTCAAATACATAATATACAAACCCATGAATCTGTCAACATGTAGTTCATGTATAAATTGATAAAGATTATGCTCTTTTTTTCTTCTTTCAAACTTATCCCTTCTATACTTAGAAAGAAGTGCCTACAATATATCTAGCTAATCTTGCTATACTTGTTTGAAAAAAAAAAAGAAAATTGTAATTAAATGTGTACCGTATAACCGTTCGGTCAATCATAGATCGAACAGTCAGCTATTAATAAGACAATAAATCATCATTAGAACTAAACTGTCACGGAGTCTCACTGGCCAGTCAGTTGTCAAGACAATTAACTTTAAAGTTGAGTAACTTAAAGTAAAATATGATTATCAACAATTGGATTGTAACTTGGCCGTTGTTAATCAAAAACTCATTCTAAAATCTATAAATATATATATATGATTGCATTTACTGTGATATTAATATCTGAATTGTTAAACATTAAGTTGACTTTGATATCGAAGTATCTTCTACAAATACCATTTGACTGGGATGGACAAACAGTTACAAGAAGATTTGAAGTAGAAAATAATATTTGAACTCTTTAAATGGCCTTTTAAACAATTATCTCAACCCTATACTCTAAAAAAATTAATTACAATAGTACTAGTCACACTAATGTACTTTTTATAATATTTTAATATTTTGAATGTTTAATGTTGTATAATTTGGATTAAAATTTCGTTTTTGATTAACATCGCAATACTAATTAATATTGAGTCGCTAGGTCGCCGAACGGGAGGACCGACAATCGAGTAGACCTCATCAGCATTCGGGAACGACGCACACGATGCGTTGTCGTGTCCGCATGACTGTCTAGTCAACCGGTTCGTCACCAAGACAATCGAACATGCTCCTGATCGGCCGCGCCGCCCCACTCGTCCGTCCGCGTCGTGGAAACAAGCATTCTCCAATGGAACATGCTCCTAATCGGTCGCGCCGCCCCGCGCGTCCATCCGCGTCGTGGGAACAAGCATTCTCCAATGGAACATGTTCCTAATCGGCCGCGCCTCCGCCGCCGCACGTCCGTGTAACCAGAATGCTCATCGGAATCTTCTTCCTGATCCACCACATCAGAGTTGAGAGAGGTGGCAGCCTAGGACAGTCTTTTCTTGTTTTATGGTAAATCTTTACGTCGTCAATATCGTACGACTCAGACGGAGACAAGCACGACCATCGATTCACCAGGAGAAAGCGATCCCGCCGGGAATGACCGGCCGGACCATGGGAGCCTGATCACGCTTACTCAGTCCCGGTAAGGAAAATGATTAAATCAAGATTAAAGTAAAAC
This sequence comes from Vigna mungo, assembly GCA_036885675.1. Classification (NCBI taxonomy): domain Eukaryota; kingdom Viridiplantae; phylum Streptophyta; class Magnoliopsida; order Fabales; family Fabaceae; genus Vigna; species Vigna mungo. The sequence goes on from CP144699.1 coordinate 32,480,220, forward strand.
GCGATTACAAGAGATGGGCCGTGGATTGGGCCGCGATTAAGAGATTGCTAATCCTTGGCCCATCAAGAGTACTATAAATATAAGCCGCTGGTGAAAGGTAGTTGGGTACATTGAATGCACATTTATTTTCACATTCTCTTTCTATTACTAGAATTCTGACTTGATCGTCGGAGTGTCATCAGCAGGTACCCGACCGGACGGTTCTTACAAGGCGAACAGGACAAGCAGGAGGGGGCGAGTAAGGAGGACGGACGAAACAACGCAAAGAATCGTGTGGAAAATAAGGTATCCAGATTCTACCGAAACATGTATTATGAAAAATAAGAAGATTAAGTGATGGCTTGATAAATATTTTAAAGTATTCATTACAATTATTTATATAATATTATTTCAAATTCATGTTACGGACTCTACAATCGTATTGATCCATTCTAAAAGATAAAAAGTTATCACAACATGTGTATTTAATGAATCTCACTTTGTTTCTTCATTTTATCTCCATTTTTTTTCTATAAAACATCAGCAAACGATTGAAGAGTAATATTTTATCTAGTATTTGTCACTGAAATAGACATTATATGAGAGAAATAAAGAAGTGATGAGAATGTTTGAAGGTAAGTAAGGGTTATTTATTGGGTGGTGTGGAGATGTAAGGAAAAAGCCACAATCGTTTCCAACTAAGGTTGTCCAAAGAGGAACAAAACCACAACCATAATAATTGCTTTCATAGTTGCAAATGACTACTCACATAAATATCATAACAAACACAAAATACTTACCACTTCTTTAATTTCTAACCAATTATAGAGTCCTCATTTTCCAACCATGCAATCAATATGTACATTTAATGCTCCAACATTTTCTTCTATTATCTCACCATCTTCCACATAATGAACATTAGATATACTTCAGGCATTGCATAATTTATTATCTTCACAATATTAACTCATAAATGCACATTTCAATCCACTTCAATAAAATTCTTAAATAATAATTAAAAATAATTAATTATTATAATTTTCAATTTAAATATTAACCTGTAAACTAAAAACTAATTTCTGTTATAAATAAAATATTAGAATTAACTTTTAAATTGATAACTAAAATACTTTTTTATTATGATTTGATATTTAAGTTAGTCATTAATATTAATTATAAAAAATCGATCTTTAATCAAGAAATTAAGAAGTTGATCTTTAAATTGATATTTAAACATATTTTGATCATTAAAATTATTTATTATTTAAAATTTTTTATTATAATAATCATAACCAGAACCAGAACCAGAATTCAATGTTAAGAAGTGTTGGTAATTAAATGGTAAAATAAAATTACTTATAAAATACATTTATATTTTTAAGAAAATCATAAGTTTTAGTGTTTACTTGTTTCTAATTTTTTTATAGTTTGAATTTATTATTTACTGTGATTAAGTTGTTGATATAAATATGTTAGAACTACATTAACCAATATCAGATGAATATATATATAAATCTGTCGGCACAAAAGAATAACATATACTATCCATATAAAGTCACTAGCCATTCCGACAAAAGTAATATACCAGCTAATATTGTTTTTAAATAACATGCATGTGACATTTTTTTATAGCGTTGAATATCTTAAATAAAAAATTCTAGTATGTTAAAAACTGCATCTTTAGTTTTCTTCTTTTTCATTAGTTAAGAGGATGTTAGAATAATACTTTCTCTTGAGCACATTGTAAAATCTGTAATATTGATGGAAATTTATTAAACACATAAAATAGTTAATTTAAAGAAATATAATTTCTAATTTTTTGTGATTTTTTTAATGATAAATGTGTAGAAAATTGCATTTAAAATAGTGTAAGAGAATTGTATGTATACTGCTTTCAATTTTTCTGTACCTATTTAACACTTGATAAAAAATAACTATTTTTACTTTTTATTTAATTTTTTTTAAAATTATTTTATATTTTAAAATAAAAATACAATTTTATTGGTGTTGTATAGGTATTGATGGATGTTCCAAGATAATGTTAGAAAAGACATAATATTAATAAGAATGAATTCATCCTATGTATAAACAATTGACATCACTTCACTCCATGTATATTTTAAAATAATAAATTTATGAATTTTATTTATATAAAGCTCAATTTTTTCATCACTACATGCAAAACTTAAAATCACACTCAATAGTAGGTATAAAAAAAACACCATTAATTAGGTTAATTATTTAGATGAGATCTCTTCCACCGTGCATGCATGAAAAGCCAAAAAGTTATGATTTTAACCATCATCTACGTAACACTGAATTATTAGATGAGTATAATATTAAAAAGCTTGGATGTAAAAAAGTTATTTCAGGGTTGAAGTTTGCCTTGTTTAGAAGATAAGAATTATAATTAAGATGAAACACGAGGTTCCAACATAGGGGACAATCTTCCCCAACACTTACATTCTTCCATTTTGTTATTGGATACAACACAGACAAACTAATGTGGAACAATAGCATCTCCAACTTACCTACTAAGCAATTAAATAATAAAAGTCTTCATTATGCTGTCTAAGGTTACACAAAAGAGGCAAAACTAAACAGTTGCCAAACTCTCCGACCCATGCACTTTTCTCAAATATGTCATAATCACATTCATTTAATTCTCTCTTTTTCTTCAATGGGCCTGCTACACCTATTCTCTTATAACGCCACCTCTCACACCTTATTAATTCACAAACAGACAATCATCATCAAATATCAACCTTCATGACTTCAATCTATACATACACTCTTAAATATACATAGTTGTGCATATTTTGACTTCAAATTTTGAATTTTTGAACCAATTCTGACTAAAACTCCAAGTCCCCCGTTAATTAAGGAATGTTTGGATGTATCTAGTGGTGGCTACTATAGGTAAACAATAAAAGACAAAATGGAAGAAGAGGATGAATGACAGCAAGTGGAAGGTGGCAATTTTCTGGTTTAAATCGCGTGAAAGTTAAGGATATATAGTAGGAGAGAGAGAGAGAGAGAGATAATTTTGGATAAATGCGATTGGGTATGGCATTTGTTGTTTTGGATTAAGTGGAACTCCTTTTCGAAGATTTTCTATAATGTTCTTAGTGCCCGACCACATGGATGCTAATCAAGTAGGATCTTATCATAGGCAAAAGATCATATAACCCACATAATTAGAATCTACAACTAGCTTTCTCATAATGCTTATTTAAGAAGTGGCATGTACATCATGAGATTCGGGAAATTTCCCATAAAGCCTTATCTGAGACCCAAGTTGGAAAATTCTTCAAATTTTCTAAAAGTTTGGATTGCTTGTGTTTTTTTCGAAAACAGTTTTCTGCTTTCTAAATTTTGTTTCTTTCTTCAATATATTTCAAATCTATGGTCTATTTAAAGCTTGTTTCTGTTTTCTAAAACTTTGTCTGCAAAACACTTAAAAAAAAGTGAAAAAATATCTCCTAAACCGTTTCTTACTTTAAACTTGTTTTGAAATGGTTTTCCAAAGGTGTCAATTTGTTTTTAAAAAAAACTTTATTATACATAAAAAAAATATCAAACATTTGGTAAGACTTGGAACAAATATATTCTAATAAACACTTTCGTCGACCCAAAACGTAATTGCTAATATTATGTCTAATTGGTAGAATGATTACGTGGAGTTTAAATCTAACTTAACCTCATAAAATTAATTTGTAAAATGAAGTTTGTACTTCACTTATATATTATAATTTGGTCTTATCTCTAGTCGACGTGAGACTTCCAACAATCTTAGAGGAAATATATTTATGTAATTCATGAAATTTGTATTTTTTTATATTGTTTCTTTGTCAATGTCTTTAAAATATATATACTGATCTATATTGATTTTAAAATTTTAAAATATATTAGAAATATTTTTAAGTGAAGTATAGAATTGTTTTGCAGTAGTTGAGGTGCCTTCTTTTATGGAGGTCATTATCGAAGAAAGGAAGAGGCCCTTAATGAAAATGTAGACCATAATATATATATATATATATATATATATATATATATATATATATATATATATATATATATATTAGACAGGGAATGTCATGAGTAAGGTCTCTGGATATGAGAACAAAGGAAGCCCACTAAGGCACATAAATAGTTGTGATTTTATGTCAACGAAAATAATAATTGAGAGATTGTCGAAAGCCTCTCGTGGGATGTTTGGTTTGTTGTGCCCACATGTTGTTGCCTATAATGTTTTTGTTGAATACGTGATTGTGCTTCATTTCGAGGTTTTGGGACATGAAAAGGATCAAATCAATATCATTGTGACACACCACATCACAAGATTTTAACTCTTTTCAGCGAAATTGCTGGTGGTCCTAAGAGTGGTTGAGAACAATGAAAATGAAATGAAACTAGACACTCTGTTTAAACAACAATATCAATGAAGAAAAAACATATTTCGTCTAAAATACAATGACAACACATAAGTCAGATCGTGCGAGTGCTGTCATCACCACAATTTTAGACCTCAATTTACCCTAAAACAAAATCATTGTCCACAATAAATAAAAACAAACATCTTCCAAGTTCCACCCAGGAAAAAGGAGCTACACACATCTTTTTCACAAAAGTAAACGTGCAATCCTGAGTCTGACACAACATCAACATACTTGAAGTCATAAGTTAATCTTAGGATACTTCAAACATGAGTCTAAGGTAGATATCTTCAATTTCGACAACAAAAAATAATAATAAATCTATTGACTCAAACTAAAAGAATACTTCATCTATGTTAATACATCACTCAAACATCAAATAAAACTTAAAAAACTAAATATCTCTATTGTTTATATACAAAGTTATATGTATTCAATACAGTTCGATATATATTACCCTAAGTAAAAAGTCTTGAAATGATTATTAATATTTAGAAAAGTATTTAGTCCACTGGTTCACCTATGACATAGATATATATACCCACATTTCACAAACTAAAATCAAGAAAAATAAGTTATTTATTGAATTTATTAATTATTATAAATGTCAAAATCTATTTAATCTAAGAGTTCCGATGGCATTGAACTAAAAAGATCGGGATCAAATTAACATAATGAAAGATACAGCTAAAAAGATTGAATATTCAGAATGATAGGGTGCAGGAAGAAATATGATGTAATGCAAGTCAACTTTGTATGTGAACCATAGCCAACTTCTGCAACATGCACTTGCATAAATACTCAATGATGGAATGCACAAAGTAGTTGTCACATTTTAAAGGGCGTTGATTCCTGCACATCCACCTTTTGAAACTCCACCTCTCTATTTTTTTTTTTAATTTTCATTAATTATAAAACTAATTTTTTTTTATTTTTTTTTTATTTTTTTAACCCTTTTAAAAAGTAACCCTAATTTTTACTTTACTTTCTATTTCAGTTTTACTTTGACAGACTTTCGAAACCTTCGAAAAGAGCTCTCCCCTTCCTTTTCGCATTCAGACCCCACGCTCCACTTTTCATTTTTCCAAAGTTTTCAACTTTTCCAGTCATCTCCGACGGTTGTATGCGGCAGTCCGGTGATTGTGTGCGGCGGTGCGGCACGGTGGTCGTGGCTATGCAGTGCGGTGTGGGTGTGTGCGGCACGGTGGTCGTGGCTCTGTGGGTGTGTGCGGCCTTGTAGCGACAGCGGTGCGACGTGGTGTGTGCGGCGGGTGTGTGCGACGGTGCGGCGAGGTGGTGTGGCGCGATGTCCGTTTCACCTTAAACGGATGTTGACATCCGTTGATGGATAATCAGATCCGTTTAAGGGTTTAGGCTATTTTTAACAGTAAATTACACACCTCTCCGACGGTCACCTATCTCCTTCCACCACCACACCTTCAAACACCACGCTGCAACCATGATCACGGGAAAGAGAAGAAGAATTCTGCCAACGATTCTCACAGTGAAAGAAAATTTTCACAGTGAAAGAAAGAACACAAAGAATTCAAAAAACCAAATCAAACAAAAACCAGAGAGAGCAGAACGCGAGAAGAAAAAAAGTTAAGTTTCTTTGTAGGATATTAGAATTAAAATTAATCTATAAATTAAATTTTACTAAAGGGTATAATAGAAATGTGAATAATAAATAAAAATATAAATAAAAAAAAAAGAAGGATAAAAGTGGGATGGGAAGGTGAAGGTCCAAACATGTGGACGTGCAGGGAACAACATCCCATTTTAAAAAGTCTTTTTCTCTTCACAGGCCCTGTTTGGTGTCTCTTTGTTTTTGGATCACAGCCCAATTCACTCTTTTCGTCCTTTCCAATTTATAATATTTAAATGATTTAACATTTTCAAGTCTATATTATAACAATTATTAAGTAGTTGAAAAAATAAATATGAACTGAATTATGTAAAATCAACTACTGCCAGTTTGACATATGTTTATGATATTTTTAATCTTTATAATAATAAATTAAAATATTAAAACTATTTATAGTATTTAAAAATAATAATAATTTAATTATCACGATTTCTCAATGATAAAAAATAATAAACTTTAAACTATTAATTATATCAATATTATCTAATTTAAAATTTTAGTTTTCCAAGGAAATATTATAACGAATTTAAATAATCAAAATTCGTAAAAGAGAATTTGATTATAACTTTAACTTATGGTTTGAATAAGACATCCATAACTCGAATAAAAAGACAGAAGGGAAAAAGTAAGAAATTGAAATTTGAATTGAATGGACAAGAGAAAAAAAAGTTGTTTTTAAAAGAAATCATATTTTTTTGTTTATTTCTTTATTTATTGTCAAATATACAATAAAAGTTTACATAAATGAGCATATTGTATTTTTTAAATAATGAAGAGTCTAATGCAAATTAAGTGTGAGAGTATTTGTGATATCCCAAAATATCATATATACATATAATATAATAAGATTCAACTATTATAATATGTGAAAGCAGTTGGGAGATGGAGATAACAGTATTTACTCATATACAGTCATCCAAAAGATAGATGGAATTAAAACCTAATTAAAATCTTAAGAGTTCTCCAAAATACACAATAGAATGAAGGTCTAGGAATATGATAATTACATGAAGTCTTTGAAATAGAGAGCTAACTAATATGGATCTAATGGAGTCCTAAGTACAAGGAGTTGAGTCTTCTACAGTATCCAAGGCTTGCTCCGGAGGCACATCATCACATATTGCTCACATCCAAAGGATTGGATGATCATCGCAAGAAGGAAGGCAAACACATACAGCGCAAAGGTGAGTTAGGTCTCAAATAAACATACAATTTAATCCAATTCAATATGATATTTCTGAGAACCTCCACACCCACATAAACTTGCAAATCCTCATAAACATGGACATTAATTTCATAAAACACATCAAAATAATCATCCTATCATATCAAGACCTCTAGACTCATTCGGACTAAGAATGTATATAGAGCTGGGGTGGGTTGTGCACTTGTGGTGGCCTCTACTGCTTTGCAAAGCCATTGCCGAGGGGTTTCACTCGACCACACACAAGGCTGGTCCATTACCGCGGAATAGACCTCCAGTGATAGCGCCTACCCTAGGACCTCTCACTACTCTTACCACACGCGTCAATCCTCTCTAAGTGAGAATGAAAGACCGTTAGAGTGTTAGGGATAACCCCCCATAGTGGAAGCCTCCTACATACATTCAATACACTAACTGATCTCACCGAGAGATCTTAATTTCATATTCAATCCCATCACTTTAAATCACATGATATTCCTCTTGAATCAATAATGTACCTCATAAACCACTTTGATTCATCAAACATAAGATTTCATAGTCATTCAATTGCATTCTTACTATATTGTCTCATACCAAACCCATACACCCTGATACAACATCAACCATGTCATAAAAACAACTCATACATTACATACTTTCACAAAAGCATCACTTATTAACACAAATTTCTTTATGCCTTTTAATTATCAATACTTAACTAATTCAAACAGCTTGGAGACCGTCACCAATGGCTTTGGAAGGGTAAAAAACCCCCCCAAAACGACCTAAAGAACGTCCAAAACGGACCTCCGGAACCCCACAAACTATCAAAAACAAACACAACAGTAGAAAAGGGCGCCCCAGCGCCCTTTAGGGGTGCCTGGGCATGAATTCTGCAGATTTTTCTGCAGATTTTTCAAACTCACACCCCTAAGTTTCATTTTAGGCCTTTTGGTGGATTTCTAGCACTCCTAACTTGATCTATATGATGAATCTAACTTGCCTAATCAACTTTAACACTTCCTAAACCAATTCTCTAGTGATTTCACATCAATCTACATTCAAATTACTCAATTTCATCAACACATGTGCCCAATTCTAATTCTACCAGTTAAGCAATGTTTTTACCATTTTTAAAACTTCTAACAAGTCATAATTGACTTAATCAAACTGTGCCCACTGCCCACTTACACCCTAGACCTCAATTACTCAAAAACACCTTCTCACTTCCTCTAAACTCACTCAAAACACTAGTTTTCCTCAACCTGAAGGACTCAACTCCATTTCTACCATTTAGAACCTCATTTTAACCAATTTTATAGTTCTAACAAGTTATAATTAACTTGCCTAAGCTGCCTCAACAGTTCAAAAGTGTCCTAGACCTCTACCTCTCAAATTCACTACTTTCATTCCTTTCAAATAACTCCAATTTCACCAACATAGAGACCAAAAACTGAATTTACCATTTAGAATGAGTTCCCAACCATTTTAACTCTTCTAACAAGTCTCAAATGACTTATCTAAACTATCCCAACAATCCTCTTGCACCTTAGACTACAATAGCTCCAAATCACCCTCTCACTTCCTTAAACTCACTCAAAAGCACCAAATTCATTCAAAGAATTGCCTACTAATTAATATAACACGTTTCACCCCATCAACAAGTCCAATTCCAACAGAACATCATATTCAATAACAGTTCACAGTCAAGAAATCATCAGCACACAATTCATCATTCAAGAGGCCAACATGCATCAACTAATTTCTAGCAAAATCAATGGCACAACACATATTTCATAATATATACATATATTAAGCTACAAAACAGCCAAAACTCTAGTTCCCCTTACCTTGAATTGACAGCACAGTAAACAATTGAACCTTGCCCGTTGTCTTGTACCTTGAGGAAATCTAAGGAACACATATAGATTGCCAATTTATAGTAGGAGACAGAATTAGGAACCTAGAAAGAGTTGGAAATTGAAGAGAAGAAGTAGAACGCTCAAGAAAATCCAAAATTGTTGCTTGCATTACAACCCTAAGATGCACGGAAGAGGGAAAGATGACTTACCAATGGCAGAACGAGAAATTGACCGGTTGGAATGAAGCCCACAACCTCATGATTACTTAGGTGCTCTCTGATTAAGGAATATATGGATCAATGTACAAGAAATTAAGAGAGAAGGTAGAGGAGGAAGAAGAATGTTTTGAAGAGAGTATGTCTTTTTCAAAGAAGAGACATGAACTTGTAATGGGTTTAAAAATATTTATTTCAGAAACCACTTCCACACCATTCATATGCTGGGCCAATTCTAAGGCTAGCCCAACCATTCATATGCTGGGCCAATTCTAAGGCTAGCCCATTTACTAGTCTTTACAGTATTACACTCTTTTGAGAAATTTAATTACAATTTGTATCCAATCATTGATGCACGATAATTACTATGTAATAGAATGATCCACCGACTCAAATTAAACGAGTTCATTAACTAAATATAGTCTTCCTATTCCTAAATCAGTGGATTAAAACCTAAAATTATTATTAGCAAGACCAAGTACTTTAAAATAGAAAATAAAGAATCTAAAATTAGGAGAAATAAAATATTTAATATGTTACGATTTTAGAATAGTTTCAAAAACATTACATATTTATTAATCAAATTGAATATAATAAGACTTTGCTTGATAAAAAAAAGAATAGTTTCTTACAACCCATACGTAATCATCGAACAAGATTAGATTAATAAGTTAAATTTGACTATGAAAACTTTGAATTCTTTGTTATTTTTTATGTTGTATGTACGAGTGTTAGCCAATAAGAAAGGGGTTACAATAAATTGATTCTGCACACGCAACACACAGATTTTTCCCCAAAACATAATACGGTTTTGTTATCCTTTTATAGCCGCCTGATACAACAGACAAAAGTTTATTTACACGCATCACATAGAAACATACACCGACTTTGTTAATGATTGATTCTTCCTCCCAATGTCCTTGGAGCTCATCTCCAACTTTTATGTAATTTTATTTATTAATGTACATCTGATTCTTGTCGGTAATAATTTTACAATTGGAAAATTGTAATATTATATATATATAAATAAAAGTTTGAAACATTTTACAAAATAAAAAACTCTCACATTTGTCAACATGTCTGTATAACAATATGCACATACAAAGGTTTTCAGGACCCATAAAGTGCACTAGAGGAACTTCTTTAGTGGTGTTGGTCTTCCAATTTTATTTAAAACTAACATTTACTTATGTAGTCTATTCCAACTTCACATAACCTTAACGTAAAAGTAAAATTACAGTCAAAATCTCGTTTGTATTTATAAAGGATGCAAAAGAAAAAGGAAATAATTTTCTAATTTGTAGATTCTAGAATAAACTAAGAAATTATCAACGTTTAACTTATTTATCTATTATTTTGAAATCTATTATTAAAATTTCAATACTTAACAAAAGAAAAATTAATAACACACCAACCTTTAAGAATAATAATTAAATAAAAAAACTTTCGTAAGTGCAACATTTAAAAAGCTTTATCAATAACTAGTTATACAAATATAATATAAATGGAATACACTTGACGGCAGGGCATTGGGCAGGACTTTGAAATGGAATTTTATTAAAACACTTTCTTCTAAGTTCAACCCTTATCTCTACCACGATACATTTTCAGGCAAAACACAACTCTCTTTTTTCTCTTTTTTTTCATTTGCCCCACCTTTCCATTCTCAGTAACTGAAAATCTATCCATCTTTTATTTGAAATAAGAAGCTCCTAAGCACTCTGGAGGCTGAGAGCTTTGATTCCATCCGATCAAATCCCCTTTTCTTCAACGGGTAAGTTAAAGCCCCTTTTCGGTTCAGTCTAGGGCTGTAAGCATGTAACAAATCTGATTGCATGTGGCCCATTACTTATTCTTTCATTTTTTAGTTGTTACTGTGTTTTAAAATTTCTACTCTATCACCAATTGATGATTTATAGGCACTGTTAGGGTTTCCCTGAGACACAGGACAATATAGGGCATTTGTCAGCTTGACTGATCGGAGTCAAAGGTAAGGGAAGCTAGGATTCATTTTCTTAATGGATTAAAATTGCATGACTTGTGATTATGTTTAAAATTGTGAAATATTGTGCATGTGTGAACTGTGTAAAAGAAAATGTTGTTGTTGAGTGAAAATTGGATGAATTGAAGTGTTAGAACATGTGCTTGTTGATGAATTGTGTATGAGACTGTGAATGATTGATTAGAAACTGTTATAATTGAGATTTTGTGGTGTGGTTGAATTACTGAGATGCTGGAAATTGTTATTATGCACCTTGTTAGATAGAAAGTTAAGTGAGCTAAGTGTTTTAAGCTAAATTAAGGGAAGTGACATAGTGATTTTGAGATCTAGGAATTATGGTCTAACTTAGACCATTGGGATAGTTTAGATAGGTTACTCCTAACCTGTTAGGAGTGTCTAAATGGCTTAAAATAGTTTTTAAGTAGTAAAATCAGAATTGGATGTCTTAGTTGATAGAAATGAAGATTTAAAGCATAAAACCATGATTAATCGTTAGACAATGAGGTTAGGAGGTGTTCAAATCAATTAGGCAAGTTTAATTCATCATAGATGAAGTTAAGAGTCTTAGAAATTCATAGAAGTGCCAAAAACGAAATGCGAGTGGGTGAGTTCTGCAAAATCTGCAGAAATACGACGCCTGGGCGCCCCTAAAGGGGCTGGGCGCCCTTTTCTGCTGTTTCCACCTTAAATATGACGTATGGGCGCCCTACAACGCGCTGTTTCACCTTAATTATGGCGCCTGGGCGCCCCTAAAGGGGGCTGACGTGCCCTTTTCTGTTGTTATTTTTGTTTTTTATAGTTTGTGGGGTTCCGGATGTCATTTTAGACGTTCTTTGGGTCGTTCTGGGAGTTTTTAACCCTTCCGGAGCCATTAATGAGGGTCTCCAAGCTGTTTGAATTACTTAATTATTGTTAATTAAAGGTTATAAAGAAACTTGTGTTAACAAGTGATGTTTCAGTGAAAGTATGTAATGTCTGAGTATGTATAAGTTGTTTTTATAACATGACTAAGGAGTGTCTTGTATGTGAACATGTATATAGCTTGTGTGGTTGGGAAAGAACATGATTGTGAATTGTGGTTCAAATGTATGTGAATTGGGAAAGGAATAAAACATGATTTTCTAGTGTGTTGATTATGGTAATTACAGAATCTCTCGGTGAGATTCTTAGTGTTTAGAATGAATGTAGAGGCTTCCATATTGGGGCTTATCCCTAACACTCTAACGGTCTTTCATTCTCACTTAGAGAGGATTGACTCGTGTGGTGAAAGTAGTGGGAGGTCCTAGGATAGGCGCTATCACTGAAGGTCTATTCCACGGTAACAGACTAACCGTGTGTATGCTCGGGTGAAACCCCTCAGCAATGGCTTTGCAAAGCAGCAGAGGGCACCACAAGTGCACAACTTGCCCCAGCTCGACATCCATTCTAAGTCCGGACGAGTCTAGAGGTCACAACTTGATAGGATACTTTATTTGGAGAATTGTATGAATATAATTTCTATGTTTATAATATCTAATGACTTGCATGCTTGTAAATGCGAATGTTGGTGGTCATATTAGATAAATTTTTGGTATGATTGGTTGTTTATAGAAACTTAGCTTACCCTTGCATTTTGTGTGTTGTATGTGCTTGTCTTCTTCCTTGCGATGACCATTTAATCCTTTGGATATGAGCTGTAGCTGATGATGTGCCACTAGAGTAAGCATTGAAGATTGACGAAGACACAACTCCGAGTTCTTAGGACTTCTACTAGTCCAGTTTAGATAGTTTCTTTATTTTGAGAAACTTCTAGCTTCATTTCAACATGATTTGTATTTTGGAAATACTTTCTAGACATCCTTAGATCTTCAGTTACTGTGTATTTTGGAAGACCCTTAGGATTATATTTAAGTTTAAATTTCCTCTGTGTCCTGGATAATTGTACTCCTAAACACTGTCTATGCTACTCTAACTGTTGTTACATATTATAATAGTGATTCCTATTATATTATATGTTGTATGATATTTTGGGATGTCACACCTTTCTCTTGTCATCTAATAAATAAATACACGTGTAAATTGTGCATTAATTAAACTTATTGTAAGAATTAAAAATATAGTAGAAACAATACGCTATTAAAATTTAAAGAAAATGAATAATTTATTTTAAAATTTAAATATATAAAAGGAGACGAAGAGAGTAATATACTTCAATCTTAATTATTCCAATATAACTTTACTTTTGACTGTACAAGAGAATAAAAAAAGTGACGTTTAAGTAATAGTTTCTTTCTCTAATACATTTATAAATTCATTGTTCTCTTTCTTATCTAAAGTAATGTATCTAGAAATGAGATTTTTTTTCCGTAAAACTACTTCGAAAAGTAATATATTTCTCATTATTCTTAATGTATATAGAATAAATATAAATTGGAATGATGAATTGTTGTGGATCAAGCATACTCTAAGATTAATATATATGTAGGAAGACAGTGGTCTCTAAGGGGCAGAATGGTTTCAGAATAAGACGAAATATGAAGCGAAGGAGAAGGTGTGGAAACTGGAACATATATATGGTAACGTGACCTTTCCGCGCGCCAAACACTGCACAACTTTCCTTGACCTAACGTAGAATGAAGGGTGAGGGTTATGTGAAGCTGAATACTATAATTTATGATTAAAAAATAACTTTTAAGTTTAATTTAATTTCACAATAACAATTTATTAGTTTAAATTAGTTTGTAAATTTTGTATGTTTATATATGTATTTTAAATTAATTTTATCTTTAATTAATTGAATCTTTTAATTTTTAGTTTAAATCAATTTGTAAATTCTTTATGTTTATATATGTATTTTAAATTAATTTTATCTTTAATTGATGTGAATCTTTTAATTTTAAAAATATAGATGAAATTCACAGCTATATATATATATATATATATATATATATATATATATATATATATATATATATATATATATTTTAAGTTGATGTTATTTTTAACAGACGTGAGACTTGCACTATCTATATGAATCAGGTCCCAATTTCGATATTTCTTCTTCACCTCTTAATATCTCCGGACAAATATCTTAGGAGAAATGTTTGTGTGGAAAATACCTAATTGTTAGTTACATTCAGAGGAATATGTGTATACGTGAGGTGACATGCACATACAAGATATTTCATGATCCTTATTTGATATAGTTTTTATGTAAATTATAAACAAGCACACATGTCTCAATCCTAGAACAAATATTTTTAATGTGCGTGACTAGTATAACTTTCAAAACATTTATTTTACCCTTTTGAAAACAATGTATATTTATGAAAATATTTCGTTGTGTTCGAGGATGTAATCATCTTATTCCTATGCACTTGAATAGAAAATAAGGATTCCATTATTCTTTTGTGTTGAATTTTTAGTTTGAGATTTTAATATTTTTATTTAGTGGTATATTTTAGGTTTTTGTAATGCACATAGTACGGATAGTATGAAAGGGCGATAAAATATGAAAGGTTCCGAATGATATCCTTAGCAGAGAGATAATACAGATTATAGAGCGGTACAGATGCATTGTATATGATTGCATGTGAATCTTTAAATGATGTTTAAAAGAAGTTTTTTTTTTTTAATAATAATTATTGACTTTAAATATTTTGTAAGATGATTGTGATGACTTGGATATAACATTTTATTGCCGAACCTCAATAGTAGAATTCTTTTTTATGGTTGGTTACATAAGAGGAAGTGCATAAGTACATGTTAGCTTATATGTAGGAATATTCTGTTAAAAAACATCTCTCTCTTATTCTAAAGTCAACATTATTTTTCATTTTTAAAATTACCCAGACACACTGTTACATTTTAGTGTCAATTAATATTTTTAATAAATTGAGAAGTGATAGTTGGATACTTGGTTTTATATTATTTTATAATAAAAAAATAGTCAAAAGCATTGACATACTTGTCTACATCAAATTTGAGGAGGAAAAGTAAACCTAGGTTGGTAGCTAGTTGTCCATGTTTTTTATTTAAAAATGGGAAGATTAAAAATCTTGAAAGAAGGTGTTGAATTATTTATATATAATATAATAAGATATATATACATAGAGATAGAGCCTAGTAGTTGATTACCCTAAAACACGAGCAAGTCTTTATGGATGTCGTAGCCCAACTTATCCAAATTGGGTTGCACCGCAAACTGAATCATGGGAGGTGGACCACAAGTTAACGCTAAGGTATCAGGAGATGCAGGTGGAAGATGCTCTCGCAGGATACTCTCGGTGATGAACCCCACACTGTATTCCCACCCTTCTCTTATGCTTTCTTGCACCACGTACCACACCTTCACCCTGTCATGTTTCTTAGCCCATTCATCAAGCTCCTCTCTCAGCAATATATCATCCTCGGTTCGATTCGCGTATACCACATGCATTTCCGTGTGGTCCTCTGGGTCCTTTAGAATGGCCTGAACCACTTGGTAGATGGGTGTGATCCCGGTGCCACCAGCCAACATGGCTAGCCTCTTCGCATACCTACGCTTCCCCTCGACCAGGAAGTTTCCTCTGCCTGTGTATTCTATGTGGCCTAGTGGCCCTTTCACGTCCAAAACAGAGCCAATGGGGAGCGAGTCCAAGTGTTGAGACATTTTCCCACCGTTGGGGAACTTGGGATGCACTCCTTTGAAGTAAACCTTGACCACGAGGTCAAAGATACCCACTTCATCTACGCTGCTTGTGGGGGTGTAGGCTCGCATGCATATCTTCTCGTCGACAGTGGCACATAAGAATACGTGCTTCCCGACTGGCAAACCCATCAGCTGGTCCTCGCTGGGTAACGCAAAGCGGAGGAGCCTGACGTCGTTGGAGATGGAGGTTCTGGAGAGGAGCTTGCATGGGATTTTCTCGCGTGGGTTGAGAGCCACTTCTCTGATTGGGGCCATGTGGGTGGTTTCAGAATTGCCATGTATGGAGGAGTCAGAGGTGTAGTCTGTGGTCATGAGGTCACCGACTCGGTAGTCTTGGAGCATTTCCATGGCTTTTTCGGAGTGAATGGCTTCGAACTCCTCGGTACAGTCGGTGCCGGCATTGATGAGGATGCTATCTGCGCCGCCAGGATGGTCTTTGAGGAAGCGGGTGCAATCGTAGACATGGCCGCGGACTATGATCCAAGCCGAATCTCTGTTGTTGTGTGTTCTGACTTGGGAGATGGAATATGTTTTGGGGGATGTGTTCATGAATGGGGAGGAAACACTCTTCTTGAGGGATGGGTTGGACTCCGATGATATCTCCAGCTCCCTCTCTCTTTCCATCCATCCGCCAGATTGGTTGCCTGGTTGAGTGGGGTGCTCGAACACTATACCAATCTCACCCTTCTTGGGCTTGCACACGTTCGTCTTCACTTTGAACCAGCAGTTGTTCATCATTCCCTGCACATTCAAAACCTTATTTCGTAAATTGCACTCTAAATTATTCATTAACATCAATTTTAGTAAATAATTATTAAAAACCCAATTACGTATTTTATTCTCATAAAACTGTTATAATTACTTAAAGTCACTATTTTAATCGGGCCAAAGTTGTGTGCGATGCGAACCTACCAAAACGACAGAGAGGAGCAGAAAGAAACAGAAACTGACCCATTTTCAGCAGGTTGACGTCATAAGATCATAATAGATAAAATAAAATAAAATAAAAACATATTGTGGCGCACGAGTTAAAACATAATTTACCATTTTTTTCTATTTTCTTTTAATTTCATTTATTTTATTAGAATGTTAAGATATATAGAATTACAGGAATTATTGAAATAAAAACTGAAACTAAAAGAAAAAAGCACGAATAATTTTTCCAGAAAGGGTAGTAATTGAGAGTAATTTAGTTTGTTAAATGAAAAAAATAAGGTAGAGGTAATAAATAATGAAGTAGGATTGAAAGAGAGAGATAATTACCAAAAGATTCCAGATTAGTTTGTGAGGCTGGGTGTTGAGGGCCTCGTCCCAAGCTCGCACCGCAATTTCTTTTGCTGCGAGAAGATCCAAAACCTCCACCTCCAAGGACCAGAAACACCAACACCAGTACTTCCCATACTTGTTCGGCTTCTCCGGACATTCCACGCTGCACAATTGCCACGTTTCACCACCGTCCAGCGTTACCTCCACACGTGTCACCTTTCTCCCACCTCCTGCATCAACAATCATCTTCATGTTTATTCTCACTTCCAATTGCTTCACTAAAACACTAAACAAAACTAAATACATCCCAATGCTTTCGACCTCCCAAGTTGCAACGCCTCAACATTTGTTTTTCCGTCTCTATCTTCTTAAATATTACTTTCTGTAATTATTCTTTTTCGTCTCATCTTTTTCTATAATGATTTTTATTAAAGTAAAAATAAACTGTTAACTTATAATCTCATATAAATTATTCAAACTTCTATTAAAACTAGTTTCAGGTACCTTCCCAAAACCTTAAAAAATGAAAAATAAAAAATAAAAAGGAGAGAAACCTGCAGGTAGTAATACTGGCAATATTTGATGATAAGAGATGAAACTGACCGGAATAGGCGTAGCCTCTGATGAAATAAGGCATCTGAGTAGTCCATGAGTTGATGGGCAAGATCTCTTCGTGAGAGGGCGTTGTTATGACGGAGTTTATGTTCACCTCGTTGATGCAATACTCTGGCTTGTACCACCAAGCTACAAATTTTGATACACAGACAATGTATAAGCACTTTTTATTACAGTCGATAACAATTTATAAACCAAGTAATTAGAAAGCGGAAATGGAGGGGAGGGAGATACCTTCTGCATTGGCAAGTTCGGCATCAACGTGAGATGGAAGCACCCTGTTATCCATGTAATGGTAATAGCTTTTAGATTGCTGGGTAGAGACAATGATCCGCTTCAACCATTTCACCATGCGGCCACCGACGAAACCGGGTATTATCACCCTAACGGGGAAGCCATGATCCGGGGACAAAAGCTCCCCGTTTTGCATGTAAGCGAGGATGATGTCGCGAGAGGGATCGAGTGCAATCTCCCTCGTGATACTGGTCCCGTACTTTGACCCACCGTCAGCTGGCAGATCCTCGGAGCCTTCGAAGCACACGTGAAAGGCTCCCTTCGCGCGGCTGTAGATCCCGCACCGCTTCAACAGGGCCCGCAACGGTATACCGCGCCACACCGAAGTAGATATGGCGGCGGGCCCCCAGTGGAAGCCGATGCTCTGTTTCACCATGTTCTGTTCCTTGCGCCTGTTCCCAGCGCAGACAAGTGTGGCAGGGAACTCGCGGATGGGAAAGTCGTGGACCAGCTGCTTCATGGTGAAGCACGTGGGCCGACTAACGAGGCCCTTGACCTCAACGGTCCAGTCCTCCCAGGAAGCCCGTGGCACGGGTCCGTGGTTACGGACGTAGTGGAGGGGAACCGGAGTGATGAAACCGTGGTGCATGAGACGAGAGAGGGGTGGCTCCGAGTTTAAGGGGTGCTTCCCCGTCAACCGGATCAGGGAAGCGTTCCGTTTGACCCAGTGGTCGGAGGTTCCATCGTCGCGAGGGTCGAAAACGGAGGATTCAACTTCCACGCTGGACTTTAGAATGAGTTCCTTCAACACAGTGGTTTCTTCTTCGTCGTCGCTTGAGGAATCGGAGAGCGGTGGTGGGAGGGGTAACTTGATAGGATGCGGGAGTTCCGGAGCGGGCTTGTAGGAGCGAACGACGGCGTGTTGGTGGATGGTGAACGGACGGTTGTCGACTGAAGCCGCCATTGAGGGAATGGAGGGAGTGAGAGCAGTAGGAAATTAGGAAAGAAGAGTTTTGTTTAAGAAGGGATTATATGTTGATTGAGTTGGTTGGTTTAGAAGAAGGAAAATTGTTTTTGAACGAAGGAAGATACAGGGATTGGGGGAGTTATATAGAAGGCTGGTGGGGGTACGAAAGGAAATTTACGAAACCACGATGTTGAGGGAAAAGAGTGAGACTATTCTGTGTACCATATACCATGTCCCACTCGAACCAAACTTCTTTAATCCACCCATTCTCTTTTAATAAATTATTTATTCTATTATTATAAACAAAAAGCCTCTTTTTTTCACATATTCAATCTATCCCTCTAAATTAATCTTACACTATCTCAATCAATCATTATTCATTATTCATGTGCTTTCTTTATTCTAAATAAATCAATCAACTTATTACATATTAGTCTCATTTAATCTACCTTTATTAAAAAAAGAAATAATCACCTTCTTTATTACAAAAATTATCACATCTTTTACAGCATGTCTTATGATTTCTATTCAACTTTAGACTTTTCTAGTTTGAATAAATATTATGTGAACATTGAATGTCAATTTAATACCGTAATGACATTTTAAAAAAATAATTAAACCCATTGTTCTATTGATTTATGTAATAATGTTAGAAGTTTCTTGTATTGAAGAAATGAGAGGATATATAACTATTTAATAGACTCTCTTTTTCTTCTCTATATTCTTATATAAGAGCTAAAGTTTTACACTTTTAAATATTTTGTTTCATATTGATTTTAAAATAATTGTTATAGATGTTAATGGTTATACTGTGTTTGACAAATAACATAAAACATATATTTATGATATTATATTCTAATTAGGTTCATTATATTTGTAATAAAAGGTAAACTGGTTATCTTACATGCAGCAACGACATATACTCCAATAACAACAAAAGTGTACATAAGAAGGAAATCTACTAAAATAAAGATAGGAGGGAAAAATAGAGGAAAAAACGAAAGTAGCGGTGTAAATAAAAAGCAAGAAATTGCATAAAATACGTGGCAAAAAACTAAAATTTCAAGAATAAATAAGTTAACTCTATTTTGATAAGCACTCAAAAATTTTAATTATTTATTCTCTATCACTAAAGACAAATGGTATGATAAAGACCATTATTGTTCAAAAAAGTAGAATAATTAGACTAAAAATCAAAGAAAAAGATTTATTTATAGGTTAGCCTGTATATTGTAGCAGTTCTGAATCGAGCCATTGGAAAACCTAATTTTGAACGTCATAGATAATTGATGGGTGAAAAATATATGAACTTTTTTTATAACAAAATGACATCACTTTTTTTCTTAAAAAATGTTTTGAGAGAAAACAAGTGGTTTTCAAAATATTAATATAATTGCTAAGGTGTGTAAGACCCAATAAATAAATAAATATATATATATATATATATATATATATATATATATATATATATATATATATATATATATATATATATATATATATATATATGAATTGATGTAGTGTTGAAAACTTATAGAAAGGGGTTCGTGGTCATGAATTCAAGTTTTACCTTAGGTATTTTTCTTAACTCTTTGTTATCATTTTTTTTGTTGTGAATGGAAGACATGTAGGACATATGTAATGAATGAAAAATAGAAGGTTTGATGGAATTTGATCATTGAACAAGTAAATGACATAAGTGGTGGGTATGTTTTAATGTTTTATATTGCATTATTACTTGGTTTCTAGAAAGAAGAAATGATGACTAAATAGATTAGTATTTGTTTTGTTTGTTTCAAATTTATTTTGGTGCACTAGAAGATAGTATTTGGACTCCTTATTAGCTTGTGTTAAATTGATTTTGGCTTGTTGTTAGAGAGAAAAAGTATAAATGATTGGTCTTGATTATGATTAAGTGGAAAAGAAAAGTTGGCCATTGTAGTCAAGTTCCCTAACATTTTCCTAAAAGACAAAATTGGTGCTTGGTAGGAATTATGAAAGTAGATATGGGATTAGTTTAAAAAGGGATATTCAAATCACCTTAAGTAGAGTAATTACATAAGGTTGAAAAAGAAGAAGAAGAAGAAGAGAGAGCTTGGTTCTTTCCTAACAACCCAAAAAGAAAAAAAAAATAGTGTTTGTGAGAGTAGAAGAAGAGTCTCCATTCTACTTCCTTAGAGGTGTGTTGAAGAAGAACCAAGAGGTGTGGAGGAATCTTGATATTACAACAAGAGGGGAGGACCTTTTGTCACCAAGAAATCCTTAAAGATTTTCTAGAAACTAGAGGTAAGGGGAGTTACCTAGAATTGTCATGATTTATTGAGTTTTGTTGAATGATGGGAAGGGATATATGTTTGTAGGGGAAGCTAAGCCTTATATAAAATATGATAATTGTATATTTCATGATCATATATCTGAATATGAGTATATTGGAATTTAGTATTGGTAGCTACTTACCTAATTTTGTGGGATTTAGTTTCCATATCCATGATTTCATTGTTTCTATATTTTCGAGTTACCTCGGTAAAATGTCCATATTTCCTTAATTCACCGTTAGATTAAGCTCAAATTTTGATATATGACTTCTAAGATATGTTATTTCGATTTGACCGTTCAGATTTGGGATTAGAATTATGTACCGAGAGGAGTTAATTTAGTAATTGTGAATAGATACATCACCACTTTAATTCTGCTACTAAGTTCCCTTGGTAAAACATAAATTTCTCCCTAGTGAACCGTTAGATTGATCTGCAATTTTGATATATGGACCATAAGGGATATTGAATTCTTTTGACCGTTAAGATTACAATTTGGAGAACTGTAATTAGAGGAATAAATTTCACATGTTGGATTAATTTACTGATCACCCGATTTTCTGCTACTAAGCCCCCTCGGTAAAACATGAATTATCGTCAAGTTAACCGTTGGATTGATTTATAATTTTGATATATGGTTTCTAAGGCATATGGTTTGAATTTGACCGTTAGGATTATCAATCTAATGTCCCAAGTAAAAGATAGGGATTTCGTAGTTTGATCTGATGTTCAGCTTAGTTCTACCTCTAAACTATCTAAGGAAAAATTTTACTGCAGTTAGTATAGTTGTCCAAAAATTATGATTCTGGTGCCCCAAGAAATATTTTTAATTCTAGAATCCAATAAAACAAGAATTAACTAATTCGGAGTTCTGTGGAGAGAGTTATGAATAAAACAATGATCAAAGGTCAAAGCTGAAAATACCAGAACGTAAGTAAATTTACGATTTTTAACAATTTTACTGCAGTTAGTATAGTTGTCCAAAAATTATGATTCTGGTGCCCCAAGAAAGATATTTAATTCTAGAATCCAATAAAACAAGAATTAACTAATTCGGAGTTCTGTGTAAAGAGTTATGAATAAAACACTGATCAAAGGTCAAAGCTGAAAATACCAGAACGTGAGTAAATTTACGAGTTTTAACAATTTTACTGCAGTTAGTATAGTTGTCCAAAAATTATGATTCTGGTTCCCCAAGAAAGATGTTTAAGGCTAGAATCCAATAAAACAAGAATTAACTAATTTGGAGTTCTGTAGAGAGAGTTATGAATAAAACAATAAACAAAGGTCAAAGCTGAAAATACGAGAAGTAACTAAGAGAGAATTGTTGATTTCTTTTGTTTGGTGTTATGTTAAACAATTATTGAGAATTGTTTTTTTTATATATTTCTTAATTTGTTATTGGTTGATTTATACATATTATTGAGAATGTGTATGAATTCGTGATTGAGCACGGTTATTTGTTCGTGTCGTGTACGTTAACTATGTTAGTTACTAGTAACTTCGTCAGACGTGTCAGCATTTAAATGCTATTTTAAAATTTGAGTCTCGCGTGAGACTGAGATTCGAGTGTCACCTCCCTCTACGCGGGGAGGTGGATGTCTCGCCCAATGACTTCGGCTCGTGTTGAGTATAGTGCACTGTTGCGCGTAGTATCAGTGTTTTTACTCGTTAGTCGTTGAGGAGTCGGGGAGATAGGTCGGAAGTCGCGATGGAAGACGGCTCGAATCGTCTGTTATTGAGAACAGGTTACGATGACGAAATACAAGGAACCGACATTAGTTTACGAAATGTTTGTCGTCGATGACATGTCTCACATTTGTTACATCATGTATCTCATTTTAGTCGGTGTATAAAGTGTGTATGATGCATTGTTTTTGTGATAATACTGGTTACTCACCCTTGCATGTTGTGGTTGTGGTTTCCACCTACGATGATCGTACTTGTACGGGAGTAGATGATATTGCAGATAAAACTGGCATGGAATAGCTCGACGAGAGAGAGATGGGAAATAAAATTTGATGGGGTTTTTATAATGGATTCGTGTTTAAGTATGTTTGATTTGTGTTAATTTGAAGAACATACACTAGTGGAAAAAAAAACTTTTTATAACGTACAAAAATGACTTTTTATAACGTAGTTTCTGAGAATATAGTTCTGGACGATATAATAAGTCTGCACATTTTACAACGTAGCAGAAATTTACGTTTAGTTTTTGAAGTACGTAATAATAGGGCAAAAGATATTATAACGTATATGCTTTTCTACGTTATAATATGTGATGTATTATAACGTAAATATGTTGAATTCAAAATCAACTTATTATAACATACATCATTTAATACGTTATAATATGTTTTTTTAGAAAAAAAAATAATTATTACAATTGACCTCCAATTAAATTATAATCATATTCCTCTCATCCCATCAATTTATAATCAACCTAAGTTCAAATAACAAATTCGATGTAACTAACAATAAAATTCATTTCAAACATTAAATTGTTTAATAATATTTATACATGAAACTACAAAATTAAATCCAAATTACATTAATATTCATACAAACTATAACCAAGTTTCTACTAACACTTAAAGAAGTTCGATTCCTTCTATTATATGTATGCAGCTTCCATGGGAAATGAGTCATTAAAAACTGCATGAAAACGAGAAAAATTCAAATTAAGCCAAGCTGAATCAGAAACTACAATTATGATTCTAATGTGAATGCAAGTTATGAATGATATGTAAATTCAGCTCTTAAACAAATTATGATATCCAATTATGTGCATCATAAAATGAATCAGACACAACTACCTACACCAGAAAATGCACAAGAATTAATATCTACAAATTGAGTATCAATACATACAGAAAAACTAGAAATTAAAATGGATGCAAGCAGACCTAATATCAATACTATCAAGGTTAGCCCTACTACACGATTTAAACCACATACAATTCACATATTCAACATACACAACCAAACAAAATTGAATTTACCCTTATCACTTATCAGTATATTCAACTTCAAATGTAAAATAACAGGAAGCTTTTGGTTTTCACTCATGTATAAGTTCTCAATAAGTAAAATAGGCAAGAAGCAATATGAAGAATTAAACATGGAACATGGAAACTGCATCGTTGACTAAATAAGTTGTAAAATGTAACACCTCAACTTATAGAAGTGCTTATTGTTATATATACCTTCCAATCTGCAGAAGCCAAAGCCGAAGCAAGTGTAGTAGATGATGTAGCAGAAGTCTTGACATCAAGAGGAGATGCAGAAATCTAAGATGGACCCATCAGATTATAGGGCACATTTAGTGGTATTGGAAGTGAATGGCTGAGAGTTACCTATTTTCAAAATTTCAAATTTATCAGTATGTCTAATATTTTGTATGAAGAAGAATACAACTATAGTATGATGATCACCTGGGTATTTCCAACCCTTCGTGTAGTAGGACCCCATCCTTTGTCCAGGAGAACCCTGTCTCTAAAGGTGGTATGGCATAATGAAATTTGGAGCAATCCCACACATGCTTTGTGGCAATCCCACACATGCTTTGTGGCAAGACATGAGGTTGAAAGCCATAGCCTATTGCCTGAGGTTCCTGGACCAAAATAAGCTGGATGATATCCAGTAATGCCAGCAGAGAAAGGTGCAATTTGCATATGAGAAAACTGACCTGAATACAGTAAAAGAATATTATATTATAAAAGGCTAAAACAAGATTCATACAAAATTTAAAACAAGATTAATACAAAATTTAAAAACAAGCACACAATCACTTGTAAATTAGCCTTCCTTTCTTCCTTTAGTTGGGCTACTGCAACATACAGAGGCTTTTGTCCAATTATCTTCCCATTCATTTCATTCAACTGAAAATAAGTAAAATAAATAAATAAAAAAGTAACAAAATAAATAATATAGTGATTATTATCATAATCTACTACTCTATATATATAAAGATTAAGAAAATATATATAGTATTATGTATAGAATATATATATATATATATATATATATATATATATATATAGAAAATACATTACACAAAATATAGACTTAGCTCGTTAATTTTAATTAGCAAATTATGTATGAGCACAATTCCTTATTCAGCAACTAAAGCACACATAATATAGTGAGCTTCAAGGAATTTAAGATTGCATATCAAGAAGAAAAAAAACTGAAAACTTCAAAACATTGTAAGGTGATTAAAAAAAAAAGTTTATCAAACTTGCTTCATCAGTTTAATATAAAATCTTCATATTCCTCCATGCAAATATAGTAAACACTCAATCACATTAGATAAATTATAGAAAGCTGAAACAACAAAACATTAATTTTGCCTAATAAAAAGGGAAAATCATTTTATGGTTCACAACTTTTGATGTTTTATTTAACAAAGACAAGATTAACATTACCTTTTTGCCTCTTCTAAAGCTTCAATAAAACTATGTTTCTAGCATTTTGAGTGTAGATCGGTAAGAAGTCCACTAAGAAATGATTTCACCTGTTCCAGTCTAACCCTGGAGAACAGGAAGAATATACAACAGAGACACATCTTAAAAGGACGAAAAGATCACACAGTATAGAAATAAAAGTCTCCCAGTCAACATTGAAAACCATATTATCCTTAATTTTCACATATCAAACCTTGCAAAGTCATGGGTGCCAAAAAATTGGACAGAAGTTGATCTTCCACCCAAACTCATCTTTAAACCTTTACAGTTGCTAGCAAGTGATTCCTCAAAAGCAACAGCCGGCCACATTGCATGACTACAACAAAATAATAAAAAGACACAAGCATAGATGATAAAAAATTAACAAGACCTAGTAGTGACTAGAAATGCCAATAATATAGAAATAAGGTAAATTGAAGAAGACATAGAAAGAATTTGTTTTGTTAAAGGGAATTGGTGGATTCGCTCTTGGTGTGAAAGGAAGAAAGCTTTTGACTCTAACCGTACACGTGTAGGTTCATCCATGTGCTTCCCCTGCACATTTGAGAACATTACGCATGCAAGTGCTGCATGAATCTTTCTATGTGTCCCGCAATAGATGGGTGCGTAAGAGACCCACGAAACCCATCTCAGTTTCAATCATTCTGCTTCTGCATAATAATTAGTATATAATTGGCTTCACATTTATTAATCCAAGTATAAGCTTCTAAGTTGTGTCCCTTTTACAAAGCAATAAGATTTCTCATGTTTTGCAAAAGCAGGATAGAGAACAATGCATCCATTTTCCAGTATTAGGAAGCTCAATAGCCATAACCTTTCATGGTCCTATAAATAATAAAACATCATAATAAGTTTCATTCTAAGAACATATGATTCGACTCGCTGTTTAGCAAAAACCATAATAAGTTTCATATCCCCGTTTATCTTATCCTTATAACAACAACATCAATTATCAGATGAAACTTGATGACACCATATCATGAGGAGACAGAGTAAATAAAACACACAAGACAAAAAACAAAGCATTATAAAATATGTTAGATGTCAGTTCAATTCACAGTGCAGTGATATCTTGTTTTTGGACTCCACATTCCCTGAAAAATCAATTCTAAAGAAATTGACCTCAAAGGAATACCAATGTAAAAATGTATGAAGAATTGTACAAGCATTTCAGCAGTATCAAGAGCTCAACCAATAGATACGTAAATACACTAGACAACATTTATTTATGGGTAGGTAAAGACACAACAACACATTATAAAATTCAACAACCATTCCAAATCTTGAGACCAATGTTTATTGCACACATAAGTTCTAACTAAAGAGTTTAGTACATACAAAATTCCTTGCCAGGTAGCCCATACATAAGTGCAGGATATAGTCGGTGGCTGCAAAAGCAAATCCATAAAGAAAGAAAAAAACTATCAATTGTTTATGGGGTTAGTAAGCGTTAGAATAGAAAGGAACCAAAATTGTAATGATTTATTAAATAGTGAAGGAAAAAGAAAAACAGACAGAGGCCAATAGAGGAACAGAGTTGAGCACGATAAACAACATTGTCGTGAGGAACAACATCAATGTCGTTGATGTTGCCAGCTTGAATGGGATGGTACGAAACTGCATAAAATACTGAGCTCAAGTTTTTGGACCGAACACTCATTGCTCTCTGCTCTTCTTCACCTGTTTTTGTTTATGATCATTAACCCTCAAAGGACATTAACCCAAGAAACCACATACCTTATAACAATGTCACACTGCCTAAACACCACTGCAAAGCAAGCCATCCATAGGAATCAAAGACGAACATAGGAGAACTGTAAGAGAGAAGTTATGCTTAGGATTCGATGCGAAAAACCCTAAGATGGAGTAGAAACCCTAAACTGACCGATTGATCAGTGTAAATCAATGTTTAATCAGTGGAAAGGGATTATAATCGGTAGAATGTGATTATAATCGGTGAAAATGTGGAAAATGATGTTTCAATCGATGGAATCTAAGGTAAAGGCAAAAAAGACGAAGGTATCTGAGAAACCCTAGCAGTAGATGTGGTTGGATGATATGTGAAGAGAAATGGAGACTTACGAATGAGAGTGCTTCTCGCGAGAGAGGAAATGTTGAATGAAGATGATGCCCCTGCGAGTTGGGGTATGTGTGAAGATGCTTCCTTCTTTAACGAGAAAGAAGGAAGAAGATATTAGGTTTTCACCCGAGAGATATTACCAAAATTTTCCATTTACTCAATAATGTATTATATGTAATAACCTGAAAAATGTTAATCATGAATAGAATTGTGTTTAAGTGGATAAAACCATATTATTATTATTATTTTTAAGCACGTTGACCTTAAAAAGGGTCTCCCTCTCATGACAGCAGAGTCATTTTCTTAACTCTTCTACTATTTCTAGAAAAAAACATATTCCTCATTTTCTCTGTATTCTCTCTTCTATGTATCCTCACTGAGCTAGTGAAATTCCAATCAGGTGGTACCCAGGTATCCCTAGTGTAGAGAGCTTCGAATTTCACCGATCACATTCGGGTTTTAAAGGAGTGAGTCATTATTTCCTCTCTGTTTCGCTGTCATAGTACCTAGACCATGCAATCTGCTGACTGCATGTATCTTTTGGTGTTCTTCCTTTTGATTCATTTTCATTTTCAACTTTAAGAGCTGTTTTTTATCATTATCTTGTGGCCTGTAGGGTTTGGGTGAGTTCTTGAGGTGTAAGAAACTGTTGAAGCAAGTTTTGAGCTGCACTGTGAGATTTCAAGGTAAGGGAAGCTAGGATTTCAGCTCTGTTATGTGAAATTCCTGCATGCGTAAGCTAGTTAGTAGAATTTGTAAAAGAATGTATATGTTGATTGTATGTTAACTTGGATGGTAATTAGATTGAATGTGACGATTTTTATATGAGGACATGTGCTGTTGGCTGGTTTGATTGTGAACTTTGAATTGGAGTGTATTGAAATTTGTATGGATGTGTTTCAATGATGATATTGAGAGTGTGGATGAGAATGATTTTCCTATTAGGTAGTTGAACAAGAGATTGTTGAGTAAGATGTTAGAATTTTTAGCTTTTAGGAGGGCAACTAAGGTAGTCATATTGGGAGATTGGTACTGTAGATGTTTTTGGGTTACGTGGGTGTTCTAGGTAAGTTAATTTAGACTTATTGAAGTCCTTAAAATGAAAAAAAAAAACAGTGGCAACATGGTAAATCTAAATTTGAGTCATTTGGTTAACCAAATTTGGAATTTTAGACTTGAATCAATGCATAAACACTTGGTAACAAGGTTAGGGAAGTTTAAATTCATTTAGACAAGTTTAATTCATCATATAGATCGAGTTGGGAGTGTTAGAAACTCATTAAAGTGTCCCAAATGCACTAAAACCAGAAAAAATCAGGTTACTGTCAAATACTGATAAGAATAATCGATTATCTCACTTGATAATCGATTATTCTAGTCAGAAAGTCATATTTTCTTCAAAGTTCTCGTAGATACACATGTAATAATCGATTATCATACGTAAATAATCGATTATCATAAGTGATAATCAATTATTGTTGTCAGGAAATCATCTAGGACAGTTTTGAGTGGTTTTCGGGGTTTCGGGTATCATTTTTGGACATTCCTTAGGTCGTTATGGGGGTTTTGGCCCTTCCAGGACTGTTGGTGATGGTTTCAAAGTCATTTCCCTTGTCTAAGTATGAGTTCACCAGGTTTTAGGTTGTTTGTAGTCTTTTGAAGTGTAATTAGTGTTATATATATGTTTGTATGCAATGTAAAGTTGAAGGGTTACATGTACATGGTTTTATATGGATTCAATGTGATAATGTTATGGTATTTGGTGGTTCATGTCTTGAGTTAAGTTTTAAATTTAAAAGGTATGATTATTGGACGTAATTCCATGATCCTCAAGGGAGGTTACATAGTGGTGCCCTGTAGTTGTTGTGATTGACTGTATGAATGGCCGGAGTTCAGGATGGGGTTTATCCTAACATTCTAATGACCATCCATGCTCAAGTAGAGAGTGATGAGTCATGTGGTGAGAATAGTAGGAAGTCCTAGGATAGGCGCTTTCACTGTAGGCCTATACCGCTGTAAAGGGCTTACACTTGTGTGTGGTCGGGTGAAACCCCTCGGCAATGGCTTTGCAAAGCAGTAGGGCCACAACAAGTGCACAAACCCCTGGAACTCGACATTTCATACTAGTCCGGATGGTCAAATCACGTGGTCGGTCATTGGTAACAGAATGAAGTATTCAGTCTTAGTCTATGTTGTGTTACGGTTATTTGCATGCTTTGTGTGATTGTATAACATGCTTTTTAAACCTAGCTTACCCTTGCCTTGTGTGTGTGATGGGTGTCGCAACCCATACAAATTTAATTGCAATTTAGAAATGCAGTATAGTGCTAGGAAGTGACTCCTAGGTCGTCTCTCAAGGACCAATTTTGCGGTTCGAGTTTCGAGTCTAACACAAAGTGGGGGGTTTTGAGAATGTGTTTGGTGTGCAGAAAAATTAAAATTAAAACGCAGATGGAATTTAAATTAAAACGCAAATGTAAAAACGTAATTAAAATTAAATTAAAACTGAAAATTAAAAGCAACCAAACATACTAGACAACATTAAAGTAAAAGAAAATGCTAAACCTAATACTACAACAAGGAAATATCTAACCACAATTAAAGTCATTAAAGTGCAACACTAAATTAAAAAAATTAAAAACAACTCAACCTACAATTCAAACTAATTTAAAATAAAAGAAAATAAACAAACATATTTTTTTCCTACCATTTACGTGACCAAATTTATCTACCAAAAGAAGTTGAAAATTAAAATGGCCTAAAAGACCCTTCTTGGCCATGACAAAAGGAAGCAATTGCATTTCTCATCTCAAAATAGAATCACGTGTTGGCCACACATTTCTCCAAGCAAGCAATGAATGAAAATTCCTCTCACAAAAACCACCACCGTACTCCCTCACCTATTCTTATCTAATCACTCTTCATTCTTCAAATAAATAAAATAAAATAAAAACACTACCTACTCCTACAACTACCAACACGTCCCATCCTACTTCCATTTATCCTAATTCTAATTCCATCAACTAAGAAAAAAAAAAGAAAAGCATTAAATGAATGAGCCACTGCACCACGTCCCATCACCATATACTTACCTAATCTACTTTCAATTCATGAAATGAATGCAAGAAAGCTAGCAAAATTCTATCACCATACTGCACCAAACTTTTAAAAGAAAGGAAATGAGTTGAATATTGTAAAACATGGCAGCAACTAGCTAAAAATGCCGAGAGGAGAGAGCCCCTTTTTTTTTTAACGTTCCAGCAACGTGTCCACACTCCATCATGCTCCAAGAAAAGTCCTTTCTAGTTGGCAGCTGGAACCTTGCTCCTGGTACCGTCCCAACGCAACACCTAATCTTCTATTCAATTTATGAAATGCAAAAACAATACTAGCACATCCCTTGCAGCAGAACCGTGACAGCAGCTCACCAAAATTTTAATAAAAAAAATGCACAAAAACTAAATGAAAAGGAAATGATAAATCAACAAAGGAAAATAAATTAGAGCTTTCCTCCTTCAACCCATTGAACAACGTGATATCATTACATCCCAAAAACGTTCAAAGCTCTTCTCCCCAAAAACATAAACATACCATACAAGCTTAAAGAGAGTGAAATGGCTTCGGACGTTCCAGCCTCCTCTCCAAAGTAACGTTTTTGTCTTTTTTTCTTTAACCAAAATCCAAATGCATAGACATGTTCCAAGAGAGAAAATGTTACAGCCAAAATAAAAGTCTCCCCGCAAGTGAATGACGGCTCCTCCCTTTTCAACCAAAGTCGTGAGTTTTTTATGAAGGTAGGGTCCACCTCCAAGAAAACCCTAGGATGACAAGTGTCATCTTTACACTTTGGGCCTAAACTATTTTGCCAAAAATTGGCCCAATGTTCACAAATTTAATTAAAAACTATCTAGACTACTAAGTTTCAAAGTAATTAAATCTAAAAAGTCTTTGTGTAGCGTCTTGAATGAATTGATGTCCTCTCTAATGTCCAAAATTATATCTCCAAAATTTTTCCTGCAATTAATAATGCAATTAATTAGCTCAAAATATTCAAATTAATTAAAATTAGAATTTCTGGTCAAATTAAGCACTATTAGCAAAAACAGAAAAATACCGGACAATTAAGCACAATTCCCTAATTAATCCTAGCACAATAAACTAAGTAAAGTCGAGAAAATATTGATTCATCAAAATAGACCACACTTAGTCTTTTGCACTCCTGGGCAAAACCAAGACGAAAATCAGGGAACAGTTCAACGGACATCAGGGAATTGATACAGACTCAACACACAGACAACAAAAACTGCCAAGGAAAGAAACAAACAGACTTACACAGTTCTCAAGACATCTAGACAAAGAAAAGGAAGTAGACAGTATCCAACACATATCATGAAGTCATCCAAGCAGTTCAAAGCATGGCAAAATAATCAATCAGTTCAAGAGGTGAATCAAAAGTGACAGAACCTCACAGATGCACTTTATCAGTGTTTATCTCAAGTGTCTAGGGTAAACAGTGTCAACTCAATGCACTCAAGAAAGCAAACACAACAGACTTGGCAAGCCTCTAATATCAACACTCAAAAACATATGCATGTTCAGATCAAAAGGTCTTGTATGGATGTAATGGGGCCAAGGATAAGGGAGGATATAATATGGATGAGAAGCTACAAATCAAAAGGAATAGAGGAGCAATGGGGAACAAGTGAAAACACATTCAAACACACCCAAAACCTTTAATTCAATCCTCTTCTTGACTCCATTATTCACAATTTTTTTTCTCATGTTTCTGTATCTAATTTTTTTTTCTTTTTTTCATCTTGTCTTTTTTTTTTCTTTTCTCTTTTCATAACAAAACTGTATGAGACAAGATGCACACATATATACAAAAACAACTAAGAAGATGAATCAACTAGCCAACTCTCTGAATCTCCCAAGAGACCACACTTATTCCCAAAACAATTCCAAAGCTCCAAAATTCCCTAAGGTTAAGGTAATCATGGTATTTCACTTAGGGCTAGTGTATCAGCTTTAAAACAAAGAAATGGGAAAAGCATAGGCTCAAAGGGGCTATCAATTGATCACAACAAGGTAGGCTCATCTGGCTAGAGAGGCTCAACAACAAAACTGCCTTTATCACTTTCAAACATGCATACCAATCAAGAATTATCAACAGAGTCAAGCCAAGGCAAATGTGCAAGCAATCAAGAGACATATCACACACAAGAAAGAATATCAAGTGGCTCAAATCTCACACAGGGTATTTCTGTCACAATCAATTCAACCTCTCACACATCATAATCATCTTCCAATCAAACAAAAAGCAAGGATATCCAACAAATCAGAGTATCAATGAAGTGGAGGAAAAACTGACAACCTAAACAAAGTCCAGAAATCAAGAGAAACATGCATAACTGTACACAAAACACAACAAAAACTACCTAGAAAACGAAAAATTTAACGCAGAAAACATAAACTAATCAAAGAAAATCAGAGTCTCCCCCAATAGACCACACTTAAACTACACAGTGTCCTCAATGTGTCACATTCATCAAATCAGAAATTAGAACAGTTAACAGATCATGGACAAGTGCAATAAAAGTGGGAAAGGGAGGAGAAGGGAAATGGAAACTCCCCTGATCATGGTGGCAGTTGCCAATTTTGGACTTTCAGGGAGAGGTCTTCCACCATAGAATTCAGCAAGGAAGTGTTGAAGAGGAATTGCTTCAGTCTCCAAATTTGATCAAGCAGGGAGATGTCCTCCATAGCTGGATCTAAGAAGCAATGATTGTTGATGAACAGGTTCAGCTAGTGCCTATTAATCTTCAAACTGTCGTGTATACTGGCACCCTTGTCTTTCACCATGGGTGTGTGTTCATCAAATCCATATGTACCTCCTGCAACATGGTTAGTGCAATGTGGTTCCAAAGATATAACATGCAGGGGTATAACACCCAATCCCAGTGTAACATGTTGAACATCAGATAAACTCTCAGAACATGAATCAAGTTCAAATTTAGAAGCAATATCAATAATAGGCTCAGATTCATGTTCAGTGCATGGAGAATAAGCATTCAAACAAGATGGCAAAAGTTGTTTCTCATCATGCAAAGAGTGAAAATCAAAAGCATGCTCATCAATATCATCAACATCAACATACCTATCAACAACATAATCATCAACAACGGAATCAATCATAGGTATGTTTACCTCCACTTCCCTGAATGTTGGTAGAGTGGTGGAAGGTGAAAGTGGTCTACCTGACTCAAAATTACTGCATATACCTGTCTGGTCCTCCAAATCTTCATCAGTCTCCTCAAGTGCAAGAGTAGGGACATAAGAGGGTGGGAAAGTAAGTGGCACAATAGTAAGCTCATGAATCTGCTCCTCATCTCCTATGTGGATGGCATCAACATCATCTGGAAGCTGAACAGCCTGAAATGGTGATTCTTCTGAAACATAAGATTGTTCCTCAGTGAGCTGAGTGGCCATCTGCCCCATATGATCAGTCAAACTCTGGATAGAAGCTCTGGTCTCTAGCTGGAACTGAATGTTCAAAATAGTCATCTGCTCCAATAACTCCTTCAATGTAGGCTCAGAAGTAGTGGAAGGATGAGGAGTTGCTTGGGCAGGCTCATGAAGCTGCAGCTGCTGTGGTTCGTTAACAGGTGGAGAAGGCATAAAAGGAGTCTGGAATGTTGGTTCCTGATATTGATGCTTTGAAGTATCATACCATCCCAAGTTAGGATTCGTCCACCCAGGATCGTCGCTATAACCATACCGCATAGGGCAGAATTTATCAAGAAACTGATGCTCAAGATCTTCCCAACTGGTGACGGATCCTGGAATAAGACAACAACACCAATCCCTTGCCGCTCCATGTAATGAGTACTCAAATGCCCTAACGAACATATCCTCATCCGGGACATCTGGAGGTTTCATTGAAGAGCAGATGGTGTAGAACTCCTCCAAATGTCTATGTGGGCATTCACCTGCAAAACCATGAAACCTAGGCAGCAAATCTATCAGTCCAGTGTTGAAAACACAACGAATATCCTCCTTATCAATTGGACACGACTCCCTAGGAGCACTCTCATGAGATGGAGGAGGAACTGTTCTGTTCTCAACATAGAAATCAGCAGAGTATATATGAGAAGCAATATCAGAGTAACAAGCAGGAGGAGAATCATAGACACAAGCAGAATTAGAATTACTCACATAGCCAAAATAGGTAGACATGAGAAAGAAGGGGGAAAGGAAGAATGCAATAAAAATATGCAATTAAAGCTACCTAAAGGCAACACACAATGACGAACACACAAAACAGAACATCACACTCACAACACGAGACAAGACACAACACACACTAACATAACAAAGACCTAAAACTGAACCGTTGGTCCCCGGCAACGGCGCCAAAATTTGATGGGTGTCGCAACCCATACAAATTTAATTGCAATTTAGAAATGCAGTATAGTGCTAGGAAGTGACTCCTAGGTCGTCTCTCAAGGACCAATTTTGCGGTTCGAGTTTCGAGTCTAACACAAAGTGGGGGGTTTTGAGAATGTGTTTGGTGTGCAGAAAAATTAAAATTAAAACGCAGATGGAATTTAAATTAAAACGCAAATGTAAAAACGTAATTAAAATTAAATTAAAACTGAAAATTAAAAGCAACCAAACATACTAGACAACATTAAAGTAAAAGAAAATGCTAAACCTAATACTACAACAAGGAAATATCTAACCACAATTAAAGTCATTAAAGTGCAACACTAAATTAAAAAAATTAAAAACAACTCAACCTACAATTCAAACTAATTTAAAATAAAAGAAAATAAACAAACATATTTTTTTCCTACCATTTACGTGACCAAATTTATCTACCAAAAGAAGTTGAAAATTAAAATGGCCTAAAAGACCCTTCTTGGCCATGACAAAAGGAAGCAATTGCATTTCTCATCTCAAAATAGAATCACGTGTTGGCCACACATTTCTCCAAGCAAGCAATGAATGAAAATTCCTCTCACAAAAACCACCACCGTACTCCCTCACCTATTCTTATCTAATCACTCTTCATTCTTCAAATAAATAAAATAAAATAAAAACACTACCTACTCCTACAACTACCAACACGTCCCATCCTACTTCCATTTATCCTAATTCTAATTCCATCAACTAAGAAAAAAAAAAGAAAAGCATTAAATGAATGAGCCACTGCACCACGTCCCATCACCATATACTTACCTAATCTACTTTCAATTCATGAAATGAATGCAAGAAAGCTAGCAAAATTCTATCACCATACTGCACCAAACTTTTAAAAGAAAGGAAATGAGTTGAATATTGTAAAACATGGCAGCAACTAGCTAAAAATGCCGAGAGGAGAGAGCCCCTTTTTTTTTTAACGTTCCAGCAACGTGTCCACACTCCATCATGCTCCAAGAAAAGTCCTTTCTAGTTGGCAGCTGGAACCTTGCTCCTGGTACCGTCCCAACGCAACACCTAATCTTCTATTCAATTTATGAAATGCAAAAACAATACTAGCACATCCCTTGCAGCAGAACCGTGACAGCAGCTCACCAAAATTTTAATAAAAAAAATGCACAAAAACTAAATGAAAAGGAAATGATAAATCAACAAAGGAAAATAAATTAGAGCTTTCCTCCTTCAACCCATTGAACAACGTGATATCATTACATCCCAAAAACGTTCAAAGCTCTTCTCCCCAAAAACATAAACATACCATACAAGCTTAAAGAGAGTGAAATGGCTTCGGACGTTCCAGCCTCCTCTCCAAAGTAACGTTTTTGTCTTTTTTTCTTTAACCAAAATCCAAATGCATAGACATGTTCCAAGAGAGAAAATGTTACAGCCAAAATAAAAGTCTCCCCGCAAGTGAATGACGGCTCCTCCCTTTTCAACCAAAGTCGTGAGTTTTTTATGAAGGTAGGGTCCACCTCCAAGAAAACCCTAGGATGACAAGTGTCATCTTTACACTTTGGGCCTAAACTATTTTGCCAAAAATTGGCCCAATGTTCACAAATTTAATTAAAAACTATCTAGACTACTAAGTTTCAAAGTAATTAAATCTAAAAAGTCTTTGTGTAGCGTCTTGAATGAATTGATGTCCTCTCTAATGTCCAAAATTATATCTCCAAAATTTTTCCTGCAATTAATAATGCAATTAATTAGCTCAAAATATTCAAATTAATTAAAATTAGAATTTCTGGTCAAATTAAGCACTATTAGCAAAAACAGAAAAATACCGGACAATTAAGCACAATTCCCTAATTAATCCTAGCACAATAAACTAAGTAAAGTCGAGAAAATATTGATTCATCAGTGTGTTATATGTGCTTGCCTTCCCCCTTGCGATGATCATCCAATCCTTTGGATGTGAGTAGTAGTTGATGATGTGCTACTGAAGCGCGCATTGGAGAACGAAGAAGAACCGGTCGTGGTGCTTAGGACTTCAACTAGCTCTTAGGACCCTCTTAGACTTATATCATGTTTTGAAGAACTTTATACTTGTAAAGTTTAAATTTCCACCTCATTTTGGATGACTGTAACTTATGTACTCTCATCTATCACTCTTACTGCTTTCTTTTATTATAATTGTTGCATTCTATATCTATATACATTGCTATATATTTTGGGATGTCACATTATAACATAGGTTTATAACTCCGTTATAATATATTTTAAATTTATTTACAAATTTGCCACCGCATTTTATATTATAACTGATATTCATAACTCCGTTATAATATGTTTTAAATTATTTACAAATTTGCCACCACATTACATATTATAACTGATTTCCATAACTACGATATAATATAAGCGTTATAAAATGTTCTTTTTGCAGTAGTGATATAAGATTTAGTTTGTTGTAATGTATGAACTTATGTGTGTATGGTTTGCTTCTCTATCTTAATGTATAAAAAAAAAATTATTTCATAAAATCGTACCCCATGATGAAAATTTTCATATATATACAACCCTATTTTATTAGGGGTGTTACAAGGTGAATTATGTATTTTTCAAAATTTGTATATATTTAATTGAGAACTACTCAATCAATAATTATTATATATTTAATTGAAAATTTGCTTAGTAGTGATAATGATGCGTTTAAATAATTTTCATTTAACACCTTAAATTATTAATGATAAATTAATATTTTTATTAGTAATAACGTCATATTATAAATATCAAAATAATAATTTAAGTTTTATGAGTTGAAAAAATTGACTGTTATTATTAAATTGAATTTATTATTGATGACAAATACATTCTAAGACGATAAAATATAAAACTATTATTTTGTCTGAAAAGTTGTGATGAGATTGACATATGCATAAAGATAAGATATAAGATATGTAGATAGATGTTAAGGAAGTATTTTCTAACTTGAACAAGTTCAAAAATAAAATGGGTAACATATAATAAATATTGAATTATTGTTTGGTTAGTTATTATTGTTTATCCTTTGAATATATTTTGTGTCATGCAAGTATTTTAACAAATTTGATACTAGATATATAAATAAATTTATACGTAAAATTCTTATTATAATATTTTAAAATTATTAATATTAAATTTATTAAATTACTATTAATGTTAGCTTAAATTATTAATTTAAATAAATATGTTCAATTTTTATTTTAATTATAATTAATTATTTTAAAAGGATCAAATTGTCCTAAGTGAAAATTAGAATTAGTTTCTTTTTGAAACTTTAATTCAATTTAGTTTACTTAAATTTATTTCTTTGAAGAAAAATTATAAACTTCAAAGATTTTAATATTAGAAATAATAAATTTTTTATTATAATAATTTATATTATTCTTATTAATATTTTAAATATTTTTAAAACAATACATTCAAAAATTAGATAATCAGAATTTCTCTAATTCAGAATATTTTTCGATTATCATTATTAGATACTACGTTGATCATCTGTTTCGTGGATAGTTTAATTTTACCATTAAAAAGTGTCTACTTTTCAAAACAATTTCCTGAGCCTAAAAATTTATAAGTTTGAGAATATGATTTTGGATTTGTAAGAAGAAAAAAAAATACTGAAATTAATCAGAAATTAGTTAAATTCTTTATATTAAACTCACTATATATAATGGATACTAATGCGATGTATAACATAATTATAAAAAGATAGAAGAAAGTTTCACTCTCTTTTTTTCCCTTACAAATTTTAGTAATATATATATATATATATATATATATATATATATATATATATATATATATATATTATATATATTTATATGATTGATAAAATAATACATCTTGAAAATTTTAATATCATCTATGGTAGTTATATATTGAATTTAAAGTCCATAAATCTCACTAAAAACATTTTAAGTTTTTATTTGATTTTTCTGTCAGATACTTTACTGAACGGTTCACATAATATTTTATCGAACGGTTCATGTGATGCTTAACCGAATGGTTCATGCTCCATCACTTCCTCTACTAAACGTTCGGACGCTTTTACGTGATCAGATCAGATTCGTTGAATGTTCCACCTAACGGCTCTGATCTCACCACCCCTAACCGATTGGTGCACTCGTTCGCCTCACGTCCTGACTGATCGATAGGATTGCTAGGCTCTTTGTAACCTTTACTCTATAATACTCATTTGTTTCCTTTTACCACCTTATTTGCTCTATATAATTGTATTTTTTTTCTTCTTCTTTGTAATAAGAATTCATTCATAATATTTTTCACAAAAAACTCTAAAGTGTGCTTCTCCCTCTCTCTCTCTGCTTTTGTAAGTTTGCTTGTTTCTAGTTTGACACGATACACAGTTTATCCAGAATCTCTTTGCAGCCAATTGATTATTTTCTTATACTAATGTTGTAAAGTATTTTGGTGTTTGTGTTAAATTTTTGTTTTGCAGACGTATGCTTAGGTCAAAGAGCATTGGGGAGTGGTCTATATGTTGCAAATTTTTTTGCAGAGTTATTTTATGTTCTTCATTATACAATGATTGTGTTTTTTTTTTTCACTTTTGAAGTTTTCACGTTATATTGTTATATTTTTATGTTAATTGTTTTTTTTTCTTATTTCTCGTGGGTAATTTTTAGGAGTAAAAGATGGTGGTATTCTTTATGATGATGTTTTTTTTTCCAACATAGTGTTATTAGAGTTTATGATTTGATAGAATATTCTTATTATGTTTTGTAGTTGCAGTTTAGTTTAATCTTTCACACAAAAAAAAAGTTCTTTGTTATTGGAAAATCAATCATGATTGTTGAAGTTGCAATGACATTTTCAATTACTATCAAATGTGACAAGGAAATTTGATGGAATGATCAATTTTAGCTTGTGTCAAACTCAAGTCAAAGATGTGTCGATAAAATATGGATTGCACAAACCATTAAAAAGTGCATGGGCATTGACTAATATTGATATAGGGTGTGTGATGATTATACGCGAATATTAGTCAACACATAGCATGTTTAGCAGCGAGTGAGGAAATGCCAATATAGTTCATAAGTGGAGACAGGATATAGTTTTACCTAGATTTCACAGTTGGTGTCAAATGTTTTTATTAGAATCTGAAACAAAAGATTCTATAACGTTTAAGTCAGTAAGAGAGTTTAGATTTTTCATGAATATAATAATGAATATAAGTTTTATGAAATATCATGTGTATTTATAGGATCTCTATGTCTTATGTCTTTACGTGATTTAAATAGACAACGTCATATATTGATCTATGATATTAAAAGACATCAATGAAAGTTAAAAGATATAATAAAACTACTGAAATTTAGTAATGATCCTTTTTAGATCGTGTTACAATGTTCTAGCAAAGGATACATATCTAAATGTAGATAATGGTCCGAACGGTTCTCCAGTCTCTAGTTCAGAATGTTAAAACCATGTTATACGACAATGAAAATTTGTTTATTATCTGTAATAATTGTATTCATATATATTTCTTCAAATATAGTTATAAAAATTGGAATTCTTAAATAAATATTAAAAGTTGAAAGAGAATTCTTAGGATATCATCCCCGTTCTTAGGTGGTTAAGATTTACTGTGAGTGGTGTGATTAGAAAGAATCGACGTGCTAGGGTTGTTTTACTTGAAAAAGAAAACAAGTGTTGCACATTTTGTTTGTTTGGTGAATCTAAAAAGGAGATGCTATTGCAGCATAGATTTTTAAAGTGTAGGAGTTTACGGCCAATGAATCTGAAGAGGCAAAAAGGTTGCGTCGAGGTGCCACAATTGTTGTGGCCAATGGGTTTATTTTAGTGTGGTCAAATGTCTCCAAGATTCCTACGATTGGAGAGCGTTGCAAGATATAATTTAAGAGGAAAAATTCTTTTAATAATATTTTTTTAACAATTTTTTGACAATATATATATATATATATGTTAACTTGTGATTGGTTCATTTTAATTTTTTTTAAAATATAAATTCAAATAAATCAATAAAATAATGATACATCTTTTGTTGTAAAAAAAATTGTCAAAATATATCATCATTCAATTTAAAACCTGATGGCCAAGTACCAATAGTAAAAGTGTAGAGTGGAAAAAAAAAATGAGAGGGACAAGTTTGGTAGCGCGAAGTGGCGCATCGTGTGTCCCAAACAAAAACATGGGGCTGTTTTACGTACCAACCCAAGACACGGAAATTGAATAAGCCCTCCCTAGTAAAACAAATCAACAATATAAACCCCACCCGCGTTAGCTACAAATCATAAATTAAAACTTGTTCCACAAACAAATAACTGTTATGTTTTCAAAGTGAAAATAATCAACTTTCCAAAGACAGAATATTCTTTCACTTATAACTTTTAAATTCATGATTAAATGTTAAACTTTATTGAATTGTATGACCATATAGTCATATCGTATGAACAACAATCGAAAGGTTAGTTTTCTACTAGATTAATACCAATAATAATTAGGTTAGAACAAAGCATGATTACTAATAATTAGATTCTAATTAGATTATCTTTAACCTAAAATTCATTTCAAAAATTATAAATACAAATTTTTGAAATAAAAAAAATTATAAATACATATTTGAAATAAAAAAATATGTAATTGTTTTTATTATGCATCAATTGTTATAATAATTGAACGATTTTGATATCAGAATAGAAGATTATTTTTCAAGTAGATTCAACAGAATGAAGGACGAAAGAAGTCAAATATAAATACTTGGACACAACTTAAATGACTTATAACTTAAGATTCTTTTATTCGAAACACACACTTATATACGTAACTCAATCTCATTAAACTAATTAAACTAATTCAGTAATATAATTTGATCTTAGTAAAAGTAGAAATTTTACAAAAAAGCATATAATTAAATATTGTAAAAATGACATATGGTTATGATTATATTTATGATTATTTTGAGTAAAATGTTAGCAATTTGGGTTATATATATAAAAGTAATTATTAAACGTGTTAGAGTTATTATATTTTATTAATTAACTTTATAAAGTGATATAATTAAGATAAATATGATTAAGATATATTTGTGATGAAAGGTATATTGTGTAGAGACCAACAATAATTTTAATTTGTTAAGGAGACAAATTATAATTATTGAAATTAAAGAATATTAACTGTTAGATATTATTTAAAAGGTCATGGTCCCGAGTATATCGTATCATTCCTGTTTCTTTCTCTTTATTCCTATCAAAAGAGAAAATCCAGAGAAAACTTAAGGTGCTCTACATAAGGATGATCAAAGATCAACTCAAGTTATTTATTTCTTATTTTCAATATCTAATTCAGATACACTTCCGTGTTATAAGATAATGGGAATTGTTTTATTAAAGAGTTTATTACTCTATTAATTTTGTGAATCATAAATTCTAACATAGAATATATCGAGATTAATTAAAAATGAGGAAAGTAAAAGATGAAGAAAAGGAAAATGTATTGGGATGTTAGATAGTGTTGAAGAAAATGAGAAGAAGAAAAAAAGGTGAGGAAGGAGTTGTAAAGAGAGGGGGTTGGCTCTTAGAGGAGTTGTGGAGTCACCTTTCCTTTCATTCAATCTCACTTGGTCACAAATTTATATTCATTGAAAATGCCAAAAATGTACATTGGATTTCTTCACTCACTTTCTCTCTTTCGCAACTCCAAACGTACGAGGATACCACAAAAACCACATCTCTTGGATATTTTTCTTCTCCCTTCGCTTCCAACCACATCCATTTCTGCCAACTCATAACTCACACATTCTATCTTTTTCTCATCATATCAAATAGTGCTTATATTCACTCTCTCTCAATATTTGTATTTGGAAATTATTTTTTCTATCTCTCACTCAATAAATTTTATTCAAGGTTGAGATTCATTTATATATATATCCAGTCATAATAAATCAAATATTAATTAATGTCCAAATAAGTCTTTCTTTTTGTTCCTGACAAAAACACTTAAATTCGACTTTCTTTTCCTATTTACAATGGTTTTTAATATTGTTTTTTTATATTCATTAACCAATATATATGATCCACTTTTATATTCATTTTTACTCTATATAAAACTAAAATGCTTACACTAACAAATATATTAAGAAAACATTTATAATACATGTTCACATGAAAAAACTGATCATTTTTTATACATCCTAGAAATTCCGATGAGATGAACACTTCAAAAAACAATCCTCACTGACCAAACAAACAGTAAAGATTAATCATTTTGTATTTATAAAATACTAAAGAAACTCACATTAATATTTTTGATATAGAGTTAAACACAAATACTTTTAACTGGAAAAAAATTTAAAGTTTCATAAAGACTTTCGACTACACCAAAAGCACTATATCTACATATATTAATTATCTATTTTTTGTTTCATAAATAATCAAATACGTTATTAAAGTACTTGGATTAACAACATTTTTAGTTGTTCTCCCTGTAAAAAATAAAAATAGATGCGTGTGAACTGATCAATAATATAGTTGTCATATTTTTATAAAAAAAATATTTTTAAGAAGATAAATTGTCAAATTTCACACATTTAACAATATGATATTTTTATTTTTCATTGTGTTACTCTCTTTTTCTTCATTATCTCTTCATGCCAAACCATTATACCTTAAAAACTACAAAGGGGAGCTGTCATGCATCACAAATAATCACGTTATATGATTTTTCCTTCTTAACTTTTGTATGATAAGCTTTCTTGGAAAAATTTTGGAAGGCTAGTTTCTTTTATTTAAAAAATTAAAATATTGTGCGATAAAATATATTATCTGTATAATATTTTTTTTAAAAGAAAATGAAATTAACTTCATAACTTATTAAAATTATAAAATTTGGAAGTTTTTATGTTCTTTTCTCTGTTGAAATAAGAAAAAAAAAACAACTTTAATAAATTATGAAACTTGCAAATATCTCAGGTGATTAAATAATGTTTCCGTTGCTTAGTGGATTCTTCTTAAGATGTTACTTAATTACAAAGTTTAATTTGAGAAGACAGTATGAACGAGCTTCTGTTTTTTTTTCTCCAACTTACCGTTCAATTAGTTTTTTTTTTTTCTCTTCAATCTTAGAGCCAACCAACAAATTGAAAGAAATTGAAAAGAAAAATAAGCAAGTTGATTAATGAATTAAAGTCTAAAAAATAAATAATAATTACATAATTTCATTAATGAAAACATCAAACAACATAAGCTTAGATTAGAAAAAATAAAATTAAACACTTAATATATAAAACTTAATTAATACACATAATTCTTGTGATTAAAGCATTATTTTTTTTCTTACAGATGTTTATAGAAAACTTCGTTCGATTCTAAATTCTAATGGGTTTGGAAGCTTCACATTGTGATGTGGAGGTTTCTTCCTACACCCTATTGTTTTCTTCTTGCACCTCAAGCTTTTTCATAATACTCATTTAACCCTAAAAAAATGAAAAACCTAAAACCCTAAATTGAACATCTTCTTCTTCCCCTAGCAGCACACCTTCTTCCTTCTTTCC
The DNA here is from genome assembly GCA_036885675.1 of Vigna mungo. Taxonomy (NCBI): domain Eukaryota; kingdom Viridiplantae; phylum Streptophyta; class Magnoliopsida; order Fabales; family Fabaceae; genus Vigna; species Vigna mungo. The sequence goes on from CP144699.1 coordinate 32,525,147, forward strand.
GATCTCGCGCATTTCCATTGTCGTTTGGTGCACCAGTTTCGCTGCTTCGCCGCGCACCTCCATCCGTTCTCTTTGATTCATTGTCCCTCTCGAAAGGTAAGTGTTGTGTTGTTCTGGTTTGCCTCTTTGCAGGTTGAAAGTTGGATACAAGCCCAATTTTGAAATCCGATGGCTACGTATGTGAACAAAGACAGATAATAAATTTTCAAAGTCTGCACTCTACGTTCTTATTGATTATCCAACTATAATACAAACTTTCAGCATGAAATGAAACTGAAAAAATAACCATTTGGCAACCACTAATATAAATGGTAAGTCAAGTACGATTTCTTTAAAAGAATTATATTGGTTTAGCTAATTATAATTATTTACTAATTTAGACAATAAATAAATATCAACATGATTGATTTCATGTAAAAATTGTGAATGTAAAAATTATAAAAACTTATTAGGGTAAACTCAATGAAGTTGAATTTCATGGATCAAACTCTATGTAAATTATCTACTGTTTCGGTGATAATTTTGGGGACCGAAAGGACTAACCCTGATGACGTAGCATTCTCGCTTTCTGATTGTCTTACCTGGATCTTGACCGCACGCTTTGCTTCAGCTTTAAACATCCGGTGATCTTCAGGCTTTGGCCGAGGGGGAGGTACCTGTAAAGGCACTCCGGCGCTCAAGTTAGGCGTCAATAGTAAAGTATTCTCAATTCTAAGCAACGTAGTACTTAGTCTGGGAGAGTAGGTGGAAGAATGATAATGTGATTGTAGCAGAGAATATGCGCTAAATGTTTGCGTGAGTGAAGCTACCTTGTTTGGAGTCCTCAGGCCTTTATTTATAGGCTTTGGATTGATATAAGATTAATAGAATATAAACAGAATAAAATATAAACAAACTTACTTCACATATCTCTGTTTGGATATGTTTTGATATATCTTTGTTTGGATATTATTTGATACGTTTGATACACTTTTTTATACACTTTTTTTCCGGTATAATTATAGAATTTTTTTAATAAATAATTATCGTTTTTAAATTTTTAGAAGCGTGCGGATCTGAAACTTCTACCGCAAGAATCAAATTTTTTGGGGATTTTAGTGTAATAATCCATATTTTTATTTTGTTGTAATTATGGTTGGACCTTCTCCTGTAGATTTAAAAGTTTTGTGTACTTTTTGCACTAATGCTTTTTGTACGGGATACGGTCGATCACCGAGCGGTTACCACATGAACGTCGGGAGATCGCGAATTCAAGCGAAAAAGAAAGAGAATAATAAAAGTAAAAAGAGATATAAAGAAAGAGATATAAAGAAAGAATATAAAGTGGAGAAATGAATCTTTATTTCTTCAAATATTTACATCCAATAACCGAACTGTTCGGAAAGTTTATACAAAAATTCAATGGAATGACTATTGCATGAATGTAGTATAAGTGCGGACTGAGGCATAACGGCGACATCACTGTAGGGGCGGATGATAAGGATACGGTGGCGGAGGTAGAGCACGCGGTCTATGCGGTAGTGGTGGCGGAGCACGCGGTCCAAGCGATGACAGAGGCAAAGTGCATGGTGCACGCGGTGACGGAGACAAAGCGTGCAGTGCACGCGGTGACGGAGGGAAAGCGTGCGGTCCACGCAGTGATGGAGGCAAAGCGCGCGGTGCACGCGGTGACGGAGGCAAAGCGTGCGGTCCACGCGGTGACGGAGGCAAAGCGCGCGGTCCACACGGTGACGGAGGCAAAGTGTGCGGTCCACGCGGTGACGGAGGCAAAGTGCGCAGTGCACGCGGTGACGGAGGCAAAGCGCGTGGTCCACGCGGTGTCGGAAGCAAAGCGCGCGGTGCACGCGGTGACGGAGGCAAAGCGCGCGGTTCACGCGGTGACGGAGGCAAAGCGCGCGGTCCACGCGGTGACGGAGGCAAAGCGCGCGGTCCACGCGGTGGCGGAGGCAGAGTCAGCGGTCCAAGTGGTGGCGGACGCAGAGCACGCGATGGTGGGGATAACGGAGCACGCGGACAAACTACATATTATGATCCATCAAGCAAAAGTTTTCAAAAAGTTCAGCTAAAAAAACATACCAAATACCCTCGATTTGAAGTCATTGTATCTAAGGCAGTTGACTATCTTCCGTGAGGAAAACGGACGAGGCAACTTTACCAATACATCAAAATCCCTACGTTCAAGGTCAATGATATCATCTAGGGACCAAGAAGTTAACGTTCGGGGAGTTTTGGTCCAATATAGGGGAAATTTAGGGCTCCCATCCTCATTCAAAAAGAAAGGTTGACCCATTTCCGTAATAGATACTTTGAAAAATTGGTTTTTGAACTCTTTATACGACTCAACATATAGTTGGAAGATGGCATTCTTGGCCATGGAACTTAAGGATACCCAACCCCTCTTAGCATTAGGACGACTTTTGAAGAAAAACAAAAATATTTTGGCCGATGGCTCGATGTCCAGGGCCTGACACAACACACCGAACGCTTGGATATGTCCCCAGCTATTCAGATGCAACTGGGAGGGGGCTACATTCAAATATTGCAACACCTCCATTTGAAATCTAGTGAGTGGTAGTCGGACATACATATCATACAACTAGCATAAATACAGATAGAAGCAATTCCCCCCGGCTACATCTTCCCCATGAAAGACTCTCTCATCTTTCCTGCACGCGATCAGTCTTAGGGCACCATTATACCCTAACGTTCTAAGAACGCAATTATCTTCAACCCAACCTTATAAATATTTCCCTGCTTACAAATATGGTACCCTGATCGCCAACCTCGCGAGAGGTCCACGCATAGGCTGCAGGGGAAGAAGAACAGCCCTGTTCTGGGCCATCAACATTAACACCCCAACTGATAAAAGCCCTGTCCCCACTTAAAAGAGACTCGACAGAACCTACAACCCCCTGCGGCAAGTCCGATGAATCACTATGCTCTCTATCTTCACTATCACATAATGAATAAACAGACGAAAAGGAAGCCATGGTTACCTGGACAAGGGGTGAAAACCTAGGGCAGAGATGCTTTCGAAGGAGAGAAGTTACAAAGCCTGTCTGCAAAACGTTAATGCCAAAATGACGGTTGCGTTTCATCTCCAAAACCCCTTTAAAACAATGATGACACTGCCATATGATCTCCACCGTTAGATGCCAGAAGATCTAACGGCTCATTTTTAGTGACCCTGCCATTGCCCTTGAAGGCGGGAAAAATTAATACTGAAACGACAACATGTCTGTCACATCCTCAAAAGCACTTTAAAGACCGAGTAAGTCCATCTAACTCGACAGATGCCAAATACTCAAAGCGGGCGGCTACGACAACGAGCAACTATTACCCCCATTTCTTAACTTGCAAAAGTCCTACAGTCAAACCAGGCTAAAGCCTTAAGATTCCTTTGGACTTGGGGGAGATGATGTACGAGATATGGTCGATCACCGAGCGGTTACAGAGTGGTTACAACAGACAAACGGCCGGTTACTGGGACCGCAATTGAGCCTGATAATTGGGCCTGATATTATTGGGCTCATAGCCCATCCCGCTAATAAAAAATGTTCTATTGAAGATACTGGGAATCAGATACTATCAAATAATATCTAATGATAGAGATACAGGGAGCTATTATCGGAAATCAGGTAAGTTGTTAATATTTTATTCTGTTTATATTCTGTTTATCTTATATCGTCTCGAGACTTATAAATAAAGAGCCAAGGACTCCAAACAAGGTACGATTACATTGATCACAAGCTTCACTCACACTCATATTCATCATACAGCAACACTATTATCAAATTACCTCACTCTGAGCATTGCTTTGCTGAGAGTTGAGAACATCCTACTACAGACGCCTAACTTGAGCGTCGGAGTGCCTTTGCAGGTACCTCCCCCCTCGGTCATAGATTGGAGTGCAACGGACGGTTGAAGGGACGTGCGGCGTAAAACAGAGAAAGACAACGATCCAGCAGAATTTAGGTCAGTGTCTCCGTCTCAAAATTATCACCGAAACATCTATATAATATATTTTCAACATAATCAAACATTCACAACATAGGCATACAACTATCTAATCCCTTAGATGACAAGTTTTAAATCAATATTACTAATCTCTTAAATATTCAAACATTAAAATTAATGTTTAGAATCAAATCTTTTTGGTTGTTCTACCCATGTCTCGGTTCCAAAGCATTTACCGTGTCTCGGTTCCAAACCACATAGATATCATAAATTCTCATCTTGCACGTGAATAATAAGGATAGAGCATGAAATTAATGAAGGATATTTTCAAGGTTGTCAAACTCGAGAGTTTACGTAAACTTGTGAAAGTCCAGTAAACTTGATTCGTAAATTCGTAAGAGTTTATTTTGCATGAAAAAAATATAAATAACATCGTAATTCAAATAAGATAACAAAAATATATAAATTCAAACACATAAGTTCATAGAAATAATATTATTCATAGAAATATAATGTAAAACATAAATTGAAATATCAAAGTCTCTATGTCTAATCTCCTCTAATCCTTTAATAATGGCATCATCATCCTCATCTAACTCTTCCTCTGATGAATGTTGTGTATCCTCATTATCCTCAAATGTTATGTTATTAAGATCAAGAGCATCTAGAGCAGGATCTACTATTGCTCCATCTAAGTGAACATTTTCACCTTCAACTTGATCAATCTCAGCAACATCATTTGCCTCTTCAGTTATCCATTCATCATCTGATTCAATATCATCAAATGGAAGAGCTATAGTTTTTCGAATCTTTTTACTTTTCAACTTGGAGTTATACATCATATAGACTAAATCATTCATCTTTTTTTGATGCAAACGGTTCCTTCTTTATATGAACCTAAAATGAAATATAATATTTTTAGTAAAGATATAGACATAATAAAGAAATTTATAAATTAAAAATAATTTAAATACCATTTCAAATGAGCTCCAATTATGCTTACATCCAGAAGAACTACAAGTCAAGCTTAGAATTCGAATAATAATTTCTTCAACTCCAGAGTTCCATCACCAAACATGTCCCATCATTCCCCATAATTTAACTCTTTCCTACACTCATTTGCATCTTCCATTCCAAAAAGTCATCTGGCATAATGAAATTCAACAATTTGTAAATTATCTTTTCTTCTTTCTTCCATATATGGTATCAATCTTCTCATGTAAATATACAATCCTTCTTTGACCTCTCCACCATCATCACATATAAAGTTAGGTTCATAGTGGAAATGGGGTTCAGAAAATAGGGTTGCATGCAAAGGCCTATGAAGTTGATTATCCCATCGAGCATCAATTATTCTTCAAACCTCTTCATAACTACATCAATTATGCTATATCAGAAATAATTTCACACATAAGTAATTAAACATTAAATGAGTAAAAGTTTGAAAATTTACCTCTTTTGATATTGTTAAAGTTAGACCTAATCTTTTCTTTTGCACAATCCATCTCTTCATAAATGAAACTCATTGTGGGTTTTACATTTGAGTTCACTAATCTTAAGACCACCATAAGAGGGGCAGCAGCTTTCAGGCATGTGGAGACATTCTTCCAAAACCGGCTATCTAATACCACATATTCTACTTTTCTGCCCTCTTGTGAAGTTCCAAACTTGGTTGTCTTCCACTCTTTAGAGCTAAACATGGTCAACAATGATGCCTTCAATTCATGAAGACAAGCAAGAGTTAAATAAGCTATGGCAAATTTAGTCACACCCGGTCTTATCAAGTCTCTACCTTTAGTGAACTTTTTTAATAAGGAAATCAACATTGATCTTAAATAAATGTAAGTGGTAATCTTTCTTCCCTTCTTAATTGTCAATTCATGGACCTTTAAATTTTTTTCAATCTTCAAATATCAAATCAATGCAATGTGCTGCGCATGGAGTCCAATACAATATTTCCCTCTTTTGCATCAACAACTCTCTAGATGCCTTGAAATTTGCAGCATTATCAGTGACAACTTGAACAACATTTTCTTCTCCAACATTTTGAAAAATTTATCAGCTGTTTTTTATATATCTGAAGTGTCAAGTGAATACAAAAAAATCGTCCCTTTAGGACTATTCACCAAGAAGATGCAAATAGAACGTCTTTTTCTATCTATCCAACCATCAGACATAATTGTACATATAGTTCTCTTCCACTTCTCCTTATAATCCTCAAGGACTTCATATGTTTTATTCACAGCTTATTTCAAGAACTTTTCTCTAATGTCATGATAAGATGGTGGTTTGTATCCAACTCCATACTTACCCATCATTTCACACATCTTTGCAAATGTTGGATTTCTAATTACTTTAAAAGGAATGACACTGGTGTAAAAGAATTCAGCCACTTGAGCATCAACTTCTTCTTTGTATCCTTTTTTCATCATTTGATTTATAGTTGCTTGGACTCCCCCCTTGCTAGCAGTAGTAACTTTTTTTTTCCTTTAAAACTGAATACCTTGTGTTCTCCTTCAAGACTCTCACTTTCTTCCTCATCTTCACCGATATTTATCTTTCCTTTCTTTGATGATGCATTATTGGCTTCTGCAACTATTTTTATCATCAAATTTTTTATTTCATCCGAAACAGAAGCACAAGGTTCAGAATCCTCCTTTCTTCTAGCAAGATGGTGTTTAAATCTAAATATACCTCTCACAATCTTTGAGCAATAGTTACATTTCACTTTTCTTTCATTACCATTAACGTCAAACCCATGTTTCCATCCAATATCAAACCGATTTTTCGGGGCATTTTTACTTCTACTCTTAGTGGATGAAGATGTAATTGCATTAATTTCCGTTGAATTTGATGCATTTCTAGACATGATGCTCTAAACTTTTTCACTAAAAAATCAATGACAAAAGGACTCATAATATTAAATATTTTCTATTACATACTAAAATAATAAAAAAAAACACTGCCTATAAATAGTAATTTTTATTATAAAATCAGGACTTCATTTATATAAAAAAAAGTATTATAATAATAAAAGCACATATTGATGGTCACGATTTTCGTTATAAAATCAATACACCTTTTATATAATATTAATAAAAGTAAATTATAATAAAAATAGACAGATTTTCGTTATAAAATCAATACACCTTTTATATAATATTAATAAAAGTAAATTATAATAAAAATAGACAGAGACGTCAAGTCACCTCTCATCTTTTTAATCAAAATTTTCATTATAAAATACAGACATCTTTTATATAATATTAATAAAAGTATATTATAATAAAAATACACAGAGACACCATATCACCTCTCATCTCTTTAATCAAATTAATGTCATTTATATAATAAGTAGTGGCAGACAATAGTCGCATCACCCTTTAATGAAATTAAAGATATATAAATGTATAGTAAATATTTTTTACCACAAGTCAAGTCACCACGGGCTTTTGAATGAATACTAAAAACATTTAAAAAAAAGACATATGTAATCACATCTAAAAACACAGAAGGCTTTTGAAATGATTGTTTTACTCATCACCACCACACAGTGACAAGAACTACGACAACAAGCACGTTGACGATCATGATGGCCAAAAGGCGCGACCACAAGCAAGGCGGACGACAAACAAGGCACTACCACGAGAAAGTCGAACAACGACCGCGAATGAGGTGATCGACGAGCGGCTGAAGTGCCCGACCGCAAGCCAACGAAGCACGACCACGAAACGTGACGGTGAATGCGAGAGTGAGTGCGAACCAGACCATAGGAGCGTGACGACAAGACCACGAACAAGAACGCTACAAACGGCGACCACGAATGACGATCACGAACGTAGATAGTGGTGGAGTGAAGCACAACGAAGAAGAGAAACCCAATAAGGTCATTAAATATTAATCTCAACGAAATATTCTTTATTCGTGTTTACCTCTTTTAAACTCTCCAAATCGCGGCAAAATAGTGATTTTATATGATTTTACTGAGTTTGCTAACGAGTCCAACGAGTTTACTCGAAAACAGATTTTGCTACTGAGTTAACTCGGCAAGCATGACTAAGAATGCAAACTCGTCTGAGTTAACGAGTTAACTCGAGAGTTTGATAACCGTGGATATTTTGTTGCATAGAAAGAGTTACAAAGAGTTTTGATACACTACATTCAACTCCAATGATACAGAGTTTAGCTACTCATAGACATCTAGAATACAAGATGGAGCTGGAATGATGAAATGGAAGATGGAGTCCTTGCACCCTAGAAGAGTTTGAACCTGAGCTTGGAATCTCTATTGTGTCCCTTCACCAAAAAAAGCATTTCTGGTTTTCTCTCGAGACTTCTTCAAAAAAGTGCATACTCGTTGGATTAACATTTTAACTCGTTGGGTGAGCGACAAAAAGTACTAGCTCTTTGGGCGAATGACACCACTCAATGATTCTCTCCAAGTGGCATATAAACAATTATACTTATCTAAGAACAAATAGATATAATTTTACATCTTCCATGAGATTCAACACAAAAACACATGATAAAAAGGTTTTAATAAATGTGAATAATAGACAATTGTCACCGTTATCATCTTCTTGGTAAAGAACATTCTCCTAATGCTCATCAACATCGAGATTAACTAATGTGGTAGCTTCTCCAACTTCACATCCTTCTACAAGCAGATGCTATAAGTTTCTTTTTAGCTTCACCTTGTGCAAAATTCTCAACTCAGTGAGTAGAGACACCTCATGTTTTTTCCATTTTCATAACAAGAAATTCAAACAAAAAGCCTATACTCCTAACAAATAACTAAATTTTAAAAAATAAACAAAAGAACACAAAATAAATAAAATTTTAAAAAAAACTAACAATACTATAAGCCATTAAAAATAAATTAAAAGAAAATTTAAAAAAACTAAAATAAAAATTATATAGATATATATTAGATTTCGAATTCTAATACAATACTTAATCACCTCTCAAAATCCAATCATTTTCTAAATCGAATTTTAAAATTCGATATTTTTTAATCATATTTTAAAATCTAATAACTTTTAAATCGAATTTCAAAATTTGGTAGTCTTCTTAACAGTAATACATATTTTAAGCCGAATTTCAAAAATCTGAATTTTAATAAAAGATTTACAAATTGCTCATCTTCACAATTATTATCCCAAGTATACAATAAAAAAAAATGAATAAGTTTAGTAAATATAATGCATATGGTTGTTTAAATAATGTGGCATGACCATGCTTGCTCTGAAAGTGGAATGTGGGGGATAGAGATGTGTGAGTGGTGAGCTAAAGAAAGTGTGAGAGAAAGAAAGAAGGGTACAGGGATGAAAAATTAGAGGTGCAGGAAAAAGAAAAGGCGGGAATGGTATATGCTGCATCTTTCAATTCAAAAATCCAGTTTTGGTAAAACTTAACTCCTCACTCATCTCATGATTGCTTTCTTAGATTGTGAATTAACATAAAAACAAAATCTTTACCTCTGAAAAGTCAACCAAAATCGCTGCCGATAAAGAAATTTCAAAATACTCAGATATTTTTCAGTTAATCAGCAGATACTAATGAATCTCTTGAAACAAATAGCTCAATTTATAGGACTATTCTCTTTCAATAGATGTTTTTGGGTACATAGTTGTGAGAATCCATTTCATGGCAAATGAAAGAAGAGAGAGAAATGAAGAGAAACCCTAAAAATCCTAACATCACAAATGGGGTGGTGATCACAGTGTACAGGGAAGAAGCCAGAAGAAGAGTATCAGAATATCCCACCAACAAAACAACGCCACGTGGCATTGGCCATGATCGTCGTGCTCTGCTTCTTGCTTACTCTCGAAAGCTCAGAGATGAAGCCTGCAAAAAGGTTCCATTGCCCGAAACTAAAACCAAGGTAATGATAATAATTAATCGTCTTTATCCCTTTTGTTTCTTCAAGTGATTCAGGAAATTGAGAAGAAAAAAATCAGAACTTTGAAAATTTAGTTGGAGGTTGCACGTGCACGATCAATCTGGTGGTGGCGATCCTCCTTAACCAAAATTTGCAGAAATGAAGAATTTGCATCCAAAGAAAGAACCCCAAATGCAATCCCCTTGTTGGTAACATCATATTTAACGTTTGCATTCACTGGTTTTTCTTTCCTTTGATGTTGTGTTTCACTGTGTTTCTGTTTTCTGTGCAGAGTAAAATTAAGAACACGTTGAAAAGCTTGTCGTGCAAAGAAATGTAGCCGCGAAAAGAGGGAAGATAGATTGCGTTATCCCTTATTTTCTGATTTAGTTTACTGTCATATCTCACATTTGAAACATATTTTACATGATAATACTATTTTGAAGAATTTACATTTGATATGAAAAGTTATAAACTCTTAAGTTGATGAGATTAGAAATAGTTGATTAGATTACACATTTAAGTAAAGGAATTAACATATATAATAATAGGAACATTGTATTAGTGTACACAAACCAGAGTCATTTTCTCCAGAAATCCTACACTTTGAACTCATGTAAATTATTGGTCTGGTCCTGAAAATAAAAAACCCCTTCAAGTTAATGTAATATTTTGCAAATCTTTCCTATAAACTGCATAGCAGATATTTTTAGACAAAAATAATAAAAAATGGTATAATGGTTCGTCGTGTAACATAAATAGTCCTTGGTTGTGCTAAAAAAGTTTATTTTTATTCTAAAGAAATTATTATATTATATTAGTAGAAGAGAAAGTGTGATTATAAATATTAAAAACCTTTTTCTTAAAAAAAAATTAATTTGTTTATTTATGTTGGGTTTTCTCAATTAGGTCCCAGTATTTTAAAACGTTTCCATTTAGTCTCTGTTTTTTCCAAAATTGAATCAATTAAGGACTTGCCGTTAATTTGGGTAGACAACGTTAAAATGTGTTGTACGTGATATGGTGATATTATTAAGTTTTACGGACATGTGGCAGGATGATATAACTAATTTTGAATTCTTTTATTTACATATTTAAAAAATCAAAACGCATCGTTGCAAATTTCAAATATATCCATGGATTTTATTGCCCAACTAATCCAACGCAACACCTCTGGCATTAATGTCACTCGCACAGCCATCATCAACCACCGCGGGAACCCAGAACAACCATCCTCAACCACCACGGGAACCCAGAACAGCGAGAAAGGATCCTCAACGCAAAAAAAAAAAACAATGTAGAAAGGAAGAACCCAAAACGGAACATCAAGAACACAAGAACCCATAACTCAAACTCAGATTCCAATTTGAAAGGAAGAACCCATAACTCAAACTCAGATTCCAATTTGAAACCCCCAAAATCATAGAAGAGACAAAATCCTAAATCGAAGGATCCAAAACCCCAAATTCACAATTTCAGAAACCCTAACCCCAATGTTGCAAAAGAAGAACTCCAATTCGCAAACTAGTCTACAAAAAAGAAAGCAAAAAGAACCCCCAAATCGCGAACCCAAAATGTTCTCTCTTTGCCGCGAAGACGCTAGAGAGCGAGATTCTCGCATTGCGAAACTTCGTGCTTGAGCCCCTTGAAACTCGTCTCTCCTTCCCTATGAGAAAACGCCAAACAGAACCCAGGTTTCTGTGTTGCGCGAAGGAGACACGCTTGGTAGCGGTGTCGATGGCTGCGATGCAGTGAGGTCGTCGTGGTGGTTGTTAGAGGTGAGCGGCGGCAGCAGAGGCGAATCACGGAAGGTGAGGGCGTTTCCCTCTCACGCGCAGAGATAAGCTTGGGGAAGGAACCTGACGCCGTAGCTGACAGCAACTCCGGTGGCGCTTGGCGTCGTCAGCGACGTTGTAGATTGGGTAGAGAGTCCGCGGTGGCTGATCTGACTGAGAGTGTTGGCGCGTCCTCATGGATGAAACAAAGCTCAAGGGTTTTCGTTTTCTTCGGAGGAGACTCTTAGTCTCGGGAAATGTGAGTGAGAAATGAGAGTATTTTAGTAGAAATGAGGGGAAATGGCGCGACAACCTTCTCCTTCCTGAAACTTGATGGCAGAGAAGACAATTTTTTTTTTCTGTTGCGGTAAAGGGGAGAAAGAAGAGCGAGAACAGAGAAATGAGAGAAAAGAGAAAAAGTGGGATGCTAAAGGAGAGAGAGGAAAAAAAATTTTGTATGATTTAATTTCAATAAAATTTAATTCTAAAATATAAAAAACCAACTCAGATTGCCACATCAACGAAGTCACATTGTCAGGCATACCCAATTTTAACGTCGTCTATCAAAGTTAACGACAAGTCCTTAATTGATTCAATTTTGCAAAAATAGGGACTAAATTGAGACGTTTTAAAATACTGCGACCTAATTGAAAAAACCCAACATAAATAGGGACAATCTAAATGATTAAACCTTTTTTTATATAAAATTACAAGGAGCTTAAAGCACTTCTAAAGTAACATTTTTGTATGACTTACTACACTTGAAATGAAGAACAATAATACTCAATCATAATTAAATATTTTACTGAAATGATTATATCAAATAAATATTTTTAAAAATACTTTATAAATAATAAACAATTTTACGAAAAAAAATTATTTTTAACTAACAATAATTTTATTATAATAGATGTACAATAAGTAAGAATATAGATTTGGATCTAATACAAAGTAATAAACAAGTATAGAAACGGATCAGTGAAACCTATTTTTCTACAATCGACCTGATTTTGACCTTTTGAAAACGAATGAGGACAGATCATACACAAAATGAGCTAGAAAATACAATCCTCTTGGGTTGGGTCAACCTGTGTTGTTTTTCTTGCATAGTTTTGAGTTCAATTGAGTGTGTGAATGATAATGAAATGAGAGAAGTGAAATGAAAATTGTGACAAAATAATGATACAGGGCTACTCTCGTTTCTAATCACTTACAAGTTGCAGGCCAACCATCCTGCAACCAAACGAGTCAGATGATTCAAATTAGAGTGATGCTCTCTCCACCACCCCAGCTTCTCCCTACACCTTCTCAATTTTTTTAAAAATTCCAAGTTTATCTTTTTTACTTTTTACTTTTACTAATTTTTATTTTTATTTTTTAGAACCCTAATCTCAATCCCCTCTCACTTTCATTTTCCCTTTCACTCTTAACAGCAAGCCCCACCTCCACCCACTATCACTTTCTCTCCTTTTCTTAATTCTCTCACGTGATATTGTACAATGGAACATCAACCATCATCAGAGCAAGAGTAATTGAAATAATGTTCGTGTAGTTGCAAACATTTATAACAAGGACCTTTCAGGTAGTGCAACAGTTGGTATAATCAAAATTGTTATAATAATAATATTAACATAAGTGATTACAAGAAACTGGTAATAGCAGCATTGTTGTGTTCCACATTTTAAGAGATCATGTAGAGGCCCATGTGGGGGAGGAATTTAGGCTTTAGCAAACACAATCAGTGAAAACTCAACTAAGAGGATATTTATTTTATAGCTTAATTAAGTGCAGATTGTTGATTATTGAGATGATTTGAAAAATAAATATTAAGTTATGTGGGCAAAAGAAAGGAAGAAGAAATAGAAGAAAATCTTGTGTTAAGGGAAGTGGAAGAGAGAAAGTGACGGTGGGGGGTGGAGGGAGTGAAAGTGAAAGTAAAAGGGGATGGGATTAGGGTTTTAAAAAATGGAAAGTAAAATTGGTAAAAGCAAAAAGTAAAAAGGATAAATTTAGAATTTAAAAAAAAAAAAATTGGAGAGGTGTAGGGAGTTGATCGGGTGATGGAGGGAGCATCCCTCTTCAAATTAAAACAGGCTAACAAATTCAATATCCTAACCCAATTCACATTTTCTTCTGACAGATAGGCCCATCTTTATATTATCATGCTATTTATGAACATTTTTAGTTCTTTCAATTAGGTTTTATTAACCTATAAAAATTGAACCAAATTTAGTATCACTTAAATCACCAAGAACAATTACATACTAAAAATGATTTTAAACAAAGTAGATGAGTATATTATTTTAATATTTATTTATTAATTATAAAAAATGAGTTCCTAACAAAAATAAACATGTAACAAAAATAAACATGTGATAAATATTCAATCATCTTTCAAGTGTCAATTTATAATCATCTAATAATTCAGATGTAAGAAATGACTAGGTCATAAATAATAAAAAGTTAACTATCGACTAGGTCATAAATAATAAAAAGCTAATGTTTAATGTTTCAATAGGTCCCTATTTTCGCCCAAAATCTCAAATAGATTCCTTGTTTTTTCGGTGTCTCAATTGAGTCCTTTCTTTTTTGTAAAATTGAATCAAATAAAGCCTTTCTGTCAAATTGAGATGACATCGTTAAGAAGGGTATGCTGACACTGTAATTTTTTATTACGTGACATTAAAAATGTGTAGTTTTTTATGACGTCGTTAAGAAGGATTCTCCATGTCTTCGTATGCGTTTTGTGGAGGTAGTTGCCCTGGAGAATCCTTCCGTTGTGTCAGACAGTGTGGGCTGCAGGGATGACAAGGATTTTTCTGTTACAGCCCGATTTAGGGGTTTTTCTGGGTGGTGTGATTCTGGGTTTTATGTTTGCAGGTTGTGCAAAAGAGCAAGCTTCCATAGTTGTGCGAGATTGATGACAGAGGTGTGGCATCCATGAAGTTTGGATGAGAACGAAGGAAGTGACGCTTTGGCGAAGAGGCTTGCGGTGGAGGTTCAGCGGCAATTTGGGATTGTTATGTGGAAGATGGGTGTTAGCCTGATGTGATGGTGCGGCGGCAAGGTGGTTGCTGGTGGTGCGGTGGCTGACAACGCCCTAGGGTTTGGTTTGGGAATTAGAGTTTCAAATTGTTGAAGAAAATGATGATGACGTGTCAATGTGGTGATGTGGCAACATATCATTGGCTGAAATGTTTTTTCTCCCTAAAATATTTTCTTTTTTAATTTTATGTTTAAGGACGTGTTGTTGTAACACCTAACAATGTCAGCATACCCTCCTTAACAATGTCATCTTAATTTGACGAAAATATTCTATTTGATTTTATTTTACAAAAATAAAAACTCAATTGAAATGCCAAAAAAAAACTTATTTGAGATTTTGAACGAAAATAAAAACATATGGAAATATTAGACCAAAAGCTAACTACTAAGAGTATTCTAGACTCTGCCTTATGTCAAAAAGGAAATTAATGAGAAAAAGACTAAAATCGTTATAAAAAAGTTTAATGAAAATGAACTTTGCACCAGGAGAAAACCTAATGGACTAAGTGAGGGAAAAAAAATATAAAAGGGAGAGATGACGTTTATCATTTAAGATAATTTTGTCCAAAATTTAGCCTCCTTCCTTTTTCCAATTTCATATCTGTTTCCATTGCATAAGTCTACAAAAACAAAAACAAACAAAACCAAAAATCTAATTTTGACCCTTTAAAATCTTTACCCAAAATTTAAAAAGACCGAAAGCATGTAGACCCACTTCCAAAAATGTCTTTGACATTTTAGCCTATCAAAAGTATTTATCGTCTTAAAATAAATTATCTTAATAGTACCATTTAATTGTTATTATAGAATAAACTCAAATTGAAAGGTTTAACAATCACTAGACTATGACTCATACTTTCGAATGCCCGTTAAATATGAAGGTGATATCCACTTTCGGTTCTAATCACTGATCATAATTTCTACCCAGGGCTTCCCATTTTTCATACGGATGACGACCGTGAAATAACAGGTAATAGAAAACCATAATTTCTAGGCCAGTATAAGACGAAGTCCTACATCAGGGGGAAAATCACATCATCTCAATCACTGCACACGGTAGTGGGTCCAAGGGCATGCAGAATGACATTCTATATCCCTAACACTATTATACAGTAATTCAACCTGTACAGAAAGCAAATCATCATTGGAAGAATAAAGCATCAGTTCAAAATGAAATTATTTGGACATCTAGTCCCTGATCAATGCACCACTTTGCCTAACCGCATAAAAACCAATCCAACCTATGGGACCTAACAATCATAATGAGCTGATCTCCTACACCTAGAATTCAGAGAGGCAATGAGCACTCTATAATTGCCTTTTGTACAGTCTATTTTAAAAAATATATAAAAACAGGGAATGTCACGGTGCCATATATAGATGAGATGAACTGCTATACTCTGCCAATTAAATTATAAAATTGCTCCGGCATAGCAACAAAACCAGCCATGCCAAAATCACTGGCATACTATTTGCAGAACTGCAGCTCCTTCCCTACAAGTTTTCCTTTGAATTTACCTTCTTGCATTTGCTATCCTATGCCTCCGTCGTCTTCTAGATCCTATAAGGATCCTGTGGAGTCTGCGTCCAGAGACAGCAGCAGAACCTGCAGATGCGACACTCTGAAAACCAAAGCGATCAACATCGAAAGAATCTCTAGCACGATCCTGATTATATCTAATGTTCGGCAAAAAGTGACCAGTTCTCCCCAAGCTAATGGACCTAACTGTGAAAAAATCATCCTCTAGGTCTGAATCATACTCATCACTATAAAATTCATGAGAAAAATCATCCTCTAGATATTCACCGTCTGAATGATACTCATCACTATAAAAAGCATGGTCATTTGGCTCCAGC
This sequence comes from Vigna mungo, assembly GCA_036885675.1. Lineage (NCBI taxonomy): Eukaryota > Viridiplantae > Streptophyta > Magnoliopsida > Fabales > Fabaceae > Vigna > Vigna mungo. The sequence continues at coordinate 32,541,662 of CP144699.1, forward strand.
ACATAATCCCCCAGTACCATAGCCCCTGGTGTTGAAGATAAAATTGTGCTAATAACATCATTTCGTTCTCTTTCACACTCAAACCTCTTCCATTTTTCTTCTCTTATTGGGTCCACCTCTCGGGGTCGTGCAAATGGATGCTTAGACTTAACATGTTTTCTAAGCTCCTTGTAATTCCCCACGAAAGAGCAGTCATCCTGCATGCAACTTCTTTTCTTGGCATTTAGAGACTTCCTTGCGGCTTCAACCACTGTCCAACCTTTCACCTGTCGGCGACAAAGGGGGCAAAGAAGCTCAGGAACTTCAGAGTTGTCTTTAGATTCTCCTGTGTTTAAATCAAGATTTGAATTATTTGCTTCTAGCTGCAAACTTTGAACAGATTTTGCTTTAGTGTATGCTTTTTTATACTGTTCAAAACAGTTTGAATAGCGATGACTTGTTGCACACATATAAGGGCGACAACCCTTGTCATAAGACGAACAAAGCAGGAGAATGGCATTATGGGGAACCTCCATACATACAGAACAGGTTGCATCTTTCCAATTTTTCTTCTCGGATGCTTTAGAAGAGCTCTTCTTTACCGTAAGATCTTTCAGATTTTTTCTTGAACAAGACAAAAGACATGGTGATGACTTCCGACCTTGAGACTTGTTCCTCAGCTTACTAACTTCAGCCATTTAATCAGGTCTGTTAGGAAGGAGAGAAAGTGTAAAATAATAAATTAATGTTAGTCATTCCAAATACAATCATCAAATGTCTGAAGTACATATTTCACATTATACCATTTATGACGTAGAAATTTTTACAAAACCTATATATGTCTTAGCAACAAACACATGTAAAATGATCATAATGATTCAACCATTCTTGACAACTTTTGCAGTTACATCTAAGTCACAAATGGTAGGATAGTATTGAGTCAAGATTAAATAAAGGATGTTTAAATAACAATTTAAAGCACAACAATAGGTCGTCCTTGCTCACCACGATTAGCACTAATCATGTGATTCATATAGTGAATGTAATAGAGGGCATAAAAACACAGCAAGTTCTATCATAAGCCCCTTACCACATTCTAACATGCAGCACAATACACAACTAAGATAAAACAGCAAGCAAAGCTTCAGTTTACAGAAAATTGGAAATAAAATGATAACTACGAGATAATGTGAAATAACACCTAACAAGTACAATCACTAGCTCGCAAAATTGTGTAACAAGCAGCATCACTACAAAAGTCAACAAATACAAATTAAACCAAAGGTGTGTAAAGCCAACCCATCTATATCATTCCCTATATATCATCAGGTCGTTCCATGGAAATGGAATCTTAAACAAACCTACAATTGAATTTGCCTTCACTAAATCTTTCTCAACTTGATTCATGTATCCACACTGCCAGACATCAGTCTTCATAGCAGTCGGAAATGGAATCTTAAACAACACATGCAATAGAAAGCTATGCCATTGCTTTCACTAAATCTTTATCATCCTGATTCATGTATCCACACTGCCAGACATCAGTCTTGATAAAACAGTCGTACGAAAATGGAATCTTAACACATACAATAGAAAGCTATCTCGTTGCTTTCACTCAATCTTTCTCATTTTAATTCATGTATCCACACTGCCAGACATCAATCAGTCTTGATCTACCATATTAATTTCCGTCGAGGATAGACACTGCAACCTTTACGACCCATTGAATTTCCTTCAATTCAGCCATGACATCCCAATTTTATGCATCCAAGTTGCCATTTTTTATCAGATACACCAAATGAGTAACAATATAAAATGCATAAAACAAGCACCATAGAAATTAAAAGAGAAGACGGTAAACGGTAGATCATTCATAAGAAGATGAATGATAGAAAACAACATAGTTAAAATAGCAATTTCACCTTAAATCGGGAAGAGTGGTAAAAATAGCATTTTGAATCAATGGATTTTAGAAAATTATTAATCCATATTCTATAGCATTAATTCATAAATCATAACCCACTAAGTAGCAAGAAACTTAACAAAAAAATTCCAAAACACAAAAAGGGCCAAGTACACATCAAAACCTTGCAAGGTGGAATATTTTAAACACAACGGAAACATAAATACTCTCTTAGAATCTAGATGTCTGATCCAGAAAACTTATCACATTATAATCACAAGGATCCACCAATACATCCCCATTTTCATTTCCATCAACTTCACAATCCAAATAAGGCTCAAACATATTAATAATGGTGGAAGACAAGCCCAGAACAGCAAACAGAGGAAGAACTGAGAACGGAAGAGTGGAGAGTGAGCTTCATAGATGACTAGATTTTCACCAAATCAAACAAAATGAGCCCCGGTGTTGGGTGTATCACAAACAAGAATTAACAAATCGGGTTGGGAGAAAATGAGCCACAGGAAAATACATAAAATTGATGGACTTTACTTATTATGGCATTTAAATAAGGATGTCAGAGGGATTTACCTCAATGAAGAATTTATCGATGATTTGAACTGTGGGATGTGATTAAAAAGGTAAAGCCGATGGATTTGATGATTTTGATCCCAACATTAATTACCATGAAAGAGAATCTTCTTTTTATCCTAATCCTTCTAAACCCATTTGCTTGTTTCTCAAGCTAACAAAAATTATATGAATAACCCCTACAGAAAGTTTATGCAGATCCCAATGTTGATCAGCATATACAACATTACTGGATACTTTATAATACTCTTCTTTATATTACAATTCTAAATATCCTTCAATTGCAACAATTGAGAACTATTTCAAAATGTCATTTAAACCAAGTAACAATACACATAATACATCTAATGCTCATTCACATAAGAATAGGGTTTCCTTTTCAGAGATCGCAAACTGATTAAGATCTCCTAACTACAGTATCACACTAGAATAACCAAGTAATGATTCTTTACTAGATGCTAATTATTGAGCAAAAGGGTCCAAAAAAGCTATGTGGATGGAAATAATTTTTAAGAAAGTATCCTCTATTAACACAAACATGCATGTCTATTCTCTAATAATGCCAAAGACTTGAAATATAGAAGAACATCATGAATTGTATAAATGTGGACCCATCATGGCAAAAACCAGGACTACTGAATTACGAGTTCTGACATGAACCTAAATATTTAACCTCTGCAAAAGATATAATGCAAATCCATGTGGTCATAGAGATAGAAATAGTCAGATCAAGTAAGGCCTTTCCAAACCAAAGCCTGGCCTATTAGTTTGTTACAATTCTTTTTATAAGGCTTGCCCTGTTCTATTTAACCTGTTAGTTCGCCAAAGTGTTTGCTTTGTCATTCCCACAAAACCAAACAATTGACAATTTTCAACATCACTTGATTTCTTCTCACTTCCATGTCTTTCTCTTTTCTTTCCTCGAGATTAGAGCCAAGCTCTTTGGTAACCACCCTCGGAAGCTAGTCATTAAAGAAAGAGAAAACACATTCAAATACTCCACCAACCAACTCAGAACACTCAATGCAGGACTTAGGCAACCTTTGATCGCATGCTCCCCATCACAGCGGCACGCTTAAGGTGGACGTCTCAAACTTGCACCAAATTTTGCTTGATGACATTACATTTAACTTTCTTGTTGGCCAAAACCCTCCATAACCCTTTCAAAAGACATCGACAACTAACTCCAACTCTAATGCCAATCGATAAGCATCCAAATTTAAAGGCTGGTAGTTAGACGTGGAGAATCAAACACTTCGATATTCCACTAAGCATCACATGCTACTCTCTATCACAGCCACGAAACACACCGTGAAACAATGAAATATAAACTAGTACTTCTAAAACTAAAACAACGAAATCAATCAACCCGAAGCATACCAAATGAAAATCCATAAAATAAAAAATATACTCAACTCAAAAAGTTTCATGGTTGACCTTGAAAAAGACCAACTTTGATGACAACTTTTTTTATTTTCAGAAACATCAACATAGGTCTAATATAGTTAAGAGACTTCAGTATCATCCATTAATACCATAAGTTGTGTCCTGTCATACCTCTTATAGGATCTTTCAAAGAATAGTTCCACTTGGCATGAAACAATGCACCACACGCACTGGAAGTGTACAGGACTTAACATCAGTCAAAAAACCAAAACGAAATTATCCAAATTCCAAATTATAGGAATTGTTCATACCATAGTTAATTCCCTTACCTGTCTAAGTTTTCAAAAACACATTCATGCGCGGAAATCTCGGTTACAACATGGAAACAGACAATTGTGTCACTGATGCCGAACTAAAATGGGAAACAAAGTTATACAGAAAGGTTAAATATTTAACACATTCACGGAATTCAAAATCGTGGATATATTCTAGTCTGAGCAGCATGGGGATCGAGGTATAATTAGTAAATCGAGGCCTCGTGCCAAACGAAAATTTCTAAAAGGTCCACAGAAACATTGTCAAAATTGCAAAAAAATAAAATAAAATAAACGGAGGCATCAAAGGAGACGAAAGAGGAGAAAAACCCTCACAAGAGGAATCGATTGGGAAGAAATAAGTACCTGTAACTGGAATTCAAAGAAACGGTTAGAGGGCGTGGTTTTGTTGAAACAGTGGAAATGAAGGATATCAGAGGGAGTGTTCCGATCTTCGCGCTCACGCTCCCCAAAATCCGATTATAAAAAAGGCTGGCAGAGGTGACGTGTGCCGGTACTGCAACACCTAACCTACACAATACTAGTTCTCCCCACTTTTTCACGTTTTATAATTTCATCCAAATGAAACGAGAAATGCTGCTTTATGTGGGCTTATGAGCCTGGTTAACATGTTGACCTTTGGCCCATTAACCTTTTCATAATAGAGTGTTTCATCCAACACCTTCAACATCTCATTTGCATCTTTAAAAATTTTTTTTTTGACCTTTTCACATTTTATTTTATACTTCCAACTTTTTTAAAATTTTATTTTTAACTTTAATAAAGATCTTTTCATTTTTCTTTTTTTTTATTAAAAACACTATGCACCACCTTAATAATAATCTAATTTAATTTAAAATTCAAATATTATTTAATATAATTTTATATTTTAATAATTATTAAAATATTGTTAATATTATTAATAATGATTATTTTAAAAAAGTTAAAATAAAATAAAAAAATTAATAATAATAATAATAAAATAAAATAATAATAATCAATTTAATTTAATATATTCAAAATATAATATTAAATTAAATTAAATATTTATTAAATTTAAATAAAAAATAAAATTTTAAAAATAATTATTTATCGGATATCCATATCCGAATAATACATTATCGGATTTCTATATCCGATTCACAAATTCAAATTTTGTTTTTCTTTAAATTTTAAAATTTTTTAATTTAATTTAATATTTTAATGCAATTTAATGTATTTAAATACATTAAATATGATTTTAAATATTATTTTAATTTTCATTATTATCACTCTTATTTTAGTTATTATTATTTTAATTTTTTAATAAAACTATTATAAAAATATAAATCATATTTTAATAACTATTAAAATATAAAAATATAACAACTAGTATTATAATTTTAAATTAAATTAAATATTTATTAAATTTTAAATAAAAAATAAAACTATTAGCATATTTTATTAATTTTGATATGTGATAAACAAGTTTTAAGAATTTTAGTTTTTATTTAAAATTTAATAATTATTTAATTTATTTTAATATAATTTAATATATTTTGAATATATTAAATCAAATTGATTATTATTATTATTTTCTTTTATTATTTTTATTTTTATTTTGATTATTTTATTTTATTTTATTTTTTTAATTAAACTATTATTATAATATAAATCATATTTTAATAATTATTAAATAATATTTGAATTTTAAATTAAATTAGATTATTATTAAGTTGGTGCATAATGTTTTTAATAAGAAAAAAAAATTAAAAGGGTGCAGAATGTTTTTAATAAGAAAGAAAAAAAACGAAAAGGGTACATAATAAGATATCAGAAGGTTAAAAGTGTAATTTTTGAAAATACAAGATGAGATATTGGAAGTGTAGGATGAAACACCTTATAATAGTTCATTCATTCACTTCCTCAACTATCATGATTCTTTTCCATGAACTGCATTAATAAGAAATAAGTATTTGTTTTGATATATGTTTTGTTAATAAAAATCTTTTTAAAAAATATAATGTGTCAAATTTCACATAATAATTGCACTTTATCATATCATATTTTTTATTGTATGATGATAAACTTGTTAAATATATGTATCTCTTCTAACTCATTTTATATATAAGTTAGGACCGTACGCCGAGAGAATTCAACACATTGTGTTGAATTTCTCTTTGATGCCTCTCACACAGATTTGCTACGATTATGTTGATAAGGGCTTGTTGTTCAGTTTCATAGAGAGATGACACTTTGAGACGGGTAGTTTCCATCTCCCTATAGGGGATATGACGATCACTCTTGACGATGTCTCCACTTTACTTCACCTCCTGGTGCTAGGACAGTTGTGTGATTTGGAGGAATTGGAGTTTGAGGAGGCTCGTACAGCCCTCATAGACCTGCTCAGCGTTGATGGTGGCACAAATGGTGCTGAGATGGAGGATGCACGTGGTACGAAAGTCAGACTCAGCTAGCTCAGAGAGATATATGTTCAAAGGTGTCAGTCGCAGCATTGGGACTATGCTGCCAGAGCATATCTGTTGCATCTAGTAGCATGCACGACTTTTGCAAATAAAAGTGTCAGTTCTATACGTGTGTCTTACCTACTATTATTTAGAGACGTACACTCGTGTGGCAGATATGTCTGGGGTGTTGTTGCACTCGCCCATTTGTATGAGCAGTTTGGAGATGCGAGTGTGGCTTTCACGAAGCAGATGGCTAGATATCTTACTCTTTTTCAAGTACAAAAATTAACCTTGCACATTTATTTGATGTACTTCTCTCCATGCTCAAAGATAAAAATATTTAATTGAATAATTGCATTTTTAGAGTTGGATATACAAGCATTTCCCTAGCATCGGAAGGAGGCGGTTGGAGTCTTCTTATGATGACACCAAACCAAGTGCGACTAGGTGCAATAGCCCTCAGCAGAGTTCGACTCTTGCAGAGATTCGGTCACAATTGGATGGCCTGACATACAGTGGAGTTGTATGGCATCCATATGAGGGACATCGGGGCATTCGTCCATTATTCGGAGTTTGTATGTATTCTGGACGGATTCAGATTGGTGACACCCTTTTCCCGTCATTTGCCTGAGAGTGTGATGAGGCAGTTTGGGTTTTACCAGGAGATTTCATGACCACCCAATGTCGTTGCAGATGCATATGTAGTCGTTGTTGATTATGCGTGGTTGCACTTCACATATCACGTTATTAGGAATGTGAGGCAGGCATCATACCCTTCTAAATGTGTTGGTGGATACATACAGTGGTTTAAGAGGGTTTCACATCCCTATATTATTGTTGTTCCAGCTTACGCGAGACCGGCTCTTACGCCTACACAACACCCCCATATTCCACAAGAGGCATGACCTCATCGTAGATCCTCTCCACCTTCACCATCTGGCACCTTGGTATGTTATTTTTCATTCTTATGTTATTAAATTTTGCTTAACCATGTTTATTTATTTGTTTGGTATAATTATTATGCAGGTTAGATTTAAGCGAATGGCGAGAAAGTTACAGTCATTGATATCGTGTCGTCATGTGACTGAGGGTACTGTTGCACATTAGGTAGCAGCGGAACTGCTTTAGGATGCTGATGATGGCATCGATGAATATTCCCTGACTATGAGAGTGCAGAGGCATGTGCGTGGTAGACGGTCGACGTCTAATTGATAGGACTTTGTTTATTATGTTTTTATGCATGTTTTTGGTAAAAACTTTTCAAAGTGTGGCTGACATATGTGGTAGGCTAAGTTTACTTTCAAATATTATAGTTTAGACACCATTCTTTTCTCTCGCGGTGATGAACAATGGTTGTATATCTTTTCACATTGTAATGTCATTTATGCTGATTGATTATTGTAAATTTGATGGGATGATTTCGATGAGTGGATGTTGTATTTGATCTTTTTTTTGGTGCAATGGTAATGCTAGGACCATAGGTGTTGTATGTTTCTTAAACTGAATGGAATTAATCTCTCTGGGAGCATGTGTTTGCTATTGAAATGTTTAATATTATATATGGTTTGAAAACGTTATTTGTTAAAGTTGGAATGCAACGTTGTGCTGCATCAGTCCAATGGTTAAATGAAAGAATTGCACTCTCAAGATATGCCCATGTACCCCTGAGGAACTTTGAACTTTACTCGCTCATGAACCAGTGCACAAAGTATAACTTGTCATGGAATTTCATCAGCATCTGGAAAGCTTGGGGCTATAGTTGGTTCCTTTGGGTTCTTGTACTTGGCACAAAACAAGGACAAAAGCAAAGTTGATGCAGACAACCTGCAGGTATTGGTGTAAAGAATTCACTTATAGTCTTCGGTGTAGTTAACGTTATAGGCTTCTTCGGCACTTTCTTGGTTCTTGAGGCAAAGGGAAGGTCGTTGGAGGAGATGTCAGGTGAGAATGAAGAGGATGTTGGAACTGGTAAAGAATCAGAACAATCACATTCTCACAACAACAACAAAAGTGTTTCGTATGTTTAGGATACCTGCCTTCGTCTATAATGTTGTTCTTACAATAAAGGAGTAGCTTCAATTAGACTTGGAAAACACAAAAGCTTTCCTTGCCCATCACCAATATTTCTATTAAATTTTTGCTTGGACATCATGTAGTAGGAACTAGGTTTATTTCTTTTAAGAATATTGCCAAATATGAGTTCCATTTGATGTATAATCATATTGGTGTATAGAACTTTCAATAACAAGTTTCACAGACCAGCTATGTTTTGCATGCCATCTTTGATTTCAATTTCACTTAACTCTAAGGAAAACGATGTCATTACACGAGGCATGTCTATAGTTGAAATCTTTAAAAAAAAAAGAGTACAGTTGAATAAATGTTCGTGATTGGATTTTACGAATATAAATAATATAAGGATCTTTTCATATGAAATTCTTAACAATGCCACGCTTCCTAGGTGCTTATGTGAATACAGAAAAGGATTATTTATTTTCAATGTGAGTAGACGATTAATATGACCAAAATGCTACTATTGCTTTCTTTATGTGAATGCAGTTCGAGTCTCTACCATTGCTTTCTTTATCAAACACGTTGTTGCACTCGTCCATTTGTACGAGCGGCTTGGGGATGCGAGTGTGGCTTCCACGAAGTAGATGGCTAGATATCTGACCATTTTTTAGGTACAAACATAAACCTTGCACATTTATTTGATGTACTTCTCTCCATGTTCAAAGATATAAAATATTTAATTGAATAATTGTATTTTTAGAGTTGGATATACGAGCATTTCCCTAGCATGGGAATGAGGCAGTTGGTGTCTTCTTATGATGACACCATGTCACGTGCGACTAGGAGGTAGAGTCCTCGGCAGAGTTCGACTATTGCAGAGATTTGGTCACAATTGGATGGCTTGACATACAGTGGAGTTGTATGGCATCCATATGAGGGACATCGGGGCATCCGTCCATTATTCAGAGTTTGTATGTATTCTGGATGGATTCGGATTGGTGACACCCTTTCCCGTCATTTGCCTGAGCGTGTGATAAGGCAGTTTGGGGTTTACCAGGAGATTCCACGACCACCCATTGTCGTTGCAGATGCAGATGTAGTCGCTGTTGATTATGCATGGTTGCACTTCACAGATCACGTTATTAGGAATGTGAGACAGACATCATACCCTTTTGAATGTGTCGGTGGATACATAGAGTGGTTTAAGAGGGTTTCACATCCCTATATTATTGCTGCTCCAACTGACGCGAGACCGGCTCTTGCGCCTACACAACACCCCGATATTCCACAGGAGGCACGACCTCATTGTAGATCCTCTCCACCTTCACCATCTGGTGCCTTGGTATGTTATTTTTCATTGCTTATGTTATTAAATTTTGCTTAACCATGTTTGTTTATTTGTTTGATATAATTATTATGCAGGTTAGATTTAAGGGAATGGCGAGAAAGTTACAGTCATTGATATTGTGTCGTCATGTGACCTAGGGTACTGTTGCACATCAGGTGGCGATGGAACATCTTCGGTATGCTAATGATGTCATCGACGAATATTCTTCAGCTAGGAGAGGGTAGAGGCATGTGCATGGTAGACGATCGATGTGTAATTGATAGGACTTTGTTTTAATATGTTTTTACGAAGGTTTAATCATTACGATAGTCCCTATTTTCGGTGATTTTTTTCAATTAGGTCCCTCATTTTTTCTTTTTCTCAATTAGGTCCCTATTTTTGAAAAATTGAAGCAATTAGGTCACTGTCGTTAGTTCCGTACTAACACCGTTAAAAGGGTGACACGTGTCAGCTCGTATTTTTTTGAATTTTTTAAATATATTTTTAATTATTTTTATTTTTAATTTTTAATTTTTTTATTTGTTTTAAAAAAAAACACAAATTTGTCACTTGTCAAGTTGACATTGAGGCACGTGGCAATGACAATGTGAGGTGACACTAATAGTGCCACGTGTCACTATCAGACCACGTGTCATTAGATTTGTCTCAATTTGGTCCTTATATTTTTAATTTGTCTCAATTTGGTCCCTGTATTCTTATTTTGTCTTAATTTAGTCCTATTTTTTAAAAAAACTAAACAATTTTGTTTCTCTCCAAGTTCAAACAAAATTTTATTTGTATATAAATCTTTACAAAGAAATTTATACAAATTAATTTTTTTATTAGAAAAATAAAAAAATTACAAACTAACATATGACACATTTTTATTTATATAGTAATAAAGAAATCATTTAACCTAAATAATATGAATGAGTAACCTATAAAAGTTAACATCTCAATAATAAATATTTTTGTGAAGGTAATCTACACAAGTATAGTCTCAATACTTCCTCAACAATTCATAAAAAGTTTTTAGAGTTAAATATTTTGATTTGAAATACATCATTACTAATAATTTGCTTAACAGAAACAAATTTAAAGACAAAAATTTGGAAAATGTACATACCGTATTTTATTTGGGAAGGAACAAATTTTTTTAAATTTTAAAAAAAATTAGGACTAAATTGAGACAAAATAAAAATGCAAGGACCAAATTGGAACAAAATAAAAATACAGGGACCAAATTGAAACAAACTCAATGACACGTGGTTTGACAGTAACACGTGGCACTGTCAGTGCCACCTCACACTGTCATTGCTACGTGGCACAATGTCAACTTGACACGTGGCAAAATTTATTTTTAAAAGAAAAACAAATAAAAATAATTAAAAATATATTTAAAAAATTCAAAAAAATCACGAGCTGACACGTGTCACCCTTTTTTAACGGTGTTAGTACGGAACTAATGACAGTGACCTAATTGCTTCAATTTTTCAAAAATAGGGACCCAATTGAGAAAAATAAAAAATGAGGGACCTAATTGAAAAAAGTCACCGAAAATAGGGACTATCAGAATGATTAAACCTTTTATGAATGTTTTTTGTAAAACAATTTCAAAGTGTGTCTGACACACATGGTAGGCTAAGTTTACTTTCAAATACTTTAGTTTAGACACCATCCTTGTCTCTCACGGTGATGAACGATGGTTGTATATCTTTTCACATGGTAATGTCATTTATATTGATTTATGATAGTAAATTTGATGTGATGATTTTGATGAGTGGATGTTGTATTTGCTCTTCTTTTCGGTGCAATGGTAATGCTATGACCATAGGTGTTGTATGTGTGCTGAACTGAATGGAATTAATCTTTACTGAAGCATGTGTTTGCTATTGAAATGGTTAATATTATATATGGTTTGAAAGTGTTATTTGTTAAAGTTGGAATGCAACGTTGTGCTACATCAGGCCAATGGTAAAATGAAAGAATTGTTCTCTCAAGATATGCCCATATACCCCTGAAGAACTTTAAACTTTACTCGCTCATGAACCAGTGGACAAACAATATAACTGCTAGATTCCGAAATACTTGTCATGGAATTTCATCAGCATCTGGAAAGCTTGGGGCTATAGTTGGTTCCTTTGGGTTCTTGTACTTGGCACAAAACAAGGACAAAAGCAAAGTTGATGCAGGGTACCCTGCAGGTATTGGTGTAAAGAATTCACTTATATTATTAGGTGTAGTTAACGTTATAGGCTTCTTCTGCACTTTCTTGGTTCCTGAGGCAAAGGGAAGGTCGTTGGAGGAGATGTCAGGTGAGAATGAAGAGGAGAGGATGTTTGAACCGGTAAAGAATCAGAACAATCACATTCTCACAACAACTATAAAATTGTTTCGTATGTTTAGGATACCTGCCTTGGTCTATAATGTTGTTGTTACGATAAAGCAGTGGCTTCAATTAGACTTGGAAAGCACAAAAGCTTTCCTTGCCCATCACCAATATTTCTGTTAAATTTTTGCTTGGACATCATGTAGTAAGAATTAGGTTTATTTCTTTTAAAAATATTGGAAAATTTGAGTTCCATTTGATGTATAATCATATTAGTGTATAGAACTTTCAATAACAAGTTTCACAGACCAGCTATGTTCTGCATGCCATCTTTATTTTCAATTTTACTTAACTCTAAGGAAAACGATGTCATTACACGAGGCATGTCTATAGTTGAAATCTTTAAAAAACAGACTATAGTTGAATAAATGTTCGTGATGGGACTGTACAATATAAATAATATAAGGATCTTATCGTGTGAAATTCTTAATAGTGCCACGTTTCATAGGTGCTTATGTGAATACAAAAAACGATTATTTATTTTTCAATGTGAGTACATGATTAATATGACCATAATGCTACTAGACTAGTTGCAGTTCCAGTCTCTACCATTGCTTTCTTTGTCAAACACGTTGTTGCACTCGTCCATTTGTACGAGCATCTTGGGGATGCGAGTGTGGCTTCAACGAAGCATATGGCTGGATATCCGCCTCTTTTTCAGGTTCAAACATAAACCTTGCACATTTATTTGATGCATCTATCTCGATGTTCAAAGATAGAAAATATTTAATTAAATAATTGCATTTTTAGAGTTGGATATACGAGCATTTCCCTAGCATGGGAAGGAGGCGGTTGAGTAGATGAATATAAATTTATTTTGTAGCGTTGAGATGAATATAAGTTTACCTATTAATTTCTTTTAATGAATTTATATTTTTGATTGAGTTTCTTTTATTATTTTAATCGAACATTAATGTTGTCATGTGTATTATGTGAATTTCATAAATAAAGAAGGAAGAAGGAGGGTAACATATTTATGCATTATTAATTCAGAAGTTAAAAAATCACAATTTTTACATATTTTTAACAATATCATTAATCACCTAAGTCAACATAAGATGTTGTTACGTTCATCAACTGTGCAAATGCTTGCATCCTATTAATATAAATAGATGATCACACTCGTGCCTGAGGATAATAGTGGGTTGAGGAGATGATATTCACTATGGGCAAAGGACAACCTTCTTGTAGCTTAACCTGCATTATACAAATTATAATTGTTAATTGAGTCATGAGTAATTTTCAAATGAAATCACAAAATAATAAAATTACCTCCATGAAATGACATCCATGAACATGTCCTATACAAATTAAGCAATGTTGAGTAATATCAAAAGGTGGTGTGGAACGTAGTGGGAAGATAGTATAATTTTGAGAGGATGACATATACACTAAAATGACATTGTATCGGTTAGCAATTGCATAACCAATGTCTGGTAATGTCATCCACTTGTTCTTGTTAGCCTATTATGAATAAAACAAGTTGATAGATAAAATAAATATAATAAATAAAATACATAAAACGGGAAACACTTATCGTCGACTGTGGCTACACTAACAAAGACTTTTTCAGTTCTTCTAGTCTATCAAAGCCTCCTACTAGGTCTGCATATTCATCACGCCATTCACTAAGTTATTTGTACAAATCATTTCTGATAACATGCCATGAATCTTCAACAACGTAGCAATGCATCTATATCCACAGTGACCATCAACCACAACATCAACAACGTCCACAATAAGGGGTGATTAATATAATCATACTGGTCTATCATTGGAACTCTTTTTTTCTTCACTGCAATTAGCTTTGATTGTAATTTACTTTTCACAAATGAAGATTCCATGGTTGAATGAAAGGCGTCGACATACTCAAAATATGATGGATCCCGCGTAGTAGACCTTTCTGTTTGTTGAACTTTTCTTTTTTGTGCACCCTGTGTCTTGACTTTATGTAACGAGGGACCATTGATGTCAATGTAGGACAAATAATGTCAAGTAACTTCTGCTTGATGGTGACTTTACCTCCAATGTTAGCCTCATTGAACCGTTCTTCTACTTGTTGCAACTCATCTTTAATGGATAAATGTGGCTCGGTTTCATTTAATTCAACATTTGAGAAATGCAATCTTCGCCACATTATATGAAATTCACCCCCAGGGATCATCCCAGGATCATACCGTGCTAATTCACATGCACAGGGGACATCAAATGTACGTCTTAATACGCATCCACACTTTGATGAGTCCAATCTTATATGTTGCACTCTTTATAATTCCTCAACAATGAGATCTAATGCATATCGAGAGACATGCCCAAAAGTTTCCTATATTTGTATCCTTTAAAAGGGTCACTCGTGAGCAACATTCTTCTTTCAAATGACGTCTTAATCTTGTTATGTTGTAGGATAACGATGTTATGAATACTATCCCAACAAGAACACAAATCACTTATACTATTGCTCAGAATTTTCTTCAAACTCGAATGAGCAAACTCAACCCTGAAATAAAAAAAACATCAACAAGTGCAAATAAATATTTATCTACAAAACGAATAAATAAAATAACATTACAACATACCTATTTGTGGTTGTGTTCCCTAAATGCATTACTTTGTTCGTCCAGAACTTTACAAAGTATGTATTGTACGGAATAATCCAAGTCTGATTCACATATTCAAAGAACAAAGGCCATGAATTGCTCACGTATTGAAGACCATTCACATACTCATTAAACAAGTTCTCATCAGCACAATCCATCACATTTTCCCATGCATCCATCAACACATCCTAAGCCTCAATAGAACGAACTAACATTTTGCATTTAGCTTTCACATTTTTAAGGATGTGGAACCGACATAACATCTAATATGACTCAAGGAATACATTTTCAATGGCATTCATCAAAGCCAAGTCTTGATCAGTGACAATGGCTTTAGGACCACCCTCAGATGTTATAAATAAACCTTTCAGCTTTTCCAAAGCCCATTTGAAATTACTCTGCCTTTCAGTACACAAGAAAGCAAATGTTGCTAAGAAGGTTAAACCTGTACACGTCATGCCCACAATCTCAAGCAACGAAAGTCTATATCTGTTTGTTTTATATGTGGAATCCATCAAAAATACAACATCAGATAAGTTTAACAATGTCACCGCATCAGGATGTGTCCAAAACAAGTCAGTAATAACCTTTGAATCGTTGGCACACCTACTCCAATGAATGTACTTATCCCGGTCCAACAACATCATAAGTTGTTGTAGTTCAGTTTTGGACCCTCTAATTGATCATTATATTCTTGCCTTGCGTTGTAGATTTGTTTAATCATTGTGACATTTTGATCATTATTTTGTTTGAGGGTTAATAAAATATTTGCAGGTGTAACTTCACTCTTTGTTATATCAACCAGTAATGACTGCTCACTCATATTTAACCTGCCAGCATAAGGGTGTCCAACTAAAGTTTCAGCCAACTCATGGTTGTAATGTCCACACATCACATTCAACACCCATTCATCCTCATCTGAACATGGTTTACCCTTTAATCTAAACGGACACTCACATTTACGAGTGTCATATACACTGGGCACCACATCGGCTTTGTATTTTCGATATTTCCCTCCTTTTTCACATCCAAGTATATGACTAACGTTTTTCTTCCCCTTACACCAGTAGCTTTATTAGATCTTACTATTACCACAACAAATCCTAAATCATAATTCATCCCTCTTACCCAATCAATTAAGTGCTCTCGTGAACAAAATATTTCATTTGTGGTAAATTTATTTGTCAAATCTGCCTCTACATCTTCTCTAATGAATGAAGAGAAATCGAATATCAGAACCAACTTGAGAATCCATATGAAGATATTCATCCATTTTCAACAATAATAACCTATAAAAATTATAATCAGTCTTATTAACATAATTAATAATTAATCAAACAAATATAAAAATATTAATATAATAAATTTATATATTTCATATAATTAAAATAAAAAGTAATTTTTGTATAATAATAAAAATTTTAAACAATTAAAGATACAAATAAAATAAATATATATATTATAAAAAAACATTAAATTTAAAACCTAATTATATATCACGTGCAAAATAAAAAAATATAAATATATATCTTCAAATATACATTATTAAAATACACCAAAAATATATTCAAAAATAATAGGGTTAAATATGTTTTTAGTCCCTATACTTTGGGGCGATTTTGGTTTTAGTCTATTTTCAAACTAAGGTACAATTTAGTCCTTCAACTTTAGAAAACTCTGGTTTTAGTCTTTTTTACCAAATTTTTTTAACTTTATTTGTCGTTTCAAACACGTTTCTCAGTTAACATTGAAGCAAAAATGTGTCAAACAGTGTAAACAATCCCAATGCTATAATGAAACGTGCTTGAAACAACAAATAAAGTTAAAAAAAATTGGTAAAAATGACTAAAAGCAGAGTTTTCTAAAGTTGAAGGACTAAATTGTACCTTAGTTTGAAAATGGACTAAAACCAAAATCACTCCAAAATATAGGGACTAAAAACATATTTAACCCAAAATAATACATCAAAACATATAAATTCCTTTATTAAAATATCTCAAAATTAATGTAAAAGAGTAAACTAATAAAAAAATCTTAAAAAATTAAACTAGTAAAAACAAAATCTTAAATAATCTTAAATTAACGTGGAAATTTCTTAAATGGATATGAGCATCGGTCAACGGATGTCAACATCCATTTAAGAAATTTTCATGTTAATTTAGGGTTACATACTTCATCGCTTATTCACACACTTTTGTTAAAGGGTTGATAGAGTCCACCATCACCTTCAAGCAACACAGAGACTGAACTTTGTCACCCCTACAACAATTTATTCGAGCAATTTCTCATTCACCACACTTTCACAGCACAACAATGAAAGAAAGAGAAGAGAAAGAATTTTCACGAAGAAAGAGTGAGAATGAGAGGATAAAATAGAATGTAAAAGAGAATGAATAGATTGTGCGGAGAATGAGTAGAAATTATAAAACTTTAACCTTAAAAATATTTTTTTACTAAAAAATAAAATAGAAATAAAAAGACAGATTGAGAAGTAAAAGAGGAAGGAAGAGATGAAGGGAACAAATGGGATGGTGGAGGGAGGAACAACCTAACTAAATTTATGACTCCACATAAAACCTAACTAAATTTATGACTCCACATAAAACCTAACTAAATTTATGACTCCACATAAAACCTAACTAATATGGATTAAAGAAACACTTTATTATTTACGTAGTCTATGTCAAAACCAATACTGCACATAATTAAATAGGTTTTATGTTGGTTCATGATTAACATATTCTCCATTGTATCATAGCTATTAAAGTTTTCATAAAAATTCATTTATTCACTGTTTAGATTATTAGGGTTGTTTTTGCTAGGACTACATTAATAATATGCAAGTATTTGTTTTTAATTTAGTTAATTGCAATATTTACCATAATAAAAATAAATTTTCTCTCATTAACACAAGAAAAGTTGACAATGATTTTTATGAAAAAAAATTAACATATTAATTTGTGATTGGATAATAATGTAAAAAAAAGTACTGAAATATTTAAAGTAAACTATATATTTTTATTATATATAACGAAGAAAAACAAAAAAAAAATGAAATAATTTATTAACATAGGTTTTTGTTTCATTGAATTTTTTTCCTTCTTTATGGTTAGTATTTATGAAAAGTGAAAAGAAAAAAAAAGTTTATCATATTACAATTAGGTTTCATTAGATCATAAATTAAATATTAACTTACAAATTTGTTTGATTAAAAGCGTTTGATAAGATATTTAGAGTAACTCATTCTAATAGATAGAAACTATTTTAACTAACTTATAACTTGTATTTTATTTTATTTACTTGTCATTATATTTTATATTTTAATAAATTCTATTGTTATTCTTAATTTACCTCATGATAAAAAAATAAAAAAATAAATTTTCTAATTATTATTAAAATATATAGTTATTAAATTAATAAAAAGTTATTAAAAAATAATTATAAAAACGCAGTTATAAAATAATTAATAAAATCTTTTCATTTTTGAGAGATAATTAGTTATTGCCTTTTTATGTGTTAAATTATTTTTTTAATTTTAAAAATCCAATACTTGATTAATTGATTATACACAAAAGTTACAGTCAGTAAAAATTAAAAAAACTAATTATGTAACAGTATTTTAAATTGACAAATATAAAATTCAATTTATATATATATATATATAATTAAAACTCATTAAATTGATTAGTTTAGGTAAAATGATTTATTCAACTAAAAAAACATATAATAATTTTAAAAAATAAATATCAATATCAAATTTTAAAAAATAAATGTTATTTTATATTTATTATTATTAAATACTTTTAAACAATGAGCTAGTATATCAATTCAGAATTTATAGATCACGAGCTTGTCAATATTAGCATATTAATAAAAGAATAAGTTTATTAGTTATATTACATATATGTTAGATATGTTTATCCTTATTTATGTTTATATATGTTAGATATGTTTATAATTTTTTTAACTCAGTCCTGTGATAAGTCAAATTGACACATGATTTCTTTCTTTTTTGCATGAATGTAATTACTTAAGTATATAACTTTTTTTTTCTCCATCTCCTTCACGTGAGTTTTGAGGTTGTCGCTAACTTAGGATGTGTCCATATTGTAGATTGATGAAACTAAGATAGTTTGAGTTGTTATCAAAACCATTATAAAAAAAGTTTTCTGATGAGACCCATAATAGACTCCAAATATTTGTACCGAAAATTGAGCATCTTTAGTTAAGTAGTTTAAAAGGGGAAGCTCCCAAATCTATAAGCCAGGTGGTGGATAGAAATGAAAAAAAAAAAAGTCATATACAGATAAAATATGAACAAAAGATGAATAAAAATCTGCATACAAATAATAATTTGACACCCAAGCTAATAAATTAACAAGAAAACAGAAGTATGATGTAAATTATAGAAGTGAAAAGAAGTTCAAGTAAAACTTTGAGCGACTATGTTATTATAAAAGCATTCATAGTACTTAATTTTAAGGTCAATGATATAAACATTATGTAATAATTAACATTTGCTAAATTTGTTATGATTATATTATAGATATTTGATAGAATGGAAAAAAAAAATAAGAAACTTCACTACAATAAATGGCCCATTTAAAGAGAACATATCATTGTTTATAGAGCAAGCACATATATATTAAAAATTGGTGAAATACAAGCGTTTCCTTGAGTTCTAATTGAATGAGGTAATCTTCAATGCAAAGATCATAACATGAATTCTAATTGAATCTCAGGTAACCTTCATGGCAAAGGTCATAACATGAAGTCTTACTTTAACTTTTTAGGTTCAGCATTGCAACTTTTGCTTTTGTGCGAAAGTCTTTTAAGAACTATACTTCATAAACTTTTACATGCATTTTCTATAATCTTGTCAGAAAATATGTTTTCAAGACAAAAAAGAAAACTTGTATTCTTTTAACTTGATTTTATGGCATATGGCATGTTGTAATATAGAGACTTTTTTATAAGACTTGCATTTGATACGTGTATCCTCAAGTGTTACTGTTGCATTGAGAATGCCGTAAATAATCTGTTTGTCCAATAGCATCAGACCAAAGACAAAAGTTTAGAGGCCACGCAAAAGAAATGGATTAAACAAAATTTTGGACATAAATACAAACAGTACGAGATCAAGATGTACACAAACAATGGCATGCTAATAATAATAAATAAATAATATGTACAAATAGAATCGTCTCCAATTCTTGCTACACTATTGCTCCTAAGTTAAGCAAGCCCTATAGTTTTTTCTCCTGTCAGGTAATGAGTGGAATGCAAGGTTAGCTTTTTCAACTGGAAGTTGATCCTCCACCTTTGCTTTACAACGGGCAAATCATCAGAGTAATTAGATAACACATTGAGCATAATTATCCGATAGGATATCGCCTAGTCGATAACTTAGTTATCTGGTGTGCCATGTCACGCGTTAGATCCAAAGCCGTGCAGAAAAATGGATACAAGTTGCAATCAAGCAAACTCTGAATGCTACAACACGAGCCAATGAATTATTTCTGCAGTCATGGACCTAGATGAACCCCAGCAACTTCCAGACTGAACATTGAAAATGTTACACGCAATGAAGGACAGAACTGTCATCAAAGAGTAAAATAATCAAAACGCCACTCAGACAGATAAATTACTCCAATGATTTGCACAAATGGACGCAATATTTGAGTTATGAATGGAAACCTTATAAGGATAGACAAGTATGAAAACAGCCTTTTTTGTGTATAAATTCAGGTGCCATGATAAAAAGGGAAAATTCGTGGAAATTTGAGCCAGTATGCATTTACCTCCATAATGCTTCATAATTGAAGATAGCATGGTTAACCCTTCCGGCCAAGAACATGAGGAAATGAAGAACCAGAGGTCTGGGAAAGTGGCCTTTGGACAAATGAATGGTTTAGAAGTTGAGCAGCGGTGGGACGATCATTTGGATTAACTTGAAGGCACTGCAGGATAAAATCGGTTGCGTCTCTCGAAAGGGAGTCAGGAATAGATGGTCGAATACCTTTTCCAATTCTAAATAATGCCTGCATCTGTTGTTTTAAGAGATTAATTAAAACTCAACCGTCAAAGCCAGCAATAATGCAATTTGAGATATATTAATAATGTCAAAAACCAAAATATTCTACCTAATATAAAACGCGGGACACCGAACATAGACAAAATTCATAAGTTAATGGAAAAAGATACACAAACATCCATTAAAATATATTTTTCTTTGCCCGGTTCTTCTTTTATTAAATATAAAATAGTAAAATAATATATTATAAATCACATCAGTAGGTCTCTTCTGGGTGTTTTTTTACTATTTAATTGTATTTGTATCAGTACTCTAAGTTTACAAAATAAATGGTAGGAACCTTGACAATTTGGATCAAAAGTGGTAGCCTGAATAGTTAAAAACAGAAAAGTAAAAAACAATGTAAAGGCGAACACATGAAACAGAAAAAAAAAATGTAGAATTAAAATCAGAAGTGAAATTGTGAGAACTGTAGAACCCTCCCTAGAGACAAAAAGCAAAATAACGTGTCGCATGATCACCCTTACTGTGAGCTAACAATAGTAACGTGAGTTAGTATCAATAATATGACATGTACCCATTCCAAATCACAGTACGGAAGTTGGCCTGTTAACATCTCCAGTACAGTGCATCCCACACTCCATATGTCAGCTGGAAGCCCATATCCCTTGTTCTTTCCTTTCACAACCTGCATATTTCAGATTAAGAAATTGATATAGCTATCAGTAAATCAAAAGACGAAACACCCAAAATGAGAAAATTTAAGAAAGTATTAAGGTTTTAAAAGCAAAGCGATGCTTATTTCTATATTTAAGAAGGCGATAAATTATTGAAACAAGACATGTATAATCACTACCACTATCAATAATTACATACAGCTGTTTATTACATTGATCAGGCCATATGTAAAAAGTCGGACAAAGCAAAAGAAAAAGGTAAAAATTCAGTTCTTCATATCCTCTAATAATCTCATTGACAAAATGTGTCATGATCCAGTGTTGCTACGGAATTTATTTCGATGGAGTTCAAGTAATTCCTTGAATTCATGGTTTTAGACCAGTAGCTCATTGAGTGCAAATAATTTTAACTGTTACAACGTAATTTCGTTTATAAGTGTATAGTTTACAGATAAATGGGAGTGAGCAGAAACTAGTGTCAGAGTCATGCATCTAGCTATTAACATAACCAGTTTGTTAAGGAAATGAATTCGAAGTTTGGAGCCATGTACACGCTCCATTAAAAGATTTGGCAGAAGAACCATTATAAAGTATTTCTGTTTTGATCAAAAGTAAAGATTGAAGGCAAACCTCCGGGGCCATCCAGAATGCTGTACCCTTCATTGATTTAACGTCATTCATTTTGGTTGCCTGAAAAGAAAATCATAAAATGAAGTCAGAAAAATTGAAATGATAAGAAATTTAACATTACTCAGACATCTATAACTGATTTCGAAATATTCTAGAAATAAAAGAAACCCTTAAATCGGCAATCCAAAATAAAATATATTTTGCATACCTTGGCCAATCCAAAATCTGCAAGCTTGACAGATCCACTTGCATCCACCAATATATTTGCACATTTGATATCCCTTAAATCGGGGAAATATAATTTAGAAAATATTTACAATGATTGTTTCATCCCAATTACATAACTGGTACAGGAATGCATAAGATAGGATATCAAATGAAATCCAAGCAATAACCCATCTGCTACTGAAAACTCCAAAACTGAAATTTCCCACATGTAACCATTCAACCTGACCTTAGTAAAGAACTTGATTTTCCTTTTTAATTATTTGAATTTGAAGCTCAACGTAACTAACAACTGGAAGAAAATAATAGGCCATCCACAAATACAGGACCATTAGCATCAAAAGGTAGTAGTTTGAGGCACGGAAATAATTGGACACCTTCTCCCCCAAGATTATTCTGTCCAACTCACTCCTCAACTCTCTTCTTTGGCCAAATAAGTAAAACGCATTTCAAACAATGAAAATAGAGCAATTGACCAAAAAATAAAAAACAACGCAGGCAAATAACAAGAAAATAAAACAAATACCACAAGTTATTTACAAAGTATATATTGCAACTACAAGACAGGAGGCAAAAGTGAAAGTTCTTTTGAAGAAAGGAAAGCAAGAGCAATAGAACTCTTGCCAGCATCGTTCTAGAGAAATGAACCATACCATGTGATTCAAAACCATGATTACCATGGAAAGTACAAGTCATATACAGCAAAGTGAAACAGGATTAAAAAAAATAAAATAAAATATAGACTCACCTGTGAACCACATTTCGATCATGAAGATACTTCATACCATGCAGAATCTGTCTTGTATAGGCAGATACTTGGGAATCTCGAAGAGTATACTTTTGGTAGAGGCTTCTAAGGGAACCTTTGGTTACAAGCTCAAGAAAGATATACAGCTTTGATTCATCCTGTAAAACATTGAGCAAATTGTAAAATACAAATCTTTTTGAATTATTAGTAATAGCATTTTACGTTACTAGTAATTGCAGTCATGTGAATCCTTCACCATACAAACATTAGACTACATTTCATGGCCCATCAAGACATCATGCCCTGACTCAACTACAAACATCCCGCTTATATTAGAAATATTGTAAGAAGTTTGAGTCTTTGAAATGCCATAGGACCTGATTTCATTGGCAAAATCTGTGATGGCAACTTCCAAATAGATTTAATAATAATAATAAACAAGAAGATATGAACTTGAACATAAAAGAAGAGAACGAGACAAAACAGCAAAATCTCAACCTGTAAACAGCAAGGAAATGTCAAAACGAACATAAGAAAGAAAAGGAAATCAGAAGAAGAAAGTACCATTTCTGTGCCATAATATTGAACAATATTTTCATGCTCAAACTGACTCAAAAGTGCTATTTCCTGAGACAGAATAAAAAGACAAATCTGAGAAAATAAACAAGCATGAAAAACAGCAACATTTCAAATGATCTAATGGGGTATTGCACAAGATAGCATAATATTTATCTGATAAAACTTTTCTTTTTCAAAGAAGTATTCCATTATTGGAAAATAGTGTAAAAGTGTAAGCCCCTCACCTGCTCCAGCTGATATACACTTTGCTTTCCCTGAGTCCCCTGATCAAGCAATGAAACTTCTTTTACAGCAAAAAAGAATCCATCACTGCAGTGATTCAGAAAGCATAACTAACATGTTAGTATATATCACTTGCACAATAACATAAATGTATGCTAGATCATTGTAAACCTTGGCTTCCAATTTTGTACAGAAAATAAAATAAAAATCGAAGCAGCTAATTGATACGAAGATGCTAAATTAGAAATTATCTTTTGAGATGTTTTTGGATTTGACAAAAATATGGCACTATACAATATCTTGCCCCTGCCAAATCTAACTCACTTCATTAATTTTTTCTATAGTTCTCTTTAACTAAGATTTTAAATGTTTATTCAACTAGACGTCATCTGTATCATTGCATCAATTTCACATAGTGTCCAAATGAACAAGATTAGAACTCAAAGTCATTTCCTAATCGGGATGAAAAATAGAAAACTTGCAGAATTTAATTTCAGAAATTCTCTTCACTACTCCAAAAAAGGCTAACAACAAAGTATATTAAAAAAGACAATTGCGGGGAACCTACACAGCAAGGAACTATTAAGTATTATCATTAGGGTAATGGTTAAGACATCAAATGTAGAAAGTTTGTTTTTTTGGAAAGTGGAATAGCTTTACCAACATTGCATAATTTAAGGGCTATGGTTAACAAAACCACTAAAAGAATTTAGGAAACTTATCAAAGAAAATTAAAAGCAATAGAAACTTCACACACACTAATTTTCATCTCACGTCAAAAAGACATTGGACACAAAGACAACCCCACAAAAAATAAAAGGGTCGCAGCCGTCGTGCTCTTTCTTCTGCATATCCTTGACAAACTATTTGAATAACCAAAATCTGGAAGTTAGTAAACATGGCAGACATTGGATGAGATGGCAAAAAACCATTTTAGCCCGTCTTCAACAAAAAGGGAAGCAAATTTGAATATATCATAAGCCCTTGTGCTCCTATTCTGGCCAAATAGGAGAAGAAATGAAATATTTGATAATATTATCAGATACACGGCAAAATATTTTCCACCTTCCCACCCAAAAAGAAAGTTTTCTTCAGGACACAAACAGACAATTTCTGAATCAGTTAGCTCAATTCAAAAGACGTCAACCTGCAGATTCAACGAGTTGGTTCAAGACCTACTGGACACAAGTGGGTAATATTCATCTTTAAAAAAATTGTGTAATAATCATTACTCGTGTTATCATTGGAACACCATAAAAAAGTATCAGTTTCTATAGAACAGCTAAGTCTTGCTCTTACTAATTCTGCTCAAGATAACCATTACCTACTCTTTATTTTGAAACATTTGAGTAAATATCGGATCCGGATACGTGTCCGACAGATGCGTATACAAATTGAAGTATCACCCATTTTATAATTTGACAGAAAACCATAACAGCACAGCCTTGCCTACTTTATTTTCGTATTCACACCCACACAGCAACATTCTAGAACTAACCTTCCTTCCCAATCATAAACTCCAAAACTACCAACGCATTAACCCCGCCGCCAATCCTATCCACGTCATTCAAAATTTAAATTGGAAATCTCCAAAATTGCATTTAACGTAATAGAATTTTAATAGTTTTAAAAACCTTTTCTACCAACTACCACTAAAGGAAAACATCACAACTAAGATCCAAAGCCACAATAGGAAAGGGAGGGAGAGGCAAGCACACCGCACGTGCTAAAGTGGACCAGTTTTTCTAATGCCTGATAAAATAGATTGGCTGAAGGAGTGAAAAAACTAATTGTATATCTCTATGTGGATCATTGAAATGTTTATATAATGCAGGTATGTAATTGTGCATGAACTCCCAAATGCAAATCCCATATAATAATAATAATTTTAAATTTATAAACAAAAATAAAATAAAATAATAGATGATGATGCATAAGAGATAATGAAAAGTGAAGGGTGAACAGAATGCACTTACTCAGAAATTCCTTCATAAACGGTGCCAAACGAGCCACCCCCAAGAAACTCACCCTTCTGCCAACTTCCGGCGGTAATAATCCGCTTGATTCTCCCTTGCGGAGAAATATTGTTGGGGGTGTGATCCGTTGTACTACTAGAAGAATCATCTTCGTTCGACGTGGAAAACGAACATGATTCCGAAAGCCCAGCCACGATCTCCGCAATCCTCGCTGCATTATCCACATTCTCTTCCTCTTCCCTCTTCGGGCTCGCTCTACCCACTTCCCCTTCTTCTTTCTTCGATAGCTCCCTCTCTACTACCCCTAGCGGTGCATCATTCTCTACATCCCTCGTATGCTCAGAGTGCTTCAACGATAACCCTTCACCTATCGGAGCCAAATCCCTCAAAAGGTCCCACGTGGAACACGAGCTATCATCCACCAACTGAACTCTAACCCCCGGCGGCGGCTTCAGCTTCGGCGGACGAACACCCTTAATACCAGTGGTCGACTCATCTGCCTCCAAAACCCTAACCCCATCTCCTAATTTTTCACTAAATTCACCATCCTCTGGTAGTTTTAGTATTCCCTCCTCGTTTATGTTCCGTACTTCTTCTTCTTCATCCTCTTCCTCTTCCTCGGGAATATCGAGGTTTTCGAGCTTCAGTCTCGGGAGGATATCGGAAGAGGAACGAAACTTCATGGCTTCCCAGGCCGCAGCGGGAATAGAGAAGTCTTCTGGGCCGGAGAGACCCAAACTCCTACAAATTCGATCGAACTCTCCCTCGACGCCCTCGATTCGGAAGCTGGTGCGGTCATAGAACTCCATGGAGCGCGTGTAGAGCGCTTCGTCGGAGGTAGATGATCCGGAGTCGTATTCAGAGTACTTGAGAGCGTTGCGGCGCTCGAGCTTGGGCTTCCTCCGCGGGTTTTTCTGATCCATGGCTTTGGTGCGGTTGCGGTGCTCAAAAATCCGAGATAGGTGATTCATCTGAATCCATCTAAAACGACGTCGCCAATGGCTTGAGGAATCGATTTAGCGGGTGTGAAACTGAAGGGTTTGAAGAGATGGAGAGGGAGATTTGTAGATTTGTGTATTGGTGCGATGCTAGAAACGAAACGCGCGAGAAGAGGGACAAAGTAAACGGAGCTGACCAGAGAGGAATGGGGGATTGATCGAAATAGAAAGTGAAGAAAGACTGCACGCACAAGACCAGTAAACGTCGTTGAACTGGAAACACAAAACGCGGTGCCACATCGACGACCCTCGCATGACTTGGATTGCCCCCACTGCAATAAAATTTTTTTAGAAATATTATTACAAAATTTTAACTGAAATTCCAATCATGTCGATTCAAGAAACTGATCATTAATTACTTTTTTTAATTTTTCCTCGCCTTTTTAGAAATATGTGTTATAAATGGAGAGATGAGATCTTTCATGAGAGTTCGTGTTAATTTTTGTTAAGAATCTTTTCGGAATATCTTTACGGAGAAAATTGAGAGTGTTAGGTAGCTTAATGAATTTCTATGTCTAAACAATTAATGCCTAGACAAGATTTTTCACGTAGTTATTCAACATTTTCTCATTTTAAAAGTTTATGTAGTTTTTAGCACAATAAGTGTCGTTAGCATTCAGAACAATAATTATGAAATTTACAATAAAATAAGCTACTAGTTTTGAGACTATAAACGATATCATTTTATAATAGCTCGTCCTAATATACAACATTCACTGTCTAAGGCATTCTAAAAGGTTTACTCTATCAAAATCAATAACACACATTAAGTAAATAACACACATAAAGTAAGAAACTTTATAAATTTAGACATAAAATTTAGTAATTGAATATAACACATGAAGAGCCCAATCCATCCCAAAAACAACATTGTGCAGCAGTTGAAATGGGTCACAATACACATTTTACTACCTCATATTTTTGCATTACAGAAATAGTTGAATAACAGCTAGCATTTTTCTAGAATATGATGAACTGTAAAGCGGTTACTCTCTTTTATTCGTTCTTATCCACATGTTGTAGCACTATATATGATGCACTTTTCTTTTATTAAATATATACAATTTGTTCCAATATTCCCTCTGTCTTTCCTTTTATGGTATCAGAGCCATTCTCTGACATGTCAGGCTCAGCTTCTAACACGTCCAACCTAGGGTCCGATGAAAATTCTTCAAATCCCTCACCAGACCTCACCCAAAATCCTTTTAGTCCATATCACATCCACCCTAGTGAAAGTCCCTCCTCCGTCCTTGTTGCTCCAGCCCTCGTTGGCAGCAATTATCATTCATGGTCTCGGTCATTTCGCATGGCCCTAGTCTCCAAAAACAAAATGGGGTTCCTCAATAGTTTCATTCCAGTCCCCTGCCTCCACAGACTCATTATTCCCTCAATGGGAACGATGCAACACACTCATCATGTCCTGGTTATTGAATTCTTTATCACCTTCCATAGCTCAAAGTGTGATCTACCTTGACAGAGCTACCGACATCTGGATCGATCTTCATGAACGCTTTTCCCAGAGCGATTTACTCCGAATCGCAGAACTTCAAGAAGAAGTTTATGCCTTCAAACAGGGCACTTAAAATGTCACTGATTACTTCACTGGCTTAAAAGCTCTGTGGGAAGAACTGGATAATTTTCGCCCCATGACTGTTTGCGGTTGTTCTGCCAAAACGTATCATACACAGGACTTCATCATCAGGTTCCTTAAAGGTCTTGATGATCGTTTTTCAGTGGTTCGGTCTCAAGTGCTCCTTATGGAACCCCTACCGTCCGTGAATTAGATTTTTTCCATGGTCATTCAACATGAACGTCAACAACCTGATGTCGGTTTTTCCACTAATGAGCCCAACTCGTTTGCCAACGCTGCCATGGACAGATCTCGCAATACCACAAACAAAGCCAACTCCTCCAAAAAGTGTAGCTATTGTCATCGTCTCGACCACACAATGGATGTTTGTTATAACAAGCATGGTTATCCACCGGGTCATCCTCGTTATCCCGGAAGGCCAAAATTTAATCCTCGTACTGGTTCTTCAGCTAATAGTGCCATTGATGCTTCTTCCGCTGAGGAGAAGGGAACCAACGAGAGCTTCACTCAAGATTCCGGGCTTAATTTCACTAGAGCCCAATTTCAGCATTTACTTAGTCTTCTCCAACACACTCCTCCTTCTGGTGGTAGTTCGAGCTCAGTAGACAACAACCAGCCCAAAAGTGTCAATCTCTCTCTAAAGAGCCCAATTCCTTCACCTGGTTCCA
This sequence comes from Vigna mungo, assembly GCA_036885675.1. Taxonomy (NCBI): domain Eukaryota; kingdom Viridiplantae; phylum Streptophyta; class Magnoliopsida; order Fabales; family Fabaceae; genus Vigna; species Vigna mungo. The sequence goes on from CP144699.1 coordinate 32,570,956, forward strand.
ATTTGGGTATCCCTTTCAATTTTTGCGCCACCGCACATTTTTTTCTCACACACATGCAGTATCTTTTTCTTCCCACTCCACCCCCTGGATTGTAGATTCAGGGGCTACAGACCATATTACATCCTCCTTTGTTTTATTTCAAGTCTATACCAAAATCAAACCCATTAAAATAAATTTACCCAATGGTGCCTCTGTCACAACAAATTTTTCCGGCACCATACATTTTTCTCCTTCCTTTGTCATACACAATGTTCTTTATGTCCCAAAATTTAATTTCAACCTTTTGTCTATTTCCAAATTGCTTTCTAGTTTTTGTTATAAACTCATTTTTTCTCATGATTTTTGTCTAATACAGGATGTGAACTCCTTGAAGATCATTGGTTTGGCTAAACTACAACAAGGTCTCTACCACTTGGTAATCAGCAAGGAACCTTCAACCTTACCCATTGTTCCATCCTTTGTCAACTCCTTCACCACTAGTCCCATCACCATGAACAACATTTGGCATTTTAGATTAGGCCATTTATTTGGGAAACGTCTTCATATTTTACATGAACAATTTCCTTTTATTTCCAAAAATTTCAATGAAACTTGTGATGTTTGTCATTTGGCTAAACAAAGAAAGTTGTCTTATTCTTCTAGTACCAATAGAGCTTCCAAAATATTTGATTTAATTCACATGGACATTTGGGGTCCCTTTTCCAAAGCTTCCATTCACGGTCACAAATATTTTTTAACTGTTGTTGATGATTATAGTAGATACACTTGGGTTGTTTTACTAAAATCAAAAGCAGAAGTCCATTCGAATGTTCGAAATTTTGTTGCTCTTGTTGAAAATCAATTTGAAACAAAGGTTAAATGTATTAGATCAGACAATGGTCCAAAATTTTTTTTAAAAGATTTCTTTTCATCAAAAGGAATTTTGCACCAAACTAGTTGTGTTGCCACTCCACAACAAAATGCAAGAGTTGAAAGAAAACACCAACACATTCTCAATGTTGCCAGAGCACTCATTTTTCAATCACATGTGCCAATTCATTTTTGGTCCTATGCCATCAAACATGTTGTTTATCTCATTAATCGTGTTCCTTCTCCAAACTCCTTATGAGTCATTACACAAACAACAACCAGATTTTTCCATGATTAAAATTTTTGGTTGTTTATGTTATGTGTCCACACACACACATCGTAAAAAATTTGACCCCCGTTCCAGACGTGGTGTGTTTTTAGGTTTTCAAAATGGCACAAAAGGATATGTTATTTTGGATTTAGATACAAAAGAAATCTTTCTTTCTAGAAATGTGTTTTTACATGAAATGATTTTTCCTTTTGCTCCAGATAAAGAGCCCAATCCATCATTGCCTCATCCTAATCCACCCAATCCATCCTTGTCTCATCCTAGCCCAACTTGGTCTTCATCAGACACTGATTTCTACTCACCCGTTCTCACCCAAGAGTCAAATCCACCATTATGCAGTCCACATTCCTCTACAGAAAATGTTGCAGACCCAAATTCCCCTCTCATGACCGAGTCCCCCAATCCATCCATGTCCGAGTCCAATTTGCCCTTCTCCTTTCCATTTGGTTCATCCTCCCCAAACGCAACCATGCCACAGCATAATGAACCGGACCAAACAGTGCCCCTTCTTCGTCGCTCAACTCGCCCACATAACACTCCACCTCACCTTGCTGATTACATCTGTAATTTTACGCCAATGCAATCATCCACAAAGTGTTTACATCCATTGGAATCTGTTCTTAGCTACACCTCTGTGTCTCCTTCTCACTGTCACTACCTCATGTCATTGTCTTCTGAGCAAGAACCCACTAATTATCAGGAAGCCATAAAACAATCTTACTGGAAGGAGGCTATGAAAAGTGAAATAGAGGCTCTAGTGTTGAATAAGACTTGGGATATTGTTGAAACTCCTTTGAATGTCAAACCGATTGGGTGCAAGTGGGTATACAAAATCAAACGACGACCAGATGGGACCGTGGAACGCTACAAAGCTCGACTTGTAGCGAAGGGATTCACACAGATTGAAGGTATCGATTATTTTGAAACTTTCTCTCCTGTTATAAAGATGGCAACCATACGACTTGTTCTTGCTTTAGCTTCTGTCAATAGATGGCATCTTTAACAACTTGATGTTAGCAATGCGTTCCTACACGGTGAACTTTTTGAAGATGTTTACATGGTCGTTCCTCCTGGTGTCATGGGTCACCGCAGTTCACAATGTTGCAAATTAAAGAAATCTTTCTACAGTCTAAAACAAGCAAGCAGGAAATGGTATGAAAAGTTGTCTCTCTTACTCTTATCTTGTGGATATAAACAAGCTCATGTTGATCACACAACCTTTTCATTAAATCTGATACATCTGATTTTACTGCTCTGATCATATACGTGGATGACATTGTTTTAACTGGGAATTCTGTGCATGAGATTGCCCACATTAAGCAAATATTACATTCACACTTTCATATAAAAGATCTTGGTCTTTTGAAATATTTTCTGGGTATAGAAGTTGCTCATTCAGATGCAGGAATCTCCTTGTGTCAACGGAAATATTGATTAAATCTCCTCAAGGATTCTGGTATGACAGGATCCAAACCCTGTTCCACACCCATGGATAGTGCACTTCATTTACATCAAGATTCCACTGAACCTCTTGCTGATCCACTTTCGTACCGAAGACTTATTGGTCGTCTACTATATCTTGCAAGCACATGTCCCGATATCACTTTCGCCACACAACAACTAAGTCAATTCATGGGTAATCCTACTCAGATGCATCTTCGAGCAGCCATGAGGGTCCTTCATTATCTCAAAAGCAGCCCTGGAAAAGGTCTGATGTTCAGGCGTGATTCTCCTATCCAAATTCTTGGTTTTAGTGACGTGGATTGGGCGACCTATGTTGATTCAAGAAGGTCTGTTACAGGGTATTGTTTCTTTCTTGTAAATTCCTTAATTTCTTGGAAGACAAAGAAGCAAAACACTGTATCTCGCTCATCATCCGAAGTTGAATACCGAGCCCTTGCTTCAGCCACTTGTGAGTTACAATGACTAAATTTTCTACTTAGAGATCTAAAAATCCCTTGTTCCAAACAAGTTGTCTTGTACTGTGACAATCAAAGCGCATTGCATATTGCAGCAAATCCCGTTTTCCATGAGCGGACAAAACATCTGGACATTGATTGCCACCTTGTTCGTGAGAAACTACAAGCTGGCTTGATGCGATTAATTCTTGTGTCATCCTCAAACCAGCTAGCAGACATCTTCACAAAAGCTCTCCCTCCAAAGCTGTTCAACTTAAATTTATCCAAGTTGGAGTTAATCAACATCTTCCTACCTCCAACTTGTGGGGGGCTAACAGATGAAGAGCCCAATCCATCCTAAAAACAACATTGTGCAACAGTTGAAATGGGCCACAATACACACTCTACTACCTCATATTTTTGCATTACAGAAATAGTTGAATAATAGCTAGCATTCTTCTAGAATATGATGAGCTATAAAGCGGTTACTCTCTTTTATTCGTTCTTATCCACATGTTGTAGCACTATATATGATGCATTTTTCTTTCATTAAATATATACAATTCGTTCCAATATTCCCTCTGTCTTTCCTTTTAGAATATTCCAAAGATTTCAATTAGATGAAATCAAATATAATCTTATACTTAGATATGTTCAAGCCAATATTCTTTGAAGTATACAAGTATAAAAAAAGGGTTTGTTTTTAGAAATTCATTACTGTTTACTCGGCCAATTACTCGTGTTACTATAACTTTACTTCAAAATTTGTAAACACATTAACTTGAGCAAAACATTAAATAAGAATATCATTTAGGTTATGGTATGTTGGAATTGTGATAGGTTTAATTAAAAATACATATAAAATCACTTTTTTTAAGTGTGAATTATTACTATTTTTAAGGGTTTATTTTGTATTGTGTCCAAAATAAATAAATGAATAACCTTATTTCAAATTTTGTAAACACATTAACTTGTGCAAAATGTTAAATAAAAATATCATTTAGGTTATGGTACGTTGGAATTGTGGTAAATTTGATTAAAAACACATACAAAATCACTTTTTTTAAGTGTGGATTATGACTGTTTTTAAAGATTTATTTTGTATTGTGCAAACTTCTTAGGATATAACATGAAAGTGAGAGATTGTGTGCTATTTGGAGAAGCATAAAAGCATCTATTTATAGATAGAGTACAAGGTCATAAACTTCATGACCCACAAAAGAGAACTTGCAAAGGAAGAAGTGCAACTTGCACTTGAAACCCTTTGACTTGCACAACAAATATGCATCACTTGGAGCATAAGCATGTAATTTGTGACAATAGATCTACACCTCATGGAACTATATTGGAGATCGACAACGATCATGTAGCGTGGAAAATAGATCTTGATAAAAGATTATGGGATGTGACTATTGCATTGTGAAACTTTTTCCTATTTTAGTGTATAAGTAACATGCTTAGCGAAATTTACATAATCTTTCACAATGTTATTATTTCACAATAATCTTTCACATGCTGCAAAAGACAAGAAAGAGAAAGAACTAAAGAAGAAAATATTGGGTCTCGTATAATATATAATGTATCAGAGTTGGTATAACAAGTTACGAACCAATTCCGAACTGAGGAACTTGACACACATTGTAGTTGATATAGAAAATTATGAGTTTAAACACTTAGTGCGTGTTAGGAGTTTATCAATCACAATATACCCTTGCAATTATTGTTGTTACCGTTGTGATGTGCTTATTAGACCATGTGTTTAATCGGATTTTAGGAGTGCTATAAAGATCTTGCCAATATCTTATGCAAGTGGTTCAACTTGACACTTGTATAGGTAATTTCATCAAGCATATAATGGAAATCATATGTCACCATAAGAGATATGAAAATTATTAAAACTTTGTTTTAAGCTAAAATTCTCATCCAACATTGAATTTTGACTACAAAGTTTACCCTCTCAATAATGCATTGTCTAACACTCTCGCACACAATAGAAATAGACAATTTTGATTTTAGAACATTTTTAGCACTACCAAAATTAACAATTGACTTGTTTTTACTCATATGAACCTTGTTCATGGGATCTCTAATCACGAAGTTTAGGTTTCAATCAATTGTTTGTTTGCAAGGGTTTGAGTTTTATTCCCTTCGATGTTTCTAAAGTCATGTTTCTTCCCTATGGTTTTGTCATATGATTTATTAGATTTCATATGTCTCAACATAATCAATGGAAAATGTTCTACATTTTAGCAATCACTTTATCAAATTGTAACTCAATTTATATGTCTGGTTTTTTCATTTTAAGTTTTGTTTTTAGTTGTAACTAATGTTATTGACAATCGCAGTATATTGATACAAATGGGGTTGGTTTCATTCTTAGTTGGATGTTTGCTAAAAATATTTTCAATCATTCAACTTCAGTTCCAACCATCTCAAAAGCAACATCCTCTTATTTTGTTGTTGATCTTGTAATAATTTTTGCTTAACTAATCTCTATGTAATCGCACCACTCCCATTGATGGATTTTATTTCACATCAAATATTCAATTAATATCATTGTACCATTCTAGTAACATGGGAAATTCATCATATTAAATGACATAATCCATCGTACCTCTTAAATATTTCATAAGTCTTTCTAATGAATTCCGATGTTTTCTTATTAAGACATCAAGTGTACATACTCTGTCTACCTATTGATAACGTAACGTTTGGTATAGAAAAACTCATTAAATTCAATAAGCTCTCAAATATTCAAGCATATTGAGGTTGAGAGATATATTTTTATTTAATTTAGAGTTAGCATCACAAGGGCTGCTTACTAGTCTGAAGTCGAAATACCCAAACTTCCAAAGAAGTTTCTCAAAATATTATTCTTGGGATAATAATATACTACCTTCCTTCCTTGTGATTCTAAATCCTAAAATCACATCGGTTTGTCCCATGTTTTTCGTTTCAAACTTAAATCCCATAAACAACTATGTTTAAAAACTATATCTTACCACGTACAAAAAATTAGCATGTCATTCACATATAAATATATACTAACATGTTCGTCATTTCCATATTTAAGCACACACATTTATCAACATCTTTAGTCGAAAACCATCACAAAGTAAAACATTATCAATTTTTTGATGTCTTTATTTTGGTGTCTGTTTCAATCCATGTAAGAACTTTAAGAGTTTGCATATTGTTTTCTTTTAACTATAAACTATGCACCCTTTTGGTTGAGTCATATAGATTTTCTTGTCTAGTTCACCATTCAAAAAGGTTGCCTTAACACCCATTTGGTGAAGAATTAACTTATAAATCGATGATAAAGTTAACAACACTCGAATAAATAAAATCATAATCACTAGGAAAAAATATCAAAGTAATCTATGTTAAGTTTTTTAGTATATGCTATTAATCTTGCCTTATATTTTTCTATGAATCCACAATAATTATATATACATATATATAAACCACTTACAATCAATAGGTGTTGGGTATATCTACTAAAGTCTATGTGTATATGGTGAGGGATTTACTTGTGTATAAGGAAATTTGAGGATGTACTTGAGTGATTGAAGCATATACTTGTGTATATTGAAGCACAATAATGATATATGTAACGTCCCGGCAACTTACAGCGACTGTTGACTACCCCCACAGATCACCACGACGCTTTCCAGTGTGCTTTGTCCTCACTCACACACTTTCCGGGAAAACTTCCCGGAAGGTCACCCATCCCAGAATTACTCCAGGCTAAGCACGCTTAACCATGGAGTTCTTATGGGATAGGCTACCGAAAAGCAAATGCATTTGGTGATATGGGTAGCCAAATCAATTCCTTTAAGCTATCTTTCAACTGTATAGTCTCATACCTATACAGTCTCCAGATCTCTCTCATTCCGGTGTATGTTCGATTCGTCCATGTGCCCCTTCCACTCGAAGCCTGCCAGGAGCCGCTCCTTGTCTGTGCCCCCTGCGCCATGCCTCTTGCATCGGCAATCACTCCCCGCCCTCGTCAGTGCCCGGGTGTCACATGCCCACCAGCTTCCGTCTGGTTTGTCCTCGAACCACACCTTACTGGGAGAGGCTTGGCTCTAATACCATAAATGTAACACCCCTAATTTGGATGTCACGAAAACAAAGCAAAAATTTAAAATTTCCTTGAGTCGAAAATAAATTAAAAATTCTGGTATCAAAAGACTTAATACAACTTTAAATATTATGTAACAAAAATACAACACAAAAAGAAATAGTTTGAACCAATTCTTTAATCCTTTGCATACATTAAATAAAACTTTAAGAAATCTCTCTCCCAGTTACAAATCCCCTCTCTCGTCAATCTCATAACATCAAAATCATCTGCATTCTTATCTGTACTTCCATATAACACACATTACACGATCACTGCACTTGTACACACGTTGAACAACACAAACAAATGTATGGGTGAGCTAACGTTTACAACATATGTATAAAACAAACCCCAATAATCATCTCAATTACATGTATCCATTATAATACAATCTTTCCCTAACCCCAGTAATCGACTATTCATAAGAAATTTACCAAAACCTCAGAACATGTAATAACCTAAACCTCTTTTCAGACCAATAACTAATTATTCCAAATTCACTTTTAACTTACCCACTTGATTCTTATTGTCAACGACCAAACCAAACATTCCCAAGTCTAAAAAAAAAAACTTAATTTAACTCGTTCTTTATGTTCTAGTTAGATCTAAACACAAAACAACCAATGTATACCATTAAGTTCAAATATAATCTTGAGTAGATTACGAGTAAGGTAGTGATGATCTGATGACACATTGACAGTATTAAGAATGATAAGGAAATGTTAATGTACTAGGATTATCTAGGATTGTATGTCTTCTTGTAAAGTCGACTTTGGTAATTAGGGGAGAAGGGGGAGGTTAGGAGTCAGCGTTGTTTTTGGTAAACATAACTGTTTTATTAAGCAGGAATAGTGACTCGAACCAGACTGCTTTAGTAAGCAAGATTGGTGTGACAGAAGCACATACGAACTAAACATTACCAGAATAAAAGTAATGTGATAGGGATGATATTTAGAAATAAATTACGATGGATGAATTGTACTTTTTGTATGGACAAGGTGAATGAATGTGATGGCTTTATCACATATGAAGCTAAACCTATTTAATGCGAGGGTCAGTGTAGGGAAATTATTGGGAAATTTCAAATGTATTATGAAATGGTTTTGGTTGAGAGAAATAAGTCTTTTGGATAAAGGAATATATATGTAGGTAACCCAATTTTCGAGGATGAAAATTTTTTAAGTTGGGGAGATTGTAAGACCCGAGAAATTATATAGATTGTGGTATAAATTAATAAATTGAAATGTTGGTTATTACTAAAATAAGACTTATACGAGAACCATGGAATTAATTAGATAGAGTTGGTTGTGGTGCGTACAAGTCTTACATGGCAGGAAATATTATTAGTTACATTAAAAAGGTGGAATAAGTAAATAAGAAAAATTTAAAAGAACGTAAAATGGTTAGATTATCAACGAAGAATGACTTGGCTTAGTGGTAAGGATGGTGTGTGACTTGAGGTCTCGCCTTCGAATTGCAGAGAAACCAAAACAGGATTTTAATTTTTTTTAGCTAATCGATAAACCTTGGGTTTTATTTCATTTTCATTCTTTCCTTTGTACGTTATTTTTTTTATTTGCCAACCACGAACTCTAGGTGATGAGAAATGGTAGCGAGAGTTACGGCATGAGAATAGGGAAGAAAGGGGATTAAACCGCCCTATTGTAACATGGGGAAAAAAAAGAACCTTTGGGGATGTTTTAGAAGTTGGGTGTGAGGACTAGAGAGGGAAGAGGAGGAAGATGGAGTTTGGTTGTGGAGTTTTTGAGTGGCTGGAAAACACCAGCGTGGGGATGCGAAGGATAGGAGCTACAACCAGGAACAAGGGGCCAACTGAGGAGAAGTGGAGGTGGAGCGAAAGACGTTGAGAAATCGCGGGAAGGGTTTTAATTTGTGGGATTCTCGGTCAGGTATGGGGAGCTACTCTGATTTTGTTTGATTACCTGTATTTGATAAAATTGTGTGTTTGGGGAAGGAAATTAGGGCGATGATGTTTGGTTCAGTCCATGGTATCGAAGGACATGAGAAGCTAATATTATATGTTTCGTTTGTCTTGCAAGTGTGTGATGCATTGTTTAATTTCTGTCACAATCATCATTAAAGATGCTGCTCTGCTTGATGGTCGTTATGATACTATTAAAATTTGTTGTTTGGTTCTGATGAATATCATTGATTGAGTATTCTGATATGTTTTGGAATCATTCCTTGTCTCGGTGGTATTAGGGTTTAGTAATGCCTCGTTTGTTGTTATGTTTTAGGTAGGATGCACTCGATGGGTGATTAATAATGGATTAATGATACTCTATCTAAATGCATGTGATATGAATTATAACAGTGGTTTATTTGGTATAATATCATTTTAGCATGAAGGTTGACTTTTATAATCTATAGTGACTAAAATGTGTTTGGATATAATTATGGTGTTGCAGTAATTATATTTGAAACTCTAATAATTAGTGAAGTGTTTTGTATACTAAATGCATGATATATTATAAAATAGTAGATTGATAGTTTAAAGAATGAACTACTTTGTGTTTCAAGCTGCAGAGTTGAAATACTTAATTTACTTGAATCATGTGTATAATGTATTGAAAGTGTTGGGATTGAGTAGGTGTTGAGATTTGGTATAATAAAGTATAATTTGTGAGAATATATTGATGGAAGTATGTCTGAATATATGCTAAAGATATGTCTGCCTAATTACTAGCTACATTATTAAGATGGAAATTAAGATTACTTCAAAAGCAAGAGTTGATCGGGTATATTTACTATTGTGTTGTAAATGCTTGAGTAACTGTAGGCTATTTATGTGTTTGTCTAGTGATGTTTATATTGGTTTTGATCTCTGTTTTGATTGGTATTAACAAGAGCTTAAGGTATGCAAAATCTGATGGTATAAGTTAAAGAGAACAAAATAACTTAGGGGATTGTAATATTATATGTTTGAAGTCATGCGTTAAACTACACACGTGAATTAAATGTTTAAGGTTTGTCGTTATGTGAGTTCAAATATGGGAAATGGATGCTTGGAATTTGGAAATTTTTGGGAGATATATTGAAATGGTTTTGTAGAACTGGGTTGTTTAAATATGGAATATTGTGTGATGTATAAATGCTTGAGTAAATTGAACTTAATGGTATACATTGGTTGTTTTGTGTTTAGATCTAACTAGAACATAAAGAACGAGTTAAATTAAGTTTTTTTTTTTTAGACTTGGGAATGTTTGGCTTGGTCGTTGACAATAAGAATCAAGTGGGTAGGTTAAAAAGTGAATTTGGAATAATTAGTTATTGGTCTGAAAAGAGGTTTAGGTTATTACATGTTCTGAGGTTTTGGTAAATTTCTTATGAATAGTCGGTTACTGGGGTTAGGGAAAGATTGTATTATAATGGATACATGTAATTGAGATGATTATTGGGGTTTGTTTTATACATATGTTGTAAACGTTAGCTCACCCATACATTTGTTTATGTTGTTCAGCGTGTGTACAAGTGCAATGATCGTGTAATGTGTGTTATATGGAAGTACAGATAAGAATGCAGATGATTTTGATGTTATGAGATTGACGAGAGAGGGGATTTGTAACTGGGAGAGATATTTCTTAAAGTTTTATTTAATGTATGCAAAGGATTAAAGAATTGGTTCAAACTATTTCTTTTCGTGTTGTATTTTTGTTACAGAATATTTAAAGTTGTATTAAGTCTTTTGGTACCAGAATTTTTAATTTATTTTCGACTCAAGGAAATTTTAAATTTTTGCTTTGTTTTCGTGACATCCAAATTAGGGGTGTTACATTTATGGTATCAGAGCCAAGCCTCTCCTAGTACGGTGTGGTTCGAGGACGAACCAGACGGAAGCTGGTGGGCATGTGACACCCGGGCACTGACGAGGGCGGGGAGTGATCGCCGGTGCAAGAGGCATGGTGCAGGGGGCACAGACAAGGAGCGGCTTCTGGCAGGCTTCGAGTGGAATGGGCACATGGACGAATCGAACATACACCGGAATGAGAGGGATCTGGAGACTGTATAGGTATGAAACTATATAGTTGAAAGATAGCTTAAAGGAATTGATTTGGCTACCCATATCACCAAATGCATTTGCTTTTCGGTAGCCTATCCCATAAGAACTCCATGGTTAAGCGTACTTAGCTTGGAGTAATTCTGGGATGGGTGACCTTCTGGGAAGTTTTCCCGGAAAGTGTGTGAGTGAGGACAAAGCACACTGGAAAGCGTCGTGGTGATCTGTGGGGGCAGTCAACAGTCCCTGTAAGTTGTCGGGACGTTACAGATGGTATCAGAGCCAAGCCTCTCCCAGTACGGTGTGGTTCGAGGACGAACCAGACGGAAGCTGGTGGGCATGTGACACCCGGGCACTGACGAGGGCGGGGAGTGATCGTCGGTGCAAGAGGCATGGTGCAGGGGGCACAGACAAGGAGCGGCTCCTGGCAGGCTTCGAGTGGAAGGGGCACATGGACGAATCGAACATACACCGGAATGAGAGGGATCTGGAGACTGTATAGGTATGAGACTATACAGTTGAAAGATAGCTTAAAGGAATTGATTTGGCTACCCATATCACCAAATGCATTTGCTTTTCGGTAGCCTATCCCATAAGAACTCCATGGTTAAGCGTGCTTAGCCTGGAGTAATTCTGGGATGGGTGACCTTCCGGGAAGTTTTCCCGGAAAGTGTGTGAATGAGGACAAAGCACACTGGAAAGCGTCGTGGTAATCTGTGGGGGCAGTCAGCAGTCCCTGTAAGTTGTCGGGACGTTACAATATATATATATATATATATATATATATATATATATATATATATATATATATATATATATATATATATATATATATATATATATATATATATATATATATATATAAACCACTTACAATCAATAGGTGTTGGGTATATCTACTAAAGTCCATGTGTATATGGTGAGGGATTTACTTGTGTATATGGGAAGTTGAGGATGTACTTGAGCGATTGAAGCATATACTTGTTTTCCTTTTTTTAATTGATGATTTTGAATCCATGTAAAACTATTATTCTTCTAGCCAAGTTTCACCCTCAAAAAGACCTTTTGATCTAATCAATTGTGTGTAGTGTGTGAATTGGATGATGTGCAAAAGTTGATGAAAATCTATTATATGTTTTCCAATGAGTTTGATAAGAACATGCGAGAGCAAACACTGATTTTGTGGACTTTGATTAATCTTTGATCTGGTTGTCATATTTCATGCAGGGATTAAGGTTTTGAGTTGATAAATGTACCATGTCATGTCTGTTTGAACTTTTGGAAATGCAAGTGAATTTTCTTTGTTTTGTACAAAGTCGTTGACTTAAGAGATCGTTTGTTTCTTAGTTTATTGTGCAATTTAGATAGGTCTTGTTTGGTTGTTAGTTGTGTGTTTCACGAGGACATGAAAAGATTCAAGTTTGGGGGAGTTTGATAAGTCTGGAAAATACTTATTATTCATGTTTATTTACACTCTTAAATTTGTATTTATTCATGAATTGTGTGTTCTCCTCACAGGAAAATGAAATATTTTCTTCTTTTATTATGTTGTTAGGTTAGTTTGTTTATTTTTTATCAATGTACAAGAAAATGAAGAATTTTTTAGAATGGAGTTGGTGTTAGGATTTTCTCGCTTAGCGAGAATGAGCTGTTAATAGTGAAACAATTGACTTTTGTTCAACGAATACATGCCTGCTCGCTCAACGAAAAGTCAATTTGTGTGAGTGGTTAATTAGTCAAGAAAGAAAAAGGGAGAGGTAGTTCTAGTTATGAGAACACAAAGAAACTCAAGAAATGTGTCAGAGATTACTCCAAGTGCATCAAGATGTTGTGCTTCCATTAAATTTATATGTTCTAGATGACTGAGAGTAGTTAAACTTTATTTTCATTAAGATTGGATGTAATATACTCAACTTAATGTAAAGTTCCTGTGCAATTTATTTTTTGTTCATTCATATGCTTTATCTTGTATTTATTGTTTAAGATGAAATATTATAATATTTATAAGTATCTAAGAATTGAGAAATGAATTGGAACTTATACACAGATAAAACAACTAAGTGATTTGGAATCTAAGGATAAACTCAATAACTTGATCATTCTAAACATCTGAACTTAATGAAAATTGTATGTTAATTTGACTAAGAGATTCACAATTTGACATAAATTTAGAATTAGTCACTAAGGGATTATGACTAGTATACCTTTGATATGAACGTTTGAATGAAACAAAGATATATTGTATAGAGTTTTTATATCAATTGATTTATGAAATCCAATCATAATGAAACTTTAATTGATTTTGTTCACAATTTTTATAATTTCATTGTCTACAAACTGTTTATATCATGATGATTCCTACCATTATTTGTACCTGAAGTTGAAATTGGTAAATTAACTTAATTAGACAAACAAACGCAAATCCTTTGAGAAAATGATACTTGGAACTTTCATTTACTATTTGTAGCAAATTGGTAAACTTGCCAAAAAATTTAACAAAAAGCTAATTAAACTTGAGAATAAAATAGTGATGCAATATTTGGTAATGATTGCCTAAAGTTTAACGAGAAAGCTATCAAACAACTACTATAAATCAGAACAACTTCTAACCTTCCAAATATGTTAGGATGTAAAATGAAAAAAAAAAACCTCATCTAGTTATATAGAAAAATCAATTTTTCTATAATGAACTCAAATATCACTATCAAGCCACCGAAATCATCAATTTTTATGATTTTTATAAACATTTATCATATAGTCACGTGATGACACTGCGTTAAGTCCATGTGTTTAATAAGTAGTGTCTAAATTATAAAATTTTTTATATGATTAGATGTGATTATAAATTATTATTTAATTTATGACACATGTTCACATTTATGAAAATCATTAAAAAAACATATTAACCCAAAATCAAGAATTATCTAAAAAAATAATACTAAATATGTATTTAGAGTATTGCAAGAGATATAATATATTATACGAGAATTTTATTATTATAAATTAGTATTTTTAGTCACGATATGGTTTTCTTCAATTCTTTAACATGATTTTACATATAGTAAGATGAATTTTGATTAAAAAAAGTTTTGTTTTCTATTTCTTTTATGTTGTACAAACCAATCCTCCAATTATGCAAGGGCAAAAAAATAATAGCTTAAAAATTTATGCAACTCAATTTAGTACTCTTACATAATATGTTTTATTTTATATTATTCACAAATTAAATTCTATGAAAATGATATTTTTAAGTTTAAGCTAGTATTTTTAAGTTTAAGCTAGTATTTTTGGGTTAGAAAAAAATACTAGAAAATATGTTTCCAACAAATAATTTCCCTGCAAAAGCTCTAACTTTAAATAAATAATTTAACAGAAATTTTAAGATTTGACAGTAAAACAATATTTTTTTAAAATAATGTTTTCCTGTATATAAATTTATTTTTAACATTAAAATCACGGTAATTATATTCCACTGCATAAAACATAAATGTTATTTTATACCAACGGCCAAACATGTATTGGGTTTATATTTGTTTTATCTATAACTCATGAATTAAAGTAATTCTTAATTCATTTTGTCATTGATGATTTTTTATTAACATTAAAAATATATTAAAATTAAATTTTGTATGCACAAATATGTTAGATAGACTTTACACAAAATTTCAATAAAAACAACTTTAACATCCTATTTTAATATTATATAATGATTAAAAAAATATTACATATTCAATAACAGATAATTCACAAATATATATATATATATATATATATATATATATATAATTGTTATATTTATTTAAAGTATAATTATAATACCAAATATTTATATAAATATATACAATTGAAATATAATGTTACATTGATAAAAAAAACATAAAAGTTTTTTCAAAAGAAAACTTATACATAACAAGATCATTCATTACAGTGCATCACCACCATCATTCTAAACTATATCAAAGACTATATCATCGTCGTTTATACCATTAAGATGATAATTACAAACAAAGAGAACGTACAAAAACAACACAAAAGAAAATGATAAGTTAACGTGAAAAAGAATATTCAAACAATAAACAAATAGTTATCATCATGCATGATTCATTCAATAAAACAAACATATCACATATGGAGACTCCAATAAGATTTAATTATCCAAATTTGTATATTAATATAAGATTTTGGTAAGTTATGCACTTGTAATGGTGGAAGAACTTGTCCGTCCAAACTATCACATATAAGATTAGTTTGTTAACCACCTTTGGTCAAGATAAAACTCCTATACTACAACTTCCTACACCTCTTCCCACATATCTCACCCTTTTATACTTGAGATTGGATAATTATTAGAGTGACATGATAACTCTCAGTGTTTAATCCTTACATCAATACACACTAGTAAAACACCACCATAAAATCTCTCCACAAGATTCATGGAATTACATCAAACACCATTACAATACTCATCATCATTATAATATCATACACAAATAGACATCATAATACTCTTAAAAGTACATAAAGTACATTGTAATTCACTCTCAGACAACCGAGGAAAAAGAAATTTCAAAAAGTCGTGCTCATTAACACTTTCAAAAAGTCGTGGCCTCCAATGTCAGTCTCTTTTCGTAGAAGGAGGCGTTATTCTCACAAAAAGTCGTGCTCATTAACACTTTCATGTCACTCAACATCTCAAAACCAAATTGCTATAGACCTATAGTAAAAAATGACGCTTAGGAGTCTGTTGAGCGCAAAACATTCATAATTTTTATGACACTTGGAGCTAAAATGCTCACAAACTTGCATAATAAACTGAAACTCAAAGTTAGTCTTTGTATCAAAAAACAACATATGAAAATTATGTGATTTGGAAAAATGGAACATCAAATTGATATTCCCTTCTTAGTACTTTGGTTAAAAACAATTTTTAATGTCAACGTACAAACCAATTGACTCAATTGGTCAAATCCTAAGTTCTTCAATTAACACAACTCAACCAAGACAATTTCAACACAACAAACATCCAATAGACCAAATTCAGCAAATCAATTTCATCATACAACTTAATAATGCCATTACAAATTTAAAGATATCTACAACATTAAAACAATGAAATTAACTTCCCTTATCTAAGAGACGGAAAAAACTATTTAAGAATCCCTAAAAGACCATCATATACACAAAAACACCCTATCTTTCCCTAAGACACAAGCGCACAACATTAGGACAACTAATTAGTAAAGACTACTGTAAAAGACTCAAACATTACATGCGAGCCAAAAAGGGTTATATGCAAGAAAAAAAAAATAGATCAAGAAAAGAGATAGGAAACCAACTTACTATATTAAAAAAAAAAACTAATCGAACAAAAGTGAATAGCTTACTATATGGATCATTCTAGTGGTCTCCAATATTCAAACAGATAAATTGACGGTAAGAAAATGTATTTAGTGATATAGTGTGGTCTTAAGATATCAAAATCCTTTATAAAAATCCTTTTTATAATTTAAATTTCCATTATTAAAATAGTCAAGTATTACTATTTTAAACACACTATTTTCTAAAATACGATACTACTACAACTACAACTAAATTTATACTTAGATTCTTTTTTTCATAAATATGTTAGTTTATTATAATATTGATTCTTTTATTTCCAAATACAATATAATTAAATTATATAAATCATCTAAAAATGAAAAGAATACTTATATATGTATATATATTAAATACATCATCATAATGTTAATTATAAGGTTAAAAAATATATATGTATAAAGTATATTCTTTTAATTGCTTTAATGAAAGATATAAATGCTTCTTGGAGTGTTCACATCTTTATTATGTTAAATTCAATATATACTGTAACAATTTAATATCATTTGTCCATTTATTTGTATTCAAGATTTATCATAAATATAAATAATAGAGGACAACCTCAATAAATAATTAAAAAAAGTTAAAAACAACACTTTTAATATTAAAAAAATAAATATAACAAATAATTTGACTATGAAAGATTAAGAAAATTTTATTGATTGCTATTTTTTTCGTAGTTCTATCCTATAATGAAAGGGGTGATCTCGTAATTTTTGGTCGTGATGGAAAGAGAGCTTATTTTCATTGTGTAATATAAAATATAAAAAACTATTCAAAACTCATAAGAATTACAGAAAAACGACATTGAATAGTTCAAAATAGTTTAGGTTCGCTTAAGGAAAGTTGAAACAGAAGTAGAAAGAGTTGTCTCGTACCCCTAGGTATTTTCTACTTACCCACCTGTGTCAGTTTTGGGTACAAGTATCTATTTGTTAAAGATCGTTCCAATTTTTTCTTAAAATACGACATGATTCAGTGCGGTAGATCCCAATATCTTTAAATTTACAGTCAGATGAATAAAGAAAAAGCATTTATGGCTACGCAAACCATTATTAGGATAATTATCTTTTATCATTTGCTTTTAATGATATGCTCAATAGTTTTAGATATTGAATATTCTGAATTTTTGAAGAAAATTTATATTTTTCTTTCTTTCTAATATTAAATTGACTTCTTTCACTATAATGACAGATTCTAAACCGATGTTAAAGATAAAAAACCCGTTTTTAACAGTGTCATTTATCTTTTACTAATAAATTAATAAATTAAATGTAAAAATATATAATTAAGAACAAAAATATTTTACAAAAATTTTGGTAAGGGAGTCTAACGTTGCTTATTTCTTTTGTATATAACTAAAAAAGAAGATGTACCACAAGTCATCAAAAAATTATCTCTAGTATTTGAAAGAAAATAATAAATAAAAATAGGGTAAAGACCTAAATAGAATAAATAAAATGTTGAACACTTTGTCTATTATCTGAAACATAAAGAAGAGACTTTACCGTTACATTTAATTAAAACTTTTAAAATTATAGATGTCTACAATCTAAACTATTATTTCAGAAAGATACTTATTTACTAGTTAGGAGTGAAAAAAAAATTGCCATAAGTCTATAAAGATAAATTTATTTTAATTTTTTTTTTCATTTTTATCTTTTTAATTAATAATTTTTAAATCTAAACAATTATTAATAATAAAAAATTATTTTTAATTTTGTTCTTTTAATAATTAATTTTTAAATTTAAATAATTATTCATTATAAAAGAATTATTTTAAATTTTATCATTTTAATAACTATTTTTACAAATTTAAATAATTACTCATAATAATTTTTTTTTATATATTATTATTTATAATATTTTTTTTATTTTAATACCTAAACTTATTTTATCTATAACTATATTTGTAATTATATGTGCCTTTTATTTTTAATTTTATCTTTTTAATTATTATTTTAAATTTAAATAGTTTATAAATAATTAAAAAAATTCAGGCTACTAAAGTATTAAAAGTTTTGCAGGTTTTATAAAAAAAATACTGTGCATTGTTATTCACCAGTCAGTTTTTTATGCATATTATTGATACAGTAGGTAGTCGGTCAGATGCACGTTTGTATATATATATATATATATTTTTCAGGAATCATGCATGGCAAGTGTGAGTAAATTTGTGACCTAGAAGACCCTAATATAAAAATATCTATCAGAGCATAAAACGCTAATTGCTCTTTTTCTTTTTTTACATTTTTTTTTATTCTCCCACCTCACTCTTGTCCTGCCCTGAAGAGAACTGCACGAAACGAAGTCTAAAAAAACGGATCCCAATAAAAAAAAACTGAACCCTAACCCTAGAATACGGGGCTTATCCTCTGCTTCCCTTCTCGATTTGTTCTCTCCCGAACCACCAGGTACGATAGGGTTTGTCACTGAATCTTCACTGGCGTACGCGTTAGGGTTATATCTGCAATTTGTTAAGCTAGGGTTTGGATTTATATGATGGAATGCTCCGCTTCCTGTGTACCTTGTTGTTGCCGGCTATGACCGGGGGACGATGTCTCCCGTTGAAGAACATGGCAGAGGAAGGGGATGCCGCTGCCGTGGGGAGGCCCTATCGGTCTGATTTTGTGGCGGAATTTACTCGTGATTTTTCCGTACGTGAAATTGATTACTTGTCCCAGGCTAGGAAAGCGCTCTCACGGTCTCCCTTTGATGTTGCTGAAGAAACTTCGACTTCTGCTGCGTTGACGCTGCCCAGTGGGTTGGCTGGCCTGCTGAACAGACAGACTGATAACAGGAGACGTCCTAAGAAGTCTCATTCTGGTGGGCATAAGAGAAAATCTTCGACTAGGGCAAACCAGAAGAAACCTGAGGATTCTAACATTTGGATTGAGACTGAGGAGTACTTTAGAGACTTAACCTTGGCAGATATTGACTTCTTGTTTGAGTTCTCTCGCACTTCTAGTTTAGCTTCTCAGGACTTCTCCATTCCACTATTGGGAAATGTTCCGACATACAATGCAGTTCGAAGTTATAGCGAGAATGAAATGGAGCCTGCTCCAAAAGTCAGCGTAGAAGTCAGTGGTGAAGATGAAAAGAAGGGTGATTTAGTGGCTAGTGAGGATGCAAAGAAGGCTGGTGAAGCTGTGGAAAGTGAGGATGGATTGTTGGTAATTGAGGCAATTGATGATGCTGCTGCTGAACAACCATATCCTCAGGATGACAGGAATCAAGACAGTTCTGATTCTGCTATCAGCTTAGAATGGTTTTTGGGACGTAGGAATAAACTTTCTTTAACTTCTGAGCGTCCCTCCAAGAAAAGGAGGCTTTTGGGCGGTGAAGCTGGTTTGGAGAAAGTTATAATGTCTTGTCCTTGTGACGAGGGTCAACCGTTTTGCCATTACTGTGGCAGAGGAGACACTGGCAGTGACTCCAATAGGTTAATCGTATGCGCGGCTTGTAAAATGGCAGTTCACAGGAAGTGCTATGGTGTGCATGAGGGTGTGGATGAGGCTTGGCTGTGCTCCTGGTGCAAACAAATGGGTGATGTTGATGAATCAGTGAATCCTTGTGTTCTTTGTCCAAAGAAGGGTGGTGCATTAAAACCAGTTTATAGCAGTGTGAAAGGTGCTGGCTCAGCTGCATTTGTGCACTTATTCTGCTCTCTGTGGATGCCTGAGGTTTATATAGATGATATGGAGAAGATGGAACCTGTTATGAATGTGGGGGAAGTCAAGGAAACCAGGAAGAAATTAGTGTGTAGTGTTTGCAAATCAAAGTGTGGTGCATGTGTTCGGTGCAGCCATGGTATGTTTCGTTATTGTAGCATGCAATTCTCAATTCTTTGGCCAATTTTTCATTGTTTTCTAGTTATGACTTAAAGCATGTCTGTTAGACCTTCTGATCTGGCTTTCACATAGCAATGCTTTTTAAGGTCACATAATTTTGTTTGTCTATTGCCTTTTTAGTCTGTGTGCAAGGATTGCTGGGTTACTTTCTGCTAAGATGATTTGTGTATTAAATTAGGTATAGTAAGGTTGAACAAAATTTAAACTCTTCAATGTGCAATTTTCTTACCTTCATAGATTAATTATCATGGTTCAGGCCAAGCATTTTAATATCTTTGCCTGACATTTTTGTGCTGTTCATTGAGTACTTGCATCCCCAAATTATTCTTAGAAACATTATATTGATTAAAGAGCTTTAATTTTTCGATTGCAAAATGATGATTTAAATTGATGGCATTAATCATTGTGTATGATTTGAGTTTAAAATATTGCTTTGGTACTTTGGTTCAACATTAGAGTTGTATTATATGACATGGCTTCTTCGAGTGTACAAGTGTTTTGGTTATTTATTATGCTCTTTGTCTCCTTGAAAAACACACTTTTATGTTTCTAATTGTAGTGCATTGTTATTTTGTTTTAAAACGTCCCTGGTCCTGGATAATTGTGAAATTAGGTTGAAAGGTGACGTTCTTTCCATTTTTCGTAAGACAAGTATACAATTCAACTTAAATTGATTATCCTAATTCTTGTTTTTGAATATTACATATTCTCAGCCGTGTCTGACTTGGGCAATTGTTGATTATGCCTAATCTGTGTTTGAAATATGCTAATCAAGATTTTGAAATTAATTTTTGTAGTTGATTAATTTTTTCATGGTTCAAGAAGCTGTCAGTCATTAACGTGACTTGCAATAAAATAGGACTCTGGTCTTCACTTTTTTTTCCACAATTTTTTTTTGTCTTTTCCTTCAATGTGATTTTGGGAGGAACTGAAGACGCGGAAATGTGAAGTTTTGTTGGGGATGCATGTATTATTTACCAATGTCTGATGGTAAACTTCATATTATAAGCATCTTTCGCCATTTCTCTTTTAACTACGCAGCATGCGTAATTTGAATTCAAATTTGGGCTGTGTGTGTGTTAAACCTGCTTCTGTTGATATTCCATTGACTTTTCTGTTTCTGAGATTGGACCATTGAGTAAACAAAGAACTTCTTTGTCATATCATTAAGTATTTGTTTTCTCTTTCTATATTCTTGTTGATAATGGACCTTTAGTCCAAAAGCCCATCTTTCCTCGTTTAGGAAGGTTGGAGGTGGGGATTACAGAATTTGGGGCAGTGTTACCAATGGGGGAAGGGCAAAAATTTGCCATATAAACAATCCATTGTTGTCTATGGTGCCACCATAGCTCCCTTCACAAATTGCATATGGCTAGCGGTGAAAAATGTCACACCACTCTGCCTTGGCTGCAGTGGCGCCACCATTTTAGTGCACCTGCTCTACAAAATGTCAATAAGATAATTGGGTTTTTTTATCAACCTGTTGATACTCTGGTTTGTTATTCATGAGAAAACAGAACATTGATCAGCTTGATATTTTCTGGTGAGAAATATTTTATTGACGTTTCAGTTTTGATTTTATCTTTGTACAAGTCTCACTGATTCTTGACAGGAAACCCATATAAAATAAGCTAAACGATATATAAACCATTTAGTGTTGCTCTTGAAAGCTGGGTAATTAGGACTTTAAAATGATTATATCAACTACTGCAGATAGGTGTTTTATAAGTTTATATTTTGATCTATTGCAATTTGTATATAGGATTTTGGACTCAATCTTGTTAATGTAGTATTTTCTGAACAGGGGGCGGAATTATGCAGCTTTTCATTTTATTTTATTTTCTCCCTTTTATTTATTATTTTTAGCCGTGATGAATGATAAATGTCTGGGATTTCAACAAGTTTTACATTGGTTGCTAAAAACTGCCCAAAAATGGGAATGACTTCTCTGTTTTCTGTTTTTATTAAACAAATTCAGCATATCCTAATCTTTTATTCACCATTTTTTCTTACCTTCCCCAGCGAGGTTTGGAATAGTGTAGTGAGTAAAGTTTTACAAGTATAGTACACAAATGTGTTCCTCACAATTAATGTGTTTGCTAATGGCAATTGGGGCTTCTCCCAATGCAGCCGATCTCCTTAACCTAGGTCTGAGTCCAGCTACAGGATCATAGGTGTGGAAAGTAGATTGCATAATTTTTAGTTGAGTGAAAAGGGTTATTGTAATACTAAGAAGAGCATTGAATGGAATTATTACGTGGGATCTCATGCCAGGGGTGGAAATAAGGCAGACCAGACCAGACCAGACTTGACCTTCGTTAAAAAAAAGTTTGAACCCCTAACCTATTTATCTCTTTTTAAGCCTTTTTTAAAAGTTCTGGTCTGATCTGTATGAATGTTTAACCTGACTTGCGAGCTTGTTTAATAGTTAGTTTTGTTATAAAGTCTTTAAAGGGCAGTGTTGTATTATTTGTCCTAAATAGTCCCATTGGTTATTATTATATGCACTGAATGTATTGTGTGTGTGTATGAGGTATATGTTATGCATAATCATGTGTATGTAAATATAATATGACTTTGATTTACTTATTAGAAACCTATTTTGACCTTAAACAAAGTAAAATTTATCTTTTAATAATGTTATAAGTTTGACCTTTTATGTAGGTTGATATGCTTAGTAATTAAGAAAGGTAAATAAATATATATGATTTTTGTATATTATATCAATTTTAATAATAACAAAATAATAATAATACTATACAAGTCTTATATATATAAGATTTTCGAATAGCCTAATGCTTTACTTTTTTAACCAAATTGATAGACTTAGATAGACTTTTACAAAAAGCCTAGGCCTGATTTCTTTTCTAAAAGAGTCTAGACTTGCTTGAGCCTGTATTGGGCAATACATAAGCTGTCTGGCAACCTGACCTATTTCCATCCCAAATCCCACATCTTTGAGCATGTGGCCTATAATTCACTCAGCCCAATGATATCACGCTGTTCATGTGGCTGACTTTGCTTAGGGGGTATTTATTTCATGGTAAAACATTTTATTCCCAGGAATCATATTCCTACGAATATTATACCCAAGAATATTATTCTTATAGACATGTTTGGTTGGCATTTAATAATTTTAGACTGGAAATTTTTATTAATTAAAAAAATGAAATAACGGTAGAAGAGTGGTTTGTGGATTGGTTCTAATTATAGAAAATAACTTCCATTCCCATGGAAATATTAGATACCCACTCCCTTCTCATGGGAGTGGAAACCAGTTAACATGTGGGAGTGTAACTTTCGCAGGAGTAAGTCGTTGTCTGGAATATATTTTCATAACCTCCTAACAAACATGAGAACAATTGTTCCCATCCTCAATGTTCCTAACACGTTAAACATGCCCCCTTTTATGCCTTGCAGCTACAGTTTCTAAATAATAAATATTTCAATTTATGTTCTCGTTTTGGTCTCTTGAGTTGTGTTTGTAAGTTGTATTCTTAGCTATCTTATTCTCCTCACATTCTTGCAACTTGCAAGTCATTTCTTCTGTGTGGTATTTTCAGGAAGCTGCAGAACTTCTTTCCACCCTTCATGTGCAAGGGATGCGAGACATAGGATGGAGGTTTGGGCAAAGTATGGCAATGATAATGTGAGTAATCTGTCTTTTTTTGGATAATGTCCATTTTCCCCTTTCCAAGAAGAAAGTAACAAAAAAATAAGCAAAATGTTGAATATTAATATTGGGCTCCTTTTTTTAGTGACAACTGTCTAAACTGTTGTGCTACTTATGTGTCATGCAGGTTGAGTTGCGGGCTTTTTGCTTGAAACACTCGGATCTACCAGAGAGCAAAAGCATCTTGCCACAGGAAGCCTTTATAGAGGTTAGAAATGAATTTTCAGAAGCCAGTGACCTTCCAGTGACATTGCCAGTGAGTGGTGAACACAACTTGAGAGATTGCAGGAATGGAGGATTAGTCTCTGACAGTAATCCAGACAAATTGAACCATAATGACGAACCACCAGATGGAGGATTACCTGATTGCAGGTTAAGTGATCACATGTTGGGATGTGGTGCTGTGCCCCAACAAAATGTTGAAGTGGCAGATAGAGGGAATGAGAATGCTGATGGATCTGATTCTAACAGTTTTGCTCTAGTTTTGAAGAAGGTATTCTGCATTATATGTATATCCATACATGTGTTTGTTTTGGATAAAGCTATAATTTTGTAAACAATTGATCTTATTCCATGTTTTGTTTTAAACTGACATTCACTCTGTTTTGGTAGTTGATTGATCGTGGAAAAGTTAACGTAAAAGATGTAGCATTGGAGATTGGCATTTCACCAGATACATTAACTGCAAATACAAATGTAACGAGTGGAATTTGTCATGTTTTCTTTTTGGAAAATTATCATTCTTAGTATAATATTTGTTTATTAATTTTATGTCCCAATCCTTTTTCTTGCAGGAAGCTTATATGGCACCTGAGGTCCGACACAAAATAGTGAATTGGCTAAAAGGCCATGTATATTCCGGTGCATTTCAGAAGGGTTTAAAGGTCAAATTCAAACCAGCCAATGCATCCAAAATTGATAGTGGAGCCACAGATGGCTCTGATACTTTACCAATATCAGACTCGGGTTTGCTGGATCCTGTTGCTGTTAAGTCGGTTCCACCAAGGAGGAGAACAACCAATAACATTAGGATTCTGAAGGATAATAAAGTGATATGTTCATCTGATGGGGTTACAAGTGAGAATGGGATGCCGGTACTCATGTGCAGAGTAGGTCAGTCCAACTGCGAGAATCCAACAAGTTCCAATGAAGCATCCATCCCCAATGCAACAGAAACGGTAATTTTACTTTTATAATTTATTTTGCTTTGTTTCTGAGTATTTAAATATTATTTAATACATTATTCTGAATGATTCAATACTTTAAGAGTAACAAAGAGTCCGAAACTTTGTTTTCGGATTTGGTAATAGATTGGCTAGTATTTTTACCTGGTTCTTGAAGTTTGAAATCTCATTAATGACTTAACATTATCCGTATTATTTGTTTTTCACCATTTATTACTGTCCATCTTGAACCACATGGCGATTTTTGTTTCGTTCTTCCCTTGCTATCTTTGTTACCCCTCTCCCAGAACATTGTTAACATTTTGCAAGGATTCTCTAAATACACATTATAATTCTTTACAATTTCAAAGTGAGTAGCTTCTTCAATCATTCATTCATTTTTTACACCTTCTCTATTGTCTGATGGCAAACCTGTTTGGAAGTTGATTAGTGTTGCCACCCTGATTTTTGTCACTCCTAGCCTGCCTTAGTCATGGCCTCTTTGGGGGTTCTTCAAGGCTTGGGCAATTCTCACTTTACAAGTTACTTTTGTGAAGTTGAGTTAGACTAAGTCATTCTAAGAATTTTTTTTCTCTTGCCGGTACTGCTTCTGCCTTGAGAAATCTCAGTTGTGTTTACTCATTATAATGGTCTAAATTGTCAATTCAATTTTGATGGTGTTGTGAAATTTCATGTCTTTTTTATTATTGTTAGTTTAGATCAATTTTTAGTTTTTGGACAGATGTATTTGCTTTCTTTCTTTTAAATTTGTTTCCAATGTTTGATATATCATTGAACATTATGGTGGCTGCCAAAAGCTTAATGCAACTGCTCTTTTCCCGGCTTGGGACAGGCAACTGAAGCCATTGGCTTGCATGCACAAACTGAAAAGACCTTGAGTAAGGATTATACTGCGAATGTGAGATGTGGGTGATGTTAAGCCCCATTGCTGGAAGAATAAGTAGTACTTTTGAGATTTTGGGCTGTGGGATGATTAGTGAGTTAAATTCCTACAAATAAAAAGGGGTTCAGAAGGAGGCTTATATTGTGATTTTATAGCAAATCCAGATTGATGTGGAGGATCTAGTTTCTTGATCCGGTTTTTAATCCCATTATTCTTAATTCTAATCCAGTGTCAGTGGGTCACACTTTGAAATTTGGAACTGGTTTTTTTGAAGACACGATCTTTGATCTTAATATAGATTTTACTCCCTCCGTTGCATGAGTTATGTTTAGATGATATCAACAACTGCCTTTTGTAATTAATTTTTGTGTGTAAGGTGTGATGCTTAACTGGAAAAATAGTGTTGCTTGCTTTTCTTCTGTGTTCTTTGTTCTTCTTTGATCTGTCTACTTTCAAGAATGTGTTTTGCCTGACTATTGAAGTACTCTCTATCTTTGTGACATTGTATGACAATTTCATTGTAAGGTAGAATTATTTGGGTTTATGAGCTTCACGTTATCTATATTTTTGGTCTTTAGTTGTCTTGGAATGGGATTTCCAATTGGACTTGTGTGATGCAAGGACAAGACGTGGGCAGTGTATAAAAAAGAAACTATATTATGAATACGAATATGATAAAATACCCTTCTTAATAAGGCCATCTTGATGTTTTTCTTGGATGAACTTGATGAATGGGGATATTTTTACCTCTCTAATCTTAATGATGAAAGAAATGAAATAGCAGAGGGTATACTTATGTTCTCTATCCACTGGTTCCCCCTGTTTAAATACCTTTTGGCAAATTGATTAAAGAATTGTGTCGCTAATCTTTACATTACAATTGTGAAGGCTTTCCTTTTCCATCTGCTCCACAGAAACCAAAATAGGAAAAGCTATCATTTTTTAACTTAATTTATTTTTAATGCAGAACTTATCCAAGCATGAGGATATTTTTCAAGAATTTCAAGGTATGGCTATAATAACTGCCCTTTTCAGAGTTCATTAGTTACTTCTTCGTAGTATTTGGCAATTTCTTTCTAAAATCCCCTCCCCCTTCCCCTTTCCATTCTGTTTCTTTTAAAGAAAGATGATTATTTTGTATGATTAAAACATTGTTTTTAAACATTTTGGTTTGCTTTTAATTGTATATGTCTGAGCCTCTTCTGAGTAATCTTATATTGAGTTATTGTCAATATGTTTTTTCCTCTTGCTGCTCTATGTTTTTTAAAGTATGTATACTCATTTTTGCAGAAAATGCTGATAAACCTCACAAATCCTGTTTATCTGGGTACGTTTCAGAAGACAAGTGTAGTGTTTGTTTGCAAAATCCTTCTACGCTTTCATATCAGCTATTTCTTGTTCATTCTGCTTGAGAACCATCTGAATTTGCAAAGTGGATATTTTATTTATTTGCAGCATGTACTGTTTTCTGTCTCTTATTATGTTTTAGTTGATGTTCTTTAATGTGAGGACTTACATAGGTTGGCATTCTTCTTTAAAGCCAATTTTAATTTATTTGAAATGCAGAAAGGGTGCAATCTCTAGTTACATTCATCCATTCATCAACAAGAAATTGCTGCAGATTCAGGATGGGGTGCCCTTGGAGAATGTTCTATGTGAGATTAATTTAAATATTCTTTTAAGAGGTGTTTGGTATGGCTGTTCCAATTCCCTAATGTATATATAAATCTGTTTTTGTATAATATTTGGGTATACGATATGTGAAAATTTTCAATTCTCAAAAGTATGTCAAAACTGATGTTGGTGTGTGGTATTGTTATACCCAAATATAAAATAAATAGGTTTCTATGTGTTTAGAAAATTAGAATGAGGCTCCTTAGTTGTTTTCTTTAATATCCCTTTGAAATGGTCTAACAAATTCCTGTTTCAGCAGGTTCAACTGACAAGGAAAATTCGGGTTTGGTTGAATCCTTTGGAGCTAGTGGCTGCTCAAATAGCCAAAATCAGAACTTAACTTCCAGTGAAACATCAAAGCCTGACGAAGTAAAGAGGGAGCAATTGGTTAGGACTAAAACAGTGGAAGTTTTGGAATTTTCTCCCCAAGATGAGTTGGAGGGGGAACTTGTTTATTTTCAATATAGGTTATTGCAGAATGTGGTTGCAAAAAGGAGGCATATTGGTGTGTCTCATTCTTCCCAAATTCTCATCAATTCCTTGTTTTTAAAATTTAATTTGAAGTTGGTAATATTGTTTGGAACCAGGAATTTGTTTTCTCTCTTTGTTAAACATAGAGCGATAGTCAATCTTGATTTTGTAATTGCAGATAATTTAATCTATAGTGTTGCAAAGAGTTTACCACATGAGATTGATAGGGCACATCAACAAAGATGGGACGATGTTATTGTTAATCAATATCTACGTGATCTTAGAGAGGCAAAAAAGCAGGGCAGAAAAGAAAGAAAGCACAAGGAAGCACAGGCAGTATTGGCTGCTGCTACTGCTGCTGCAGCAGCATCTTCTAGGTCATTCCGGAAAGACACGTTAGATGAATCTATGCAACAGGAGGTCGTAGATGCTTTATTCTCTCCCTCTTTCTATAATCAACTAGTTGTATTGACAACACAATATTATCCTTTTTTTCAGAACTTTTTAAAATCGGACCATTTAAATGGAAGGGCGAGTGCTTGTTCTCAACCAATGCCTCGAGCTAAAGAGACGCTTTCAAGAGTAGCTGTGACTAGAACTTCATCAGAGAAATATTCGGATTTTTGCATGCCAACCTCAGATTTTTCTAAGGAGCAATGTAAATTATGTGATATTTGTAGACGATCAGAGACTATTTTAAACCCTATCCTAGTCTGCTCTGGTTGTAAGGTTTTAGGACTCGTCCCTGGTCTTTTTTCATTTATTTGTTTCTCTTATCTATGTTCCATAGTAATTGTTATTCTGTTGCAGGTTTCAGTCCACTTAGATTGCTATCGTAGTGTGAAGGAAACGACAGGTCCGTGGTATTGTGAGTTATGTGAAGATTTTTCATCTAGAAGCTCTGGAGCATCTGCCATCAACTTTTGGGAGAAACCTTATATTGGTGTGAAATGTGCTCTCTGTGGTGGTACTACCGGTGCTTTTAGGAAGTCTTCTGATGGTCAATGGATTCATGCTTTCTGTGCTGAGGTTAACTATTTCCCTTTGATTTTTTTGGGAGATTGTTCTTTCTTTCTTTAATTCCTAAGTTTGGCTAAGTGGTAACTTGTATTTGGAATACTTTCTAGTGGGTTTTTGAGTCTACGTTCAGAAGAGGACAAATAGATGCTGTGGAAGGAATGGTATGGGCCTAAACTCTAATTCTTTAGTTTGGAATTCCACCCTCCTCCCTCTTGCTTGTTAACATGGAAAAAGAATTGTCCTATCTTTACTAACAGCTGTCGGTGTTCATTGTTAAATGCCAGGAAAGTGTGCCAAAAGGCGTTGACACTTGTTGCATCTGCCATTGCAAGAATGGTGTATGCATGAAGGTAATGGTAACATAAAAAAATTAATTTTCTTCTTTATCCTCTGTTTCATTCAATAAGCTTTTGAAATTAACGTTTTTATTTGAAAGTAAATGTTTAAATGGTGAATGCAGTGTTGCTATGGGCATTGTCAGACCACATTCCACCCATCATGTGCTAGAAGTGCTGGTTTGTACATGAATGCAAGGACTGCTGGTGGCAAGGTTCAACACAAGGCTTACTGTGAAAAGCATAGTTTGGAGCAAAAAGCGAAGGTTAAGTTTTACCTCTAGAAATAACATGTACTTTGTTTGTCTAGCTTGATCGTATCCTGAGTTTGTGCTCCTAATTTTATTCAGGCTGAAAATCAAAAACATGGAATTGAAGAGTTAAAAAGTATCAGGCAAATTAGGGTGAGACTTCGTTTTTTTTTTAATCAGCTTCCTCTTTATTATTTGAAGGACTTGATAATAGGATGCATTGTACGTCGAACTTTGCACGTTCTATTTTGTAGACATCTAAGCCTGCTTAAAACATTTTTTCGTCTAAATTCTATTGGATAAAGATTCAGGCTTGGTCCTAATTTTGGTTGGGAAGGTTAGTCAAAATGTGATGTAATGATGGTGTCATTTAGTGTATCTTTTATCCGAGTTAAACCAACATTGCTGAGTTTCTCCTCGGTGAAGGGAGTTAAGAATGTGAACATTACTCCTATATTTACGAGTGGTTTGTGGGCTGTTATATAATCAAGATGACAATTCCCACAATTTTTTTGTTGTACTTAAATATTCTGCCAGTTTTTGTGTAACAAAAAACTCCATCTAGGATATCCTCACAAATGCTGGCTTCTTTTAATTCCCCAAGTTTACTCTATAAATCCTTTAAATGATTTTTTAATTCGTTTGAGTGACAATGATCTGATATGGATGGATTAACTATCTGGCTAGTGATAGCATGAGGAAGTGGCTAGTGTTTGTTGCACACTGAAATCTGTAGCAGTTGCTGTGGGGTTATGGTTTTGGCGGGGTTGAAATATGTTGCTGCTTGCTTCAGTTGTGAGCATCCCTAGGGGGACTTACCAGAAAGGATGAGTGAGGCATCATATGT
This sequence comes from Vigna mungo, assembly GCA_036885675.1. NCBI lineage: Eukaryota > Viridiplantae > Streptophyta > Magnoliopsida > Fabales > Fabaceae > Vigna > Vigna mungo. The sequence goes on from CP144699.1 coordinate 32,601,704, forward strand.
TGAACTATTAAGACAATAACTCTTAGAGTATTTAGATCCCATATTAACTTGAGATTTGGCCTTAGTAGAGTGTGGGTAGTCCCCACCTTTCAGACCAATTTTGCAGAGATGAGTTAGGTCCTCACTTCTAAGTCCAGATTCTATGAAAATTAGTAGTGCCTTTATACTCACTTGAGTGCGTGCATGACATACTGATGTGTGGCTCTTTTATCTTTAACAAAATAAATTGAATGGTTGTTAGAAACTTCAAATTGCTAGCAATCATTACCAACCATAACATGATATGTGGAAAAATACAACCTTGCTTGTATTTTATATAGTGGTTGTGTTGTGTGTGTGTATAGAGGGTCATCATTATAGTTATTTATGCATAGTATGATTTTTCTGTTTTGAAGTCTGTCAGTGCAATTGATGTTAGGAATAATTTGAAGTTTATCAAATAACTTATTCTTCCTCCGTGTTTCTGAAACAGGTTGAACTAGAGAGATTACGTCTCCTTTGTGAAAGAATTGTCAAACGTGAAAAATTAAAGGTAATCATTTGTCAAATTTGCCATAAGAATCTCAATTGTTCTTACTTTCTTTCATTTGGCAATTATTACTTATGAAATTTAATTGCCATTCTCAGAGTGATATATAGAATCTCTATGTAGCATTTTCAATTAGGTTTTAGATTCTCATGTTTGGATTTTCTATAACTGTCATGCATGGCGATTTTTATTTACTTCTTGTATTGTGGGTATTTACAGCGGGAATTAGTACTATGTTCACATGACATACTTGCCTTTAAGAGAGATAATGTTGCGAGGTCTGTGCTAGTTCATAGCCCTTTCATCCTTCCTGATGGTAGTTCAGAATCAGCTACAACGTCTCTAAAAGGGAACACAGAGGGATACAGATCATGCAGTGAACCTCCCCAAAGATCAGATGATGTTACTGTTGACAGTTCTATTTCTGCTAAGCGCCGTGTCAGAGTTGCCATATCTATGGATGCAGACCCAAAATTGGATGATGACTGTTCAACCTCCCAGAGCAAATATAACCACAAGATTCCAGAAAGAACACAATTTTCTGGCAAGAAGATTCCTCACAGAGCTGCTGCATCGCGAAATATTTTGGATGAAGGTGGATGGAGATCCAAATCTAGAAAGGTGAGTAATGACAGATTTCAATGTTTAATTATCATTTTTTAATTTTTCAATATGTAGTTTGTGTCGTATGGATTTAATGGGAGAACTTCTTAAGTCTTTCTTTGCAATTGCAGCATGCTGAAACATTTGGAAAAGAGCTTGTTATGACGTCAGATGAAGCGTCTATGAAGAATTCAAGGTTGCCAAAAGGATATGCATATGTTCCTGCTGATTGTCTGTCAAATGACAAGCACTCTAACGAGGATATGTATGCTAGTGGGCCTGTGGAGAATGACAGATAGTGTTGGATCCCAGCCTGGTTCTTTATTTTGCCCTCGAGGCGGACATCCATAATAATTGATGCCATGCCATTTTGCGCTCGGGAGATTTTATTTGAAAATGGCAAAAAGTAGAGATAGGGTTGATCACACTGAATTGTTGCAAAATGTTGCTTTCTGATATGCGGGGCAAGTTTTGTTAGCATTGTTGTACATTCCTTATGAGAGTAAACTGTACAGTGGATGAGCATTTCTTGCATTTACCTGTATTAGAAGGGGGCATGTCTTCCGTTTTATTGACACTCGTGGGAATGATCAAACGGAAGCATTCCTTGTAATCATCATACAAGGGAGGATCAGGGAATCACCTGTTTTTCTGTAAAGTTGATGTACATATTTTATGACAGTCGTAGTAATCTGAAAGGGATAGTGCTCGGCATCAGATTCACGAGCATATAAATTATATTCAACTTCCACCTAAATTTGTAACGAAGGTATGTAGGTAGTAATAATTGATCTATGCATTTTTATTGTTGATAAACCATTTTCTTTTTAACTGATAGATCGAACCTCTGCATATATTAGCTGAATAAAAAACAAAGGGCTTCATGACATTCGCAGTGAGGCTTTTTCTTCCTTCTAATAATTTCCAACTGCACTCAATCTTTTAAATGGCCATTTTACTTTGCATGGAGGTGACTTTTGAGTCATGTGTTTTGAAACACTTCTAGAAAATGATTTCCATAAGTTAAAACAGGATTTTCGGAAGAAGCTATCCATTCTAGAATGAATTTTAATAAATTGAATAAGCTTTTTAGAACATATGAGATTTGTTTTGGAACAAATTTTCGGAAGCTTATCACTTAGCTCACCATTTTATTCTCTTTCAACGGTGATGGAGAACGGAGTTGTAACAGTGAGATTGTGGCAGCAGAAATAACTAACCATTTTATTCTCTCCTCTCAAAGAGTTGCAGTGTACAGTGAAAAGGTTTTTATTTTCTTTTACAATGGGTGCAGATAGCAATCATTGAGGTGCAGAAAGTAAAGAATCATAGTGATTCAACGATAGTTTGGGAACTGGGCTTTATCCTTACCCATTATTTTCTGAATTGTGTGATCCATTTTTCAAACAATTTGATTAAATAAGACAAAGTATGTGCTTTTTATTTGTATACTTTAATTATTTGTATGTTGTTTAAATCAACCTTTGAACGGTTTTTTGTCCTTAGGATGTAAAATAAGGGCCATACGCATTGTCTACACAAACAATTTGATTAAGTTAGTTTCAAAACATCTCACATAAATCCTACGTTTATCTATTTGTGTCTTCATTGTTAATTCTCTCAACTATAATCGTCAACTATATTTATTTTTTCTATTTCAATCATAATTGGTTTTTTTTTGTCAACTATATTTAATTTTATTTTTATTTGTTTTTTTTTCTATAGTTTTATTTTTGCAGTTATACTCATTTCTTTTATTTCATTTTGTATACTATTTACAATAATAAAAACATGCACTTAGCATTGTTATGTTTTCTCTTTCTAAAGTTTTTTTTTTTCTTTCTTATCGTCATGCGTTGGTACACTTATATTTATTTTATTATCATATGGGAGCCTAATTTTCTTCTTTATAGATAAAAAAATGTTGGGTTAATTTTGTCACATTAACGTAAGCGTATCGGCTTCCATTCAAATTTCTCGTCACTTGTTTTGAGGTTTTTCAATTGCGAACATTTACTTAAACCCACAAAGGTAGATTTTCAACCATATAGTGAAGTTCTAGTGTCTAAAACTAGAAGCAGAAACTGTGATTTCATAATTTGTTATTTAAAACTGTTTATCCATATAGTTACAAAGATAATAAAAAAAGATATATCGAAAATAAATTTATAATATATAAATAAATATAAATTTTATTTTATAAACTGATTTTATAGAATTAAATTAGATTTAAAATTTATTTTTAACCTAAAAGAATAATTTTAACAAAATTGATATTTGTTGATTATTATATCATTCAATCTCACTACAAATATATGATACCCAACAATTTTTTACGCATATTTTACATTCATTATTTCATCATCAATCTTTAATTATCCTTACAAATATAAAAAGTTATCTTTTTAATAACTCTAAAAATACGTTGTCGATTGGTGAAATGGTGTAAAAAAAACATTTTTCTTTTCTATATTAAATATCCCAATTGAAAATTTTCGCCCCCATTATGGTATAAACAATATTTGATGCTACGGCCTGATGTTGTTGACTTGAACTATACTTACACAAATCATTAGTTAATTATACCATTTCTCACTTTCGTAGAGGATTTACTTATCTGCATTTCGCTTTCACAGTGTACAATGCTGACTTCTTATTCCTAACCACACTTCTCAATCACATGCCTTTAATTCAAATATTGCGTTTGGTGTGGAATTTTTTAGTGACAATGTGAAAGAAAAAATGTTCTTTTGTTTGACATAAAAGGTGAGAGTAAAATTACAAACAGTGGGTAATAGTTTATGAGTCTTACAATTTCCCATTACCTTTTTCAGACGATTTAAGATGGAATAAGAAAAAGGGTAAGTCATAACTCTTTCACTTTTTTTTTTTTCCTTTCCTTTATGCTTTTATCTTACCAAATAAAACCTAAAGGGTTTGCACAAAATTTTCAGTGTTTGGAATTCAAAGTCACCAAAATCTAAACTACAGAAAAAAAAAACACATACAAAAAAAAAAAACGTCCTAAGAATGGAACAGTGACTCCAACAACACCTGACTTCAATAATTGCTACGTTATCAATGTTTATTGACCATTACAAGGAGTTAGCAATTCATATTTTATGAACACAATGCAACTTCATTATTATATATATATTTTTTCTAAGGTAGAAGATTGATCTTGGACCATTTCCAACCATAACCTCTATCGGATAACGGATTCAGGTCCAATTATATACAATGATGTACGAATGGATTTCATCATTTGAATATTAAAATATTTTTTGAACGAAATATATAAATATGAGATAATATGCTACTTTTTTAAATCCTGATTTCGTGTAGCTTGATCATTCTTTTCTAATCTCCATGTGATTTTATCTTAATTTCCAAAAACTCATCACACAATAAAAAACTTTATTTTTTAGTTAGATATATAAATAACAAATAGCTTTTATTAATATACAATTTCGATATAAATCCTAATCTTTAATTTCTACCAAATACAAAGGTGTAAATATTTTCAACAATTACAAATTTTGTATATTTTATTAAATACCCTGTATGTAGCCGATGCTAAATGTTGACCGAAAGCTTAAAATGTCATCAAAACCATAAACCTAAATTTTGTATATTCAGGTAAATTCACAAGAACATGAATGAATTTTGATTAACTTTCCAAAATATTGATAAAAATATCAATTTTTGTAAAACCGGCCATAAATATTGTAAAAAAAAAAAAAGCTGCGCCATCTGAATACTAATTAAATTTTAAGCCTACAAAATAATTAAAACGCATTAAATATTTGACCATTTGACTTTGACCGGTTTACTATTGTATCAGAAAGATGGGCATGATACTCTGCATCACCGCCATGTGAGATGGTTCAAGAAACAAAGCAAGCAAGCAACACAGGAAAATTAGAAGAGAGAAGAAAAGCCTTTACATTGTATAAGATGGTGATGATGTACGTAACAATATGAGAAAAGAAAAAGAAAATAAAATAAAAAAATGTAATCCAGGATTGGATCTGTGGATTTGATTGTGTTGTGGAGGTGTTAAACGGTTGGAGGTTGATGAGAAATCCTTGGATGGTGAATCTGTTGAAGCTGTAAACTTTTGAGTGCAGGTCTAGCCGTACCCGATCTCCTTTTCCAGAGACTATCCAATTCTTTTCCTTCCTCCAACTTGGGAACTCTTTTCACCACAGGCAAAGGAGGATCCATGTCTTGAATGCTGGGCACATCCGAAAGCTGTTGCCTTGATCTGGAGGTTGGGGCGGCGGAAGTGGTGGTTTTGGGGGTGGTAATGATGAAGTTTTTCCCGGAGAAGAGTCTTCTGAGTTTGGAGTATTTGAGAGATGGAGAGGATGTGTTAGTTTTGTTTTGGAAAGAGAGTCTGTGAGAGGGAGGGATCCCAGCTATTTTGTTGTTTCTCTTGACCTGACCCATGCAACTGATTCTTGGGGATAAAGGGTCGTTGGCGGAGGGAGCAGAAGGGTCTCTGAATCGTGGCATGGTGACGTCTTTGATGGTAGGTCGTGAACAGAGCATTGGAAGGAATGTGCTTTTCTGATAGTAAAACTGATGTTTTTCATTGCCCATATATATTGATAGTTTTATAGAACAAATCAGAGAGAGTTGGAAAATGTCAAAGCAAATGGTCTTTGGGCGATGCAATCAGAGACAGAGTGAGGTGTGAGAGTTTGAGCTTGTCAAATTTTTGAATGAGGGAGTAAAGAAAACAAGTTTTTTTAGAAGGAAATGATTGCAAAAGAAGAAGACAGGACCAGTCTGGAAGAATTGTATATTGGTTTTTGTTTGGAATTTAGCAGAATATTAGGTTTTGTCTCTCTGATTAAACTCTGGAAGAGACTAACGATTCCAGCTTGCAATTGTCTCTCTGATCAAATCAAGCAATATTAAATGTTATTTGATAGTTATAAATTTTCAAAGTTTTTATTAGAATTGAAGAAATTAAAACCTGATGTATTTTACATTACAAGTGGATGAGAATAGTTTATTTAAGTGATAAACTAAAGAGAAAGTAATTGTAGTCAAAATTGAAAATAGTAAATAGAATAAAAAATAAAATATGGTGAGAGGGGGTGGTATGGGTTCAAATTTTTAGATGTGTAAGTTTGACTTTCTGTTCCACAGTCAAAGTACGGTACTCTGGTGGGCATGTTTTTTCACGGTGGTTCCACTTTTTCCTACACTCTCTTACAAACCACTGTATTACTCCAACTATTAACGTGGACAAAATTATATGTATTGAACTAGGAAAATCTTTATTTGACAACAGGAATTTGTCAATATACGTGATATCCTCTCTTATTTGCTGGTTTAATTGCTTTTGTTTTAATGTTAAAGTTTTATTTTGAGAGTATTTTTGGAAAGGGAATTTCTGAAACCAAAGGATTTCGCGCTCTTTCTTTTCTACGAAACACACTCTCTCTTTCTAAAAATTTCATTCGAAATTCTCGATCTTCAAAGTTTCCGTCCACCATTATGAACTCTCAAACTGTTGTTCGACCATTGTGAACTCTTGACAGGCCACCGAAGCGCCCCTTCTTCCCTATGAAACACACTATCTCTCTCTGGAAATTTCATTCGAAACTCTCGGTTCCCAAAGTCTTCGTCCACCATTGTGAACTCTCAAACTGTCTCTCGACCATTGTGAACTCTTGGCAGGCCACCGAACTCTTGAATGTAATAAATTATTCTATTTAATATTTTGACACAATTGTACAGAGAAATATGAAAGCAAATCAATACAGCTAAAGTATTGTTCATGAATTATTGCTGAAGATGATTTTCTGTGTGTATAATTGATTACAGTTAGGCTGTAATAGCTTACCAGTGCCTGTGTAAGCGATTACAGACAGACTCGCTTACCTGTGCCTCTGTACCAAAAGTCCAACGCTGCTCCCTGACTCTGGTAGAGGGGCTCCCCAGTGTGTGATGGGTATTGACTTGGTTAGAAGATGATTTTCTGTGTGTATAATTGATTACAGTTAGGCTGTAATAGCTTACCAGTGCCTGTGTAAGCGATTACAGACAGACTGTAATCGCTTACCTGTGTCTCTGTACCAAAAGTCCAACGCTGCTCCCTGACTCTGGTAGAGGGGCTCTCCAGTGTGTGGTGGATACTGACTTGGTTAGAATTTAATTTATGAATTTGAGATTAATGGTTGTTTTTTAGGACCAACAACTGGTTAAGGGTTTGTAAGAGTGTTTTATCCAAGTGCATGTGTGAGGAAGAGGGACTTTGTCACTTATGTGCCTGTGTAAGCGATTACAGACAGGCTGTAATCGTTTACCTGTGCCTCTGTATCAAAAGTCCAACGCTGCTCCCTGACTCTGGTAGAAGGGGCTCCCCAGTGTGTGGTGGGTACTGACTTGGTTAGAATTTAATTTATGAATTTGAGATTAATGGTTGTTTTTTAGGACCAACAACTGGTTAAGGGTTTGTAAGAGTGTTTTATCCAAGTGCATGTGTGAGGAAGAGGGACTTTGTCACTTATGTGCCTGTGTAAGCGATTACAGACAGACTGTAATCGCTTACCTGTGTCTCTGTACCAAAAGTCCAACGCTGCTCCCTGACTCTGGTAGAAGGGGCTCCCCAGTGTGTGGTGGGTACTGACTTGGTTAGAATTTAATTTATGAATTTGAGATTAATGGTTGTTTTTTAGGACCAACAACTGGTTAGGCGTTTGTAAAAGTGTTTTATCCAAGTGCATGTGTGAGTTAGAAGGACTTTGTCACTTATGTGCCTGTGTAAGCATTACAGACAGGCTGTAATCGCTTACCTATGCCTCTGTACCAAAATTCCAACGCTGCTCCCTGACTTTGGTAGAGGGGCTCCCCAGTGTGTGGTGGGTACTGACTTGGTTAAAATTTAATTTATGAATTTGAGATTAATAGTTGTTTTTTAGGACCAAGAACTGGTTAGGGGTTTGTAAGAGTGTTTTATCCAAGTGCATGTGTGAGTTAGAGGGACTTTGTCACTTATGTGCCTGTGTAAGCGATTACAGACAAGCTGTAATCGCTTACATGTGCCTCTGTACCAAAAATCCAACACTGCTCCCTGGCTCTGGTAGAGGGTCTCCCCAGTATGTGGTGGGTACTGACTTGGTTAAAATTTAATTTATGAATTTGAGATTAATGGTTGTTTTTGAGGACCAACAACTGGTTAGGGGTTTGTAAGAGTGTTTTAACCAAGTGCATGTGTGAGGAAGAGGGACTTTGTCACTTATGTGTCTGTGTAAGCGATTACAATGTCTTTGTACCAAAAGTCCAACGTTGTTCCTTGGCTCTAGTAGAGGGGCTCCCCAGTGTGTGGTTGGTACTGACTTGACGAAAGCCATGGCATAAAAAAAGGTAACAACTTCCACGAAATAGGCACCCAACCACCAACCAACAGTAATGTCCAACTCAATAGAGAGACTAAATGACTAAGGAAATCCCTCAACGTCCACACAGATTGCTCACCTCTTCGACGCCTTCAAAAAATTCAAACACAGAGAACAACTTCAAACCACAACGAAAAGCACGAATGGAGACAGAGATAGCTTCAAACCAAAAACAAAACCTATAATCTAAAATGGAGAGAACTTCAAAGGAAAACCAAAACCTAAAATCGAGACCTGGAGAGTAATGGAGAGAGAGAGCTTCAAAGCAAAACCTAAAACATAAAATGGAGAGAAAGATCTTCGAAGGAGAAAGAGGGCTGAAAAAGAACGGAGGGTGTTTTCGAAATAACACAAAGTCACCTTTTTCAAATTAGTTTTTTAATTGGATAAAAAAATTAAAGTTAGCAAATAGAAAGATGACGCGTGGCATTGGCAAATCGTTGTCAAAAATTTTTTGTCAACATATCACGATCCATTGAACTAAATCGTTAAAAGTAATAATAAAATGTAGTTTATCTGAAAATTAGTTTAAGTGATCTCAATTATTTTTTGTTTATTAAATTATATTGCACTTAAAATGTTTAATTTATTTTTTAACATTGAATCAATTTCGTTTGACTTAATTAGTTTGGCCGATATTTCATTCAGATTGATGGATTAAATTTGAATGCATTTTGGTTAGATAGACTCTATGGAATTGATCCACTAAAATTTGATCAAATTTTAGGCATAACTAACTTGACCGAATTTGTTTAGGACATACTCAATTAAATTTGATCAAATTTTAGTTATGATCGTCTCAAATTTATAAATGAGTTAACTTGACAGATAGAGACTTATTCCACTGAATTCAATCAAATTCAATTAAGTTTTTGGGCGAAATATATTTATCTCGTTTTGATTTGTGAAAAGATCTCTCTTAAATAATAAGGATGATAACAAAAGTACGTAACTCTAGTCTTAAACAAGAATAATATGCAACAACTCAAAATGCGTAAAAGTCCTTGACGGCTAATCATCTTCCAACTTATATATAATTGGTTTTACATTTATGAAAATATTAATTTACATATTTCTTATGAAATAAAAATATCAAACTTTAATGCAGGTAAAAAAATAGTGTCGGTTGACACAGAAACAACAAGTGCAGTACACAGAGAATACAGCAGTGAAGATCGAAAAAGAAAGACCCGAAATGTAAATACATAGAGAAAAGATCTTCTAGTTTTCACAAATTTATCCATTTATTTAGTCAAAAACGTCCAAAAAATAAATGGAACAAATGAAGTTAAAATAAAAAAATGAAAAAAAGGGGAACCAATCACGTGGGCAGAAATTTGATTAGGAACAATGTTTGCGGCCGACATGTCATTAGTGTCTGCATGTGTGAGGCACGTGACCACACTCTTTTCATATCTCGTGCGGTTAAGGTTGGCTTTTAGGTTCTATTATAATATAAATTACAAAAATATAATATAACCAAACTTTTTATACTAAATAAAGTAAATAAACTTTCAGCTTTTGACACTAACCCCAATTGTTTATTTTATATTACATTAACATCTTAAGTACTTTTTTGTATATAATTAGAAGGTCTAATTTATTTCTATTCACCTATCCATTTGTAAAGTAAAATAATGTTTTTTTTAATTATGACTTTATATTCAACATAAATCAAACTATATATATTAATTAAATAATTCAATCATCAAATCACTTATGTTATCATTCTAAAAAAATTATTTTAAATCATCGAATTCATCTATAGACTCAATGATTTTATAAGAAGTTGATTTTCATCTCAAAATCTTAATTAAGTAGAGGAAGTCATAAAAATTGTCATGATTATTAATTTTTAAATAAAATCTTCCACCTTTGCGTTATATAAAAATTTGAGAATGTGTTTTAAATAGTCTTTTTGAAGAATGTTTTTAGATTTTTTATTTGTTTATTTGATTTTTGTAACATTCCCATTAATAATATAAATTAATAATGTAAATCATTAAGTAAAACAATATATACTTAATAAATCTAAGGCAGATAATTTAAAAACTAGAATATACTATTATTATAAGTATCTTAAACATGTAAAACAAATATAAGACTTGTTTAAATGTTTGTTAAAAAACTATAAAAAATTCTTTCAAAATAATTCTAAACAAAAGAACAAAAAGCCTAAAAGTACTGTACCACTATTGTTCTTTATAAATAGATAGTCTTATGCTTTCTCATATGCTCACACTTATAAGATGATCATTGTAAAACGAGAAAACAAACACAAGAAGACACAAACAAAAGAAAGTGTAACCTAATGTACAAAAGGATTATCATAAAATCACTAAACAAGCAACATTGACAAGCTAAGACAATCATACCGTCTTTAAACCCAATTCACATAAAAAGAAACTCAATCATCCAGTTAAACACATTAATGTTGGACTACAAGAAAGTATTAACAATTGTGATGGATATCCTCCACCCACAAGGTTAATCCTATACATGCCACTTGAACTTTAAACATGCCTCTTTATCATGACCTCCTTCCACTCTTAACCACTTGTTCATCCTTCTTTATATGATTATAAATGACCAATAGAGCAACAAGATAACTTCTTATACAAGTTCTTACTTTAATGCACAACCTAAGAAACATACTTCACAAGGACTTTCCTTAAAAATCTTATCATCCTCATAATTCACATCTCATCAGATTCTAAACATGCATATTATCATCCATACATTTATATACTACAAAAAAAATCTTTACATAACTCACATTCACATAAATCATTGAAGATGGAAATGATTGAACAACTTTATTAGTCTCACTCAACGAGATCATTCACTCTCCTAATAAGTAGTGCCAAAATTCCTACTCACTCAACAACTAGAAGCCTCACCTAGTGATCCTAGCATTAGGACAATTTTCAAATAAATCTCCCAACAAGCTTAGTATGCACACCGTTGAAGCTTCTAATGATTTATAAGCCAAAAATTCACTCAATGAAGGCTAGACACACTCAATGACTACCAAGTTAGTTAGTTATCTAACTTTAGAGTCACTCAGAAAAAATACTCTCACCCAATGACCACCAAGTCATGAGATATTTGCCTTAGTCATCGCTTGACGACATAATTCTTCGTATAACGAGTCTACATAATTGCAGAAAATGAATTCTTGCTATTATGCAGATCCAGACTTGTCAATTTCCATTCAAATGGTTCAAACACAATACCAACATACCATTTTAGCTTAGTACAAACCATTACATTTGCAATATCAATCCAAATTTTACTTCAAAATTCATCATATATCAAAATCATGCAATTTAGAAACCTAAGCCCAAAATCCACAAATCATACTCATCATATAACTCAACAAATTGTGAAATCATAGTACAATCACTCCAATTAGTAATTTAAATATATTTTAACTTGTAAATAGTGTAATTAGCTTCCCTTACATGTGTGATAGCTTAACCCATTCTAAAGATTCACAAACCCCAAAACAACTTCATACGCACAGGAAATTCTATATATTCATAAGAATAACATAAACATGATCCGGATAAGCCATTATAACCATTAATTAACAAATAATCTTATAAATGACTTTAAAAACACATACAGACAATATATGTCTATAAGTAAAATAATAACATATTGAACCTAAAAAGGACAAAGAATCAACTTATTTAAATTAAAATATTGATTAGTTGATTTTTAAGAGCTCGCTACTAAGAGAAATCCTACTATCTCAATTCTTCAAACAGACAAACTAAGAATAAAATAACTTAAAGAAGAGTGAGAGTTATAAAAAAGTGTTTTTTAGAAAGATATCGTGTTTTAAAATAATGAAACTCATTAATGAAATTTATATTTATATTTAAACGTTTTATTATTAAAATAATTAAATTTCATTATTTTAAAAATACTATATATTCTAAAATACCATTTTATAAGTTTTTACATATTTTAATCTATCAATTTTAATTCCTTTAATTCTAAGTTGAATTATAATGTTTTAAAAAAAATTATGATAACTAGAATACATTAGTTATCATAAATCTAAAATAAGAAGTATTTATTTTGTGCAATAGGTGTAATAAAACACTATTTTTTCAAACACATGTTTATAGATTTTAATGACATTAAAAAGTATTTATTGTGTGCAATAGGTGTAACAAAACACTATTATAATTACTTATATGTTTTGAAGTGATTGAAATGTGTTATTATATATATAAATTAGGGAGAACAAACCTAGCGGGGGAGCTTAGAATTGTGGGAAATTGAATTTAGAGGCACGCCATGCTGAGCAGAGTCTTGGCAATTGCTTTGTTTCACATATTTTCATATCAATGTTAGTTTGGTCATGTGATCCTGTCACTTTCCTGCCTCACAATATTTTGTTTTGTATTATCATGACTGAATAACTTCCAAGAGAAGCAAGAGAAATTGCTTTTTCAATCAACTTTCTCTGTTATCAATCAAAAATTATAACTACCATGCTTTTGGGATGTGGAGAGATTGAAGGTGTTAAGAGACCAAAAACTTGGTAGATTGTGTCCCAAAATAACAGCAAACAAAACGAAAAAGAAAAGAAAGGGAACATTGTCACTGTCCAATGGAAACATCTCCAAAAAATAATTGACAATTATTCATAGTACAATGGTAAAGTGGAACAGGCATGTAACACCTGGTAGTGAAAGTGAACCTACTTAACAAATAAACATTGGTATTACCAAAGATTGTCTTTAAAGAAGAGGACATACATGTCTTTGAACTGCTATCTCTGCACACTACACGCACGTGACAATAGATTATTATTAAAACTCTCCATATTTTTCAAATTAAGTTAGAATAAATTTGGGTGCACAAGGTTATATGCCCCGAGTCCCTGATCCTGATCCTAGACAAATCAGAAGGTTATTTGAGCCCGAATCAGATTATAGGACAGTGAAACACGACCGTAGAAATAGGATTATTTATTGGAGAATCTATCTCTCACCCAATTTGCCCCCAAGTATTAGATAATAAGGGGACATGTATTTCAAAGATGGGCTAGGTTATGTAATTGCTTTATTATTAAGGGAATAAAGTCATTATAAGAATATAAGAGGAAGGGACAAAGCAAAGGTGCTATCCAGCATCTACAAATGAAGCATAATCTATTTTTGTTGATATGGCGGGCATGATTTCATGTATCTCCTCCTGATTTCCAATCAAGCACCCTTCAGTTAAAACATAGAAAAGAAACCAGAATTTCACATGCATTACGTATGTCCTTTCCCGCATATACATTATTTTATTTTCTTCCTTTTCTTTCATGTGAAATCTAAACGGATGGGAGATGATTGGGTTAGATCTAGTCGGTGCAAGAACGTGCTTATAAGGAGGCTGATTTGGGTTTTCTACCCATGAGGCCCAATTTCCATGATTCCTGAACTTCGTGTATTTTGAAGTTAACACTCAAGGAAGTGAAACATATACCAATACATACCACCATTCATGTTGAGTTTTCTTTCACATCCTACAATACAACAAATTTGCAATATCGAGGGGAGGAGTATACATAACCAACCTCTGATTATCAGCTCCTGATTCATGATGAGTATCCACCGCAGCTTCAACTCTCCGTACGCTGATGCAACTGGCATATTATGTTACTAATGTTAGGCCTCAGTTTTCTTTTGAATAAAAACAATTTTCAGTGTACAGGGGTTTTGAAACAAAACCATACTCAAATCTTCGCATTCTTTTTGCATCACAAAACGAAACGTACAATTTCTATTTGTTGCAGCCCTAAAATCTACTTTAGAACAATGTTACAGAGGGCATGTTGGTCATGGTATGGCCATCCCTGACACAAGGAAAGAGAGCAGCCACCACTCAAAGGACATCATATAGATTTACAGACAAAAAAAAGGTGAAAAAATGGGGTATGTGGTGCTGTAGGAAATGGTTGAAGCTATTTCTCATTACTTTATCGGGGCATCACCCTCAGGAGCAGCTGGCTCATCCTGTGACAAACCAGGCTCAATTTTTTGCTCCTCGATAGGTGAAACTTTATCCAAACTATCCTCTGTTTTATCAATAGATTCTTCTGATTTATTATTCTCATCTAGAGGTCCACCGTCTGAAGAGTCTATTGTTGTTTCAGCACGGTCTTCAGAATTATTTTGGGCGGCTGGCGGCTGAGATGTAGGAGAGACACCTAATCCTTTAGAAAGAGAGACATACTTGAAAACAAGTTGTTTGTAATTATTTAGTAGGTCTTCAACATCACTTACTGTTAGATCCCCTACACCAGCAAACAAATATGGAAACTCCCCGAAAACTTCATTCAACTTGTCCTCCTTCAGGATCATATTTGCCCCTTTATTCTCCAAATCAGAGAGAGATGGAACTTTTGTCATCGGTAATTCATCTGCAAAAGCAACTTTCTTGCCTTCTGATCTTGCAACAGATGACGGAGTTCGTAGTGCAGAGTCCTTGTTATCATTCAAAGCTTTATTTTTGTGCCTAGTGGGTTCTGCTACCGGATGCTGTCCATTATTTTGATAAGGTGAACCAGGATCTTGTGTATCAACTGAAATGCCTGAAAGCATAGCACGAGCAAATTCCATGTTACTCTCAAACTCAGCTTCATCCATTGAAATGGCTTTTGCATCAATGTTTGAGATGAAGGACTCAGCAGAGAGCATGTTGGTAAAATAATATGCTGCTTCAGCAACCAATCGAGATTGATGCCTAAACCTTTGTATGTACAGTAGATTTGAGTGCAGTTGTGGAGGGTTTGCCTGCATAGTATCATTTAGAAGACATTGTCAAACTGTAAAACCAAGACTGGCACTTAACAATACAGTTTATGAGAATATATAGTTGCTCTAATGGTTAACGTTCTTTTTTACCAATTTCTGGTTAGCCTGCATAAAATATAAATTTTAACCTTCTTAGGACACAATATAATACTGTATATGAAGTCTTCCAAAAGTCTGAATTATCTGGCTCCATCAATTCAGTTTTAAGGAAACACTAGAATCAAATAATTTTGACAGCAAACATTTCAGAAGAAAAGGTCATATAGCTCAGCACCATGAGCAGCTCAATGAGTTTTAGTATTAGTGGAACTTTCAGGCAATATGGTCAGACCATGATGACTGGATCAGTGCATGCAAGATGCATTTCAACAACCACGTCAAATATTTCTTTTGAAATAAGCCATAAGTGAGTTTACATAACATCAATAAATTACAAGCTTTATTTGTGCGAGTCAACTTCATTAGTGAAAAAAACAAGCAAGAATGTGCATTATAGAACAAAGGAAATACCAAAATATAGAGGCGCACATGCACATGTCATACTCATAATTTTATAGATAGTACAAGTAACAATAGCATCTATCAAAAACTATTTCTACTTGAGAATATGCGTGTACCAATTTCTGAAGAAACATTGAGATTACCTTTATGGTTACATAAATAAGCACAGGAAGAAATTCATCAGCTCCCGGAGGATTCTCTTTGGAAGCAAGCGAAGCATTAAGCAGCAAGTTGCTAATAACCCTGCAACAATTCAAAATACACACAAGTTTGTCCCTCGGTGCTTTGTACATGTTGATCTTCTGTAATTCTTTCTGTGCGAGCTGCCACCATAAGAATGATACAACATATAATAACATTTCTAGAAAACAGAAGTATATAAAGAATACCATGAACATGTCAAAATTGTAAATTTTAGTAGCCAAAACAAAGTAAAAACACAAGTACACAGCGTAGGGAGATTCTTAGACAGCTGCTGCCAGCAACTAGTAAATTCCGTATTTACAACTATAGGAGTCAGTGGTGGCGTTATGGCAGTGCGGAGTGGTGCTAGACTGATATAGTATTCCAATTGCGACCATTGTGGAGTACGACCATTGTGGTCGCAATAATGGCCAAATAAGCAGCTTTTTGTGTGCTATAGTAGCACTACCATGATATAGCGTTCAAAAACCCATATTTCCCCTAGAACACTGTTGTTTGGGTTTATGGGGAAAATATTGCACAAAATTATTTCCTGTTTTGAACTCTGCTCCTTCACACTTTCAAGACTTCTTTCTTTCATATGTTATGTTCCTTTTTGTTCCTCTAGACTTCTCAGTTCACATTTTGCTAAATCTTATCAAATTTGTAATGTTCTTGTTGGTCAGTTTCTTCATCAGCTTTCTGTTATTTACATTGTTAGTCGTTCATATGTTCTTATTGCTCCTAGATTGATGGTGATTGCATGCGTAAGCTGACTTATTATTTATTATGAAATTCTTTAATTTTGTGTACCTTTTTAGCGTGTAGTATATGACATTTAGTTTGTGTTATAACCTTTAAAATCATGGTAACCCAACTTCTAGACAGAGTTTTTAAATCCTGGATAGCAGCTGGCCCAAATAACACCATTGTGGGATAGTCGTTATTCTGACATTTTATAAAATAAGTAATACAAAACATACAAATATTAACAAAAGTCATAGAAGTTTCCAATGGGTCTATAGCGCACGCAATATAAAAACCTACTTCCTGCTATAGCATTTTCAGAGTTGTCCTCTACACATCACTATCTGAGATTGATACAATGTTTACTTATTGACT
The DNA here is from genome assembly GCA_036885675.1 of Vigna mungo. Classification (NCBI taxonomy): domain Eukaryota; kingdom Viridiplantae; phylum Streptophyta; class Magnoliopsida; order Fabales; family Fabaceae; genus Vigna; species Vigna mungo. The sequence goes on from CP144699.1 coordinate 32,618,881, forward strand.
GACTACCATCTAGTAAAAGCCCAAGGATACATCAGACAGAAAACTTATTTTGAAGAAAATTTGGAGAATCAAGAACCAATGAATCTAAATTCCATTGAAATCCAAGTGAGACATGCCCAAAAACTAATCAATCTAAAGGCATTGGACAACAGATTAGTAATAAATAAGTAAAGTGTGGAGAAAGAATACGCCAGCTGTTATATAATATGCTAAAACTAAATTATAAGAATAAGGATCCTTGTGATATGAACTTAGATCACATTGTTTGTGGTGCTGATGACCCAAGTCAAAAAACAGGTAGTTGGTGGGGGGTCAAGCATAGAAATTAACCAACAAGTTCAATTAAATTATGATTGAGCTATACCAAAAATGTTACAAACAATAGCATTAAAAACCAGACTACAAATACGAGAGATACGAGAAGAATTATGTAGCATTTGAGACTAATCTTTTAGCAATAATAGTACATGATAGAAGAATTCATTAAACATAAAATACACTTAGTGTCCCTTTTTTAAGTGATAAATGTTGTTAACAAGAGGAAAATGAACTTAGATGACATAATTACATACTGTGAGCTAGGTCAGTTTACTTTTGAATGGGACTCACCAACCACGATGATTCATTCTGAAATGGTGGCTTGATATCCAGATTTTCAGGTCGAACAAATTGTTGAATCAAAGCCATCTTCTCGGAAAGTTGGTCATCAAGTTTTACATCATCTGGAACTGAAGCAAATACACGAGCAAACAACTTTGTCATGACATACTTCTCAAGCCCCTGTATATGATCAAAATTCAGAGGTAAAGCAATCAGTCACTGTAGAAGCACTATATACTAAAAGAATTTAACAAGAATATAGAACAATGTTTTCTATGAAAAACAAAATGTACACTGATACAGGAGCTAACACTCAACTCCTTACTCGAATGAATTTGTGTTGTATTCCAGGAAAACAACATGATCAATTGAAACTTATTTACCGTGTTTATAACTACCAGGAAATATTAAACCAAAAAGAATGAGCTTTCCTAAAACGACTTTCATAAAAGAAACGGCAGATGAAGTGGAATTGAACTTGCTTGCTTCTTATAAAAATACTTGTGTTGACTAGAATATACACATTGTGCATCATCAAAACCCTCTGTTAACGTTAGGTGTGGCAGCAGTCCAAGTATTATTTACCTAATATTGAAGCTGAAAGATAACAACCTTCTATACTTTGCGTAACAAATTTTTTAAAAAAATTGTCTCACTCACTGCACACTATAAGTTTAAGTGAAATTCATGCGAATGGAAATTAAGTATTTTTATTTCTTTCTGGTTTTCTCTACAACATTGGACCTCACAAACCTAAAATGAAGTATGACGGTGAGTTAGATGTCCTGGGCAAACCAGGCTTGCAAGACAATACGCACTCACAAGGGATTAAATAATAGAATAAATAAACGAGTATTTACGACAATGTAACACAAAAGAGTAAATATTAAGAAAGCTAAGGAGAAAAATGTGAACTGACAGTGAATGAGAAATTGACTCGCGTATGCTAGCATAATATTTTTAGTAGTAAACATTAATTGTTAAGTGTTGTCTTTTATGCTAAGACTGCATCAGATGATTACCCAACTTCCCAAATAAACTTCTACAAGTTAGTAGATTCTATATTGAAATTAATAGACTGTAAAAAGAACATACAGACGCCAACACCATAATTCAAAGATTATAGAAGTGTTATCAATTGGGGAAATTGAATAATCCACCATATCATATAGCAGATTGTGTCCAGGGCATATGGCGGAAGTTAGATAACAGTTAACATATATGATATAAATTATCTTAGTATAAAAAATTACTTTTTATGCAGATAAAAATAAATGAATAAAAATAATCATAATGTTAAAAGTTCAATTGGCTAGAGAATTGACAGAGATGACAAGAGGATGCAAGATGAATGCTGTAATAATAACAATAATAACAATAATAGACAGAGTCGCCATCACGGATCCATGAAACTCCTCTATGCAAAAGCTTTATAGTGCGGCTACAACGGCTATTTAACAACACCTTTTCAAACTAAGACATCTACATTTTCCATAGCCTTTCTGAATATTTCCAAATATTTACAGACGTTTATATATTATTTGAATCAATACACAATCTCTTGCCTAGGTTTTAAAGGTGAATTTGAACAAACCTTGAAACCGAAAATAAAAATAAAATGTGATTTTAAAATAAAGCTTTTCTTCAGAACCTTTTTTCAGAAACCACCTTTTTTTGACTCCTGACAGAAGTACTGGAAAAATATTTTATGCTTTTGTTGTTTTCCGTTAATTACAAACGCTAACACACCGGTAAAGTTTCACCTTGGTCACCGGTTGGTCATGAGCAAATCCAGTCACGACCTTTTCGCATATGTAAGAGAAACACTGTACAATTATCCTCTCCAATACTTTCACGAAGCAGGGGGCATCCGGGACTGGGGTGCGTCAGTTTCCTTCTAATTATTATAAACTTAATAAACAAGTTTTCTAGCAACGGAGCTTTTTTCTTTAAACAGGCACAAAAAACCAGGCCATAAGATGAGAATTCAGATTGATTCATTTCCACTAGATTTCTGGTGCTCATGAACATCTCACTCAAATTTCACGTTTTTAAGAGCTAAAATAATCATCTCAGATAATCAGGCACGATCCCAGAACAGCAATTCATTAATTAATAACCACTATACTGCTATTCGCAGACCCCCTACTCTTCCTTAACATTTATGCCTTATGTTCAGTATCTTCAATTCAATTTATATTTTTTATGCATAAAACTTTGGATCTTCATCTGTGCCTTACAGAATTCATCATTATTGAGGGAAAAACCGTAAATAGGACATGAAAGGGCGAGTGAGTTGTAGCAGTGATCGTAAAAATAACCCAATTCAATCAACCGGAGATCCAGCGCAGAAAATAAAACTTGAAATGTCTTCAATGTGAGGTGACAGTAGAGCAAGTTAGTTAATTAATTACTGTAAAGTTAAAATGTATATTCATTTATAGCGAACAACAAGTAGAAAAAGCATGTTAAGAGTTAAGCAGAAACTGACTTCACCGGCACTTTCGAGCTCCTCTTCAGAGCAACCAGCCCAGAGTGGATGAGCCCGGAAATCCGCTTCCATTTTCGCAAGAAACGCTTGAACCAAGGCACTGTCCCTCTCGGGATCAGGAGCATTGTTCGAAAATGAAACAATAAAACTGCGAAAATCTCACTTCGTTAGTTAGGGTTCCCATTCCAAACCTAAATCGTGATCGCAATGTAAAAAGCGTGAGAGCTCAGAGAAACCTTTTGATTGCTTTGACGAATTCAGCGGCGGAGGGCTGCCGCATGCGTTCGAGGAAGTCCTGTAAGCCCAAGAATACATCGGCGTTTTCCATTCTCCGCCGCCTCGTTCACACCGCCCAAGACGGAGGACGCGATCAAACACAATTATCATCTCATTTCACACAAAATCTAGACATTTTATCACATGCTTTCCCCTCTCATAATTATAATAATATATAAATAAATTCGTTTAATAATAATCATTAAATTAAATGATAATTGCAACATAAAAGTTTAGAAATTAACTTAGATTTAGTGCTATGCAATGAGAATTGATACAGACATTGGAGTGAAATTAAAATTCGAAGATTAGAAATCTGCATCCTAACTTTATACCATTGTTTCTTCTTTCAAAAATTCATTGTTAGCTAAAGATATTAGTAGTCGCATATTTAATATTAAACTAGCAATACTAATTGTTATGTGTTTTACTTGTTTGACATTAAGCTAGTAATAAATGAATCAGATTAATTTATTGATCGTGATACTTCTCCAATGATAATTTTATAATTGGATTAGTTTGAAATAACATTTTTATTTTCAATAATTAATAAATAAATTATGATATTTCTTTTAATTAATATAGTTCTCAGTTAGCTTTACGTATATTATTGTCAAAACATATTTTGAGTTAACATATATATATATATATATATATATATATATATATATATATATATATATATATAAATGAATCATTTAAACAAAATTTAGCTCTTACTCAAATTCTTAATTTTATGAAAAACTTGGTAAATATCTCTTCGCTGATGGCTAATTTTACAATTATTTAATAATATCTTATATTTATTCTATAAAAATCTAAAAAATAATATTTTAGAATCGATAGGAAAATAATAATGAGATTTGATTATTTTAATAATAAAAGTTTAAAATATATATATAATTATTATAAATGAGTTTTATTATCCTAAATCATATTATTTTTTAATTTAGAGTTTTCTATTCTCTTTTTAAATTTTTTAAACATCTTTACACTTGTTTGAATATTAGTAATTATTAGACTAATCTCTGAGGCAAGTTTTCTATATTTATTCGACTGATTTTTGTAATAGAATAAGTTAGTTTATTATTCTTTTCCTTAGTTTGTCCATTTTTTTGTGTATGTGGACGGTTCTAGTTTGCATGAGGATCTGAGTCTTCTATAAGGGTATTATCTACGGATCAGTAGTCCTAATGGTGTGTCATGATTATGTTTATATTGTTTATAGGAGTATATAGGGTTTCTTATGCGTCTAAAGGTGTTTTGAGGGTTCTAAAGTTGTTTGGTCATCTATTAGGTAATGAAAGCTAATGACCCTGTTTAAATTATAGATATGACAAAAATAGTAAATTGCATGTTTGGTTCATTTGAGTAATTTGAATTGTTCATTTGGTGTTTGAATTGTTAAGTAACCTGAATATGTTGCAATGGTTATGTGTTGTTTGAAATTATCTCAATTAATGTTGATATGAGGAACTTAGGATTTGACTGTTTGAACAAGTTGGTATGCATTTTGTCATTAAAAATTGTTTTTGAACCAAGCATTGCATCAAGAATACCAGAACCGTAGTTTTTAAGTTTGCTGTTTTATGGTGTGGCATTGAGCATAAGCTTGGTTGTGCAAGCCTGAAAGCATTTTTTATTCATATCGTTGAGCGACCATTTTAGCGAATGATTTGGCGTTAAGCAGTGGCATGATACTGCTAAGCACCACTTTTTACCATAATTTTAGAACAATTTAATTCAAGGTCACTAAGCGAAAAGAATGGTGTCTCTGAGCGAGATGTTTTGTGAGAAGAATGACGTTGAGCGTAAGTAGTGTTGTCGTGCATCAATATTGTTGTTGAGTGCCACCTTTTGTGAAATGTTTGACAATGAGCGTCAAGACTGTCGTTGAACACTCTCTTTTACAAGAGGTCTTGCGCTAAGCGCCAGTGTGTATGTTGTGCTTTCTTATGCTATAACTTGTTTAAGATTGATTTATTATGATTCATATGTATGTTCAAGATGTATGATGACGTTTTTATTTATGGAGAATATGATTTGAAGTGTTGAGAGAATTTCAATGAGAAATTTTGTGATGTGGTATGTTTAGTGTATGCATGACATATGAGAGGTCATAAAAGAGGTATCCTGGACTCTAATAACTATTTAGACTCAAATATAGTAGAATGAGTTATATAGTGAGAGCCATAGGAGGTTTTAACCAATGGACTATCCATAAGCGTGAAGAGGACTAACTTTGTAGATTGTAAGATGATAACTCCTTTGTTTATGACTTTGTAGAGCATAAATACTACTACAAATGTATACATATATTGAAGTCATATGTCAAAGACACGTATTCAGATAATTGATTTTAGTGTTAACTATTTGTGTGAATATGTGAAGGGTGGTTTGTTATACATGTGTTGTGATACATTGATATATTTTAACTGTTGTTTGCTTTTATTAAATTGTTTGCATATTGGTTTAACCTTTTCTTTGTTTTGTTTGTATGTATTTTTTTCCTTGTTTGAGATTATTACCTTAACCATGTGAACAGATGAAAATGTTCTTGTTGATCTTGTGCAAGGTGAGGACAAGACAACAATCTAATTTAGAATAACTTACGTTGTGCATAATCTATATGTTGTAAAACTCTTTTCTTTTGAAACTTTAATTTGTGTTAGTGTATATATATAACTCTTCATATATTCAATATATATTTATGAATGACCGAAATATAATAATTATATATGATTATCTTCTTTGGTTAATTATCATATTTATATTATATTATTTAATAATTTTATACTATTAGATGTTACATATTTAATTTTAGTAAGATAATAATTTATGGTTGATTATCATATTTATATTATTTTACTTAATAATTTTATATTAGATAAGATGTTACTTTGCTAAGATAATGATTTCTTGCTGATTATCATATTTATATTATTTTATTTAATAATTTATACCATTAGATAAGATGTTACCTATTTAATTTTACTAAGACAATAATTACTAAATATTCCAAGATAAAAAATAATTATAAATAAAGAACCGTATACAAACTACAATTAAGAATTTATATCCTAAAATATAATAAATAACTCATTTGTTACTATAATAATCCTAAATCATAAAAAAAAATTAAATTTCTTTTACATTATAGATATGATCGTATCCATGTATATTGATGGAATTTATCCTTTAGATACCAAACTATTCATACAATTAATAACATTAACTACGTTTTATTACACAAAAAAAAAATGTTTAGATGTTAGTTAGAACATCTAAATAAATTTTGAGTTTTTATTAAACACTATAATAACACGTTGAACACTTTTTTTTTTTCAGATTCATTGTAACTAAAATTGACTTCAAATTCCAAATAACTTAACAGTTGACAATTATTTCTTTTTCCACTTTGAATTAAGTTCAACTACACTTTTCTTAAGTGAAATTTAAATACACACAAGATACCAAATTACTTAATTGATTAACATCAATATATAAGACTTCATACTAAAATTACATTAATTAATAATAATAGATAATATTATTAATCGAGCTATTTTGGTTAAAATTTTAAAGTTTAATTGTCATGAATTGGCAGTAAAATTTTACTGTAAATTAATAAGAATGTATATTAATATAATAGAAATATTTGTGTGAGATAATTATCATTCATACTGTAATATCTTGAAAAATAATCTTTAGTGGAGTACATATGGCAACCTGACATTGGACATAGTTTTAAAATGGAACTTTGATTAAAATACTCCTTTTTCCAAAGTTCAGACTTCTTTCTCCACTGTTCATGCACATCTTTCATTTTTCTTCTTCTCTTTTCTCTACTTCACTACCTTCCATCCTCCATTGCTCAAAATCTAACTGATTGAATTTCAAATTGAAGCTACCCAAGCGTTTGTGACTGCAAGAGGATCATTTTTCACCGATTAAATATCCGTTTCGTCCAACCGGTAAGAAAGCCCTCTTTTCCTCTTTGTCCTAGGGTTCTAGCATGTGAATTCTTGTTGCATGCAACCAAACTCGTTTTCTTTCTTAATTTAACTTCAATTTAGTCCTAAAATTCGTTTTCCATCATCAATTGATGATTTTAGGTGGTTCTCACACTTTGGGTTCAAAGTACTTGGGATCATTCCTTGAGTTGGCCGTGCACCCTAGAGGTAAGGGGAGCTAGCTTTCTTTCCATTTTTATAGTATGTTGTGGATGTATGATAAATTTTAAAGTTGTATGTTGTTGGAAGCATGAAATTGGTTGAATTGGTTTGAAATTCATGTATGGAAATGGGTATGTTGTGTAGAATTGATGATTGATGATTTTGGACTGTTTGGAACCCCTTGGTAGGTTGAATTATGCATGATTGGGACTGTGATGATGACTGAAATCTGTTGTGGTGGTGTTTGGAAGAAAACCAAGTGCTTTAGAGTCACTTTTAGTCATTTTAAGGGAAGTGAGGTAGTGATTTTGAGTATATGGGGTTTGTTGTGCTTTTGGACTGTTGGGACAATTTCATTTAGTGTATTGTGACTTGTTTGAGTCACCAAATTAGCCAAAATAGGTGTAGAATGGTAAGTTTGGGTTTTGGGTCCCTAAGTTGAGAAAATAATTGTTTTAGAGTTGAAATGAAGCTTAAATCACTTTAGAAACGTGTTAGTAGTGTTTAGAATCACTTAGATAAGTTTAATTATGTCTAAAACAAAGATTAGAGGTGTTAGAAGTTGGTTAAAATAGTTAGAAATGGTTCAAATAGGTGATGTCTCGATTCTGCATAATTCTGCAGAATTCTGCAGAGTTTGGCCGTTCGGTTTGGAAGGCCTTGGTCAGAGAAGGTTCCCCCTTCTCCTAACCGTTCGGTTTTGTAGGCCTGGTCAATGAAGGATGACTCTTTCCCTTAACCGTCCGGTTTGGAAGTCTTGGTCAGAGAAGGTTCCCCCTTCTTTTGACCGTTCGTCCTGGTTCCCTTGGTCAGAGAGGGTATTTCCCTTCTCATGAACGTTCGACCAAACATGGTTAGGTAAGTGGTTCTTTCGCATGACCGTTCAGTCATATATGCTTTCGGCCAGGGAAGGATTGTCCCATCCCATAACCGTTCAGTCTTGGCCTATCTCAGCCTTAGGTGTTCTTTGCCTAGATTCCTCACAGCCTTATAAGCCTCGACCTGCACGACCGTTCGGTCTGCAGGGTTTCGGTCAGAGAAGAGCTAGCTCTTCTCTTAACCGTTCGGTCTGTCAGAGGTGCTGGGTCTTGGCACCCAATTCAGTTCCAGTGGTTCGGCCACTGCACTAAGTGCTCGGTTTATTGCTTAACACTTGTGGTTGATTGGTCTATTAAATTGTTTGTGGTGAATTAAGTTATATATGATTAATATGGTTCGGAGGAATATCAAGTGATTGGATTGGTTGGATTCGGTTATGGAATTATGATCTCTCGGTGAGATCTGTTAGTGTATTGATTGAATGGTGAGAGGCTTCCATATGGGGGGTTATCCCTAACGCTCCAACGGTCTTTCATTCTCACTTAAAGAGGATTGACGCGTGTGGTGGGAGTAGTGGGAGGTCCTAGGGTAGACGCTTTCACTGTAGGCCTATACCGCGGTAACGGACTAGCCTTGTGTATGGTCGGGTGGAACCCCTCAGCAATGGCTTTGCAAAGCAGTAGGGGCCATCACAAGTGCACAACCCGCCCCAGCTCTACATTCATTTTATGTCCGAACGTGTCTAGGAGTCTCTGCATGTTAAGACGATTGATTTTGGTTAAGTTATGAAATATATGCTCATGAACATGATAACTTGTATGCTTGTATGTAAATCTATGCTTTTGGTAAGGTAGATCACTTTACTTTGATGATGATGTTTGTTTGAAAACTAGCTCACCCTTGCACTTGTATGTTGTGTGTGTTTGCTTCCTCCCTTGCGATGATCATCCAATCCTTTGGATGTGAGCAATAGGTGATGATGTACCTCTGGAGCAGGCATTGGAGACCGAGGAAGATCCCGCACCTAGTGCTTAGGTGATCATGTTGTTTTATTTCTTTTTAGCTTATCATATTTTACAAAACCTTAGACCTTTGTATTTCAATTACTTGTCGTTTTAATTTCCCTTCTATTTTGGATTACTGTAATTTGTACTTATACAGTTATTTTCTACTCCTAACTGTTTTCTATTATTATAATATGTCGCATTCCATTTGATATGAATTATACACATATTTTGAGATGTTACACATACTAATGAATTTACAATATTAAATCATTTATGATATGTTTATAATATAGAACGTTTTATACACTTCAAATTATCATAAAATAAACAAACAACTTTTAAACTTTCAACGAAAACAATAATTAAAAATACCAAAATTTACCGAAAGAAAAAAAAAGTTAAACACATTCCACAACTTCACGTACAATTAAACACGGTGCTAACATTTGACAATGTCTGTTTCTCAGGGTACTGTTATTATAAAGTTAAACATTCCACAAATTCAGGGTACTGTTATTATTATCTGTATTTTTAAATATTTATATTATATTATAAATTAATTGTTGGACATTTAAATATAAATCTAAGTTTGACTTTGAATAAAAATTAGAAACTGAAACACCAAGATCTATAAATTCATTGTTTTAAATCTTTTTCCTCGTTAAATAAATAATAGTATTAGAGTTAATGATTAATGTTGATAATCAAATCAAACAAGGAAAATATATATAAAATATTAAAACATATTAAAAGGGTAAAATAGGTGTAAAAATGGTGTATAGAACAACCACTTTAACAAACAAATAGTGATCGGTATGGTAACATTAGTGATGATAGGTTTGGTTGTTGGAGGTCACAGTTGTAATCGCATGGCAAATTTGACCATATATACTGATGCAGTTGAATTCATTTGTATTTTGTCAATGTCCATTTCCTATGACTTTTCATAATCAGGTAAGTGGCCCTAAGATGTTTGAAATAATTTCTAGATCACACGTAAATATTTTAAAGTTCAACCTTTGATTGCATCGAAATAGTGATCAAATTTAACGCATTATAAGAACTATCAATACATTGTTTTTCATTACAAAGGGCACAACAACCAATCTCGTCCTCCTATGGACAAAAACATTGTATAAAAGGAACAGACTAAAACTATAAACCCTGAATGGTTGTTGTCATATCTCCCCCACATCACTGGAAGACCATCATATCCATATCCACGCAATTGCTACCTTCAGCTTCCACAAAAAATTATGAACCAGCCTTGTTTGCCAGATGCTCCATGTTATATCTACCTATTTGCAGAAAATAATCATTCTCAAAACTGAAAAATGCCTTTGTTCCAGCTGCAGTTAAATAATTAGTCTCTCTCCAAACCACCAAAAAACCATTTTCCTTTGAAAGTATCTAAAATAAAGCACTCCAAACAGCTCCATCCCCCTCTCCACACTTTGAGTGGACATATTTAATCTTCTCCACTGACTTGCAGATTCCACTGCAGCTCCAATCAAATGAGGCAACACATATGTTACCTGCTTGTGCCTTCCACTCACAGTCTACACAAACATCAAACATAAATCAGGATCATTGCCAAAACCAAAAAAAAGGTGAGATTGGGGGAATTAAGAAACTGAGTACTAAGAGCCACAACATTATTGCTGTAGATACCAGAGATGGTTTTCTGGTTACATATTTTCATGTTAAATACCTGGAGGAGTTCCACAGCACATACTGCGGTCATCAATATGCTCAACTTCAAGACCAATGAACCAGGCACCAAGCGAGACATCTTCATTGGCATACTTATGCAAAATAGGCCTGCAGTCATATTTATGATCCAAATAAAATTTCTTGTGCAGACAATATTCCATGACAATTCTTACAGCTCCAAAGAGAACACAACTAAAACCTAAGATCACAATTAAGACAGCTTTCCAACATCATGCAAAATACGTAATTTTCTTTCAGAAAAAAATGCTGAACAACAATTTGCACGAAGACTTATTCCTGTACAAATTATCTAGCAAAAAGTACATAGTAGTGGCCCATAAATCAGAAAATAGCCAATTAAGTAATGCAGCAAAAAATCATATACGTACTGGTTGATGGAAATGTAAGTGGCCAGATCTTTAGAGATTGCATATATCTGCCCAGTTGCATGTCGAAAGTATTTATTCCCCTCTTCTCCAAACTTCCAAAACTCAGGTTCATGGTATTTGACATCCCTAAGATACGACACAAAAGTCAAACGTAAATACAAAACCACGATGGGGGACATAGAAGAAGGGTATCCAGCAGAAAAATGGACTTACTTTCTGGAAAGGACAGGCCCTGATTTCATACACCCAATGTAGACCCTGGGTTTTGATCGGTGACGAGCAAGGGTTGTTGCCAGGACACCTAAACAGCATCACATGTTAGAATATCAAGGCTTATTTGTGAGAGAAATCGGGCAGAGGAAGTTGGTAAAGAAAAAAATATCGCCAGAAAAAACAAGAAATCCAGAATCCTGAGATAGCATATACCTAAATTAACATGGACATCATCATCAACCTTGACATAGAAATCAGCATCCCATTTTGCAACTGCGGTAGAAAAGAAAATCTTTGTTTTTGCTGACAGCTCGTGATACCCTTCAACATGTTCCTACAACATGATGAAAAATCACATATCAAACTCCTGCCAGATTATCCAATGTTTTCTCACACTCTTTTTTATGAACAATAATATGCCTTACTAGGCGAAGAAAGTCTTTGTGCAAAGCTTCTTCTGAATCAATAGCTCGATCTAGTATGCTGTTGGAAGTTGCACTGAGACAACAATGGCAAATCTCCCACGTTAGCGACTTTAAGTAGCAACCCATATATAAACATTTCATCTTTCACTTAGGATAATGTACACATAAATTAAAAAGTTTCTTAGCAAGGTAACGATAACCATCCCTCCACAAGTGCAGAGTAAAAGGGGAACAATTATTGTTGCCTTTGCACAGGTAATAATAATCAAGCTTCCAAAACTCAGTTTTTAGACTAAAATGTGCTTCTTATAGGTAAAATATTATGAAGCAGATTTTAGTCTATGACTCTATATACTAATAAATTATAGGGAAATTGATAAAAAAAAATTGAATATTTTCATATTGACTCAACACGGAAATTAATATCAGTTTCATAAGTTTCCTTTTCAATCTCACATGTATGGGCAGAATACCAACTGTTACAATATATAAAATATATCCCACAATATTGATATTTTACCTTTAAAATATTTTAGAGCAACTTAGATTATGTCTAGGAATAATTTTCCCATTTCCTAGGTTTTCATATTTCCTTATCATCTCATGATGTGTCTCCTAATTTAGCAAAGATTTTGATCAGTATAAAAAGGGATTGGCGTGTTATCAACACAGTCCACATCATAGGATAAAAGTTGATACAATCTCAATGTATTTAATCTTAATTCTCCAAATTCAAAATTGCATTGGGGAGAGAATCACTGCCGGCCACCTCTTGTATCCATTCATGTGACCATCATATCCTCCTCATATATCACACAACATAAACAAAAGATAAACTCCAGGGAGATCAACTAAATTACTTGATGAAAATCATAGAGCAAGAAGCACCCATGGTTAACCCCATACTCTGACTTATGATGGTCCTAACCCATTTAAAAACACGCTACCTAATAGTCTAGTACCATTTTAAGTGGTAAATTTGAATATGTTTATGCTTTAGACACAATACAAGCCATTAAGGAAACGGAGTAGGAAAAATAATCGGAGAAAACAAGTCGATATCTTCAATGAGTATTGATGTTAAGAGATAGATTAAGCAATAATATGATTCAAACTTCAAAGGAAGGGACAACTAGAAATAGATATGCTGTAAGAGTCTTTCACTAACAAAGGGGCTGCAGAGAGGACAACTGATATTAGAAGCCACTTTTGTAGTCAATCATAGTTCTTTAAGGTAACTCAAAATATTGACACATGACCATTTTAAAGATGCCCTTTTTTTATCTAGCAGTTGGATAGGTAATGTGAACAGAGACAACCTTGTTCTGGTAAACAAACAAGAACGATCGTTTTTGTGTTGTTACATTAACTCAAATAATAACACTAATGCACCGTTATTTTCTAAAGGTGTCATTGTAAATCTCTCCTGGTTCACGCAAACTGGAATTACCTGTGGCCAATCATGAACCTGATAACAATTCCCTTCTCCCGTTCCAACTGAAGAAGTTGTTCACCTGATCAAAACGTGAATACCAAAAGCAACATTTTAGAAGCGAATTAGGGCAATTACCCCCTTAAAAATAGGCGTTACGAATATGGTTCCATTTTAGAAACTTTTGTGCCCTTATAGTTGACTCCTAAAAACAGATTTTTTTTTTTTACCTTGAGGCATCCAAGTCTCTCTTACTGAATCACGCCTCTTCCTGCTACTGAAAGCCGTGTTTATGCCAATCACTATAAATGCCTTCTTTCTTGCAGAACCTTCCTCGGAAGTGGTGGTTGAAGTATTCGAATCAGAGATCCCATTTTCACGAGAACTCCTAGCTGCTGCTAGCTCCATCTGAAGCATGGAAACTTGTTTGTCTAAAGCTCTGGCATGCCCCCCAAGAAATTGAAACAAACATCAATAATTTAAAAAAAAAAAAAAAAAACTTGAACTTCAAACAAATCTGGAGAAATTGAAACGGAATCCAGGTGGCACTCACTGGATGGCTTCATGGGTCTTCTGTAACTCGCTCACTGCATCCTTGGGCTGCATCTGACGGGAAAAAAACAGAGATTTCAAAAACCAAAGCAAAACAAAACGGAACACTTTGCTGTGAAAAACTTCATAGGAAACAGAAACATGCCTTCTTGGTCGCGCAGTCCCCTGAGATCACTTGCAGCTGTTGGTCCTGCTGATGCTGCGCAATAAGCATCCCGTTTGATTCAGGTGGGTCCCACATCCTGCAGTCAAACAAATTCTCAGGATCGGACCATGATGTTTAACCTCTCATAAAACAAGCCCCACAAACCAAAGTTTACATATTCACAGCTCAAAACAATTAAAAAAGCAGAATCTACGAGCGGGGGAGGGGGAGTTTAATAGAGATACCTGCTTGTGATGAGCATACCAAGAATGAAGGAAAAGACAGAGAAGATGGGAATCCACGATGCAGAGATTTTGATAGAGGTGCGAGTCTTCATATTGTTGTGTGTGAGGGAGGATTAGAAAATTTGGTGTGTTTGCAGGGAATGATGAATATGAAGGGAGGAATTGGTCTAATGAGAAGAGATAGTGGTAGGAAGTTGCAACGCAGATACGTTTACTTATGTGAAGAGAAAGAGAGAAAGGTTACGAGATTTGGAATTTAACCGTGCTGTAAATAAAGGGTGACGACTGTTAAAGCAGTTACAGTAGCCGTGATGCTCCAATGTGTCGTGTACAATGTACATCCTCTGCGTTGGTGTCAAATGTTTGGCAGGTAATGTTACAATGTGCGTGTCTCGTAAGGTACGGCGTCTCCTTTCTCGCAAGTCAAACCTAGAATTTAAAACTGTACTCATCTCATATAATAGTGGTTTTTAAGACTGTTTTTTCATACCACATCAAATAATAAAAATATACATATAGTTCATAGAATGTTTCTCCTTTGATGTTTTAACTCTATGATTTATCTTAAATAAAGTAATTAACATGTACATTGAAATAATTATAAAATAACTAAATAGAAGGGTTTGTAAAAAAAAGTTCTCACTAAGTTGGAAGTAAAACTTTCAACACAAAATATCTTGTAATCATAACATCTAAGTTGGTTCGTTGATCATTTTAAATAGGATTAAACTTGGACACAATACTATAGCATGTTTCTGTTTGAAATTTTAATATATTTTTACCTCAAAACTATACAATGGATATACTTCTTTTAATTAAATAATATTAATTTTTTTAATGTTAAAAGATATTTCATATTTGTATTTAAGTTAAAATGTATTAAACTGTAAATAACTCAAATATAAGTCTAAACCGTTGTTTGACACATAAAAAAATAATTGAATTATGGGGACTATATTTATTTATTTTTTTAAGTTTGAAGACTAAACTGTATTAAAGTTTGAGACCTAAATAAATTCTAATTTTATATTAAAATTTGAAGACTACTTAATCATTTTAAATATGTATCGATTATTCACTTATGTTAAAATAGTATAATATAATTGTACGGTAGTATGTCTCACACGACCGTTTACACCGAACGGTCAAATAATATCTCGTATCAAATACACGACCGGTTACATCGAACGGTCAAATAATACCTCGTATCAAATAATATCTCAACAGAGATATTTCAGGTGAGTTCGTTTATATTTCATTCGGTTTATATTTTATTCTGTTATATTGATTTTATATCGATCCAAAGCCTATAAATAAAGACCAAAAGGCTCCAAACAAGGTACGCACAATCTAGCTTACACTACACTGATTCCTACACTCACACTCTCATACTTGTTTGAGTTCTACCCTCTCTCCGTTCTAGGCATCCACTTGCTGAGAACAGAGGGTCTTCCTATACCGACATCTAACTTGATCGTCGGAGTACCTTTACAGGTACCACCCCCCTCTTGGGCAAAGATTGAAGGACGGACGGTCTGAAGGACGGACGGCGAAGACAATTGAAGATTTCGCATCAGAAGGAAGCAGAATCACGCCATCGAGGTCAGTGCTTTCGGTCCTTGAAAATCCATACCGAAACATTTTGGCGCCCACTGTGGGGCCGAAAGCGAAGACTCCCAATGGTGACCACCAGAAGCATGGACGGTATTGATCATACAGAGCTCCTAACACGACTTCAGGCTCAACTCGAACAACAGACCCAGATGATTCTCCAGCAACAAGAGGCGCATCAACAACTCGTCGCAGAACTAGCCCAACTTAAAGAAAAACAACAGGAAGCAACAGAAGACAATAGCCACACCGGCAACCCTAATCATGGCCGCCGCAACGGCCGAAATAACCACAATCATGATGATAGTGGTCCTCCACCACGATCACCAGAACTGCTACCCTTCACTGAGGAGATTATGCAGACTGCAATGCCCGACCGACCGCCCCCTCAAATCGAAAAATTTGATGGAACAACGGATCCAGAGCACCATCTCCGTAATTTCATCGACTCCATGGTTTTCTATTCGAACAGTGATCCAGTCAAATGCAGAGCCTTCTCCCTATCCCTCAAAGACGAAGCCCTAGAATGGTATTACACTCTTCCTCCAAACTCAGTCGACAACTTTCAAACTGTCACAACGCTTTTCAAAAGGCAGTTCTTTGCCAGCCGGAGGGAAAGGGTGTCCGCTGCCGAACTCGTCAACCTCAAACAAGGGAGAGACGAGCCCCTGAGAACGTTCATGCGTAGGTACTCGGAGACAGCCAGGAGAGTGAAGGGTGTCTCCCATGAGTTCATCATCAGTAACCTCCCTAACTGCCTCAAACCAGGGTTTATCTCAGAAAGCCTGTACGTTGAATTACCAAAAACTATGGAAGAGTTGCATGAAAGAATGACCAAATTTATCAAAATGGAGGACCAAAGACATTACCGACAGAAGACCGAAGTTTCGGTCACAGATGCCAAGCGTAATGACAAGCGACCAGATGACAGAGGTCGCAATCAAAGGCCCCCTCGCAGAGAGCTGAAAGCCCCGCTCGGACCTCGGTACGACCACTATACTCACCTTACGGCTCCGAGGGACAAGGTATGTGACAAAGCCTTCCAAGCCAATCTAATTACCATTCACAAAAGGCGGACGCCCAGGGATGCGGACGCGTCCAAGATATGTCGGTTTCATGACAACCAAGGGCACTCCACAGAGGGCTACCAAGGACTCAAAGATGAGATAGAAAGATTAGTCCGTGCGGGCTACCTGCAGGAATTTGTTAAATCAGAAACACGCCAACGAGGACGTTCCCCCCAACGGGAATGTTCCCCCAGAAAATTCAATAGGAGTCCCGAGCCACCTCGACGAAAGCCCGAACGTACTCGAGAACGTTCGAGGAGCAGATCACGAAGGCGAGACCCGACCCCAAAGGGCCGTATTGACACCATCTCAGGAGGTTTTGCCGGAGGAGGAGCTTCGTCTTCAGCTCGCAAAAGACACTTGCGAAACTTGCACAGCGTCCATACAATAGCCCAGAATCCCTTGTCAATGCCGGACATCACTTTTACCAACAGGGATTTCCATGCCCCTGATCCAGAACAGGATGATCCCATGGTCATTACGGCCCGGATTGCGGAATATGACGTGAGCAAGGTCCTAATAGACCAAGGAAGTTCTGTCAATATCCTATACTGGACAACATTCCAGCGGATGGCCTTGTCTGAAGGGTCCATAACACCTTTTCATGAACAGATTGTTGGTTTTGCAGGTGAACGCGTTGACACAAGAGGATATATCGACCTAAAGATCTGCCTGGGTACCGGTGACCAATCCAAAGAAATTCGCGTACGCTTCTTGTTGGTGGAAGCTAATACTTCGTACAATGCTCTTCTCGGCCGCCCGTGCCTAAACGCCTTTGGAGCAATCGTATCAACCCCACATTTAGCGATGAAGTTCCCATCCGGAAATGGTGAAATATGCACCGTTCGAGCAGATCAGAAAACCGCTCGGCAATGTTACACGGCTTCCTTAAAAGCTGCTACATACAAAAGAGAGAGTAGACCTGAAACCATATTGGTCGACCTAGACCCGAGGACCAACACAGACGACCAAATTCAACCCTAGGGGGAGATCAAATCGATCGTCCTAGGGAAGAGTAAGGAACAGGTTACTAATATTGGAGCTGACCTCACACCTACGAATGAAGGCGACCTCACAGCTCTGTTACGGGCTAACAACAACCTCTTTGCCTGGAGCGCCTCAGATATGCCGGGTATCCACCCCGAAGTCATCACTCATAAATTGTCCATATTCCGAGAAGCGCGACCAATTGCTCAGAAGAAGAGAAGACTCGGTACCGAAAAAAGGGAGGCGGTACAAAAGGAGGTAGACAAGTTGATCACGGTCGGATTCATCCGCGAAATAACGTACACCACATGGTTAGCAAATGTGGTCATGGTTAAAAAATCAAACGGTCAGTGGAGAATGTGTGTAGATTTCACCGACCTAAACAAAGCTTGCCCTAAGGACAACTATCCCCTCCCCAGCATTGATCGCCTGGTGGATGGCGGCTCCAGTCACACGCTACTCAGTTTCTTAGATGCATATTCGGGATACAACCAGATTCCAATGTACGCTCCAGATCGGAATCACACGGCCTTCATCACCGAACAAGCTAATTATTGCTATGAGGTAATGTCATTCGGCTTAAAAAATGCAGGTGCCACGTATCAGCGACTCATGGACAAAATCTTCCACAATCAAATCGGACGATGCATGGAGGTTTACGTAGATGACATGGTCGTACGAAGCTGTTCTCATTAACAGCATTTACGAGATCTGACGGAGGTTTTCCAACAGCTCAAAAGATATGGTTTACGCCTCAACCCGTCTAAATGCACCTTCGGCGTTTCAGCAGGAAAATTTCTTGGTTTCATGCTAACCAACCGAGGAATCGAGGCCAACCCGGACAAATGTCGGGCAATCCTGGAGATGAGAACCCCAACCAAATTGAAAGAGGTCCAATGCCTAGTCGGACGCCTCATCGCCTTGTCACGGTTTATACCAAGGCTTTTCGAGTACATCAAGCCCATACTTAACAACATGAAGAAGGATGTCCCCCGACACTGGGACGATCAATGTGAGGCGGCTTTTTCCGCCATAAAAAATATATTAACCAACCCGCCCATAATGAGCCGTCCGGAAGAGGGGTTCGACGTACAACTATATCTTTCAGTATCCGGTCATTCGGTAAGTGTCGCCCTCATACAGGAAACACCTGTATTTAAACTTATCTATTTTGTTAGCAGAACATTACAGGGAGCCGAAGAACGATATTCACAAGTGGAGAAAGTGGCGCTGGCCTTAATTAATGTTGCTCGACGACTTCGCCCCTATTTTCAAAGTCATCAAGTGGTCGTCTGAACCGATCACCCTATCGCCAAGATCCTCAGGAAACCGGACTTGGCCGGAAGGATGGTTTCATGGTCTATTGAACTATCCGAATTCGGCCTACGCTTCGAGCCGCAGGGCTCCATCAAAGGGCAACATTTGGCAGATTTCGCAGCCGAATTACCCCCTGCAACGGAACCATCCGTGTGGAACTTAAACGTTGATGGATCTTCGGACAAGCGACGAGCGGGAGCCGAAATAGTATTGGAAGGACCGAACGGTATTCTGGTCGAGCAGGCTATATCCTTCACGTTCCAACTCAGCAACAATCAGGCGGAGTATGAAGCCCTCATCAGCGGATTATTGTTGGCAGCAGAACTCAACATCCAGCATCTAGAATGCCGAATGGATTCTCAGTTGGTCGTGGGACACATTAACGGCACTTTCCAAGTCAAGGACAACCACCTGCTGCGGTATTATCATAAGGTCAACGACCTCGTTAAAGCGTTCGGCACTTTCCGGATTATTCATGTTCCCAGAGAGCAAAATTCCCGAGCAGATTTGCTCTCCAAGCTAACACACAGCCGAGGAAACAGCCAACTTACCTCGGTTATAAAGACCAAGTTAGAGCAACCCCTCTTGGAGACATGCACCACCAGTGTTAACCCCCCTTCGACTGACTGGCGGCAGGATATAATACAGTTAATGATCCAGCAAGAGCAAGGCGCTAAGGTGAGTACGGTCGACTCCAAACGAATTGCTCGCTTCACATTCGTAGGAGACGATCTTTATCGACGCGGATACACTACACCGCTGTTGAAATGCTTATCCAACCAAGAGGCCAGGTATGTCATGGAAGAACTACACCATGGGATTTGCGGCTCTCACTCAGGAAAGAGAACACTCAGAGCCAAGATATTACGAGCAGGTTTTTATTGGCCCACCATCGAACAAGATTGTAAGGAATTTGTTCAAAAATGCATTTCCTGTCAATCCCACGGCCACGACACTCGAATCCCTTCGTCCGAATTAAGGACCATCATATCCCCGTGGTCGTTCGCTCAATGGGGGATGGATATAGCCGGACCCCTACCGCTCGCAAAAGGACAGTGCAAATACCTTTTAGTAGCTATCGACTACTTCACCAAATTGATTAAAGCAGAGGCTCTAGCAACTATCAGCGCCCGGAAAGTGCAAAGTTTCATCTGGCGCCTAATTTGTCGATTCGGCCTACCACAAAAGATCATCACTGACAATGGTCGACAATTTGTTGACCGTACGCTAGAAGACTTCCTCCAGGGACTTGGTATCAAACACGTCACGAGTTCTGTTGAGCATCCCCAAACCAACGGGCAGGCGGAGGCCACAAACAAGGCCATCATCTCCGAGTTAAAGAAACGTCTAGGTCAAGCTAAAGGCTTATGGGTCGAAGAGCTGCCGGAAGTACTTTGGGCCTACCGTTGTACACCACACGGATCAACAGGGGAAACCCCGTTTAACCTCACGTACGGTACAGATGCCATGTTACCGATCGAGATAGGAGAACCATCCCTTCGACGGCATATGCAAGATATGAATCTCAACGAAGAACAACTGCGGATGAATCTTGATACATTGCCCGAACGGCGCGAAATTGCACTAATTAAAAATGAAGCACAGAAGCGACTGATAACCAGGCGGTACAATACCAAAGTCAAGCCTAGGCATTTCAACGAAGGAGATCTTGTCTGGCATAAGCGAGGAGATGCACGAAGGAATAAATCCCACGGTAAAATTGGCTGATAATTGGGAAGGGCCTTTCCGAATCAACAAAGATCTGAAGAGTGGAGCTTATCAACTAGAAAACCTGGACGGCAAAGTGGTTCCAAACACTTGGAATGTCACCCATCTCAAATTTTATTATAGTTAATGTTTTGTTCTTTTCTTTTCATTATACTTTACAGACCGATTGTCTTTTTTATCCAGTATTATTTCAATACAGTATTCCAGTCACATCTTTTGCAGATTATTTATAATGCATATGGACTATAACGTCCGCTAATTACATCAAGACCCACCGAGTCTTGGTTCTATACGGCCTATAACGCCCGTTAAATACATCGAGACCCCCCGAGTCTCGGTCCTACAAAAACATCAAGACCCACCGAGTCTTGGTTCTATACGGCCTATAACGCCCGTTAAATACATCGAGACCCCCCGAGTCTCGATCCTACAAAAACAACAAGACCCACCGAGTCTTGGTTCTATACGGCCTATAACGCTCGTTAAATATATCGAGACCCCCCGAGTCTCGGTACTACAAAAACATCAAGACCCACCGAGTCTTGGTTCTATACGGCCTATAACGCCCGTTAAATACATCGAGACCCCCCGAGTCTCGGTACTACAAAAACATCAAGACCCACCGAGTCTTGGTTCTATACGGCCTATAACGCCCGTTAAATACACCGAGACCCTCCGAGTCTCGGTACAACACAAACATCAAGACCCACCGAGTCTTGGTTCTACAGGGACTATACTTACACCAAACCGACCGTTATTGATCCGATCAAGCCTATTTGTTTCAAGAGCGAGCATCAACATTAAAGACAAAGTTCTTCCACACCGTTCGGCCATTATCCTTCCCAACACTCTTTAAAGTCCTGCAGTCACGCCAAGCTAAAGCCTCATCCCTCCTTTGGACTTGGGGGGCATGATGTACGGTAGTATGTCTCACACGACCGTTTACACCGAACGGTCAAATAATATCTCGTATCAAATACACGACCGGTTACACCGAACGGTCAAATAATATCTCGTATCAAATAATATCTCAACAGAGATATTTCAGGTGAGTTCGTTTATATTTCATTCGGTTTATATTTTATTCTGTTATATTGATTTTATATCAATCCAAAGCCTATAAATAAAGACCAAAAGGCTCCAAACAAGGTACGCACAATCTAGCTTACACTACACTGATTCCTACACCCACACTCTCATACTTGTTTGAGTTCTACCCTCTCTCCGTTCTAGGCATCCACTTGCTGAGAACAGAGGGTTTTCCTATACCGACATCTAACTTGATCGTCGGAGTACCTTTACAGGTACCACCCCCCTCTTGGGCGAAGATTGAAGGACGGACGGTCTGAAGGACGGACGGCGAAGACAATTGAAGATTTCGCATCAGAAGGAAGCAGAATCACGCCATCGATGTCAGTGCTTTCGGTCCTTGAAAATCCATACCGAAACAACAATAATTCAAACATAACATAAAGTAAAAGATAAACTATATAAAAGAAATAATTTATGCAACTTTTGTTTAATTTGATAACTAAACATCATATGAAACTTTTTGCCCTAAAAAAAATCATATGAAACTATTACAGTGACATCAAAAACATTATTTGACTCTCCAAAGGTTATGGAAGAATCACATCAAAATTTCTTACTTATAAAAGACTTACATTCAACTTCATTACTTCCATTAAGGCATAACATATATACATTTACACAACAATCAAGACTCAGATGAATATTAAGTAAGTTTTCATGAGATTATGTTGTTAGGAAGATGATAAAAATATTAAATAACAAGCAAAAGAAAAACCAAGACCAAAGCTTCCATATATAAATAATATGCAAAATAATGATATACTAAAAAAAATAGAGAAAAGGGAAACTAACCAGCACCAAAACTTTTAACGTGGGAAAACCTCAATAAAGAGGAAAAATCCATGAAACCTAGTCTAATAAAATCTTTCACTAGTAATAATTAATTGATACACTACAAGTTCTCTTAGAGCTTCCAAGGATCAATAGAAAATAATCTTTTCACCAACAAGGTGGATAACAACCCCAATGGATACTTAAATAAACAATAAATGGAACCCCAATACATGAGATGAGGAATAAAACTTTTTCTCCAAGGCAACATCTTTGCATAGGCTTGCATAAGACAAATTGGTTACTGTCTACTTCTTATTCTTTAATGGCTTCTTTTCTTTTTCTCACATAGAGCACTCATAGCTCCTATCTCTTTTCTTCTCACTCTATTTTTCCCTCTTCTAAACATATGTAAAGGGTTACTTATAATTTTAAATTGCATAATTAATTGGGAGCCCATAAAAAAAATACATATTTTACTTTTCTTAATTAAGTTAGTCTGGATCCAATAAATTGGTGAACTAGTAAACAAATCTCCCCTTCATCAATTAATTGATACACTACAAGTTCTCTTGGAGCTTCCATAGTAAACCAAATTGTCTTTCTTCATCAAGATAGCAAATTTTCCTTAATGTAAGATCATTGTCATCATATCTAACTCATTCTCATCAATATGGATTTTCTATATGATAATTGCTTCATCTCTAATGCATCTCGTATCCGATGACATCAACTTCAATATACTTTAGCATTAAATGAGAAGTTGAGTTATTGCCGAGATGGATTGCACTTTGACTATCACAATACAAAACATATTTTTCTTGTGATAATCCCAACTCTTGTAGGAATTTCTGCATCCAAAAGAGCTTCTTAATAACTTCTATAACAACAATATATTTTGCCTCTGTAGAAGATGGAACAACACATTTTTGTAGTATGGATTGCCATGACATTGCTCCCCTTGCAAAATTCATCATATAAACAAAAGTATACTTCCTAGAATCCACATCACTTGTCATGTATACATCTGTGTAATCATTCAACACAAGCTTACCACTTCCAAAGCATAAACAAACTCTAGAAGTACCTATGAGATACCTAAGTGTCCACTTCATAACTTGTCAATGCTCTTTCTTTGGATTAGCAAGGAAAGGAATCACAACACCAACAACATAAGAAATGTATGGTCTTGTACACACCATGACATATATCAAACTACCAACTACAAATAAATATGGAATCTTCTGCATTTCTTCTTTCTCGTTCTCACTTGTAGGACATTGTTTTGAGTTCAACTTGAAGTAACCTACAAATGAGTGCTAACATACTTAGAATTTTTCATAGTAAATCTCTTTATACCTTTTTAATATATTTTTGTAGGGATAGCAACAATTTTCCATTCTTCCTGTAATGAATAAATCTCATGCTAAGGATTTGTTTTGCATGACCCAAATCCTTCATTGCAAATACTCAACTCTCTTTTAAGAATTAGAATGTCATTCTTATGACAAAAAATCAACATGTCATCAACACAAAGTAAGAGAATAATATATTTTTCATTAAGGAATTTCTTCACAAAAACACAATGATCAGAAGAAGTTTTATAGTACCTGTGATCCATCTTGAAGGAATCAAGTTAGTCAATTTCTAAATTTAAATTTGTTACCAAGCCAAGTACAACTTTAATTGAAAACATTTTAACCACAATTGGAAATATCTCATCAAAATCATTTCTTTCTTCTGACTAAAGTCCTTTATAACAAATCTTGCCTTATACCTTAGCTATGAGTTATTCTTCTCTTATTTCAATTTGAACACCCATTTATTTTTAGTACTCTCTTACCTTGAGGTAGTTTCACCAATTCAAAGGTATGATTCTCATGCAATGATTTCATCTCCTCTTGCATGGCTTTGAACCACTTGCTTTTCCCTTCATGCAACATAACTTCTTCATAACTTCCAAGCTCTCCCCATCAATCAATAACACAAACTCATAAGGGGAATATTTTTGTGAAAGATGTCTTTCTCTAACAATTTTTTTCAAAAGGGGCTATACAAGTGGTTCAGGAGGAGCTACCTTAGTTGGTTCATTAACTTGAGTCTCAGACATATCAACTACATTATCCAAATTTCATTCACATCTCCCTCATGATCAACGATTCTAACAAGAAGTTCTGGTCCTACATCAATGAACCCATGAGTAACCTGTTTTGGCTTTTCTTTCTTATCAATATCTTCACTAGTTTGGTCACAACATCTCGACTTCAAAGGATCTTCTTATCAACTAGATATCAAAATTTGTAATCAAAATCATCTCGACCATAATCAAGGAAGATGCACTTTAGTGATGAAAGTGTTAATAAATGTGTATTTGTGGTTGAAGCGTGAATTAAACTTTTGGAAGTGAAAAAAGATAAGGGAAGATGAGTAAGTTAGCTATTGTTGTGAGGATGACCAAGTGATTGGTGAAAAACAAAGATGATGGATAATGGAGGTAATGTGCAGTGGAGTGAGTGGGACATGGAGAATGATCAATGAAAGATAAATGTTGAGTTGTTGAATGGTGGTGAGAGAAAGATCAACTTGAAAAAGATGATTGATGTTGGAAATGAAGAGATTGATATAATGAACAAAAAAAATGAAGATGATGGAAAGGCAAAGGGAAGATTGTGTTGAAAGGGAAGAAGATGAAAATGTTAGTGGTGGAAACACGGTAGAGAAAAAACAAGGAAACCCTGGATAAAGAAAAACCTTTTTTTAAAAGGTTAAAAAGCAGTTGAATTTTATATAAAAAAATTTAATTAAAAAATAAAATTAAATATATGACATTTATGTGTCACTATACGTGGTAGTCAAGTGAAACATTGTCATGTGGACAAAATTTTAAAATCGTTCAAAATCATAGATTAAACCATTACTTTTGAAAAGAAGAGGATAAAAATGTTTTAAATTTTCACATAAGAACCATTTTCAATTTTGCAACAATAATATAGTGAGAAAAAATATATTTAACATATATATATATATATATATATTGTAACTTCCCAATAATATATATAACAAAAGCTATATTTTATTCTAAGAGTTATCATGAACAATATTAAAGAACAGTGGAAAAGAGTGAGTAAAAGGAGAAAACGAGAGATGTCATAACATAGGAATTGAAAAGCGCTTAAGTAGAGAAGTCTGAATCCAATTGATAAAACTAGAACGAACGGTTTTACAAAATACATAACCGGACGTTCATCTATATTAAGCAAAAGATAAAAAAATCTAGACTAAGGGTCGGATGGTCCAGCACAGCTCTCCGATAGGACATCCAGGGGTTGCTCCGCTTGCAAGGCTTCTTCCAAAGTTTCCTCTTGAGTTCCCTCTGCTCACACCCAAAAAGGATGATCATTGCAGTGAAGAGAACAACCAAACGGTCGGATACCGAACGACAACATAGACAAGACAAAGGCACACAAGGGTAAGCTTATGAAAAATTCAATGAATCATTAACATCAATATCACAATCATAAATTATCAGTCAAATCTTTCCATTTAAAATCCAAACGATAACATCATCAAAATCAATTACTCTAAACCCTGTACGGACGGTATGACCATGTATGCTCGTCGCTCTCTGCACCCGGGTGGACCTGGCTGGGATACACTCAACAGACCGCCACCCGAGGTTAGTCCAGTGGAACCACCTCGGTATAGAAATACCCTGAGGCTAAAGGACCTCCTGCCATTCCCACGCATGAGTTACCCTCCTCTACTTGAGAAGGCGTAATCACGGAATATCAGGATAGAGTCAGAACCTGAGCCTTTTGCCATGGTCGTACTATACCAACCAAAATCACTCGTGAGACATTCCTCCTTGGAATTCTCTTATACAAACAACAAACCGAACGATAACGCAATGGAAACGTACCTTTCAAATCAACCAGACTAAGTTAAGAAGACCCGGACGAAAAATCAATGGGAAACTCAACGATGGAAACAAACAGAACTTAACCATGAAAAATTAATGGATCTTAACCAAGAAAACAGATTTAGTCAAAGGATGGTTTGAATGAGATCGAACGTTTTTAAATAAAAGAGTTCTCTTCAATAAAGTGAGTGTCAGTACAAGACCGGACACTCCGTGAGGAATCAAGTATCAGTGTAAGACCGAACACTTTCCAAATAAATAATATTATTATAAAACGGACGTTTTAAGAATTCAAATACGGGTATAAGACCTAATATTTATCAAATAAGAAATCTTCCTTACAAGTCGAACGTTCAGTGGAAGACCGAACGTTCCGAATGGTTAATATGAGGCTAAACACTCAGTCTATGACCAAGTAATTCCAGAACGGACGTTCCGTATAATAAGGCAATTAATATGAAACCGAGTACTCAGTTTATGACCGAGTACTTCTCAGGTCGAGCACTCGATTTATGACCGAGTACTTTCAATATACATTATCAATATAAAACGTCCAATGTGTGAACGAACGTCCAATGTGTGAACGAACGCTACTATAATAAACATAGTTAACATGAGACTAGGTAATCAGTCTATGACCGAATACGTTAAAGCCGAACACTCAGTATAAGAACGAGCGTTCTATAATGGATAAATCATTATGACTGACTAAGCAAGGCATTTAAGTTTCGATACAATAGTACAAGACCGATCGTTTTAGGGGAAAACCGAACGGTCCTAATGACTCTTCGATTGCAGAATCAATTGTTCTAAGTTTTCATGCATTCCTCAAGTTCCTAATCAAGATAAGCAATTTAACACATCATACACATTTCATCATACCATATAGACCATCAAACATACATTAAATCATGTTTTCAACCATACAAGAAAATCATAATGAAATTTCATAAGCTTCCCTTACCTCTAATTCCAGCTAAAACCTCAAAGGTAGTTTTGGTTGACGGCACTGTTTCTTCTAAGGTTCCAAAGCCAATTGTAACCCGAAACCGAACGTTCAAGTGAAAGATACGAGCACAAGGAGTCTTCAGACGTGATCTGAAGGGTGATCGGAACAGTATATGGGTTAGAATTTTAGAGAGAAGGTAGGGAGGTTTTAGAGAGAAGGAGGAGGATTTGAGATTTTCAGAAAGACAAGTTTGAGGAAGATGAAGTTTGCATGGGAAAAGTGGCGTCAGGGTTTTGCATCTTACCTTAAATACTGCCTCCACCAAGAACGTCCGTCCATTCTCAGCGTGCCACCTGACTTCCACTTTCTGGGGCTTCACTGCTCTGCTGCTGCTGCACGGATCACGAAGGAAGGGAATTAAAAACTTGGCAGAGTTGGTCTCCCACTTTACCAGGGGAGACCGGACGGCTGACACGTGTACCCCACTAAAGAGGGGTATTAAATGGGGTGTGACATTCCCCCCAACAAATAAAAATTTTCGTCCTCGAAAATTAAAACTTACAAGAGAATAGGTGGGGGTAGGACTCCTTCATGACTTCTTCTCGTTCCCAGGTTGCATCGCTCGTTCGGTCATCCCAGATGACCTTGACGAGAATAGTAGCTTTACCGAACGGTCGCTTGGTCATGTACTTTTCAATTCTGACTGGTTGCATTTCAACCGAACAGTCTGCTCGGATTTTAATGTTGTCAGCTTCCAAGATGTGAGACTGATCTGCTACGTACTTTCTGAGTTGAGAGACATGAAAAACTGGATGAAGTTTGGACAGGGGAGGCGGCAACGCTAACTCGTACGCCACTGGTCCAATGCGCCTTAGAATCTGATATGGACCGAGAAATCTAGGGGACAACTTCTTTGGTCAAACGGCTCTTCCAACACCGGTCTTTCGGTTTAGCCTGAGAAACACATGCTCTCCTTCCGCAAATTCCAAGGGTTTCCTCCTTTTGTCTGCATAAGACTTCTGCCTACTCTGGGTTACCTTGAGTCTTTCTTGGATCTGCTTCACCTTTTCAGTAGTCTGTTGGACAATTTCAGGTCCGGTTAGCACTGCTTCACCTTCTTGAAACCAGCATAAAGGTGTACGACATTTTCTTCCATAAAGAACTTCAAAGGGCGCCATACCAATGCTAGAGTGGTAGCTATTGTTGTAGGTGAATTCAACTAAGGGCAAAACTTCATCCCAAACCCCTAAGTGATCTAAGACACTCGTTCTCAACAGGTCTTCAAGAGTTTGAATTGTTCGCTCAGACTGGCCGTCCGTCTGAGGATGATATGCCGAACTCATCTGTAACTTGCTTCCCATCTCTTGTTGCAACGCTTGCCAGAACCGAGAGGTGAATCTGGGGTCTCGGTCTGATACTATACCGGACGGTACCCCGTGTAACCGAATGATCTCTTTGATATAGAGCTGAGCCAATTTGAACATCGACATCTTCAAGTTGAGAGGAAGGAAATGTGCACTCTTTGTCAATCTATCAACTATGACCCAAATAGCGTCATGGTTTCGAACCGTACAGGGAAGGTGTGTCACGAAATCCATGGCTATGCTGTCCCATTTCCATTCAGGTATCTCTAAGGGCTGTAGCTGACCGCTCGGTTTCTGATGTTCTGCTTTAGCTCGTTGGCAGGTTAAACACGAAGCGATAAACCGAGCAACATCATTCTTCATTTTCGGCCACCAGAAAGACATTCTGAAGTCATTATACATCTTGGTCATACCGGGGTGTATGCTTAGGCGACTCTGGTGCGCTTCCTCAAGAACCAATCTTCTTAGAACTTCATCATTCGGAACACACGTTCGTCCTCGGTACCTTAGGAGACCGTCTGTTCCGGAGCTAAAATCCTTATGCGGTTGTGAACCCGTCGACTTACTTATCTTTTGCAACTCTTCGTCCAGTGTTTGCTTCTCTTTAATTCGATCAAATATATTACTTGATAACCTCATATTGCAGCATCTTATACCGTTCGGTTCTAGTTCACTTTGAAACTTCAAATCTCGAAAACTCTCCACCAAACTCAGCTCTCTGATCATCATGGAAGACATATGGACGGTTTTCCTGCTCAAAGCATCAGCCACTACGTTCGCCTTTCCAAGATGGTATTGTAGTTCAAAATCATAATCCTTTAAGAACTCCATCCATCTCCTTTGCCTCATGTTTAGTTCCTTCTGGTCGAATAGATACTTGAGGCTCTTATGGTCGCTGAACACTTGAAACCGAGCTCCATAGAGATAATGCCTCCATATTTTAAGGGCAAACACCACTGCTGCCAGCTCTAGGTCATGTGTTGGGTAGTTCTTCTCATGTACTTTCAATTGCCGAGAGACATATGCCACTACCTTCCCTTCTTGCATCAACACACAACCTAACCCTTGATAGGATGCATCACAAAACACTTCGAACGGTCGGTTGACGTTCGGTATTACTAGCACTGGAGCGCTCGTTAGCTTCTGCTTCAACTCCTGGAAACTTGACTCACACCGGTCGGTCCAGACGAACGGTTGATCCTTTCTAGTCAATTGAGTCAACGACGCTACTATCTTAAAGAATCCTTCAATGAACCGTCTATAGTAGCCGGCCAGCCCAACGAAACTCCTCACTTCCATAACCGAACGAGGTGTTTCCCATTCCAAAACCGCTCGTACTTTGGCTGGATCCACTGCAATCCCTCCAGCCGAGATCACATGGCCAAGGAATTGTACTTCTTCCATCCAGAATTCACACTTGGATAGTTTCGCATACAATTTTCTTTCTCTCAGCACTCCAAGTACTATCCTCAAGTGTTCTTCATGCTCTTCTCGGCTCTTGGAGTATATAAGGATATCATCTATGAACACCACTACGAACTTGTCCAAGAAGGGTCGAAAGATACGGTTCATGTAATCCATGAATATTGCAGGAGCATTGGTAACACCGAACGACATTACTACATACTCATAATGACCGTATCGAGACCTAAAGGCAGTCTTCTGAATGTCTCCTTCTTTCACCAGAATTTGATGATATCCGGATCTTAAATCAATCTTAGAGAATATAGTGGCACCGGACAGTTGATCCAACAAGTCATCTATTCTTGGCAGTGGGTACTTGTTCTCAATGGTCAACTTGTTCAACTGCCGATAGTCAATGCAAAGTCGAGAATTGTCGTCTTTCTTCTTGACCAACAGAACTGGAGCACCCCAAGGTGAGGCACTTGGCCGAATGAATTTCTTTCCAACAATTCTTCAATCTGTTTCTTAAGTTCGGCCAATTCGACTGATGTCATTCTGTAAGGAGCTATGGATATCGGTCCTGCTCCAGATACCAAATCAATGGAGAACTCTACTTCTCTTGGAGGAGGTAAGCCTGACACTTCTTCCGGAAAAACGTCCAGGAAGTCTTCAATAACCGAACGGTCTCCTTCACTTACGTCCTTGTGCGTCAGTATTAAGAAGCACATGGCACCTTCTAGGAGATCCTCTCGGATTTGACCGAGCGTCAAAGACAACTTCTCTTCTTCTCTTGGGAAAATTAACTTCTTCCCACAATCAATGAGAATATGATTGGTAGTCAACCAATCCATTCCTAAAATTACCTCTAAGCCTTGGAGAGGTAAGCAGATAAGATTTACCTTAAACTTGTACCCTTCTACCTCAATAGGACATCTAATGCACACAGTAGATGTCCTAACCTCACCAGCTGCTGGGGTTGATACCACCAAATCAAGCTGCATCTCACTCTTGGCTAGACCCAACTTTTCAACACATGCCTTCGAGATGAAGGAATGTGTTGCCCCCGAATCATATAACACACAGCAAAGAACGCCATATAGCAAGCAAGTACTGATGATAAGGTTACCTGAACTTGCTGCCTCCACTCCCGTCAAAGCATATACTCGGTCTGTTGCTTGGGCCCTTCCATTACCTCTCTGGGCAATCCTTCCTGCAACTGGAGGTCTCATGACTGCTCGGCCTCCCATGTTGCATTCGGTATCAAGATGCCCATTTCGTCCACACTGAGAACAATGCTTGTATCTTCCTAGCTGAGGGCAGGACGAACGGTAGTGTGGTCCTCCACAGTTAAAGCAAGTGATCACTCCCTGCTGTCTTGCCCGGTCGGTTGAAACTGGAGCTTGTGAGGAGAGACCAGACCCAGACGGTAGAGGTCGAGAGTAGGGTGACCTTCTCCCAACTTGGCCGCTCCGAGATGGAACAGATACTCTACCGATCGGCTGCTGCTGCTTCTTCTGTCGTTCTGCTTCCGTCATGTTCCTTTCCAACACTTTAGCTCTTTCTACAAGTGTTGGGAAAGACTTAATACACAGGTTGGAGATCATCACCTTTAAGTCAGGCTTCAACCCATTCTCATACTTCCGGCACTACCACTCCTCATTGATTCCCATGGTGTAGAACCTAACGAGATGTTTGAACCGGTCGGTATATTCAGACACTGACATTCCTCCCTGAACCAACTGAAGGAATTCCACCTCCTTGGCAAACCGAACACTGTTGGGAAAATACTCTTCATAGAACTTCTCTTTAAACAATTCCCAAGTGATAGGGGCTCGTTGTTCTTCTAATAACGTCTTCATCACGTTCCACCAGTGATTTGCCTCGTCGGTTAGTTGATACTCAATATATAACAATCTATTTTCACCTGGGCATCTCTTGGCATTATAAATCTTTTCCATGTCTCTTAACCAACGATCGGCTTCATCAGCACTACATTTTCCATCGAACTTGGCCGGACGGTGTTGGAGAAAACTCTCCAAACTCCATTCCGCCGGATTGGGTACGGCAGAAACGGACCGTCCACCAGTCTGCATTCCGGTCCTCAGTAACTCCATTAATTGCCTTTGGGTTGCCTCTGCCGCTACCCTGACAGCTTCCGAATTCTGCAATGCAAGTGCGTTTTGCTGAATCAGATTGGCATTTTGCTGCTGAAGCGCTGCTAGAACCGATTCCAGCAAGTTGTTGTTACTTCCGGACGCATCCCGATCGGCAGGTTGTGGGGGTGGTCTTGGAGCCATCTTCTGTTTTCAACAGAAAGAAAGATCCATGAGTTTTCAATAAGAAGTTAGAAAATCTAACTGATCACGTGAGTACACAGCACAAGCAAGGCATACTCATAACCTATAGGCATTCTATGGAAGAAACTGCTCTGATACCATTAATGTAACATCCCAATAATATATATAACAAAAGCTATATTTTATTCTAGGAGTTATCATGAACAATATTAAAGAACAGTGGAAAAGAGTGAGTAAAAGGAGAAAACGAGAGATGTCATAACATAGGAATTGAAAAGCGCTTAAGTAGAGAAGTCTGAATCCAATTGATAAAACTAGAACGAACGGTTTTACAAAATACATAACCGGACGTTCATCTATATTAAGCAAAAGATAAAAAAATCTAGACTAAGGGTCGGATGGTCCAGCACAGCTCTCCGGTAGGACATCCAGGGGTTGCTCCGCTTGCAAGGCTTCTTCCAAAGTTTCCTCTTGAGTTCCCTCTGCTCACACCCAAAAAGGATGATCATTGCAGTGAAGAGAACAACCAAACGGTCGGATACCGAACGACAACATAGACAAGACAAAGGCACACAAGGGTAAGCTTATGAAAAATTCAATGAATCATTAACATCAATATCACAATCATAAATTATCAGTCAAATCTTTCCATTTAAAATCCGAACGATAACATCATCAAAATCAATTACTCTAAACCCTGTACGGACGGTATGACCATGTATGCTCGCCGCTCTCTGCACCCGGGTGGACCTGGCTGGGATACACTCAACAGACCGCCACCCGAGGTTAGTCCAGTGGAACCACCTCGGTATAGAAATACCCTGAGGCTAAAGGACCTCCTGTCATTCCCACGCATGAGTTACCCTCCTCTACTTGAGAAGGCGTAATCACGGAATATCAGGATAGAGTCAGAACCTGAGCCTTTTGCCATGGTCGTACTATACCAACCAAAATCACTCGTGAGACATTCCTCCTTGGAATTCTCTTATACAAACAACAAACCGAACGATAACGCAATGGAAACGTACCTTTCAAATCAACCAGACTAAGTTAAGAAGACCCGGACGAAAAATCAATGGGAAACTCAACGATGGAAACAAACAGAACTTAACCATGAAAAATTAATGGATCTTAACCAAGAAAACAGATTTAGTCAAAGGATGGTTTGAATGAGATCGAACGTTTTTAAATAAAAGAGTTCTCTTCAATAAAGTGAGTGTCAGTACAAGACCGGACACTCCGTGAGGAATCAAGTATCAGTGTAAGACCGAACACTTTCCAAATAAATAATATTATTATAAAACGGACGTTTTAAGAATTCAAGTACGGGTATAAGACCTAATATTTATCAAATAAGAAATCTTCCTTACAAGTCGAACGTTCAGTGGAAGACCGAACGTTCCGAATGGTTAATATGAGGCTAAACACTCAGTCTATGACCAAGTAATTCCAGAACGGACGTTCCGTATAATAAGGCAATTAATATGAAACCGAGTACTCAGTTTATGACCGAGTACTTCTCAGGTCGAGCACTCGATTTATGACCGAGTACTTTCAATAAACATTATTAATATAAAACGTTCAATGTGTGAACGAACGTCCAATGTGTGAATGAACGCTACTATAATAAACATAGTTAACATGAGACTAGGTAATCAGTCTATGACCGAATACGTTAAAGCCGAACACTCAGTATAAGAACGAGCGTTCTGTAATGGATAGATCATTATGACTGACTAAGCAAGGCATTTAAGTTTCGATACAATAGTACAAGACCGATCGTTTTAGGGGAAAACCGAACGGTCCTAATGACCCTTCGATTGCAGAATCAATTGTTCTAAGTTTTCATGCATTCCTCTAAGTTCCTAATCAAGATAAGCAATTTAACACATCATACACATTTCATCATACCATATAGACCATCAAACATACATTAAATCATGTTTTCAACCATACAAGAAAATCATAATGAAATTTCATAAGCTTCCCTTACCTCTAATTCCAGCTAAAACCTCAAAGGTAGTTTTGGTTGACGGCACTGTTTCTTCTAAGGTTCCAAAGCCAATTGTAACCCGAAACCGAACGTTCAAGTGAAAGATACGAGCATAAGGAGTCTTCAGACGTGATCTGAAGGGTGATCGGAACAGTATATGGGTTAGAATTTTAGAGAGAAGGTAGGGAGGTTTTAGAGAGAAGGAGGAGGATTTGAGATTTTCAGAAAGACAAGTTTGAGGAAGATGAAGTTTGCATGGGAAAAGTGGCGTCAGGGTTTTGCATCTTACCTTAAATACTGCCTCCACCAAGAACGTCCGTCCATTCTCAGCGTGCCACCTGACTTCCACTTTTTGGGGCTTCACTGCTCTGCTGCTGCTGCACGGATCACGAAGGAAGGGAATTAAAAACTTGGCAGAGTTGGTCTCCCACTTTACCAGGGGAGACCGGACGGCTGACACGTGTACCCCACTAAAGAGGGGTATTAAATGGGGTGTGACATATATATATATATATATATATATATATATATATATATATATATATATATATATATATATATAATTTTAGAATGTTATTGAGATAATTTTTATTTTGATTGGATATTATTATTTATGAATTGAATATGAACAAGTGTTATCTTTACCAAATAAGGATTATTTTTAAAAGACATGTTTATAAACCATTTGAATCATGTTGAAAGTTATTTTTAATTGTGTATAATAAATAACATATAGTCTAGCATAAAGGAAAAAGATAAATTTTATATGTAATTCTTTTATTCACTTATATCAAATTCAGTTTAATTTCACGGATTGTTTCAATTTACATTTTATAAATGCTTCTTCCTTTAATTCATGAATTATTAAGAAAATATTCCATATCAAGAATAATTATTTAAATTATAACACTTTAAATAAAATTAATATCTCTCTCATCTTTACCTTTTTTATGTTATAACGTAAGTATCTCTTTAGAAAGATGAAAAATCATGTAACAAATTCATACATTGATTCCAAGAATAAAACTCTACTTATAAGATAATGGTATTTTCACATCAAAATTTTTTTAATCTCATTTAATACTTTTACTATCTTTTCCTTATGCAAAGATCACTTTTGTTAGAAGTACTTTACCATTATAAAGAGTTATCAAATAACACTAAGCGATAGCAAATTTTTTGGTTTCAAAATATCATTCTTCCTGTTCATATTATATTTCAATCATCAAACTCAAATTTTAACTTTAGTTTTTTCCAACCTCATCAAATTGAAATTTTCTAAATTTGTTATTTACACTCCTTCTAACTCAGTTCGATTTGTGTCAGGAAAAATGTCACACCGTACTAGAAAGGGTAGTGAGAAGGAGAATTTTGATGTTACAAATGTTGGTTCAATTAAAATTTTCATATTTATAAAAATAATTTAATTACATCTTTTTTAATAGATTGACATTAGTGTCATGTTAGTTTATAATATTTTTCATTTTTTTTTTGTTATATATTAAGTCATTATCGTATCATACAATTATGTGATAAAAAAGATATAATTAAATCATTTTTACAATTATGATATCATAATTAAACCAAATAAAAGTTAATACTTTCAATTATTCTAAACATTAATTAATACATAAAATTCAAGTTCTTACATCTTTTGATTATTGTTAACGTATAATATTAGTCTTTAATAAACTTTAATAATTTACCATACTTTATTTAGTTATGACCAAATTTGTAATGTTGAGGGACGAATAGTGTACTTGTGTTAGGTTGCCTGTTTAAAGTTGTTAAATTAAAAGCAAGTGAAATTTTTCCTTTTTCATTTATGATGAAATATTAAAACTGTACAGAATATATTTCGTTCAGCATTTATTATTCCTTAATTCAGGAAACGAAGTGTTTTTTTTTTTTCATTTATGATGAAATTTTTTAAATAGTAGAATAATGGTTTTATATTAGTACCATTTGATTTTTTTAAAGATGGTCGTAATAAGTTGAGTAAGATTATTATAAGTGGGAATAAGATTTTTTTTCCTCTACATATTTAACGTAGATATTTAAAATAGAAAAATGTTGCATTGATTCATGCTAGATATTTAAACTTTCTATACTTTTGGATAGACACAATATGTTATCCTATATTAAGAAATTATTTTGAAATTCTTTTATACAATCCTTACTATTAGAGCTATCAAAATAAGTTACAATCAACATACCAATCTAACCTACCACGAGTCTAGATTGGATTGGATTAAAAAATATATATTTTTTTTATACGAACTAATTTTAAATCCGGCTCATTTAAATCTAGCTTGTCCGAGTTAAGCCCATGGTGAACCAGCTTGACCCACCAATCCACCTAATTTTATTTTTATTAATTTACTATCTTATAAAATCTTAGAAAAATACCATCAAACTCATTATGTCTGAATTGTATTATATTTTTTTTTATTATTTTGAATTGTCTTGAGTTTAAGATCATTTTATTTATATTTGAAATACTTAACATTTGTAATTTTGTTTATTTAAAAAAAATTATAATTAAGTGAGTCAATCCGTTTAACCTACCAATCTGTTCTAGGTTGAGTCAAGTTCAAATTTTTCTGACTGACTAATAAATGAGTCGGATTGAGTGAATTCAAAGTAACCAACTCATAATGGATCGGATTAGGTGACCAGTTTTGACAGCTATAATAAACATGTATCACTCATATATCAAGGTTATAATTAGAATTAAAATAGATTTCAATTCGTAAATCAATGTCACTTTAACATAAGTTTAAGCTTTGATTGAAAAAAGAATGCAATTTGTTTAAACATTAGTCAAATTTAACTGACTGATACAGAGTTAAGTTGG
Organism: Vigna mungo; assembly: GCA_036885675.1. Lineage (NCBI taxonomy): Eukaryota > Viridiplantae > Streptophyta > Magnoliopsida > Fabales > Fabaceae > Vigna > Vigna mungo. The sequence continues at coordinate 32,656,719 of CP144699.1, forward strand.
TACTGATTCATTTGTAATCTATCAATAATAAATTTTATTAATTTTTATTTTATTTGATTTTTTTGTTATAATTACTTAATACTTTTAGTTATGAAGGTTGATAATTTATTTTCTGTAAAGTTTATAATGTTTTTAAATAATGATTTAATAATTTAAATGTTTGTTTTTATTAAATAAGTTAACATTTTAATTTTCAAATACTATTTTTATAATAATATTTTGTACAATAAGTTAATATTTTTATTGTATTTTTATAAATTAATGAAATTAAATTAATTTATTTCTATTGTAGTGTAATAAATATATATAAAAAAAAATTAAATGAGTTAATCCACCTTTACCTAGTGAGTTAAATTAGATTATAAATTTTTTTACTAAAAAAATTGAATTAGAATAAATCGATTCATTTAGCATGTGCCAATTTCAAGAATTTGAAAAAATAGTATATTTAAACTAGACTGAAGTGTAAATAATATGTATTATCTAAAATTTTATTACTAGATTACAAGTTTAGATTGAACTATATACTAGCATCTATATTTCTTTCTGATTTATCTTTTTTATTAGCCAATTTTGATGTTTTAATATTGCACAATATACTTCTTCATGATATAGACCTAGAAGCATTACTATGTGATACTAAAAGTTGTAAACTTTGTTTTTTGTTTTTCCTTATTTTGTTATGTTTGTTTGCAATGTTGCATGAGAACGTTTTAGAACGATATTTAGTATTTTGAAATTCACTAATTAAAAAACAATCATTTGAAAAATTAATATGTTGACATTTTAACCATGTTTTATTTATTTCTTAATTAAAAATATTTATATATTATTATAATATTAAAAGCAGATTTAAAGTGAATGTATTTTTCTTGAAGAGTATTAAAAAAATTCAAAACCATAAATTGTTTCAAAATAGGTTTAATTAAGGTTGTGTAAGTATCACTATATCTTAGCTAATTATATTTACATCTCAAAATCCATTAACAACTTGTTATTACATGAAAAGTTATTAGAAAAAAAACTATACTTGTTATAAAAAAATATAAATAAATACATTGAGGTTAGAGCTGTCAAAACGGGTAACCCGACTCGACCAGGTCCGGCCCACCACAGGTTGGTAACTTAGTGAGCCAACCTAACCCGACTCATTTATTAGCAAGTCAGAAAAACCTGAACCCGACTCGACCCACCACGGGTTGGTGGGTAAACAGATTGACTTACTTTCTAAAAATTACAAACTTTCTATATTCAAATTTAAACAAATTTTACTCCCAAAAACTGAGGTTAAACTGAAGACAATTCAAAATAATAATAAAAAGTATAATATAATACAAATGTCATCCAAAAATAAACACAAAAAACATACAAATAAGTTTCTTATATGTCATAAGTTTCATAAATAAAATAATAAATTAAAAAAAAAATTAGATAGGTGGGTTGGCGGGCCAACCCAGCCCACCACGGGTTCAATCCGCATGAGCCGGGTTTAAATTTGACCTGCATAAAAAAGATTCAATTTTTTCAAACTCAATCCGACCCGGACCAGGTTGGCTCGCGGGTTGTGACCCATTTTGACGACTCTAATTGAGGTAAACATTAAATCACTTGTATTGTTCTCAATGAAAAAGGTAAATTAGCACGCATATAAATGTTATGATTTTTTTCACAAAAAAACATACAAAAAATTTAAACTGCATATCTGTATAGAAATATAAGCATTGACTTCATTTCTTTGTAAGATTACAAGAGATTAAAAAAGAATCAACTTTCAACTAAAACATATCTCTCTTAACTTGTTTTAAAGCATAAATGATCCTCATAAATTCAACATAGAAAAATATGACATCCTAAAAGAAATACAATATAATCAATTTTTTTTCAGCTTTTAATTATATTGAAAAGTTACAATAAATCTATAAAAGCAAAAAAGAAAAAAATGCACTAATAAACATAGAAGCTTAGATATAAAATTTAGAATGAGTTAGATGATAAAGACATAAAGAATGATATTTTAGAAATGGTAGTAGTTTAAAAACTGAGATTCAACTATTTTAATATTAAATTGATTTTAATATAAATAATTTCTTTATAAATGAGTTTTATTATTTTAAAAGATACTACCTCTGAAAATAACTTTTTTAGAGTTCTTTAACTTCCAAGTAATTACAACAACCAGATCTTTAAATCTTACTTGATTAGTTTATCCAAGAGAGCAAGTTATTTTCTACTTTTTTTTCTTTGATTGTCTTTTTTCTTTGTATCCGAGTTGTAATATTTTTGCATATGTCATCTGAGTCTTTTATAAGACTCTCTACTGATCAATGATTGTAAGAATATATCCTTAGAAATCTTGTTTCATTATAGATGTAGATAGAATTTTTTAAACTGGTGAAATCGTCTTAACTTTTGTAAAACAGTTAGATATTTTATAAAATAAGATAATTAAATACCTTATTTTAAAATTTAAATGAAAGTCACATTATTTTGACACATGAAAAATATTCTAAAAAATGTCAAATATTAAAGAAAAAATATATTCAATTAGTACTTTGATAAAACATTATAAATAAAAATGTGTAAAATTTAAAGGAAAAAAAATACTAGTAGAAAGAATGTAAAGTAAATGCAAGAATGAATATCGAATTAGGTTTTAAGTTATTTATATTAAACTAATATCTCAATCCTCTACAAAAATATATATTAGGTTTGATTAGGTTCAATTTTATATAATCATAAATAAAACCATTTCTGATTGATTTAGTGTTATTAGTTTAATTAATATTTTTTTCACATTCGGATCAGTATGAAATTTAAGAAAAGTTAAATTTAACAATACATGTATTAAAATAAACACATTTATTATAATAACATATCATTTTTATACAAAAAATATTATTTATAATTAACTTATTATTATTTCACAAATCCTAAATATACTTATAATTTTATGGAAATTTTAATTTGATATGTATAGAGTTGTTTCTAAGGATTTTTCCTAATCAATATTAAACCGGACTAGTATAATGATAAAAATTAAAAGAAAAAAATTATATATATTGAGTCAAATCCAACTATCTTATTTTTATTGTAATTATTTGTATTTGTAATAATATATATTTTTTTAACTACGTTTAAAAATAAAATAAAAAGTCAATTAAAAACAATCTTGGCTTTTCTAATTTAAATATTTTATCTTTTAATCATTTTGTGAATGTTATTTTTAGTTTTCGAAAAAATTCATGATTTTGATAATATCATAAGTATATATACAATACTTGATAATGAATTTATTAAGTTATATATATATTTAAAATTTTTTATTGAAGACTTAAATGATGTTTTTAATTTTTCAAATTATGGATATTATTTATTCTTTATGGAATTTGATAAGGTTAGTCATGTCCTTTTTATATCTTTATTATTTAAATTTCCAATCAATTTATATAAACATCTTGTAACAACAATTTGTTTCTTTTTATTTTCACTGTTCAACAATCTAGTAAAATAAAATTACAATAACCTGAACATATATATTTTTTTCTTTTAAGAATCAACAACTCCCCACACTTTAGATATTTTGGAACATAAAGTGGTGTTATAGGAGACAGAGTGAAATTACTTTGACATTATTTAAATAATATTCATCACCTTTAAATAAAGATTTTAATATAAAAATAAATAAGTAAGACATAAACATTTTGAAGACAAACCTCAACCATAATAGATAGTTGTTTATTATTCTTTTGATTCTTAGAACAAACTAATATATGTATTATAACCAAAATATTGTCCTTTTTAAATAATGTGATGATTATTATAGCAAATGAAGACATTATATTATTATTTGTCTTATGATAAATAAAGATTAAATAATTGTTTGTTACATAATAAATACTATATTATTATTTCACTCATCAACTTCATCAAGGACAGATAAAAAAATTTATTTGGGAGAGATAAAAAAATATCAACTTAATAACACCAAATATATAAAATACACCACAGATAAAATATAGTTAAATGTTTATTAACTTCGATATCATAATATATTATAATAGATAATGATGTGTAATATAAGTTCTATAAAAAATAATAATTAAATGCTGAAAATTGAAATCGACAAGTCATATAATTGAGTTAAAATTGAGAGCTCTTACACTTGTGACAAGTAATAGATAAAGTTACATTAATAAAAAAATGAAAAAAAAAATCTATAAATTTTGTAAGGTGAACAATAATGCACAAAAAGAAATTCTTTTATAAAAAAATACCAAAAATATTATAATCTAGTATACTAAACAGAAATAAATTTATTTTCATTAAAATAATCATTGAATAAAATATAAACAAATATTTAAAATTTGAACATGAGAGACTGCACCACATGTACCTACACCACTGGTTGTGTTATGTAACGTTCAGCTCTTAGTTTGTTATTGGTCTGTTACTTTTAGAGAAACTTTCTCCAATATAATATACAAGAATCTCTACCCATATTTTCGTTATATGACCCCTGTTTGCCTGAATGTAACAAATTTATTATTATATGGGTAAAAGACAAAGAAAGCTGTATTTTTTACTTTAAAATAATGTTTTTGGTATATTAGAAACATATGTTTACATTAATACTAAAGTAAAATCACCAATTAATTAGGACTTTTATTTTCTTAAGCTGTATAATATTAAATGAAGAAAGAAAGGGAGAAGAAAGATTTAAACTTAGATATGAGATCTTAAAACTAATAAATCAAAATACATATACAATATAATCTAAAATATTGATATTTTGATTATTTTTGTATCTTTAGACACAAGTAATTATTTTTGGTGAATGTCAAAATATAGTTTTCCTTAAAGTTACCCGAACAACAAGGCTAATAATTACATATATTCTGTTTAAGCAGATAAAATAAAATAAAAAAAGATAAAAGAATTAAAAATATGATAGAAATAGTTGAAAGGATGGGAATGGCTAGAGGTAATATATTCTGTTATGTGTATTCTGTTATGTATAAAGAGGGATAGAATAGTAAATGAGTGAGAATTGTGAATTCCAGGAGACAAAATAGTTGATAGAGTGAGAAGATGACTGTATCTTTCAGTTAGAGTGTTATCTTTCCATAACAGAGACGGGTTCACCAACACTACAAAAACAATACTCCCATTGGATTCTGTATGTTCCAAAACCCTAAGCAATTCCTCCTTAATCTTCTGTATTAGGTAAGGAATTTTGAATTTTGATCCTCTGATTTAACAATGCCACGACAATCGCCACCGTCACAGCCGCAGCAGCCCAGCAAACTGGAGCCGGCTATATGGCAAGTCTGTGCTGGACCGTCTGTGCAAATCCCGGAGCCAAATTCTATGGTTTACTACTTTCCTCAGGGACACTTTGATCAAGCCTCTTCTGCACCAAAGAACCTCTCCCCTCATCTTCTGGCCAAACCCTCCATTATCTGCACTGTCGTCTCGGTTAAATTTCTTTCCGATCCTCTTACGGACGAGGTTTTCACCAAGATGGTTCTCCAACCTGTTGGTAATAATCTTGCTGCGGAAGCCTTCCATATTCCTGCTCCTTCTCCTCCTCCTCCGCCAAATGACGACGGGGTCGTTTGGTTCCCCAAGATTCTCACGCCGTCTGATGCCAACAACGGCGGGGGCTTCTCCGTGCCTAGGTTTTGCGCCGACTCTGTCTTTCCGAAGCTGAACTTTGACGCCGACCCGCCCGTGCAGAACCTCTCTGTCACGGACGTGCACGGCTTCACCTGGGAGTTCCGTCACATTTATCGTGGGACGCCGCGCCGTCACTTGCTCACCACTGGCTGGAGCACGTTCGTCAACAACAAGAAGCTGGTCGCTGGGGACTCTGTCTTGTTTATAAAGAGCGCCGGACGTTTGTTTGTCGGAATTCGCCGCGCCACACGTTTATCTTCTGAAAGGGTCAACTGTCCGAAGCTGTTAATTGAGGAGGAGGACAAAGAAGAAGAGGAAGAAGACGAAGAGAAGGTGACGAGGGTTTTCAAGAGGGACGGGAAGGGGAAGCTGCCGGCTAAGGCTGTTGTGGAGGCGGCGGAGTTGGCTGCGCGACAAATGCAGTTTGAGGTTGCTTATTATCCCAAGGCTGGTTGGTATGCGTTCGTGGTGAAGACTGAGGTGGTGGATGCAGCTATGAGGTTTCCATGGAGCGTAGGAATGAGAGTGAAGATGTCTGCGGAGACAGACGATTCATCCCGGATGACGTGGTTTCAGGGTACCGTCTCTGCTGTCTTATCCTACGATAATGGCCAATGGTGCGGCTCGCCTTGGCGCATGCTTCAGGTATAATATATAAGAGCCAATTCTTTTGGAATGGTGTGGTATATTTTGTTTGTCTTTAATGTGTGTGTGGGTGTGGGTATTATGTTTTATGAATTTTACTTTCTTGGATAAGTTTTGGTTTAGGGATTAGTGGGATTCAAAGAAGATTAGGGTGGAGATGGTGAAATAAAACTTGTGTATGACTTTCCCGAGCCACCGAGTCTCTCCTTCTTGTATAATTTTATAAGGAAGGGAGACTAGGATGCATGTGGGTGGAGCTACATAGTTTTGAATTAGCCAGCCGTCTAAAATTATTTGCTTAGAACTCTTCATTTGCTTGCAAAATGTGTGGCTACATTGAGTATGATACACTTCTTGTTGTGTCATGGATTGATTCTCTATCAGGTTTCGTTTATGCATGGATTGATTCTCTATAAGGTTTCATTTATGCATGAATCACGTTTCTCATTAGCATTGTATTGATTATAGAACTGTACTTAACAAGAAACTGATATTGAAAGCTGAGAACCTCTAATTGTTTCATTTCATTCTCCTAGTTGGAGAAGGGTCGGTTTTTTGTTGTTGTGGAGTGAAATTTAGCACGGAATTACTTATCTTATTTTATAAAGGATTTTTCCCGAAAATTTTTTGTGGTTTATGGTTCTATTATTGTATACAATGTTGCTCTCAAAATGATGGAATGGGACATTGAAAAATATATTCATTTTATTTGCTGGTGAAATATGAGAACAGAAGACTGACACGTTCTTTTGGGCATAAAAGCATATGAGAAGGTTCAATGCAGTTTATATTTATCATTTTAGCTAGTGTATGTTAAGTGAATGAAGAGACTGAGCATGGAAATGTGGCAGTATGATAACTATGGTTGTCTGCTATTCTGGGGTACATGTTTTTTGTTTTGTCTTGCCTTTGTCTGTTCTGCCTGTTGAATTTATGCACCTCTGTCTAGATGTTGTACGTTGCTGGGTTTAATTCATAACTCGTGGGTGGGTTAGATGAGGTATGATTTGCAAAAGTTTATCTAACTAGTGAATAGTTTGTTTTTTTTTTGTTTGCAAACTGTTTTCAATTTGGATAAAGTCTTTGTCACAATTATCATACGTCAGTCTTGATTATACTTGCCATATCAAATTCTCAACAAATATCACTGGGATACTCTCTGTTCATGCATGTGCCTAACTACCTTTTTTCCCTTTGCTGGGAACAATTGTATGGCTGCCCTTAATTTCTAATGTTTGAGTCTCGGTATTATTTTCATGACAAAAAGTTTTTTCTTTTTGTTGAAAGAAACTATTTTTCACATACGTTGTACTTCAAGAAGTTATCTTGTCTCTCAAATTACTGATACTGCTATTTATCTTTTCTGATTTTAACATCATAGGTTACATGGGATGAACCTGAAGGGCCGCGGAATGCAAAGTGGGTTAGCCCTTGGCAGGTGGAACCTGTTTCCCCCCCACCCGTCCTTCATCCAGCATTCCCCCCAGCAAAAAGGCTCAGAACTGCTGATGGTTATGGGGTGTTGACTAATGGAGAGGGAGGAACCTTTTCTGTGGCCAGAGTCACTGATTCAGCAATGGTACACCTGAATCAGGCATATTTGAGTTATAGTACTTTTCCTGCTGGCATGCAGGGAGCCAGGCATGATGTATTTTCTGCATCAAGTTTTCCCAATTATCCAAGGGACATGTCTCATCCGTGTATCGATAATTCCTTTGGGAACAACACATTTTCAAGGCAGACAAATTTGCCGACAGAACTACATGTTGGCGGCAACTCTCAATCTGATGAATTATCACCAGATAGTAGTTTCCATTCCTGTGTCACAGACACTCTTGGGAATACCAACAACTTAATAAAACCTGCGCCCGATTCATTTCAGCTATTTGGTGCAGTCATTCGGAAAGAACAACCTGCTCAAAATGATTTAACAGGCACTGATTGCGCTAACACAGGAGATAAAGCCCTTGACAGATGACGATTCTTACTATTGAAAGTGGCTGTGATTATATGAAATATAAGTAGCTATACAGGTATGCATTTATTTCCGAGAGAAATGAATTTCTTACCACCAAACAAATCAATTACAAAATTAGCTACTGATGCTTTATTGATGGATTCCGTAGCTCAATTACATGTATTCCGTCTATAATGTTTGAATGTACGACTTGGTATATTTTGAAGGATTGTTCCGACCAAGTGCCTAGTAGATTTGAATTCTACATATTAGTCCCCCCAAATCAGTGTGAAACATTTATGATTTGCTATTTTGAGTGCATTTAGATTGTGTTTTTATTCTTATAAATTCGCCTTTAGTATATTCATGATATCGAACCCCACACACTTGCCTCGTTCATACCATATATAGAGTCAAAATCATAATGTATGATTTATTAGTAATGGTTGTGGGAGCATTATAATAATAATAATAATAAATAGAATATCTGTTTTTATATTATTTGAATAGTTTACTTGGTTAGTTTGAGTCTTGCTGGATTGAAAAGCATGTAAATTCTATTACTAACTTTGGTTGCAATTTATTCATCCAGGTAGGAACTTCTTTCCGGCCGGAAGCTGACTACCCTTTTGACCCTGGACTCTCCAATACTTGGAAAACAAATCTCATATCTCAGAATTTATGTTTTTTTTTTCTTTTTTTGTTTTTTACAGAACATTGATATTTCTAAATGCAATTTTTCTTTTTATTTGACGAGTGATTCTTTTGTTGGTTTGCTGCATATTTTTTCGGTCTCTACGTATTCATATTTTTATTTTTATAAGCAATTTGTTTCGGTTTTGTACAGCGGTCATGCAATTAGATTGAATTAAATTTTGTGGTATCAACTTCTGTCTAGGGTGATGTAAAGAAAATGATTAAATAAGATTAATATCGAAAGAAATAATAATATAATCATTATTCAATTTATTTTATTTTCCATTAATTAAATATATTTTATGAAATATTAAATTTTAAAAAATTTAAATATAAAATATTGTAATATGTTTTTTATAATTTCTTAAAAATCTAATACACGTGCTTTTTTTTTAATAATAGAAGGTCCTTGAATTAATTGATTTAATTCCATCCATTTGTTGTTTTAAATATTGTTCTTGCATTTATAATTATTTCTAAATTTATTTTTATTGTATAACGAAACACAGTATGTGAAATGAACTTGATCAATAGTAATAAATGTTAATTGACTTAACAACTCGGTTAAATCATATATTTAATAAATTAAATGTTATTAGAACCGAGCACAAGATTTTGTTTATGTACTTCTAACTCATGCCCAATTATTTAGTCTTAATCTTTCGAGGGAATTTAAAAATTGATAATATGAATATATGCAAGAACAATAATATGAATAAAAAAATGGAATGTTAAAGTGAGTCACTAAGTCAGTATAACCTTATTAGTTCTCTTTTTATAGTTAAAAATCCTTGTACGAAACATTGATAGTATTTCATTCTTTTAGTATGAAAACTCGTATTTATTAAAACCTTAGTTGGACGACACAGGTATCAAAACAATATTACAAAGATAAGAATTAAAAACTAAAGTAAAATTTACAAACAAATAAATTAAATATCTAAACTATTCAAATATTATAAAATAGAATTCTAGTATTAGAAAAATTAACATACATATTTAAAAATAATAAATAATTATGATAAAAAAGTAAAACACTAATAAAAAAAGTATTGTTGATAAGTTATAAATAAATTCATTTTCAATTTAGTTTGAATTCATTCAAGATGAAATATGATTTACATTTAAAAAGTTAATTTTCTTTAAAAATCCATAATGAATCGAATTAAGCTACATGTTAAAATTTAAACGTACAAATATTTTAAAAATTTAATAAAAAATAAAATGTAAAGAAGCACACTAAAAAAATTTCTAAGATAAAAACAATAATGAAGAAAACAAAATATAATCAATGTCACATACGAGGAACAAGAGACAAAGTGCAGGCTAATCATCAAATCAAATTCCTAAAAAAATTTCGCTAACTATCTACAAATTGTGGTATCCAAAAATTTGACAAAGGAAAAAACCAAAATCACATCTAACAACCAATCAAAAGATAAAGTGTAATGTATACAGGAAACCAAAAACTAAAAATTAACTATGTATATTGGAGGGTGGTGTCGCTACCACAATGAAGGAGTCGTTGCTCATAAGGGAGAAAAAAAACCCACTGTTGTTGTTCAAAACAATGTCTCTGCATGAAAACAATAAGTCAAAATGAAAGAAAATCATACTTAAAGCATCTAAGCAAAAATTAGGTGGTTACACTTGTTGTCAAAAGAGTTCGAAGGCTTGAGAAGAGAGAGGGCAAAGAAATAGTGGAAGGAAAATGCTCTCTCACATTTTTTTTTAATTTATAAAACAACATATGATGTTGGACAAGTAAGGGGGTCCACATCTAATAGGAATTGAAAAATGACTTTCGTGTTTCATTTTTTAATTATTTAAACAAAATTAGACTTTTGACTATCTGACATTTAATGTGATATGACGTCAGTCCTGAACTTTTCCACATCATATGTATATAGGAAAGGTCTTTTGAGAAAGTGTCTAATGTGTCATGATTTGAAGTCTTGATAACATCAAACTCTTCCATAATATTCCTTTTCCAGTTGGCTTTTTTAAATGTTTAAAGAGAATTAAACATCAACCTCCTTACCTCCTAACAGACGTTGACTAGTTGACTGTCCGACATCATAAAGGTAGGGGAAAGGTCTTTTCAGGAAGAGTTTTCTAATGATTTAAAAAACATTAGACATTGGCCACTTGACTATTCAACGTCTAATGCGTTATGATGTTGACGCCTTGATTTTTTGACGTCAAACTCTTTGAGGACATTCATTTTCTAGCTGACTTTTTTTAAATGTCTAAAAAGAATTAGTCCCCCCACCCCTTAAACAAACGTCTAAAGCTGATATAATGTCAGCTATGTGGGTGGTATAACGTCTAATTGTTCATTTTATAACGTCTAATTGTTCATTTTAAAAGCCCATTTCACACTAGTGTTTGTAAGTTTGAACAGGGTTTAAAGTCTACTTGTTAACATGGTATTAAAGCCATGAGCTAGAACCTATTCAACGAAGTTTGTTGTTTATTAGGTCTTTTATTCTACCCATTAATGTCTAGTCTCATACTTAAGATGCATATGCCCCAACATGAGGGAAATGTGTTGAAAGTCTCACATCGACTAGGGATAAACCAAATTTATGGTATATAAACACATGCAATACTTACCTTACAAGTAAGTTTTGTAAGGTTTAGTTAGATTTAAAATTCCCTTCTTATCATATCTAAATTGTTTAGTTAATATTCTCTTAAAATATAACTAACTTTTTGGACTGAAAGCTTCATTGTAAATAACTAAGTTGGGAGTATTGATAAGACACTTAAATCTAAAGCTTTTTGATGGTTTAGAAAGAGAAACATGAGGAGGTTTTCTTAAACTCAAATCTAAAGCTTTTCGATGGTTTAGAGAGAGAAACATGAGGAGGTTTTCTTAAAGGGGACTGAGTGATTTTTTGAAAATTGGTTTATGTGTATGTTATGTTGTGACTATATGATTGATGTGTTTTGTGCTTATGTGAGGAACCTTATATGGATAGGGGTACATTGAGAATACTGTAAATTTATGTGTGAGCATGGATGGATCTATTAGTATTTATGTAAGCATGTGTGAATTTCGTCAGTCTCTATGTGAGAAAGAGTGAGCTTTGCTAGTCTTTGTATGAGCATGAGTGAGACTTTGTAAGTCTCTTTGTGAGTATGAGTGGACCTTGTAAATCCTTGTGTGAGCATGAGTGGACCTTATACGTATCTGTGTGGGTATGGGTGGATTATGTCAGCCTCTGTGCAAGCAAAAATGGACTTCATAAGTTTCTGCATTAGTAGGAGTGGACCTTATAAGTCTCTGTATGAGTATGAGTGGACCTTGTAAGTTTTTATGTGAGCATGGATAAACTCTATAAATATCAGTGTGAGCATGAGTGGACTCTATAAATCTTTGTGTGAGAATGAGTTTTAACTATGTGTGAGTAAATGATAGGTAATCTTTGTGTGTGTAGCACAACTAATAACTTTGTATGAGTTGTGATATCTGATAACATCTATGTAAATGAGTGGTTGGAAGCTTGCATGAGCAAATAGTGGATAATATAAGTAAGCGAAAGCTTGAAACTTTATGTGAGAGTGACCATCAATAGTTTCACATGAAACATTCCTGTTATGTGAAGTGATAACTTTGTGTTAACCGGTGGAGATTATGTGTGAACCTATAACTTTATGTGAATCTTGTGTTGAGACAATGTTTTATAATGTATATGTGTTATTATGTGCGTTGTTTTTGTGTTTTGATTATGATGAGTGTCATTCATCACAAAATAGATGATATAAATGTTAAGTAAGAATAAAAGTTATGCGAGCAAATATTAGAAAAAATTTCCTTAATTATTTTTATTATATTCTAAAAAAAATTCTTTCCGTAGTAAAAACTTTATTCATATGTCAATTTTTTTTAAGAATAATAGGATATGTATGTCACTTTATTTAGTGAGTAAAATCATTTTTTATTTATGTTAAATAATGATATCAAAATTATATATAATTTGTTTTTATATAAACAATATAAGACTTAGTATCATTTTATTACATCTCTGAATATTTTTGTGATATTGATTAAATGATAAAACTATTCATATCACATTATATAATTATTATCATTTATCATTGTGTTTTCATACTAAAATTATATATTAGATAATTAGCGAAAAGTGAGATGAGATTCCTAAAACAAAAAAATCTTTCTCAAACATAAAAAAATAAAGTTGTCAAAAAGTAGAATTCACTCATAATTATAAGTTTTTCTTAATTATATTATATTTAAATATATATATTAATAAAAATTTCACATAAGTTAAATATATAAAATTATAATATATAAATATGGTATTAAAAATTAGTGTTGTATAATTAAATTACATTTTAAAGTGCAATTTCTCATGCATAGGACACTGTATTGTAGGTAATAATATTTCAATTACTAATTAGTGCTCCAAATATTAATGTTAATTAATAGATAGAAAGTTGTTCTAAGTACCTTCACAAAATAAATAAACAATTTAAAAAAAAATTGAAACTGATTATAGTGAAGTCATGAATACTAAAATAAATAAATATTAACTTAAACATTTAATGAAAATCTAAATGTGACAAGAGAGTAAAAATAAAACAGAGAAACTTGGTTTGGAGTTAGGAGAAACCACACAAATACACATCCAAGAACATTCCAGAACACACAAACACAGACTATCTCTGTTTTGTTACCCTCTTACGAGCACAAGAGAAGAGAATCAATCAATGGCTACTTTCCTTTCCAATCAATCTCTGTTTGCTCCTTGTCCTTGTTCTACTCCCTTCTCTTCAAAGCCCTTTCAAACCCTAAAACCCAAAATCATATATTTTTCATCTCCTGGGTATCCACGTCCCCTAAATTCCTCTCCCAATCGAAGAATCCCATTAAAGTATTCTCAAGATCCCCCTCCAACTGTACGCTCTCACTCATTCAAATCTTACACTTTTTTCTTCATTTTTTGATGATTAATTATTCTAATTTACTGCTTGTTGGATTTGTCACGAGTACTGTTCTCCTTGCTACTTTCTCATAATAGGATTAGAGGATTGCTATCACACACCATTATATTGCTTCAGAATTATTAATCACCTGGGAGTCAATTGAATTAAAACATGAGAGTCAACATTTTCCTCTTTGTAAATTCTAATAAATTTCATATAGTAAGAGGAGGTGAATTAAAAAAGTGTAAATTGTGTTACTGGCATTTCTGATAGTCTTAATAGACATTGAATCCTCAATGTGTCTTTTTTGCCTACTTGTACCTCTGATACTTAGTCTCTTCCACTATCGATTGCAGGAGGGTATCTTTGTAAAAAAAAAAGATAGAACAATAGTATTACTTAAAATTTCCCATTTTATTTTATACATATTGTTGTTACACTTCAGAACTGCATGTGGTCAAAATACTAGCTTTCGTGATGCTTGTTATTGAAGATCCTATATTTTGTATTTATATACCTAACCTAGCCAAATCTTCTCTCTTTTGTCCTTCCTAGAGAAATGATGAGACAGGTGAGACCCGGAAAGATTTCAGAGGGATAGACGGTGATGAACATAAAAAGCCATTACCCAGTTTAGTGGTCCTCCTTGAAGCATACAAGGAAGCCTTTTTTAATGGTGATGAAAATGGTGTTGCTCTGATTGAAGAGGGAATATATTCCGCAGTAATTAGAAAAAATAAATTGATTCAGAAAGTATCAAGTTTATCAGCAGACAAAGCTACTTCCAAGGATAGATATGTTCGATTACAAGCTGATTTTGACAATTTAAGGAAAAGGTCCGACAAAGAAAGACTTAGCATCCAATCTGATGCCCAACAAGAACTCATTGAACAGCTTTTGTTGATGGTGGACAGTTTTGAGAAAACAAAACAGCAAACTAAAGCAGCAACAGAGAAAGAGAAGAAAATTGATGTTAGCTATCAAGGCATTTACAAACAATTTGTAGAGATTCTGAGGAGTCATCATGTTTCAGTGATAGCAACAGTGGGCAAGCCTTTTAATCCCTTGGTAAGTTAAATTCACAAACACCTTTAGTCTTGTGTGCAGAATTTCTTTCCTTTTGTTCTGTGTTGCTATTGCTACTGTATAGAAAATAATTTGACTACAATGGTGACCTAGTGTTGGATTTACATCGACTGAAGAAATTTATTTCCATTATCGAATTAGTGCAATTAATAAAGAAATAGGACTTTTTGGGTAGGAAATGAAATTAGATAAAATAATAATTAAAACCATTGAGAAAAATAATGTAAAGGATGAAATTCAATAATATAATCTTAACATTGATCATAAACAGTTTTCAATGGCAATCTATGGTGACACGCCTCAGCTGCAGGACAGCCATGATGTGTGTTTATTCCCAAAAGGCCTCTGAATAGAGACGTTAGAGCTTGTTTGGAACGGGGGTTACTATTTTTGGGATTTGAATTCCCAAAAGTGAAAGCTTAAATTGTAGTGTAATGAAAATGATAAAGATGACTTGGATTTTGAAGGTTATGAACTTTTTATTTACTTTGATTGGCATTTACTTTTGTGTTTTCTTAAGACACCTCTGACTTTTTATGATTTATTATGAATGCCATGAATTTTTAATAATTTTTATTATTTTTAAGAAGTTATATGTGCATTGTATGCGGTATAAGCTATATAAATAAATTTATGATAATGGCTATCCTTCTTTAGCATTTTTTCAGATTTAAGATGGACCTTTATTCCCTTAAATATTTAGTTCTAGCTGTGAACAAGCTTTAACAATCAATTTGTCCTTGCTACTTCTTCGATGACCAAACTCACTGGTCATTTCCTTTATTAATAGACAGCCCTAGAAAAAAAATTTAGGATTTACTATACCAGTAACCTTAAAATTGGAGACAGATTTCTAGTCAACAATATTGGTATTGCAAACAATTTAGATGCCACAATTTTTTTTTTTTGCTGTGTTCTAGGCTAGACGACCATTCTCTCATTCTTCACCCACCACTAAAAGGAAAAGGAAGTACAGTGATTTGAGAATGCAAGAATATAATTTCTTACAGTCTTGCCTTTGTTTTTTTGGCGTTAAAAAGGCACTCATTGATCTGTATTTTTCTAGGAGTGTGGATCAAATAAATATGTAGAGTACCTTGTACAATGAATGGTTAAACTTGGGAGCAGCTTTGCTCGTTAGGTCACTTTTCTTATAAGCTGCTTTTAGGGAGATATTACATAAGTATTGCAATATTTTAAATTTATCACTATTTACTTCCTGTTGGTTTTGTATTTATGGTTATAAGGTGCACAACTGCTCATAATGCATTTGCTCTCACAACTAACATTTTTAATTAATAAAAAAATCCATTAAATTAGATGTTTCTTTGGAGTTGTTCCTTTCCTAGATCTTAAAGAGAATCATCTTTGCAAGAATCAAATCAAATTTTTGTTTGAGATTTTTTCACCAGTAATGTGAGTGGGGTTATTCTTGTTTTAAATATTGTCAATATGAATAATCCTTGAATAACAGGAGTTCTTTCAATTTGTTATATCTAACGCCTTGACGAGGTCAGGCTGAAATTAAAGTTTTAGCCCTTGTCTGTTTTCTGTTTTTCAACAACAATTTTCTCTTTTCTACTCTCCGACATTTGAAAGTATTTGTTCCCAAAGCACAATTCTGTTTTCTAAAAGAGTGGCGTTTTGACTCCTGAACAGAGCAACTTAAGAAAATAGAAAGAAAAATAAGATGAGATAAGATCTATGTTTTGGAAATACTTATCACAACTTTTTGAACAAGAAATTAATGACTGAGGAGAGTGAAATTGTTTTATAAAACGTGAAACAAAAAGGTGAGAGGGGAATTAACAGACTATAAGTTTTTTCTTTTAATTTTCTTATAGCTAGTGTGATTCTTCTATTGGTTGTTCCATGACAATCCCAAAGACTACACCTTGCCTTTTTAACTGAACTCTTGTGGTAAAGGAACAAAGGCTGAACTTGAAACATATAATCTACTATGGGTAACTAGGGTAAACACCTTTGAGGTTTGTGCTTATTAATTATTACACTTGCATTATTTTTTATGGAAAAATTGCACTGACGTTTTTTACTCGTCTTTGTTATTTTGAGGTATCACGGGTATAGTTCATACTTAGAAATTGGTAGATGTGTGTAAATTTTATAATAACAGGTGTCACGTGTAAAAATAATGCATGAGGTAGGGAGGCGGGTGGAATTTTCCGATAAGAAAAGGTTAAGTGTAAAATATTGTTGTATTTGTAGGTTTGCCTTGTCTGATTCTCCTCATTTTGCCCATCTTAAGATAGTTGTCGTTGCAATATAAGCTTGAAACTAAAAATCTGTAGTTTGTTCCTGCTTGTTGAAGGCATTCTGATGAAACCTTATAGAAAGTTACCACGTAGTGACTTGACTATTGTTTAATCTGTTTGTGGTTTACTTTTGTCATAGCAACATGAAGCCATTGCACGTGAGGAGTCAGCAGAATTCAAGAAAGGGATTATAATTAAAGAATCACGACGTGGTTTCTTGCTCAGAGATCGAGTTCTAAGGCCAGCCCAGGTGAAGGTTTCATTAGGTCCTGGAACTAAGAAATCTCCTGTGTCTCCTGACAATTCCATGGAGCGACCTTCAACAGCTGCTGGAATAGATGAAAGATAGTCTCTTGAACTTTCTTACTCATTAAAAGTCTAGCTCCACCTGCATACGTGATGTCTTTACATTCTAGTATTCAATATTTTGGTATTTGGGCCGTAGGTGAGTGTAGTCCCTTGGACCTGGCAAATTTTAACTTTTGCCCCACACCACACTTGAATTTTTGAGAACGTGAATAATTTTATTCATGAGGAACAATGAGTTTCTTGTGCAATCCATTTTTAACAAAAAGCAAAAAACGGTTCATTCTTGAGCTCTTCTGGCATTTTGGTTCCTCGTCTCAATACTAAGATAGCTCGACTGCAGGAACGACTTGTAGCCAACCAAAAATCAACTGCATTTTGAGTTCCAAAGTGGAGCTTGATGACTGTTGAATGTCTAGCTTGGAACGCTCTATTGTTCTCTAACAACTTTTTCATGATACCATGAGGCGATGCCGAATAAAGTTATAGAGTTGAAGCTGTAAGTGATAATAGTTTATTTTGTTTAAGAGATGATATTGGGAATCATGGTTTCACAGTATCATGTTATGGTTCCTGGTATTTTAGTATTATGTTTTATATTTATAACACGTAACAATTTTGGTTAAGTTCTTATTCGTTGCTACTTTGTTGTTTGCACCTTTAATGTGTATTTTATATTATTATCATGGACAAAATATTGACAAGTTCTTCTTATAGACTAGTATTTTTAATACTAGAAAATCTGCGTTAACTTATAGTGTCTTAAATATTCACATCTCACTGGAGAGCTTAATAAATACCTAGCTTACTGTAAGTTTTCTTTTACGGTATTAGGATTGACCGCAAGTAAAATACAATGTAAAATTGTAGTTTCCTGTCTCTATTACCTCAACAAAAGTAACTTTTCTGACAGTTTATTTCATAATGAATTTTATTTATTCGTAAGTTAAAATTAATTTACATGATTTATGGAAAAATTATTTTATTTTATTTATTATAAAAGCTTTTATGAAGAAGTTTATCTAAATAAATTTAAAATATTTGTTAGGAAACTTGCGGTTTGAAAAATGTTTCAAACTCTGGGACAATTAGTATAAGGTTAGTTTTAGTGTTTAAGAAATTTAACACTCTGAACGTATCATATTGCCGCCCTTATATTCTTAAGAATATTCATAGCAATCGCATAAATTTTAACAACAGGATAAACAGAGTTGGCACCATGAAATGGATGTTTGTTTGGTGCCGCAGCAGAGACGCCAAACACACAAAACAAATGGATGATGACGTCGTCGTGATAGAAATTCTATATTAGAGAGAATCAGAGAAAGATAATATTAATTACAATCAACATGCAAGCCGAAAAGAAATAGAAATAGAAGCCCAAAATGACAAGAGAGTCCGGGTGTTAGCTCGTCCGTCTCTCCAGGTACTTCTCCACCTCCTCACTATTTTCATTTATTTCAAAAATATTTTACACGTCTCTACTATCTTCTTTTATTCTAAAAAGTACCCTACACCTTCTGACTATCCTCAACAATTTTTTCCTTTTTCTCTCTATATTAATGGAGCTTCACATGGTTCAGTTTGTGATATATTACAAAATATAAAATTTAGAGAAAACTTTAATATTAGTACTTCTACCATTTCCATTTTATAAAATTAAAAGTTAGATGCAAATATAAAATAATAAACATAATAATATTAATAGTAAATAATAATAATATATTATTATATACTAACATTATAACGACGAAAGAACTAAATAAATTCTAAATCTTTAACAAATAACTTTATTTTTATATTTTAAGTATTTAATAATATTTTTATATTATTTATCTAATAAATTAAATATTTTATTCAAAGTTATTTGAGTCAAACATGTCAGTGAGTTAAAACATAATATAATTTAAAAATTATAGATATTATATGTAAAAAAAAAACACACACACACACACAAAAACATATATATATATATATATATATATATATATATATATATATACATTTTTCTAGAAATTTAGAACAAAATTTTACTATTTATTAAGTAATTTGAAAAGAAAAAAATATATTCAACAGAGAAAATAAGATTGAATCAAACTTATTTAAGAAAATATATCAGAAGTTCAAATTTGAGTCAGGTAAATGCTCCATTAATGAGCCATGTCAATGCTCTATTAATGTAGAGAGAGAAAGAGAAATATTTTTAAAGATAGTGGAGAGGTGTAGGGTATTTTTAGAATAAAATAAAATAGTGGGGAGTTGTAGAATATTTTTTAAATAAATTAAAATAGTGAGGAGGTGCAGGACCCACTTGGGGAGGTGAAAGGAGCAACACCTAGAAAGTCCTCATGCAAGTTAATGGTGGATTACTTGTATAAACACACCATTTACCAAATCCAATTGTGGCTACTACCTTGGGTTGAAATTATCTTTATAAAACTCCCATGAAATTATTTCTACAAATTTGAGTTATCTTTTGGTTCTTGTTTGTTTAACTTTGCACTAGTGGTTGATTAATTAACAATATGTATTATGGAATCTTCACTTCACTTGTTTATAATAGTTTAATGTGTTTTTAAATGTATAATAGTTTAATGTGTTTTTAAATGTATGTGATTTTATTTTGTCAAAAATGACTTTGATATTTTAGAGTATAATAACTTCGTAGTTATATGAGTATCTCGTAATATAAGTAATAAGTGTTAACATTATTAAATACAATTGTGACCAAGTTAGAAGTGGATAAAATTAATTGAATTATATTTTGAAACCTGTATTGAATAAAAAAATAATTTGTTTTGAATTTAATTAAAAAAATAATTCGTTTGAATTTAATTAAACCAAAAATTAGTTCGAAAGAACTAAATTGAACTAAACTGCACTGAATTACAATATAAATTAAATTATTATGTATCTTAATTTGTTTTTGAACTATACTAATTTTGAATTGAACTAAACTATTTTGAATCAATTGTGTTAATTTAAACCGAATGGTACAAATTTTAGACTGAACTATAGTACTTTTGTTGGAAGTCTCACATCGACTAACGATAAAACTAATTCATGGTATATAAGTGGGTGCAAACCTCACCTTACAAACCTGTTTTGTGGGGTTGAGTTAGGCTTAAAGTTCACTTCTAATAGGGTATCAAAGCCATAGTTAAAGCTTATCCTAGTGATATTTGTTGTTTGTTGGACATATTGTTCCACCCCATATCGGGCCGTTATCAGACCACCCATTAATGTCTAGTCCTGTGCTCGAGATGTATATACCTTGGCGTGAGAGGGTGTGTTGGAAGTCCCACATCTGTTGGACATATTGTTCCACCCCCTATCGGGCCGTTATCGGACCACCCATTAATGTCTAGTCCCGTGCTCGAGATGTATATACCTCGGCGTGAGAGAGTGTGTTGGAAGTCCCACATTTGTTGGACATATTGTTCCACCCCCTATCAGGCCGTTATCGGACCACCCATTAATGTCTAGTCCCGTGCTCGAGATGTATATACGTCAACGTGAGGGGGTGTGTTGGAAGTCCCACATCGACTAGAGATAAGGCCAAAGCATAGTATATAAGTGGGTGCAAACCTCACCTTACAAATATAAGTTCTTCTATAAGACAACAAAATTTGAAAAATTAATACATCTTCAAATATAGAGAAAGGTGTTCCTTTCAACCAATCTTGTGCGCAAACAAGTACTTCTACTATCTATAAGACAACAAAATTTGAAAAATTAATACATCTTCAAATATAGAGAAAGGTGTTCCTTTCAACCAATCTTGTGCGCAAACAAGTACTTCTACTATTAGGCATTAGACAACTACGATAAAGATTAACTATCCTTCCTCATGTACTAAATGCATATTTTGATGCTACGGTAACTATCCTTCCTCATGTACTAAATGCATATTTTGATGCTACAGTAGATATGAGAATGACTAACACCTCCTAAGCTATGTTCCAAGGATAGTAAATTTCTCTTAAGGTCCAACATAACAACAATCAATAATAAGATATCAATTCCATTATGATTTCCCAATATTTTCCGTACTTGCCCTTCATCTTCATTGCCATCAATCTTATGCTCACATCATTGCTCTTGTAATATTGTCAATTTTTTTTTACCAATTCCAAATACCTCCTTCATATATGCATATAGTTGGTGACATAAGAAAAATAATAAATGTGTGTGGTACAATCATAAATCATCTTTAAAAATGATAAAACAAACGTTGCATATTCCCAATCCTCTTCTACTGGCACACCACCATTACTTTTGGCCATTTCAACACCAAATTTCATATCTTGCATATCTAGCAAGACAAATAGATCTTTGTACTTCAAGCTTGCCTCTAACACTAAGTTAGTTTAATTCCACTTGGTTTCAACATCAAGACAAACAATACCTTTATAAGAAATTCCCTCTTGTTCAACACATGCCTTGAATATGGCAAATCTAGCTGGAGAAAATTTCACATATTTGACTACAGCCCAAATTTTTGAAATTGAATCTTTGATATCTTTTAAGTCATCATTCATACTCAAACTTAATATATAAACACAACAACACATATTGACATATTCTTCCTTTAAAACAAGACAATTTCACGATAACATCCTTCTTTTGAGGCACTAGACCCCTACATCATTTGTTATAACAGTATCCACAGTGATACTAAGGACTCGCTTAAAATTCCAATTATTCAAACAAACCTCAACATGTTTATCATTGAGCTCTCCTGAATGTTGTGTTGTTTGAGAAAAATTAAAAAATTTCTTTTGAAGTTTCCAATCATTATCATTAAAGTGAACTATTAAACTCATGTAATTTAGGTTTTAGAGTGAAATCCATATACTTTACTCCTTTTTAATAAATGTTCATCCTTTATAACTTAATTCAGCTTTCACACCATTCCTTTTTAATATATAAATAATTATATTTCTAAGCTCTTACATATAATGTGAAGAACAAAAATAAAACAATAAATAAAAATATTAAAAAAAGTATAAATAATAAATATATATGATTGAAATTATATGATTAAATGAAATTGAATTTATATTTCCTACAATGTAATACACTATTTAAAAGAGAAAAATGTATAATAAAAGTTATGAGAAGAGAAAAAAAAGCATGTAGATCTTTATAAATTTTAAAAATTATAAATTGAAGAACTGAAAAACGAATTATGTAAAAGTAGATTTATGACAATAAAAATAGAAAAAAATAGTAAACAAATTTTTTATGTAAAATTTATGGATATTTTCATCATTTAAAATGATGATATGATATTGAAATGTTTATAAAATATACATATTCATCGACCCCAATTTTAACCCTAATTTAAAATATAATATATTATTCATATCCATAATACCATATCAATATCTAATATAATCGATGCAATGGTATTTTGTTAAAATCTAAATAGATTAAAACAATTTTCATAAAAGCAAGTTATTTTGCTGTCCCTGTTTAAGATATATTAGACTGTAAAATATACATAAAAACATATAATATATGGTACCAACACATCTAAAATATGATTAAATTTTTCAAAAAGAAAATAATTTTTAAAATAACCACAAACGTATATTAAAAGGTTTGAAGACATTTAAAATATGATTAAACTTTTTGAAAAAATATATATTTTGAATGAGTAAGCACCGGTTGATAGAACAGAAGCCATGGCAGCCGTACATGGTTGAACCATGGTCAACTTGAACATTGCCAAGTTACTAGAAATGTTGCCTAAACAGATGTCATTTGCATGGACATTATGAATCTTTAAAGCCAATGGTTCACATTTTATAAGACAAAAATATGGTTACCTAGAAAAGTCACGAAAAATTAAAAAAGTAATGTCCCTCTGCCAGCTGAAAAATAAGAAAGAATATTAACAAATAGTTGGAGGACAATCTTGTAAATCGTTGACCACAATCCACAAGAACATCTAAAGTGAACCTAGACATCATTGCGTCCAGGTGTGGAATCACATGGTCCCATAAAACATAGATTTTATCTGTTACCATATTAAGTATTGTAATTAAGGTTAACGTGATGCTTATTTTGATTTAATAGTTTCAAATTTCATTTTCCACGTTGAATTCCTCCATTTCTCCATCCGCATGGGCCAAACACTCTGCTCTCTCCTTAATCACATCCAGGTTCATCCACCTTCCCTTCTTTATCTACCTTTCTTTCTTTCTTTCTTTCTTCTATTCATCCTCTCATTTCACACGCACAATTTTCATCTTTCACTCTCTCCCAAATGCGTTCACTTTCTACACCAACACTCTTTTTATCATTCCTCTGTTTTCTCTCGTCCCCTGTTCCTCTGTTCCCCTGTTCTCTTTGTTCTTGTTCTTGTTGTACCAACCCATAGCCTCAATTCCCGTTAAAACACAAACTTTCCCCTTTCCCATTTTGTCATTTTGTCATCTCGGGTTTAGCCCATGGAACCGGGTCTCTCTCTTGGGTTGTGCGCGTCGTCAACCGCGGCTCCTCTCAGCGATACCTCTGTGCCGTGGCGGTTTCGACACCTCAAAGAAGAAGAAGAGGAAGAAAACAACGGTGAGACTATTAACTTCATGGACCAGCGCGTGAAGAGGAAGATAGAAGGACATCAACAACCCTGTTTCCCTTCGAAGCGTGTGGCAATGGATTCCTCGGTGGGATGGTGGAACAAGCCACTGGGAGTGGCGGACCCCGAGATTTTCGAAATCATGGAGAAAGAAAAGCGAAGACAGTTCAGGGGAATAGAGTTGATTGCTTCGGAGAACTTCGTTTGCAGGGCAGTGATGGAAGCTTTAGGAAGCCATTTAAGCAATAAATATTCTGAGGGAATGCCTGGGGCCAAGTACTACACAGGAAATCAGTACATTGATGAGATTGAGCTTCTCTGTTGCCAGCGTGCTTTGTTGGCCTTTGACCTTCACCCTAACAATTGGGGTGTTAATGTTCAACCTTATTCTTGTACTTCTGCTAACTTTGCTGTGTACACTGGGATTTTGCATCCCGGGGATAGGATTATGGGTATGGACTCAGCCTCTGGGGGGCATTTGAGTCATGGTTATTATACACAAGGTGGTAAGAAGGTTTCTGCTGCTTCTATTTTCTTCGAGACTTTGCCTTATAAGGTTAATCCTCAGAGTGGTTACATAGACTACGATAAGCTTGAGGAGAAAGCAATGGATTTTAGGCCTAAGATACTTATCTGCGGTGGGAGTTCGTACCCCAGGGAATGGGATTATGCGAGGTTCAGGCAGGTTGCTGACAAATGTGGGGCAGTGTTGATGTGTGACATGGCGCATATCAGTGGCCTTGTGGCAGCTAAGGTGCTTTTTCTGTCCGTGCTCTTGTTTCTGTTATTATTATTGATTTCATATTGTTTACGAATTTGAAAGGTGAGTGGAGTTTTTGTTTGGTTTTTAGGAGGGTAGATGTAGTTGTTTTGTATGCTTTAGAACTAGTGGGATAGAGTTGTGTGAAACAGTTTAGTCTCCATTAGTACTGTGCTATGAATCAAACTCTTCAGATGGAGTTTCTATACTCCTGTACTATTTTGCGCACGTACTGGAAATGAATTTGACTCCTCTATTGTGAAGGATGGCGTGTCAGAGAGTATATAGTGCAGTTACAAGTATTAATAGAAAATCTACAATGAGATTGTGATTACATACATGCAAATATATAAAGACTATGTATTGTTAGAATCTCAAGTGATGATTTTTAAATTAAAGTATTGTACTCTTTGTTTTAGAAGGAGCTGAATCCACTAGCAGTATGATCTAATGCAGTCTCGTATGTAGATTGCTGTTTAATTGTAGGCTTGTAGCAACTAGAACATTCCAAAAGCAAAATTACCTCCTCAGTATTTGCTTTTAACCCTATCCTCCCCTGAATATTTTTATAGTTGGAATTTGATGAAATTACTTTTGCGAATGGAAGTTCTACTGGAAATTATATGATTGTTTTCATTGATCACACTGAACTTACCCCTAGCATGTTTGATGTGGTGTGATTCATGTAACCTACCTCTAACAGTTAACAAGTCTTTTTTTTCATCAATCACCTCTGTATATGTTCTGGATGGAAGTCAAATTGCTAGTGTGGATCTCAAAATATGCGTCGATTGAAATTGTGTTTCTAGTTTTGGTTCAATTTTTCCATATATAATGCATTTTAATTGAAAAAATGTCATGTGTGTCAACTCTACTTAGTTTGACCTTCCTTCATTTCTTAAATGGTTGTGTCAAAAGTTTTTAAGTATATTAACAGTGGCTTTTACAGGAAGTGGTCAGTCCATTTGATTACTGTGATATTGTTACTTCGACTACTCACAAAAGTCTCCGAGGTCCAAGGGGAGGTATCATCTTTTATAGAAGGGGGCCAAAACCGAGGAGGCAAGGTTTTGTGCTTAATCATGGGGACGATAGTAATTATGATTTTGAGGAGAAAATAAACTTTGCTCTGTACCCATCATTACAAGGAGGCCCTCATAATAATCATATTGCTGCTCTTGCCATAGCTTTAAAACAAGTTGCAACTCCAGAGTACAAAGTGTACATGCAGCAGGTGAAGAGAAATGCGCAGGCATTAGCATCTGCCTTGTTGAGAAGAAATTTCAGATTGGTGACAGGTGGGACCGACAATCATCTTTTGCTGTGGGATCTAACAGCACTTGGTTTAATTGGTAATTCTTTTCTACCTGTCTTTTTTCATAAATTATGTCAAACTTAAAACTGAATTTGGAATTATTATTTTCCTGTTAATAATAATGAGTTATTATTTTGGCGTACTGGTGTCTGGAAATGGGAAATAATGCTAGTACAGAAGTTGCTTAACTGTCATGATTTTGTCCCTAACAATTTGTATGCTTATTTTACTTGGACATGTTATGTGTTTCGATGCAAGTTAGTCTTAATTCAAATTATTATTTTATAAAAAAATCACTGGAGTCATAAAATAAAATGTTTTTGATTTTAGTTATCTTTTGTTCTTTTTCAATTGATTAAATCACAACAATGTTTTTTGGTGTTTAGTTAGACCACTGCTTAATTTTCAAATTTTGTGAAGTATAGTATAATGTAGTGACACAGCTTATGTAAAATTATGGACCTCACCACTTATGTATTGAAACCAAAGCCATATGTTCAGCATCAACAATTACCAGTTCTTATCCCACTAAGTAAGCATTATAAAGATAGACGGGGAAATAATTACGATGTAAGCTTCTTAGACTTGGCCTGTTTTCATTTAGCTACCATGTGGTTTAAACATGTCAGTATCACTCTTCTCCCCTTGATGATTGATTTTCTAGTGCATAACCATTAGGTTCTTCCAAAATTTTGAGCATGAAACAAACGTCAAACATAAGCCACCTTTTGTTGTTATTTGTAATGTCTGTTGAGCTGGATATCAAACTTCATATGTACTTTCGATTAATGGATTGGATACTTAGTTTCTTCAGTAAGGAGGTATTTGCTAATTTAATCTCCTTAGTTTCTGTCTGTTAAGGAATGGAGAGTATATGAGAGAAGAAGAAAACATTAATAGCCTAATTGCCTTGGCAGTTAGGAAAGGCGGGAAAGGGGATTGTATAAATAGAATTCTTGTATTGTTTTAGTTACGTTTTGACAGTTATAGACTTTGACAGGAGCATTTGATCTTGTGGGGGAGGTTAGGCACCCAATTGAGTGTTTGTGCAGTGTTTCTGGCCTAGTTGAATACAAAGAATCCCATTCTTTTGTTACCTGTGTGTGATTACAGAGTGTGTGAGGGTCTGTTTGGGAAGGTTTCCTATACAGAAACCTAACACTGTCACAGTAACTGAGATAGGTTAGGATAGACACACTAATAAGTTAAGGCCAAGAGACTTGATGGGTTAAAACCTTAAGATGAAAAATATGTTTGAAGAGGGGTTGGCTTGCAAGTTGTACATGAATGATTCAGGAACCGGTTACGTTGAAGAGAAGAAAAAAATGGAGAAAATGCTGATATTCATGCGTAAGATTTCTGAATTGGCCAAGGGTTAAATGGTTGTATTAAAAATTTGTCCATTTTGAACTTATAGGGTGTGCATGGTTTTTGCTATATCAGCTGCATTGATAATCAGGCATCCTTTGTATTTTTTTTCCCTTGCTTTCTGATCAAGATATCTTGTCATCGCAAGGCCATGCATAGATTGAACCCTTTAAAGTGAATAGATGAGTAAGGGGAGAAAGTAAAGGTTTTTCCCATGTAATTGGTAGTTTTGAAGTATCCCCTAAACTTAATTTACTTTAAATTAATGGTAGATATACCCAACTTTCTCACCTACAGATTTACTCACTCTAGAAAAGCTAAGTTCGCCGTGTAAGTTTGTCCTTGTAGTTGTGAGCTATGTCTTGGATTCTAAATATATTAACTTAGAATTGTGTTTTAAATAAATCATGATGACCAGTGTAATAACCTCTAAATTAAAACTATTTTTTTTAGTTTATTTTATTCCTTTTATTTAAAAAAAGATAGACATAAGTTTTAGAAAAGTTAAAACTTTTCTACTGGCAAACATTTTCAGAAACGTAACCTGTGGTTTTTCTTCCAACCCAACTCTCTCTCAAACCCTTTCTTCCTCCTCAACTTTCTCTCCTCCAATTTCCATCACTGATCCAATAAAATTGTTCATAGGTAGTGTTCTGGCGATCACGGCACAACGGGTTCCCATTTTAACCACCCAATTTCGTCCGTCTGAGCGGTAAGTGAGCTTCTTGTTCTTCCATTCCTTTTAGAACTGCAAGCATGCAATAGAAATCTGGTTGCATGTAGTTCATTGTGTTCCTCTCCAAATTCTAACTTTATTTAGGTTTTAAAATCTAGTCCTTGTTCCTAAATTATGATTATAGGTGAATTCAATTTTTCTTGAGGTGCAAGTGAGCAATTAGAGTTCCTGTGAGTTGGAGTTCTTCATCCAAGGGTAAGGGAAGCTAGGTTCTAAGTTCTGTTTGAAATTATTGTATTCTTGTTTGATCCTTTAGATAGAATTGTTATTGTGTGATGCATGTGTAATTTGGGTGAAGAAATTACTGTATTTTGA
Source organism: Vigna mungo (assembly GCA_036885675.1). NCBI lineage: Eukaryota > Viridiplantae > Streptophyta > Magnoliopsida > Fabales > Fabaceae > Vigna > Vigna mungo. The sequence goes on from CP144699.1 coordinate 32,685,388, forward strand.
ATTGGATGGAAAATGCATGAACTAAAATAGAGTATTTATATTCTGGAGCTGATATGAACCAATAGGTAGACAATTTTTGAGTTACATGATTATGTGATGATGTGAATTTGGTTGGAAAAGGGTGGGAATTTAGTTTGCTGCAGTTAGTAAGTAGAGAGTTAAGTTAATTACAAAATAGGAGTTAATTTAGGAACTTGGGTAATGAAATTTTGAGTTAGTGGTCTATACTTGAATTGGGACATATAGGTATTTTAGATAAGCCAATTATGACTTGTAGGTAGCACCAAAAGAGTTAAAGACAGTTTCTAAATGGTATAATTCAGATTGAGTCTCTAGGATGAGCAAATTAGAGTTTTAGATCCAATTTCCTTGCATATCTCTTAGAGTTTTGAGTTAGGATGGTGTGTGAGACTTCAAACAAGTTAGATTTAGCCTATAGATCGAGTTAGGAGTGTCCAAAGTCCAACAAATGGCCTAAAACAGATTTGGAGGGTGTGAGTTCTGCATAAAATCTGCAGAATTCACGCGCCGGCGCCCCTAACGGGCGCTCGGGCGCTACTTTCTGCTGTCATGTCTGTTTTTGATAGTTTGTGGGGTTCCGGACGTCTGTTTTGGACGTTCTTTAGGTCGTTCTGGGGGTTTTTGACCCTTCTGGAGCCAATGGTGTGGGTTTCCAATCTATTTGAATTACCTAAGTATTGGTAATTTAAGATTACAAAGATATTTGTATTAATAAGTGATGTTTTTCTGAAAAATATATAATTCTTGTTTCCTCTTCTTCCTTGTGTGATGATTCATGTAATTGTTATGGTTCCTCTTGTATGACTTCTATTAATATTATTGGATTGATCTATGCTTGATACTGTAACAAAACCAAATTAATCTCCTAACTTCATGTATAACATTAAGAATTAAAGTAAGTAAAGTTAGTGTGAAATGTAATGTGATTTAAGTACATCTCTAGGTGAGATCAAATCAAGTTATGAGAATGAGATCTAAGTAAGTTTTTGGAATGAATATAGGTAGCTCAGTCTTGGGGGTTGCCCTTAAAGCTCTAATGACTATTCAATCTCACTCAGAGAAGATTAGTTCATGTGGTGAAGAGTAGTAGGGGGTCCTAGTCTTGGTTGTCTCCATTTTATATGGGTCAAGGTGAGTGATAACGGACTAACCTTGTGTGTGGTAGGGTGAAACCCATTGGCAATGGCTTTGCAAAGCAGTAGAGGCCACCACAAGTGCATGACCCGCCATAGCTCGATATTCATTCCGGGTCCGGACGAGTCTAAAACTAGCACAACCTAAATAAACCATAACTTTTAATTTACTAAAACTATTCTTCTTGGATTGTAATGGCTTGAATGTCTCTTTTATTATATTTAACTGTTATTGACTTGTTATCTATTGAAATCTAGCTTACCCTTGCATGTGTGTTGTCTGTTTTTTTTGTGATTATTTATTCTGCGATGATCATTCAATTATGGATGTGAGCAGAGGTAGGAGAGGTTTCACAGCTGCTAAATACTCCAGATATTCCAGATATTCCAGATACTGTTGCTGATAGAGTAGAGTAGTAAATATTAGTTCTTTTCTATTGTATATTTAGCTATATCTCCTTTTGTATCATTTTGAAAGACTCTATGCTATAAGTAGAGCTTTATTCCTTTCTCTTGTATTTTGGATGAATGTACTGTATATACATTTCATCTGAATTCCCACTCTTAACTGCTTTACATTATTATAACATGTTGCATCCACTTGATATGTCTTAGGCGTATTTTTGGGATGTTACAACCAGATTTAGCATATGTTGCATGGAATTGCAGCTTGAATTTAATATTATGTTTTCTTTACAAAGTCAAGATATTTGCTTTGAGAATATGTCTCCATTTTAATTTTTTTACCTGTAACTGGATGTATGTATTGTTGAAACTCCTATGGAGTTTGGTTATGATATTTCCCGTTTTCTTACAACTTATATCTTTTAAATTTGACACGAATACGATCTTATATAATTTTACTCTGTATTACAGACAGAAACTATGAAAAGGTCTGCGAGGCATGTCACATCACTCTCAATAAATGTGCCATTTATGGTTCCATTTCTACTGGAGGAGTGAGAATTGGTGAGTACCTACGAACTTCTAAAGTTATGTTATTAGTATAACACACTAGAGTTTCAATCTACTCAGTATCTCCAGTAGTGTTCAATATCATTTTTTTTCATATAATTTGTTTAGCGTTTAAGTTTTAAGAAGCTAGACTTCCATAAGAACACAAATAATCAATTCCAGTTATCTCCGGCTTCCATATATTTAGTGAATAGTCCTTCAAATATTATATTTTCCCTGAAATTAATTGGTAAAAAAAAGAAATGTCTATTATCTACTACTTACTCTTTAAGTTTTCTATGTTTTTTTGTTTTCTAAGTTCATCTCATTGGAATTCAGGTACTCCTGCAATGACATCAAGAGGTTGTTTGGAAGAAGATTTTGAAACCATAGCTGATTTTCTTCTTAGGGCGGCTCACATTACCAGCATGGTGCAAAGGGAACATGGGAAATCATGTAAAGATTTTCTCAAGGGTCTTGAGAATAATAAAGATATTTCTGAGCTGAGAAATCGGGTTGAGACATTTAGTTCCCAGTTTGCAATGCCAGGATTCGATTGATTTGAAACTGTAGACCTTTTATCGTTATGAAGCGTCTTGGCTTATACCATCCTTTTTATTTTTTTTGCATAGTGACCATAGATTTTTTTTTTCCCTTATTGTGTTCATAAAATTAGTTGTTAGTTTATGTAAATTAAGTATGCAACTGGAAGTCATATCCTCATACCATACACACATTCAAACCACTTCACATCTACTTGAGAGGTTAGAAATTGTTCGAGGTTGATACCTCTTTGACAACTCCTGTTCATGAAGAAACTTATTAAAAGGAAATTATATAAAGAAATGTTAATATTCATGATGAATTATTTTACAGACTGAATAAGCTTTTGAATGCTACTTCGGTTTATGAAGGCTGATGCATAGGTTAGATAGGTATATATATATATATATATATAGATTAAAATATGGGAACAGTACGTAATATCTCAGCAGCAGGAAAGATTAATGAGAAGTTGTGATTTGAGTGTGCAGTAAGCACTGTACGTTTAACCATTGCTTTAAACACAAAATCTGCCCGTCTGGCATGAGGCATGCTGGATGATATCCAATATATATTACTCTTGTTTTGTTTTTTTGTCTGTGTCTTGTGTGTGCACTTTAAATGTTATTTTATTTATTGTTTGGTTTTAGAGCATCATTCATGTGGAACCCTTGTGAGGAGGCAAGGCATGAATTTGCGGCAAGGGACAAAAAGCATGAGATACGGTTAGAAGTGAGAAAGTGACCGCTGAAATTTTTGTGACATATTAAACACCTCAAGACCCCAAAAAGGGGAGGTTGAAAATTTTTGAAACAGAACAAAATTGTGAGAGAGAGAAAGAGAAAGAGTTGTCAGGCAATGGGAGAATGTGGTGAGACGAAGTTTTCATCATCATCACCTCCATTGCTTTCAAAGTGAACCGAATCAGACAAAAGCTTCTCAAGAGCAAAAGAAGCTGCCTTTTGACGTTAAAGCAGTCCAGGAATCTCAGAGTGCTTCTTTTCTCTACAGTCCTAAACCTCTCTTTCCATTATTCTTTCAGGACTATAACCGAATGATTAGTCATTTTCCGTGCCAACCAAAACTCTTCTTTCAAATTCAATCTTCAATAAAAGAGAAAAACAATCCTAATAATAATAATCAAGGCTGCTATACAAAACTATTTTAAAATTATAACATACACACTACTGTCACTGTGTGCAGTTATCAGTGTCTAACTTTCTCTTTTTTTTAACCCTTCTATTCTTTTGTCTTTTTCCTCCTGGCTGCAATTAAAGGAGAATCGAAGTTTCTCTTTTCCCAAAGAATTTTGCTATCTTATTATCTCTAATGCAAGAAGAATAGTAATTTCATTCATTAACCCGTATGCGAATGTTGTTTTCAAACCCAGAACCACATTCAATTCGAAAGAACCTTCTTTACATGCTTCTGCGGACAAGAAAAAGACTTGGCAGTGCCACCCCATTTTCAACTAAGCTAACTGTGAAAAACAAAAGAAAGATCCCAAGTGATAATAGTAATTATAATATTAATAATAAAATTTTAAAAAAGGGTTAATAAAAAGTACAACAACCCCATCAACTATTCCTCTACCTTGTCTTTGTTTCTATTTTTTTTTTTTTTTCTGTTTTTTGTTTTTTCCTTGCAGCAAGCAGATACCTACTGGCTATTTCAATTCCTGAATTCTCCTCCAAATTTGTTTCAGTCACTCAGTTACCTATGACTGCAAAAGTCTAACAACCTCTTCCTCCCTTCAACAATCTCATCAAAGAAATCATCCAGCTGAGCAACAATGTTGTCTGCCCCAGATCTGAGAACCCCAAAACACGCTCTCACATTCTCCACTCTCTCCCTGATAGCAACCTCACTCTCCCACTCCACTCCCTGCGACCCTCTCCTCTCCAACTCCCCCCTCAGCTCCTCCATCGCCACCTTCGACCTCCGAAACTCGTGCAGCAGCATTCCCTGCGCCCCACCCATGTGCCCGATCTCCGCCGCCACCCGCTGCTGCAACCTCGCCGTCGACATCATGAACGCCGATCCCAGAAACAAACACCCCTCGTAACCGCCAAGCACGAAATCCGAGGACTCCCCCCAACAGTAAACCAGCCCGTACAGCAGAATCATGAGGAGCAACGAACTCACGTTCCTCATTGCGTACAGCACCCCTCTGAACCCGTTGAACCCGTTCAGCTTCGACTCGATCGACACCCTCTCCTCGAACCGCAGCGACAGGGGCTGAATCCGCGTCTCCATCAACGCCCTATTCTCCTCCTCCAACCCCACCGCCTCTCTCCGGCACCCCGATATCGCCCTCATAACCTGTTCCAAAAAAAATTCCACCTTTAACAAAACATTCTAATTGCCTCCAAAATGTCGCAAAGAAAAAACACCGGAACAAGTTAACAGGAAACGAAAATTGAAAACGGGCGCTGACCTGGCGAGAGAGTTGGGGGGTGATGTGGCGGTGTGAATCGAGGGAGGCGGTGATGGTGAGCGCGGCAGAGTAGTAGTTTTCTATGCCGGAAATGCCTGACTTGATGACGTGACAGGCTTCCCAGAGTTTGGAGCTTTCGTCCATGTACTCGTCTAGCCACTTGTCGCCGACGGGAAGGTGGAGCTTTTGGACGAGAAGGGTCAATTGGGTGTGGAAGGATCGAAGGAGAGAGAGTGTTCTTTGGATGAATTGGATTGACATGAAGTTGGTGGTAAGGAAGACTCGCTCTAGATCGTCGATTCCTCGCGTGAGGAAGGAGTAGAAGCCGTTGACGGAGTTGGTGGAGGAGGGATCCATTTTAAGTTTGGAATTATGAATGAATGGGAAAAGATAAGAAGAAGAAGAAGAAGAAGAAGAAGAAGAAGAAGAAGAAGAAGAAGAAGTGGAGGGGAGAGGTGGATGTGGGAATGGGGTAGATATTTAAATTGAGAGAGAGTGGAAGAAGAGGAGGAGGCATAAGAGGGGAATGGAAAAGAAAGAGGACCCAAAAAGTGAAAAGAATGGAAGAATGGAATATCTTGGAAGCTCAGGTTTCTAAGGTTGAAAAGGATTGTTGGGAGCAATGATGGGTGTTTCCTACAGAGGGGAAAGGATGATTGGTAATATGCCATTTTCATTGTTTAATGGACACAAAGCAACACACCAGGTAAAAATAAATTAAATCAAATCAAATCAAAATAAAACACTTTCCAATTTCTAAATAAAAGAATAAATATTAACAAACAAAAATTTATCATGAGAAAGATTATATAGATGGTTTTCAAACTACTGCAAAAAAAAAAAAAAAGAGGTTGGAAGTGAGTGAGATTTTGATATTTTATTGATGAATAGTGTGTGAGGAAGATTGAGATTTTGGTGGGTGGGGTGATGCACGGTTTGACTGGATTGACTGAGTTGTTTGTCTAAACACGAGTTTTGCCTTCTATACAGGTTATGTTTTTGTTTTGAGTGAGTGGTGTTTGGCTTCTTCTTTCCTCAATTTCTTCCTCGAGCTATGAAATGTGGTGGCTCTTGTTCAACTCATTTCTATTGAAATTTGGAGTTTTGTTTTTCCTAGACTACATTGTTCTGTTGGTTTTTCCAAAAAGAAGAACTGGTATAGTGGAATGATGAGGCTGCTTGTACTTATGTGTTTCGTAATCTTCTACCATGCATAAAATCAGTCTTTTGAGGCCATATGTGCTCTTTACCACTTTTCATTATAGTTACTTACTACTACAAGTATTTCACTACCTTAGTTTTATGACAAAAAAATAATAATAATAATAATAATAATAATAATAATAATGATGATGATGATGCTTCCTCACACTTTCCTCTTAATCCCCTGTCTTGAGCATTATATTTAATTCCAAAGGTGCTTAATCCAAATTTGAACTGGGTGAATAAATTAGTACATATTGTTGAAGGTACTACTAAGAAATAATAATACATATCTCTGCCATTGATTGAGTAGGCCTTACTACCCATCAAGAGACAGATGTATGGGTATAAAAAAGGGAAAAGATTTTGAGCTGCATAGCATCATGATTGTTGAGTATTGCAACTGGGTCCCATTATATGTGCATCATACCGAATGGGTTTGAATTGATTGATCGTATTTAGTCACTAATTGAACAACACCAAATGCTTGCTTTCCTTTATTCTATTGGCAAAAGGGTATGTAATGTATGCGATCCTCTCTTTTATCCGTATATTAAATACCATAATTCTTATTTTACATATTTTAATTTTGATGTGGAAAATGGGGACCATTACCCAGCAATCTAAATTATGCATTGGGTAATGTAACATCTTATTAAATTTGGTTGAGAGGAGTGCTCGTGGGTTTTCGGAGAATGGGACATCTTAGAAGCATGTTGGTCTTCAAAGATTTCATTGGAGATAGGTAAAGAAGAGATTGCACAAGAAATAACACTAATATGGACACTCCTCACACCAAACCTAGCTTACCCAAACATGAGGTCATAAAGGCTGCCCCTTTTTTATTTTCTTATACATTCATCACATCTTCTTAGTCAAAATCTCTACGCTCTTATAAACTAACTTCATACTCTTTCCAATTATCTTTCATTCATCTTCAAATTTGTAGTGTAAATCTTATATAAAAGTTAAATATTATATAACAATATTTATAATTTTATTGTTTAATTTTATGTTTAAATTTAAAAATTGAAATATCTAATATTTAAATTTAAATTACTTATAATTATTTTTTCTACTTTAGTTGAATAGAGTAAATGAAATATTATACATTTTATTTTTTTGTTTGAATACACTAATCCTTTAAAATTTATTAGGTATTTTTTAATACTTTTAAAGAGTGAACCCTCTAAGGATTGACTTTGTTCTTAAGTATCAGGATCATATAATTCGTAACAAAAAGTTTGGTTTAACAAAATTGACATTTTTTTGTTTTAAATATTTTGTTTTTTTATTTCAAGAATTAAAGAAAAAGGAAATAAACCGGCCATAGACCGACTCAGTTCAACCATCGGTTCGAGCCAACTCAGCTTGATCTTCGGCCCCAACCTACTCGACTCAACCTTCAATCCAACCAACTTGGCTCTTCCTTTGGCCTAGACCAACTTGACTTGACTTTTGACACTAGTCGACTTGAGTTGACCTTCGATTCGAGCATACTTGACTCAATTGTCAACTTTGGTCAACTTGGTTTGCATAGGTTGACTTGGCTTGACCATCGACATGGACTGACTTGGCTTGACCGCCAGCTCGATCCGAATCGACTCAACTTTTAACCCAGATTGAATCAACTCAACCTTCAACCCAGACTGACTCGGCTCGACCTTTATTCCGAGCTTAATCGAGTTGACTTTTGACCTGAGCTAAATCAGGTCGAACTTTAACTCGGGTCGACCTTTAGCCCGAGCTGACTCGGGTTAACCTTTGACTAGGGCCAACTCGGTTTGACCTTCAACCTATGTTGACTCAGCTTGACCTTCGATCCAGGTAGACTTAGCTAAACTTTTTGCCTAAGTTAATTCAACTCGACCTATATCTTGGCTCAACCTTCGAATTATAGTGACTTGCCTTGACCTTCAGTTTAGGTTTACTTGGTTCGACCTTCGTCTCGAGTCAACTCAGCTCATCAACCTTCGTGAGTGGAGTGACAATGAAGTGAAAAATAGTGCAAATTTCAAATTTCTTATACTTTTAAGGGTATTTGAAATTCTTCTATTTTATTCATTTGAAATATCTTCTAAATTTTTTTAAATTTAAATCTTTTTCTAATTACTTTATCCAAACAAATCATTTTAATGTAAAAAGTTTTAGATTGTTCAAATAAATGATTATCTTTTTAAATTATCTTATCCAAACATAACATTAAGGTTTTGATTTTGAGTTAAAGGTATTCTATACGAACTGAGCTGATATTCCATTGATGTTATAATTCTCTAATTAACTTATAAACACCTGTCAAAGTTAGTAGTATATATTTATTTATATACGTTTTGAATTTGCTATCATAGTATATAAATAACCTTTAAAAAAAAGGAGTAATTTTGTTTTCAATGATTTTATACAACTTGTATGTTACATCATAAATCACTCAGTACTAAAAGCCTGAAAGCTAATTGATCTTTCTGATGTATGAAGATGAATGTACTTGTCACTTGCAAATTGTCATGTTTGCATTCAAATCAACAAAATTCCAAAGAATATCTAAAACATTCCAAAACAGTAGGCTAGAATCCATATATGTTATGAATGTGATAATTTGTTATAAAATAATGATGTCGGAATAAAATGAGTAGACATTTAATCATAAAGAAGTGTTTTTGTGGAATCTTTCTCTATTATGAGTTGTTGTTTACTCAAGATCGAAGAAAAATTTACATAGAGAAGACTCTCTAATACTTAATAAAAGTTGATACAAAAGATTAAAAAAATGTTAAATAATTATAAAAGAATTCAAATTTATTCATGAAATTTAATTGAACCCAAATTTGTAATCAATTCAATTCATGAGTTGTTAGTGTATAACTATATTCAATTCTTGTTAATTTTTCTGAACAAACAAATTATACCATACGATATAATTTTGTGTATAACAAGTATTATATAATTTGCTTGGTTGTGTATGTGTAAATATAATATAATCTGTATTAAACACTTTTATTTCATATATACATATATATATATATATATATATATATATATATATATATATATATATATATATATATATATATATATATATATTACAGATAATTATTGCAAACATATAATATAATATATCTTTTCTATAGAAGTTACACGGAAGAAAAAACAAATCTAAAAATTACTTTAACCACATAAACTTAAGAAAAGATTTTTTGTCGATGAAATTTAGCCAAACATTAAAATGATGATTGCAAAAATTTAGATTTTTTTTATATGTTTAAGATCTTTGTGGTGAGGCCAAATTTATGTAAATTTCGTATCTCAGCCTAATCATAGAACAAAAATATTAGCTTAAAATAAACAAGTTTTTTTTTTTTAAATGAAATAAGATTTTCCATTAAATTGGTTATTTGAAATTGTAGTTGGTGAGTATTATTGTATTAGAACAATGATCCTTTAACATTCAATTTTTTTTTTACTCTCATTTAATATTATTTTAAATATTTTTTACAGATACAAAAAATATATTTTTGTTAGAATTGTTAAATAATTTATTATTATTATTATTATTATTATTATTATATTATAAGCATATGGAGGAGTAAAGGGTTAGATTAAGGAAGGTTCCCATTCTTGCGTGCAAAACAAAAGAAGAGAAGAGAATCGAAACAGTGCTTAGTCAAAAGGAGTAGTTGTGGATATAGGATCTCATGGTGGGCAAGGGCTTGTTTGTTCCTCTATGGAAAACCTTCCATTTCCTCTATCAATCAAAATAACTTAAAACAACAAAGCCTACTACTACTTATTGCCATTCCTTTGAGTGTCCCATGCTTCAAGGAATACCCAAACCTAATTCGAAAAAATAAAAAATAACAATTTTTTTTATAATTTTTCATAATGCATAATAGTTCATAATTGATCCGTTTTAAATATTTTTAAACATAAATTTAAATAGACTAATAAAGTGATGACACACATTCTATTATTAAAAAATTGTTAAAATAAATTATCAAAAATTGAACCTAATTAATGTAAGCACAATTTCACAAACTTTTATTTTATTTTCTTTAACATGTGTTGCAATCTTACGCTGGTGGGTCCCTTCATTGGACGGTTGGATTTGGGTGTCCAAATCTCTTTCATCCTCATCATCATTTTTACCCATAAACTCTCAATGCTCCATACCTTCAAACAATACAAAATCATACACATCAATCATTCAAATTTAACCAAGGGAGAACATGTGCTTCTTCTGTTCTAGTTTTAATTTTATCTGAATATTATAAAAATATTGTTTTTCAATTTAATTTTAATACAACTAAAAATGTAATTAAGTTCTTAAAAATATTTTTTAACCAGATAGGATGTGGTGTAGCTGGGTAACCCTAACCCTACAGGTTCGTTATGACATTAATTCCCAATTTAATTGAGTTTGGAGGGGACCACTGATACTTTTTTTTTTCATTCTTCTTTGTCTTAAATTCTGACAAGAGAATTTCTACAAAAGCCCACTTTTTATTAGGACAAAAGGATATAGCAAAGCAACCCTAAAATGCCTGCAAATTTGTGCTTCTGCATCACTTTCAACTATTTATATAGATAAGCATAGCATAATGTGGGTCTTCATTAATGACTCCAGTTTCTGATAAATTATTCTCTAGTTTTCTCTTTTCTTTTTTGTGCAAATGCTGCTCGTGGGAATATCGTTCTTCTTATTGTGATGTGATTTCGTTTAGGACTAATTGATTAACTAGTGTTTATGATACAATTTAATTCAGTTAAAGGTAAACTTTAATAGATTTAAATTCAACTTTCAAGAAAACTACACAAATCCAACCTTCTTTTTGAAATAATATTTAGTTTAGAATTTTGCATATTTAAGCAGGGCAAGTTACTTTAAGGTCGAATATTCCCTTTCTCAAAAAAAAAAACAAGAATAGTGATTTAACTTTAAAAATAACTTGATGATAATTGAGATTCATTATTATTTTTTTAAATATTCCTGAAATAAGTTAATAGATCTATATTTATAAGTCACAACAAATTATAGTTTCAAATCAGGAAGCCACCTATGATACCTAATTTCCAATAATCTATTATATATATAAAGTTTATACATGTACACTTATTATGTTTTAATATCTGCATCTATAAATTATTCAATTTATTTTATTTCTAACACATTAGAATTAGGGATGATAAAAGAATTTGTACCCGTGAATATCTGAAAATAAAATTCGTGACAAATAGTTGATACTCGCGGATATTTACTATCCGTAACTCGCAGATAGTGGATATTTTAATACTCGCATGTAAATGGGTTGGGTTCGGGTATTATATTATGCTACCCACAAAAAATAAAAATGAAAATTTAATTTATATTTTATTAAGTTAAATTTAGTTAAAATTAACATTAATTTATATTTTACAAGGTTAAATTTAATTAAAATTGAATTTTAATATATATTTAATTTAATTTATATTATATTTTTTGTAATTCTATTTAAATTTTATTTTAATAATTTATAAAAATATATATTTTTTAAATATTTGCGGGTATCCGTGGATATTTACGAACGGATTTTAAAATATCTGCAGATATTTTTTAAGCGAATATCTGTGCAAGTAGCGGGTGAAATATTTTTTTGTCGGGTCGGATTGCGAGTAAGCATTATCCTTACTCAACCCGTTGTCATCCCTACTCCAAACTGACAAAATTATATCATATACAATTCTCTAATTTTTATTATTAGATATACAAGTGTTTCAAAAATAATAATTTTCCTTACTTAATATTTATATTTGACTTACTTACAATATAAAAAATAATAGTTTTCATTACTTAAAAAATAATTTGAATTAGAATAAACACCTATTTTTATTATTAGATATACAAGTGTTTCAAAAATAATAATTTTCCTTACTTAACATTTATATTTGACTTACTTACAATATAAAAAATAATAGTTTTCATCACTTAAAAAATAATAGTTTTCATCACTTAAAAAATCATTTGAATTAGAATAAACACCTTCCAACTGACAAATTCATAAGTTCTCATAAGTCTTAAAGATTTATAATACATATTCAAACAAAATTAAATCTCAAACTAAACAAGTTAAAAGATTCATTTTGTTTAACTAATCAAATTAAGAATAGAGTTTTGTTATGACCAAGAAACATTAACACAAAATAGGCTTTTTACTTCTATTGTAATTTAGACGTAATTGTGAGAGACACAAATTTATATTTGTCACAACAATAACAAAAGAAAAAAAAATCCTATCTACACTAAATATTTTCTTCTTTTTCCTTTTTTATCTCCTCCTTCTTCTTCTCCGTTTCTTCTTTGTCTAATGAACCTAAAATTACATAAACATAAAACATCTAATAAATCCAAAATTAATCAAATGAAACTCCTACTATGGCTCTTGTATCCCTTCCTTTAATTCTACGAATTATCATTCTTGGAACAAATCTATGATAATTGTTTTTATTGTCAAAAAAAAGGTGGAGTTCATCAATGCTAGTGCTTCACAACCATCACACTATGATCAAACATATGATGCATGGATACATTGTAATAATATGGTTGTTTATTGGCTCATTCATTTTGTCTCCTCCTCGATTCGTCAGAGTATACTTTAGATGAATTGTGTTGATAAAATATGACACGATCTTAAATCTCGTTATTCCTAAGATGATCTTCTTTGCATTTTCGCTTTGTGCAAGTTTTCATAATTTACAGAAAATATGACATGTGATTAGTGAAATGTATTTTTTCAATTATAATTTTTTTTTTTAAAAAAAACTAAAGTACAAAAAAAATTATTTAAGGAAAATCAATATAACATGATAACTATATTTTGATATTACTCACTCATGCGAGCTTTTAAATATTCTCAATAATAAATGAAAGGTCCATTGTTGACCTTACTTTGATATGCGAGCTTTTAAATATTCTCAATATTAAATGAAAGGTCCATTGTTGACCTTACTTTGATATTGGCACTGCAGGTTCATTTTATAGTTTAACTTAATTATTTAGATTATGATGGACTCGATGTCAATCCGAAACATACAATATATTTCTATAAAACATATAATTATTAATTATTTAAAATACAAATCAACATTTATGTTAAACGAGATGAATTGATAAAAGATAATATTTCAATGTTCGAAAAATTAAGGTTTAGTAAATATTAATTGGGTTAAATATGTTTTTAGTCCCTATATTTTGGGGCGATTTTGGTTTTAGTCCCTCTTTCAAACTAAGGTACAATTTAGTCCTTAAACTTTAGAAAACTCTGGTTTTAGTCATTTTTACCAAATTTTTTTAACTTTATTTGCTATTTCAAACGTGTTTCTAAGTTAATATTGAAGCAAAAATGTGTCAGTGTAAACAATCCAAATGGTATAATAAAACGTGCTTGAAACAACAAATAAAGTTAAAAAAAATTGGTAAAAAAGACTAAAACCAGAATTTTCTAAAGTTGAAGGACTAAATTGTACCAAACCAATATCGCCCCAAAATACAGGGACTAAAAACATATTTAACCCATATTAATTAACTTGGATAATCATTTTTATAATTTTTTTTTCAATAATTAGTGTTGAAAAAAGTGCGAACAAAAGGAATCGATGTTATATATATCAAAGCAAAAGTATATATTAAGTTAAGTGTACCAAAACACCGATTCTTTTAAAACTGAACGCAGTAAAATACTATTACAACATAAAAGCCAATAATACTTAACTTATATTTCAAAACAAATTTATTACAAAACAATGATTGAATGGATTAATTACCATAGAGAAAAATATTAACGTTACATAATTATAAATTTGCACTTGATATTTTGCAATTGATGGAAAGGGTTAAGAAAAGAAGATGGGTAAATTATACTAAATTATAATGAAATATTAAAATTTACTTAAGTGGTTGTAATTTCTGTTTTCTCAAATAAAGTAGTAAATATATAATTTGAAAATCATTACGAAAGACCCATATTATTATTTATTTAAATATATTGGCCCAGTAGATTTTAGTTAAGTTTTATATTTTATTTTTATTTTTAAGAAATAGTAATAGAAGGATTGAAAATGAAATTGAATGTGAGAAGTTGTTTTCATGATTGTTAATGATTTGTGGTTCTCTTTTCACTTATTTTTGTTTAGGTTGGTCGAAAAAGAAAAGAAAAGCCAAAATGATTGCTTGAGGGAAAAATAGATTGAGTAGGACTGATAATAGGAGCTTGACACCTCCCTTTGCAGCACCATCAAATCATCATCGTCACTCTATTATTACGTTTCTTCAACAAACTAATTAAGATATATGTACACCATAATCTATACATTATCAACAATCATCTTTTCATAAACACTCCTTTCTTTACACCATTGTTAACTTGAACTATAATAACGATGCAGAACTCCAAAATGTTGCTTTTTTTTTTTTTTTAAAAAAGGAAAACGATGGTAAGTATTTTTATGTTGGCATGTTAATCAAGGTGTTTTTCTTCTTAGGCCTCTAAGTGTCTGAATCATCTCATCTCCTAGTAATATGTTTTGGTCGCTGTGTTCTCTTTTTCGATCCTCTAGTATAACTAATATAATGTCATAATTTATTTCAGTATAATTTATTTATAATCATTATAGTAATACTCATGAAACTGCTTTTAAACTATCTATTCTTTAATGTGGAGTGAATTAAATAAGTTTTTCTTTTTCAAACTATTATGAAAAACAAGTGTATTTAGTTTCTAAACTAAATTATGAAGCATTTAAGTGTTAGTTCATCAATATCAAAATTTAAATAGAAGTAGAAAATCTTTGTATTGTATTGATTAGAAATGAAATGAGACTTCCAATTGCACAAAATCTAGGCCTTTAATTTTAGTTTACTAATACTTTTGCAAATCTTCAAATTGGCCTTTATAAATCATGAGAAAAAACGATGAAATATATTTTAATAAATTAAGAAAAAAACGACAAAATATATTAATTAAATGTGGAATATTGAATTACAATGAAATTATGGCGCATATATATATATACTTGTTATAAAATAAATAAATAAATAAATAAATAAATAAATAAATGAATAAAGTCTTTAAACGTGTTCTTATGAAGTTTATATTGATTTTGGATTACTTAATATTTTAAAATTAAGTTTAATTCACGAGCTTCTTTTTCTCAATGTGTAATGGGGCATTTGGTAGCATGATTAAATTTTGACATAAGTACTTGAAATAAGATTCGAATTTTCGAACTTCGAGTCATAAGTGCCTGCAAATGTACTTTAGCATTTATTCATCACATGACTCATTTTAACATTAAATTATAAAATTAAATCAAACTTTGATTTTTTTTTTTAAATGAAATAATGATAATTGATAAAGGGCAATTTTGTATTTGTAAGAGGAAGAATGAGAAACAGAAGAAACTTATTCCCAATCCCCTCTGAGAAAAGGAAAAAAAGAATTCTAAAGTTAAGTTAAAGGTATAATATGTAGCTAACATCATGGGCAGCCAGGACCCACAAACTAAACAACTCCATCATAATTATATTCTCAACCTTCTAAAGTAAATATTTCTTTTTCGGCCACCTAATCACTTTATTATATATAATTATATAAATTTCTCTTCATATTTTCATTCAGAACACTCTCTAAATTAATGAAAACAAAATAAATATTGGGCAGCCAATCATGTAGGACAATTATTTGAGTGATTTTTTTTATTCTATAGGCCTAATTTGTTAACCTTGCTAATAAAAATGGTATCTATATATAGGAAATTCTTACTCTCCTTTTTTGTTTTCTATTTTCAATTTTATAAATTATAGTTTTATTTAAGTTTAATTGATTTTTTAAATTTAACTATTTTTTTAAATTAAATAAATAAAAATAATTTACAAAATAAATAAAAATTATCTATAATTAAATTGTGAAAATTAGTCATATTTAGTTTCATAATTATAATTTCATTATTTTTTGTTAAGAAAATGAATATATATTTATACAACGTACGTGTGTGTGTGTATATATATATTCATTAGTATAATTAGAGAAATTAAAAAGAAAATTAAAATATTTTGGGATTTAATTTAAGTCTCTAGAATTAATTTATTTTCTATATAATTTAAGTGATAATAATAAAATAATTGAAGATTTAATGAAAGTTTTCTTAATTATTAGGATGGAAAGATCAGAAAAGGTGGATTTTGAAGTTGAATTTATATAGTATAAAATCCGTTAAAAAAGTGATGGGAAAAATGAAAAGAGATATAGCGTGAGAGATGGATGATAGCATATGCTTTATTTATTGTTATTAAAGAGAAAGGATGATGAAATGAGAGTAATTTTGTTGTCCAATATGTTTGTTTTTGATTAGATGAATAGTTATGAAAGAGAGAGTGGGAGGCATAGAGATTGGAGAAGATTAAAGAGAGTGATAACTGTGCGGAAACACGTCCACTATGATCTACCTCTCATGGCTTCCAAAGCATATACGTAAAATTCCATCATTGAAGTAGCATCTAGTTGTGTGTGTGGGACTAGTTTTGCCTGTGTGCTTGAGAACGCGTGTGAGACACAAGAGAAGCAAAAGGGAATGGACTCGTTAAGAAACATGAAAAAGGGTTTCAAAGGAAAGGACCCAATGATAAAATATTTTAGTGTATGTGTATATCATAGGATAGGGTCCTGTGATCATATAACCTATTGCCATCTTTGACTAACATCGATCGATGCTGAAAGCTTGTCAAAGGAGGATTTCTTTTTCTTTTTTCTTTTTTCTTTTGAGTTCAACACCCACTTCAGAATGCCCACTATTGTTATCTTAAAAAAGCTTAAAACCATCAACAAGGCATTTATGGTAATGCAAGTGCTCATAGCCTCTGTCAATGCGGCAACATAGGGAGCCTTTTTATGTGGAACTGCCCTTTTTCATCATTGTCATTCTGATAGCAATGTGATTACATTTTTCATGAGAAGATGCCACATGTCGTAAAAACTAATGGTTGTG
The DNA here is from genome assembly GCA_036885675.1 of Vigna mungo. NCBI lineage: Eukaryota > Viridiplantae > Streptophyta > Magnoliopsida > Fabales > Fabaceae > Vigna > Vigna mungo. The sequence continues at coordinate 32,702,692 of CP144699.1, forward strand.
ACCCAATGTTGCTTGTGACTTTGAAGGTGCATGCTTCGGTTATCACTTAGCAGGAGGGTCAACTTGGATAGATCACACTGCACTTGATGTTGACAATGAGGGACCCAGCCATTCTTGGATAATCAAACTTCCAATATTGCCTTTTTACGTGCCTAAAATATTGACCTTTCTTACAGGTGTGGCTTTGGGACAAGTGCTTTTAGATAAGTGGCAAGTTAGTTTAGTTCAGAGTTTAGATCCATCAAACAAACTTGTTTGGATTTTCCACTCAAAATTTAACGGATCAATTGAAAAGGAGTAGCAACCATACCAACCAGCTGGTTCAGTGCACAAGATAAAAAGTGGGCATTGAGTGGGCTAGAAAGGACTGCTACCACCATATAATGCACAATTCTTGTATCGACCACACATATAAATGTACATTCCACGTATTTGTGGGGATATTAATGGGTTTTTCTTGAGGTACACCAGTCCACTGTGTATATTTTCCTAGCCGACAGTACCACGGACCAATGAAAAAGACTTGAATTTTTCAGCCGAATTTCAAATTGTATTTTTTAAAGTGCACTCCTGCAACTGTTTTATTTTATATTCTAAAATTCAGAACTACACCAAAAAAGGAAAAGAAAAGAAAGTGGCATACTGTTATCTTTCTCATATTTTCTGCCACGTCTCTTTTAAGTTGATTCTTCTGCTTGGTTGGTTAGGCGATGAGTACGATGTACAAGACTTATCCGTTTAGTATATGGATCTAGAGTTTGCTCAGAAGGCTCTGGCATTTGAATGCTCACAAACTTTGAATCCGATGCAATTGGGTAGGATTTGGCCCACACTGTGGATTCTTAAGTCTAAGTGCACTCACTTTATAGACCGTGGCTTAACTGCGAATGCGGGTGGCGGCGGCGGCGGCGGGAGCATACTCACCAACAGCTCACAGGTCACAGATGCACCCCGAATGTAATTATGCTATTACGGCGGAAGTTAGATACTACAGAGTTATACATAACAGCCAAGCCGAAATTCAGGGACTGCAAAAGTGGTTCCAAGTGTCACAGCTGTCACTCAGATTTAAAACATAGAGCAGGATGAAAATGACTATATTCCAATATCAGGAAAAAGAGCCAAACCAACCTTAGTGAAACGCTTATATATCTGATTATTAAAAGCAGCAATTAAGAAATGATTTTTTTTTTTCACAACTCCAATTTTCTTCCAGCATGAAAAGAATTCATCTTGCCCACGGACTACAAAATTTACACCCAGGTGTTATTGTGGTTTTTACAACCAAAGACATGCTCCACAAACTGTTGCATCAATTTGGGTCAAATCAAACACCTCGAGCTTCTAATTATACTCTATTTCTTTACATTTAGAAAAAGGATACGACAACTTGTTAAGATATAAGCTATCCAGAATTTCCTGGTAATTCGGGGCTAAAAGAATCATTGAAACAACTTGTCCCGTCAGCATATCAGATTGCACAAATCATTCATCCTTGCCCGAGAAATGTTGGTAAAAGGATAGACCCTGAAGTTGCCATTCCCTATACAGGTCATTGTCAGCTGAGCATTGCTCACCATTGTCTGCAGTTAGATAGCACATAGCCAGCATTAGCATGAAGCCTTACTTTTCAGGAAATAACAGCTTCCTCTAACTTTATATTTAAAATAAATATTGGGGGCACTGGTAAGTAATAAATAGCTACTTCATCGCAAAAAGTTCGATTCAGCGCGTCTCTGTTAGTGAGTTGGCATTCCCTTTTGGTTTAATTCTATTTAACTTTTTGGCGGTACGTGATCACCTAGCAATAATGTTAACAAAACAACAATTGACTTCTCTATTCATAAGAATTTGGTAAATAATGGAAAAATAATATTGGAATTCCGTTGTAAGAATTCGTTCTGGTCTTGGTATACTGTTTGATACGAAGTTGGAACAGACAATCCATCTAGGTGAAAAATATTTTGTTCGGAATTTTTAATTTGGGAAATGCCAGAAGTAAGTTGTATACGGTACCTCACAAGAGGCTTCTGTGTCTTTGCAGTGCCAGCTTGTAAAAGGGATACAGTCCACATATGGACACCATGTGCAATAACTGTTGATGTTGATTCCATGAAGAACTACCACAAGACAACCGGCCAATCTACGAATAGAAGAAGCTTCTCATCAAAGATTTGACGCATGCAATAAAGCAGAAGTTATAGAAGACAGCTAGCCATGCAAATTAAAAAATAACGATAAATAATTACAAACAAGAAGAAAAAACAACATACAATAGGCCGAAGAGGATAAGAGAAACAATCCTGAGAACCGGTCTGTCCAGCTTTTTCTTCAACTTTAAGTTGATGTAACTTTTGACACCATACTCAACAAGACCACCTTTATTTGGAGCTACTGGTTGGAGCTGAGGGCTGAGTAGAAAAACAGATCCAAGAAGGAATCCTGATATAAAACCTCCAATGCTGGCAAAATTGTCTACATAAGGCAGAAAACCAAGGACGAAGTTGCACACAAAGACAAACACTAATGTTGCTATTGCCGAAATCTGCATCCAACCAATAAAATTGATTAGTAGCAGAACAGTGAGAATAGATAACCAAAGGGAAAAAGACAGGCCTTATTGGTATGAAATTTCCAGTTCCAAACAAGTTCGGAAAGCAATGTTCCCAGTAATCCATATAAAGGACCGGAAGCACCAACAGCGGGGGTGTTTCGGAGAAAAAGAGAAGCCACCAAGCCTCCCACGAAAGCTGACAATGCATAGATTATACCAATCCTTACTGCAAAGCAATAGGAAACGTTCATAAATTAGAACGTCGTGAAAATCTCAAAAATCGTTATTTCTAAAACAATTTAATTTCTATAATTGTTCTTGATATGGGCTTTACTCAGCACAGTTTAAACCTTTGGTTTTGAGTCTCTCTTGTTTCAAAACTATAAATTAAAAATTGATTCCTAGGGACTAAATTCAAAAGGTGATCATGATGATCAAGGATTAACTTTATACAATTTTAAAAGCAAAAGCAGTTTAAACTACACTTTCAAAACATAAGAATCACAACTAAAATTTCAAAAACCTGAGAGATAAAACTAAACTAATAAAATTATAAGAATTAGGAACTATAATGGAGTTCATTTTTTTACACAGTGGGTGTTAAGATTTCACAGAACTAACAAAAGAATATTTTACAAGAATTTTAAAACAATTATTAACTAATTAATGTAGCGTACATATTATTTGTGACTAGTCAAAAGTGTATGTTTGATCAAACTCAAAGGCATAGTTTCACTGTGTTCTTTGTTATTTCAGGACATTACAGATAAATATAGCACTGCATGGTTGTGATCCGAGACACTCAGCAAATCTTGACACACAATAAAAATGTGGTGGCGAACCATTTTTTCGAAACATTCACTAAAATAGATAGGTGAAATGGAAATGTGACGGGAGAGAAGAAAATAAAAATAGAATTACTGGGTCCAAATTCGCGCTCTAGGCGAACTCCCACGTAGACGATACTCGAGAGATTGAGAAGCAGGTGAAAGAGTCCACCATGCAAAAATGGAAACGTGAAAAGACGCCAAGTTTGGTGCTTCTCTGTCAAAAGGATCCATCGAAGAGCTCCCATTTCATCTAACCTGCACTCACAACACCACATTACTCATCTTTCAAACTGCACACTATCGTAATAAGACCACCTTTCAACTCCAATAGGTCAACATTTATTTCTCAAACCAGATCCTCCAAATTGAATCAATCAATCTTCAGACATAAATCTACTACTACTAATAATAATTAATAGATTTGATGATAGTGAAACCTTAACCGAAGAAACTAATTAAATTACCAATGAGCAAATATATGAGAATTTTTTGTTTAATTAAGGTAAGGAATAGTGGAGACTGACTTGGACTGAGAAGGACCTAGGAGTGGGTTCTCGGGGAGAGGCTGGAAGGAGAACCTTCCGAGGGTTTGCAGAAGGCAATCGCCGTGAGAATTGGTCCAGCAATCGTTGACGAGCATGGTTGCAATGAAAACTCCGATTTGGATTATCACGAACACTGAAACCACCCACGTGTCCCCTCGCCGTCGTCCTCCTTTCGATTTCATCAACGGCATCCTTGCGTCCGGCGCAGGAGACAGCTTCACGTCAATACGTTCCAAACTTTCCGCCATCGATAACAGTCTTCAAGATTCTAGCTGAGAGAGGGGGATAAAACAGTAGATTAGTTCGTTGAGTTTGGCGGGAATCAAAACAACCTTTCTTCTGTTATGCGTTGTATTTACAATAATATAATATTGTTGTGAGAATCAATTCATAACTGGATCCGTGGCGCAATGGTAGCGCGTCTGACTCCAGATCAGAAGGTTGCGTGTTCGATTCACGTCGGGTTCAAATTCTTGATTTAATTTTTTTTTATCGGATAAATTGTTTAATATTTTACTCCTTCTGCCTACAAAATAAAATTAAAATATTATTACTCATCTATTTTATTGTATTTTACATTATTTATTTATTTTCTCTTTTTTTTTTCAATTACAAGACTAACGTTAAGTGTTATAGGTAAAAAAATTTAATGTGTATGTTATATATAAGAAAGATTGCAAATACTTCTTTTGAAATTATTATAAACATTTACGCCTCTTGTTTTGTACTTTTAATAAATTATGCTTATTTTTCTCAATATTCTAAGTACTCACCCTCTATATTCTATTTAAAAGTATTACATTAACTAAAACTTAGATTAAAAATTACAATTAAAAATTATAAATAAATTTTTAAAATATAATACCAAATATTATTAATAAAAATAAACTATTAAACTATTTTACATTTAAATGTTATAAAAAATTTATTGTCATTAAACTATCAATTATCTTATGAGAAAGTTGTAATTTTGAGAAAATAATATTTTAATATAAAAATAAATAAATGGGTATAAAATACATAATTAAATTTAATATCATATGTACATATATATTTTAATACAAATATAACTAAAAATGAAATAAAATAATATTACTATTACTTTACTGAAAATATATTTTAAAATCATAAGGCAAATATCATATTTTAAACTTAGGCCGTGATGCCAAAGATGCCTGTAACTGCTTAACTTAATTTAGGAGTATTTACTTTTCCTTTAATTATTATAAGTGGATATTGATATAGAATACGCATAATTTTTTTTTTTATGAAAATCTTATCAAAATCTAGGCTATGACATGAATAATTATATAATTTATAATACTGTTTCCGACGAATATTGATGAAAGTAGAAAACAATCTAACATATCTATAAATAAATAAATAAATAAATAAATATATATATATATATATATATATATATATATATATATATATATATTATAATCTTAAAAGTAGGGCCATATATTATAATGCTAAACAAAATCATATCCACAAATATACATGAGTAAAATATATTATAAATGAATATGATGTAACTCTCACTTGTCCAAAGATTGATTTAGAATCTTTAAAGTTAGAATTTGTAGGAAATTTAAAAAATTAGTGAAAAAGTGGGTTAAAAGATGGTTGAAATTTTAGGTTCGATAATATTTAAAAAACATTGATATCTTAAGACTCTTAAAAGGTGATTTTGAAAAAAAGTGAAAGTTCTTGTTTTTAACTTTAATTTAAGCTAAAAAAACCACTTAATTTGAGTTAGTAGATTGAGAGTTATGATCACAATATAAGTTTAGACAAAATTGAAGTTTCTAAATTGAGGTAAAGAAAGGACAAGAGATGAATATGAAATGTGAAAGAAAAAATCACTATTTATAAGGGAGACAACACACAAAAGACCGGAAAGTTCTTTGATACAATCAATCATTCTTGAATCACTTAAGCACTTAAGTTTAAATCATGACAATTAAGCTTCATTAAAAACCATGTCACCTCATCTTTCTTCTATCCGGTTGGATTCATATCGTACTCTCATTCTTTAAGAAGATTTGTGTTGAACTTAAGGCATTATTTTCCTGCAAGTTTTAGTAAAAGTTTATTATGTGCTTGTAAATGACTTTATTTTTCCACAACTTGAAACTAATTATTGTCCTTTAGGATCAAATACAACTTGAATAAATTTAGATTTATTCCTTTCCAACAATGGTTTGTCTTCGTGGAGAACCTCTCTTGCCAACACTCCCTCACTTTCATATGCAAAAACAAATAACTTTATGTGTTGTGTTTGACTATCCTCTAAGACTTTATTTTTCATCAGCGAACTTATGCATAATAAAGAATTAGGAACAAGCCTCTATTTCAATCATGGGAGTTGGTTGCATGCCCATCATTTTGTTCCTTTGAAATTGTTGGCTACAAAACCAACGACAAGTGCTCCGGTCGTAGCGTAGCAAGTGATAAATATCGTTCTCTCCCAAGGGACTTGTGCAACACATGACAATTCTTCCTTTTATAACTCAATTGGACATCAAAGTGCACAAAACAACACAAGAAACTCTTTTTGGTATTTTATCAAATAGTTGGTGTGCAAGGAATTTAACATAGTGTATTTACAATTTGTCAAGACTAGAGTTTATCCACTTCATTCTCATACATTTACAAACAACTCAATTCCATCAATTAGGTGTTCAATTTCAGTTCTAAATTCAAGTCATATTTTCCAATACATCAAGAACCATAATTCATGCATGGGTGATCAATCCAAAGCAAACATTAAGCATAGAAATCAAATACTAACATTGAAATGGAAAAGCATATGTATTAACATCACAAAATACACAAGATTCAGTTTATTACATCTAATCTCACCAAATAGGAAAAACTCTCCATGGTGGAGAACTTAGGGTTCACAAAATTGAAGAGATAAGGAAGAAATTGGAACCAAAGAGAAGATGCAAAGCCTTTCTCAAGGTTTTTGGCAACTGCTTCATGCTCCATGTGTGCCTCCCCTTCGCAATTCCATCTCCAATTCGTGACCCATCTTCTTCCTCAACCCAAGAGGGGCGAAATCATAATTGATGAAGCTTGAAGACCCAAGGAGGAGTGGGAGAGCTTCCAACACCCCAAACAACCTCCAAGAGCCTCTCTCAATCTCTCTAGGTGAAGAATGAAGTGTAGGAGGAGAAGAATTCCCAAAAAATCGCGAGACCCATGTTTAAATAACCCATTTTGACATATCAGCAAAAGTCGCGTCCAGCCCCCCTTCTGGGGTGCCTGGGCGCGAAGTTTTGGGTGAATCTGCGAGTTGAATGGCGCTCAGCCCCTTCTAGGGGGCCAAGGCCTGATTTTTCTGCACTGGATCTTTTTCTCTTTCTCTGCAGATCTGCTTGCTCCAAAGGCGACTAACATGTGTATTTGCTTTAAATTGATCTTTTCTTGTCCCAAAACATGTTCCCTTGAGTTCTTGTTTGTTTTCCTCCACTAGAATTGCTTCCTATTCATTTATTTTGCACACTCAAACAAAGAGATTAGAGGTAAAAACAAGCATATACTAAATAAAACACAAGAAAACTAGAAAACACACTAAACTTGAGGATAAAACAAGGTAAAAGCTATGAAGGAGTTGATTTGTTCACAAAATATACACACACAAACACGTTAAATCAACCGTTATCAGAAATGCATCACAAATAGTAGAAGAAAAATAATTAAGAAATAAATTTTTTGTGCTCAATTTCTCTAGCTGTTTTTCTTTTTCTTCATTTTCTCTTCTTTCTTTTTCTCATTCTTTCTTCACTCTCTATTGCTTCTTTTTCTATTCTTTCTTCTTTTGTTTTCTTCTTCATCCTATGTTGATCCTTACTAATTTGTCTTAGTGTCATAAATCTCAACTTAATTTCATGTCCTTCATGTCTCAAATAAACCATGCACTCATCAAGATTGAGTGTTTTTAAAACAAAGTCATGACTGTCCTAAAAGAAGATGACAAGAGTCCATGGAATGATATCACATAATACTTCTTTCACACATTATCCCTCAGTGAATATAATCTATCTTGATTCAGATGGGAGTTTGTTAGTAACGGGAGTTTCTCCACTAATATTTGGCTCACAACATTTTTGTTGCTTTTGTAATCATATAAGACTAAACATGGGTGGCCTTTGACTAAACAACTTGTATAGTAAATTTCCATCGCTATTCTAAACCCAGAGTCGAAGCTTTGATACCAAATGATGTAAACCTCATTTGCACAAGGACTAATTTAGGATCTTTAGGGGTAAAACTTGTAGGAAATTTGGAAAATTAGTGAAAAAATGAATTGGAAAGTGGATGAAATTCTAGGTTGAACAATATTTAAATGTTGATATCTTGCTATAGAACTCCAATTGAGGTGATTTCAAAATAACATGAAAGTTTTCATTTTGAACTTCAATTTAGGTTAAAAAATCATTCAATTTGAGTGAGTAGATCAAGAATTATGACCACAAAATAAATATAGGCAAAGTTGAGTTTTCTAAATTCAAGTGAAACGATAAGATGTGAATATAAAAGGTGGAAAGAAATAATCACTATTTCCAAGGAAGACAACACACAAGGGATAGGAAAGTTTTTTGATACAACCAAATGATCTTGATTCACTTACCAACTTAGAAGAACTACTCTCACTAAAATAAAATAGATAAACTCTAAATTTTTTAATAATACTCAATTTCTTTTCATTAATAAAAATGGTTTAACTTATATAAAGCTTTAGTCATAGAAATTATAAATGATTCATTAGTTGTAATTTCATCTCAGTTAAACTAATAATGATCTCACTTATGTTAATAATTATCTCACTACTTAATGATTAATTGTAAGTGAAATCATAATAACCAAAAGTCACCCAAAAGAAATAAAACTCAATCCACTACTTACAAGTTAGCCATCCACGTTGTTAGTATTATAACATCTCATACATGCAATTATTTGTAATAAGATAAAATAAAATAAAAATACTACATCTAAATACTGGTTGGCCGTTCCAAATGAACAAGTGTTATTAATTTTTTTATTCATTTATTAAAAAACCATGTCAACTTTTTTTTTTCTACCTTGTTTGATTCGCATATGGATATTTAATTACCATATTTAATTACCATTTGTAAATGGAGTACATATAATATTCATGGTATCCCACTAGTAGGTACCTAATAATTATTAAGACATTTTAGTTAATTAATTTTTTAAATTTAATGAAAAATAAAATTAATAATGAAAAAACTATTAATAATGTAAGAATAATTTAAAATTTGTGTTCATATATTTCTATTTGTCACACCCCATTTAATACCCTCCTTAGTGGAGTACACATGTCAACCGTCCGTTCTCCCCTGGTGAGTGGGAGACAAACTCTGCCAAGCTTTTAATTCCCTTCCTTCGTGATCCGTGCAGCAGCAGCAGAGCAGTTAAACCCCTGAAAGTGGAAGTCAGGTGACACGCTGGGAGTGGACCGGACGTTTTAGTGGAAGCCATGTGGCAGATGGCAAATGGACGACCGTCCGGTTTGAAGGCCATATTTAAGGTAGGATTTCCAAACCCTTGCCACCTTTTCTGCATGCAATCTTCTTCTTCCTCAGAAATTAACCTTTCATAAACCCAGTTTTCTCCTCCTTCTCTCTAAACCTTTAAACTTCTCTCTAGAATTCTTACCACCTCCTCATCTCCGATCACCTTACTCCTTTCAGATTAAACACTCCTGGTGCCAAGCTTTTTCACTTGCACCGATCGGTTTCCCAAGCGGAGCACTTTGGGACGTTTGGACAACCATAGCTTAGAACTTTAGAAGTTTAGCTGGAATAGAGGTAAGGGAAGCTTATAAAGTTTAATTTTGATTTTCTGTATGTTTTGAATGTGTGTTTGATTTAATGCATGTTTGATATCTAAAGTATGTTGTTTGATTTCTCATGAATGGAATATGGTATGTTGTAGTATGAATTGTATGATAAGTATGAAACTTAGAGAAAATGTGAATCTGAGACCGAAGGTCATTAGGACCGTTCGGTTTTCCCCTAAAACGATCGTTCTTGTACCATTGTATCGAAACTTAAATGACTTGCTTATTCAGTCGTAATAATCTATCCATTACAGAATACTCGGTCTTATACTGAGTGTTCGGCTTTAACGTATTCGGTCATAGACTGATTACCTAGTCTCATGTTAACTATGTTTAATATAGTAGTGTTCGTTCACCTTGAACGTTCGTTTTTATATTGATAATGTTTATTGAAAGTACTCGATCATAAATCGAGTGCTCGTCCTGTGAAGTACTCGGTCATAAACTGAGTACTCGGATTCATATTAATTGTCTTTATTGTACTGAACGTTCGGTCTTATACTGAACGCTCGATCTTGAAGTGCTTGGTCATACACTAAGTATTCAGCCTCATATTAATTATTTAGAACGTTCAGTCATACACTGAGCGTTCGGTTTATATTGATGATGTTTATTAAAAGTGCTAGGTATTATACCAGTACACAAATTTTAAGAACATTCGATCATAAACTGTACGTTCGGTCATACAAGTGTTCAGTATTAGACTGACACTTAACTTATGAAGTGTTCGGTTTCGCATTGTTATTATTATCCATCCAGAGGATGTTCGGTCATGTAAAGCACTTGGTCATAGATCTAGTGCTCGGTCTTATGAAATGTTTAAGTCAGAAACTATTCGGTATTGAGTATCTGGTATTCTTCTCAACACCCTAACAACTTGGAAGTAATAACGAACGTTGGTTGAATTTGGCTAAGTAAGAGAATTCCAATGGCGGAATGTCTCATGAAATTGGTAATGATTGGTAAAGTATGGATGTGGGAAAGACTCTGGCGTTGTCCTTGATCCTGATATTCCGTGAGGGCGCTTCCTCAAGTAGAGGGAGGCCACTCATGCGTGGGAATGGCAGGAGGTCCGCGGTTATATGAGTAAATAACTGTTTGAGGACTAACCTCGGGTGGCAGCTGGGGAAAACAGTTACTACACCACACCGGGTGCTAGGGACGACCGAGCTACATGTTCATACCGTCCGGACAGTGTCTTGTGGTCGGTCATGAGTATAGGAATTGTATGTTGCATGAATGATTGGTTTGTATTGTACGTTTATTTGTATGGTGAATTGATAAATTAAATTTACATAAGCTTACCCTTATCTGTTTTGCTTTGTATATGTTGTCGTTCGGTATCCGACCGTTCGGCTATTCTCTTCATTGCAATGATCATCCTTTTGGATGTGAGCAGAGGATACCTTGGAAGCTACTTTGGAAGAAACTCTGGAGGACGCTGTGCAGGCCGAGGAACCCGTGGAGGCAGTGCCCGAACGTTATGCAGGACCGTCCGGTCCTTAGTATAGTCTTTTTCTTCTCATTGTATTTTGTAAAACGTTTAGTATAGGAATCTTTTAATTTTGGCCTTTCGGCCAATGTATTGTATCCTAGACCGTTCGGTCTATTTTGTAAGTATTATATATATTCCAATCGTTCAGTTTTAATTTCCAGTATATTTCTTACGGCTATGCTTATTCACTACTATTCTCCTTTATTATTCTTGTTAACTCCTAAAAAATAAATTATGGCTTTGGTTATATTTATTGGGATGTTACACTATTTCTTTATTTAGACCTATAAAATTGAATTTATTTTTGTAAGAGATTAAATTTTTCAGAATTTAGATTTTGTTGCAATTCATTTAAATTTAATTTCTAAAAAGTTAAATTTATTTGCACTAATATTTCATTAAGTAAGTAATTTGATTTGAATTTTTTTTAATTTAATAATATTAAGTAAGTAATTTAATTTGAATTTTTTTAATACAATCTAAGTTTATATTTTATTTTTTAAATTAAAAAATATAAATTTTTTAAAAATATATGTAAATATTTATGGATATCCACTAATATAAAAAAATATACTAGAACTTTTTTCAAGATACTCAACCGATAACATGGTGACTAACGGGTCTGTCAAAATTCAATATTATCAGAGTGAATAAAAGTTTATTTTTAAGATTTAAAAAGTAAGTATTTAAATAGTTTTAAAAAATAATAATACATAAAAAAATGAGAAAATAAAAATAATATTAAACAAAATCAGAAAATTTAGAGTAAAAGTTATAAAATTAATTATTAAAATGTAAAAATAAAAGAATATAAGAAAGAAAGAAGATGAGAAAAAAAAGTCAGATTTGGTTTTTGTCAAGTTTGGCCCATTCTAGTTTTGATGCCTATACGTTTTCTTTTTCATACTTTTAATTAGCCCAAGTAATTTTTCTGAAACACATGATTCTTCTTCGAAAATAGTCCGGTAACTTTAGTTAATTTTACTTATTTTTTGACTGATTTATTTATTTATTTATTTGAAAAATTAAAATGAACCATTCAATACAATGAAAATGAGCTAAAATTCCTGAAGAAAAAACGTCAATTTTCTTATTTTCTGGTCACATTTTTTTTTTGAAAATGATATTCAGGCAACATGTTTTGACAACATTTAGACACAAGACACATGTCTAAATGTGATTGGTCCATAAAATAATTTTAAAATCAACTTATGACGTGGCATGGAGAGAAAGGGGGACATATTTGAATCTGAAATCCATTTTTGAAATTTTTGAGCTTTGAGAGAAAGGGAGAAGCGAAGCGCTCGAGAACCCAGCCACCACCGCCAGTGACGTTCTCATTCCAACCAGCCACCATTGTCGCCGTGCCGGAGAGTCGTCGTCCGTCCGCTGTCTTCCCTCCACCCAGCCACCCAGAGTCGTCTTAGTGTCGGCCTTCAAAGGCAAAACCTAGACGTCGGAGGTGCGTCGTCGTCTTCTCTCCTCCAATCCACCGTGCCACCGTCATTGAGCCGTCGTTCGAAGGCGAAATCTTGCCATCGTCCCAACCACCCAGTGCCGTAGGAGTGTCGCCGCAGTGTCACCCGAGCACCTTTATAAAAGGTATTTTCTTCCTTTTAACTGTTGTTGTATGGTTAGAAGCATAATCTATAGTAGAAAAACACCCATTACCATGTTCTTCTTTTTTTCTTTAATTTAAGGAAAATTGGTCCTTAGAATCCAACAAAGAAAACAACATTTTTTGTGTACGCCTCATTTGGAAAGTATGTGCTCCAAAAAAACATGGAAAATTAGTAGCAAGGATTATTGTAAACAAAAGTTCTAAAACAAGGACAAAAAGTGTGTGGGCAGCAATGAGTAGAGAGGATTGAATTTTAGTGTCTTGAGTGTTGAGCTTGGGAGTGGCAGGAGAAGCCCCGTGTGATAGGAAAATCAATGAAGTTGAAGCAAGGAAGAGTAAATGGAAGACCCTGAAATATCCCAAATTGGGCTCCATGAACGTGCTTTCACCTTTTCAAGAGTGATAGCGTGTGAGGCAGAGACTATTGTAAGAGATGAGGATTGAGGGTGGATTGCATCAATGGTGATGTTGTTGCTAGCTACTATAATCTGCTTGGGAGCATGTGACAAAAAAAAATCTTTAATGTATTTAAATAGTCATTTGCTAAGTTATATAGTGATCTGCTAAGTGAATTACTTAGTGATTTGCTAGCCCGATGATTTGCTAAGTGATTTGCTATCCCAATGAGTATTTATATAGTGATTTGGTAAGTTATTCTGAGTGTGTTAAGACATTACAAAATGCCAACTTCATGTAAAACAGGTGAGAAAAGATCCAAACTTTAATGTAGCTTTGATTTCACATAAAGGTTATTATTCTGTAAACAATGTGAATATGATGATTTACTTTACACACTGTCTTGTTATGTTACTTTCAGGATAAACCCCCTACCCAATATTTTTACTTTAAGCATAAACCCCTATGCGCAGTTTGATTACTTTAAGCATAAAGCTAAAACACTCATGCTGATCTTTGCAAATGTTGCAATATAACCAATGCAAAGATATTATGCTATAATCCCCATGTTTTGTGTCGACACTGTTAAACAACATTTATTCTCTTTTGATTCTGACTTATACAATTAATTGTCTATTGGGTTGTAACTACTGTTGCTCACTCCTTAGTATTGTAATATTTGTTCTGTACCTTATTTCTCCTACTATAAACCTTCTTTAGGGAAGTTTTCCTACTTGTTCAATGCATTATTTCATTCCAGTATTTCTATTATTTGCGAGGCCAAGTTAGAATAAGTTGATTTCTCTTCTTCTGAATCATGTTATTCACAATGCATTGTTTTTTCAGTATTTCTGGTTGTTTGATATTTTCTTGTTTCTAATTTTGAGCAAATTATTTTGGTCAAGGTTTTTAACATATTTTTACACTTCAACGCAAGACCCTTTAGTCTTTTTACCCCGTCTTCATTAAAGTTTTCTCTTACCCCCATTTTCACAAATTTCCATGGCTTCACAACAATTAGTTATTCCTACACGATTGTGGTTTTAATCCTTAGCTACACTATGTTACTTCTGGACGGTGTGTTTTGGTAAATAGTTGAACAAACCAGATCATCTATGGTGTTGGTAATCCCTTATCAGGTTTGTATATTGGTTACTGTTAGCCTTCTCCTTTTGAAAAATTTAAGATTTGTTGTATAAACCTTTGAATTGAAAACAACGTATATTCAAAACAATTGAACTGTATAACATTATAGCTTGGTAGCTAAATCTGTTAATTGGAGCTCTCTTTAACTTTCTTTAAACCATGGCATGATTTTGCAACTAAACCTTTGGTTCTCTTTTTTTATTTTTATTTCTTTTATATGTATTTTTTCAGTTTATGTTTGATTTTAGTTTCACTTTGCTACTCCTTTTCTTGTTGTGCCTAACTCAATCTTTTTTTTAATAATTTAATGTTTTATAAAAACATCTTACTTTTAGTACAAAAAAGCACTTTTTCACCAGTATATTATTTCTATGTGACCTTCATCATGGTTTGTTCACTAAGTCAATTGATTAATCAATATTTATTACATTATTGAAGGTTGATTTTGTATTTTGGTTGGATTCACAGTGATGGATTGCACAATATATGAAGGTTATAAAAATGTCAGTAGATTTAATGTTTTGAAAATTGATATCTTTGATTGAAAAGAATTTCTTGATGGTTTTTTGGTTTGATAATGATTTGTAATTGTGAGTGCGGGCATGAAGCATCATAAAACCTATAGTCGACATTAATGGTATATTACAACAAATTGATAGGACACGTATCGAGGAGACTCCATTCAAGTGGTGTCTTTATTTGAACAATCCAATTCAGTTCTGCACTCCTCTGTTCAAGGAAATGCTTATACGTTGGGTTGGTTGCAATGAATTTTTTATTTTAAAGCAAACAATGGTACCATTTACAGTTGGTGATGTTTGCATGGGTTTAGGGTTGGGTGTTGGTGGTTTAGACGTCAATTTTGATGATGACTTAGTTTGTGTTGTTTGTCAACAATTTTCTTCAAAGTCATTGACTCTAAAAGATGTCATTAGTAGATTAAAGTTGTTAATACAAAATAACGACATGGATGTTGATTATGTGTGTCGGTTGTATATTTTAGTTTGTTTTACTATCTTTTACTTTCCTAGACATTCAAACACAATTACTAACATGCCTTTTACAGTATTGGATAACATTGATAATTTGTACCAATATAATTGGGCAAAAGCTGTGCACACATTTGTGGTAAATAGTTTAGGAAATGCGTCAAGGATGTTAAGGCAACGTTACATAAACGACTCCTTAGGCCTTAGTGCCAATGTTGTAGTGTTGCAGGTAACAAAATTAATTCTTATTTACATTTTATGTTGATGGAATTTGTTTCTTATATGATTATCGTTTTGGTTATTTTATGTTTTTTAGCTTTGGACCGTTGAACGCTTGGGTTTAGCCGACGGTCCACATCACATTGTTTTCCCAAGAATAATAATTGGCCTATGCTTAAGTTGAGGTCAAACAAAATAGAAGACTTGTTTAAGAAGAAGGATGTAAGTTAATTGTTTTTTTTTTGTACATTTATTTCATATGTAAGGCATGAGATTTCTTTTGTGTTTTTGAATGATTACTTATATTTTGAGTTTTATAGATATGTTGGGAGTGGTTTTTGCGGGAGAAGGATCATGAGAACCCAATCATCCGTGCGGCCCTTAATTTGGATGAAGGGCCAATACCAGAAGATGGTGTACATGAGTTTCGGATGACTAGGGAAGAAGGGTTGATGAAGACAATTGAAGACAACCAAAGAAAAATGTTGAAATGAATCAAGAGTTAAGAACTTTGGCTGTCATGGTAGGTGATGGCAAGGAAGAAAGAAAACAACCTCATTTTTTTGAAGATGGTGGTACATGTGGTGTTGATGATGATGGTGAACCTGATGATGGTCAACATAATGATGGGGAAGGAGATGATGGTAAAACATATGAGGATGTTGAAACAGTCAGGTATACTAATGCGAGTGGTTGTTTGGAGGAAGAGAAGGAAGATGTTGAGGACGTTTTGGATGTTGCACCTCTTGTAGGCAACGTGGCACGAAATCAGCAGAATGAGGTTGGTCATATTTTGAATATAAATCCAAAATACTTGTACAGCTTGGTTATTCCTTTTAAGCTTACTTCGAGGTAATGAATTTTATAATTTTTAATTTATGAAGATGTATTTTAATAGTGTGATGATGAGACATGATGACATATGTGATTGGTAGTGTTGTTTCTAAAATTTGCGGTCAAACATTTACGGCCCAGGACTGTACTTCTTTTGGACCTAGGATGCGGCTTGACAACACGGTAAAAATATGATTTGCTATGGTTATTGTTGTTATAGTTTATATGTTGGTTTTGTAGGGGATTTTGTTTGGCACATCCTTGTTCATGTTTTTTGAAAGAAGGGGTATTGGAGTAGTGAAAACGATATGTTTTACTCCATTATATGTGGTTGGTTAAAATAATAGTAATTTTATTTTCTAAAAATTGTATTCACATGAGAAATGAAGTCTAACTATGTCATATCTTTGCAGACCCTGTTTTTATTGACTCAAGAAAGAAAAAGACTAATCACAAACTTTGGACATTGAATGACTACTCAAACTACTTCCAGTCTGATATCATTCGATTTGATGACATTGTTAATGCCGAATTTGTTAGTGCAATTACATTTCATACAATGTACTTTGAGAATTTGTTGATGATTATTTGTACATTTCTTGAGAAAATTTATTTTTTGTAGTTGTTTCTCCCAATTATCCATGATGACCATTGGTGGTGCTACGTTGTGAAGATTTCATCACTGCAATTGTTTGCACTGGACTCTTTTGGGCACAAAAGAAAAGAACGGAAAAAAATTGACTTAGCCATTGTATGTGTATGTATAGTAATTGATGTTTACTTTGTTTTAAAAATTATGGAGTTGTGGGATGACATTGAGAAATACGATGGAAACACAATGCCCACTTATACAAATGTAAGTTGCAAAAATTTTCATCTTGTGGACCTTTCATATAAATGTTGCATTTTATTCAAATGTTGTGCATTTTTGTTTTTGAAGGATTAACTGCAACAGTTTAGGGAGCAATATGTTTGTCAATAGATTTTGGATATCGCCAATGTGCGAAAGAATCAAGTGTTGCAAGATTTAGGCATTTTGTAGATATTTTGGACAATAGTGATTTATTGTTTGTTTACAACATAAATTAATTTCTCCTTATCTCCTCTATTTTGCTTGTTATATGGAAAACCATGTTTATGAACAGTGTCTTTGACCACTCCATAACAAAGCTCCTCTTTGGACACACCAACATCAACAACAACCTGCAATGTCATTAACAAATTTTATTTCATAAAACAGAAAATATTAAATACATTGCACCAACACAATCCTCTAATCAATGAATATTCACTGATCCCTTTGCAAATGCACTTCTTATAAACTTCTACCCGATATTGATATCAATCCATTTCAACAACCTTGGGAATTTTGTTACCTGGGTACTGTACATTGACTTTGATGTCACAAAATGGTGACAAAACCAAACCTGCAAATTATAAATCAAAGAACATTCAAATTAAAAATGATGGAAAACAATAACAAATCATTGTCTATAATTAACAATTACAAAACAAACATCTACCTACAACGGGTAAGCACATCCTTCAAGATGGAGATTACTTCTAGTTGTTTCATTCTTCATTGTTGTTGAAGAGTAGACACACTGTGAATAAAGTACTCAAAAACTAAATTGCCCCAATTGTAGTTACTCACACACCCCAACTCCGAAACAAGGTCAAAAATAACTGGAAACACTACTCCACTCCTATTGGGAAGCAAGAACTCAGATATTCCAACCAATATATACAAGCTACAAAATTGTTCTACTGAAACATTTTCATGTTCCTCTAACAAAAACTCATACCATTTTTACATCTACTTTCCCATTAGGGAAGTAGTCCCTACAAACACAACGATGCCCAACTTTATTTAAATATATCATTTCACCAACAACAGGCAACCATAAGGACAAACATACATCAAATTCACTAAACCCAATAACTTTGTCTCCAAAATAAAACCCACCCATGTTATCTACCCAACAACCACATAAATAAGCTAAAAAATTCCTACCTATCTTAATACAATCTGGAAAAAATAACAACCAACCAAAAACAATTTTCTGAATGTAAGCCTTGTGTTCAATATTCAAGCATTCATTCAAAGCACCTATGAAGTTAGTCTTGCAAAAGTGTTTAAACACTAACTGCATAAAAAAACATACTTACTATTTAAATACATTACAATACAACATTAAATGTATGCAAATCAAATACAACCCTACATACCTTCTTCCTCGTATCAGAAGCTTTACTGTGTTCACCGAGTTCCTCCATGACACTAAACCAAAACCAAACAATGATAAACAACAAAAAAATTAAAAAGTACAAAGCATAATGGAATGTTGTTGCAACAATGAAGCTGGATTGTATAAGGATTATGCAAATTTATTTTAATCATATTAATAAAACCAACGAAAAAAAAACAACATAGTTGGACAGATCAATGCAGATCAATGCGTCACTTTGATCTTAGTATTATCTTCTTTTACAAAAAGAATTACAACAAATAAGAAAATTATAGACCACAAAGAAATCATAAGCATACAAGTTAACATCCACTTTGCAATAACATCTCAAAGAAATCATAAGCATACAAGTTAACATCCACAGGATACATCTCAAAGAAATATAAATTACCAGGAAGAATGAATTCCTTTTTCCTTTGTTTATGTGAAGTGAACATAATGAAATATTGATGGTAATGCAATATGAAAATATTGATGGTAATGCAATATGAAAAAAATAAGTATAAGTGGAAATCTTAAAATAAAATGGAAATTAGGGGACATAATGAAAAACACGTACCTTTGAAAGACTAGCTGATACGACGACACTAGGTTTTCATATGTTTTTGTGAAGTGAACCAGAAGCTCTTAGTAAGTGTTGACACCAAAATGATGATCACCGACAGCTCTTCCCGAATATCCAAAGGTATGATTCTGAATCTCAATAAGGTTAACACAAGTACACCTCAAATGACATAACTTCAACAGAATTTTTAATACATAAGCGAATCCTTAAACTCTTATCATATTATAGTGTTCAGGTAAATGATGGTTCTCGGCCTGTAGTTAAAGTGAATATGGCCAAAATTGTAGTTCAAGACTGGGAGTTCTCCACAAATGGATAAAGATAAAGATAGAATGATACAAGTTAGACCTTTTATAAAGTTACTGTTTTTTATTTTGTAGGGAAAGAAACAAAGAAATAGGAGCTACTGTGCAGTTTAGAAGAAAGAACATAATTTTGCCAAGCAAGGGGAGATATCAGACTCCAACGAAAATCCTCCACTGTATACATTGCTTCAACTACGGCAATGATTCGTGTAATGATTCATGAAAATACCTTTTATAAAGGTACTCCGGCAGCACTGCGGCAGACCTCCGACGGCACTGGGTGGTTGGGACGATGACAAGATTTCGTCTTTGAACGACGACTCAACGGCGGCGGCACGGTGGCTTGGAGGAGAGAAGACGACGACGCACCTCCGGCGTCTAGGTTTTGCCTTCGAAGGCCGACACTAAGACAACACTGGGTGGCTGGGTGGAGGGAAGACAATGGACGGACGACGACAGTCTGGCTGCAGTGGTGGCTGGTTGGAACGAGATTGTCATTGGCGGTGGTGGTTGGGTTCTCGAGTGCTTCACTTCTCCCTCTCTCTCAAAGCTCAAAAATTTCATAAATGGATTTCATATTCAAATTTGTCCCCTTTCTCTCCATGTCACGTCATCAATTGATTTTAAAATTATTTTCTACGTGGACCAATCACATTTAGACACATGTCATGTTTCTAAATGTTGTTAAAACATGTTGTCTAAATATCATTTTTATTTTACTTTCCAAAATCCTATTCGATCCTCTTGACCAATTTGAAAATTCTGTTACATAGGAAAAGTGTGGTGGATTTATTATTCGTAATTATAGATATTATAAAATTAAATTTTAATTTATACTTTATTCAGTTAAATTTAATTAATTTATATTTTATTAAATTTAATTTAATTAAAGTTAATTTTTAATTTAAATTTAATTTAATTTATACTATATTTTATATGATTTCTTTTTGTAATTTTAATTAGGTTTTATTTTAAAAATTTATAAAATATTTTGATATATTAGTAAACATTCACGAGCTTAAGATAACTGGTTGTCAATAAATAAGTTCCTCGAGTATCGAATAAGGAAGAAGCTCGGCATCAGTTCGGTCCAGTTCAGTTTTCTCCTTAGACCACTTTATTTGCAGTCTTCACCCATTGGTTATTTTTTGGACCATACCACTATTCGTCCTATCACATAATCTCATTTAAGAATGTCGTGAACCCAACTCCCAAACTCTAATTATAAACCATACAAATTAACTCCATATTAAAATACTTATAAAAATATACTAATTTTGTATCATAGGTTTTATTTAAAATATTTTTTCCAACATTATTACACTTTTATCATTATTCTTTAGTTGATTATAACACATCAACACCTTCTAATCTTTTACCCCAAAACACCAAATAAAATGATATTACTTTTATTTTTTCAATTGGTTCATCTAAATTATTATAAATTTTAAAATAAAGATGTCATATCATTGATACTAGATGAAAGTTCAGTAGAAAATGTGATGTTTATGCATTGTCAACCTTGTATTGTATCATAGTATGTGTTGTATAAAGAAAGAGTTGTTGACTTTAAAGCGAGCTAACACAATAATTTAAGTGCAAGATAAGAGAAGGGAAAACGTAGACTAAGGGTCTAAGCATAGAAAGCAGAGGATTTATTAGCCCACAAATCAATCCATAATTTCATCATCTTAATTCCAAATCCAACTAATTTTATTCACTTTTAATTACAAATCCTTTCTGTGTGTAATTCGCTTTTATTGAGAAGCACCCAATATAGTTCTCTGTTATTATTGTTGGAATAAAATAAAGTCCCACCAAGCAAATGTCCCAACTATAAGATGCACCACCTTTTGTCAAAATTTCACCTTTACTCGCTAATTCCTCTTTTCTCTGCTTTGTTAGTTATCTAAATTTCAAACCTTTCTCTTATTCACTATCAAAATTACGCACTGTTAGGGTTTTCTGATGTGATTTTTTAGTTCATATGTTTGATTCCACTGTTTTCTTATTTAATTTTACTCAATTTAAGATTTTTTTATAATGGGGAATGTTTAATAAAAGAAATCCCTTCATGGGTTGGTTTGTGTGCAATTGATGTGGTCACGTGTTTCTTATAAGTGACTTATGAACGTAGGAAATTTTGATTTTTGATGGATGCAACGAAGGGATTGGAGGTTCCAGGTGAGACCCTTGAAGCAGAAGTCAAAGCCTTTTTTGATTCTGCTCCTCCTTTGCAGAACAGTGATGGAATAACTCAGCAGTTAGATCAGTTCATTAAACGCAATTCTTCTCCTTCAGGTGAGTTGTCTGTTACTGCATTTGGTGTTGTGTTTCTCCTTCTGTTGTGTGCTTCCTGTAAATGATGTGTGGTGGATTTTGGTTTCTCCAGAAAATGGGAAAGCGAGGAGAATTGTTTGTGTGACTTCTGGTGGCACCACTGCTCCGTTGGAACAACGTTGTGTTCGGTACGTTGACAATTTCAGTTCGGGTCACAGAGGGGCCACATCCACAGAGTACGTTGCGGTTTGCATTGTCTTGTTCTTGTATAAATATTTGTTTAAATTCTATTGAGACGAACAGGTTGGTGGTTCTGTTGTAGGTATTTTTTGAAGGCTGGATATGCTGTTATCTTTCTTAACCGGAAGTGAGTTTCTGGACCTGAGAAGTAGTATTTTCTTATGTTTTATCAATTGGTGATCAACAATAGATAATTTATGCAGGGGAAGTTTCCAGCCATTTTGTAGATCCCTTCCTGATGATCCTTTACTTGAATGCTTCAAGCCCACCGATGAGTCGAACATTCAAGGTTATAAGTTTTTGTTTTTTTTCTCTTTTCGCCCCGTAAGAAAAAGATAAAACTATTGTGATTCATTGAAGGCTAGAAAAAAGTGCATCGTTTTTTTCCCCTTCTATTTCTCAGATGAAGTCCACTCAAAGATTAATTTCATTGGCTATCTTGTGGCATTGTCAATTAGCAGACCTTCGTCCATTTTTTCCCCTTCGATTGCTATTTTATACAAACTCCTGGAGTTGTCCTGATTTTGGCAAATTCTGTTATATACTTCAGTTTGCGAGGCTTATTCGGAAGCAGTGAAGAGGGCTGTCGTGGATCATCACACTGTATGACGTGGAGATTGGATTTTGTGCTCTTCATTTATCTTATTTTCCGTGATTTCATGTCATTTTTTCAATTTATGGTGCCTCAGGTTCAAATTATTTGGATATAGTTATAGCCTCATTTGGGTTTTCATTCTATTGCAGGCGGTGACAGGTGGTCTGTTGTTGAAACTGCATTTCAACACCATATTTGAGTATCTCCAGGTTAGCTCTAGTCAATGCTTGTAAATTGTAAGTGTTCATTTGATTTGATGAAACCAATGCTTTCATCTCCTATATTTTATATGTTCTCATTCACTCATTCTGGGTTTTTAGTGACAATCGACTGTGGAGGTGGATGGAATTATTGTGTCTTCTGATTATCATGTGTTGGTCTGATAGCAAGATAGAGAGCCACATGTTTTGTTATAAGTTTTACTAGGTGTTCAATCAGTACATTTGTCAGTGCTGTTTTGTCATTGTTAACTTTCTTGATTTTGCAGATGTTACAAATTATTGCAGTGTCATTGAGGTGTATTGGCCCACGTGCAATGTTCTATCTTGCTGCTGCAGCGTCCGACTATTATGTTCCTTGGAAGGAAATGGTATAAATATGTTATGTTGTTTCATCATTCCGTGAAAGTTTTATTGCAGTATTGACTTTAACCTTGGTTTGAATGATTAAGAACAATACATTATATCGCTGCTTGAATCAAATATAAAATTTGTACAGGAGATATTACATAGAGAATTTGCGTGTAGCTTCACGTGTAAACTTACGGGAATGTCACATACTTCCTAGCCTTGCGTCTGTGCCAGTAGTACAACTTTTAAGCATTGTTTGTAGTGATTTTTGACATACTACTGGGTTCTTTCACATGTACCAAAAGTGTGTGGAACTTTAAAATTCCTGTGCCTTTAGATAAATTACAGTCGAGGGATGTTAAAATGGGAAGATACACTGTTAGAACATGGAGAGTTTATGAGAAGAAAAATAGGAAACAGAGGACTTAACTGCTATTCAATTAAGTAGGGGGGCGGGAAAGAGGTCTATAAAAAGATCTCTTATTGTATCAGTTAGTCTGTTAGACTTTTGTTGATTTGTTGACCGGTCTTGTACCTGGTGAAGGAGGTTAAGCTCCTGGACTATTTCTGTATTCTTGTTTCTTTCTTGTGAATACACACCCATTATTCATCCTATACTGTGTTGTGCTGGTGTTTGAGGGCGTAAGAGTGTGAACAAGTTAGAATTTTATCCTGAATCTCTAACATACACATTTGAAGAAAAATTGAAGAAGTTTTGTGTGGTTGATCATTAAAATAAAAGTTTCACTATAATGCTAGGTTGGAGTTACAGCATTTCGGAAAAGATTTACTTTACTTGGTAATGTTTATCTTGATGTATATTAATCCTGCAGGTAGAGCACAAAATTCAGTCAGGATCTCACCTCTTGGATGTGAAACTAGTTAATGTGCCAAAAATGTTGTCGGTGCTCAGGAATGATTGGGCTCCTCTTGCTTTCTGCATATCTTTCAAGGTATTGATGGTATTCGGATAAAAATAATGATAAAAACCATTTTTTTCTCTTTTGAAAAACAGTTATGTTAATCATTGCTCTGAATGATCAAGGAATCAAGAAATGAGAAGTTTCAAGTCTAGAGTACATCATCTAACGGGAAACTTTAAAACTTTGCTTTTGACTTGTAACTTTCCATTTTTTAGTCCTTAGGCAGTGGTAAGCAAGTAACAAAAAAATCTATATTGACCTATGCTGTTTTGACAAATATTAAATTGCAATTACTGGGTAACAGTAACAAAGCTGTCTTATTGGAAGTTGAAAGTTTTGCGCTAAAGCATGTACTAACAAGTGAGTTTTGTCCAACTCTGCATGTGATTGATACCTTGCATTTCAAAGTCCTTTCCAAAGTTATAGAAAAGTACACTAACATAATTGGTACTAACTTTCTACAGGAACTTCATTGTCTGTGTTTTTCTCTAAGAATTTGTAGAAATAAAAATAGTTGGCATTTCTTTTGAGAGTATAAAAAATTATCTCTTGATAGTAGAGTGATCAGGTATTCAAGTTAGTGATATTATTTTTCTGTCTTTTGCCATCAGACGTCCAAACATAGAATGAAATGACAATGAGAAATAGCACTTGTGTTGGCTAATATTTACCTTTCTTCATTGTCTGACAGTTAGAGACAGATTCAAACATTCTTCTA
Organism: Vigna mungo; assembly: GCA_036885675.1. Taxonomy (NCBI): domain Eukaryota; kingdom Viridiplantae; phylum Streptophyta; class Magnoliopsida; order Fabales; family Fabaceae; genus Vigna; species Vigna mungo. The sequence goes on from CP144699.1 coordinate 32,727,640, forward strand.
AAGAAGGCAAGTGCAGCTCTTGAAAAGTATAAGATGGATGCAGTAGTTGCAAATGAACTCTCATCACGCAAGGAGCAAGTGGTGGTTGTAACTAGTTCTGAGAATGTTGTCGTTAAGTGTGATAAGAGTCGGTCAGATAATGATGTAGAGAATCCCCTGATTAAACTTCTTTCAGAGAAACATGCCACTTACATTGAGCATCCCGGTAGATGAATCTAGGGAATGACTTTGGCTACTCGTGGTTGCAGTTTGGGCACTAAAATTCGTTGCATCATCAACATGAATAAAAGGGAGAAGAATTAGACAGTATGGATACAGCACAGGGCTAGAGAAGAAAGGAACTGTAACAGAAAACAACAGTTCTAACCTTAGTTTTGTCATTTTGCAATTATTTATAAATTTTGTATTTTACTTCTTGTGATTCTTCTTATCGTTAATTGGGCTACCCTTTTTTTCATATTAATTAATAATATTCAACTAAAATTATGTGTGTAGTGATACTTTGGCACAGGTTTTGGTTTTACCATTAGTTTAATAGTGTAAGATGAACAGATACCATTAAGAAACAGCAAAGGGATTATGTATGGTGAAGTAGTAACCATGGTATGACAAACGTGGAACTTACCATGACGTATTGATGAGTCTCGGTTTGATTGAGTTTTTCTTAGTTAATGCATCTCTTTGGATTATATTTTGTTCTTAAACTCTTAATTTTAGAATAAATTTAGTTTTGATTGCTTAGATACTAGTTCTTCTTAAAATCTGTTAACCAAGTGTTTTTAGACATATTTTTAGTTTCAGTTATTATAGTAAATTTCTAGTCCTGTAAATAAATAAAATTTAGATTTGATTTCTACTTTTAGTGTATATTTTTGTTCTTGATTTAGTGTATTTGTTTAGTTTTAGTAAGTAGCTTAATTCAACTTTGTTCTTTATCTTTTGAAGTAGAATTTTGTTGTTTAGTTTTGATTTTTTAGGTGCTGTGGAAATTAACAATTCTGATGCAGTGAACTTGAGAAAATCTGGTCTCGGTGGATAGTTGAAGAGCTGAGCTGAGTTACTCATTGGCATGACCTGTTAGATCAAGTTAGAGCTAAGAGATGGAATTGAAATTGTCACTGGCAACCTACACCAACCTGTGAATAAAGAAGAAGCTGAAATGAACGAAAGAGTCTTGAACAAGCTGAACTTGAAGAAGGGAAACCTGCTGGACCAGAAGCAGCAACCTATTACTATAGGTTGGGACTCCAATGGTCAGATTCTGCATTCATTAATTATCTGCACCAGCCAGTGGAGGAGAAAAGAAGCTGAATTAGATTACTTGCTACTTAGGTCATTTGCATAGATAGACTAGGCTAGTCTAGGTAGTTTGTTCATAATTTTTACTTGCTATTGGCAGTTCCTATGACTAGTTCTAGGCTGTTTTCCAGTTTTCGAGGTTTGGACTCTTAGAAGCATATAAAGGTTTGCATCTGAAACTTGCAAAAAAAGATGAATCAGATTTTTACATTTCTCAGTTTTATAATAGCTTTTCTCTGAAGTTCTAGGTGGTCTCAGACTCCAAATTGAGCTAGGCTTCCAAGATTTTGAGTGCATTGTAATTCTACATCAACATTCATTGAATTCAAGTCAGTTTTACTTTCAATTCTGTTCTACTACTTTGTTCTCTGAATTGCTTTATCATTTCTGTTATTCCCGTGTTCTATTCAATTGCAATTTCAATTCAATGTCTCAAACCTGTTTTCTTACTTTTAAGTCAGAATCTGAATTTTCTACTAACATTTGATTTTCATTCTTGCACCTTACTAGACTCAGTCATGGACTGATGGGTTTCGGATTGAGAAACCCAATCAAGAACCTCTCTCGAACTCTCACAGACAGAAAACAAGGAAAAAGATATGGAAAACTGTGTATTATTAACAGAAAGAATGGTATGTGTTTACACTCTACAGAGGCATAACCCTCTTCCACAGGTCAAAACCTGTTGCAACAATGTACAAGAGTCAACTGACTCCCTGACTAACCACCCTGGTATTTATACAATACTCAACTACACTTCCCGCCCTTTCTAACTGATTAATACAGTTAGGCTCACACTACTGATTATCAAGGAATATTCTTCCTTCTCCTTTCATAGACTCTCCATGGTCTATCATGGACTCATACTGAGATACTAGTGAATCCAAAGTGATCTTTATATTGTAAGGAATTCAGAAATGAACCTTAGCAAGCAAGATTGAGAGTTAAATGAACTTCAATAGGATTTTGCACTTTCTGGTTTAGAACAAACACTTTGCCAGCTACGCTGATACTCAACCTGTTACATGATTTTTTGTTCTTTAATCTGTTTTTCATCAAATTTACATTCCTTTACTTGCTTTCCTGTTAATAAACTGGTTACAATCATTATAACTCAGATTTAATTCTGATTTTCAGATTTTACAGTTTTGACAGTTAAAATTCTGGTAGTCTAGGTTACATGCTTGGTTAGAATTTGGATTTCAATTATGCAGTTTATTTTGATGAATTCTCCGTCCAGTAGTTAAATAGGATGAATATGATTGCATGTGCATTTACCATTAAAGAGAGTTTTGTATGGTGATGCACATTTGCTGTTATAAGTTGAATGCTGATACATTGGTTTTGCTGCCAGATTTGGTTTTCAACTGTGATTTTGTCAATTTTACATTGTTAGACAATTATGGTTGCATGTTCCAAACATGTCCATTGTATAAAACACATTTTTCTTTCACTTAGGCATTTTGTCAAACACCTTGTGGAAATTAGATTTTCTCTTGGGCATTTCATCAAACAAATTTCGTTTTCATAGTTCTGCTCTATTTTACTTAGTTTTAATTGTTATAATATGTTTCTTTACATATTAACTTGCATTTTAAATGTTCAAACACAATTTCCATGTATTAGAATCCGTTTTAGAGATCATTGCATCTTGTTTATATAGAAAATCACGCTCACTATTTTAGGAATAGTTTCTGCATTATGTTTAGTTTCATGCATTGCCTTTAGATCATTCTTAGGTTGATTTAGTTTAATTAGCATGTACCATTTTTCATTCCCTCAGGCATTATGACAAATTACATATGTCACACTTCCACATTGCTATTTCTTAGGATTGACACCCAAGGTGTAACTTACACTACATTAGGGAGATTTTTTTGTTTTTGTTTGGATTTGATGCGATTATATAGGTTTAACACGTATAAACCTTAGTTATGAAGAGAAAAACACAAAAGTTAATTAACAAGAAATACAAAAAATCATGTAATTCTTTTTGTCGGTTGGTCATTAGAATGTGCACTCGCAGAATCCACAATCCGGGTTGACACTTCTTGCGTATGCAAGTTCTTTTCCGTTTGTAAGTAAATGGCGGATTTTTTATTCTTAAATAGAACAGAATTACTTTTCTAATGAAGTTTCTCCATAGAATTTATTTAAATAAATTAAACAGTTCGGAAAAATGCCAGTCACTCACTTCTATAAATATAAATTAACTATTCTCTACAGACCAAAAAATAAAATAAAATTCTAAACACATCTTATTAATCCTTCACCGTTCATTTTCTTTCCCCATGATCAACAAACAAAAGGAATTTAACTTTCAACTTGCATAATAGTATTCAACAAGGAAGTTAAAGTGGACAGAAATCTAAAGTGGACTTTAGGCTTACTCCAAATTTCGGATCATCATAATAGTGATATAATACAACTGAAAAACCAGCTTCTCATTGAGATTGAAAATAATAAATATATGTACATATATCTTTTGTGAACAATAATTACAAAATAATTGGATTTGCTGAGGGAGACATCAAGGTATTGAATCAAATATTAGGTATTGATTTGTGGAAACAAAGTCCATATGTTGACTAGAGTGCCTCATCACTATCTGAATCATCAAGTTCAAGACCTTCTGCTGCCAAGAGACGGCTGATAGTCTTCTTCTTTTCTTCCTCGGCCTTTCTTCGCATCAGATCTCTCTTCTTAAGTACAAGTGTGTGCCTTTTAAGGGTATTTGAGTAATAATCGGCCGATGCCTTCTTTTCTCTTGCCAGAATCCTCCTAGCTTCATCAGGATCAGTCTGAGATTATGTAAAATAAGTCCAATCAGATGCATAGAAAAAAATTCGAACATTGCTCAGAGAACAGATTACATGTAATACTGATTCTTTCCGATACCCATTCTCAAGAGAAAAACAAATGTGCCATGTTATATACGAAGCTGGGATCATTAATAGTTTTAAGTTCACTCAAACATGGAAGTGACGGGGTCTTATTCACGTAAGAAACCAGGTTGTAATGTTGATTATGGTTGTTGGAAGAAAATTTGACAAAACTATGACCTAGTCTTCTTGACAACCATTCAAGCCTACATTACATTAAGATGGCAATATTTTCAACACAATACCTTTGAACGAGAAAGTTGACGCACACGAAGATTTAACTCGCGCTGTTGCTGTTCAGCCCAAGCAGCAATTGCCATATCACCCCGCTGATCAAAAGCTTTTCGCTTTTTTATAAGCCACTCCATCCATGCCTGAGATGCCTGAGGAAAACAAAGCACAGTGGTCAAGAATAAGAAAAGTAAACATATTCTAATTACAGCAGAAGGGTACATCCATTATTATCCATTTTAAAAGTTAGTAAAAGCAATGCTTGGAGAATCAGAGGCTATTCTGCTTTAGATGTTACACTGACGAGAAATTGGAAAGCAGAACATGAAAAATATATTCTCTGTACACAGATGAAACAGTAGTTATTTGATGAAGTTCTGCAGTTTGATATGCTAATACAATGGATAGAAAATCTTAGTATTTCTTTCCTTCCTAAAGGATTAAAAAATGAAGCGGTTTTGACTGTTCACTAACATCCATTAACATCTAAAGATTATGGTAGCCAAACAGTTCATATGGTAGATACATCTTAATTAACGTTATGTTTTCTGTTCATACAATACATATTAGTTTTATTGACCACCTTAAAAATAGAAGAAATTGAAAGTAATACTTCAACACTATTGCTCAAAGAATTTGTTCACGGTTGATATTAGGAACACGAGCATATTATTATCCACTTAAAATACCATATAACAAGATCCATACCCGTTCAGAAATACAAACAAGTGAAAAATTAGAATGCTAAATGAACAAGTGTGGCAGTCAATAACTGATAATCAAACAGCTCGAAAACTATTACCTTCATAGGGTTGACCCGGTTATCAATATCATACTGTCTTCGCCTGTCTCCATCTATAAGCAATTCATAAGCAGCTTGAATCTTGATGAATCTAGCTTCTGCTGTTTCACCTTCTTCAAGGTTACCTCTGCCATCATAGACTTGAAGAGTAAAGTAAACAGAGTTAGTACGTATTGAGTGAGAGATTATACTCCGCTTCCATAAACAGTACCAGCACAGAAAAGCTGTTTCACAACTAAGTTGTGTGGCACACAGTTGAAGAAACAGTCACTAGCCATAACTTCTTCATAGGAACATTCTTGTAAAGAAAAATAAAATATCTCCCACGTTCCAGAAGACTAGCATCCAAAACAAGATGTAAAATCTCAAAATCATAACTGATAAGTAGTTGCCTGGCTTCATCTTGAAAGAACATAATAATATTGCTGCTAGATATAGCATCAGGCCACCACAACCAGCAAAGTTAAATATCAAATTTAAAGATACATTTCAAATGACACTTCAAGAAAGCAAGTAGCTAAGATGGAGGTACACACCATCTGGATGATAAAATTTGGCCAAGCGTCTGTAAGCAATTTTTATCTGGTCCTCATCAGCATCTCCTTCCAATTCTGTTGTTCACCAGACAATTGGAGAAGGAACTGTCAAACAAGTATGCAGAGGAATTTTCCATCTCTATTCTCTTCCTACAGAAAAAAGAAATTCGTTTCCACTCCTAAAGCTTAGATTCTCCCTAAACACTTGTAGCAGAAAAAAACATGTTCAGTTGATGAAAGTTTAAATCATTTGATCTTTTATTTTCTTCTGCAATAAGTTCTTAATAAAGAGTTTATTTGATTAGTGCTTAAGCAATTTTCGATTTCAGCGTTACCCATTACTTCTTCTCTTTCTAAGATTCCTTTTTTACCTCAAAGCCGGTTTTCTTTTCCCCATTTTCTCAGGAACGCGGATTGTCAACAAACTTGAAAGTAAAAATTACCAAGAGTTTCATATGGGGATTTTTGTTCAGCCCAATTCGATGCCTTGGCCACGGTTCTCCTCTGATTCACGCGAAACCATGGATTCGAACCCCAAGAAGAGTACAGAAACGGCAACGGCAAACGGGGCTTGGAATTAGGGTTTGGAAACGAAATAAATCGAAATTGGTGTCTGCAACTAATAAAAGAGAACACCGTCTGAGGTCTACAAAGGGTTCTCAGATTGCTCATAGTTTCCCCCAGATTTTTGAAACTCTTCACTCGGTGCCAATTGCAGTTACAAGCACAAAACCCTTTCTTCTAGGTAGTGGAAGACGTGAACGAAGAGAAGAGATTCTGGGCCCCTCAACGATAACTCACACCCATGAATCTAATAAAATGTTTAAAGTTTTACCAGATTTTTTTCTGCAATTCTTCTTAAAAAGATGAAATAATGATTTTCTTTTTTCAGTTTCTGGTGAACGAGAGCCGCGAATATTTTTCCCGAGAAACTTATGGACTAGAGTTACTGATTGTGAATTTTTATCAATTAAGTTTTTTATTTTTTATATATATTATATAGTAAAATAAACAAATATTAATAAATAAATAAAAAATATCATAATGAAAATTAGTAAATATATTAGACTATAACTTGTAGTTAAATTACATGTGTAAAAACTAAATACATGTATACTCTACCTTTTTCTTATCAATTTATATTGTGATCATATATTTTTAAATTTTAAAATGCCTGAATAGTAAAGTATAGCCACAGAATTGGAATTATAAACAAAAATAGATAAGTTCAAAGTAAAGTAATGAAGTTCTTGTAAGATAGCAGAAAGATTCTCATAGTGATATAGCACTTAAGATGATACACTGTTTATGTACAATCATACTCTCTACAGCTTCCTGGTAGTACACTAACTTTTGATAATCATACATTCATATCCAAAACTCAGAAACAGTTCTGCAGAGCAGATAACAGATCGTCCAGTTGAAGTTATGCAGTACGAGGTACATGTTTCTTCCTTTAAGGAAACTAAGGAAGTTCACATGGACGAGAAGCCCAACGAGAGCAAAGAGTGCGAAGACGGTGAAAGTATTCCCCAAGAGCCAGCAAGCCACGAGCAGCTTGATGAGTTGAGAGTATGCGTGACATGTGAATCAGAGTTTGTTGTCTAAGATGATCTGCCTGTGGAGAACAGAATGTATTTGATTTCTTCATGACAGTGTTACAAATGACCAATATTTCATTCATAGGTCAGAATTAGTAAATTTTAAGTTGTAAGAATTTCCAATGCACTATTCCTTGCATGTTTTTGGGTTCTTCTTTTATAAAAATTAGATTTTTACCTCAAATTCTCGATAGAAAACAATACTATTTGGAGAACTTCATATGAATTTTATATGTAATGAGTAGTTTCTCAAATGGGGATATATCAGTCTGTACCATCTCAAAAAGAATTACAAAAAAATGGACATGCAGTTTACCTGGCTTACAAAACCTTCTAGTGCCTCAAATTTGTCTATAGCAAGAGCCATCTGAAGTCCGAAGTTTCCTACACCCAATGGATCAACTGCCATGTCAAGGACCAAACTCTGCTGAAGTTTTTCCAATCCCTGTGAAAGAGCATCTTCAGCTTGCTGAGATGATTGGCGGAGGTTTTTAATACCAACAATTTGTTGATCAGTCAAAGGCTCAAGTTGTGGTACGATAATCTGCAAAAAAAAAAAAAAAGGCTAAGTGATTGGTTTTATTGAGTTTTAATACATCTAAACTGCACCATGAACATGTAAAGCACCACCTCTTACACAAAAACATTATCAGATTAAATATTTTTGTTCTGAACATAGTCAATACATACCGATTAAACTCTTGTTAAGAAATTTTTTCACTGAAACTCAAATAGACAGTGTAGCTTGAGAAAATGAAAATTGGTAGAGAACTCTAATTTTTGACAATCTGTGTAGAAAAAGCGAAAGTGAAAGCAGTTATCAAAATGAGATTTAGTGTGGGAATGTACGTTTAGAAGCTGTGATGGACGAGACCCTCCAATCCAAAGGAAGATGCGCTCCACTGATGCTTTCCACACACCAGAGAGTAAATATAGAACATCAGCCTTTGCAGCATCTGCTTTCATTCTGAAGAGATTTGAGTAATGGTTTAAGACACTCTGAACCACTGCATTAAGCTGAACATCGGGTGCTTGAGTTTGAAATGCATGTCTAAGCTCTTCATTCCGCCTATGTTGCTCTTCAACCCATTGTCCGTATTCAATTTCAAATGCAACAATAACTGTTTCATATGACAGAAGGACTACTAAAAAGAATGTACACAGTGCTGCATACACAAAGGGAAAAATTTCTGCAGAAAGAGTCACAAACCTGGGTTTATTGTTTCTGATGTTGATCCTATGTAGCTGGCATCTAATGCAGTGCCCATGTACAGACCCTGCAAGTAGATGTTTTGGTATAAACTTCACATGATAAAAGAAGGATGAAATACAAAATCAGAAATTCACAATATAATAAGAAAGGAGGATTAAAGGTGTTGGTGATTGTAGAGTTTTGGTTCACCTGCTTTCTTGCTTTCCCAATTTCCAGCTCCAATTGCACGAGCTTCATGCGGCTTGATTCTAACTGTTTAACATACGCCTATGGATAACAAAAAGGAACAATCAGAAGACAGATTCTGGCTACCTTCTTGTAACTTCATTCATCCTACCTTTTTCCTCAACCGACTTTTCCGAGCAGCCTCTCTATTCTGAGCTAGACGTCTTCTCATCTAAACATTCATGGGTTATCAGACACAGAACAGTAGACAACAGCAAAGACATTCATGTTTTAGAGAATTCTTCAGTCACTGACAAAACTTCCTAGTACTATCAAAAATTTACAACGAAACAAGAGTCAAGAAAACATTTCAATGGCTAGGCCTTGAAGAAATTTCATCACCTTATTAGCATCTTTGTCTGTGGTCTCTTGATCGCCTCCAGAAGGCTCTCTTGATTCTTGAGGAATATATTCAGACTGGAGAATTCAAATTCAAAAAGCACTTAGACTTACAGTCTAGTTTTCTCATAAAATGAAGTTAACCCACCAAAAAAAAAAAAACCTCACCTTGGTCTCGACATTAGTGTCAACCATTAATATTGGGGAAGCAATTGAATTCAGGCCACCATCAACTTTAAAGCCGTCACCCCACATGGCAACTTGCTGAAATGGCTCGTATATGTCCATTTTCATTTATCTCTTGCAGTCAAATGATAAAAGAAGAGTTCCCTGCAAAAACATTAGTTTGATCCCACTTATCATCAAACAAGAGACATGCCGCTATTTCTACAATCCTAATTCTGATTCTAATCTCAAAAACTTCAAATACTCTCTTCCTCTGTCCCAAAAATGATAGAAAAAAAAGTAACAAAAGTTTGCAGGAACAAAAACAGCATCTATGTTGCCATCTGCAGAACAGACTGCAAGGCTTCCCTTGGCAGAAATGGTGCTAAACTCTTGCTAGTAAAATAAAGCTCCCAACCTCTAACCAGATTCACACTAGAGTTTTTGTGTCAGCAGGTCAAAATAGAAAAAAGATCAGCAGAAAACCCCCCATCAAAAGGTAATTAAAATAAAGTTAACTAGTTTAACTCAAACAATCAAAACCGTCGTATTCATTCTGTCATAGCAAATTCAACGTCATGCATGACATGAAATTTTTTCTAGAACTAAACATTAATCAGCCAAAGTGGTACTAGTGTTTGACCCACTTGAGTCCAAGCTGTTGCTCAAAACGACAAAGAATAGAAATTGGAACCAAACGAAACACTAATACTACTGTTGCAGATGGAAGAACATACACCAACCTATATAGATAGCCAGCTAGCTTGAAAGAATATGCAACCTTGTAATTGGCTAGTCCAAGAAAGTCTCCCAGATGATGCTCAGAATTGAATATATATATATATACATACATACATATATATTTATATATATATATATATATATGTGTGTGTCTGTGTGTGGATATATAGATATATAGATATATGGATATGTAGATGTGAAAACTGAGTAGCTGAATTGCTTGATTAGTAGTATCCTTATTATTGTTCTTCCGCATGCAAACAAATTATAAAAAGCAATGCTGGGCCAAAGATAACAAAATGAAATTTAAAAGGTACAGTAAATAAAACTAATCACAACTTTTACTTTTTCTTCTTTGATTAGAAAACTCTCAGAACCGTCAACTTGCTAACTTCCCTACGTTCCCACTTCAACAAAAATGAATGAGTGTGACAGTGTTAAAAAATCAATAATGCATTAAAAATAAAGTTATGCTGTTTCAGTTCTCTTCTCACAGACATTTTTTTTGTCACATCACTCGTTTTTTTTTTCTTTCTTTATGATAAAAATTATGGTGTGAATATTTAAGGGAAATAACGTTCCTCCACGAAATATGAAAAAGAAGAAAGGAAGAACTTTATTAGCTCACAACTCCCACTTTCCTTAACACCATTGTCATCCCTTCCTGCTCTTTTCCTGCGACCACTTACGTGTGGATATACATACAAATAATTTAATATATATATATATATATATATATATATATATATATATTTATTGTTTACTGTGTTCAAAGTAAACCTTTTATTCTTAATTTATTGATAAAATTGCGCATCTTCCTCCTTCTCGTTACAATAATTTATTCTCTCGTTTTTTCAAATATATATTTTATTTTAGAAAAAGTTTTTTTAACAATTTTTTTTCGTTTATGTTGTAGTTAATAAGAAGTGAACTTTTAAGTGGTCGAATAGCGGCCATATAGATAGCGGATGAGAATATCTCCAACAAATAACAAATATCGCTATGATATGTTTTAACATCAAGTTTTAAATATGTGGACCAATAAAATAGTAACACGTAATATATTATAACAAAGTTGTTAACATATAATGATTTTTTTTTTTTACTTTTTAGAATGATTAGTTCAAACACTTAAGCAAGTAAAATTTTATCTTTTTCTTTTAATTAATGGCTTTTATCTTCCTTATAATCTTAATAAAATGATATTCACTTTTCTTATTTGATTTTAAAATACCATATTAAACTAAAACTTGGACGAAAATGGGTTAAATATTTTTTTACTCTAAAATTAACTCGTAATGAAATTGATACTCCCCAAAAGTTTTATTAATTTTAATACCCAATATTTAATAAATATGTAATTATTAGGTCCCATAATTTGTTACTTTCTTGAATTAACCGTGTTCACATACTAGTTTTAACATGTAAGATACCTAAAAACATATGTGATTAGGATGATTACTTGTCAACGATGTTAATTTAAAAGTAATAAAATTACTTTAATGACCAAATTTATATATTTAGTAAATGCATTAAAAACACTAAACAAGTTTTGATATACTAATTTTAATATGAACCTGAGAGATTGAGGGATGGGATTGTAATGGAAAAATGCATTGGGTTTATATAAAAAATTTGTAATGAGAAAATTTTTTCAAATTAATTTAAAAAATTGGTAATATGTTAATATATAATGCTAGTTTCTTGGATGTAGACAAAAGATGTCGAATCATATAAATTTCATATATTTTGTTACTTGTTGGTGTTTATTTATTTATTTATTTTTTTTGTGTCTCATACCTTTAAGAATAATTTTCTATAAAGTAAATTTCTTGAACAAACTAATGAGATCTTAGAATAATTAATAAAACTCCAACTTTAACTTTTAGTGCGAAAAAAAAAAAAACATATATACACTAAGCAAAATACCTAAAGAAGTTAGTTCAATTGGTTAACTTTCCTTTCATGATGTGTATGGGTTTGAATCGAGCATCCTTAAGTACAGTAATTTGTACTTAATCTAATACAAATCCTCATTTGTATAATCTTATATGTCCCCTTGCTTTGAAGTAATTGAAATTGAAGCAAATCTACCAAATTTAGAAACATATCCACTTCCTCACATGATTTAGATTCTTAATCATATATTGTAGTAACCTTATCTTCTTTGTTTGAGAAAAGGAAAAGTTGTAGCTAGCTGCATACTTATTTAACAAAAAGTATGTATATTGCACACCTTACACAATAATGAAATCTTATTAAAATATGATTTTTTTAAGTGATTCTTAGTTTATTCATAAAATAATTTATCTTTATTTGATCATTAAATAGTTTGTTTGTTCGATTATTAGATAATTTATGACTTGGTATCATTGTTAGAAATTTTTTATTAAAATAGTGAGAGAAATTTAACTACTTCTAATGTATGAATTATATATATAAAAAACTTGAACCACTTATAATATAAAACCTTAAGTCTTAATGTTATGAGTTTTATTTTTTTTAATATATTACTTAATTTATTTTTCTATTTAGTGTAAGACTTTTAATTTATATTTAAATTTTTAATATATTATTGTGGTAATTATTCCTGCAACTCTTCATATTAATAATAAAATTTCTTTACTCCACTGTTCATTCAAGGTTGCCCCTTCCAATCTCATAGGGAAAGTTATGACACTTCATAAACGACATCTACCTATACTTTTTTATAAAGGAGAAGCTAAATGACGATTTTCAAAAAGTGCCCAATTTCCTCTCTCTTTACATTCCCCATTTTTCCATTAAAATAAAATTAAACAAAAAAAAAAGAGATTATTGTGAGATCAACTTTAACCAATAATTTCCATTGCATCAATTATGGCATCTTATTATTTTGCTACCAAAGTCATGCTGCGTCCTTAGACAGTTATGCTATATTGTGACCCCTCCTTTCACGTAGTCTAATGCTCACACCTGTGCATGTGTCAAGAGTTTTGCTTCCATCAACTTTCACTCATCTTTTGACACATATATGTACTCATATTATATAATTTTCTTTAAAATTCAAATATTCAATTCCTATATTTGATTGGCTAGTATACCTCTAGGTTTATTTTTATTTGAATTAATATATATATATATATATATATATATATATATATATATATATATATATGTGTGTGTGTGTGTGTTTTTTTTCCTACCTCCTACAAGGACTTAAAATTTAAGACAATTTAAATGTTTCTTCTGCTATTAGAAACATTTTGTTAGAAATAAAACTCTGATGTAGTTTGAGTTATGAATGTTTAGTTATTCTTCTTAAACTTTAACTAAAGATTTATGTTTTCTATTATTCTTAATAGTTTCATTTCACTTAAGAATTGAAATTTAAAATAGTTTAAGGATATTATTGGACAAATTTGAAATTAGAACAATACCATAATTAAAAGTTTGACTCATATCATAAATAGTTATCAAAGAGTTTTTTCTCTGTAATTTTATTTGATTAATTAACGTTTTTAATTGGATATATCAAAATAATTGCTAATTTACATATTAAATTATTCTATTGTAATATTAATAATTGGAATTTAATTGATGGGTGTTAATAATTTAAATTATTAGAGTATTGCATATTTCCATCTTTACAAAAAAAAATTATACCTGTAGGATTATTCTTGTTCACGTTTTCCAAATTTATCCTTTAAATATTTTTTAAATTAAAATAATTATTTTATCAATTTTACTAGTTCTTTTAATTTAACCGTTTCTTCTTTCGATTTGACTGTTTTTTAAAACTTGACTATTTTTTTAATTATAAAAATATATATAAAATAAATAAAAACTATTAACAGTAAAGTTATAAAATGTTATTTATATTTAATTTTATAATTTTAATAATAACAATTATAGGAATAATAATTTTATTAGTTTTTATTAAAATAAGAAAGTGAACACGCACATATGTTTCTACTAAAATAATGTAGGAATTTTAAATTTTTTTAATTTTTTCTAATTTTTAATTTACAAAATTAAAAAAAAAAGGTTAGGAGACTAATTGTTGACCTGTCAATTTAACAAGTCGAACTTGACCACGTCTCGTTTTAGCAAACTGAGGCTGACCGTAGATAACATACCAGTTTGACATTCTTAGTATTGAAAGTAAAAACTAATTTACCTACTAATCATATTAAAATAAAAAACCTATTTCTTCACGTTCATCTTATCTTGGTGTATGAATTGTAGACATGATTTTCTTAAAAAAAGAAACTAATTGATAATAATATTATAATAAATAGGCATCAAATATGTAATGAAGATCCAAGAAATAAAGTACAAATCCAAGAGAAATAAATCACTGACGAAACAACCTGATTCAAAATAGATTGGCGTGTGGCAGTGGATTTTAATCCAAACAAAATAACGAAATTTGCACCTTTTTCTTATGTAGCAAACCATTGCCAAGATGTAGTAGACTTGAATAAGTACACCTCATATTGTCTTGATTTCTAAATAACCCAAACGCAACTCCAAATGAGTTTCTTCTTCACATAGCTGCCAATAAGCTTCGCAAAACGTTGAAAGTGACAAGCATCTCATTGTGTTCCACCCAACATACTTCCACGTAGAGTTATTATGTTGGTCTATTTCATAAGGTTTGATTTTGATTTACGTGGACTAAGGTAAATAAAATGTCAATAAAACCAAAAGATTTTTTATGGAAAAGATTTACAGAATCAAAATGCCTAAAAAAAATCTCGGGTCTTATGAACTTTTTTTAAATATGAAAAAGTATTAACTTTTTAAAATATATTATTTGACATATAAGAGAAAATATATATAAAAAGACTTATTTAGATAGTATGGGGTAGTGTGTCGACTTAATTTTTGTTTTTAAAAAAGTTTTAATTTTGTCTCTTAATTCGTTAGTTTACATTAATTAAATTTTTTTTGTTGTCGTTGTTTAAATAATTAACTTAGACTGATTAGGCATGTTTTCGTGACAATTTATGTAAACATTATGTATAAGAATTTTGTAATGTGGGTAAGAAAAATAAAAAAAAAAACAAAAATATTGGCTAGTATAGCACAATTAATGACATTGGAAAGTTTAACTAAGTGCATGAAAAACTCAAACAGCTCAACAAGACATCTGAAATACTCGGCTAAGTGTATGGAGAGATGCCTAAGTCAATAAGGGTCTGAACACAATGTATTAATTGTTGTAATGAACGTGTCTCCACAACCATACCTAAGACCTTTATTTATAGTAATTGTTATGAGTTTTTTCCTTTTTACTAGCCTAGTCATGGCCCAATTATATTTTAATCAACATTATTTGGTTGATTCATGGTTATGGCTAAGTGTTAATTTGATCATTATTCTACAATCGGTCGGTTTTTCTAGTCAATTTGGGAGATCGGTCCAAGGGTGTACTAATTGGTCGTGCTAGTCAGTCTGGGGATTGATCCTAGGATGCACTAGTTAGTCTTGCCAGTCTGTTTGGAGATCGATTCTAAGGTGTATTGGTCATTCTTGTTAGTTAGTCTAGATGTTTGATTACAAATAAGGATGTTAATAGGTAGGACGTGTATAATTAGTAGCTCCCTAATACCATCCGTATTGGATAAATTTTTGTCTCGTACCCATCTTTATATTTGTGCAAGTATTTGTTACGTGGGTATCTACATTTTTTTAATATATATGAATATTCACTAGTACGCGTAGATATTTATAAAATAAATTTTAAAAATATTTAACAAAATATTTTAATCATAAAAATCTATAAAAAGAAATTGTATTAAAATATATAAAAATGGTAAAACTATAAAAAGTTGTATATATAGTTATAATATCTAAAAATATCTATATATAAATCTAAATTTTAAACATTCAATCAAAGATGCTAACGTCCAAATAAATTCAAATAAAATATAGATATCAAAGATGTTAAAGATTGTACATGAAAGAATGTGGAGGAAGGTTAGATGTGATAGTTATCGTGACAAAGATCTATATATAACTTTGAATTTTAAAAATTCAATGAAAGATATCAACGTCCAAATAAATTCAAATAAAATATAGATATGAAAGGATGTTAAGGGTTGTATATGAAAGATTGTGGGGGAAAGTTAGATGTTGTAGTTATAAGGACAAAACTAGGTCATTCACGCCTTGTTAACGTGTAGGTATAAAAAAAACACATGTTTGTTATCTCGTGAGTATCTATTTATAATATTCATTTTCTATCCATTGCAAATTTTGTTCACAGATATCTACGATTTTTTTTGGCATTCCTAATTCTAAGATGTACTTGTCGGTAAGTTCCAAAGTGTATGGTCAGTATTACTAGTCAATCTAACTTAGTGATAAAAAGGGTTATATCTTACATTAACTTTTTTCTTTTTCCAAACAAAATTATAATTTATTAAAAAAGATTATTAACCTATTAAATATCATTTTCAGTGCCAAAAAAAATTAATAATCACTCATAATATTTTAACTAAATTTTGTTATCAAACATAATTTTATTATTAATTTAATAGCGGTATATTAATACTAAAAAAATTGAAGGTTTTTTTTTTAAGAAATCTAAAGCAATAGACGGCTAATATATATAGGTGCTTATCTAAAGGGGAAAAAAAAATGCAACAATGTATACACATAAAGTTGGTGGTTTAGAAACTTTGTAGAGAAATCCAAGTGTATATATAATATTGCATGATGTGTAAACTGGTGGCAGAAGGAAAAGGAAGAGGATTGCATCAAACACTTGTTAAAGATAGAAAAAAGATATTAAAAAGGAAAAGTAATATCTTCTTTTGAAGTGGTGCTGCATGATACCTGCTCATGTGCTCGCAGGATTTGTGGTCTAAAGTGAACACAACATTAATTTAGAGAACGATAAAGTACATAATTATATAAAAAACACATATTTTAAAATGTACTAATGCAAAATAATCACGATTGCAATCGATTGTTATAAAGTTTTCTATATCGATTATTCAATTTTATATATAAAATGGAATTTTCGGATATAGTTTAAACTTTTAACCAACATAAAAAAAGGTTTTTATTTTTATGACTAATATAAAATAGAACTTACATATAAAAAACTTCGACTGTAATAATATAAACCAATACATAAAATTATGTGACTGAATTTATTAATTTTATTAAGCTATATATATAAGGTAATTAATGCTAAGCTTTTATATTATATTTATAAAGCATTTTAAAACTTGTCGACTGAGAAGAAAATATAGGTGGTGGGTGAGGCTACTGTAATTTCTTTCTGACGAAGCTAAACCTGATGACTAATATAAATCTCAAAGTTGCTTATGTCTGACAAAGTCCATGCTGTTCTCCAAAATATCTATAATCTTTACAACAAAACAAGTCAACGTCTCTTCGCAATGGTTGTCATTGTTCATCCCCTCTCGTCTTTTTTTCTTTTAAAAATATGTTTTAACTTTTTCTGCAACTGTTCAAAAACAAGGAAACAAGGGAAAACAATTTTAAGACGCAGTTTACATTGGTAATCTCCAAAGCTTCATGGAATTATCAAATTATTTAACAAATTTTTATAATTTTCTGAAAAATATTATTTTGTTGTTCTTTATTGATGGATTTTTTTAGGAGATTCATCATGAAATGAAATGATCAACAATAATTATATATAAGTGAAATTTAATGACATTATCTCTAACAAAAAAAAATCTTAAGACAGCTAATTTAAAGGGTTTTGTGTAGTTCAATTTTTCATGTTATTTCAATGTGAAATTTAGACTTTCAACTGGATTTCCTAATAACCTCCCACTCAACTTAAAAAAAATTATGACAAAAACGTCTAACTAATATAAATCAGACAATCTAATTCACAACTATATATATATATGTATGAATAAATTAACGTAACTGAGTCACATTTTTTTATGCAAATCTTACTTAAAAGTAAAAGTTAAGAAACATAAGTGATAAAAAATATATAAAATATTTTTACTTGAATTATTTATGACTGTAGAAATGAAAAGATGTTAAAATTTATTTATAGATATGGGGGGAACATAAAACCAGGTCTTTTCTGCAAAACTTTATACATTGGTCACGTCTCTTTATTTTATCCATTTGTTCTGAAAACTCGACGAGTGGCAGCTTCCTTTCCTTAGTCTCCCCACTTACTGACCTGTCTCTCCATTACTTCAAAATAGAATCTCAAACCAAAACTGGGATAACTTATAATATAAGTAAATGCACCTTACTCAATCAAGTTAAAGAAACAAAAATATTTGCTGCTTTTCACCACAATTTAACTAAAACTAATCAAAATAATAGTTTAATTGGATTAATGCTCACACCATATTATCTACATTAGTAAAAGCAAATTATGAAAAAACCTGAACCAATTGTCACACACATGAGTCTGGTCTCAGAGAGCCAAGAGTCAATGTTAGTAAGATGTCATACTGATAATTAGTTTAAACTGAATTAGCAGTTGATGATTGTCTTGTCATTACTCATACTAAATACGAGTAATTTCAAGATTGTCTTGTCTTGTCTTATCATTATTTTTAGGACCGTTTTTTACTTATTTATATAGACTAACTTTTAAGAAAATATAAACTTATTTTATGTTTTATGCTTTTTTTTATGAACGTGTTAGATTATTCATTGACTTTACTGATAAGTTTATTGTTTACTAACTAATGGTATTGATATTGTGCATAACTTTCTCTAAGAAAACCTCATCGAAACTAAGATGAACCATTTGCATGTTTCTATGTTTTTTAGGTGTTATTAATTTTCTTAATATAAATTAAAAAAGAAAAACGACGTGAAGATAAGACAATACATGTTATTAGGAAGAACACATTTGTCATACGTGAACCATCACTTTTTTTTTAGGTGGTAATGTGACCATTAACTCACTTCCCTCTTTAACTTGCTGGAATACAGCATTAAAAGGCTTAATCATTTTCAATATTCAATATTTAAATATGAAATAGGTGTTATTATTCAATATTTTTAAATCCCAATTGAATTGTTTGATTTCATTTCTTTTTTAGTTTTGATCATACTTTCCATTTTTCGTTAATCTAATAATTTCTCTCATGTTTTTTTTTTCACAATTTTTAAACAGCGTTTTTTCACAAACAACATGTGTTCATATATATTCCATGCAAAAATAAAATAGAAATATTAGCAACTATATTTGACATTACTAGGTATTCATAATATAGGTCCAACATATTTATCATATGACTATACATGTGCATGTTTAACGTTCATAATTTGCATCAGAGATGCGTATGTAAACAATTTCTATCTTCCTCCTAGTCTTTAGTAGCAAGTTTTTCTTCCTGTACCCCGTTTTTTCTTCCCGCACGCCCATAAATTTTAAACTTCCCCTTTTACCCTACAGGTGGAAACTTCTCCCACCTCCTCCATGATTGGCATTGATTTTCCTGTGCACGTGGAAGCTTCTCCCACCCTCCCCCACGGATGCTTCCTCAGCTCTTCCATGACCACAGTCACCTCGAGTATAATTTCCTATTCAGAACACCGGAACATGTTTCAAAATGTCTTGCATAGGTTGATCATTATGTGATCCATTACTGTTACTTCCATTATGATAAAAGGTGCCATACTTTATCCATTTAGTAAGTATGCACTTATGATTTTCGGATTGATGAATCCAAAATGCATAAGAGACTCAGAAGTACATTCTAGATTGGTCAATCAATATAAACCTATGGTTTCTGATTGGTTAATCCGGAATGTATTATTCTAGATTGATCAATCAAAAAACCAGAATTGTGTAGTGAATTGAGTATTCCGAAATGCACTTCTGAATATGGTACTGCATTCAAGACGTTCATCCATTCTCTTCCTCATACTCACACTTTTAAAGCTCTTAGATACCATGTTGATAATATGATAAAGATGATACAGAGAAATAAACATAGAATGGAATAGATGAAAAATATTCTTCGCTGATATTATTACATAGTCATGAGTGTTCGTTATATACACAATGAAGAAAGAAAGAGAAAATGTATAATAGAAAGAACATAGGCTATGTAACAAAATAACATAATGCAAAACATAATAAAGAATATCAAAACAATATATATATATATATAGGCACTACATTTACTAACAGTCCCCCTCAAACTCAAGGTTCACGAAAATAATTAAGAACTTTAAGTTTGTTACGTAATTGATAGAATTGGAACTGGGAAAGGGGCTTAATAAGTATATTCATGACTTAATCACTTGCAAGAATGAGAGTGATGATTAATGATCAAGCTAGAACTTTTTCTTGCACAAAGAAGATATCCAACTCCATGTGTTTGGTTCGAGAGTGTAAAACATGATTGTAACTTAATGCAACTGTGCTTTATTGTCACAATAGATGATATAGGTGTACCACAATTAATGTTGAACTCTTTAAGAAGAGACTACAATCACAAGATTTATAAGCCAGTAATAGCAAGACTGCGATATTCGACCTCTACACTTGATTGTGCAACCAAATTTGGTTTCTAGACCACTAGAAAATAAGATTGTTGCCAAAGAATATACAAGCACCAGAAGTGGATCTCCAATCATCTATATCAAATGTTCAATCTGCATAACAAAATAAGCAGTGAAATTGTACTTGTGAGAGGAAGGGACAAGCTAAAGGTGCAAGCCATAAGAGATAGTACCCTTGAGCTAACGCGAGAATAATTTTTCCACATTTAATCAAATCTAGCAAAAGTAAACGAGATTAAGTTTAAAATTTTCAAGGTTGTCTTCTAATTATAAAAGAAATCGTTATTTTTTAATTTTTGAATATTTAAACTCATTCCAATAAATAGATTGGGTCAAGGATATATTTTAAAAAAATACAAATAAAGTAAATTTAAATATGTAATATTTTATTTTAATAGTGTAAAACTACTAAATAAAATGTTACAAAGATGATAGATAACTAATAAGAAAACCTAAAATTTTCTTGAAGAGAAGGATTACACCTAATTAATGAAAACATAACTATATTGTTGCTTCACCCTCACTCCACCTGATTAACTAGGAAAACATTTCGTAAACTCACACCATTTAAGGTAATCATTGCAAAAGAGAAAACAAGAACACACAAACATACAAAGACAAAAGGATAAGCTAATATTAAAAGAATAAAACATGTAATTTACAAAACTATCATATATTATATTTCACTTTCAAACTTAAGCACAACACCTAAGCATATTATTATCTAGACTCAAACATTTGGATACAGGTGTTATTTTCGAACTATGGTGGGTTGTGCACTTGTAGTGGTGGAACAGTTGGTCCACTCCAAGCTACCACACAAGTTTGGTTCATTAAAATGCCCTTTGTCAAGGTAAAACCCCCATACTAGGACCTCTTGTTACTCTCACCACATGACTTACTCCTCTCTACTTGAGAATAAATGATCCTTAGAGTGTCAAGATAACCCTTTAGACTGAGCTCCTACGATAATACATACACTACTGGAAACAACCATTAAGAATTTCCCCTTGGAACTATTTTCAAATCATAATTGACTACATATAACTCATGCATAAATCATCATATAATTCAATATATATATAAAAATATATATATATATATATATATATATATATATATATATATATTATATTAATAAACAAGCTTCAATACAACCTCAAACTTAGCAAGGAACAAGAGAAAATAAGACACAAACCAAAATTGCATACAAGGCGCACAACGTTAGCATCCTAGCGCCCAGGGCTACACTCGCCCAACGAGCATATCCCCTCGCCTAGCACCCAATGAGCGCTAAGTGCTTCGAAGGCCAGTGGCTCACTGTTTTGGCAGTGTTGAACACCATATAGGATCACTCAACGTTATACCAGATGACAACAAACTCAAAACTAGCTTTGATTGCCCCCAACATCTATCCAAATTATCAAAAATGACATCTGAGACATTGGAAATGATTCAAAAGTAGGTTTATAACTTGAATTAAATACCAATTTGGTGATTTGGTCAGGAATCAAGATTTAACATATCAACCTACAACTCACAACTCATGAATCAAAGTTCTAATGCTTTAAATCATATTTTCAATGCATTAACTAGCCAACTAAGTTATAAATGATCTCAAGGTAAACACCACACAACAACTTTACTTATAAATACATTCCTCCAAGATACCGGTTAAAACTCCTAAAATAGATTAAAAGTAACCTAAAACTCAACCTATTAATTACTTACCATCATAACATCATATTTATGGTCAATTAAGATTCTAAACAAGTTTAAAATGATCTAAAAACATCCTCAAATATTATTTATCTCTCTAAAGTCCCTCTAGAAATTCACATATCAAAACCTCTATTTATACTAAAAATAAGTCCAACAACACTCTCCATTTCCTACTTTCAACTCTACACCATATTTGTACCTATAGAACTTCAAAAAACAGCAGTATCCAAAGTTCACACCGTTATTAAATCACAAGCATACACCAAAATATTCATCAATAGGTTATTCTTCATTCATTAAAATACAACATCACTCAACAACCATTTCAACTAATACCACATTCAACCAAGCATAAATTCTACTACCAATGAAACACAAATTCATACTTCTCATACGAAAACTTAAGTGAATATTAGCTTCCCTTACCTGATAGAACATCAAACAGTTCTAGAAAGTATAAAATAGCTCCAATGTACAGAAATTCATATTTGTTACTATGAATCACAGAAACACGATCAGAGTACACATAGGACCACTGCTTAGTAAAGAGTCTTATAAAAGACTTAAACTTTACATGCAAAACAAAGGGAGCTAACATGCAAGGAAAAAGTAATTGACCAAAGAAAATAAAAGAAAACCAACTTATTCTATATGAGAAATTGATCAGTTAGACTTAAAGATCTTGTCGCGAAGATCATTCAGTCTTCAATCTTCAAAAATATAAACAAGAGATAAGAACTCCTAGAAAAATGTCAAAAAACTCTAAAAAATAATTTGTAGAAAGATTATGTGTCTTAAAATAATAAAACTCAATTTTTTACAAAATTATTTATATTAAAACCTTTTAATATTAAAATAATCAAGTCTCATTATTTTTTAAATACTTTCATTTCTAAAAAATATAACTCTTTACAAAATCAATCGATCTCAATGACATTTCATCGTTTAAATCTACAATTCTTCTAAACCCAGCCTCATTTGATCATTGATCACAACTGTGAGCAAATAAAATCAATGTTATTTTCTTCATCGAATCCCTTGCCAAATTCTATCATTTACATGTCTTTGTTTGCACGTTTTCACGTCAACGGCAGCAGAAAAAAAAAAGAAAAAAACATTATGTTGTGTTATAATGAATGTCGATATAGTTTTATGAAATACTGAAACAAACACGTTGAATTATCATGTTAAGTGAAAGCTATTTTTTTAACTTTATTTTACTTTTTAATAATCCTTTTTTATAGTAGCATCAGTGACCCACATAATTAATTAAGAAGATTATGTCAAAATATTCTTATTATTTCTTTTTTAATACTGAACGTTAATATATATATATATATATATATATATATATATATATATATATATATATATATATATATATATATATATATTAACTTGAATATGTAAGAGGGTAGTTGATTGATTCCAATGTTAAGTCAACTGAGAAAATAAATAATTAAAGCTATATATATAACCCCACCCACCCCCTTGATTTCATGAAATCCAAATTCTCATGATCATCGTGTTGCCAAGTAAAAATTGTCATCTTTAGTTTCATAAAAAAATAAAAAAACTTGTTATCGAATTTGGGAGTGTGATCTTTGATATATGACATTGTGTGATTGAGCAGAAAAATGAGAAGAAATTCATTTACAAAAAATTCTCCATCAAGTCAGTAATCTTTTGTATGTAACAGGGTGAGTATTTTCTTAAAATATATATATATATATATATATATATATATATATATATATATATATATATAAGTATTTATAAGATATGGGGACCATATACTACTATTATATGATTTAAATAAGAAATATATTGGTAAGAGACATTTAATAGGTACTTAAAATATAACAAAATTACTGAAACTGTAATAATTCACCTCCATTTGGTCAAATATGTATAAAAGTTATATGATTAAGGATTAAACCCAAAACAGATGAAAGAGGTTGTTGAAAATCTCCTTATTTTCAGCTTTCCAAATAAACTTGCATGTGATCACAGCAAGAATATCACACTTTTCATTAACACCAGTGTCAACCCAGCTTAGGCGTTTAGTATTCAGGATATCACATTTTAAATATTTTATTTAATAAGATAGCTTAATATTATTAAATTTTATTTGTCTTATTTGTATAAAATAATTCAATTGTTACAGAATACGAAAATTCATTTTAATATATTAAATAACATTTAATCATTCAAAATTATTAATTACTCGATGATGCCTTTCAGTTGAGGTTGATATTTTCAACCCAAATTATTTGACGTTGATAAAAAAAATTCAATTATTTTCAACTGATATTATTTTTTTTAGTATTATTTGTAATAATTTCGGTTTACGTTTGTTAGAAATATTTTTCTTTAACCTTTTTACTCAGTTGAAAAGTTCTTTACGTTGGTCAAAAATATATTTTTTATCGATAATTAATATTTATTAATATGTTATTTTTCTGGAAAAGTTCAAATCAACTAATACTACCGTATACTTTTACTATTAAATTAATATTGTATATGCATAGTTTAGAATGAAAAACCGTGTTCATCATTTAATACACGTTACTGCGAAGAGCATTCACTCTATTTTTCAAGTAATAGATGGACAGATTCGGTCCATTACATTATCCCAAAATTTAGGGTGCAAGAAAACAAAGAGGGAGTTGTTTTTTAATGTGAGAATAATAGTAACAGTAATAATAATAATAATAATAATATAAATAGTTGGGTGGAAAAAAATTGTGAAGAAAATTTTAGCGCAGCCTCGCTGAACACTTCCCGCTTCTCCCTCTGTGAATTGCGGTTTCATTTGATGGTTTCAAACCCCCAAAAGTTACACACAGAGACTAACATTTATTCAACGCAACCACCACTATAGTCAACCAAACTCATCCTCTTTGCTTTTCTGTTCAACTTCGGATCCGTAACCGTAAGTTTTCTTTCTTCATCTTCGCCGGCTGCGATATGCGATTCCTTCATTTACCTGCTTCTTCTGTCATTTCGTTTTTCTATCATTAATTACTTACTCTTCAATTGGTTAGGATATGGATATGGATTGTCGGGGAAGGATTTTCCCTTCCGATTTCCTTTTTTTTTTATACATCACAAATAAGTAAATCGTGTGTTGCTGCTCTGTGTGATCTCGTGATGTGTCGATTTTTTTCTTACTGCATCTTTGCAATTCTTTTAATCTCTGCTCTGGTTTAAAACTAGAACAATACCGATTTGTATAGCATTATTGTATTGGTACTGTTGCTATTTCTATTTCCGGATGCATTTTTTTTCGGCATTTTTTTTATTCGTAAATTTGTTTGCTGGTCAATAGATTGCGCTCTACTGTAGTTAGTTTATATATGTGCTTTATGATTTCTTCTAGGGCTATTGGTTGGAGTGTGGCATATTGTATGAACTCAGATTGCGCTCTACTGTAGTTAGTTTATATATGTGCTTTATGATTTCTTGTAGGGCTATTGGTTGGAGTGTGGCATATTGTATGAACTCTAGCTTGCTTTCACCATGGAAAATCTACATTTAGAGGAGACGACTGGAGTGAATTCTCAAGCTGTTGAGAACTTGAGGGTGGGTGATTCCGTAACTGATCAGAAGAAACAGTCAAAGGAGGTGGAGGGTCAGAATATTGGTCATGATGGTCCCGAGTTGGATGATATATCAGATGCGGATGATGTAAGGTCTAAGAGGAACGATGCGAGCAGGGAATTGCAATCTCGAACTCAACTGGAAAACTTGGAAACCAAATCTGAAACTGAAATTATTACTGATAGGCAAGAGGATTCTGGTGACAAGACGAGTGCTGGTGGAGATTTGGAGTTCAGAAACCAAGAAACAAATCTAGATGGTAGTTCTGGACGGAGTGGATTGGCTAAAGAAGTGGATGATAAGGAATCCAAGCAGATGTTTGATAAGTCAGATGAAATTCCGAGCGAGGACCCCAATTTGGAGCCTGTTTTTGATGGAACAGAGATTCCAGGGATGGAAGCTAACCGCAGTATGTCTGGCCGTAGGTTGGATGCAGATCAGGACTCCCCAGGTGTGGTCGAGAAAGCTGTGGCTCTTAAGAATTTTGTTAAGGAGAAGAGTGCGGTGGCAGTCTCCACCATGATGCGTCGCCTTTCTGGAAAAAGAGATGAAGGTGCTGTGGACAATGTTGATGATGAAGGTAAGGATGTATCGGATTTTGGAAAAGTTGGTGAAAACAAACTGGTGTCTGAGAAGGCAGTGGAGAAGTTTGACTGGAATCCCTTAAATTACATCAAGAAGTCATCCGATGCTGGTGTGGAAAACAAAACTGAGCACAGAGATTCAATAGTCATGAAAGGAAGGATTATACTGTACACGAAACTAGGTTGCCAAGAGTCTAACGAGATTAGGCTGTTTTTGCGTTTGAAAAGGCTTAGATACGTCGAAATCAACGTAGATGTGTTCCCTGGTAGAAAGAAGGAGCTGGAGAGGATTTCTGGATCTACTTCTGTGCCTAAGGTTTTTTTCAATGAAATACTTATTGGAGGCTCGAGTGAGTTGAAGACTCTAGATGAGTCTGGCAAGCTTGATGAGAAGGTTGACTTTCTAATTACTGAAGCACCATTATTTGAGGCCCCATCGCCACCTCTTTCTGGGGAGGATGATGTGCCGAGTAGTGGACTACCGGATGAAATGGCAATTATTGTCCGCAAAATGAAAGAATCCATAGTTGTGAAGGACCGCTTGCATAAAGTGCGCAGGTTCACGAACTGTTTTCTTGGCTCAGAAGCTATCGACTTCTTATCAGAAGATCAGTATTTGGAAAGGCCAGAGGTAAGCTTGGTCTTAAGCCTGAAGCGTGGGTCTATTGCCCGTACACAACCCATCTATGACATATTGTATGCAGTTATATATTGCATAGTATTTAATCTTGCTATATTTTTAATCACACACTCAAATAAGTCGTTCACCGAATTGCTAGTTTCATGTCATTGCTATCTTCTAATTCTTGTCCGGTGGTATAGGCTGTTGAGTTTGCGCGAAAGCTTGCCGAAAAACACTTTTTTCGACATGTTACTGAGTGAGTCCGCGTACTCTATTTGGTGTTTCCACTTTCAATGTCTTAAGTATGTTTTGTCAGTTGTTAACAACTTTGATAATCCTTCCTGGTTTTTAATGGTTTTGTTTTTCTTTAGTGAAAATCTATTTGAGGATGGAAACCACCTGTATCGGTTTTTGGATGATGACCCCGTTGTGGTGTCACAATGTCACAACATTTCTAGAGGCATAAGCACCTTGAAGCCCAAGCCTTTAGCGGAAATTGCGTCAAGACTAAGGTTTCTGTCTGGTGCAATATTTGAAGCCTATTCTTATGAAGATGGACATCGTGTTGATTATACTAGTATACATGGAAGTGAGGAGTTCGCAAGGTTTATTTAATGTTTTCTGTCTTCTGTCTTGCGTCGAACTGACATGTGCCCTGCAATGTTGATTATGCATCCATTGATTTCTTCAATTTCCGCTTATCGTTTTAGGTATCTGAGAATTGTGGAAGAGCTCCAGAGAGTGGAAATATCGGATTCGTCAAGAGAAGAGAAGCTTGCGTTCTTTATTAATCTTTATAATATGATGGCCATCCATGCAATCTTAGTGTTGGGCCATCCAGATGGAGCACTGGAAAGAAGGAAATTATTTGGAGAGTTCAAATATGTTATTGGTGGGTCTACCTACTCACTTTCAGCTATTCAAAATGGCATATTGCGAGGAAACCAGCGACCACCATATAACCTTAAGAAGCCATTTGGGGCAAAAGATACACGCTCGACAGTAAGCTTTAATACCTGTATTAGTAAATTACTAATAGCAACTTAAATATTTATTTTTCTATTAATAAATTATTTTTTAGTTATATTTGCAGACTATTCTGCTGTTTGTTACATATTCTTTCACCGTGAAATTACTAGAATAACATGCTTACTTAGGTCGTCAAATTTGTCAGGTGGCACTTCCTTACCCTGAGCCTCTAATTCATTTTGCTTTGGTATATGGTACCCGATCTGGGCCTGCACTTCGGTGCTACACTCCTGGAAAGATTGATGAAGAGTTATTGGATGCAGCTCGTAATTTTTTGAGAAATGGAGGCGTTGTAATTGATTCGAGTACAAAGGCTGTAAATGCTAGTAAGATCCTTAAATGGTACGTTCTTTCAACCGAGGGTTTTGAATATGATAGATGAGATTTTTGGTAAGTTTAAGCAAAGACTGCTCATCGAATATTTTTTATGTACACTACACATCTTCTCTTGGCTAAAAAGCAAATCTTTCAAATTCCTTAGCTCAATGGTGTGAACAAAAAGTATTTTAAGCTTTTAATTTTGTAAATTTGGCTAGTGGCTAATCTCACATGTACTTATAGAATGCATGAATAATCGAGCAGAAGTGCAAACAAACTATATAATTGTGAAAATCCATTCTGGTGTTTAATATTATTTTGTATGTAGAAGTAAATATGTACACGCGTTTACTATTATCAATGAAAAAAAAAACGATAGTAAAGATTGCTAAAATCAGGTGTTTATTTTGTTTATATTCAAATCTGAAAATAGTTGTTTGTCCTTGTTCGGTCTCAGGTACAGTATAGATTTTGGCAAGAACGAGGTAGAGGTGATAAAGCATGTTTCAAACTACTTAGATCCAGCTGACTCTGAAGTATTGTTGGACCTACTTGCTGCTTCCGAGTTGAAGGTGACATATCAGCCTTATGACTGGGGTTTGAACTGCTAGCATGGGCTACCAAAGTTCTGTAAATATGCCTCATAGATTTATACTGATTACCACCAAAGTATTCAATGTCGCTGTTTAACTTTTTCTACCCATTTCCCTCGTCTATGTGCACGAGGAAGACGAAAATGTTTACCTCCTAAATTCCTGTTCTATATGTACCGTCTTTCTAAAATTACATGTGCTCTTTAATGGTTTATGCATGCAATTTACGATGGTTCATCATAGCGTAATCTGCGTGAACTAAGAGCTTGAACTCGTAATGCTTCTCAGGTGGCCATTTCTTTAGCGGCTGAAAATTAATGAAATGAAGCTGATGCTTGGTAAGCAGTCCCAAAATATAAGCACCGGTCCTTAGAAATTGAGTCTGGTGTGCTCGTAGTTAATTAAATAGTGATAAAAATTAACGAGATGAGAATATTTGGAGATTAGATTGGAGAAATATGTAGATCGATTTGAGAACTCCAAAAAATGAAAAATTTGAATTTGGGATGGATATGACCTTAATTCATCTAATTTTATTATTTTTTACAAACCTCTTTATATTCAATGGTTTGAAAACAGGGCCTCAACTACTAACAGAGTTGTTTCCCCTTTCCTTACAACAAATGCATTAACCCTTTCTCATTATCTGTAAAGTGGAATAAAAGAACTGAAGCAACGAATTATTATGTTAGTTATAACTGGGAACTATTATGTAAACATGCAAAGACGGGCACTTCATCCCTTTCAAAGTTGCTAGGGAATATCCCTTTCAAAGCACAAAGGCAGGGTTAGCCAATTTCCAAAATGGTGCGAGCGTTTAAGATAATCAAATTTTG
The DNA here is from genome assembly GCA_036885675.1 of Vigna mungo. Taxonomy (NCBI): domain Eukaryota; kingdom Viridiplantae; phylum Streptophyta; class Magnoliopsida; order Fabales; family Fabaceae; genus Vigna; species Vigna mungo. The sequence goes on from CP144699.1 coordinate 32,757,499, forward strand.
CTTATTTGATATTTGGCAAGTAAAAACGGCATTACAAAATCACAAATTCACGACGGAACAAAACCTGGCGGCTTTCTATGCAAATATCCAGCAGTGATTGCCACATTTAATTTAATATGCAAATACAAGTTCATGTTTTAAATTGTTCGCACACTGTTCTTAGAGGTAAGGATCCAACAATGGTTTGTACTGTATCCTACTTGGGAACCAAAGATCTTTCTCACCTCTCTGCTCATCCCATACTCGAGGAATATTTAAAAGGAGCTAGATTTTAGCTCTGTAAGAGTTTTAATTCCTTCAAAACTGGTACAGAAATCACAGATCATGACGAAATAGTGTAAACTTCCAATAAACCACGTTGTAGAAATGCTCCTGTATAAAAGATATTCAGCAATGTTTGGGCAGACAAAGTGGCCAGATATAACACGAACACATGCGTACTTCATGCCCTATTGTTATAACCAAAAATGGGCTTTGCAAATAAAAGGAAAGAAAAATTAAAATAAAGACTCAGGCTTTCTTGAAGAATGCAAACTGATCTGGATGATAATGGCCAGAGAATAATGCTTTCAAAGTTTTGCAGCTGTCCAATTTTTTTATTCATATTAAGCTGAATACCCAACAAAGTTAACCTGCAAGATAAATTTTGTAAAAGTTGTCATACAACCCTCTGGCCTTCTATACTCACTCAAGGATCCTTGACATATCAAACAGGTTTCTTTCTAGGTTATGCTGTTTTCTCCAGAATAATACACCAATTGGATTTATCAAAAAACTGATCAACAATTCTAGCATTGATTATTCCAGCTGTCAAACTGCAAAAGGATGTGAAAGTAAGTTAGAAATGGGGAATCAAGCATCCTGCATATAAGCATGTCAAACATCTAAAACATAGTTCTGCATTATACTCTTTCAATTTTGAAACATGAGTAGCAAGAGAATAAGCACAAAGGCCATCGTAAATTTGTCATAAACCTAAAGTTCCAGATGATTAAAGCAGCAGAAAAGATACATGACGCACGACACTACTCATTTCAATCCCATCTTTTTTACTGTCAAACATAATCTATTGCATTTTTTTTTACATGTTCTTTTATCTTTACCTTACCTTCATCAAGGACACATAGCAACTCAATGCTTATGATAGAGGGAAAGGAAAATTACGATTGGACAACAAGCTAACGCTCTAGCAGCAATTTTAAGTTTAAAATTGAACCTTAAACAGGTTTTACCGAATGTAATGTCTCCATATTTCTAGATTCAGCTGTAAAGTATGCTAATCATAGCACAATTGACATCCAAGATCAAGTTCACGAAACATGAAACCTGAAGGGAGTAACTTCAGTGAAAAATAAAGGAAAAATTAAATTTAAACCATGCTTTGTTACCTTTCAAGTTCTCCTTCACTAAAAACATGATAGTATCGATTATACACCACAGCACCCTTTTTGTCATCTTTAGTTGCCAGACCAGCAGCAAGAGCATGAGAAGAAGCACCACTGATTTCAGCACGATGATAAGGTAAATGCCAGGGAACAAAGTATTCCTGTTGGTTCTTTATATGTTTTTCTGCCTCCAAATCTTTACTTACATTTGACTCACTGCAAACTTTTATGTATTCACCGGTGCTACTCTCCTCACTCTCAGGAATGCTTTCTAATGGCAAGGGTGAGGGTGTCCGAGCACGAGGACTCCCTGGTCCTACCCACTCTTCAACATACTTCTCAGTCAGTGGAGTCCATTTGGTAATTAGATTTGTATCCTCTTGCTCTACAGCCCAAACTGTAATCAGAACATGGCCACCCTTTTTAACAACTCTGACCAATTCTTCTATTGCTTTTCTCCTTCTACTTTCAGTGCTTAAGTGATGTAACACTGCTATTGATATAGCCGCATCACCAAAACCAGTTCTGTAAGGAAGATTCACAGCATCTGCCACCAAAACTTCATGCCCTCTATCCGAGCAGATTTTAATCAAGGAAGGACTTATATCACATCCTATGAAAAAACAATCCTGATTCAAACCTAGGTATTTCCCATTCCCACATCCTGCATCAAGGACAAGAGACCCCAAAGGCAAAGATGACAAAAATGATGCAACCTTCGGCCATTTGGCAAACCGAGTGGCACTGAAATGCGGAGCAATAGCATCATATACATGATGAACGAACTTCTTTTCTATTTCAGGGGTGGATTGTACACTCATAGATGAAGTAGTACCGTTTCCACTGACTGATAAGGAATCTGTAATGGAGGGTTCCTTACAGGGGGCAACAGTACACAAACTAGAATCCCCTATACAATTGATTTGTTTCATTGAACTAAATGCTAAATGACAAACAAAACCAACAATTACACTGGTCAAACCAAGGGCTTCTGTACGTGGATTGAAGAATCTACTTGTTTTTAGAACACTGTGAATCATTAACCAGTCAGTGTGGCAGAGAGCACCTGCACAAAAAAGCAATTTTTTTTGCAAATGATATCTTTTATTTATTGTATAAAATCTATAAATAACCCAATAGTGATTCATTCATATTCATATACAAATAAAAAAACCCAAAACCAAAAGATGCAAACTTTGTAATAATATAACGAAATGAGAAGATGTGAGAAAAGTTAGGTCAGAATAATCAAAAGTAGAAAGAGAGCGGGGCTTAAAACTCCGAACTTAGAGGAAAAATATTGCTTACCAGCTTACAGAAGGGCTTGTGAATATATAAGAAAAGTGATTAAAGTTTTTCATGAAAAATGAGAGACGAAGAGAATCCTGAAGCAACGAACATCGTCGGTGGTTGATGCTTGTTTTGAGTGAATGGTGGCCGAGACCCGACAACACACTCCCAAAACCCGGTTTGTCCAATTTGGTCGGGTTAAGGAATATAAACCCATGGTTCTTTGCTTAAATCTTACGAAACATTACTTTGATTTAATAATTATTTTGAAAATTTACATAAGATTTTTTTAATTTAGCTAAAACAAATATGCTTTAGATGGAGGCATTAAAAAATGTCTTTCTTTCTGAATTTTGTTTATTTTAACAATTAGCATAGGCTAGGGAGAAAGAGGATAGAGAAATCTCAAACAAAATTTTGAATATTTAGCCTTCCTTTGTTTGGTGTTGAAAAATCAAAATTTTCAATAAAATACACATTATAAAATAAATATATGATTCCAAATTAATTATATTAAAAGTAAATTTTATTTAACTACTAATTTTAGTGATTGCTTTTGTATGTTTACCAGGAAGCCAATAATAATAACTTTTTTCTATCTTAATTTTGGTTTGTTTAACTTATCATTGGTGGGAATGAACAGTAGAAGTTGAGCGGCAGATAAAACGTCTTCCACCTCTATTTTTTTACTGTAATTCCAAAATTCTAACTAGTTAAAACTTTAATTTTCAAAATTATTAAAACCCGGCTTTTGAAAGTACGCCAGATTTTAATTGGATTTCGAAAGATTATTAGGTAAATTCTTTAACTAGTTTGTAAGATTTTTTATTTTTTAATTTTTATTTTAATTTTAGTTTTTCTTTTTCTTTTTATTTAATAATAATATTTTTTTAATATTAAAACAAATAATATTTTATAATCTAATATTTTTTATTTTTTTTAATTTAAAATATTAAATATTATTTTTAATTTTTTAATATGTTTTATTATTATTATTATTTTTATTATTTTTATTATTATTATTATTAAATAAAAAATAAACTAAACTAAGAAAAACAATGAACCTAAAAGGTTTTTGAAAGTCAAATAAAAAATTTATTTAACTAATTTTCAAAAATCGCTAAGAAATGTAATAAATTTTTGAAATTCGATTAAGATTTGACTAATAAGTTAAAGTTTTATCGGATCTATTTAACATATTTAATTTTTTTTCATTATTATTATTACTAATATTATTATTAATAAATAAATATATAAAAAGTTAACTAAAAAAAAGAGAATTTTAACTGTTTTTTAAAATCGATTAAAGAATTTATTTAATGACTTTCGAAATTTAGTTAAGTTCTCGTTAGTTTTTAAAAAAACTAGTTAAAATTTTAATGACTTTTAAAATTTGTAAAATTTTTAATTAGTTTTCAAAGTTTGATTAAAAACTTATTGACTTGGAAAAATCAATTAAGATTTTAATAAATTTTGAAATACATTAGTTCTTAATAGAAAAAGATAAAGTTAGAATTTTGGAAGTACAGAAAGAAAATAGGAAAGTAAAGGATAAATCCCTTAAAATGTTTTATTCTATTTGTCTTTTTGAAATATATTTTTATAATGGTGCTTTAGTAGCTTAATTTGATTATTTTTATATCAAAATTTTACTCGAGTAAAAAAATTTAGTTTAGTTTGATTTTAATTTAATATAAAATTAAAACCAAAGCACACTAACATGTTGCAATTCAACTTCAATTAGTGTTTTCATTTTTTTTCTAATAAAGTTATTAAATATTTTCTTAAAAGCCTATTAAATATTTTTAAAAAAGTTATCGAACAAAAAACACGAATAATTTTTATAATTGTTGTTATATTTATAATTTAACTTTCTATCCCATTCGTAAATAAATTATATAATATTGTATATTCATAAATAAATTATATGTTAAAATTACAATACAGATTTACTGTTATATTTATAATTGTTTTCAACCATGTTTTCTTCTTGCATCTCCATAGTCTCGGTAAAATGACCTAGTTAGTCCTTATAAAAAAAAAATTTGCATTCAAAATTTGTTTTTTAAATTCGTATTATGAATTATACAAAATATATTAAATATAAATTTGTATTATAAATTGTACACTTTGAAATATATTTTATAATTTAAATGATTTTCTAAATTTGCATTATATATTATATAATTTTTAATATAAATTTACACATTATACAATGTAATTTACATTTTAAACTTTTGGATTATACTATCTAAAATATAATTTATATTTTAAATTATTTTCTAAATTTTATTATCTCATATTTTGAATATTTTTTAAATTATTTTTCAGATAATATAATTCAAAATATAAATTTGTATTATTAATTTTGTGAGAACCCAGAAAATTGGAGTTTTAGAGAGAACATGTGTCATCAAATGAAAGGACCGAACGTTTTAGGAGTATAACAATAGAAATTTCAAAATCAAAGCTCGTTTCATTATTTCATACTTTACATCTTTCTAAAATCAGAGTTCTCTACTCTTTCTCTTCCTTCTTTCTAAAATTACTTACCATTGGGTCATCTGATTGGAGATGATTAGGAGCTCCCTAGGTGATCGAAACGTCAAGAGCTTCCTTTTCCACCGATCAATTTCTTGTTTGAAGCTAGTAAGTTTCGTTCTCTTGTTTTTGGTGATATATGGTTTTGATGCATGCAAGGGACAATGTTGTCTGCATGTGTTCCGGAATCATTTTCTTCCCTTTCTGACTTCGTTTTGATTCTATGATTGATTTTCTTTCATCAATCGGTGGTTCATAGGTGTTTTAGGATTTTCTTGAAGTGAAAACTAATTTCTGGAGGTTATAGAAGTCGTCTGGTTCTGTTAAAAAGGTAAGGGGAAGCTATTTGATTTAATTGAATGGTTTATGATGTATGAAATTGATTTGGATGATTCTGCATGAATGTAAAATTAAATGATTTTGTGTTCGGTTTAGTTGGTGTTGACTGTTAAATGGCTATGTTCATGTTGATTGTAATTTTGCAGAGTTTTTGGTTCATGGCCGAGTGAATGGTGAGGAAGTGTGACAATGAAATTGGGGAAATTGTGTCCGGTGTGAGTGTGATCTGTATAGAGAATCTGCGTAAGTGGTATAAGACTTGTTAGAACCCATAAGTCACTCAAAATTGTACTAAAGTTAGGAAATCTGATTTTCGGTCTTTGAGTTTATGATTCTGTATAATTGAACCTCAAATCTGAGATGAAACTCTCTAAATGATGTTAAAAATGTTTTAGATGCTCTTAGTTAAGTGTATAGGATGTTTGATACAAGATTGGAGGATTGGAAGTTGGGAAGAATGAAGGAAATTGGTAAAGATTGGTGTTGATCATAATTTTGCAGTCACTCTGCATAATTATGTTGTTCGCTAAGGGTCCTTCGTGAACTGTTTGACTCTTCTCTTGTGTTTGGTCTAAACTGAGTTCTGCTTCTGTGGAGCTTTCAGTTAATGACTGAACGGTCTAGTACTGGTGTCCGGTCTTAACTACATTCGGCCTCTGTAGAGCCTTAGTAGTTAATGATCGTTTGGTCTCACTCAAGTGTTCGGTCTCTTATGGACCTTACTTGTTAATGACCGTTCAATTATATTTAGTGAAAAGTCTTGTGTTAGTATTCGGTATTGACTCTTAGTGTTCAAACTGAGTTATAGGTGTTCAGCCTAAGCTATAGTGTTCGACCTAAGTCATAAGCGTTCGGTCTAAACTTAATACTTGATCTGGTTGTAGTATTCAGTTTCTCTTTTCTAATGGACGGTCTTTAATGGCGTTCGACCATTTCTTTAGTCTTATCTATTGTAGACCGTTCGGTTTTGTTCTTTGGGAAGTGAAAAATCGTTCGGTCTCCAACGTCCCACGGTGTTCGGTCTTACACTAAGTATTCAGTTTAATATATCAGTATTTTTGTCTAAGTTCTTATTCCTCGGTCTAAGCTCTTAGTGTTCAGTTATTATAAGTATTTGACCCCAAAATTTATTCGGCTCATGTTTGAGCCTCACTCTTCAAATATGACAATTCAGTCATATTCATGGGTGACTAGTGTTACTGTTCGGTTTAATCCTATTAGGAACTTCGGTCTGAAAAAGGGTTGTGGTGATATTGTACTTTGAGTGTTTATTTCAATGGTTTAAATATATTATGCATGAGAAATAGTGTTGATATTATAGTATGTTATGAGATTTCTAAATATGGAGGTGTTGATAAAGTATCATGTTCCAAATGGTATGAGAAAGAATTCGAAGGAGGAATGTCTCATGATTGGTTATTGAATTGTAAAGTATGAATATAGATATTGTGCTAAGCTATCGTCCATCCTGACATTCTAATGGTCACCGAGTCTCAAGTAGAGAATGGTGAGGCATGTGGTGAGAATAGCATGAGGTCCTTCCACCTCATGGTACCGAGGCAGGTATCATTGGATTAACCTTGGGTAATAGCTTGATTGGTGTCAGCTGTTACACTACCGCAAATGCAAGGACAATTGTAGCTACATATTTATACACTTCGGATAGTCCAGTCTAGTGGTCAGATATTAGATATTTGGTGTTCGGTCAATATATGTGGAGTGTTTGGTTTGTTCACTGTTTGAATTTACGTTAATTATATATATATATATATATATATATATATATATATGTGTGTGTGTGTGTGTGTGTGTGTGTGATATTCAATTAAGTTACATTAGTTTATCATTCTTTCCTGTTTTGACACGTTTGTTCGTTGTTTTTTATTTTGTAATGATCACCTTAATGTGTGAACTTAGGAATGAAATCTTTGAGTTGTCTAAGCGGGAGGATGAGAATGAAGTCTGCAATTTAGGTTGAACTGTTATTCTTCAGATAAAGAATTGTGTTCATTTTAGATATGTAGTTGTTATTATATCATTATCTATGTAATATTTCATTTTAGTAATTTTATATTATTAAATTGGGATATTACAAATTTTAAATTTAAAGTATAATTTATATTTTAAATCATTTTAAATTTTTTCTAAAATTTATATTATAAATTATATAATCCAAAATATAAATTAATATTACAAAATTTCCATTTCAAATTATAACTTACATTCTAAAATATCTTATAATTTTACTGTATAAATTATACCGTCCAAGCTATCAATTCCTCAAATACACCGAGGAAACATTATAGAGAAATCACAATTGCGATTGAGCAGCAGCTTTGTTGCTGGATACAGTGAGTTAGGTTTTTTTGTTTTTGGAGTCAATTTACCGTTAGTTATGCACTAGATTTGCTGCTAAAAGATTTTGACGTGACTTGTGATGCTGAGTTTGCGGTGCAGCCAGATGTATGAGGAAATACCTAGTTTTAGATTAAAATAATAATAATAATAATAATAATAATAATAATATTATTATTATTATTATTATTATAATCTAAGAAAAATTATTTGCACATGCATTATAAGAAAAAGAATAATATATATATATATATATATATATATATATATAAACATATATTACGAAAGTTTATTAGTATTTTTTAGTGAAATTTAATTATTTTAATATTAAATGAGTTATTTATAAATAATTTTGTTATAAAGAGTTTTATTATCTTATAATGTATATTTTCAGAAATTATTTTTTTAGAGTTTTCTATTTTTTTTAATTTTTTTTTAAATTCAACCTACAATAAGATAAGTTATTATTATTGTAACATCTCAAAATATTATATTCACATATAATATAATAGGATTCAGCTATTACAATATGTGAAAACATTTAAGAGATAAAGATGACAGTATTTAAATATTTATACTGTCATCCAAAATTTAGTGGAAAATTAAAACGAAATAAGACTTGAGTATAAGTTCCCCAAAGTTCTCCAAAATGTAATGTTAACTAAACTTTAAAGAGACCTAAAGAGTATTTTCCAGAATACCAACATGGAAAAATAAAAACTAGAAGTTTTTCAAAATGACAAACTATTCAACTAAAAGCTAATGGAAGTCCTAAGTACTAGGTGCTAGATCTTCCTCGGTATCCAACGCCTGCTCTAGAGGTACATCGTCACCTACTGCTCACATCCAAAGGATTGGATGATCATTGCAAGGGAGGAAGGCAAACACACACAACATACAAGTGCAAGGGTGAGATAGGTCTCAAACAAACATACAATTCATGGCACATTAATCTAACATTACCGAGAGCATTCGTTTACATACAAGCATGTGAGCCATCATAAACACAAGCGCTTATTTCATAAACTCAACTAAAACAATCATCCTATCATATACAGACCTCTAGACTCGTCCGGACTAAGAATGTATATAGAGCTGGGGCGGGTTGTGCACTTGTGGTGGCCTCTACTGCTTTGCAAAGCCATTGCCGAGGGGTTTCACCCGACCACACACAAGGCTGGTCCGTTACCGCGGAATAGACCTCCAGTGATAGCGCCTACCCTAGGACCTCCCACTACTCTCACCACACGCGTCAATCCTCTCTAAGTGAGAATGAAGACCGTTAGAGTGTTAGGGATAACCCCCCATAGTGGAAGCCTCTTACATACATTCAATACACTAATTGATCTCACCGAGAGATCTTAATTTCGTATTCAATCCGACCACTTTAAATCATATGATATTCCTCTTGAATTAATAATGTACCTCATAAACCACTTTGATTCATCAAACATACAATTTCATAGTAATTCAAGTGCATTCTTACTATATTGTCTCATGCCAAACCCATACACCATCATACAACATCAACCATGTCATAAAAACAACTCATACATTACATACTTTCACAAAACCAACACTTATTAACACAAATTTCTTTAGGACTTTTAATTATCAATACTTAAGTAATTCAAACAGCCTTGAGACCCTCACCAATGGCTCCGGAAGGGTCAAAAACCCCCAGAACGACCTAAAGAACGTCCAAAACGGACATCCGGAACCCCCCAAACTATCAAAAATAAAAGCAAGAGCAGAAAATGGCGCCCCAGCGCCCTTTAGGGGTGCCCGGGCGTGAAAATTCAGCTGAAAACAGCGAGTTGAAGGGCGCCCAGGCATGGATTCTGCAGAGTTTCTGCAGATTTTGCAGAACTCACCCGCTCTCATTTCGTTTTAGGCCTTTTGGTGGATTTCTAGCACTCCTAACTTGATCTATATGTTGATTTAAACTTGTCTAGATCTTTCTAACCCATCCTAGCACAATTCTCTAGTTGATATGCATAGATTTTACCTCTAAAAACTCTTTTTCATGAACTTAAGGTACCAATTCTAAATTTATCAATTCCAAATCATTTTAGACCATTTTGGCACCTTCTACAAGTCACAAATGACTAAATCAAATTGTCCCCACTGCCCACTTACATCCTAGGTCTCAATTACTCAAAACCACCCTCTCACTTCCTCTAAACTCACTCAGAACACTATTTTTCCTCAACCTAATGAATCAACTCCACTTCTACCATTTAGAACCTCATCTTAACCAATTTTATAGTTCCAACAAGTTATAATTGACTCATCCAAGCTGGCCAAACTGCCCAAATACATTCAAGACCCTTAAGGTTAAAAATCACTACCTCACTTCCTCTAAATGACCAAGAATTGACCCTAAAGACACTTGATTTCATTCCCAACAGTATCACAACATAATTTTCATACTAAAACAGTCCCGACATACATAATTAATCAATCTAAACCATTCCAAAACAGCACACTATCATCACACACCAAATTCACATATCAAACACATCCTTACATGCATTTCAAGTCACTAAAACTCATTTCATGCCTCCAACAACATACCATTCCAAAATTATCATGCATTGACATCACACAACTAAAAATCCAAAAATAGAACTAGCTCCCCTTACCTCAACAGTAGCACGGCTCCATCAAAGCCCCGATAGCTTGCTTTTACTCAAAATAAGCTAGAACCACCTATAGGTTGTCAAATTAGAAAGGAAAAACATGTTTTAGATCCTAAATTTGATTAGGAATTTGGGGAAAACTCAGAAAAAGCTGCATGCAACAGATCCCATTGCATGATTCTAGCTTTACGATAAACAAAAGAAAGAAATTCTACTTACGGGTTCCGATTGAAGAAATTGGTCGGCTAGATGCAAGACCCGCTATGTTGCGATCATTGGACGACACCTAATTAGGAATTTGGTGATTCAGTGTGAAGAATGGGAAAGGAAATGGAAAAGAGAGAAGAAGAACAGTAGAGAGTTGGAGGGGAATTAAAGTTCAGAGAAGTTTAAAAAGGAAGGTGCATGCAAGAAAGTTCCATGTTTTTAAAACATAACTTATAAATATCCTTCTTATTGCATACACTGTGCTTTCTTCTTTTCTCTGATTTTTAAGGGGCTTTACATTCTCCCCAACAACAAAAATTTTCGTCCTCGAAAATTAAGACTTACTAGAGAGAGTGAACAACCTACTCTCATCACATCTTCTTGTATAATCACCTAATTAGACCAAGATACTACTCCCCCACAACTTTACTAAGCATGAAAACCTTGCATTGTGGTAAAATGCTCTAGTGTTCAATTGTGTAGATTGGTTTAGCCATTTTCCTTTAGACAAACCTAAACCTATATGCCTCAGCTTCTAAGAACTCTTCTTTCATGTAACCAATCCCATTGGGTCTGTCACTCCGCCAATCTCTCATCTATCTTCGTTTCCTTCTTGTAAATCTCTTCTAAAACTTCCACTAGTCTTCATTTTTTAGATCAACCCTTGACTGATGCTCTTTTACCTCCTTTTGTTTCTTCCAAGAACCATCATACCTCTTACTTGATCAACATAACTTTTTATTTTTCTACCAACTTCAGCACTCTTGATTCACCCTTAAACCCCACCATTCTGATGACATCACATTACTTTATTGATCTTCACTATTGAGTAGCATAGTTTCCTATTATACTAATGAAATCACTTTACAGATTCACTAGAGACCCCAATTTCACATTCTTCAACCAAATCTTACTCAATCATTATCAAACCCAAGAACTTGAATCTTCTCTTTAATTCAAACCATTGATTAACACTTCCTTACCTCAAGGTTAACATTACAACTCGAAACCATAGCTCGAGTCATATTTTTCGTCCACTGATTCACTCTTCCTGATCCAAGTTCATTAATACTTTCTCACTTGAAAGTTGACCCTGTAGCTTGAAATCACACTTCCTGATACATATTTCTTCCATGCTCAACTCACTTCTAACTCTTGAAGATTACCAAGCACTCCCAACTCATTCTCATATCAGAGTACCAATATTGTTTTCAAAGAAACTCACCCCTCATGAACTGCCAATCCGTTTTTGAAAACTTTTCAGGCATATCGATTATTGAGACTACCATGCTCACCATCATCCACTGCGCTACTCTGATCCACCAACTTCCTTTCTCATTAGTTGACTCAAGAACACTTCTTCATGACAATTGTAACCAGAAAGCTCATCCTTGAAGACCTTATTCAAACTTCTATGATCTTGCAATAACCCTGAGAACTCATCTCTTCTACAATAACTTTATCATTCCATTTCCTCAACATCATTTACTCCTCGAAAAGCGTACATGCTTGAACTCACTCCTGATTGTTAACACTTAACTATAATATTTCAACTCGTCTCCGACTTCTCTTCTGAGATTATTCCACCTTGTAGTTCTCCCTATGATTATACTTGAGCCCAAACAGTACTGCTCTAACCCGACTTCCATCTTCCTCTTATCCTTGTTAAACTCCTCTAACTTTTACAACCCTTTGTCTTCACATTTTAACTTGATCCACTTCTAATGCATAACCATTTGGTCCCCTTCTTAAAGCACAACATTTCTTTTGAAGACCATAATCCCCTAGAGACGATTTGAAGACAAACAAACCACTGTTGTAATCATACCTCAGACTTAGGAAAGACGACATCACATCTTCATCACTTAAGCTTATCAAACATCTTGGATTCCCACAACACTTGCCACTATCTTTCGCTAAACAATACCTGATGCATCGTCCTTGCTTTCCTTTCTTGCTAAGAAATTACTTCCTATACCTCATGTACTTATTATTACCAACGTAGTTTACAACCTTGTCCCAAAATCACCTTCCTCAATTCTGAATCATCAAAATATCAATCCTACCTTTAATCCTATGAACTCCGAATACCCATAGCCCACAACGTCGAACCTATGACCTTATCTGAAATTACCAATTCATTGCCTTTTGTAACTCATAATTAAACATCCACTTCTATCTTGATTAAACTTAGCCGACCACTGAACATCATCATAAAACTATATCTGATGAAAATTGAATTTACCACAACGACCGCTTCATAACTCTAAGCGTCTCAACCAACCCAGACTCTGATAATTCGCGATACCCTATTTCACAACTTCCACTGCAACCACCCTTTGCCATCTAGTCTATAACATTTCTTCTCCTTTCCTCATTCACTGTGTTCTTAATTCTCTAACCTTATACTTTCCTACCAAACTCACATTCTGATGTACTCCTTCCTTCAATACTTGAAATTTTTCCATCTCAGTCAATGATTAAACTTTTCTTCTAAACTTGACCATACAATATCCACTTGCGATAAAATGCTTAACGAGTTCCATCGGACTTCACGTTCTCTCCATCTTGGAAATTTCTCCTTTTATTACACACCCCTAAATATTCTTTATGTCTCACACAACTGCTTCTCAAACTCTTCTTCTTTTACTTTCTTTGTAATTAACATCTCCCTCAGTCCATTTAATTCTTTCTTAACTTAAGCTTCGAACCATTTACCACTTCTCTTCTTCCAATCTCATACATCCTTGATATACGGAACCATTTTGCCAACCGCACCCAAAGTTATTCCATGGCTCATCAACATATTCCTTTCTTCTGGCCTCTAACGTTACTGTTATACTGTACCAAATTGATTTCTCAAACCTTGCTACACCCATGCCTATCCAAAGCTCCTCATAATCTGGCCTTTGAACTCAACTCTTCTTGTAAGACATACGACATCCGATCTTCTAAATTCCTTCTTGAAAGCTTCTTCACCCCAAGAATATTACTCTTAGACTCCAATACCTTCACCCATCTCTTGGAACCTAACCTCTGATCTTCTAACTCCTTATCTTTGAGGCAAGAATTTGTCTCAAAGTCTCTAACAAATTCTAATAAAAGTATGCAGGTCAAGTTGTCCTTGAACCTGCATTCCTCTACCACCGTAGAGCATAGTACAATACTCTAAAGGCAAGAACAAGACAAGCATTTCTATGGAAAACAACACTGGACTCCAACTCTTTCTTTCCCAAACCTTCAGAATTAAGAAAGGAAAATCATTTCTGATATAGAGTCATGAGTGTGCACCCTCACTACTCTTATCAAGATGTTTTCTGTTCCCAATACTTCCAGTTAGGTACAAGATTTATTATCGAGATTTTGGAGAAAATGGTAGAACATACCATTCGAACTCGGCTTTCCACTGGAAAGACACGACAAACCAATAACCCGAAGGTTACCTGAAGAACCATGGTCTTTTCATGGTAAGAGAATAAAACGATTTGTCTTATTCAAAGAAATTAGAATAAGTGCTTCCGTATATTTAAGAGCACGCAAACACAAGCAAGGGATGCACATAACCTACAGGTTCTCTAAGGATAAAAACTGCTCTGATACCATAAATGTAACATCCCAAAATATCATATTCACATATAATATAATAGGATTCAACTATTACAATATGTGAAAGCATTTAAGAGATAAAGATGACAGTATTTAAAAATTTATACAATCATCCAAAATTTAGTGGAAAATTGAAACGAAATAAGACTTGAGTACAAGTTCCCCAAAGTTCTCCAAAATGTAATGCTAACTAAACTTTAAAGAGACCTAAAGAGTATTTTCCAGAATACCAACATGGAAAAATAAAAACTAGAAGTTTTTCAAAATGACAAACTATTCAACTAAAAGCTAATAGAAGTCCTAAGTACTAGGTGCTGGATCTTCCTCGGTATCCAACGCCTGCTCTAGAGGTACATCGTCACCTACTGCTCACATCCAAAGGATTGGATGATCATCGCAAGGGAGGAAGGCAAACACACACAACATACAAGTGCAAGGGTGAGATAGGTCTCAAACAAACATACAATTCATGGCACATTAATCTAACATTAACGAGAGCATTTGTTTACATACAAGCATGTGAGCCATCATAAACACAAGCGCTTATTTCATAAACTCAACTAAAACAATCATCCTATCATATACAGACCTCTAGACTCGTCCGGACTAAGAATGTATATAGAGCTGGGGCGGGTTGTGCACTTGTTGTGGCCTCTACTGCTTTGCAAAGCCATTGCCGAGGGGTTTCACCCGACCACACACAAGGCTGGTCCGTTACCACGGAATAGACCTCCAGTGATAGCGCCTACCCTAGGACCTCCCACTACTCTCACCACACGCGTCAATCCTCTCTAAGTGAGAATGAAGACCGTTAGAGTGTTAGGGATAACCCCCCATAGTGGAAGCCTCTTACATACATTCAATACACTAATTGATCTCACCGAGAGATCTTAATTTCGTATTCAATCCGACCACTTTAAATCATATGATATTCCTCTTGAATTAATAATGTACCTCATAAACCACTTTGATTAATCAAACATACAATTTCATAGTAATTCAAGTGCATTCTTACTATATTGTCTCATGCCAAACCCATACACCATCATACAACATCAACCATGTCATAAAAACAACTCATACATTACATACTTTCACAAAACCAACACTTATTAACACAAATTTCTTTAGGACTTTTAATTATCAATACTTAAGTAATTCAAACAGCCTTGAGACCCTCACCAATGGCTCCGGAAGGGTCAAAAACCTCCAGAACGACCTAAAGAACGTCCAAAACGGACATCCGGAACCCCCCAAACTATCAAAAATAAAAGCAAGAGCAGAAAATGGCGCCCCAGCGCCCTTTAGGGGTGCCCGGGCGTGAAAATTCAGCTGAAACAGCGAGTTGAAGGGCGTCCAGCGCCCCTCAGGGGCGTCCAGGCGTGGATTCTGCAGAGTTTCTGCAGATTTTGCAGAACTCACCCACTCTCATTTCGTTTTAGGCCTTTTGGTGGATTTCTAGCACTCCTAACTTGATCTATATGTTGATTTAAACTTGTCTAGATCTTTCTAACCCATCCTAACACAATTCTCTAGTTGATATGCATAGATTTTACCTCTAAAAACTCTTTTTCATGAACTTAAGGTACCAATTCTAAATTTATCAATTCCAAATCATTTTAGACCATTTTGGCACCTTCTACAAGTCACAAATGACTAAATCAAATTGTCCCCACTGCTCACTTACACCCTAGGCCTCAATTACTCAAAACCACCCTCTCACTTCCTCTAAACTCACTCAGAACACTATTTTTCCTCAACCTAATGACTCAACTCCACTTCTACCATTTAGAACCGCATCTTAACCAATTTTATAGTTCCAACAAGTTATAATTGACTCATCCAAGCTGGCCAAACTGCCCAAATACATTCAAGACCCTTAAGGTTAAAAATCACTACCTCACTTCCTCTAAATGACCAAGAATTGACCCTAAAGACACTTGATTTCATTCCCAACAATATCACAACATAATTTTCATACTAAAACAGTCCCGACATACATAATTAATCAATCTAAACCATTCCAAAACAACACACTATCATCACACACCAAATTCACATAACAAACACATCCTTACATGCATTTCAAGTCACTAAAACTCATTTCATGCCTCCAGCAACATACTATTCCAAAATTATCATGCATTGACATCACACAACTAAAAATCCAAAAATAGAACTAGCTTCCCTTACCTCAACAGTGGCACGGCTCCATCAAAGCCCCGATAGCTTGCTTTTACTCAAAATAAGCTAGAACCACCTATAGGTTGTCAAATTGGAAAGGAAAAACATGTTTTAGATCCTAAATTTGATTAGGAATTTGGGGAAAACTCAGAAAAAGCTGCATGCAACAAATCCCATTGCATGATTCTAGCTTTACGATAAACAAAAGAAAGAAATTCTACTTACGGGTTCCGATTGAAGAAATTGGTCGGCTAGATGCAAGACCCGCTATGTTGCGATCATTGGACGACACCTAATTAGGAATTTGGTGATTCAGTGTGAAGAATGGGAAAGGAAATGGAAAAGAGGGAAGAAGAACAGTAGAGAGTTGGAGGGGAAGTAAAGTTCAGATAAGTTTAAAAAGGAAGATGCATGCAAGAAAGTTCCATGTTTTTAAAACATAACTTATAAATATCCTTCTTATTACATACACTTTGCTTTCTTCTTTTCTCTTATTTTTAAGGTGCTTTACAATTATATTATGTTTAATATTTTATTAAGGAAATATATATTTTTAATAATTAGTGGTTTCAAAATGTATTTTTCCTATGTAAAATGAGAATCAGATAATCCCATGTATGCTAGTGAAATTTTACTTTAAGAACGTAGTTATCACGTGAAAGAAAACTATATTCTAAAATCTAATCAAACCAATTATAAAAAAAGAATAAGTTAGAAGAGGTGAAGCAAAAGCTTATTATTCGATATTCTTGTAAATATGCAATAAAAAATTAATTTGGAGTGTAGAACCAAAATATATATATATATATATATATATATATATATATATATATATATATATATATATATATATATATTTTATCGATTAGTGGAGAATTAACATTATTATAACATAGAATTATTATATTTAAAAGAAATATGTTGCAATCACAGTCATAAATAAGTGATATGTGAAAAAGTAGATTTAAAACTATCTTGACTTGAACAACTTTAGAAAAGGATTCAATGCATAATACCATCTTAAAAAACATGTACAGTATAGAACAAAAATCTCAACCAATATTATCAAATTTAAATCATGAAAATGGGAGAAAATAGTATCTAAAACATAATGTGAACATAAAGTTAATGCAGTCTAAAATTCAAAATAATGGAAAACAGTTTAAAATTACTTTAAAAGTCAATAGAGGACATGTGTAATGAAGAGAAAAACTAACAAGTTATCGACAAACTAATAAGAAAAGCAACATTTGACTAGGGCAAAAGTTTAGCAGTATTCATTGTGTTTATCTATTTGTTTTAAGTCCTGGATATATGAGAAAAATCGTATGTACGAGTCTTGGAAACCTTATAATTTAAAGAATAATTATAAATTATAAATTATATTTAATATTTAATATTGTACATTTTCAAGAAAACTAAATGAGATATTTTTGAGATATTCTAGGGTTTGTTGTTTAAACTATATATTAAAGAGTATGATGAAAATAAGGAAATACAATTACTCAAGATTCTTTCCTTGTTATAGACTAATGTAAATTTTATAGTTTTATAATTTTAACATAATAAAAGACATAACATTATAAAAACTCAATATCACTCATTCAAATTCATGAACTTACTAATCTATTTGACATTACCTTAAAGGAAAAAGTATTATTGTAGTTGGAAGATTATGTCACAATGGGTGAAGTTGGAATTGTGTATGGAGGTTGTAAAAAACATTTAGTAACGAGTTCAAAAATTTGAAATCACATAAACTTCATTGTACTATATGGAGATAGTAGTTTATAAGATAAATTCGTAAAATAGTTAGTGTTTGGTAAACATTTATATTTTTCATCTTGTTTTTAAGATTTTGCATGAAGAGATATAATACTACATTAGAGAACACTTATATATACATGAGTTTGTTAAATATATTGGAGGAAAATTATTATAGTGAATATATACCGTGACAAGTTATTTGAAGTTTATGGATATATACATTAAAAGAAGACTTAAAATGTAAAAGTAGATTTAGGATGGTTGTTAGAAGAAAGTATAAAATTATAAAATAAAATTTTAAAACTATAAAGTCACAAACTATAAAAATATAAATTATAAATTTTTAAAATAATATGTGATGACGACTCAACACACATGACAAAATAACCACCGTGTGCTAACCTTATAACAGTCACATCACATAATCTAATTAGCAAAAAAAAAATTATCTGGAAAGACTCTATTAAAAAAAATTAATTTATTAAATACTAAATAAACTATATAAAAATTTATTGGGACTCAAACATAATTAAGAAAAAAAAATTGATATAATAAGTAGAAAGAGTTTCAAAAGATAAAATTTTTAATTGTTCGGTATATATCATTTAATTACGGAACATCATTTACAATAACTTTGTTTATACTAAATACCATGAAAGTGAAATCAGCAATATTCAATAATATTTTATATTGACATCAGTACTTATCATACACTTTGAGTCTAGTTTTACTTATTAAAAAATGACAAAAACTAGTATAAAAGAAATAGAACAACCACGTTTTAGCTATTCTAATAGCTAAGTTTGAAATGTTTTAATCAGTATACCGAAAGAGCCATAAATCTACTTACTACCTTGAATTATGAAGTGTGAATGGTCTTTTGAAACGAAATTGACTTGTGAAGATGCTAATGTGAATGACAGGGCCCATACAAGATAATGTCATTATCAAACATTTAATAACATCATTAAGTTAATTTCGTCCTTTTTATCTTCATACCTTTCCACCATATTTCACCATTAAGATCAGATCAAACATCCAAAACACAGAATCTGCATATATAATAAACAACAACACATCATTCCTGAAGTGATGATCATGTGCATGATGCACGTGATAAAGGGTGGCTTAGCTGTGTCACTATGTGTCTGTGACATGATCAATGCTATCTACGTGTGACCATTTATGTGAGATGAGATTGAAATATATAGGCTCCATCCAAATTCAAAACACATGCATGTGCATGGAGACCACAAAAAGGAACCTCCACAATTCCCATTCTGTATTTTAATTATTATTACTATAAGGCAAAGTGATCAATACAAATTATACTTCATATCATGTAAAGAAAACAACTTTAAACTTTATTTAATCTTATAAAATAAAATTTATGTGAAAAAACATATCTCAATCATGAAATTTTATGACTAGTGAACAGAAGATCAAAAGATTCTATTATCCTGAAACCCGAACTGATCCACTTGTCGAGTGGTTGAGTTAAACAAAAATTAATATTAAGAATAATTACATTAAAGTTAAGTAAAACTATTATTAGTTGAGCCATAATTAAACATAAATATAGATTTGATGTATTGTGGGAGATTAATTACACTCATTACGTATTTATTGTTAATATTGTTGTGATTTTGACATCGAAGTGTCTTATGTAAGTAAGTTTCCAATTTAACCGAATAATGGTAAACATGAAGCGAAGGAAGAATCTTTAACGTGTGGTTGGGAGAGTAGACCAAGGAAAAAATTGACCTCTACACCTGTAAAGCAATATTAATGAACGATGAACAGTGTAACAATAAATACGTCTTTTTATGTGTTTCAATTATTATTACTATTTGGAAAAGTGATGAGTATATGGAGTACACATGATCCGTCATGCAGCATCAGCTGTTGGAGCTACCTTTATATATTCTTGGCTCTACCCTCTTGTCTGCATGTCTCTAACAATGTACTCTTCCACGGAATTTTTTGTTTTATCTGTTCATTTGTTTACACATCTTAAATGAATAAATTCTGTTACTCACTGTCTCGTGATTTCTGATTCTGAATTGACTTCATACCTGCACCTTGGTATTTTAGTTTCAGACTTTCCAAGGTTCACATCAGAAACTTCAGTATTTTGTGACAGTTGAATGAAGATTAGATGAATAAGATCTTAAACCTGTTTTAAATTTTGATTTACTGAGATTTATAAATACGAACTGTGCACAACAACCAATATTCTAAATCTGTGGTGTGGAGAACTATGATTCCCCTTATAATTATTTTTCTTGAAATTGAAGTATTTAGCAGCTTGAAACTGTCAAATGAAAATAATGACTCATGGTTTGTCCACTGTATCCGATTTAAAACATATGCATTTTACATCTGATTCATCGAATTATTAATGATTACAAATCTTGACTATGTGATAGAGAAAAGAAATCTAAGTACGCTTAATTCGGTGTCTAATAATGTATGGCAAAAGGTCATAAACATTGAATTACTTTTCAGTCCTTTTTGTAAGTTGGAAAAAAGTCAAATTTAATGTTCTCATCAAAATAATTAATTTTAATTTATAATGAGTAAAGAACTTAATTATTTTAATAAGTACATCAATTTGATCTAGATTTATGTTTTTTAATATTTATAATAACATGAAGGAGACATTTTATATTGATTCTTATTGAAAAAAATTAAATACTGTAATAATTATATCAATTGTTATATATGTCCTAATACACAAAAAAAATATTAACCATTTAATTTCTGTTTAATGTAAACAAAACTATCAGTGGAATTTATCGTAAAGTCAGTTTGTAATAAGGTAGAAAATGATTTATTATTTACTAATTTTAATAATAATAACTGTTCCGAAAATATAATTATTTAAACAATCAAATACCTTTGGGAACACTTAAAATCTAGATATGGTTGAACAGTTGACGGCGGCTTAAGGTTTGAGGTTGCTAATAAATTTACTTTAAAGTATGGAAACAAAGTATCGAGTAACTTTTTTAAGATGAATATTTATTTTGGCAAAAGAAAGAAAGAAAGAAAAAATCTTAAAATTGTTGTTTCTTTCTTGATTAGTAAGCATTTTGTAGAGTCTAAAAACACACGAAGATAGCAACAAGCTCTTAACCCAAAAACCAGCCATAAATCAAGGAGGGATAAGGCAGTACTTTGTCTTCATCACGTTCCAATTTAGTGAGAACCACCGAGACAGGGGGCAACACAGAAAAATCCATTAGCAAGATAACTTTAAGAATGTCAATCTAATATTCTAATTACAACCCTACCCAACTCGTAGTTATTTGTTTAATTAGACAATTAGATAGTGATAATCACCATGTAGATGCTAGTTTTAGAGGGTTTGTGAAGTTGATAGCACATCTAATCCTTCACAGCTCCATTTTACCTTACTTAATAATGTCTCTAACTTTCTGCATTTTCTGCTAATTCACGCCACGCTAGCCCCTTATGTCGTTCCTTTGAAATCTTAACAAACTAAAACCACACAACACTACACCTCAAATCTCTCTTGTGGGTCTTGGTCCAATCTTGATGCTTGTCTCGAAAGTCTCAATCTTTCTTGTTTCTTAAGCAGCCACAGATCTGGGGCAAGGCAAGGGTACCTACCCAATATACCCAAGATGCTTTGTAGCCTCAAATCTTATTCTCATGCACCCCGCAAACAACAGCACTATTTAATTTATTAAGATAATAGTAATTAGTAAGTTTCTCCCAGTAACTTTCACAAATCTTAGGTGTCATCCTTAAAGTGACACATTGAGGTGATTGTTTTGTCCCTGTGGTAATTCTCGTTGGTAATGTTTTGGTTAGAATTATGCAAGTGCGAAAATATCTATAAGGAGGAAAATACAAAAATATAGTGCTATTTTTGGCTACATTATTTTACTAGCTTTGTGTTAGCATTGGGTTTTTTAGGATTCTCTTTTACTCTATGCTTTTGTCAGTCCTTGGGTTCTGAGTCTTTTTTTGGGGTTCGGTATTTAGTAGTGCCATTGTCTAAAATCAGCATCTTTCTGGGTCCTTCTCCTTTTCCCGTCTTCAACTTCAACCTCAGCTTAAATTCGAATTCTTTCTGCTCGATCCGTGGATTTTCCCGGTTAAACCTTTCGTCTCTCACCAAGGTATGCATAGAAAAAGGTTTCTCTTTTTAATTTATTTTCCAATCGGGTTCTGCTCCCACCCTCTTTTTCCCTCTTTTTTTCCTCTACTGTTCTCAAAATGGGGGAGAATGTTGCATTCCGTTATTCCATTTGGTTAAAGTAGTGTTTCAGTTCAGTCGGAGGGAGTCTTGTCTGATTGAAAAATGTGCTTGACTTACATAACTTATTTTTCTAAAAAAATAGTTAGGAAGCAAAGCGTTGTCTGATGTTTTAATTTGGAGATCTGACATTTTTGTTACATGGTTCTGGGTCATTTTTTACTAACTGTGAGTCATTTCTCAGTTCTAGGTCTTTTGTGCCTCTTGCTGCTGAACTTTTTGATTTTTGTTTAATAATTACTACTTGGGCTACTATGAAGATAGCCTTCATGGTTATGTTACTGGATCTCTTTCAGCCAAAATTGTAGTTGTGAACTGCTGCTGCGGAGTGCTTTAGAATAGATTGATGAATTATTCAATTTAGATTTCTCTCCCTGTCTCTCTGGTTCCAAAATGTGTGCTGGCTTCGCCCTTATAGCTCTGCATGTTTTCTCTCTCTAACAAATTGTTTATTTCATCTAAGATATTTAATATATATTTGTATAGAAGTGCCTTTAATCCTGAATCAGTGGGTCCTAAACTTCTGGAAGTTTTTATTTTTAATAGCTGAGTTGCATTTAAAGTTTTGATCAATGGAGCATGAATCATAACAGTGTGATTGCTTAAGTTTGTGTAAAAGAAAAGGATACTTGTGAATGTGAATTCTTTGCTTCTTTTGCATTCAGGTACTGCATTGGTGGCCATCTTAACAAACACTTAACACTGCGTGGGAGCTGGGAATGGAGACGGAACCTTCAACTTATGCAGTAATGCATATAAGGTGTGATTAGTTTTCCCAACAATGTCGAGGGTTACTAGGTGGAAGATTGAGAAAACCAAAGTAAAGGTGGTTTTCCGGCTCCAATTCCATGCTACACATGTAAGTTTCCCATCTATGTTACTTTTTCATTCTTTGGCTTGGTGATTTCAAATTTCCAAGAAAGTTTGTTTTAGGTCGTTAAGGGAGAATAATCAATGTAACTTAGAGAATTTCAATTTTTCCTTCCCACTCATAAAAGAATGGAGAACACGTATTTGTCTCTGAAAGATGATCTGAGTCCACTTAACATTTGGTCTGAGTTGCCATTTAAACCTACAGTTCTTAGAATTTGTTCAAAGTTAAATTTAATTAGTTGGCATTATCTTGCATTAAAATGTTTGAGTAAGTTTCTATCATCTCAATCAAGTTTAATTTGAACATTCAAATATGATATTGCTTTATCAGTTTAACGTTCCAACCGACTTAGAAACTTCTTTTCTTCTGGTACATTATTTGATTTTAATTTTTTATTTCTTCCATCATGGTAACTAGTTCATGACAATCATATATTTAGGTAGTATTAACAACCTTGAAATAGTCAGCGTCATCCTATTTCTATTCAGTCTAACCCTTCGTCTTTGTCCCATCATTCAGTCGAGGATTGTGAACTCTGACCAAACTATTTCTTATCCTTCAGTGACATGATGTTTTTGCCTTTGGCTAAGTATTGTAAAACTAAAAAAGAAAAAAACATATATGAACCTACTTCTGATAGAATCTCCATGTATAGCAATTTGGAACATGATCAGAACATTAAATTCATAGGCAATTGGTTATTTTATAAAAAGCGTGTTGCAGAACAGATACTAATTATTTGAACCATGTAGCTGTACCTTGATTGCTAAATTTTATGTACCAACTTCTCAAGATTCCCACAAGTAAAATAATGCTATGTCAGGGTCAAACAATGAAAGATATACATATGCTAATTTTCACATAGCTATAACTATTACTAACATTTTTTTATTATCTGATACAGCTATAAAAAACAATCTACCACAATTTGCTTCTCATCTATTATTTAGAGGAACAATTTTTTTGTTGAAATAATCACGCAGCTTTAGTAACTGAGAATCCATTTGTAATTTGAAATTGTTTTATGAGATAAGTGATTGGTTGATGCCTGGTGAAAATCAAATTTAAATTTTGTGAATTTGTAGAGTAGCAGTTTATAGGCAAATCATATCTGATTTAGAGGAACAAAATCTGTATTTATTATATTAAGCTATAAATAAAACTTCACGGTGTCATTCAAACACACCAATTCAGCAACTCTGCCTCGCCTTTCTCTCTATAAACATGATATAGTAATCTATTTTAGTGATTGTTATTGGACCTTCCAGGTCATCAACTTTGAAGCCATTATCGAGCCACCTCAAAGATGTTCAGTTTTATAAACTTAACACTCAGCATGTCTAATTCTTGGTATGAGAAGTGTGTTAGAGATCTCATGTAATTAGTGATATGGTTAAAATTAAAAAAATACCAGTGGAAGTAATCCTTACCTCAAACTAATCTTTGGGGTTTAGTTTTGCCCAAACACTAATTCCAATAACAATAAAATGGTTGCTGATGTCTTATTGGTTAAGAAGTAATACTATAGAATTTCAGACCCACCTAAATCTTTTCAAGAAAAGAAAAAAGAGATAGATAACAAGTAGCTTTTTAAAATATAGAGTGATTTATTTTCACTGGCCACTGCCCTAAACCTGAGTGGAAGTTTTCAAGTGTCATATATCAATTATTAACTAAAATAAACGGTCCTTGTTGTCCTATATTTGTTTTTGTGATGGTTCAACTGTCAATGTTTGATACTGGTTCTAAACTTATATTGTGTTAAGGATTGTTAACAGACATAATAAAAATTAAATCGATCATCTATCTTTTTGTGAAGAAACGAATACATCTAGGTTGATGCCATTGTTGAAGAAGAATTAAAATTCTTGATCGAGTTTGGCTGACCTCCATGCTGATTAGGGTTAACTTAATCTTATTGAAAAGTTAATCAAACTCCAGAAAGGATTTGAGGTCCCTTATTGCAAGTGTCAACTTCTGTATCCATTTAGCTCTCGTGAACTTATTTATATTGGTGGTTCCAAATTATTTCTATCTATCCTGACTATTTGCATTTTCAAATTCCATTTTGGCAAATGTAATACGAATGAAGCTACTTTGAATTCTGTAACTGGTAAAGTTACATGGCTCTTAATATATTCAGCATTGTCGAGTGATAATATTTTGAAGAGAATTTATATTTTGGCAGTTTTCATGGTTAGTTGAAAGTTTATATTTGGAAGAGTCAGTATTGAAACAGCTTTTCTTGAGACAGAAATATTGTTATTGCTGTTAATTCCATAGCTTTAGATCTTTTATTTTTTTTTTTAATTTTTTTTTTTTTTTGCAATTACTAAGGAGAAGTTTTGTTTCTGCTTGGTCTAGATTCCACAATCTGGATGGGATAAGCTGTTTATCTCTTTTATCCCTGCTGACACTGGGAAGGCTACATCAAAGACCACCAAAGCAAATGTGAGAAATGGAACTTGCAAGTGGGCAGATCCAATCTATGAAACTACAAGACTCCTCCAAGACATTAAAAGTAGACAATATGAAGAGAAGTTTTATAAATTTGTTGTGGGGATGGTAATTTTCTTTCATGACTTTTAAATGAATGCAATTTATTATGTGGTAGCACTTACAGAAGTGTCATGTGGTAATGTTAGTTACCCAATGAAGCATAATTAATCATATTATTGATGGTTTAGTGCAAAGACCTTCATTATATCACTCACTTTATTGGTTCATATTTTATGAATATATTTTTTGTTTGTTTTCCTGATTGATGCTCTGATGAGATCTCAATTGTGATTTCTAATGGTGTGATAGAATAGATACTTTTGAATATATTTTTTTAATTTATTAACTTTCTTATTCAAAAGAATTTGATTCTGATTTTGAGTGGATGACAATGCTGTCTATAAAATCTAATTATCACTATGACTCATTTTAAAAACTAAACAAAATCATGGTATTTGTAAAATTTGAGTTTCATTATTTTTATGGTAAGCTATTCTCTCCAGTGTATTTCCCACATTAGAATACCTAAATATTGTCTAGTATTTTCTAATGAGATAGATTCTTGTGGTCATTCATCTTGTTAGAAAAGTTTGAACTTTACTAACTTTATTTTTGGTCTTACCACTTTAGGGTTCATCACGATCTAGCATCCTTGGTGAGGCCACCATCAATCTTGCTGATTTTGTTGATGCCTTGAAGCCAACAGCTGTTTCTTTGCCTCTTAATGGAACTGAACCTGGAGTCACACTACATGTAAGAGTCTCTCTTCAAATTTTACTTATGTAACTGTCTCTTGTTGATTAATTCATTTTTCATTGGTTGTGCACTTACATGGTTTTGTGGCAGTATAATCTTTGTGTATACCTATCAATGACATACAATACAACTCTTCATATTTTTTTTTTTCAAGTTCTTCGGTTGCTAGAGACCTCATTGCTATCACATTTAATGTTTTCTTTCTCTTGTTTGAAGCCAGGTCACAGTGCAGCTTCTCACTTCCAAAACTGGTTTCAGGTAACATGAGTGAGCTATGACATTTAAGAACATGCTTCTTCTAAAAACAATAAATTTATTTGATGGTGTTATTACTTTCAGAGAATTTGAGCAGCAGAGGGAACTTAGAGAGAGGGGCCTACAGACAACCTCTGACCAAGGTACTCATGACGAATCTGCTGATAGCAAAGAGTCATCTCCTGACCAGAATGTCAATAATCATATAAATAAGGTTTCATACCTTCTCTCCTTTACTGGCATTACTTGTATATACCTTCTCTCCTATACTTGATTGGAAGGGTCAAGGAACCAGGACATTCTTTGAAAATAAAAATATAAATTCCAGACAGAAGAAACACTTACATGAACACAAGTTATTTTTTAATCTTAATGAAAACTACTTGACAATTATGTGTTAATGGTGGGGAAACCTGACTTTTTTTAAAGATGTATCATCTGGTATCCTATGGGGAGAAACGTGTTTGTAGGCTTCATTCACTACCTAAAATTAAGCATTTTTTTTTTCGTTTGCTTGACGCAGCCCCCTTATTTATTTCATGAAATTAGGTTAATTCAAGAGTGAAATCGAAAAGAGAATCTAAAGATCTCCCCCATATTTCTTCACTTGAAGGAGAGTCTAGGATAAATGAAGAGTATGCCGATTCAGCTGCTGGCTTTGATGGCTCTTCTAGTACTTCTGAAAGCATATATACTGAGAAGCATGATATCTCTAGTGCACATGAAGTGGACAGTCTTAAAAGCACGGTCTCTGGTGATTTAAGTGGACTATCCCTCAGTCAAAGTACTCAACCAGACAAAGGGGAGGCACTTGATAATCAGTTTCCAGCACAGGGTAGTGATCGGGTTCATGGTTGGAGCATAGACTATTCAGCTGCCAATAGTTTGGCTGCTACTTCTGAAGATAGGAGCAGTAGTAGACTTATGGGAAATTTGGAAGTAGTTGAGTCATCTATTCTTGATCTAAAATTGAAGGTAAGTTCTTTGCAAAATCATGCTGATGAAATAGGTGTTGAAACACACAAGTTTTCTGAGCAACTTGCAACTGAGATTTCGTCTGGAGAAGAGTTAGTAAAGGAGGTTGCAGTACTAAAATCTGAA
Organism: Vigna mungo; assembly: GCA_036885675.1. NCBI lineage: Eukaryota > Viridiplantae > Streptophyta > Magnoliopsida > Fabales > Fabaceae > Vigna > Vigna mungo. Next base: position 32,785,588 of record CP144699.1, read on the forward strand.
TGTTCAAAGTTTAGAGATGAGTTTGAGCAGCTTAAAAATTCTAAATTGAGCTTACCATTCCCTCACAAAGATCCTATTGATACAGATCAGGATAAATTATTTCAAAATTTGCAGCATAAATGGATTAAGGGGCTTTTGCTTATGGAAGATAAGTTAAGAGGTATTCAGAAGGTGTCCATGGGATTTCCTGAAAGGGATTTTCGGTTCCTTAACTTGGAGTTAGAAGCACTGGCTGAAATTTTACAGAACCTCAAACAAGAATCTGGAGAGCCAATTTTTGGGGCCAAAATTGCCAACCAAAGGGAGAACAAGAAAATGAATTTGCATAAAAGTGAACAATTTTTAACGGATATTGGGTCTGATGCGGGTTTATTACAACCGGAAAGCATGAGTCAGTATCTTTCCATACCTGGCCTTGTGTCTCACGAGTTTGATTCTGTTGATCCTACCCTTGCCATGAAAGAGAAAATTTTTGAACTTTTAAGAGAGATAGATGAGTCCAAAACCGAAAGGGAAAGCCTTGTACGGAAAATGGATCAGATGGAATGCTACTATGAAGCTCTTATTCAGGAACTTGAGCAGAACCAAAGACAGATGATGGCTGAGTTGCAGAACCTTCGGAATGAACATTCTACTTGTCTGTACACAATTTCTGCTGGTAAGACCGAGATGGAGAGAATTCACCAGAATATGAATGAGCAGATGATGAAATTTGCTGAAGACAAACGCATTTTGGAAACTCTGAACAATGAGTTTGAAAGAAGGGCTATTTCTGCTGAAGCAGCCCTTAAAAGGGCCAGATTGAATTATTCTATTGCTGTTGGTCAATTGCAAAAAGATCTTGAAATTCTTTCTTGCCAAGTTCTTTCTATGCATGAGACAAATGAGAATCTCATAAAGCAGACCCTTTCTGATTCTTCAGTTCCAGACATTGATGATAGCCCAGAACAAGTGGTCTATCCTAAAATTTCAGAAGCTCATACATCCAATCGATTGCTGTGTCAAAATCACAGTTCTTCCTTACAAAGACAACATTTGGGTGAAGACATTTTACTTAACGATTTGAAAAGATCACTTCAGGTGCAAGAGGGGTTATACATGCAAGTTGAAGAAGAAATTAGCCAAATGCATTTTGCAAATATATACTCTGATGTATTTTCTAAGGCTTTGCAAGAAACATTGCTTGAAGCTAGTATTGACATTCAACTCATGAAAGAGAAAATTGTTCAACTCTCTCAGCAGCTGGTGCTTGCAAATGAATCAAATGAGTTATTGGTGTTGAGGTTGCAGAATGCTATGAATGATATCCTTTCACTAAATGAGTACAAGGAGATCTGCACAGCAAAGAGCAATGATATTGCTCTCCAGAACCAGATTTTGGAGGCAAATTTGAAAACTCTTGCTCATGAAAACAGTCTTCTTACTGAGAAAGTTGATGAGCTGGATGTTCTTCTGACAGAGTATAGAAGTTACAAAGGAAAGTATGTGGCATGCAGTACAGAAAACTCGGAATTGAAGAGTTTATTGAAAAAAGAGAGCCTAGAAAATAATCATCTTCATGATGAAATATCCATTTTGCAGGAAGAATTAAAGTCTACTAGAACTAAAATTGACGAGGAAGTTTCAATGAAGAATAATCTGCAGAGTAATGTCACCTTTTTGTCTAATAAGTTGCAGAAATCGCTGGCATTGTATGAAGAAAGACACAGCGAACTTTCTCTTTGCAGTAGATCTGCTTGTTTGGATTCAAAATCTGAAGACTTCGAGGGTCTTTTATTGCAGCTAGAAGAGCTACAACAGAGTGCATTTCATAGAATCCTTCAACTCACAGAAGAGAAGGAGATTTTACTGCATGATAAACAAAAGACTCAAGTATCTTTAAATACTGCTGAATCAAATGCTCTAGTCATGAAACAGAAGTTTGAGCATGATTTGCAAGAAATGTTACGTAGGATAACTGTGTCAGATGCTCTGTTGCAGAAACTTCAGTTAGATTTTGAGGTGATCATTAATAGAACTAGTGCTAGTTTGGAAGCTGAAGAGTTATACTCTCAGCAGCACAAAGAATTTTTGTCCGGTCTTGATCATTTGGAAGCTGAGTTACAACAACTTAATTCCAGAAATCAGGACCTTTCTCATGAAATAACAAAACTAGATGCTACATCTATCGAACTTGAAATGTGTAAGTTGACCTTAGCAACAATTGAAGAGGAAAAGAAAGATTTGGAGTCGTCTTTACAGGAAAAAACTGAAGAATCAGCCAAGATTTCATCTGAGCTTGATTTTTTGAAAAACAACTTGAATTCTCTGCATGATGAGTTGCACACTGAGAAAACTGTTAGAGAAAAGTTGGAGAAAACAGTTTCCAATCTTACAACTGAATTGAATGAGAAGCAAAGCCAGCTGCAGGGAACGAGAGATTTGGAGTTGTCTTTACGGGAGAAAACAGAAGAGTCAGCCACGATATCATCTGAGCTTGATTCTTTGAAGGTGAACTTGAATTCTCTGCATAATGAGTTGCATGCTGAGAAAGCTGTCCGTGAAAAGTTGGAGAAAACAATTTCAGATCTTAACACAGAATTGAATGAGAAGCAGAGTCAGCTGCAGGGAAAGAAAGATTTGGAGTCATCTTTACTGGAGAAAACAGAAGAATCCGCCAAGATCTCCTCCGAGCTAATTTTTTTGGGGGAAAATTTGCATTCTCTGCATAATGATTTGCGTGCTGAGAAAACTGTCAGAGAAAGATTGGAGAAGGCAGTTTCAGATCTTACCACAGAATTGAATGAGAAGCAATGCCAGCTTCAGGATTCTGATCTGAACAGAAAAGAACTTGTCTATCTCAAACGAATGGTGTCAGACTTAGAATTTGAAAATTCAAGAATCTCAGATCTTCTACAGAAATCTGAGAAATATCTTACAGATGCTTTAAAAGAATCTTCTTCTATTACATTTCTGGAAACTCTGTTATCTGAAATGCATGAATTTTGCATAGCTACAGACGTTGTTATGACTTTTACCAGAGCTCAGTTTGAGGATCATTTGGAAGAGCTTACTGAGAAACTTCATTCCACTTGCAGGCAACTTGATATGCTTCACACGAAGAATTTTGATGTAGAATCTGAATTGAATCGTTGTCTTTACAGAGAACTGACGTGCATTGAAGAAAATACAAGATTGTTGACGAGTCTTGACTTCCTGAAATCTGAGTTAGAGGTCTTGACTGCTCAGAATAGAGAACTAATTGATCAAAACAGTGGAATTGTGTCAGAGGTTAAGGATCACAAGAATAGGACAGAAGAGGTCAGTTATACTTATGTGCATGAAAGAGAGAATGTCCTTGAGGTTGCAAGGTTGGAGCAATTGCTGGAAAGTTGTCGTAGAGATGCTGAAGAACTCTTTTTGTCTAAGGAAGAAGCTGAACTCAAGTGTATAGTTCTCCAGGACAAATTGAACGAACTAGAAACTGCATGCACTTCATTAAAACAATCAGATGATGAACTGATAAGGCTTCAGAGCCAATGTAACGAGCTTACCAAGAGGCTTGCTGAACAGGTTTTGAAGACAGAGGAGTTTAAGAATTTGTCTATTCATCTGAAGGAACTGAAAGACAAAGCTGAGGCGGAGTGTCTTAATGCTCATGACAGGAGAGGACATGAAGCACCACCAGTTGCTATGCAGGAGTCCTTGAGAATTGCATTTATCAAGGAACAATATGAATCGAAGTTGCAAGAACTAAGACAGCAGTTGTCTTTGTCAAAAAAGCATAGCGAGGAAATGCTTTGGAAACTACAAGATGCAGTCGATGAAACTGAGAATAGAAAAATGTCTGAAGCTTCTCAAATAAAAATTAACGAAGAGCTGGGGATGAAGATCTTGGAATTGGAGGCTGAGTTACAGGCTGTACTTTCTGACAAACGTAATTTGTTAAATGCGTATGACCTGCTTAAGGCTGAAAAAGAGTGTTCCGCAATAAGCCTTGATTGTTGTAAGCAAGAAAAGCAAGAGCTTGAAGCTTCTCTTGTGAAATGCAATTTGGAGAAATCCAAAATCGAAGTAGAACTTACTTTGGCGAAGGAGCAGGTGGAGACTACGAGATCTCATGCAAATTCTCTAAACAAGGGCAATGGTACATTATCTTCTTCGATGAATCCTCAGCAAACATATAATCATGAGACAGAGAGTGCAAGTTTACTCATCAACATGCAGCCCGAGGTAACTGATTTATTTATTTATTTTTATTAAACTTCTTTAGCTACCATTTCATAAAAGAAGAAATCACCTTGTCATTAGGATGAATTTGCGTGTATGGAATTAAAAGATTATGCACAGTATAGAAAGGAAACTGAGTATCCTTTATTTTTTTTGTTTTCTTTTCTTTCCTTCATCTTTGTTTCCTATATTTAATTTTGAGCTTAATCGAAGTCTTTAATTTTGAAGAAAAGATTATATAATTTCTCTTAATGCAATATCCAATGTATGCCTTCTTTTGACAAGTAGCACGTCTTAAGAATTTATTTTTATAATTTTAGGATCCTCTTGCATTTAGCCTTATGAATGGAGGACAAACTCTTGGAAGTGAAAAGGACTTGCAACAAGAAGAAGTAATGAAGCATGTGGCATCAACCGAAAGTTTGAAATCTAGCATTGACCACTTGAGTAAGGAGGTAATTCTTAAAATGCACAAATTACTTGTTCTTTTTTCATCTATTCTAGCTCCTATTACACTTTACACTTAAAGTAGTACTTTCCTTGCCTTATATCTTCCACGAATATAGATAGCTTTTGTATTTTCCTGGTTTTTGTGTTGTCACATTTTTAGTTGTGTCGGATATCTAAGTTGTCTGCTGATTGCAGCTGGAAAGGATGAAAAATGAGAATATGCTTCCTTCAGTAGATGGTCATAGTCATGATGAGCCAAGTTTTCCAGGTCTGCAAAGAGAACTGATTCAACTCCATGAGGTAAAAGGATCTTCTTCATTGACAGTTATGAACCATTCCTCTGTCTAGATATTAACTTTGTACCTTGATCAGGCCAATCAAGAATTAGGAAACATATTCCCTGTATTCGATAAATTCTCAGTCAGCGGTAATGCATTAGAAAGAGTGCTTGCTTTAGAGATAGAGCTTGCTGAAGCATTGCGGACCAAGAAGTCAAACATGCAATTTCAGAGGTACTATCTCATTTGCAACAGTTATGAGACTTGGTAATAAACTTGCAGTGTTGGAGGAACTTCTCGTTAAGATTCCACCTCTTGCTTCACTTGATTAAAATGTGATGACTAGTAAAAACTTTGGCCACACTATAAGCTCAATAACACTAAATTGTCTTGGTTGTTTACTTCTGCTTGAGTTTACACATGTTCAATTGTTATATTTATTGTGTTGTTTCTTTCTTCTTCTTCAGACAAAAATCCAACTTTTTAAACCAATAATCTAATCCATTTACCTAAAGCTGTTTCATGTCGAATGTTTTCTTTGTGTTGTGGGGTAGCTATTTATTGTCTAGAAGCACTGGAAAAGTTTGTGATTGATCCTTAAGCTTAAAACTTTTCAAACAATTTTGTATTTGATATCAGCATTGAGACATTTCTGTTTCATGTCCTATGTTTCAGTTCTTTCTTGAAACATCATGGTGATGAGGAAGCAGTATTCCGAAGCTTCAGGGATATCAATGAGCTAATTAAAGATATGTTAGAACTAAAGGCAAGACATTCTGCTGTGGAGACAGAACTGAAAGAGATGCATGACCGTTACTCTCAATTAAGTCTTCAATTTGCAGAGGTTGAAGGTGAGAGACAAAAACTCATGATGACTATAAAGAATACTCGTGCATCTAAGAAGGCTTCAAGTTAATTCATCAACCTTGTAGCCAGTGAGGAAGCATTTTTTACCCCTTGCACAGGCTAATAATAATTCATGCTCAAGATATTCGTGGCCTCACCATATCTTCCCATCTGTTAATTATATAAATATATAGATAGATTATGCTATATAAAGGGGGCCCATCAGCCATAGCAAGAGCTTATATTTTTGAAGGGTTGATATGGTGTTTACATCATTTCCAAAGTTAAGCAGCAGATAATACTGTGTAAATAAAATAATGTGTTAAGAATCGAAGTATATATCCCTGTAACATCTTTTACCATAGATTGAATGCTGCAATTGTTTCTTCTGTACAGGAACAAGATTACTTCTATTTAAAGCAATTTTTGTGAAAACTCGTTTTTTATTTTCTCCAGCTGAACTAGATCTGTGTTTGTAATTCAAAGTTGCTTAAACCAAATGTTGATTGTTTGGTTAATTAAAAAGAACTAGTTTAAGCACGAAAATGAGATACATAAAAAAAGCACTGTACACATAAAAATACTCATGCAAACGTCCGTTTGACCCAAGTCTTGTATGACAACCTTATGATGTTATGTCAATGAGATGCTTACAGTGTTGGGATTTTATATTGATTAAGGAAATGGTTATAAGGTTGAATTGGGTATAAATTCGTTTTTTAAGATGGTGTTTGAGTAATTTAAAGTTCATTTTAATTAAGTTTATTACTGTTATTGTGTTATTATTATCGGATTCATGTTGTTGAACGACTTACAAATATATGATTTTATATTCAGAATGTTTATTTCTTGTTTTGAAGATGTAAATTAAATATCCCAGTTAGAGTTGAGATCGATATATATTCTAGGGTTAAATATGTTAGTTTGTATATTTTGAGGTGATTTTGGTTTTAGTCTATTTTCAAACTAAAGTACAGTTTAGTCCTTCAACTTTAGAAAACTCGTGGTTTTAGTCTTTTTTACCAAATTTTTTTAATTTTATTTGTTGTTTCAAGCACGTTTCTCAGTTAATATTAAAACAAAGATGTGTCAAACAGTGTAAACAATCTAAAAACATATTTAACCCTATATTTTATAAGTGATGTTTAAAATTATACACTTGAAAACTATAACAAATATCTCCCTTTCTTTTAGTATATACCATCCGTACTTAAAATTTAAACTGAACAAAATTATGTATAGAGAGACAAAAAAAAACATGAAATTAATTATTGTAATTGATTTTGCATTGTTTATGGTTAAAAAAAACTACAAAAGCTAAGATCTGGTTTTTTAATTATGGGTAAATAAAAATCATAAAATGTTATTTTCGCAATTAAGATGACAAAAAAAGAATAAAAGAATACTGGTATAAAATATTTTTTTTAACAAACATATATTAGATACACTTGTTTTTTGTTATTACTCTTTTCTTATCATATTTTGTAAATTTTCTCTTTACTCTTTACGAAGACGTTTGGTAAACAGAAAATGTTTATACACTCGAGAGAAGTATAATTTATAAGAACAATTAAATTTTTTTCGATGTTAATTTCATTTCAATTTTTAACGTGATATCAAATTAAATAATTAAACCTTATTTTCTAATAATGTTATTTTTAAAAAAAGTAAATTAAATATGGAACACTTACTTTGGGGAGGTCGAGAATTAAAAACGTTTTGGTTAGCAAGTATGAGAAACAGCGTGATATGACATTGGGTGTGAATGGAACATTTTCCATGAAAGACGTGATGATGTGTCTCTTTTGTCCCTTCCATCATGTGATACATAAGTTTTGGGAAAAAATATCTCTAATCATCATACTCTTTGGTACCCAACAAAATAAATAAAGGATAATAATATTTAGACAACATTTTTATATAACATTTAAACATCATCTACGTGTCATTTTGTGATTATCTTTTGGTGATGTTTATTTAGAGAATGTCATGTTTAATTGATGTCTAAGTATCATTATCCATAAATAGAACCCTTTCTTTTTTTAATTTTAATTTTTGTAAATTTTAAAAGGGGAGCCCTGAAATTTAATAAAGCTACTACTTTACATCTATGTCCCACAACTTCATCCAATATTTATGATGATATAGATGGTTAAACTTAAATGTTATGACATATTCATTTAGCTTCATGTGTAATTATTTCAAATACTAGACGTTATAAGTTACGTCAAAGTTTATATTTATTATAAAATTATGAATATTTTATCATTTTCACATTATTATTATTATTATTATTATTTTACTTCAAGTATTGAATTGTCTTCAGACAGTTTAACTTCACCCAAATTATAAAACCTTCTTTTATATATAAAAAAAATAATCCCCTTTAACTAAAATATCCTTATTAAAGAAACTGTAATTGTTAAGTAATTCAATATTTTGGTAAAATATTAACCAATAAGATTTTTTGAATAAACAATATTTTCATTTATAAAATAACATAATTTAAAACAAAATACTTTTTGTGAAAGATAATTTGAAAATGAATAAAACATATAAAAAATAACAACGGAAGTGTATCATTAACATTAGATATTACATTTTCCGTTAAAAAAAACAGTATTTTTACTTTTTAATTCCTTAAACCAGAGCCTGGAGCATTTTGTTGCAATCTAATGACATAATAATGACCTGGTGTGATATTATAGTAGAGCATATCAACAACGAAATTGACAATTCCTATGGCACTTGTTTACCTCGTGTGAAAAGATAAATAGGTGCAGCACTATATACCTATTGCAACTATCACAGCACTCGCTGTTTTGTTGACACCTGACTCAATGATACAAAATGGACACAATTCAATTTCCATAAGACTAACTCGTGTAACTGCCAACAAACAGATACATTCACTGCTTGTCACAGTCATTGCTTGATTTTTCATCTATATGTCAATGACTTGGCAACTGACTAGTTCAGCCTGCCCAAAATCCCTGCAGGCAACTACCCTCCAAACAACTGCTGCATCTGATTCAGAAGCCAGTTCTGGAGATTCATGCAATGTACTTTGTGACAGAGTTGAGAGTGATGGTGAGAAACCCAAATTATTCCGCAGGCCTGCCTGCAGAACAGCAATATCATGATTGGCATCTTTTGTGATAACATGGAGCTTCCCATGGAAACCAGCAAGTAGATATGGAGACTCTGAATCAGCAGAATCATATATGGGAACTTTTCCGATAACTACTTTCCAAGCATCTTCACCTCGGTCATAAACCTTGATCCTTCCACTATCCATAGCATTAGAAGGGTCAAATGCATATAATTCACCATCCACTACTACACTCAATTTGGTTCCTGCCTGCCGTGCAGGCCACCCTTCACCCATTCCAGCAGGCATTTCTATCCACGAGTTAGTGTCGGGATCATATATTTCTCCCCCAACATCAACAAAAAAGGGCCATGAATACAGACTCTGTGGAACACACAACCTTCCCATGTATGATGTCAACCCTGTGGCAATAGGCTTTAACATGTCAGCCAAAAAAGCACTGGGAAGGACTTGAGCTCTAGAGAATGGCATACTGGGTACATGCGACCATGTATCTGTAGAGGGATCAAAAACTTCAGCAGATTGGAGAGGAACCAATCCAGCGTGACCTTGACTAACCCCTCCAACAACATAAAGCTTGTTATTTAAGATGCCTGTCTTACTGTACGCCCGACCCGTGGACATTGGAGTCACCTTGCTCCATGTACTTTGTATTGGATCAAATCGCCACACACATCTCATAGTTGAAGCCTTAGAAAATCCACCAAGAACATAGAGACACCCATCAACTGCTCCAATTGCACAACCACAATAGGGCATTTCATCAAATGCATCCTTCCGTCCAAGAAAGCCTCTAATAACTTCAGCAATTCTTATACCCTCCACCATGTTCCACATCCAAAGCCTAGAAGAACCTTTTTTAGGTTCTTCTTCATCGGCAAAATTGGGCATGTTGGGCACTCTCTGCCATATATTAGAACGAGGATCTAGAGCATGCCATACAAGATTATTTTCTCCAACCTTAATCAATAGATACAGCCACTCTTCAGTTGTCCCAAGTTCTTTCCTCAATTTATACAGTTCTAAACTCATGATAGTTGACTTCCACTTCTTTGATACCATCCTTACATTTAAGTAACAAATTCTAGGAAGTCTAGCAATGATCTGAAGTGATAACTCATCAGGGAGACTGGGAATGAGCCTTGGACTCTCTTCATCAACAGTAGGAGACATTCTTTGCCTCTTACATGTCTCATTTGGAGAGACTCCATCCCGTTCCCTCTTGTCAGATTTTGTACTCGCCACACTAAAATATGCACCCATATCTAGCAAAATTCAATATCTGCAAGGAAAACCAAATTACCATGAGGAAATTTGAGTTCTCAAAATAAAAGGATAGCATCAAATAACCCCATTCAATGAAAAATTAAAGAGAGACAGAAAAGCGGTGTAAGCATACAATAATCCACCACTCGCAAGTCACACAAATGAACATGAAAGAAATGCACTTTAAACACCCTCCAGGACTTCAAAGGCAATAGGAACTTCGCTTTTGAAAAGAATTAAAAGGAAAAAACCCACAGATGCCTCATTCACTCCTCTAAATGAAGAATACAGTATACAAGTTGCTAACAACAAAACTTGTAAAATCGTCTACACGGTGGCCATCAGAAGCAGGTAATACAAACTATAGAAATTCCTAATCATCATCACATCATTCAATAAACCAGAATAAGCAGATCCAACCAAAAGAAACACTCAAACCTAAACGTTTATAAGAATTCACTTTCCGCGGATGCAATTCAGGGAGAACAACAATATTCGAAGCTAATTTTACAAAATAAAAATAAAACAAGAGTTTTGAAGAAGCAATTTGAAGGAGGTCTCACCAGTCCTTTCACCTAATTTGTCACTTCTCCCACAGTAGGATTTGAGAGGAGAAAGAAAATAAAGAAAGGGAATGGAAAATCAAACGAAAAAAGAGAGGGGAAGGATGAAAACGTAAAAGTGAGGGAAAGTGGCATTGCATTTCGCATACATCACCACTTCACCAAGTCTTTGCTTTGCGTTCAAACTGGAAGTTGCACGAACCCAACGTGGCTACCTCCCAATTTTCTATACCCAAATACTATAATCTAACCACCACTATTCCACATTTTATATCTTTTTTTTTTTTTTTAATTTACATCTCAGATTTATTTTTTTTTTACAGTAAAAATTATTAATCTTAACTTTAAATTAAAATAAACAGAACAACCAACAATTTTATAATTTTTTCTTAAATAATATTTTATATAAAAATAAATTATTTTGAAATAATACAAGTGCAGGTGATTTATCTTCCGTGATTATATTTTTAATAGTGGTTGAGAAAATCTGTGATAAAATAAAAGAAATGGCATATTAAAATTTACAAGCTTCTGATAACTTTTTATGAGCTTTAGGAATAGAAAAAGTGATAAAAACATGAGCTGGACCTGATCTTCATGAAGCCAATTTTTTCTAAAGAGCAAGCATTTATTGACTTTTATAAACTTTCATTTGGTTAAAAGATTCAGATACCAGGTCTTTCAAAAAAATCTTTTGCACCTAACACGTCAACTTAGGTAAATCAATATAAATATTTTTTTTTCTGTTGATATTATTTTTATATACAATATGTTATAATTTAATAAAATCGCATACTTTTTTTTTTCTTAATTATTAAACACGTTAATCTAAAAAAATGGCAAATTATAATATTATTGCAAAATAAACTTACACATTATAAAATAAACTTTTAGACAAATACAAGTGCAAAATTTACGTTACATTCTCTCACAATATATATGTTAATTTCTAAATTAAAATCGGCCTTAGGACTAACAAAGGTTAAATAACGTTGTGATTGTCATGGTCTTTCTTTCGTCGACTGAAAATCGTTTTCATCAATGACAACGAGAGATGATGATTGCCTTAGAAACCAAAAATAGAGAACAGATCGTCATCAAAAGTTTTTCATGTCCACTGGTCACAAACCCCTTCATAACACATGGTATAGATACAATCACATGGTGATGTATTGGTTGACACGCTCCATAAGCCGCTCCATCAAGCAATCGGTGATGTGGATGGACAATGCTTCTAAAATATGGAAAGATTTAAAGAAATGTTCTCACATTCCAATAAGTTTTCGCATTGTTGATTTTCAAAATCAAATCTAGAATTGTAAGCAAGGTGATTCAACCATTTCTGATTATTACACACGATTAAAAATCATGTGGAAAGGAATTGAACTATAATGACAGGTTCTTGTTTGTAAATGCTTTGTATCTTGTTTTTGTGGTCTTCTTTTGAAAGTACAAAAAGAAAAAGAGTTTATGTCATTTGGTTTCTTCGTGGTTTAAATGATGAGTACTCCCAAGTATGATCTCAAACAATGATCATAGATCCCACACCCTCCATCCTCAAGACTTTCTTTATGATTCTTTAACATGATAGAAAATTTGTAGGTAATTCCTCAATTCTTGCTTCTAAAAAATTAGTTGTTTTCTCTATGCAATTGGATGAATAAGCTTGTGTATTATTTCCAAAAACGATAAATTCACCTGTGTATAAGCTTGTGTAAGCTGGAAATAATACACAAGCTGTACACAAGCTCATACATTAATGCTTTGCATTAAATAATACACCTGCTAAATTTTATCGTTGCATTAATGTATGAGTTTGTGTATTATTTCCAACTTACATGAATTTAGCAGGTTTAAGCAACAATGTCGTCAAGTTTAATGGGCTAAATTATGCCGATTGGTCAGAACAAATCCAGTTCCAACTGGGTGTTCTAGACTTGGATATGGCTATTATGATGGATGAAATGCCTGCAGCCATTACAGAGACCAGTACAAATGATGAGAAGTCTCTTTATGAGGCTTGGCATAGGTCTAACAGGCTGTCATTAAACTTGATGCGCATGCCTATGGCAGAGAATGTAAAGCCTTTCATGCCCAGAACAGAAAACGCAAAGGAATTCATGAAAATGATCAAGGAGTACTCACAATCAGACATAACTGACAAGTCTATTGTGGGAACTCTCATGAGTGAGCTGACTACCAAAAAGTTTAATTGGTCACAACCCATACATGAACATGTAACAGGAATGGCTAATATAGCAGCAAGATTGAAGTCAATGGGAATGGAGGTGAATGAGTCCTTTCTAGTACAGTTCATCATGAACTCTCTTCCTCCTGAATTTGGCCAGTTCCAAGTGAATTATAACACTATTAAGGATAAGTGGAACTTTCAAGAAATCAAAGCCATGTTAGTACAAGAGGAAGGGAGATTAAAGAAAATGAGAGATCATTCTATCCATCTCACAACTCATGAAGGTGCTAGCTTCAGTAAAGTTAAACCAAGAAAGAAGAACAAGAAGGACAAAGCCCCAATGAAAGTGAATAAGGGCAATATCCAGAAGGACCAGAAATGTTTCTTTTGCAAGAAAGTAGGTCACTTCAAGAAAGTAGGACCAGAAAATAAAATCTTGGTTCGAAAAGAAAGGGATTCCTTTCAATCCAACCCATAAAAGGAACTGAAAAGTATTTATATATGGGGAACATAATGAAGGCACGAATAGAAGGAATTGGGACTTACAGATTGATTCTAGACACTGGTTATTGTCTGAATCTTGAAAAGTGTCTCTCTGTTCCTGGTTGTGCTAGGAATTTGATTTCTGTTGCAAAGTTGGATTTTTAGGTTTTAATTTTAAGATTGAAAGTGGTATTTTTCATTTGTATAAACTTTCGTACTATTATGGTTCTGGTACATTAGTGGATGGTTTATACCGTTTAAATCTTGATGTTAATTTTTCTGAATCCCTATTTAATGTTGAACATGTTGTTGATAGAAATTCTAGTGCAGGAAATGAATGTTATGCTTTCTTATGGCATAAAAGATTGGGTCACATATCCAAAGAAAGGATGTTGAGGATAATGAAAAATGAAATTTTACCTCAATTGGATTTTGATGACTGGGATGTATGTATTGGTTGTATTAAGGGTAAACAAACAAAACACATATCAAAGTATCCCGCCACAAGAAGCAGTCAACTTCTTGAGTTAATACACACTGATATTTGTGGTCCTTTTGATATTAAATCTTGGAGTGGTGAAAAATATTTTATCTCCTTTATTGATGATTTCTCACGTTATTGTTATATATATATATATATATATATATATATATATATATATATATATATATATATATATATATATTGCATGAAAAATCTCAATCAGTGAACACCCTTGAGGTGTTCATAAATGAGGTGGAAAGGCAATTAGATAGAAAAGTAAAAGTGGTGAGATCTGATAGAGGTGGTGAATATTATGGTAAAACTGATGAGAGTGGACAATGTCCAGGTCCATTTGCAAAGTATCTTGAAAGTCGGGGTATATGTGCACAGTACACAATGCCTGGTACACCACAACAAAATGGTGTAGTAGAAAGGCGGAATCGTACTCTTATGGATATGGTTAGGAGTATGTTAAGTCATAGTAATATCTCTTTATCTTTGTGGATGTATTCATTAAAGACTGCTATATATCTGGTTAACAGGGTTCCTAGTAAAGCAGTTTCTAAAACTCCTTATGAACTATGGACTGGAAGGAAACCCAGTTTAAGACATCTTCATGTTTGGGGTTGTCCAGCAGAAGTAAGGTTATATAATCCACATGAAAAGAAGTTTGATGCAAGAACCATTAGTGGTTACTTCATCGGTTATCCTGAAAAGTCAAAGGGATATAGATTTTATTACCCTAACCATAGTACAAGAATAGTTGAGTCTGGAAATGCTCGGTTCATTGAAAATGGTCAATTTAGTGGGAGTGAGGAATCACGAATAGTGGACATTCAAGAACATACTGATAGTGTTTCTACTTCTAATGTCTCTTCTGATGTTGTTATCCCTCTTGTTGTATCACAGTCACACAACAAGCAGAGACAACAAGTTAATGTTCCAATCCCACAAAATGAACATATAAATGTTGAGCCAGTTGACAATGAGCAAGTCACAAATGAGGAACTCATAAATGACCAATTGATAGAGGAACCACAAGAAGCAGCATTAAGAAGGTCTGTAAGGCAGAAAAGACCTGCTATTTCGAATGATTATGTGGTTTACTCTGTTGAACATGAATGTGACGTAAGCATTGATGAGGATCCAGTCTCTTTCAGACAAGCCATGGAAAGTAATAATTCAGAAAATTGGTTGAATGCTATGAAAGAAGAATTGAAATCAATGGACGACAATAAAGTATGGGATCTAGTTGAATTGCCTAAAGGTTCAAAAAGAGTCAGTTGTAAATGGGTCTTTAAGACTAAACATGACTCAAAAGGCAATATTGAAAGGTATAAAGCTAGATTAGTCACCAAAGGTTTCACTCAAAAGGATGACATTGACTACAAAGAGACTTTCTCTCCTGTTTCTAAGAAGGACTCTTTGAGAATTGTTTTGGCTTTGGTGGCTCCTTATGACTTAGAGCTTCACCAAATGGATGTAAAGACCGCTTTTCTAAATGGTGACTTAGAAGAGGAAGTTTATATGGACCAACCAGAAGGTTTCTCAATATCAGGAAAATAAAATTTTGTGTGTAAATTAAAGAAATCAATATATGGAGTGAAACAAGCTTCCCGACAATGGTATCTAAAATTTAATGATACCATAACTTCGTATGGTTTTGTAGAGAACACCATTGATCGGTGTATACACATAAAGGTCAGTGGGAGTAAGTTTGTTATTTTGGTCCTATATGTTGATGATATTCTTCTTGTTGCTAATGATATTGGTATTACATGATGTAAAGAAGTTTCTCTCTAGCAACTTTGAAATGAAAGATATGAATGAGGCATTTTATGTGATAGGAATAGAAATATTCTGTGATAGATCACAAGGATTGTTAAGTTTGTCTCAAAAAGGCTATATTAACAAAGTGTTAGAGAGATTCAGAATGGAAAAATGTTCTCCTGGAATAGTTCCAATTCAAAAAGGGGACAAGTTTAGTCAAATGCAATGTCCCAAGAATGATTTGGAACGAAAGGCCATGGAGTCCATTCCTTATGCGTCAGTGGTTGGGAGTTTGATGTATGCTCAAACTTGTACTCGACCAGATATCAGTTTTGTTCTTAGGTACTTACAAGGTACCAAAGATTACATGCTTACTTACAGAAAGTCAGATCACCTCGAAGTGATTGGCTATTCGGATTCAGACTATGCTGGATGTGTGGATTCAAGAAAATCCACATTTGGGTATGTTTATCTTTTGGCTGGAGGAGCAATTTCTTGGAAAAGTGCAAAACAATCAGTCATTGCTACTTCCACCATGGAGGCTGATTTCGCGGCATGCTTTGAGGCCAAGGTTCATGCTTTGTGGTTGCGGAACTTTGTATCGAGGCTTGGCATTATTGACAGTATAGCTAGGCCGATAAGGATTTATTGTGATAATTTCGCAGTCGTCTTCTTCTCTAAAAATGACAAGTACTCAAAGGGTGCTAAGCATGTGGATTTGAAATACTTGCCGGTCAAAGAAGAAGTGCAGAAACATAGAGTGTTGATTGAGCATATTGGTACGGATTTGATGATAGCAGATTCGTTAACTAAAGGACTACCGCCCAAAACTTTTATTGGCCATGTTGAAAGTATGGGCATTATGGATAAGTCAATGTTAACATGATGATGTTATCTATCTATATGGATATGTATAGTTATATGCTTGTATTGTCATAACACTTGTGAATTCAATTAAAGTTATGTTTCTCTTTATTCTATTGTTATCCACATTAAGTTATATACATGTATTATTGATTGTGGTAACATGATAAGTCTCTTTTAGAGACATGAAAGTTGTAAGTTTGATTAAAGTTATGTTGAGTTGTTTTGATTATGTGATACATGGAAGGAATCTTGTCGATCATGACTTTTGTCCGCCATGATCCGATCATTTCAATTCATATAAGGATGATGACTTGATAATTCTAATGAATGGTGCGCACTTAAAGTTTAGTTTTAGATCTTCAAGTCATCACATGAACCAAGTGGGAGAATGTTAAATTATATTAATAATTAACATTGGTTCATGTAATGTAAAGTATAACTTTGATGTAAAGATTCTAATGTGACGATTATTAGAATATAAGGTATTAAAGTTATTGGGATTATTTTAGAGTTATTAAAATTAATCCATCTCTTCTCACTTCAAAAGGGCATTTTTGATATTTTATTAAAGATAATTAAATATCATAAAAGAGGAAATAGTTTTGACTACAGTGGACAAGTTACGTTTTTTGAAAAGAAAAAGGAAAGAACGTATCGTTCTCAGAAAAGAGAAAAGGAAAATGTGACTGACAAAGAAAAACTATGCTTGCAATTTCTATATCACCGGGAAAGCATTAAAGAGAAGTGAGAGAAGAGAGAACATTGACAGGAAGAAAATTTACACGAAGACCTATACAATGGATCCAGGTAAGTTCTCTTTACTGTATATGGAAATTGTGAGTATCATGAAAATTCAAGATTCTGTGTTGTTTTCATTCAATTGAAAAATCAAAGATTTGTTTACATCTTAAACGGTTGACAACTCTCCATTCAACTAATTCAATTCCTCAAAGGAACATTATCAGGCCATTTTAGCTCTTCTTCAGCAATCCAAACTCGGATCATCTTCTACCAACCATAATAAAAGTTCCCTTGTTAATACTTGTTAATACCCAATTTCGTCCGGGTAGTAAGAAATATATTTAGAGTTAATAAGAAGTAAAAAATAAAAAAGGGAGGACAGAGATATTTTTCGTATAAATTTCTAAAAAAGGTGTTTCCTTTTTGTTTTCTTTCCTTTTATTTTATCCAACTCGTTTCGTTTTTATTTATTTTTTTCTCATGTTTATATTTTATTATATTTTGTTTTATTTTATTTTTATTTTATTTGATTTTATTTTATCTTATCCTATCTTATTTTATTTATCTTATTTTTTTTTTGTTTTATCATAGTTCATTTTATTTTAGTTTATTTTATTGTATTCCATTTTTTGTTTTGTGTTGTTCCATTTTTGTCTTATTTTTTTTGTTTTTTATTTTCTCTTTTTTTCGGTTTACTTTTATCAATTTCCATATTTTATTTATTTTGTTGTTTCCTTTTAATTCGTTTTATTTATATTGATACTTTTTTATATAATTATTTACAAAAAAAATGAAAAAATGAAAATTGAAAAGAAAAAAACAACGATAAAAAAAGAAGAAGAGAAAACTGATATAATCAACTATGTTTCTTTTTTTGGAATGGAGTCTGATATTTCTCCCCATCCCCATTTTCATGAGCATTCCTACGACGCCATCTATCCCATCTATCCTGCAATGCACAACAACAAACATTTCTACACGCAACCAATTTCCGTTTTCTGGAAGAAAGCTCTGTGCACCTTGGTTTTTTCTGCTAGCGACTATACACCAAAAGGGAATGGCAAAGAGGACGGCTTCAGCGGGTGGCTTTGGCAAGTGACTCTTGACCCTCAGTGATCCTCTCGAGCAGAGTGACAGAGAAAGTTGACTTCCATAGAGATAGGGGAGAAGATCATAAGGAGGGAAAAAGAGAAACCATCTATCGAGGATCCACTACGGACTCAACAACAGATACTCCCTCTTGCGGATATTCACAAAAGGATTCAGTTTCAAGCACCTCACCAACGAAGCTTGAGCATTGGAAACCCATCACCATTTACCTATCATCTCAATCTGGGAGGAAGATACCTCACGGGGGGGAGAACCAAGACAAGGATCCTCCTCCAGCACCTCACGAACACAGCTTGAACCAGAGATACTCATTCACATCCAACACCTCAGTATCGGATAACATCCGAGACTCACCACCATCACCTGCCTAGGCACTGATCCTTTCTCAACCCCAATATCTCATCTTCAACAACCAAAAGACCATCACCTATCATCTCAACTTGGGAGAGAGAGACCTCACGGCCAGAACAGGGGAACCTCTATTCTGTCAATTGCATTCACGTTCTGGTCATCCGAGAACTACGTTTTGGTGATAAAAAAGGATTGGATCAGAGGGATTAGAGACCCACCTTCGTTCACCTTCACCACGAGAGAAAGAAGGAGAACCGTTTCGCTTTCACCTTGGTGGTCAACCGTGAACCTCCCATTTCATCTTCTCGTGTCTGCTAGAGTATTGGATAACCATAAGGAATTTCAATCAAGAAAGCAGAGAGAAATTGTTAAGCTGCGAAGGTAAGTCACCATATCTAGAGTTTCGGTTTGTTTGGAATCCATATGCTCCTCTGTTATGTCTGGATATCAATAACTGATGTATGATGAGTGAATATAGTTGTGTTATCTTATTGATGGCTTCCCTGTTGATCAAAACTGCATCCAAAATTCAGTTTCTTTACCTGTAAATTCTATCAGTTTTAACTGATAATAGAGGATAAGTAGATCCCCCAACATCAGGATTTCAATATACCTTCTACTTCAAAAAATACATACCTAATGGGAAGAAAACAAAGATAGAATCAAATGTATCCTCTCGATAATTTTCATAACAAAAGAAAACATGTTCAGCATCCTCACTGTGAATCCAACACTAAGCCTGTAAAACGACTTACCCATCAGATTAGCCCTCTCTCAACACTGTTACACTACATCAGATTAACTCAAAAATGGCCACCACCATTCACACTCATACTCATTCGAACACAACACACATCCATCGTTCCCTATACCAGTAGACGAAGCATCAAGCTGCGAGAATCAATCCATACCAAACTAGTCAATAAACACAAAAAAAAAAGAATGAGAAATGGAGAGGAAGAAGAGTGACGCCGGTGGTGCCGGTGAGGAATCGAATTCCGGCAAGGGCAGCGGTGGTCATCTTCGGCGACGGTGGCTGGTTTTGTCCGTGGTGGTGAAGTCACGGTCCTTTTTCTCTCACGCGTGGACGGATCCTGTAGATGATGGGTGTCGGCGGCGGCACCTTGGGTCGAATGACGACCGCTCCGGTGACGAGTCGCGTGTGTCGCGTGCCGGCGTGACCCTGGTTCGTGGTCGGAGAGATGACGTCTGGGCTCTCTCGGGCGGTGTTCGACGGAGGAGGGAGAGAACTTCCTGCGCGCGAAGAGGAAGAGGGAAAGAGTTGGCGGCGGCTCACAGTTGTCGGCGGTGGTGGGAAGGTCATCAGCGGAGAGAGAGAGAGTATTGGCGTGCGAACCGGGATGAAGGGGTTGGTGTCGCGGCCTACGGCGGCCCTTGCGGAGGATGTAATCGCCGGCGACGTAAAGACTGGCCGGACGGGAGCTGTGGCCGGCCGAGTGGTGACGGTGTGCGTGCACCGGAGGCAAAGCCTCCCTTGGCTGCCTTCGTTTGGAGGAGAGACTCTAGGTCTCTATTTTACTTTCCTGAGTGGGTGAGGAATGAGATGCAGGAAGCTGAACCCCCTAAGGTTTTTTTTTCAAGATCTGAGAAACGAAAAGGGCTTTGGGCCAGCTTACAAAAAAAATAAATAAAAGTTAAACTTTTTCTCTTCTACGCGCACCCCCATCTCCCACCTTTGCACCCCTGCGTCCATCCTTTGTCTTGGGCTCAAGACCGTTCTGTTTCTAAAAAAAAAACAAAAAAAACGAATCTCTTTTGCACCCTCGTTTTTTACCCGCGCACCCCTCAGGTCCACTTCTTTGGACTGGGCTCAGGCCCATTCTGTTCCTAAAACACTAAAAAAAAACCTAATTTTCTTTTCTTCCTTGGATACCCCCATTTCTTCGTTTAGGCACCTTTTTTTCATTTATTTATTATTTTATTTATGTTATTTTGTCCTTTTCTTTTTTATTTTATTTTCATTAATTATTTATTTATGTATATTTTTATTTCGTTTTTATGGTATTGTTTTTTTATTGGTATTATTTTGTTTTGTTTCCATTTTAAATATTTATCTACTTTTTAAATATATAAAACGTTAAAAACAACAAAAATTTATTTTTAAAAAAGTTTAAGCACACGTGCGACCATTCCCTCAGCCTTGTGTCGAAAACTTCTTTCTTCTACTTTCAAAAATCAACAAAAATATTTTTTAAAGGGTTTAAGCACAAGTGCGACCATTCTGTTTGCCTTGTCTTCTTCTTTAAAAAAATCATAAATTGTTTTAAAGGGTTTAAGCACAAGTGCGACCATTCTGTCTGCCTTGTGCTAAAAACCTTTTTCTTCCTCTTTTAAAAAAAAAAATCAATCACAAATTGTTTTAAAGGGTTTAAGCACAAGTGCGACCATTCTGTCGGCCTTGCGTTGAAAACCTTTCTCTGCCTTATACAAAAAACCTTCAAACACAAAACATCATTTTCCAAATAACAATCAATTTTACTAGAACTACGTAACCCTGATTTCTCATTTTGAGAATACGTAGGAGCAAGGTTAATCCTTGTCGGGCACAAAAAAATAAAAAAAATTATTTTGTTTCTTTAGAATTTCATTTTTAGGGGAAATTAAACATTTTGAAAACCACATCTCTGTTCGTATATTTAATTAAAGGTACTGCCTTAGGGCAGGCGTTGTGGGGTGCTGATACCTTCCCCACACGTAACCTACTCCCGAACCTAGAATCTGGTTCTTGTAAACTGTGCCTTATCATTTTTAGGGTTTTTCCATAGTTTTCCAGAATAAACTATGGTGGCGGCTCCAAAATCTCTTTTTCAAAACTCGTTTCCTTTTTTGGAGATCGTCGTCCCGTCGCGATTTTTTCCGGTTGCGACAGATGGCGACTCCACTGGGGACGTCTAGAGAGTGAGGCCATTTAATTAGATGCGCGAGTTTGATGTGCTTTTTCTTTATGTTTTTCTCCCCCTTTTCTTTGTCTATGTTTGATGTTGAGAATAATTGCATGCGAGTTTTGTTGCTTGTTCTTTATGTTTGAAATAATTGTTGGACCCTAGGGTAGAAAAACATGTTTATATCTGCTTGGGAAAATTTTCTGGCTGTTTTGCAGGTGCGGGTTTGGGGGTATGCATTTATTTTCTCCCTTCACACACACACTTTATACATATCATGAGTGGGGCCTTATACCCGGGTCCGAGTGTAGTTTAGAATTAGAGGGGTTGTGTAGCGGTGCCACTTGGGCCATACTGCCTGTTTGGTTATCGTGAGAACCCCAGCTAGAGTTTGTTCTCTTCACTTGTGTCTCCTCATCTAGTTGATTACTCGACTGTTGTGGAGATGCTATGAAGGGGACCATAGCTCTAGTGACCATCAACTTATAGGTTCAAGAGACTATCCTTGTGAGGTTGCATATACTTGACCTTCAATCTGAAGCGTCGAACCTTTATTTAGGGCACAAAGGGAGAAATGTATATTCTTGTAACTCTCACACCGTTGGTTCTTTTTTAAAATAACGTTTTTTGCATATTATGATGCATCACGCTTCATCTTCATTTTTCCTTCGGTAACATGCCAGTTTTAGGGCAAATCACAAATTTGTCCACTTAATATCGTACCTGATGGAAGTTGATGCAAGATCTAATGCCACACAACAGCCCGATTCTACCTTATTGATTTAGGCAGGGTATTGAACTGAGTTTTCTTTAAACGAAAGATGTGGAATGTTCGTTTGGCACCGACTTGTGTTAATTTCCATCAGTAATATCATCGTGATCTTGTGGTTTCCACCTATCACTAGCATGCATGCATCACGTTTTCTTGTGTTTAGCATATTTCATTTTCATATAATTTGATTTAACTAAAATAATAGAGAGCATAAAAGTGAGGAAAAACAACGGCAAAAATTCCACGACATCCTTACAGAACCCGGGCTAATTCAAGAATTATGGAAGACTGGGAGGAAGCGCACGAAGTTGTCAAAGTCGATATCGGCCAGCTGAAGGACCAGATTGGCCAGATCCTTGTTGCCCTAGAATCTCTAAAGACTGCGGGAGAATCCTCGTCGGCACGGATCGAGGGGAATGCTCACACTTATCCCCCATTGTTCAACGCTACGAGCCAATCAGTTCCTTTCCCACTGTATGGGTTGCCCCCAGGTTATACTCCTCCCGTAGGAGAATACTCAGAGGCGGAGCACGCCACATTCTCATTTCCCGCGACTGTTAATGTATCGCCGATTGGCACTCAGGGACCTGTCTCAGTGTCGGCTCCCATGGCGGGTACGAGAATGAATGAGACCAACATAACTGAAGGAATACGGGTGACCCCAGTACTGCATGTGGTTGATAAGGAGGATTCTTCGGCCGGAGCTGCACCGCATGCCACGATGGTTGGAGGAATTAATAGCCTCATTGGAGCTACGGGTAGGCTGGAGAGTCTGGAGGCAAGATTAAGAGCTGTTGAGGGGTTTGAAAGCTATGGGTTTGGGGATGTTGCCAGATTGAGTTTGGTTCCGGGTTTGAAAATCCCGCCTAAGTTCAAGGCGCCGGAGTTTGAAAAGTATAAAGGTAACACTTGCCCTAAAAGCCATGTGACCATGTACTGCAGAAAGATGGCCGCATACGCTTATGATGAGCAACTACTCATCCACGTTTTCCAGGAAAGTTTGGCTGGGGTAGCGTTGAAATGGTACACCCACCTGGAGCCATCTCGAATTCGTTGTTGGGCAGATCTGGCTGACGCCTTTGTCAAACAGTACGTGTACAACACGCATGTTGCACCAGACCGTCTGCAGCTGCAGAATATGACAAAAACGGACAATGAAACATTCAAAGAGTATGCCCAACGATGGAGAGAGTTAGCCGCGCAGGTCGAACCACCTTTGTATGACAAGGAGATGGTGGCAATGTTTGTAAATACGCTTCAGCCACCCTTTTATGAACACATGGTTGGGAATGTGTCTGCCAATTTTGCTGATACCATCACAATAGGCGAAATGATAGAAATCGGGTTGAAGAATGGAAAAATTGCGGGTAGCTCGTCCGCGGATACAAGCTCCAAACCACCCAGTTTTAATCCGGGAAAGAAGAAGGAAGGGGATGCGTATGCAGCATCGGTAGCGCCCGTGTGGAGAGGTCAAGCACCTACTTATAACTATCGACCATATTTAAGCCAACCTTCCTATGTTGCGAATGCCTCGTTTTCTCATCAAAGTAGGCCACGACAACAACAAGGGTATTATCCACCGCAACATATCCCAACCGAAGCTTGGAGACCTGGGGCAAACGCGGGCCCGAATCTGAATGTGGGTCAAAATAGCAACCCAAGAAGAAACCAATTTGTTAGTTTCACTCCGATCCCTATGACATACGCGGAGTTGTTACCTAACCTGGTCGAAAAGGGCCTGGTCGCCATTTGCCCGATGAAGCCTGTACAACCTCCATACCCTAGGGGTTATGATGCAAATGCCAAGTGTAGTTATCATGGGGAAGGCGTTGGTCACTCGACCGAGGGATGTATGACTTTCAAATATAAAGTACAAACTCTAATCGACTCTGGGTGGCTAAAGTTTCAAGAAGATAAACCTAGCATTGAGGCTAATCCACTGTCCGGACATGGGGGCACCTCGACAAACGCCATCGAAAATGAAGGATGAAGATGGATCTGAAGGCTCAAGCTTCGTGTGGGCCTACTCCCAGATGTGCAACTCAACAATTAGGAGATTCTGGTTTTACCTGTGCTGCTTTTGAATAACATGTAATAGTTGTAATTAATCCTATAGCTTTCCCTGGGGCTTTAGGATTCAAAACTTTCGAGTTGAAGTTTTTAGTTTATGCTCAGCGTGATAATCAAATCGTGTTTGTTTGTGTTTTATTCGTCATTTGGCATCCCTCATTTTTTCTCTTGTTTATTTATTCCTTTTTCGCAAATTTAAATAATGCATATATGACAGCGAATGTTTTGAAAATAACAATGTCGATATTCCTAATGTCGAGTACCCTATTAATAATACGGAAGATGATTATGAAGATGATTCAAAACCCTCTCCAGAACTTTGAGATTAGTGGAACAAGGGTTTAAAGAGATAAAACCCCACCAGGAAGATGGGATGTTTATGGAAACCCAGTTAGGGGAAGCTGAGTGGGTTCAGGCCTAATTCAACCAGCTCAATCTCGTTGAGGAAAAAAGGTCAACAGTGGCGTGCAATGGACAACTATGCCAAGGAAGAATGAAAAAGGCATTCGACAAAAAAGAGCATCCAAGGGAGTTTCATGAAGGCGAGCCCGTATTAGAAAAGATTTTGCCCATTCAAAAATATTAGAAGCAAATAGACTTCAAACTACGAAGGGTCGCCCGTGGTGAATAAAAGCATTCTTTGGTGGGGCACTAATTCTCAAAGGGATGAATGGAGAGGGGTTACCGTCACCGGTTAATTCCAATACGGTCAAAGAAGTTCTATGCACGATGATTCTGTGATAGGGGATGCTACTAAGGGATATCGACATTGTCTTTAAAGCTTGTTGTAATTTGTGGTTTCATTCGTAATTTTTGTTTACACTTGTTTTAAAGTACTGCATGTCGCGCTGAGCTTTTAGGTGAATAAAAGAAAAAAAATGGTGAAAAATAATTAAACGCATGTCGATAAAAGCATCACGGGTATATTCGGTCGGCTCAAGCTCGGTTCTGGTGGATGTCGTGGAAAACAAAAAGAAAAAAACAAGGAAAAGAAGTGAAAAAGAAAATACACATGTTGATTTCGTTGTCAATAAAGTTGTCCAGGGCATAGTACTTTCGAAAAGCAAAAACAAACAAAAAAAGTTTTGAAAAATATCGGTGTTGAGCCCTTTCCTGATTCAAGGTTTTGGAGGTAACCGGTGTTCTTTTCCTGAAAAAAACATTTGCATTCATACTACTTGAACCCATAACCTTTTCATTTCCTCTTCAAAACAAAGGATTGTCGCATATGCAATACTGGGGCAGTTTTCATTGTGGTACGTGTGCCCAATGATCTGTTGATCGAAAAAAAAAGGGATAAAAAATAATAATAAAAAGAAAAAAGACAATGAAGTTGATGTGTCAATCGTTACGGAGTTTTGTTTCAGGTGTAAGGTCGGAGAAAGTGAGGCAAGCAAGCTTCAGAGTGACGCGTGGCCATTTTGTTTCTTTCACCCTAAATAAAAGAAATTTATCCAATTGCACCCTCATTGAGCCAAAAGTCATAATTATTTTCACCACCCTGGACAAGAATCATTGGGATATCGAGGTCAACCTAAAAGGGTACATCAAGGACATCCAATATCAAGGAGAAAATTTATGAAAAAAGAAAAGTATCATAAAGGGTCACATTAGGGGCAACTAAACGAATGGTTTAAAAGAAAAAAGAAATTGAAAAAAAAAAAAAAAAAAAAACAAAACAAAATAAAAGGATGTCTGAAGTTCCAAACTCCTAGGTACAGTTGACTCGACACCCTGCAAATGATTCTTGTTAAGACAATTTAACTGTTCAAACACTTATTTGGGCCTTCATTATCCGTTTCTTTCAATACCCTTTAACCTTTAGCCACGGTACAAGCCGACTAAAGTCCACGCCGATTGAAGAGTGTTTGTCCCGATCTTTCTCACGAACTTAACTATGAAACAAAATGATGTGACAAATGACACAATCACTTGAAAAAAAAAAAACATTGAAAAGACAAAAAAAAATGATAAGTCTCCCCGTCAAACGAGAATCGCTAAACTGGGGCAATCCTTCCTACCCAAACCTTTCCACCTCTCCAAATTACATTTACCATGCACAACTAAACTGGGGCAATCCTTCCTACCCAAACCTTTCCACCTCTCCAAATGACATTTACCATGCACAACTAAATTGGGGCAATCCTTCCTACCCAAACCTTTCCACCTCTCCAAATTACATTTACCATGCACAACTAAACTGGGGCAATCCTTCCTACCCAAACCTTTCCACCTCTCCAAATCACATTTACCATGCGTAACAAAATTGGGGCAATCCTTGCGAGCCATGCATGTTTAGATATTAACAAGACCTCCCCAAGTGAGGAAATTTCAAATGCTAATGTCGCCCACAGATAATCATTCAGCCATCTACCTTTCGTACCCATTTTCTACACCTTCTCGGGTTCAAGCTAGTTTGGTTTGCAAAAAGCGTTAAAGGGAATTTGAACCCTAGTTACACTTTTCCTTTTCAAAAGGCTCATTACATTATTTTCAAGAAATGCATTTTGAATGTACATCGGGTTGGACGACAATATTGACAACATATTCCAAACATTGAATTTTCAAAAGAAAAAAAAAGAAAAAAAAAAAGAGAAAAACAGAAAAAAAAAATGAAGAAAGGGAAAGTGAGGGCAAAAAGAAAAGGACAACACAAAGGTCTCGTGTGTTTACACATCCATACATCTTCATGGCATTACATCATACATCTTCAAAAGAAGCAAAGAAAATTGTTCGAAAAAATCCTCATGTTTTGCTCAGCATTTACCAACTTTTCAAAAGTGTTGATCCGAGTTTTTCTGTGATGTCGACCCTCTGTAAGACAATGGTCGAACCCAACAATCACCTCACACATTTTTTTCCATAGGGTTGGTACACCCTCCACGAGGTTAGCACACCTCATATCATTCATCCATAGGGTTGGTACACCCTCCACGAGGTTAATACACCTCATATCATTCATCCATAGGGTTGGTACACCCTTCACGAGGTTAGTACACCTCATATCATTTTTTCATAGGGTTGGTACACCCTTCAAGAGGTTAGTACACCTCACATTATCCATCCATAGGGTTGGTACACCCTCCACGAGGTTAGTACACCTCACATCATTCATCTATAGGGTTGGTACACCCTCCACGAGGTTAGTACACCTCATATCATTTTTTCATAGGGTTGGTACACCCTTCAAGAGGTTAGTACACCTCACATTATCCATCCATAGGGTTGGTACACCCTCCACGAGGTTAGTACACCTCATATCATTCATCCATAGGGTTGGTACACCCTCCACGAGGTTAGTACACCTCATATCATTTTTTCATAGGGTTAGTACACCTCATATCATTCATCCATAGGGTTGGTACACCCTCCACGAGGGTAGTACACCTCACATCATTTTTTTCCATAGGGTTAGTACATCCCCACGAGGTTGGTACACCTCACATTATCCTTCCATAGGGTTGGTACACCCTCCACGAGGTTAGTACACCTCATATCATTCATCCATAGGGTTGGTACACCCTCCACGAGGTTAGTACACCTCACATCATTCATCCATAGGGTTGGTACACCCTCCACGAGGTTAGTACACCTCATATCATTTTTTCATAGGGTTGGTACACCCTCCACGAGGTTAACACACCTCACATTATTTTTCCATAGGGTTAGTACACCCTCTACAAGGTTAGTACACCTCACATTATCCATCCATAGGGTTGGTACACCCTCCACGAGGTTAGTACACCTCACATTATTCATCCATAGGGTTTGTACACCCTCCACAAGGTTTGCACACCTCATTGATCTTAGGTCCGCTTTTATCTTATAATTTAAGTTTTTCTTTGCGATTTTGGCCCTTTGCAAGGCAATGGTCAAATCCAGGTTTTAGTTTTGTTATCAGTCATTTGCTTCGCAATGGTCAACTTTAAGTTTTTCTTCTGCGATCCTGACCCTCTACAAAGCAATGGTCAAATCCAGACTTTAGTTTTGTTATCAACCATGTGCTTCGCAATGGTCAAATTTTAGTTTTTCTCCTTCTTTCTCTTTGAAACCCAGACGAAATTAGTATTTTTATCTTTACTTATCTTTTACTTCGATAATATGAAAACTTTGTTTGTCATATTATCTAGTAAAATCTAAGTAAAGAGGGGCAGCTGTTAATACCCAATTTCGTCCGGGTAGTAAGAAATATATTTAGAGTTAATAAGAAGTAAAAAATAAAAAAGGGAGGACAGAGATATTTTTCGTATAAATTTCTAAAAAAGGTGTTTCCTTTTTGTTTTCTTTCCTTTTATTTTATCCAACTCGTTTCGTTTTTATTTATTTTTTTCTCATGTTTATATTTTATTATATTTTGTTTTATTTTATTTTTATTTTATTTGATTTTATTTTATCTTATCCTATCTTATTTTATTTATCATATTTCTTTTTTGTTTTATCATAGTTCATTTTATTTTAATTTATTTTATTGTATTCCATTTTTTGTTTTGTGTTGTTCCATTTTTGTCTTATTTTTTTTGTTTTTTATTTTCTCTTTTTTTCGGTTTACTTTTATGAATTTCCATATTTTATTTATTTTGTTGTTTCCTTTTAATTCGTTTTATTTATATTGATACTTTTTTATATAATTATTTACAAAAAAAATGAAAAAATGAAAATTGAAAAGAAAAAAACAACGATAAAAAAAAAAAGAGAAAACTGATATAATCAACTATGTTTCTTTTTTTGGAATGGAGTCTGATCTTTCTCCCCATCCCCATTTTCATGAGCATTCCTACGACGCCATCTATCCCATCTATCCTGCAATGCACAACAACAAACATTTCTACACGCAACCAATTTCCGTTTTCTGGAAGAAAGCTCTGTGCACCTTGGTTTTTTCTGCTAGCGACTATACACCAAAAGGGAATGGCAAAGAGGACGGCTTCAGCGGGTGGCTTTGGCAAGTGACTCTTGACCCTCAGTGATCCTCTCGAGCAGAGTGACAGAGAAAGTTGACTTCCATAGAGATAGGGGAGAAGATCATAAGGAGAGAAAAAGAGAAACCATCTATCGAGGATCCACTACGGACTCAACAACAGATACTCCCTCTTGCGGATATTCACAAAAGGATTCAGTTTCAAGCACCTCACCAACGAAGCTTGAGCATTGGAAACCCATCACCATTTACCTATCATCTCAATCTGGGAGGAAGATACCTCACGGGGGGGGAGAACCAAGACAAGGATCCTCCTCCAGCACCTCACGAACACAGCTTGAACCAGAGATACTCATTCACATCCAACACCTCAGTATCGGATAACATCCGAGACTCACCACCATCACCTGCCTAGGCACTGATCCTTTCTCAACCCCAATATCTCATCTTCAACAACCAAAAGACCATCACCTATCATCTCAACTTGGGAGAGAGAGACCTCACGGCCAGAACAGGGGAACCTCTATTCTGTCAATTGCATTCACGTTCTGGTCATCCGAGAACTACGTTTTGGTGATAAAAAAGGATTGGATCAGAGGGATTAGAGACCCACCTTCGTTCACCTTCACCACGAGAGAAAGAAGGAGAACCGTTTCGCTTTCACCTTGGTGGTCAACCGTGAACCTCCCATTTCATCTTCTCGTGTCTGCTAGAGTATTGGATAACCATAAGGAATTTCAATCAAGAAAGCAGAGAGAAATTGTTAAGCTGCGAAGGTAAGTCACCATATCTAGAGTTTCGGTTTGTTTGGAATCCATATGCTCCTCTGTTATGTCTGGATATCAATAACTGATGTATGATGAGTGAATATAGTTGTGTTATCTTATTGATGGCTTCCCTGTTGATCAAAACTGCATCCAAAATTCAGTTTCTTTACCTGTAAATTCTATCAGTTTTAACTGATAATAGAGGATAAGTAGATCCCCCAACATCAGGATTTCAATATACCTTCTACTTCAAAAAATACATACCTAATGGGAAGAAAACAAAGATAGAATCAAATGTATCCTCTCGATAATTTTCATAACAAAAGAAAACATGTTCAGCATCCTCACTGTGAATCCAACACTAAGCCTGTAAAACGACTTACCCATCAGATTAGCCCTCTCTCAACACTGTTACACTACATCAGATTAACTCAAAAATGGCCACCACCATTCACACTCATACTCATTCGAACACAACACACATCCATCGTTCCCTATACCAGTAGACGAAGCATCAAGCTGCGAGAATCAATCCATACCAAACTAGTCAATAAACACCAAAAAAAAAAGAATGAGAAATGGAGAGGAAGAAGAGTGATGCCGGTGAGGAATCGAATTCCGGCAAGGGCAGCGGTGGTCATCTTCGGCGACGGTGGCTGGTTTTGTTCGTGGTGGTGAAGTCACGGTCCTTTTTCTCTCACGCGTGGACGGATCCTGTAGATGATGGGTGTCGGCGGCGGCACCTTGGGTCGAATGACGACCGCTCCGGTGACGAGTCGCGTGTGTCGCGTGCCGGCGTGACCCTGGTTCGTGGTCGGAGAGATGACGTCTGGGCTCTCTCGGGCGGTGTTCGACGGAGGAGGGAGAGAACTTCCTGCGCGCGAAGAGGAAGAGGGAAAGAGTTGGCGGCGGCTCACAGTTGTCGGCGGTGGTGGGAAGGTCATCAGCGGAGAGAGAGAGAGAGTATTGGCGTGCGAACCGGGATGAAGGGGTTGGTGTTGCGGCCTACGGCGGCCCTTGCGGAGGATGTAATCGCCGGCAACGTAAAGACTGGCCGGACGGGAGCTGTGGCCGGCCGAGTGGTGACGGTGTGCGTGCACCGGAGGCAAAGCCTCCCTTGGCTGCCTTCGTTTGGAGGAGAGACTCTAGGTCTCTATTTTACTTTCCTGAGTGGGTGAGGAATGAGATGCAGGAAGCTGAACCCCCTAAGGTTTTTTTTTTCCAGATCTGAGAAACGAAAAGGGCTTTGGGCCAGCTTACAAAAAAAATAAATAAAAGTTAAACTTTTTCTCTTCTACGCGCACTCGCATCTCCCACCTTTGCACCCCTGCGTCCATCCTTTGTCTTGGGCTCAAGACCGTTCTGTTTCTAAAAAAAAAACAAAAAAAACGAATCTCTTTTGCACCCTCGTTTTTTACCCGCGCACCCCTCAGGTCCACTTCTTTGGACTGGGCTCAGGCCCATTCTGTTCCTAAAACACTAAAAAAAAACCTAATTTTCTTTTCTTCCTTGGATACCCCCATTTCTTCGTTTAGGCACCTTTTTTTCATTTATTTATTATTTTATTTATGTTATTTTGTCCTTTTCTTTTTTATTTTATTTTCATTAATTATTTATTTATGTATATTTTTATTTTGTTTTTATGGTATTGTTTTTTTATTGGTATTATTTTGTTTTGTTTCCATTTTAAATATTTATCTACTTTTTAAATATATAAAACGTTAAAAACAACAAAAATTTATTTTTAAAAAAGTTTAAGCACACGTGCGACCATTCCCTCAGCCTTGTGTCGAAAACTTCTTTCTTCTACTTTCAAAAATCAACAAAAACATTTTTTAAAGGGTTTAAGCACAAGTGCGACCATTCTGTTTGCCTTGTCTTCTTCTTTAAAAAAATCATAAATTGTTTTAAAGGGTTTAAGCACAAGTGCGACCATTCTGTCTGCCTTGTGCTAAAAACCTTTTTCTTCCTCTTTAAAAAAAAAAAATCAATCACAAATTGTTTTAAAGGGTTTAAGCACAAGTGTGACCATTCTGTCGGCCTTGCGTTGAAAACCTTTCTCTGCCTTATACAAAAAACCTTCAAACACAAAACACCATTTTCCAAATAACAATCAATTTTACTAGAACTACGTAACCCTGATTTCTCATTTTGAGAATACGTAGGAGCAAGGTCAATCCTTGTCGGGCACAAAAAAATAAAAAAAATTATTTTGTTTCTTTAGAATTTCATTTTTAGGGGAAATTAAACATTTTGAAAACCACATCTTTGTTCGTATATTTAATTAAAGGTACTGCCTTAGGGCAGGCGTTGTGGGGTGCTGATACCTTCCCCACACGTAACCTACTCCCGAACCTAGAATCTGGTTCTTGTAAACTGTGCCTTATCATTTTTAGGGTTTTTCCATAGTTTTCCAGAATAAACTATGGTGGCGGCTCCAAAATCTCTTTTTCAAAACTCGTTTCCTTTTTTGGAGATCGTCGTCCCGTCGCGATTTTTTCCGGTTGCAACAATACTATAGGTGATGTTTCTCCATATCACCTGTTTAAATAAAGTTACCTAATAATACCATTGTCATTGCTCAATTCTCTGGCAATATTACCCCTGAAAAATTAATCCTTGTTGATGTTTTATATGTACCAAAATTTGTTGCTAACCTTATTTCAATTCCCAAATTAATTTCCACAATTGATTGCATGGTTTTTTTGTGATGAAACTTGTTTAATTATGCATAAATAACTATTTCAGATTATTGGTGCAACTAAGAAATGGAATGATCTATTTTTTCAACAAGATTCCAGTGACTTAAGTTCATGTGGATCACATTCTCTTAATGTTACTAACACACCACATTCCGTCATAGTCACAAAAAATATGTTTATGTTATGCCATCTTAGATTAGGTCATACTTTCAACAAAATGTTGCAATTTTTAGCTTCCAAATACACTTACATTGTCTTTGATTTTCTTACAACCTTACGATGTATGTTATTTTGCAAAACATAAATGCTTAGCAATAATAATACAAGTTAAAATTTCTTTGAGTTATTCATGTGGGTATTTAGGGTTCAATTGTTCTTCCTCAATAAATAATTTCAAATATTTTCTAGGTTAAATTGTACCTTCGTCTCCCATTTTTCTAAGAAATCTAAATTTGGTCTCTTTATTTTTATATGTCTCACTTTAGTTTTTATTTTGAGAAAAATATAATGCAATGAGACCCTCATCATTAATCACGTCAATCAGTATTAACAAAACAATGACAAGACATGCATATGTAATAGTTTTTAAATTACATGGCGTAATATGCATTTGATGATGTGGAGTTTTTAAAAAAAAACTAAAGGAGGGATATCTAATAAAATAGGGTTTACTCATAAGGCTTGAATGAGCAAAATTAAGCAACGAAATTAGGGGTTTATTCATGGGTTCATTCAACGAAATTGGGGATTGAAGAGTCAACGAAGATTGAAAGTTAAACTCTTCATTGTCGTTGGAGTGTACTCATTGAAATTGGAGATTAAAGATGAATAAATGTTCTTCTATTACAATTTACAATTTTTTGTTTGTTTATTTTTTTGTGGCCTTATACTATAACCTATTGGTTTTGGGAAACCAAATTAATGATGTTGGGTATAATGTGTTTAAATGTTAGGGTATAAGGTATTTAAATATGGTTGTGTTGTTCCACCGTGTTTAAAATATGTGTTTGCAAACTACAACAATTGAAATATGTTGTTGATTATCTTCATTTCATTATTCCTCTATTTGTTTTGTACTTTGTATGACAACCAATAAGCAATTTAGTTAGCTAAGAATCCTTCCTTCCATGAAAGGACTAGATATAGTCATTTCAAACGTAGCAAGATTCTTGATGGGCTCATTCTTCTATCTCGTATTCCTTCTAAACACCAATTTGATGGGTCTCATTAACATCAATAACCCACCTTGAGATGGGGTATTAGAGATAGAGTAATAGTTAGTTGGCATTGTTGTATAATTGTTGCTTTCTTGAACATTTTATTTTTCGTTTTCTTATGTTAGAATTAGTTTGCTCTCTTTTCTTTTTCAAAATTTGCTTTATATAAACTAATTTCCTATGCATTGTGTAATGATTTGATCAATGAATAAAGAGATGTTTTTTGTTCATACAAACTCTAATAGAAACAATGTTAGCGCCCTAACCTTATGCTAAACCTCACACCAAAGTGTAACGATGACACTAAACTTGTAGGAGTAAATTCTTCAATCCATTTCACTTCATCTTGTCGTTATGGTGCTAGTTTGGGTTGAAGTTTTCATTCTCCCTAATTGTATTTTGCATTAAGGTTGATCTTTTCATTCACTAACCATTGTTGTATGTCCTAAAGGTTGCATTTTTGCGTTTTTAGTTTAACCTTGATTTTGCAAAATTAACTCAAATTATGGTAACTTCTATAACTGAAAATAGCTAAAAAATTATTCTTGACCTAAATATTTTTGTAGTAACTTCTATTAGGTTGTATATAAGTGTAAAGTGTTAAGATATAAGATATTGGTTATAAATTCAAAGTTGCCAAGATTTGGTGGTGAAAAACTTTAAATGGTCTTAACTTTTGTTACGGATATTAAATGGAAATGATCCAAAAAATGAAAGTTGTTGAAAATGGAGTGATGAATGGGTTAACAAATGTGTGGAGGAGATTATGGGTTTGGAATTTCAAAAAATCCATCTTACATTATGAATTTTATTTTCTTAGTATTTTTGACACATTTTTCTATACTTTACACATTTATTTGAGATAGATACTACTTAAAAAAAATTGTGGTATATTTTTATATTTTATATTGATTTTTCATGATTTCAATAAAAGAAAATATTAATAAAAAATTAAAAAAAAAACAAAAACAAACTCACAAATTAACGTATGTTGTTCTAACAATATATATTTACAATCATTAATTGACATCTATTTAGAGACAACTGACATTGATTTGATGTTTCTCGTTATAAAATTAAACTTTAATCGATATAAAAATCTAAAATAACATACAGATTAAAAGTTCTTTTGTGTTAGTTATAATTTATTATTTTATATTATAGATCCATAATAATTTATAATATACACACAATACATATATTATATAATTATAAGAAAATTATATTTATTAAAGACCAATTATACACCTTCATTGACATTTAAAAGCGTTATTGATGAGGTAAACTTTTTTGTAAAAGGCAAATCATGTTTTTAAAAATAGTTTATAATGGAGAAAAAGTTAGATTTAGGTGTTAGATAATAATATCTATTAGACAATAATATAAAACTCCCATAAATTTTAGCGCATGACCTTTTATTATTTTAAATCCATAAAACAATAAATTAAATTAATTTGGTTTACTTTTTTGGCAATCAACTAACCCCCTCGAAAATATCTAATGGATGGACTTGTGGCTATCGTTTTGTTCCATATTGCACGTGTCTTCCTCCTGAATTTGAACTAATAGTAGTCGCTAGGGCCCAATGCCCGTACTATTGGGCCCTTCGTTGAATTCAATTTTTGATTTCTACATTTCATAACTGACATTGACTTGCTTCACCAAATAGCCCATTCATTTTTCCACTCCCAACACTTTCCAAAGTTAGCTCCTCTATGAAATTCTTTTAATTAATTAAAAACTGCAAAGAATATTATAAAATTAAACTACGATTTCTAAACAAAGGTCAAACTACGATTTGTAGCTTCGAATGGTTTTTCAACAAATGTAGCAGCTCCAGAAAGAAATTGTCCACATAAACGTCTAGAAGGGGTCATGGGCCTTATTGGAGCAGATGCGGGACGGCCCAAGTAAATGTCTGGGAAAGAATCTGAAAGGTGAGGCTGAAGCAACCAACCAGGCCCAGAAGCATAAGAATTGAGGCTGACACACTCACGTAAATCCCTACATCGCTCACTTTCACTCGAAACTTTCTTCGCCAACTCTTCCACAAATTCAAGACCACGCTCTTCAATCTTGAACCCTTCGTTAAATTGCATCTCTCCGTCGTCGTCGTCGTCGTCTTCGATAGGGTAACAACACAGTTCGCAGCAATCGTCGTCTTCAGGGACCAACCTCATCGTCACTCTTTCATCTTCTGTTCGAACCTCCATAATGCAGTGCTCGCGACCACGCTTCACTCTCTCCGCCGTTACGATCAACCTTCCGTCACCGTCACATTCCCTCGTGAAAGCCCAAGGCATTTCTCTCGTTTCCGCCATCAACGTTAATGGCGGTGGCAACTGCCTCTTCCTTTTCGCGCTCTTCTCTCTGCACCTCATCATAACAATCGGAGACTCGGGTTCCACTGATTCCTCCACGTAGGTTATCATGCAGTCCCCGCTCTCCGTTCCGATGACGTCTCCCATCATTGTCGTTCCGAACGCCCCCGAGGCCGATGCCCACATCCTTGATATCGTCGGAGGCGGTGGTGATGACGGTTCTGATTCCGCGGCTTCTTGTGTTGTGCAGCGATGAACGACTCTCGTGGGTGGTTTTAATTCTGAGTGAAATAGGGTTTTCAGACCTGCTTCGCCTGTACGGTGTCGTTCTAGTGTACTTTTCGATGGGAACGCTAGTTTGGCTTTCCTCGGCAATACAAGACTATAAAACAATGATGTGATGTGCGATAGATATTTGCTCAACATTTCCACGCATATATGTCTTCCACTGTTTCCTGAAAAAAACATATACATAAATGATTAGTCCATTTCCTTCTCCTCTTATTTATACTACTGGCAGTTTGTTCCAGCAGAGAGAATCTTCGTCCAACAAATTAAAATAATTAAAATAAATATACGCGTATTCTTGATAGATATGTATAGTTGGAAAACGATTAAAATAAGTGAAAAGATAAATTTTAATTCAATACATAACATCATCATGTAATAGAAAATAAAAATAAAAATATATGATAATAACAAGATTTTAATTTTTATTGTAATTTAAAAATCATATTTTGCACGTTAATAATCATTAACACCGTGAATCATGGATTCTAATTCTCAATGAAATTAAATATGGGTAATAAAATAGTTAAAATTGAAATTAGGATACCGCTAACAAATTGAAAAAAGGTTTTTAAGAAATACTTATATGAGGACACATTAAAGATTCTAAAAAAACATACATTTTTAAAAATTCAAGTAAAAATCTAATATTTCCTCTGTGCGGGTAAAATTATACGTATCTATTTATTAATACAAGTATCTTTTTCAAAAAATATAGCTGAGTATAATTTAGAGAATATATACATCTTTATATAAAAACAAGAATAATTATTATTTTAAAATAATAAAATATTATGAAAATTGTTAAATTTACTGTTAAGGAAATATTTTTCTTATCTCTCTGGCATTATCCATTGAATTAAAAATAATTCCATTTTCTCTCTCTAAATAATTACTCATTCAATTAAAAGTTATTCTATTTGCTCTCATTGATTAAAAATATACAAAGTATTATTTAAAGATAATTCCAAAAAAGCTATATAATACCTATTTTATGAGACGAAAATTAATTTAGGATATATTTTTCTAAAGCATCTGATAAAGAAGAGTAACGGAGTAATATATTAAACTTAAACTAAAAAGAAATAAAATATGTAAATGAGGTATTTGAACTGTATGTTTCCAAAAAAAAACATAACTTTTATGTCATGTAGCTGGCAGCCAATGGGAAAATAAGATGGATGATGATTACACAATTAATGCAAGAATTTTGAAAAGCAATGATTTGAATTGGGATGAAAGGAAAGGCTAGGGCATGTATCTATTTTAATTTTTATAGTTTTTTTTTTATTTTTGGTTTTTATAAATATACTTATGTTTTTGAAGAAAATATAAAAGGAAAAAGAGAATTGGTGTCCGGAGGATGAAATTAGGAAAAAAAAACAAAAATAAAAAGATTATCTGATGTTCTTATGATTAAAACTGAAAATATTGGTTCTTTATGGGTTAAAAAGAAGCAGTTTATTCAACCAATTAGGTTAAACTTTGTTTCTTTATAAATCTGGGAGTTAAATCAAGGCTACTTTATAGTTTCTTATGACCTATCACACCTTTGAACGAATTAACCAAAAACATCTCAGGATTAACCTTCTCATACAAAATATTGAGAAGGAAGAATTACAAAAATGCGGAATAAAAACTCTTAGGATGAAGTCTGATGTATTAATTTGTTTAAAATTACAAAGAAAAAAAAATATTACTTTTAATTCATACAATTTCAGTCAAATATATTTAAGATTTTTAATTTTTTTTAATTCATACTAAAATCATAACTCATTTTTAAAAATTGAAAATCATCTATAGAACTATAAGAAGTTGACAAAACTATAACGAAAATATATAAATCTCTTTTCTCCTAAACTAAATTTGAGATGAATCATAAAATGAATGTTATTTATGAGTAATGAATCGAACAGTGGTAGGAAGGATATGAAAAGAGGATAAATCTTACTTTGGTAATGAGCCCTGAGTGAGTGTCGCCGCGTCACCTCATTTTCTGACACAGAAAGATCGAACAGAGAAAACGAAAGAAAAATCATCACAAAGGAGGAAAGCATTGCAGGCTATGGTTTTACAGTGAAGAAAACTAATATGATATGTATGTAGCTACACAATGGCGTTAATTACCTTAAATACCCCTTGATTGGCATAACTTGGGAATTGTGGAGAGAAGGAAAGAGAGTGGTCCCACAGGAGTTTGGAGGATACGAAGGTCTTTTGAGTTTCTTGTGATGAAAGAATATGAGAAAAAGTTGATGAAGCAAAACATGCTTACTAAAGAGAAAGGGAGAGAACAAAAACCTCCATTAAAGGCATTCAACAGATTTTGTTGGCTTCCATGTTAAATTGCCAGCTAGGTGTTACATGTAAATTCTTCTTCCTATGTGGGTTTTATTTTCTTTGCTGTAATAATCTGAAATAAGTAAAAAGGGGCTAATGAGGGTATTAAGGGTTAAACCAATTTTTTATAATTAAAAATATATTAGTCATTTAATTGGAGGCAAAAGGAAGCATATCCGGTGCATAGTTCAGAAGCCACTTCTCTCTCTAACGTTCCCTTCTTCAACTTTCTCCACCTTCTCTCTAGATCAATCCCTCTACAATCCTTTCTTCTTCTTTAGATTCTCACTTCAACCTTCTACTCTTCTTCAATTAGGTAGTGCTTCAGTGTTGAGGATCCTCCATCTCCACTGATCGATTTGGGCATTTCTCTAAACTAGTAAGTTTTTTTCCTTTTCTGTGCAATTTAGGGTTTTAATCATGCAATGAGTTTGTTGCATGTAGCCCATTGTGTCTATCTTCCAATTCTAACTTCAATTAAACTCTTAAATTTGAATCTTATCACCAAATGGTGATTTATAGGTGGTCTAGCACTTCCGGAAGTGAAAAGGGGCGTGCTTGAGGGTTTTCTTGAGCTAAAAAGAGGAATTTTGTTACTGTAGTTTAGAGGTAAGGGAAGCTTCGGTTTTTCCTTCCTTTCTGATTTTGGGAAATTGGGGTTGCATGAATTTAGGGATTTTGCTTGGGATCTACGTGCATATGAAGTTATTTTAGTGCAATTATGAATTGAAAATTCTGCATGTTGAGTTCAGTATGTTTTGTATGTGAAATTGTAAATTGATAATTGTGAATTGGTATGAATCATGTATGATGCTATGAACTGAATGTGAATGTGTTAAATTGCTTGGATTGGACATGTTGGAAGTGGTTGAGGTAGAAAATTCTGTTATATGGGTAATTTGATCAAAAGCCAAGTCTTTAGGTAGAATTCTAGGTCATTTGAGAGGAAGTGAGGTAGTGAATTTGAGAAATTGGAGTCAAGGTCTCTTGTATTCTGTTGGGACAGTCTAGACATGTTATTTGTGACTTGTTAGAGTCATCAAGCTGGTCAAAAGCATATGCAAAGTGGTAAATCTGATTTTGGGTTTCTAAGTTGAGGAGTTTGGTGTTTTGGAGTTAAATTTGAGTCTTAATTACTTTAGATTTGTTGTGTGGAAGGTTAGGATCATCTAGACATATTTAATTAGGCATAAGACAAGAATTAAAGGTGTTAGAAGTTAAAGGAAAGGTTATTTTAAATAAATTGTGTTTTGGTAAGGGTTTAAAGATTAATTAAGACTTGTTTGAGTGTTATGACAGCAAAATTCTGATGTAGAACTGGTTGTTAGCCTTTTAGTGTGTTTAGTATGATTTTTGGTTCATTTTCAAGGGTTTCCACTAGTGAGATTTTGAAGTAAGTGGTATAGAATAAATGTGATGGTTTGGAGACTGTTGTTAAGTATATTAAAACTTGTTCAAACTATTAGTTGCAGAAAATTTGAGTTAAAAGCTATAGAATTAGATTTAATTGAGTTTTAGTGGTTTAAAGTAGTTAAATTGGATTGAGGTAGCAAATATGAGTTAGGGGAGTGTTTTTCCATGTAGCTTGGTGCATAAGAGATCTTAAGAGTCAATAGAATGTAGGAGGAAAGTGTCCAAGTTGAGATTTAAAGTGTATCTATGAGAGGTTAGTTTTTGCTCTGCACAATTCCACAACCCATGGAAAAATCCACAATTTGCTTGTGGACTTCTCTGTTTCAATTCTGCAATTCCTGATGTAAACCCACAGGTTGTGGTAAAAACCACAACTCACTTGTGAAACTCTCTGTTTTGTCTTCTGTTTTCTCGAGCTAAATGCACAAGGTGTGGAAACTTTCACAACCCAGTTGTGGAGCACCCTGTTTTGATTCCTTTCTTCTTTCTCTTTGTTTGGTTGATGATATATGGGTTTGGTATGAGCTAATATAACATGAATACACTTATATGACTATAAAATTTTATGTTTGATGAAACAAGAGGGGGATTATGAATTGATTAAATGTTGTGAAATATAGTTTGAAAGCATGTATGTACAAAGTATGATTAATGGACGTAATTCCATGATCCTCAAGGGAGGTTACATGGTGGTGCCCTGTAGTTGTTGTGATTGACCGTATGAATGGCCGGAGTTCAGGATGGGGTTTATCCTGACATTCTAATGATCATCCATGCTCAAGTAGAGAGTGATGATTCATGTGGTGAGAATAGCAGGAGGTCCTAGCCCATAGGTTCTTGGGTGAGTTATAACGGACTAACCTCGGGTGGCAGCTGATGGTTTTCCAGTTACTACACCACCCGGGTGCACAAACCCCTGGAACTCGACATTTCATACTAGTCCGGATGGTCAAATCACGTGGTCGGTCCTTGGTATCAACAAAATGCATTTGGTCGTAGTCTGTATGGTGTTATGGTCCTTACTTGCTTGAAATACTTGATTGATAACATGCTTTTTATACCTGGCTTACCCTTGCAATTGTGTGTTTTGTATGTGTGTGACTTTCCCCTTGCAATGATCATCCAAATCCTTGGATGTGAGCAGAAGCTGATGATGACATGCCTTTGGAGCAAACGTTGGAGATTGAAGAAGACCCAACTCTGAGTTCTTAGGACTCCTACTAGTTCTTAGTTTTGACAACTCTTTATTAGAGGGCTTCTAGTCTTATTTTATCATGACCTGTATTTTGAAAACACTCTTTAGACTTTCTTAAATCTTTAGTTGGTCTTGTATTTTGGAGAATTATTAAACTTGTATCGAATTTTAAATTTCCAGCCAAATTTGGATGACTTTATGCATCTAATATTGGTATTTCATTCTCTCAACTGCTTTTACATACTATAATAGTTGATTCCTATTATATTGTATGTCTATATAATAATTGGGATGTCACATTTGCACTCTGTTTATAATTTTTTTATACATTATTATTACTGCTTTTTTTTAATCATTTTGTCTGTTTTTACTTTCATATGGAAATAAATCTACATACACAAATTAATTAAAATATCAAGCAAAGTAATAATTTATTTGATTAAAAAGATACTTATTTTTATCTTAAAAAATAAATGAAAGAAAATTCTTTTGAAACTTAACACTTCAGAAAAATAAAAAATAGCACTTTTTCATTTAATGTTTAACATTGAAGTATAAATTATTTTATATACCTCTATCGTAATTTGATTAAATAATTTTAATTTCTATATTTAAAAACTTAATATATTACTAGAATTATTGCAAAGTCAAACATAAAGTCCCTTGTATATATATAAAAAAAATCAGAACTGCTTTACCTTTTTTAAAATAGAAGAATTAAAATTATTTTTGACCAAAATTTGAAAGGTCAAACCATATCCTATCCAATTGATGTGGTATGATATGATATACTTTGGAAATTGTTTTTACATGATTATTGCAATAGTTAGATAGTAAGTGGAAGAGGAAAAGTAATAAACATCTATGTTCTGTTTCCAATGAGCTGTTTGAGCAGTGTGCAATGGGGTACAGTACAGAGCTACAGAAGAAATGCAACCGTTACTCTTGTCTTTGATGATGTTGTTTGCTGTTTCCATGGTTGTCTCAAATCCAATGGTTAGATAATGGGAGCCTAAACTACCAAAGATGTGATGTCTACATGGCTGAAAAGAGACACAATTTTGGTGAATTCAAAATTTGAAATCAAGTGGACCCCAACAATTAAATTAAATTAAACTCATTAGGGGTAACATCCCAAAACTCATCTTCTAGATAAACACTTGATATTCATAATTACAAACAATTATTACAGCTTTCCAATATATAGAGAGACTTTCTTGAACTAACATTTTAAATTAAATATATAATTATCAATAAATAAATAATTATACTGCAAACTGATGTCTCATTTTTTAAATAAATATGAGTTCCTAAAACTTTTAATATTTAAAAAATACATTATTAATATAATTAAAATGTTTTAAGTAAAAGATAAAATTATTTGTTTTATAATTTAAAAAGTTTATTTTATTTTTAAATTTTGTATAAGAGATAAAATCTAATAAATAAATTATTCAATTAGAAAGTATATTATTGGATATAATGATTTCGTTTTAGATATTGTTATATATTATATAATTTTAAAAGTAAAAAAATATGGTGATATATTGTGAGATATTATGAAATATTTTTATATATTTGTGTTTGATAATAAAATATTGTATTTTTCTAATAGAAATTAGATTTATACACGGACAAAGTTTTGGAAAAGATTTTTATATAAACAGTGACAAGTCAAGAAAAAATAAAAATGTTTCAAAGGTTAAGTTTAAAAAAATAAAGAAAAAGTGAAGAGTAAGAGGTAGGTTGAAATAATGTGTTGGGTTCTTGGGGCGTTTCGAGAAAATCCTAAAACCAGAGAAAAATGAGAGAGAGAGAGAGAGCGGAGCGTGAGAATGAATATGAATATTATTGAATGAAAAGTTATTATTGAGGAGCGGGGTTGGTTACTATTTATAACCAACGTAAACGCGCAACAGGCCAAACCGGCAAACAAAACAAGCCCAAAACAAACAAGCCCAAAACGGCAAACAAAACAAGCTCAAACCAAACAACCAGACCGACCGGTCAACAGACAAAAGAAGCTAAGTCTAAATAACAATTCTCCACCTAGACTTGCTTCAAAAACAACAAAAACAAAAAAAACAAAACACGGACACGGCCGGTCAAACAATTAGTGACCGACCGGTAGACACCCAATCCTGGACAACAACAAGAGAAACCTCTCCTTAGCGAGCGACTTTGTCAACATATCTGCAGGGTTCTCTTCAGATGCAATTTTGCAGATTTGAACGTCACCAGATTCAACAATGCTTCTGACAAAGTGCAGCTTGACGTCAATATGCTTGGTTCTGGAATGATAAATCTGATTATTGGCCAGATGAATAGCACTCTGGCTGTCGCAATGAACACATACAGATTTTTGGTCAAAACCAAGTTCCCGAACCAAACCTTTCAACCACAGTGCCTCCTTAACTCCTTCAGCAAGAGCATAGTACTCAGCTTCCGTAGTTGACAAAGCCACAACCGACTGTAGTGTAGAC
The DNA here is from genome assembly GCA_036885675.1 of Vigna mungo. Classification (NCBI taxonomy): domain Eukaryota; kingdom Viridiplantae; phylum Streptophyta; class Magnoliopsida; order Fabales; family Fabaceae; genus Vigna; species Vigna mungo. Next base: position 32,829,698 of record CP144699.1, read on the forward strand.
CTCCAGCTAACAGCAGTCCCAAACAACGTAAACACATATCCCGACCGGGATTTCCTAGTGTCCATGCATCCGGCAAAGTCAGAATCAACAAAACCTTCAATATAACCTCCACCTTGAAAGTTATTTTGGAAAGACAATCCAGTACCGAGAGACCCCCGTATATATCTGAGCATCCACTTTAACGCTTCCCAGTGTGTTGGTCCATGATTAACCATGAACTGACTGAGAACACTAACACCGTGCGCCACGTCCGGTCTTGTGCAGACCATGCCGTACATAATGCTCCCAATCCCATTTGAAAATGGAACAGATTCCATCTTCTTTCTTTCCTCCTCGGTTTTTGGGCATTGTTCCTTGGTAAGTTTCAAGTGTTGACCGACCGGTGTGCTGGCCATTTTAGATTCAGCCATCCGATACCTTGAAATTACCTTCTGCAAATAACAATCCTGAGACAGAAAAAGGTTACCGCCCGGTCTATCCCTTTTAATGTCTATGCCCAAAATCCGCCTTGCTTCCCCTAGCTCTTTCATTTCGAAAGCATCCGCCAACCTTGCTTTCGTCTCACCGATCATGCCCCTATCACTGCTAGCAATTAGGATATCATCCACATAAAGCAGGAGATATAACATTTCACCGTCATGATTCAGAGTGTAAACATAGTCATCATAATTGCACCGCTTGAAGTTCAGCTTTATCAGAAAGTCATCAAATTTCCTGTACCACTGCCTAGTGCTTTGCTTCAAGCCATAAAGTGACTTCTGCAACAGACACACCCTATCATCCACAGCGAAACCGTCCGGTTGCTTCATATAGATGGTTTCCTCCAAATCGCCGTGCAGAAAAGCTGTCCGAACGTCCAACTGTCCAAGATGCAAATTGCAATGCGCAACTATTGCCATCAGAACTCTGACCGAACAATGCTTAACCACTGGAGGAAAGATCTCATGATAGTCTACGCCTTCAATCTGAGTAAAGCCTTTGGCAACAAGCCTAGCTTTGTACCTCGCTTTCTCACCGCCCGGTGTAGCTTCCTTTTTCTTGAAAATCCATTTCGAACCTATGACCTTCTTACCCTTCGGCAGATCCACCAATCTCCAGGTGCTATTCTTCTTCAAAGCCTCCAACTCTTCTTCCATAGCACCCTGCCAAAGATGTCGGTCGCTGCTGTCAAGGGCCTCCTTATAACTTCTCGGTTCATCCGATCGGTTAAGATCTTCAGCAGCATTCAGGGTGTAGCAGATTAGATCCGCCTCTCCAAACCGTTTGGTTGGCTTGGAGATCCTTCTTTCTCTGTCACGAACAAGCTGATAGTTTCTCAAATCAACACCAGCAGCTTTTCCATGACTTCCTTCGCCAGACATACCATCTGTATCATCACCAAGGTCTGTTCGAAATTCATCCGATCGGTTCTCCTCTATCGTCCGACCGTTTTCAACTTGCCCTTCACCCGTTTGGTTTTCCTCAGTCCCACCGGGCGTGCCAGCTCCATTAGTAGTATGCTCCACCTCCACGAGAATCTTCTTCTCACTTCCAGAGTTTTCAGGGTGCATCGCCATCCTTGTTTCATCAAAAATGACATCCCTACTAATGATTAGTTTTGAAGGTGAATCTAACCTCCATAACCTGTATCCCTTAACTCCTTCGGCGTATCCAAGAAAGATACATTTCGCCGCCCGGGAATCCAGCTTATCACCCCTGACATGAGCAAACGCCAAAGAACCAAACACTCTCAAGTGTGAGTAGTCAGTCGGTCGTCCACTCCACACTTCCATTGGCGTTTTAAAATTGAGAGCTGAAGACGGACTCCTGTTAATCAGATAGACGACCGTATTGGCAGCCTCTCCCCAGAAAGCCTTTGACAACCCTGATCCCAGCAACATGCACCGGACCCTCTCCAGAATGGTTCTATTCATCCGTTCGGCCAAGCCATTCTGTTGCGGAGTTCCAACGACCGTTCTGTGCCTCCTGATCCCTTTCTCTTTGCAAAAACCATTAAACTCCTCTGAAACGAACTCCAGCCCATTATCGGTTCTTAGGCATTTCAGCCTACACCCAAATTGGTTCTCAATCTGTGTGTGCCACTCTTTGAACTTCTGAAACGTTTTAGACTTATTTTTTAGAACGTAAATCCACACTCTCCTTAAGAAATCATCAATTATACTTAAGAAATACGCTCCTCCACCATGAGTTAAGGTTCTTGCCGGTCCCCATAAGTCAGCATGGACATATTCAAAGGGGCGTTCGGTTGAGTGTTTCCCTTTTCCGAACGGTATCCTGTGTGATTTCCCTAAGACACAATGGTCACAGAAATCCAGCTTCTGCAGTTTGTCTCCCAGAAGCAAGCCTTGCTTTTCCAATTCTTCAAGACCCTTCTCACTGATGTGTCCCATCCTCAAGTGCCATAACCGAGCGGTATTCTCGGTCCCACTTGCTACTGAGACATGACCAATGACAGTTGATCCCTCCAGAATGTATAAGCCATTCCTCCTTCTGCCTTTGGCAACCACAGAATCTCCAGAACAGACCCTCATTACTCCATCTTCAACTTTAGTGGTGTAACCTCCAAGATCAAATGCACTAATAGAAATCAAATTTCTCTTTAGTTGGGGCACATACCTAACAGCCTGCAACACCATATCACGATTGTCAAACATCTTCAGCCTCACCGACCCCACACCTTGCACTCGGCAAGCTTTGTTATTTCTGAGCAGTACATTTCCATGCTCTTTCTGATCAAGATTCTCAAAAAACTCCTTCACCGGGCACATGTGATAGGAGCAGCTGGAATCCATGACCCAGCTCCTTTGAGGATCTTTAGACGAAGCCACCAGCACTCCAGCCGACTCATATCCCTCAGACACCTCTGCCACATCAGCGGTTTCTTGTGGCCGACCGGCCTTTCCTTTCTCCGGGCAGAACTTCTTGATATGACCCATCTTCTGGCACTTGAAGCAACGCACCTGCTTCGTACCGTCCGGATTCAGCTTCTTCTCTTTTCCAGACTGCTTCTTCCCTTTCCCTTTCACCGAGATCAATCCGGACGCTCCTTCCTCGGTTGTCTTCGAATCTTGAAGTTTTTGGAACTCCTTGGTTCGAATTGACGTCAAAACCTCCTCTAACGTGATCACTTGATCTTTCCCGTAGAGTAACGCATCCCTGAAATGCTCGAAGGTTCTTGGAAGCGCATTCAACAGGATGACAACTTTATCTTCATCCTCCAACTTCACTTCAATATTCTCCAGATCATCAACTATCTTGCTGAATTCTGCAATCTGCTCCTCTATCGTTCTTGATTCTAACATCTTGAACGAAAAGAGTTGCTGCTTCAGGCACAACCTATGAGCCAACGATCTCGTCATGTACAGAGACTCCAGTTTTGCCCAGATTTCAGCGGCAGTCTTCTCCTTCGCAACCTCCCTCAGTACCTTATCACCAAGGCACAAGATGATTGCACTCCTTGCCTTATCTCCCATCTTCTTCTTCTCTTCTTGAGTCATGGCATCACTCATCCTCGACTCACCCTTCAACGCTTCATCACATCCCTGCTGTATCAAGATTGCCTCCATCTTGATCTTCCACAGCCCGAAGTCATTAGCGCCGTTGAACTTTTCTACGTCGAACTGTTGCCATTGCTCCTTGGGAATTCTTGAATCCTTGCCCCACGGTGGGCGCCAATTGTTGGGTTCTTGGGGCGTTTCGAGAAAACCCTAGAACCAGAGAAAAATGAGAGAGAGAGAGAGAGAGAGCGGAGCGTGAGAATGAATCTGAATATTATTGAATGAAAAATTATTATTGAGGAGCGGGGTTGGTTACTATTTATAACCAACGTAAACGCGCAACAGGCCAAACCGGCAAACAAAATAAGCCCAAAACGGCAAACAAAACAAGCCCAAACCAAACAACCAGACCGACCGGACCGACCGGTCAACAGACAAAAGAAGCTAAGTCTAAATAACATAATGTTTTAACTATTTTAGCCGATTTAACTATTATAATTATTTTAACATGTTCCAACTTGTTTTAGTATTTTACTTGTGAAATCTGTGAATATATAATGTATTATGATGATGTATTTATATTGTGTGAGAAATCCTATATGTACAAAAGGATGATTGCTTATGTATTTAGGTGTGTGGTTACTCGACGAAAGATGCTAAAGAATAACTTATGTAATTTTACAGAGGAACTTGTCGAAACTTTTTGTGATGAAAAATATTATCTGTATATTCTGCTCATAATTTATTAAAGAGAATAATAAAAAATGATAATTCATAAGACTCGTGAGAATTCAGGACTCATGAAAACATATGAAGTTGAGCACTCGTTGGAAAAATTGTTTGTGAGAGTTATAACTTAATTTCCTGGCATGGAAATTATTAGTGATTATATTATTTATATGAAAATATGTTTTTATTTTTATTTTTGAGTAAGACAAGATGTTTTTTGTGTATGTGTGATATGTTATTTGATTTTATGTTATTATTGAAAAATATATATTTAACTTTATAATTTGGGAAAAATTATTGTTATGACAACTATTGTTTAGATTAATTTATTCAATAATTTATTCAACTGTTTGTGGTTGTGGATTATATCAAAGCATAAGATAATACATGTATTAAGAAAGAAAGATGTAGGACAATAGGGATAAGGGCGAATATTGCAACATATTTAAGATAATCTTTTATTCTTATATTTTTAATAAAGTTTGTTTGCTAAAGAATTTTTTTGTTTATTGAAAAATATTAATAAAATTTTACTTTTTAAATTATGAAATTTATACTAATTATTGATTTTAGAATAAAAACATAAGAGTTACATGTTTGACATTTTTTATAAAAATATAATTTATTTACTCTCAAATCTTATATGTATTTTTTTTATATAAAATAGGTGAATTTTACATTTCAAATCCTTGAATTTAGTGGAGAAAGTTTTATGATTTTCTTATCATATAATAGTTTTAGTTTATAATTTAAAGTATTACTAAAATCTTTAGTTTATAATTTAAAGTATTACTAAAATCTTTCGTATATTGTCAAGTATTCAAATGTAATGCTTACTATACAAGGATGTATTGCAACAATAACATCACTCAAATAATTAAGTTAAACTAAAAATTGAAATAAGTTAAAAGTTTCACATTTAATAAAAATTAACAAAAATAACAATATAATAGATGAGGACGATGACATCAAACTTAGAGACGAAGGAGAGTCGTCTTTGCACAGCAACCCCACCGACTCCTCAAATAAAGCTAAATTAATAATAAACATCTTTATTACTTGTATAATTGCCAACGCTAAAAAAAACAATTGATGCGTTCATGACATGTGTCTTCCTGCCACTATCACAAATTCAAATCACACCGGACGAGGAAGTTCCAACCACAACCACGGAACCTACCTAGTACCACCTGCGTATCCAATGCCACCTAGGGATAACTAGGGCTTGGGGTCTATGTACTGTATGGCAAGGCTGTCACGTAGCTAGGATCGGACAGAAAGAACCACTGAGAAGTGACGATCGGTCACACATGTATGAAACCATGAAATTGAGCGAAACAAGACAATGGTCGCTTAACTATAGGTGGGTAAAGGCCGAATGGACAACCTTATTGGTAAAATATCCCTCAAGGACTACAACAAACCAATGTTAAGAGTAAGTGTCAATTAGTATGTAGTGGGTCGAGATTCAAGTGTGATTAGGGTTTTGCTAATCTTGGGTCAATTTCAAAAACTATAAATAGAAGTCAAAGGTAAGAGGTAAGTGATCACATTTGTTGTGAATTTAAGACTTTGCTCTGATCACCACTCAGATTAATTACTGACTTAAGCATCTAAGTGTCTTTGACAAATACATACCCTGAACGGTTTGGAGCCTTAACAAGAAAAGACATCTGACAAAAGATGAACAAAATTATCCAAGTAAGCAGGAGTAAAGTATGAAGGTTTGTTATGTGGAATTACTCAACCCTACATCCGAAACAATTTCGAAATTTCAAAATTCTAAAACAATAACATTAAGTTAAATGAATTTATGGATAATGATTTATCTGGTTTCAATTTTTCATTACTTAATTTTACCTAACATGAATTTAGTATAATAAAAAAAAATTATTTCAATGCAATTCATGATTTCTTTCATCTTATTCATCTTGTATAAAACAATGAAGTTTTATTTAAATTTTATATTTAAATAACTTTAGAAAAACTATTTTTTCAACTTTCCATATATTATTTTTACAAATAAACATATTATTGTTATCATTATTATCTAAAAACGAGCTTTAGCGTATGTTATTTTTGACCTTTGAGGATTACTTAAATACTAACATCATAATGGAAGATGTTGATTGATGTTGGAAGCAAAAAAGGATTTGATTTATGTCAAGAAACAAACATTTTCAAACGTTTTTGAAGGTCACTAAAAATGACAATGTAAAAAATTTGACGTCTGAAAGTGTATGTTTAAACACTATTTGATATTAGAATTAAGTATTTTAGACATTAATTGAATCAAAATGACGTCAAAAAATATGAACTTTTCGACGTCTCTCCTTTGTCTTTTCTAATAAATTGCTTTTTTCATATTTATAATTTTTTTTATCTATACTTATCTCCTTCATCTATTATACTTTTTTTATTTTTATATTTGTTAAGCATGAAAGTGCAATAAATTACTACTTTAAATTACTGTTATTAACATTGAAAAACTAACATAAATTAAATTAATATTAAAAATATATTTTATTTAAAACCAATTAAACTGACACTGACTTAAATAAATATTAAAATAAAAATGCTTCATCAATAAACTGCTAGTTAGAAAAATGACACTGGCTTGTAATCAATCTTTAAAACTCAATTATTACGATTTAAATTCCATAAATTTAAAATTAAGATCCATAATGAGTTGCATACACTGGAAATCCAACAGTAGTATCATCTCAATCAACCATCTCAGTTTTTTTTCGAGGCTAAATACTTTTTTCTTGAAGAGTGATAATATTAATAATATTAGAGTTTTTTTTTAACAATTTGTGGAGAAATAGATTAAATTGATTTGTGTCCATATATATAAAGAAATATTTTGAGGAAGTAAGACTTTTATTGAAAGTTCATACAGTGCATAGAAGTTTGCGTCATGCAATTCCAAATGTCCAATGAGGGAGAAAAATCAGTAGGAATAGTGATATTTGGTAGCTGTACTACAACTAAGGTTTCACTGATCGAGAAGAACCATCATCATTACCTTCTCACTCATCTTTCATGCAATGCCACTCACTGTTCATCACTCATACATACAAATCTTGCAAAATTCAAACTCCATTTCAACTTCACTTCTCTTTCACTTTCTTCACATGCCTATCACATCAAAATTAATCACTCATTATCATTTAAACTTTACAATTTAATAATTTATCTTATTAAATTAAAAGTCTTTTGAAGAAATTTCTATCACTAATTTATAAGTTTAAGTCTTTAATCAACTTTTAAATTTTAAATTTGTATCTTTCATTTTTTTATCCTTAATATTTTGATATAAATTTTTGCTTTTAATGTTTACTTATGTTTACACCATCCTCTTTAACTAATTTAATGTATTTATTACTATTTTAATTATTAATAAAATATATAAGTTAATTTAATATTTAAAAAGTTAATAATAGTAATTTGAATTTATTAAAAAATATTACCATTATGATTTTGTACTAAAAATATAACAGGTTTATTGCCCTTGCATAAATAATGCAACGCTATTATGCTTCATCGAAAACTAAGTTCTTAAAAATGTTTTAATATAATTTCTTTAATATTCTTTGCTAGCTTTTGAAAACTGATCATGGAAAGTACAGTAAAAGTACTAACTTAAAATATCTATTTGTCGTTGAATTCTTGTTAAATTTGTAATCAAATCATGACTAAAATTATATTATAATATATTAAGCGTTATTTATCCAAAATAATACAATATTTAGTTATTACTTCAAAACTATTAAAAACTAAGCTTCATGTACAGATACTATCGAAAGTGATAATATATAATATTGAGAGTTAAACATGAAACTGAATGAAATATATCATAACGTTTAAATTTAAGAAAGATTTTTGAAGTTTTTACAATTACAGTTAGAAAGCAAATAAATTTAGTGGTCAGAGTTTTTCATAAAATTTTGTTTTTATATCTATCATTCACAAAAAAATTTATAGCCAATGATAAAACTTGTCAAAATCCCAAGCATCAATGGTAATATCTATTATAAATTAAAAACATAAAAATCTATATATAAAACTAGTTACTTTCCTTTATTTTTTTTTATAAAGGTAATAAATATGAATTAATTTATATTTTGCAGAACCTTTTTTAATAAAGCTCCAAATGAAAAGATAATCTGATAATAATAAACAAGGAACAGGATTATTACAGCCAAAAAGGTGGAATGAAAAAAAGGAGAATGAGTTAACCCTGAATTGTTATACTACAATGCTGGTCTTCAACCTGTTCTTTTCTTAACCTAATCTCAACTGGAGTAAGAGCTTCTTCTTCTTCTTCTTCTTCTTCTTCTTCTTCATCATCATCATCATCATCTTTTTCTTCTTCCTGATAGAGGGCAACAAGATGCATGGTGAGACGACCATTAGCTCTGTGCATTGTGAAGCACTCGTGATGCTTGAGCTTTTCTTCTTTTAAGATCAATCTTCCATCGGTGGTGTAGTGTCTCCTCAACACGAATTCCATGTGGGGTATAGGGGGCGGCAACTCTCGCTTTTCCTTTCTCTTGGCACAGCTCTTGGAGGCCACAACAGTGGATAGGTCGCAGTGGTGGAGATCAATGTCGTTGTGGAGGTCAATGTTGCCGCTCTCAGTGCCAATGTAGTCATCACCATAGTTGAAGGAGGTCATGTGTTGGAGAAGAGGAAAAGATATCTTAGAAGAAAGAGAAAAAAAATGAAGAGTGAGGTTTGAATATGGTTTTGATGGTATATATATATATATAGAGATGTATATTAGGGTTTTGCATTGAATGTGCATTGAGGGTGGCTAGCTAGGTTTTGGGGAAGAGGAGGTAATGAAAGCAGTGACAGCTAATGTGCATGACATGAAGCCAGGTTGGGTTATGTTTCTCTGCCTTTGTCAGTCTTCATCTTCCCAATTTCAAATAATTGGATGACAATTACGTTACAGTAAAAGGAATACCTTCAAAAAATGTTATTAAATTCTACAGATATTTTCATTATTTTATTATTAGATATAAACTTCAGTAACCTATCATTTTCTAAGTTAAAACGAGAGAACAGTAACTGGTTGTAATCCTTATGTAAACATTTAACTATTATATTGATAGTTTGTCTAGCTTTAGATTATCTTTATCAACTTCCACATTACACTACTTTTTCTCTTTTGAAGTTTTTATGTATTTGAATATTCATCAATTTCTTTAAATTATTTCTTTTAATATGTTGTTGGTTTCTGTATTTGTGTTAGCTATTTCATTGATTACTATTTACAATTAATCTCTGTTTTCTAGAAAAATATGTATAACTATCATGAGGAAACTTGAAAAAGTAATCATAGATAATGAATTAATTAAAAAATAATTAAATATGAAAGATAAACTTAACTAAATTGTTTAATATTTCATAAATTATATAAATATGTTAGTGCAGGTACATCCCATTTCGGGGTCAACGGAGAAAAGAAAAAGTGAAAATATTAAATTAAATAACTGACGCAATTGGAAAAGAAATTGAGTAAGAAAATTATAAATATACACATGTAATACTTATATTCTCATTAAGCTACAATGATTGTGTCATCTTTAATTACATAAATATACCACACCATTTCTAATAACTATACCTTAACTATTCCTTTTAATATATAATTGATTTTCTGTATTTATCTTGATTATTTAATTTATTTGTTTGTAAGTTTGATCTAATTTATGTTTTTTTTAAATGACAATTTTATTCTTGTTTTGAATAGACCACAAAATGATTTTGTTGGAAGTCTCATTAACTAAAGATAATATCTATTTAAAATATATAAGTAGGTATAAATTTTTTTTTTACAAACCAATTTTTTAAGATTGAGTTAGGTTTAAAGTTCACTTTTAATATGGTATCAGACTTATAGGTTAAAGTTCATTCTAGTGTAATTTGTTATTTGTTGGATCTATTGTTTCATCTATCAGATCACTATAAGACTATCCATTAATATCTAATCTCACCTACAAGATTGTATATATCTCGATGTGAAGGGGTTATGTTAAAATTCTCACATCGGTTAAAAAGAAGATCAATTGAAAACATATAATTGATTTAGATTTCACTTTACAAGTTGATTTTATAGAGTTAAGTTAGACTTAAAATCCATTCTTATGAGTAGAAATATAGTCATTGTGTAAAAAATTTAAAAATATAATCATTATGCTTTAAGCCATTCTATAAAAAGACCGCTTCGTAAAATCCATTTTCTATGTAAATGGTTATTCTACAAAATGTTTTCTTGTAATTTGACTTTATGAGTTTTATTTAATGTTTTCTATTATATTTCACTCTTTTAAAATATAATAGAATTATTTTACTATAATATTTTTTAATACTAAAATACTATAAATTATATTTTAAAATTAAACAAGTAATAGTAGTAAATTTTGAGGCTAATTTCAGTTGCATCAAAATTATTATCATTCGCTATAACCTAAAAGTAATTTCCTGTAACTTTTGTGTATAAAGGAATTTAAAAATATTTATTTCAATATTATTTAATATTTATTGAAATTTAGTTATGGAATTTTGATGAATCGTTCTTTTTTTTCTATAGAGTAGTTGCTTGCATGAATTTTATAAGAGGACCTAAGGAATTGGGTCGAGTATGGGTCGGAACATTGACCGTGTTATGGGATAACTGGGGCGCTTCTTCCTGCAGCCCATGTTATGGTTCAAAATTTTCCTTTTCTTTCTCATTTTACCCTCTACATAATAAAAAAATCGGATAATATAATCTGGAAAAACTAAATGGATAAAAAAATTCGGAAGATATAGTGTTAATTGGAACAAGAAATTCAGTTAATTGTTTTAGAGGTTGAATTGCTAAATTTCAAATTTTGGTGTACAACTAAGCATATCAAATTTTCAAATTCGATGAACACTTACAAAAAACCGAATTTAACAATTTGATACTAACAAAATTAACAATTAGCCAAATTTTAAAATATAATAAAAAAAATCATATATAATCAAATTTTGAAATTTATTAAAAAAATTTACATAAAATTTCAAAATGGGATAGAAAAATAATTAATCAAATTTCAAAATTTAATAAAAGAAAATTAACCAATAAATTTCAAATTTTCAATAAATAAAAAATATCCACCCATAATTTCAAAACAAAATTTCAAAATAAAGAAAAAAAGTGAAATTCGTTAACGAAAAATCCAGTTGAAGCAAATAAAGTGAAATTCGTAAGCGTGTTCTACATCATAAGAACTCTTGTTATAAAGAAAAGGCTTCACAACGGTTCTCCTGTGTGACTCAGACGTTCCATCAATGGAAATAATGCAAATGTGTTTGCGAATGTCACTTAGGACTTCAAGTAGAGAAAACACACTCTTTCTAGACAAGACAAACAGAAACCTCAAAATTAACAATTGCACAAACCTTCATGTTACATATGTTGAACACAAAATTAATTCAATTCATCAATAAAGTGATAACAAGTACAAGGGGTACTCTCTCTTTGCCTCAGCTCGAATTGCACTATCTCTATGCCAAAGTCAAATACCAGATGGAGCATTTCAACTTCTCTTACACTTGCTACTTTTGCATTCCTATTTTGCTGCTTACCAAGGGACATTCATGCAACTCTTTGTATTCTGATTATATTATAGAGATGTTGTTTGTGCTGCCTTAAATTTAATTTGAAAAATAACACTAGCAACATTTGTAATATGTTATCTAAATTTTGTTAGCAAAAGTTATAGGCATACATATGATCAATGTTGTTAAAAAAGGTAATTTTGTCTGACCTGACTCGGCTCACCATGGGTTGGTCACTTAGTGAGTCAATCCAATCCGGTTTATTTATTAGCAAGTCAACAAAATCGAACTCGAATGACCTATCACGAGTTGGTGGGTTAAACAGATTAGCTAACCTATTTAATTACAAATTTTTTAATTCAAATCTAAATAAATTTCACTCTAAAATGATGTTAAACTCCAAAGACAATTCAAAATAAAAAAGTATCAAACAATCCAAATGTAATTCAAAAGTAAGCACAAAAAGCGAACAAATAAGTTTCTAAAATTGATCATTTTTGTATCACTTATCATTTATAATACTAGAGTTTTGAATAGATAAATCCAAAATATTTTTCTCTCTTGGAAACATATTTTTCTTTATCCCTATCTACAACACAATAAAAAAAGTGTTAACTAATAATACTGAAACATAAATTAATACATAATTAAATTAAATTAGGTGGGTTAGTGAGCCAACCTAACTCACCATGGATTCAATTTGGATTTCTAAGTGAGTCGGATTGAAAATTAACCCGTATAAAAAATGACATATTTTTTAAACTCAATCCGACCTAAATCCATAATGGACCAAATTAAGCCCTCTTTTTGACTACATATTGTCATGTCTTAAAGAAAAACGTAGCAAAAGACACTAGAGAGGGTTACTCCCTACACCACCCCACATTGCTCCATGCACCACCACATTTTTTTAAAATTCCAAACTTATCCTTTATATTTCAAAAAATCCTACACCCCCACTTCTTTTCTTCAATGGATTTCGAAATTTATTGAAAAAAAATTCTTCAACGGATTTCGACATCCATTGAAGTTTTCGAAAAATCTTTCAACGAATTTCAAAATCCTTTGAAAAATTTTTCTTCGATGAATGTTGATATCTATTAAGGAATTTTTCAAAAATGGATTTCGAAATTCGTTTGAGTAATTTTCGAAAATTTTAAAGGATTTTGGAATTCATTGAAGAAAGGCATTTTTGGAATTGGTGGTGTAAGGGGCAATGTGGGATGATGTAAGGAGTAACTCTCGACACTAAATTATGCATGTTGCACAATATTCCTGAAATTTAAGAATGTAAATTGGAGGGTTACTCCTCACACTACCCCACATTGTTCCCTAAACCACCACATTTTAAAAAATTCTAAAACTATCCCTTATATTTTAAAAAATTCTACACCCCACTTCTTTTCTTCAACGAATTTCAAAATCCGTTGAAAAAAAAATTCTTCAATGGATTTCGACATCCGTTGAAGGATTTTTCAAATCCTCAATGGATTTCGAAATTCTTTGAAGTTTTCGAGAAATCCTTAAACATATGTTGAAATCCGTTGAACCAATTTTCCTTCAACGAATGTCGAAATCCGTTAAGAAAATTTCGAAATCCATTTAAGGAATTTTCAAAAATTTTAACGGATTTCTAAATCCGTTAAAAAGTGATATTTTTGATGTGGTGATATAGAAAGCAATGTAGGTAGTGTAGAAAGTAATCCTCTGTAAATTGTGTTGCGGGTTCAGTTGTATTTGTAAAATTCTTATGAGTGCTTCATCCTACAGCTCCAAGAATTTTATTCTACACCTCCAAAATTTTCAACAATCACAGTTATGCCCTCAATTAAATCCAATTAAAATGTAATTAACTTCTCTAATCCAGCTAAACTTCCAAAGTCCTACTATGAGATTGACCGAACGTCTAAGAGCTCTGACAGTAAAACTGATCGGTGCAAACGAAAGGTCTTCACACCAGGAGTACAATTTCTGAAAGGAGTTTGATGATCGGAACAGTGTTTGGGTTAGAATTCTAGAGAGAAGGTTTGAGCTTTTAGAGAGAAGGAAGAGAATTTGAGAGTTCAGAAAGTTGGTTTTGAGGAAGAAGATGAAGATTGCATGCAGAAAGAGTTTTAAGAATTCGAAGCTTCTACCTTAATTACTCTTCCGGAACCGGACAATTGGCTAGCTCTCCAGGTGCCACATGGTTTCCACTATCCAAAAATCCCTCATTCCTCTTGCAGTCGGACGCATCCCGAGGTTGGGAATTAATTGTTGCTGCAGAGTTTGTCTGCCACTTACTGGGTTTCTCCTTGTTATGCCATCACTGCACGGATTACGAGAAAAGTGAATTTAAATGCTTGCAGATTACCAAAGGAGACCGGCCGGTCGCCACTTGGCCGGCCTGAACATAACCATTTTCTGGGTCGTGACATTCCCCCCAACAAATAAAAATTTTCGTCCTCGAAAATTAGTACATACCTTCGAACAAGTGCGGGTAAGCTTCCTTCATGACTTCTTCGCGCTCCCAAGTGACATCGCCCGTTCGGTCATGCCAGATAACTTTAACCAAAGTAGTGCGTTTACCGAACGGTCGCTTGGTTGCGTTCTTCTCAACTCTTACGGGTTGTACTTCAACTGAGCAATCTTCTTTAAGTTGAATGTGGTCGGCTTCAAGTACATGCGAAGGATCAGCGATATATTTTCTAAGTTGTGAGACGTGGAATACCGGATGAAGGTTAGACAAGGGAGGAGGTAAAGCTAGTTCATAGGCGACTGGCCCAATGCGTCTAAGAATCTGATACGGACCAAGGAATCGTGGTGATAATTTCTTTGGTTTAATGACTCGCCCAACACCGGTCGTTCGATTCAGTTTTAAGAACACATGCTCTCCTGCAGCAAATTCTAAAGGCTTTCTCCTCTTATCTGCATAAGACTTCTGTCGGCTTTGAGTTGCCTTAAGTCTTTCTTGGATCAGTTTCACCTTTTCTGTTGTTTGTTGAATAATTTCTGGTCCAGTCAATACTGCTTCACCTTCCTGGAACCAGCAAAGGGGTGTTCGACATTTCCGTCCATAAAGAGCTTCATAAGGTGCCATTCCAATACTTGCATGGAAGCTATTGTTGTAAGTAAACTCAGCTAGCGGCAAAACTTCATCCCAAACTCCTAAGTGGTCCAAAACGCTGGTTCTCAATAAATCTTCAAGAGTTTGGATCGTCCTTTCAGATTGACCGTCCGTTTGAGGATGGTAGGCAGAACTCATTTGAAGTTTGCTTCCCATTTCTTGATGAAGCGCTTGCCAAAACCGGGAGGTGAATCTTGGGTCTCGGTCGGACACTATTCCGAACGATACTCCATGTAGCCTGACAATCTCCTTAATATATAGCTGAGCTAACTTGGACATAGACATTTTTAAGTTGATAGGAAGGAAGTGTGCACTCTTAGTTAATCTATCAACTATTACCCAAATTGCGTCATGATGTCTGACCGTTCGGGGAAGATGGGTTACGAAGTCCATGGCAATACTGTCCCACTTCCATTCGGGTATTTCTAGCGGCTGTAAGAGACCGCTCGGTTTCTGATACTCTATCTTGGCTCTTTGACAAGTCAAACATGACTCCACAAACCGAGCAATATCTTGTTTCATTCCTGGCCACCAGAAACTCATTCGAAGATCCTTATACATTTTAGTTATTCCTGGGTGAATACTCAGACGACTTTGATGAGCTTCTTCCAAAATTATCCTTTTCAACTCGTCATCATTTGGAACACAAGTTCTTCCCTTATATCTTAGCAACCCGTCTGTTCCATCATTGAAGTCTTGGTGGGGTGGCACACCGAACGGTTTGGTAATTCTCTGCAACTCTTTGTCAAACTTTTGCTTTTCTCTGATCCGGTCGAATATATTACTTGACAATCGCATAAGACTACAACTAATACCGGTCGGCTCAAATTCACAGTGCAGCTTTAAATCTCTGAAACTCTCAACTAGTTTCATTTCTTGGACCATCATTGCCGCCATATGTATGGTTTTTCTGCTCAAGGCATCAGCAACTACATTTGCTTTTCCCGGATGGTACTGTAAATCAAACTCATAATCTTTAAGGAATTCCATCCATCTTCTTTGCCTCATATTTAACTCTTTCTGGTCGAACAGATACTTGAGACTTTTATGGTCACTGAACACCTGAAACTTAGCACCATATAAGTAATGTCTCCAAATTTTAAGAGCAAACACTACAGCTGCCAACTCCAAATCATGAGTTGGATAATTCCTTTCATGAATCTTCAGTTGTCTAGAAGCATATGCAACGACCTTCTCTTCTTGCATTAGTACGCAACCCAAACCATTATATGAAGCATCACAGAACACAACAAATGGATGGTTAACGTTAGGAATTACCAAGACCGGAGCATTCGTCAATCGTTGCTTTAATTCCTGAAAACTGGACTCACACCGGTCGGTCCAGACGAACGGTTGGTCCTTTCTGGTCAATTGAGTCAATGGCGCCACTATCTTAGAAAAACCTTCAATGAATCTTCTGTAGTAGCCGGCCAAACCAACAAAGCTTCTAACTTCAGTAACTGAGCGAGGCGTTTCCCACTCCAGAACTGCTTGTACCTTAGACGGATCCACAGCAATTCCGCCGGCCGAAATTACATGTCCAAGGAATTGTACTTGATTCATCCAAAACTCACACTTGGACAACTTAGCATATAGTTGTTTCTCCCTTAGCACCCCAAGAACCATTCTCAAATGATCTTCATGTTCTGCTTGACTTTTAGAGTAAATGAGAATGTCGTCAATGAATACAACTACAAATTTATCCAAGAACGGCCGGAAGATCCGGTTCATGTAGTCCATGAATATTGCCGGAGCATTGGTAACACCGAACGGCATTACTACATATTCAAAATGCCCATATCTAGACCGAAATGCAGTCTTCGGAATGTCTTCTTCTTTTACTAATATCTGATGGTATCCGGATCTCAAATCAATCTTGGAGAAAACTGAGGCTCCATGAAGTTGATCAAGTAAATCGTCGATTCTCGGCAGTGGATACTTATTCTTGATGGTTAACTTGTTTAATTGCCGGTAGTCTATGCAAAGCCTGGAACTACCATCTTTCTTCTTAACCAAAAGAACGGGCGCTCCCCAGGGTGACGCACTTGGCCAAATAAATCTCTTTTCCAACAAGTCTTCAATTTGCTTTTTCAATTCCGCCAACTCTGCCGGAGCCATTCTATACGGCGCAATTGATATCGGACCAGCTCCTGAGATCAAGTCAATGGAGAACTCGACCTCTCGGTGTGGAGGGAGACCTGGAACTTCTTTTGGAAATACATCCATAAACTCTTCCACTACCGGACGGTTCAGATCCGGTCGTTCAGTTCCGCTTACATCCATGTACGTGAAAATGATAAAACTCATAGCGCCTTCAATCAAGTCTTCCCTAATCTGGCCGAGTGTAATCGTAAGCTTCTCTTCTTCACTTGGGAAAATCAACTTCTTCTTCCCACAATCAATAAGAATGCGATTGGTGGTCAACCAATCCATTCCTAATATAACTTCAAGGTCTTGAAGAGGTAAACATATAAGATTTACCTTGAATTTGTACCCCTCTACCTCAATAGGACACTTCACACATACAGTGGACATCCTAATCTCCCCAGCTGCCGGTGTTGACACCACCAAGTCAAGCTGCATTTCACTCTCGGCTATTCCCAGTTTATCAACACATGCCTTCGAGATGAAGGAGTGTGTTGCCCCCGAATCAAAAAGTACACAGCATGACATTTCATATAATAGGCAAGTGCTGATGATGAGGTTACCTGAACCAGCAGCTTCAGTTCCCGAGAGAGCATAAACTCTACCAATTGCTTGAGCTCTACCACCGCTCGGAGATGACCTTCCAGCATTCGGTGGCCTGGAGAATGTTCGTCCACCCATGTTGCAATCTCTTTCCAAGTGCCCATTCCTTCTACATTTGACACAAAACTTTGTATTCCCCTGCTTGGGACAATCCCGCATATAGTGAGGGCCTCCACATGTAAAACAACTTACGCTTCCTGGTTGACCGGTCGGTCTAGCAAAGTTCACTGGACGAACGGCCAAAGCAGAAGAACCCGGTGAAGATGACGGCCGGGAGTATGGAGTCGCTCTGGGACTTGAAGAGTTTCTTGTAACAATCGATCCTCTAGTACTGGATGACTGTTGTTTCTTACACTTCTCAGCTTCCATCAAATTTTTCTCCAATACCTTAGCTCTCTCCACTAATGCCGGAAATTTCTGAATACAATGACTTGCAATGACCGGTTTCAAATCTTCCCTCAGCCCATTCTCAAATTTCCGACACTGCCATTCTTCACTCATCCGCATCGTATAAAATCTCATTAACTGCTTAAACCGATTGGCATACTCCGACACCGTCATTCCGCCTTGTACTAGTTGAAGAAATTCAACTTCCTTCGCAAACCGGACACTATTAGGAAAGTATTCTTCATAGAACTTATTCTTGAATACTTCCCATGTGATAGGAATACGATCATCTTCCAGCAGCATCTTCGAACTACTCCACCAATGTCCAGCCTTTCCATTCAATAAATACTCAGTGAAAGCTAAGCGATTTTCATCACTACACCTCTTAGCATCATAAATCCGCTCCATATCGCGAAACCAGTGATCGGCCTCATCTGCACTGCAATTACCACTAAACTTGGCCGGACGGTGCTGGAGAAAACTCTCCAGACTCCATTCAGGTTGAGTGTTTGAAGAAGAACCGGACGGTCTGGCAGTTGATACCCCACTCGATAGTATATCCATTATCTGCCTTTGTGTTGACTCTGCTGCAGCTCTAGCGGCCTCTGCATTCTGTAATGCCAATGCGTTCTGTTGAGCTAAGTTAGCATTCTGCTGAATAAGATTTGCATTCTGTTGCTGAAGTGCTGCCAACACTGACTCCAACACATTATTTTCGCCGGACGGATCCCTAGCGACCGGTTGAGGAGGTGGTCTAGGAGCCATCTTCTGTTTTTAATCAGAAAGAAGAACCCGTTAGTCCACAAGAAATCAGAAAATTCTGATCGAACATTTAGAGTACGTAGCAATAAGCATAGTATACTCATAACCTACAGGTAGCCTAAGAAAGAAACTGCTCTGATACCATTAATGTAACATCCCAATAAATATTACTCTAAAGGTATTGATTTATTTTAGGAGTTACAATATAATATAGGAGAACAGTAAAGAAATCAACTAAATTGAAAATAGAATACGCTAGAACTTAAAATTAATCCGAACCAGATACACCAACACAGCATATAACTGAGTTATCAATTTGGTTTACAATTAAAGCATAGACCGGTTGGTCAAAATAAAAATAATTCCTATACATAACCGTCTATAAAACAAAATACAAGAAATAACTATCTCTAAGGACCGGACAGTCCAGTACTATACTCGTGAATTGCCTCTAAATTTTCTTCAGTCAGCGCAGCGTCCGTCAGGGGCTCTTCTAAGGCAGCTTCCAAAGTATCTTCTGCTCACATTCATAAGAATGATCATAGCAAATGAGAAGAAGAGTCGACCGGTCGGATACCGAACGACAACATACAAAACAAGACAAATAAGGGTAAGCTTATGTACATTTAACTTATCCATTCATTATACAAACAAACATATTCTACAAATAATTAATCAATACAACATATCATTCTCATACACAAAAATCAACCGTTAAGACACTGTCCGGACGGTATGAACATGTAGCTCGGTCGTCCCTAGCACCCGGGCGGTGTAGTAACTGTTCCCTCAGCTACCGCCCGAGGTTAGTCCTCAAACGGTTATATGCGCGTATAACCGCGGACCTCCTGCCATTCCCACACATGACCGGCCTCTCTCTACTTGAGAAAACGTCCTCACGGAATATCAGGATCAAGGACGACACCGGAGTCATTCCCACATTCATACTTTACCAATCAATTTTCCAATTCGTGAGATATTCCACCCGAGGAATTCTCTTACTTAGTCAAATTTCTCATTTATTATCACTTTCATAAACAAAGGTGTCAGGACAATGGCCGTATTATCAACGATAGAACACAAGATAAAATGAGACCGAAATATAACTGAAAAATCTGATAAGACGACAAATGACGTTTATGAATTCTAACAGGCCGTTCCGGCAACGATTAACAACTAATCATCAAAGACTCAACAACAATAATAACCGGGCGGTATAATCAAAGATGAGACTGGAGAAGAGAAGAGTATCATTTTGTTGAATAATAGTCCGACAATGAATAAAGTCGTAACCAAAAGATTAACTATAACTATTAGTCACCCGGCCGGTTTGGTAAGGAATAAAGCAAGTAATAATCATATTCGAAGAATGGTCTATGACCGAACACTTCTCAAAAAGAATAATTTAGTCAAACAAACCGGTCGTTCCAATGAATAAACTTTACTAGACCATGCAGTCACTAAGTGACCGGGCGGCTATTCACAAAGAAGGATATCAGATTTATAAGTTTTATGTAGTTTTAAGTGTCAGCCTAAGGCCGAACACTTTCAAGACCAAATGCTTAGTTTATGACCAGCGTTTATTAAGTACTTTGCAATGAAATTATTAATGGAAACAATTTAAGTTTAACAACATACTAGGCCGAACAGTCCGATTAGACCGAACGGAAAATAAGGGAAGACTGAATGATCCTAATGATCTTCAATCTCAAACTCACATTCTCTAAGTTTTTCATACTTATCCATTTCTTGCAACTCATATAACACATTCCACATTCAGTTCATACAATTCAAACCACGTACTTTACATATTAAACATGCATTAAATTGTTCACATTTAAATCATTCAGAACATCAAAATTAAACACTCATAAGCTTCCCTTACCTCTAATCCAGCTAAACTTCCAAAGTCCTACTATGAGATTGACCGAACGTCTAAGAGCTCTGACAGTAAAACTGATCGGTGCAAACGAAAGGTCTTCACACCAGGAGTACAATTTCTGAAAGGAGTTTGATGATCGGAACAGTGTTTGGGTTAGAATTCTAGAGAGAAGGTTTGAGCTTTTAGAGAGAAGGAAGAGAATTTGAGAGTTCAGAAAGTTGGTTTTGAGGAAGAAGATGAAGATTGCATGCAGAAAGAGTTTTAAGAATTCGAAGCTTCTACCTTAATTACTCTTCCGGAACCGGACAGTTGGCTAGCTCTCCAGGTGCCACATGGTTTCCACTATCCAAAAATCCCTCATTCCTCTTGCAGTCGGACGCATCCCGAGGTTGGGAATTAATTGTTGCTGCAGAGTTTGTCTGCCACTTACTGGGTTTCTCCTTGTTATGCCATCACTGCACGGATTACGAGAAAAGTGAATTTAAATGCTTGCAGATTACCAAAGGAGACCGGCCGGTCGCCACTTGGCCGGCCTGAACATAACCATTTTCTGGGTCGTGACATATAGCAAATCAATATCGAATATTGAGATCCGAATTAAAAAAAATTATATATCGGGTATTGATATCCGAAAAGTTAAACATCGGAATTTGATATTCGACGAAAAGGTAATCGGGGGATCCGGTCGTATTTTGATATTTGATTAATTTATTATCGGATTTTGATATTCGATTAAAAGTTGGAAGATTTATAACAAATTAATATTCTTGTTAAATGTGATAAATTTTAAAAAGATCATCTTCTCAGTTTCAATGGCAACTAAGCAACACAGTACACTTTCACCAAATGTCTCGACATTTCTCAAGGAATAATCTCTCTCAA
Organism: Vigna mungo; assembly: GCA_036885675.1. NCBI lineage: Eukaryota > Viridiplantae > Streptophyta > Magnoliopsida > Fabales > Fabaceae > Vigna > Vigna mungo. The sequence goes on from CP144699.1 coordinate 32,851,290, forward strand.
AAGTAAACTTGTGAAGGAGACAGTGAAAAAATAAGAGGGATGCAAGGACAAGAGAAATATATAAATTTTTAGCTTCACTTAATTAATGAATCACTTAATTCGAGAAAAATATTTAATTCTGACCAACCCACTAATTATGAGGGCATTTATGGAAATTGGAGGTACAGATCCTTTTGGAGGTGTAGGATGAAACACTCAATTCTTATCATTGTTGAGGGCCCATTGGGTAGCTTCTTTAATGTCTTTGGTTCACGGATTTGGCTTCTTTCACAGACTTTCGAAACTTTTGAAAACAGTTCCACCTTCCCTTCCCTTGCATTCACACCCCCAAGCTCCACCTTTCATTTTGTAAAAGTTTTCAATTTTTCCAGTCATCTCTTCCTCTGCTTTGTTAGCTTTTGGTGTGTGCGGCGGTCCGATAGTTGTGTGTGGCGATCCGGTGATTGTGTGCGGCGGTGCGGTACGGTGCGGTGGTCGTGGCTCTGTAGTTGCGTTTTTGCCTGCGGGTGTGTGCGGCGTTTTCACCCTAAACGGATGCTGACATTTGTTGACGGATAATCAGATTCGTTTAAGGGTTTATGTTATTTTTAACCGTAAATTACATACCTCTGCGGCGCTCACGTATCTCCTTCAACCACCGTGCTGCAAACACGATCATGAAGAAAGAGAAGAAGAATTCTGTACAGTTGCAACTTTCCTTCCTCAACGATTATTTGAAAGAAAATTCTCACAAGAAAAGAGAGCACAAAAAGAATTCGAAAAACCAATGAAAGAGCATAACACAACAGAACGTGAGAAAAAAAGTTAAGTTTTTTTACTGTAGAAGATTAGAATTAAAATTAATCTATAAATTAGATTTTACCTAAGGATATAATAAAAATATAAATAAAAAATAAAAATATAAATAAAAAAAGAAGGGGTAAAAGTGGGATGGGAAGGTGGAAATCCAAAGAGGTGGAGGTACAGGTATTAACGTCCTTCTTTCACTTATTTGCGAATTATTTTTATTTAATAGATTTCAAAATCTACGTGTGTTTGATTTTTTTTATTAGATTTTGAAATTAAATTAAGTACAGTTTTTTTTATCAGATTTAAAAATTCAATTATAGTTATATTTTTTTTATTGAATTTCAAAATTCAGTGTGAAATTTATTTCTTTTAGATTTCAAAATCTAATTTTTTAGTACAAGATTGTAAAATCTAGTTTTTATAAGTATTTATCGGGTTTAGAGTTTGGATACGCTTAACTATATATCCGATTCGGAAATTCCACAACTACATTTCTAAATAATTAACTGGATTTATTGTTCTGGTTCACTTCAGACTTTTTCATCCGTTTGGTTCTTCCAAATTATGATATTTGAGGAAAAATGAAAAAACTAAAAAAGTTTAGAGGTGCAGAAAGAAAGAAAAAGATGAAGTGTAAGAAAGATGTATCTTGCAACTTGAAGGAACTCTACATTTATATATTAAATTCATAATTTTTTATAGGATAAACATACAATTTTAAAAACTGCTACCCTTTTGTGTTTAAAAAGAAATGAAAATACTTTCTACAATAATTACAACTAGAATCAATATAAAATATTTTATTTTTTATTATAAAAATACCATGACGCTCGTTATATCGATTAAACTGGATTTAATATATAATTTATTTTTTATTTTTCTATTACAAATATCTCACCTTATTTTCCATGCCTTACGTCACCCTGGTGTAGCAAATACATTATAATTGATATATAAAAATGTTAAAAAAGAATGTGATTTTTAAAATTATGTTGGAAGATGCCAATGTGTTAGTTTGGGATGAAAATTTAGGTGTGAATGGTTGAAGCTATGGATACACCTCATTCATTTGCTCGACGTTTTAAAATTGGCCTCAATTATTAAACACAATAACTGTTTCATAATTATTTTTATTTTAATGGTGATTTGATCGGTAGAATAAAATACAAATTTTAATAATATTATAATATAGTGATAAATGAGTTCGGTGAAAGTAAGTAAAACAATTCTTTTAATTCATATAAAATTTATTTTATATATATATATATATATATATATATATATATATATATATATATATATATATATATTCTATAAGATGAAAAATTCATAATAAGTAAATTAATATTAACAACCTTTACAAAAATCTATACACAATTTAAGAAATTCTGTTTATTTAAAAAATATTTATTAAAGAACTTTGGTTTCTAAATTATTTTTTACTTTTAATTTCTCTAATACAAAATTCCAGCATTTTTTTAGTCTATGTTGTTTTTAAGTGATAATATCACGATGTCATATCATTTGATCACCAAATGTCTGGTGCCACATATATGATATAATATTTTGTGTATCACATTATCGTTTAGAGACAAGATATTGAAATTAGATGTCAAAATAATAAAATTTTATATTTTAGGAAACAAAGTTCTAAAATAAATATATTGTAGGAATTATTTACATATCTAATACAATAATTTAAAAGTTAACATTTATTATATTTTTGATATTTTTGATATACTATTTAATTTATATACAAAAGTATTTACAAAAACCGTTTATACCTTTCTTTTTTTATTTTGTATACTAAATTTCACACTTATTAAGAGTTTTAGAGTTGCTTAAATTAATTTAATGCTTGATTTCATAAAATGTAAAGATTCAATTTTCTAAATTACCCGTAGTTGAGAATTTGTTCAAATATAAACATACAGATATTTTAAATTAAATTAATTAAATAATACTAAAAAATTAAAATTTAATTCCTTGAAATTAGATAAATGTATATGTGTATATGTATAAGAAGTTTGAAAATTATAAATCTTATTCAATTTTTTTTATCATACAGAATTTATAAAAATATAAATATTTACATAATTACAAAAATGTCCTATGAATAGATGATAACAGATAGAGATTTTTATTTCCCATCCTTTATTCTTTTATATTACTAAAAATAGAATGAAACTGAAAATTGAGGTACATTTTGCATGTGAGGTACATCCAATCAAATTTCTGCCTCACTCCATAACAAGTTATCAGAAAATGATAAATTTCAGAAAATGATAAGGTGTATGAAGAAATTTGGTTGGGTGTAGAAAACAATACCCCATTAATAAAGAAGTATGTGGACCACTATTATGGGCTTATCCAGATAACCTATCCAAACTCTATTGACATTTTAGAGATTTGATATTGTATTTGATAATATTAATTAATCAAATACTTTGCTCTAGCGTGATTTATGATTTAGAAGATAAAAACATTTCAATATACAAGAAGAGAAATTGAAAGGATACATCTTTCATCCCTTGAAAAATATATATAGATATAATACTATTTTAAAAATATCATACTATGAATGATATTTTTAAAACTATGTATTTTAAAAATATTTTAGATCCAAAAATTTAAAAACTGAGCTTTCATTCTATTATTATTACTATTTTAAACTATCTAATCAGATCAAGTTCTATAAATTTATGCTTTCCGGTAATATGAATCATAACATAACAGTAACGAAATAATACTACTCCACCATTACATCCTGCAATCATAACACTACACGTTTTTTTTAGCTTCAGTAAACAGTGCAGAGACATGGAGATAGATAAATCAGACTGATGTCAATGTAACCGCGAATCAATTCGGATGAATATGGATTTGAGTCGGGTTGGATTAGAATAAATGTGATTTTTTTAATGTGAGTTAGTTTTTAATTCGGCTTACTTAGAATTCGGCTTACTCGAGTTGAATCTATGGTGAGTTAGATTGACTCACCAACCCAACTAATTTAATTTAATTATTTATTATTTTGTGTTTCAATATTATTAATTAACATTTTTTTATTATATTGTAGATGGGGATAAAAAATTGTTTTAAGAAAGAGAAATATTATAGATTTATCAATTCAAGACTCTAATATTATAAATGGACAAGTGATACAAAAATTATTAATATTCAAAACTTATTTGTTCGCCTTTATCACTTGTTTTTGGATTATGCTAGGATTGTATAATATTTTATTTATTTATTTTTGAACTGTCTTTGGAGTTTAACATCATTTTAGAGTAAACTTTATTTAGATTTGAATTAAAAAAATTATATATTTTTTTATTTAAAAAAAAACTTATAATTAAGTGAGTCAGCGAGTCAACCCGTTTAATCTACCAACCCGTGGTGGGTCGGACCAAGTTCAAATTTTTTCAGCTCGCTAATAAGTGAACTAGATTGGGTTGACTCACTAAATGACCAACTCGTGGTGAACCAAACTGAATTGAGCAGAGGATCCGTTTTGACAATTCTAGATAAATGCCCTGTCATTTTCCAATCCATATGATAACAAGTCGAGTGTTATATTATGTTGTTGTAATACATTAAAATGTGAATTATAAATTTAAACGGGTCAAATAAATAAAAAATTTGTGTTGAAAATTTCATATCGACTAAAAATAAAGACCAAATTATAATATATAAGGAAAATGTAAACCTTACTTTACAAACTAATTTTATAAAATTGAGTTAGGTTTAAAATCTATTATCTAATACTATTTAAAATATATTTTAATTTAAGATTTTAACATCATGTTTAGAGACAGATTGTTTATCATGTCTTCTTACACAAACCACACGATATTAATCAGAGGTCCAAAAATACATTGTTCCCTGACGCTGAGTCTCTAACTACATGGACCTAGAATGATCAGAACCGGTGAATTATTACACCATATCGAATGCAAACGTTGGTGTTTGTCATAAGACAACATTTGAAGGACACGCACACGCCTAAAAAACACACCTAAACGAAATGATAAAATTTAGGTACCCTGTTGTGTCAAATCATAATTATTACATGAATGGAGTGGGCCCTTAATTTGGATTTGCATTTATTCAAGTATCTTCCAGAATTCAACAACAAACCACACAACTGAATAACTTTCCTTCCTTGCGGGATTAGATTAAATACAAATTTGTCTTATTGACCAATTTTAGATTTCCTTTATCAGCATTTCATTATAAAGAAATGAAAAAAAGAAAAAAAAATGACAGTCGGAGAAAACAAACAAAGGGACAAGTTGATTTTCATGGATATGCAGCACTTTTGTTACTGAAGCCATGTGTCACAGTAGCACCCAAATCCATTCTGCCTTTCTTTCTCCATAACTTTAATGTCTTTACAGTGCATGGTTTGACAGGTGGCCGATTGCTACTGGACAATCAGTGTAGAGTGTGAAGCTCTGTTGTCACCAGGCTGCCACGTGGCATGCAAATCAACGATTAGGGTGTCCACAAGCAAGTGATTGAAACATGTTTCTGCAACGTGTCAAGTGCTGATGCCATGCAACTAAATACCCTCAATCATTCATGCAAGGTTACAAAAGTATTAGGTGGTTTTTTTCAAACTTATGACAGAAGACACTATTTCCTCTTCCCCACATCACACCCCATATACTACTACGAATACCATCTTTTACTAATGGAATAATTACTTTCAAATTTCTTGTGCTCTAAGCATTAACCCTCTAAAATATTATCATGCCTTTATAATACAATTAAATCTTGACTATGCAACCAAAACAGCTTTGTACTTTCACGTTATGCCTCATATATTTTAATTTTCTGCACCTTCTTGTTCTCCAAGATGACATCATATTTATTAATTATGCCCACCTGTAGGGATACTAATATAATCTCTAACATTCTTTCCAACCTATTTTTCATTATTGATTCAAACTTATAAAAAAATATAAAAAAAAATGAGATCCACAGAATTTATATAATTTTCGACAGATTTCAGCCACTAATAAAATTTGACTTCATAAAAAAGTTTGTTACTAACATATTTTCTTGACTATATCGAAATTAAGGAAACACAAGTATGAACAATTTTAAAAACCTAACACCCACTTTTAAATCTAAATCACTTAAAGACTTGACTCCAAGTAAATCTCTGAGTTTTTCAAAACGACTTTGGCGTAGGGACTTGGTAAAAACATCTGCTATTTGTTCATCCGTGCTGCTGTATACAAGTTCCAGTTTCCCTTCACTGACGCGTTCTCTAAGGTAATGAAATTTCGTCTCGATGTACTTGCTTCTGCCATGGGAGATCGGATTCTTGGATAGACTTATTGCTGACTTGTTGTCCACCATTAGCTGTGTTGGTTGGGATGCTCAATCATCAGTTCACGAAGAATAGTTTCAATCCATGCACATTGACAAGCTGCTTCTGCTGCTGAGATGTATTCCGCCTCGCATGATGAAAGTGCAACCACTGCCTACTTCTTCGAACACCAAGATATGGAAGCTCCCATTAGCTTGAACAGATAGCCAAAGGTACTTTTCCTGTCTACTTGATCGCCGCTCCAGTCCGCATCGCACCACGCTTCCAAAACATTGTTTGTGTCTTCGACAATCCTTGGGAAATACAGTCCATGATCTACTGTTCCTTTTAGGTATCGAAAAATGTGTTTCACTGCATTCAAATGAGGTTGCCTTGGATCATGCATAAACTTGCTGATGAGACCAACTCCGAAGCTTATGTTCGGTCGACTGTTGCAGATGTAACGGAGTGTTCCGACCATCTGTTTGTAGAGGGTAGCGTCTACCTTGGCTTCTTCCTGATGACACGAAAGCTTGATGTTGGTCATGACTGGAGTGCACGTGCTATTACAGTTCTTCAGGTTGAATCTCTCTAGAGTTTCAAGGATGTACTTCCTTTGATGCATGATCATTCCATCTTCAGTCTGCACAAACTCCATTCCAAGGAAATATCCTAATCTACCAAGATCAGTCATCTCGAGTTCATTCTTCATTTTCGTATTAAATCATTCAATCTCTCTTGTTGAACTCCCCGTGATCAACAGGTCGTCAACATACAAGCACACCACAATTGTACCTACCTGCTCAACAAATTGAACGTAAATTCCATATTCAACTGTGCATTTTTTAAAACCATACCTGATAAGAATTGCATCGATATGTCTGTTCCATGCTCGCGGTGCCTGACGAAGACCATATAGGGCTTTGTTCAACTGGTAAACTTTCGACTCTTGTCCTTTTATAGTGAATCCAGGTGGTTGATTCACAAACACTTCTTCCTCGAGAGGGCCATTGAGGAATGCCGATTTGACGTCCATTTGATGAATGATCCAGCCTTTAACATTTGTAATGGCTACTACGAGTCGAACAGTCTCAATCCGAGCAACAGGAGCATAAACATCATTGAAATCTATCCCAGGTTTCTGCAGAAAACCTTTAGCAACCAGCCTTGCTTTCAATTTTGCCACTGTTCCATCTGGTTTGTACTTGGTTTTGTATACCCCACTTAACGTCTATGGCTTTCTTATTTTCGGGCAGCTCCACCAGTTTCCAGGTTTTGTTTCGCTCTATGGCTGTAAGCTCCTCTTGCATTGCATAAAGCCACTCCTTGATTTCAATTGCTTGTTCCAAGGTTAGTAACTCTGCACCTGCGAAAATAGCACACTGAACAATATCACCAGAATCAGTAACATCACCATCAGAGAATAATTCATAATTGTTGAGTCTTGTAGATGGGAAACGTGTTCTTTGAGATCTCCTTGTGTCTCCATCTACACTGACAGCTTCTGTTCTGATTTCTTCAAATTTGTTTTCTCCCGTCTAGATGGTTATCATGTTTCCAGAACCTTGAGTTGGAACAACTTCATCTTCTTTCCACTTGTAAGTGGCTGCTTCATCAACAATAACATCCCTTCCTATCACAACTTGATGTTTAACCGGATCAAACATCCTATAAGCACCTGTTGGATGATATCCTACAAGAATAAGCACTTCACTTCTATCGTCAAGTTTCTTTCTTCTTTCAGATGGTATGTGTTTATAACAGATTGAACTAAACACTTTCAAGTGGCGGACATCAGGTTTTGTTTTTGACCACATTTCCTCTGGTGTTGAATCTGGTAGTGCTTTCGTGGGACATATATTCAAAATATAGATTGCTGTAGCAACTGCTTCACCCCAAAGAAACTTAGGTAATCCCTTTCCTTTGATCATGCATCTGACCATGTCCAATATCATACGATTTCTTCTCTCAGCTAACCCATTGTGTTGAGGGGTATATGGCGCAGTCACTTCGTGTTTGATACCTTTATCTGCACAGTATACGCTCATGTCTGTCGAATTAAACTCGCCCCCACCATCGGTTCTAATAATTTTGACTTGATGACCCGATTGCCTCTCGGCCATGCAGCAAAATTGAACAAAGCAGGTGTAAGTTTCTTTCTTTTCTTTAAGTAAATATACCCAAAGCTTTCTAGAAAAATCATCAACGAAAAGTAAGAAATATCGGTTACCTCCTAAAGGCAGCACGTCAAATGGGCCACAGACATCTGCATGGATGACATTCAACACTTGTACTGCTCGCTTGTATGTGTATCTTTTAAAGATACTCCTAGTTTGTTTACCAGCAGCGCAGCCTTCACAAACTTTGCTTGGCACAAAGAACTCTGGAATACCTCTCACGAGATTTTTATCTCTTAACTGACACAAACTTCTGAAGTTCAAGTGTCCAAACCGATAATGTCAGAGCCACTCCTTCTCATTTCCTCCTTCTGCAGCCAAACATTGTATCTCAACAGCGTTCAAATTAACTTTGAAAGTTCTATTTCGAGCAAGTGGCGCCTTGATGATCAATCTTTGTTTTTCGTCATAGACCTCAATGTTTCTTTTCTGCAAACTCATAGTATATCCTTTTTCCAGAAGCTGACCAAGACTCAAAAGATTGCTTCTCATGGTAGGTACATAGAGGACGTTGTGAATGCACACTGGTTTGCCATCCTTTCGTGTGATTAACACCTTGCCTGAGCCTTTAGCACGAATTACACTATCGTCAGCGAAACGTACACTGCTCTTGACGCTGGTGTCCAAGTCGATCAGCCAACTTCTGTTCCCCGTCATATGATTAGAGCATGCTGAGTCAAGGTACCATGACATCTCTTCCTATGCATGATTCATTTCTCCAGCTAAAGACACGTGTTCTGTCCGAGAATTATTTGCTGACACCTCCTTCTTTGCATGTTTTAATTCTTCATTCGATGACACCTGTTCTGTCTGGGCAGTCCTCTTGCCACACCTGTCCTTGTCTCTGCTTATCACTCTTTGCAAAGACTCATCACGTGTTGTTATCCACTTACCATCGCTTCTTTTATCCGAGACCATGCTCATCAAGGCAATATGATCTGAATCTGAAACAAGCTCCTCTTTCGCCAAATTCGCTTCATCGTTTTGTTCTTTCTTGGCATTATCATTGTGTCAGCACTCAGACGAATAATGACCATATTTATTACACGTAAAACACTGTATGTTCCTCTTGTCAGGATTCTTTCTGCCGCCTCTACCTCTGGGTTTTCCTCTACCCCTGGGTTTTCCTCTGCAACTCCCTTGTTCGTTGCCTTCAACATCTTTGTTTTGTTCTGTACAGAATCTACCTCCATTTCTGCCTCCACGACCACGAGATCTACCTCTGCCTCTGCCCGTTCCACGATTCTTGTAAGTCTTGGCTTGCAACGCCTGACTGGTGTTTTGTATTGCATCTTGTTCTTCGGCCTTCCTCTCTAGCAGTCGTTGTTCGTGGATTTCAAGAGAATTTTGTAACTCTTCGACCTTCAATTTTCCCAAGTCTTTGCTTTCCAGAATGGCTACGACAATGTGATCGTATTGAGGCGTTAGGGTCCTTAGAATTTTATGGACAATCTTCTTGTCTTTGACAATCTTGTCGCATGCACTCATTGCATTGACAACCACTTGAATTCTGCCTATGTACCCTTCAACAGTTTCTTGTTCTCTCATTTTCAGAAGCTCATACTGATGCCACAGTGATTGAAGTCTGATCTCCTTCATGTTTCCAGTAGTTTCATACCCATTTTGTAGGATTTCCCATGTTTCTTTAGCCGTTGTCGCCTTTTGTACTTTCTAAAATATCGTTGCCGAGATGCATTGATGCAAGATCATGCGTGCTTTGCAATCAAGTTTTCTGTTTTCTTTGAACGCCTTCTTTTCTTCATCTGTGGCATTCTTTGCGGGTTCTTTAAACCCAATCTTCACAACTTCAGCAATCTCCTGGAAGCCAAGGATTGCATCCATCTTGACGCACCACTCCTCAAAGTTCTTTCTATCAAACACGTGCAAGTTACTCTGAATCATCCCCGCCATTCCAAACGTGAAGTTTCTTTTACTGCACGAACTCTTGCTTTGAATGAAGTTTCCCAGGTTCAGCAACCTTGCTCTAAATACCACTGATGGCGTATGACAGAGAATACAAGACAAACAATGTATGCAGAGAAGAGTGAAAGTGTATCACAAACAGAGATAGAAAAACAAGTTAAGTTTTTCATTGGATAGACAATACTTATACAAAAAGAGAAATCAAAGTAAGTGACTGTTAAGTGATTTATGATTTAAAAACCTAACAGTATTAACTAACTATGTTATGATATTTGGACACCCCTGTATTAACACTCATAATTTATTTCTATTTATGTTCATATACTAATATATCAATGGCAATATTTTTCTTCTCTCTTTTTCTTGTCAAATAAGTTTCGTGGGTTGGAGATTTTTTTATCCAAGTAATATAAAATCTCTATCTAGCTATTGCAAGCGGCCATTGTGGATGAACATTGAATTGAGATAAATTATTCTTTAGTTAGTCATTGAAACTTAGTTCTCTTTTATTTTTTATTAAGGTGGTAAATATAAATTTGAATACAAAAATAAAAATATTCTAGTTGACTGGGACAGCCCAACTTCTCTATTATTATTGATTATTTAATCGTTATTCATATAAATTACGTGTCCACATTTTGGATGATGAATAATAACATATAGGCATATAGCAAGGAAGGAGTTAAGGTAGCCTCACCTATATCACAATATCAATCACTTCATTCAATTAATAGTTCATATCCTTTCTGTTTGTTTTTACTCATATTTGTTTCTGACACCTACCATTGAAACAAAAGGGAAAAACGACTAGTCATTTTTTTATATTTTCTCTGACAAATTAAATCAATCTTTCTTAATAATAAACTTCAACGTAAGCCATAGATTTTCTTCTTATTTGACTATATATACGCATACATACTCACAAAGGTTGCATTATTATTCACCAATACCAGAGGTTCCATAATTAAGATAAACTTAAACAGAAGGAGAATCAGAAGATGGGAGTGCAAGGAACTTTGGAATACTTCTCCGACTTACTCAGCAGCACAAAGAAGAAGAAGAAGAAGAAGCAAATGCAAACTGTAGCTCTGAAAATCAGAATGGACTGTGAAGGATGTGCACGGAAGGTTAAGCATGTTCTTTCTGATGTTAAAGGTATTTCTTCTTCTTCCCTAAACCTGCGATCATTTATACGAAGGATATGTTATATGTTATATGTTATATGTTATCTCTTTCACTTCTTCAAGTTTTTTGGTTAATGGAAAATTGAACGACTGATGAATAGGAGCTAAATCGGTGGAAGTGGACTTGAAGCAGCAGAAAGCAACGGTGACAGGGTATGTTGAGGCGAAGAAAGTTCTTAAGGCTGCTCAATCTACTAAGAAGAAAGTTGAACTGTGGCCATACGTTCCCTACACTATGGTGGCTAACCCTTATGTTTCTCAGGCCTACGATAAGAAGGCACCTCCTAATATGGTGAGGAAGGTGGCTGACACTGCCAACTTGTCAGAAACCACCGTGGACGACCGCTACATACAAATCTTCAGTGATGAAAACCCAAATGCCTGCTCTATCATGTAATAATTTTGCAGACAATATCAACTATATAATTAAACGGTATGGTTTTGTAAGTTTTTGTAAATTTTGTGATGGATAGTTTTGGTACTAGCTTGGATTTTTGTGTTTGATTTTTCTTTTTATTTTTCTATAAAGTAAGAGATGAAATATATTAAGAAAATGGTTATTATAATGGTTATTTTGTATTAATCTAATCCCAAATAAAAACACAATAACCAAATCAATATATTAAAAAAATATTGTTATGCCCTTCAAATGTAAGACCATCTATTATAATATTCATAGTATGAAAATGGACTCTGTAGATCTGTAAAAAAAAATCAAATTAGTTACGACTTTTAGGTTTGGTTTCAACTCACGTCTAGTTCAAGTATTTTTAATTAAAAAATGAAATTCAAAATATATAACTAATACACGTATTTGAAAATTTTAAATTACTTCAATAAAATTAATTTTAATTTTTAGATACAATACAATATTACATCTGTGAAATACGTCAGTTCACGGCCCACCTTATATATATATATATATATATATATATATATATATGTTGACCCAGTTCGTAATTTAAACAAGATAAACTATATATTTTTTTTCTATTTCGTGTCAGGTTAACGTTTCCTTTTACTCATTTTTATTTAAATAAATATAAAGAAATTAAAATAAAATATGTATGATATATTAGAAAATTTTATTTCAATTATATATATATATATATATATAATAAAAGATTATTTTAATATTTTTACTATGATAATTTATATTTTAAATATAATTATTATTTTATGAAAGGCTTAATACCTCCATTGGTCCTCTAATTTGTATGTCAATCTCAGTTTGGTCCTCAAGTTTCTAAGTGTCTCAATTGAGTCATAATATTTATGAAAATAGACACATTGTACCCCATCCGTTAAGTGGTAACAGACGGCGTAAAGTGTAGGTGAGTTGTAATTTATGTTTTTAACACATGTCATTGTGCAATAAAACTGAATGACTTTGGTGGTTTATCCACGAGGACGAGCAATCCCTAAGATTTAAGGGCATCCCCTCTCATCCTTACCTAATTTTCGACTTAGGGAAGAAGAGGTCTTTCTTTCATCTTGTGGAAGAAAAGTTGTAGCCAAGCAGTGTGGTCTTGAGCTGGTGGTAAGGATATGTCTCGTTCATCCTCTTGTAAATGTTTGGGTTCGTCCATGCAACACAGTAATGGGAGTGTTTCGTATCGCCAGAACCCCTAAGAACAAGGGGAAAAAATTTTGGGATTGCCCAAACTTCAAGGTGAGTTTTCCATAACCATGAATCTTTGGGGTTGCCCTAAATTTTGGGTTTTCACGAAGGACTTTATGTTATTCTTTGACAGGGTGTGAGTGATGAATTGGTTGGGTGCAACTTCTTTGAGTGGTGCTTTGAAGAAGGAAATGAAGGAGTGGTAGAAGAAAGGAGTAGTAGTGTACGAGGTGAAGAAGTGGGTTTGATGAGCATGGAACAGAGTGTGCTGCAGATGGAAGAAAGTTATCGTGAAAAGATGAGAATGACTCCTATGGAGAAAAACTTAGTTAAGTTGGAAAAGTGGTTCAAATTGTCAGTGGGGATCTTGTTTGTGATCCTTTTTTTTAAATGTAATTTTATTGTTGCTAGTGGGGAAGTTGTATTAGTGGGGAAGTAGGTTAAAACTTGTATTAGTGGGGATGTATTTTGTGATGGTTTTTTTCATTTCAGTTATCAAACTTGGGTGTTCATGAATTTAATGTTTTGATTTCAGTAATGTATTTGAAGTGTGTCTTTTATTTATGAAGCTTGTTCATTACAGGGATGTTGTGTGTGATGTAATTTGTGTTCATTATTTTCGTAGTTAATTAAGTGGAAAACAAACATGACAAATGAATATTTCTTGATATCTTTACATTCCTTTTCGTAGTCACTTTATCCCTAATGTCCATCACCTTCATAGTTGGGTTTTCTCTCACGGAGTTCTCCATCCTTTCACTCAACCACTTAGAAGTCATCAACTTCACATTGAAATCCCTACTACAGGTGTGAGTGTCAAACACTTTTCTAAGTTGCCATGCATTGACATCAATCCTAAAGGCACAATAGGCATACCATTTACACGTTCCTTTTCCACCCAAGCACTTAACATAAATCCTTTTCTTGTCATTCTTTATAAATTTGAGGTTTCTTCCATTACTTAGTCCATAAGTCCTAATGGCATCTATGAATCCAATTTTCTCAACAAAAAAGGTTCCTACCCCCCATTTATAACCCTCCAAACTTCTAGGCATATTAAAAGTAGGAAACTTTGTCTTACTTGACCCATCATCGTCCTCACTTTCTCCTCCACTGATAAGCTCCTCTGACAGTCACTCATTGTCAGACAACCCACGGACATCATGCATATTCTTCTCATTGTCACTTGATTGAGAAGACTCAAGTAGTGGACTGGAATGTTCTTCTCTAACATTTCCTTTAGAGGTCCCAATGTCACATTGGACTGTGACATCATGTAGATCTTCCTCCTCACTCTCTGACTCATGTACCTCCTCAGTCTCTGACTCATGTACCTCCTCACCCTCTGACTCATCTACCTCCTCACCCTCACTATCCTCTACATCATCATCCTCTCCTAAATCCTCTACCTCAAAATCATCTACCTCATGCACCTCAGGTTCCTGTACATGATGGACCTCATCATCCTCAACCTGGACATCGGCATCCTCAACCTGGACATCACCATCCTCAACATTGACCTCACCACCCTCTTTAGCAAGACCTTCAGTATGCACCTCAGCATCCACACCATGACCCTCTTGGGCATCACTTTCTTTATGCACCTCAGCATCCTCAACACCTTCATCATCAACTTCACCACCAACCCAATCAATCATTTCAATTATTTGTGGTTCCACCATATTATGAACCACATACAAATGCACTTCGTCATTTAACCTAGCAATATTCAACATATGCATGACACCCTTATCATCAGTAACTATAACCTATCTGGGTGCACAGACTGACCTCCTAAACCGTACCATAATTCTTTGATGTGCATATGACCTAATTCTTTAACTGAGGATACTATGCCAAAATAGCTCAACAAGTCTGCATCACAACACCATTCTACTATCTCTCCATTAAATTTAGAGTCGCCATTATCATCATTCACAAAGTGTCCACTATGGTGGACCACAATTTTAATTCGTTCCTCATCCATATCAATAATTGTGTTTCTTAACCTGTATATTATGGGGGAGACAAAGATTACTTCTATTTCAGAGCTACCAGTAAGTGGGACACTCACTCACTAAATAAACACACATACACCGACACAGACAGGGGACAGGGAACAAAGTTAGAACCCCACTAACCCAACACTAACAGACATGGGACCACTACAGCTCGTAAACAATTCAAAAAAGCATATAGGAGACCACAAACTCTAAAGTACAATCAAACCACTCAAGATGCAAAATGGGACCACAAATCATTATCAATCCTTACACACACATAAAAAACCAAATATCGCACATGGTCCTAAAAGGAAAAAAATTTAGACGTCAATGGAGAAAACGACATACCTTACCTCTGTTGGCGTCAGCCTGGATTGTCTCGTCTTCTCCAACAATGAAGTGGGTGATCGTCTATCGTCTTTCGCTTCCTCTTGCAACAAATCCCTAATTTCAATTCCACAGCCCTAATTCCTAACTTCTAATTTTTGATCCCATTTAACCTTAAATCCAATTCTGATGCCACATCACCCATGCTTCTTTTAATGAAAACATGAAACGTCAAAAAAATAACACATCAACAAATTCTCACTCCAACACGTGGATATCACTTAACGCCGTCTGCTACCACTTAACGGATAGGGTACAATGTGTCCATTTTCACAAATATTATGACTCAATTGAGACACTTAGAAACTTGAGGACCAAACTGAGATTGACATACAAATTAGAGGACCAATGAAGATATTAAGCCTTTATAAAACGTATAAACTTAGTAAATTACAATCTGATCCAACCTAAGTCAGTTAAACTAATTAAATTTAAAAAAGTTTCAATTAATAGGTGACTCCATCAAAGAATATTCAGGTCATATTAGAGATAGAAAGAGATGGAAAAAAATCCTTACCGAAAAATATTGGAAGATAAAATATGTAATAAATATTAAAGAAACATTTTTAATAGATAAATGTACTTAACAAGTATCAAAACTTAATTATTCACTTGTTAATGTGATATGTATGAGTATTATGGTATTGGACTAGTAGATATTAGTTGCCAGCTGATGAATTTTATTTAAATACTTTTAAAATAATTTAAATGTTTAAAATAAAATTATCAGTGAAGAAAATATTAAGTATTAAAGATTATTTTAAAATGTGGCTTCATATTATATATTTTTTTTATATATATGAAATTGAAGTTAATTTTAAGAAGAATCATTTTTTAAAATTTATATGTTAATACAACTCTTTTGATGTGTTTTAGAAAAACCATTTTTTTAATTAACATTTTTATGTGAATTATACTTTAACATGATTTTTTTTATTTAAATTTATATTTTAAAGACTTTTTAAAATAATTTGAAAATTTTTAAAAAAATAAAATATAAAATATATCTATGAAAAGGCACAAATTTTTAAAATGAACTGCTGATATTTTTTCACATGGATATTTGACTAGTAACATAACACGTAACAAGATAATTTTTTTAAAAATAGATGAGAAACGGTTTAGATACTATCTTTACTATATTATGCTATATAGCTTATATAAACTCACATTGTGAAAAGTGCTTTTATTTTATACAGTAGTTTTTCTATTAAAGCATTCTTCCCTTAAACAAACTTGCTTCAATAACACTCCATTTATCCTTCTCGACATTAGATTGAAAAACTAATATTGTTAAAAATGATGTTTTTCTTTGAATTCTCTTTTGTATAATGATTGATATTATGTATACTTTCATTATCTTAAGCTTACTGATTGAATGGTGGACAATATTAGAAATTAATTTGGTAGTTGAACTCAAACCGTTTTGCAGTTTATTCTACTTCAGTCACATATTTTCTTATCATATGTTTGTGGTTTTATTCTCTTGCCTGTTTGGCGGGGCATCCTTACCCTGTCTATGTTAAACTTTTAAGAAATTAAGCAAATCAACATAATTATTCCTCATGATAAATGAAAATGAAGTAACATGCTTTGTTTACAAAAAGAAAGAAAATTAGTATTAAGGATATTGTGGTACTATTTGGAAAAGATTCTTTCAATATTATGTGGTGATGGTAGGTCTAATATTCATTGACCGATAGGTTTTATATGATCT
The DNA here is from genome assembly GCA_036885675.1 of Vigna mungo. Lineage (NCBI taxonomy): Eukaryota > Viridiplantae > Streptophyta > Magnoliopsida > Fabales > Fabaceae > Vigna > Vigna mungo. Next base: position 32,868,411 of record CP144699.1, read on the forward strand.
AGAAATAACAAAAATATTAATTGGTTTATAGGATATATATATATATATATATATATATATATATATATATATATATATATATATATATATATATATATATATATATATATATATATATATATATATTCCCACTTGTTTGGATATCAATTTCCAATAAATAACTTCCTTTAAGTACAATTGGAAATTATTGGAAGTTATTTATTCCAATATATATATTGGAAGTTATTTATTCCTATATATATATATATATATATATATATATATATATATATATATATGGGTTTGCTAACTTGCGTACGCTTGTTTTTCAGTTGGTACATTTTAGCAATGTGTACCACGTTTTAGTAGATAAAAGTATCCTAATATATCATAGATTTTAAGTTTTAAAGTTAAGGGTATTTTAATAATTTTCTATCTTAAAACTAAAAGAAGAAAAAAGAAAACCCCCAAACCATTGTTCACTTTCTTCATTCCTCTCAATCATTTCTCTTTCATCTCTCTCACTCCAACATTTTCTCTGTCATTCCTACACTAGTCCCAACTGGAAAAAAAACACTCGCGGTTAAACAATTTGCTTTTGTAAAGAGTTGAGTCATTGACATATTTGCCTTCAGGAAAATGTTCATTCAAAATTTTTTCAATTTCATCATTTTCACTAATCTCTCTAATTTCAAATCATCTAATCATCATCTCTAAAAAATACTTCCAGGCCAATTACCAATTCCTTCCAATGTCATTCTTGTAAAAATTAGATATGACAAAAATTATATAATGAAAACTCATTATGAAATCATTTTTTGTAAGAAATTGTTTAATGGTGAGTGTTTCTGATTTTTTTCCAGACGTATTACCAATTCCTTCGGATGTCATTATGCTTGTAAAAATTAGATAAAATTAGATAAGACAAAAATTATGAAATGAAAACTCATTATAAAATCATATTTTTTTGTAAGAAATTGTTTAACAGTGAGTGTTTCTGATTTTTTCAGTTAGGGCTACAGTATCACAGATAAAATGTTGGAGTGAGAGAGATGAAAGAGAAATGATTAAAAGGAATGAGGGACATGAGCAAGGGTTTGGGGTTTTTCTTTCTTTATTTTGAAAATGAAAATTATTAAAATACCTTAACCTTAAAACTTAGAATCCATGATATATTAGGGTATTTTTGTCTACTAAAGCCCGATGCACATTGTTAAAATATACCAACTGAAAAACAAGCGTAAGCAAGTTAGCAAACCCATATATATATATATATATATATATATATATATATATATATATATATATATATATATATATATATATATATATATATATATATATATATATATATATATATATATATATATATATATATATATATATATATATATATATATATATACTGAAAAAATGGAGTTTATGATGAAATAATGTACATTGTATTCCAAATAATGGCCAATTTATGGGGAATAAAAATAGGATATTAAATGGAATGAGATGAAATTCAATTATTTATTTATTTATCATTTTATATCTATATATTATAAACTAATAATTAAATTGTAAATATTAAATTAGAGGATTTTGGACTAATTACCATTTGTCAATAGGATTTAATTGTGCAAATCTTACAGGTTAAAAGTTGTTATGACACTATTTAATTGTTTTTTAAAGTATTGGATAAACATCTATTACGGCAAAATTGTGCATACCGATCATATTCTATAGTCAGTGAGTGTCCAGATTTGTATAATTTTTAAATTTTACTGTGGATGTTAAAAAATATCTTAATATAATTTTACAGGTTGACTAATATTTATATTATTGATTATATATATATATATATATATATATATATATATATATATATATATATATATATATATATATATATTTAAATGTTAGATAAATATGTAATTACATATTTTTATTGAAAAATTAAAATAAATTAGATTCATTCTTCTTTATTTTTTATATATGTTATTTAATTCTTCTATTATTTTTTTAATCACTGATATTAACACAAAAAAATATTTTATGTGTTAATTTTTGTTTTGTAGGTATATTATATATTAGATGTAGTTCAAAATACATAAATTTAAATATATTATTTTTCCATCACCAACTCTCACAACATCTAGACCACCTTTAACATTTATTGTGGATAAAATTCATCGATAATCATAAATCTTAAAATTTATCGGTAAAACTCGTCAATAATTTAAAATGATTATTATCGACATATTTGTCCGTCAATAAATTTGTCGATTGAAAGAACAACAAATTTTCACTTAAGGGAAACTTCTCCATTCACACAAGATACATCTTTGCTGCAAGTTTCACCTCCACACGTGATTGTTGTCGGCGACGTCATCATTAATAAAGGCGTAATCAAAGTTGTTATCCTTCCTTCTCTCAAAACATATATAACCTTATTTGCTCTTGTAGAGTAGCCAAATAGAGAACCCTAAAGTTTTTTCCTAGCTATCCCATCACGTTGATAAGAATTGTCGATATTGTTGGGGCCACCGATGCCTTGCCTTTTTTTCAAACAATCACGCAAGTGATTGGGTGTTGGTTGCAAAAGGTTATTAGAGCGTGGAAATAAAGTAGAAATGAAGAAGATGAAAGTGGAGAGTGATACATTATGAATTTGTGTGTACTTGGATGGTAAAAAATGTGGTGAAAGAAGCGAAAAAGAAAGCTTGAAGATGGTGATGTAATGAACATGATGGAGTTGGGATGGGTGACTGAGAATGATGAAGAAATGGAGGTTCTAGAGTTAGAATGATGGTGGTGTTTATGAGTTGAGAAATTTCTTTTGGAGTGTAATAGAAACATTTCACTACTATTACAAATGGGACATAAAGGAAGAAAGAAAAGGGAGGAATGGACATGAAAGAAGAAAAAGAAGAAAGAAAAAGAAAGAAGAAAGAAAGAGAAAAAAGATGAATAAGATGGTGATGTTTATCATTGAATTTTATCAACACATTGATAATTACTAAAGTGTTTACTAACAAAATTCTATTTTTTTAAGAAAATTTACTAATAAATTTTTTTATTGTCAATAATTTTGATTTATTGATGAATTTTAATCATTCACAGATTTTAATCATTAATAATATTAATTTTTTGTAATGATTTATAAAAGTAGAAAAATGTTTGTAATATTGTTTAGATTAATTTCTTGTGTTTTTCATTTTAACTATAATTTTTTTTATTAATAATTTGTTGTTTTGTTCTAACTTTTATATTAAAATATAGTAATACAAAAATATGACTTAAAAATCATAAATATATATTGAACAATAAATTCTTAAAAACGTAAAAATAATTATTTAAAATTATTAAGAATTCAATTCATATGTTATTGTAGTCTAAAATCAAGTACGTAAAATAAAATTTTAATATCAACTTAAATGATATAAAAATAGAATAATAGGTCTGCTTAACAAATTTGACTGAGTTATCAAATAGAATACAAGATTCCATATTGCCTATATATAGTTGTAATTTCAGCTAATAAAACATCACCGATTAAACTTTAATTGCAGTCTTTTTCAAGAAAAACATATATTATTAAATATATTAAATAATAACGAAACACGAATTGAACACATTAAATAACCTCCAACACCAAGAGGTTAGGTTGTCATGAAGAAGTAAAGGCAAGAAAAAGTTATGACCGACTTTTGACCTTTACCATTCTATAGATAATTCTATACAACTTTAATAAAATAAAAAGTTGGAAGAAAAAAGAGAACAATTCAAAAATTAAGCTATTGGATAAAGTTGGATCAAAAGGAGAAAACAAAAATTTAAGATATTGGATAAATGAATACTATGATGTATACTACAACCTACATATTTTAAATTAAAACGGGAAACATGAACTTTCAAAATTATTAATGGATTTTTTTCGATAAAAATAAATATGTTTATAAACTTAAATCTATTGGCAATGAATTAATTTATAAAATTTGTCCGTATAATTTATTAATATGATTTATTGGTAAATTAAGATTTATATTATTCACAAAATATTTTCGTTGATGTTTATTATTATTAGTTCATTCGTAATTTTTATTATCGATAAATTTTTTATTAGTAAATTTATTAGTAAAATGAGTGTAAATTTCTTGATAAGTATGATGATATTTTTTATATATATTAGAAACAAATGGATGAGAAGAAGAGAATAAAAGAAAGAGAAATATAAAGAGAAGAGAAAAAAAGGCAAAAATTACAACAATAGAGGCATAACAAGAAAAAGAGGAGGAGAAGGATGAAAGGAGAAAAAAAGAAGAAAAACAGAATAGGAAGAGAAAGAAGAAGTTCTGATATTTATTAATAAATTTTATTGATAATCTTAATTTATTTGTGATTACCAATGACGAATTTGTAATCCGATCAATTCCGAGAGATTGATGATGAATTTTCTATCATCGATAATCCATTAATAGAATCAAATTGCCAACGGATTTTTGTCATTGATAGATTGTGCCTATCGATAATACATAATTTTCTTGTAAAATGTTTAAGTTGCTATTAATTAAATTGTTTTTATATTTTGTTTTCAATCTTAATATGTGATGAAAATATAATAAGAAATAAATGAACAATTTCATAAATTAACAAACACAAAAGAGATCATAGTCATTGTGGTTTCTTGAAATCAATACTATATCTTCATTACAAAGATTCTATAAGGATGAGTAGAGTGATTTTATTTCCTAAAATTGTTAAAGGCTAGTTAATCTCAGTTAGCTTATTAATTATCTTTTCTTTGGCTAGTGAAATTGTTAGGTTTATTAAGGAGGAGTTTTATAGAAGAGATAAGACTAATGAGACCTTAACCCAACCACATAAGAGAGGGATACCACTCTCAACTTAAAACCTTAAGACATTATGTTAATGGATTTTCACTTTTATATGGTGCTTCACTTTCTCATTTCTATCCAATGTGAGAGTTAGATTCACACTTGGATTCCCAACAATCTCCCCTTCAAGGAAGAGTCCCTTTCACATCGACAAACTCTCCCTATAGAAAAAGCATTCTTAATAACGAGTATTTCATTTCGTAGTTTTGTCCATCTTTAGTATGACACACTTACCTAGAACTCGTGTTAAAAAGACTCTCGATACATGAACTATTGTACTCGCTGAGCCGGTCGTCAAAACAAACCATCGACTCTGATACCACTTGTTAAATTTATCAAGAAATTGTTGTTGTGCTATTTTAATAAATTTCTTCCCTTGATAAACTTACTAGAAACAAGACCGAGAAGTATATGGATGGTACTCAAAATTCACTACAAGAAAAATGCAAGTTATTTACGGATATTTATATACAGATTTTAATCCGTATATAAAGTAGATATTATATACGGATTTTACATACAGATTTTGAAAAGTAAATTACATACCGATTTTATATACGGATTTTTTCCGTATATAACATTTATATATAAATTTAACATGTTAAAATGAGAAAATATGTGAAAAACATCATTCATATGCTGTATAATCTGTATGTAAGTAAAAAAAATAATTATTTAAAATAAAATCTAAAAATTCTTTTCCCTCTTTTATTATCACCTTTTTCCACTACTTTCCAAATTCTAAAAATTTTACAATTTTTTTCCCTCTCTTACAATCACCCTTTTCCCTCAATTTTCAAAATCTAAAAATTTTACAAACTTCATTCAAAATTGATCAATAATCTTGGTTATTATTCCAAGTTCTCTCAAAGGATGAACTTTCTTCTCCTTCATTGCCGCACCTTCTCTAGAGATATACGAAGCCTTTCGAGGTCTCACTGATATACAAAGCCCAAGTCTGACTCGCTCACTCTCAGTTCAGCGCCCCCCTCGCCTCCACTCTCGTTCACTCTCAGTCCGTCATTCATTGTTGTTGGCTTCACCCATCTTGCCCGAGTCCCTTCTCACCATCACTCTCCATCGCCGACAGTCCATGCCACCGTCTCGCCATGAGTCCCTTTCGTAATCACTCCCTTTGGCTCTCATTCGCTCTCGCTTGCTTCTGTCCATAAGTCCCCCTCGGCGTCACTCCATCTGGTAATAACTTCTCTCATGGTTCATTCATAAAACCCTAAAATTGGAAGATCAGAAAACCCTAATTTAAGATATTTTCGGTGAAATGTTTTTTTTTCTCATTATGTTTTTGTTGGAGTTTTCTTTAAAACCTTGGAAAATAGGGTAATGTGAGTAAAGCCCATGAAAAATTTACTCACTCACACTCGTCAATGGTGAGGCTTAGGACGGGCATTGATTCAGCGTTCTGGGACCTCAACGTGGCCTCGCCGTAGTGCCACGACGGTTGGGCCAAGTCCGTTCCCGGAGACCCTTTTCCGGTGGAAGCCTCCGTTGCCAGCAAAGTGCTCCGCCCCCAACAATTTTCCTTCCTCTGAAACGAGCTCCCTTTTCCCATTGTCGCTCCCTTGCTCTCTCCCACTTTCCCGCAAGGGTTTGGGCTCCTTCGGTCTCCAGGCCCTTCTCCTCAAACTCTCCTCTTCTCGTTGGTACCTAACTTTTTCACTCTCAAGCAACTTGATTTCGCTACTCTTTTGTGATTTTGACAGTTCTTGTGATTTGGTTGATGTTGATGGCAAATGGGGTCTCCAGCTTTTGATTGACAATTCTTGTTATTGATATGTTAAGGTTATATTCGTTGGGGAACTTTTTATTTGGAAAAGTCTTTTATCTGGCATGTTCCAGAATTTCATTCGCGTGCATTGATTTCCAATTACCTGGTTGTTGTATCAAGAGTATGATACGGAGGAACATGGTGAAAACCTTGTGAGTTTACGGGTCAAAGTTTGGTGGGCCAAGGATTATGAGAAAGTACTTGGCATGTCTTGAAATTTTCATATGTTGTCACTGTCAGTGTAAATTGTTTTAAGAAGCAGCAAGAAAGTGGTTCGTATGGTTTTACATTTCCTTTTAAATTTAATATGTACTTTGGATTGCAACTTAAGGAGTTTTAGCTGCATTCCTTACTACATGTCCTTCGGTCACCAGTAACTTTGCATTGGTAGACTCATGTGAAGCAAGAGTTTCAAATGAATTAAGGCATGGATTTTGTGTTTGTTTGGTCAATTCTACATTAGTTCCATTATATCTTTATTCGAGTCTAAAATCACTTCATTGTCTCTTTTTCAATCAATTAAATTTCTACTCCCAATAAACAAATTAGTTTCTTCTCCAAGGGTTTGCTTAGCAAATTTTGATCCTACAACTGAATTATTGACGACAGACTTACCTTGAACCAGTTTAAGTTTATCAACAATTGGTGGTTTCACTTGGCTAATAATTTTCATTTTCTGATGAGGAGCTTTTGCGCTTGACTGCATCTCACTACGAATTTTCTCCAAGTCATCATCAATCATATATATTAGCATCAAAAGTCTCTCTTGTTTCCTTAGCATTTGACACGTAGTATATATAACTATAATGTATCTAATTTGATTCATGTTACATAACTAGTTGGTTTTGATGCAAGAAAAACTAGAAATAGTTAAGAAGGATTGTGAAGCAATTGGTGCTGTCAAAGGATTTTGTAAATGGAAACTGGCACTTAAACTAGATATCCATAAGCCAGATACTCAGGGATGAAATGACTCTTATGATAGTTAGATGGCGAAGAGTTAGAACGTGGCTAATCCGCTTTCTCCCATTTCTCTCTACTTTATCTATGAGGGCTATGAAGGAATTCGTTCATAGAATGCGATTGCACTACTTTTTGAAAACAACCGTACGGGATATACTCAGCCGAGGATATTGTACTAAAGGAGACCCGTTTTACCGATCGTTTGATTGGGTGTGTCCTTAGTCGCTCCAGAGAAGCCATACCCTTAGGAAGCTTACCCAACTCATTTTTTAACTCCCAAGAAAGGAAGACAACCCCATTAAATCGTGCATAATTGAAGAGGAAAGATTCTCTAAAAGCCGGCGGTTTTTTTTCTCCTTATACAGATGACTCCCCCATTGTCGCAACCGAAAAATCGCGACGGGATGACGACGATCCAAAAAAGGAACGTGTTTTGAAAAAGAGATTTTGGAGTCGCCACCATAGTTTATTATGGAAAACTACGGAAAAACCATAAAATAAAGCAAGGTCTGCGAAAACCGAAATTCGGGTTCGGGAGTCGGTTACGTCTGGGGAAGGTATTAGCACCCCACAACGCCTGCCCTAAGGCAGTACCTTTAATTAAATACGCGAATAAAGATGTGGTTTTCAAAATGTTTAACTATCCCAAAAGAAACAAAAATATTTTTTAGTTTTTTGGGCCCGACAAGGATTGACCTTGCTCCTACGTATTCTCAGTCAGACTGAGAAATCAGGGTTACGTAGTTCTTTCTGAAAATTTGTTTGTTGTTTGAAGATGTTTTTAGTTTTTGAAGATTTTATATATTTTTTTAATATTTTTATATAGAAGAGAAAAGGTTTTTAGCACAAGGCCTACGCGAGCGGTCGCACGTGTGCTTAAACCTTTTCAAAATATTTTTATTTGATTTTTTAATTTTTGTAAAAGAAAGGAAAAGGTTTTTAACACAAGGCCTACGCGAGTGGTCGCACGTGTGTTTAAACCTTTTCAAAATATTTTTATTTGATTTTTAATTTTTGTAAAAGAGAAGGAAAAGATTTTCAGCACAAGGCCTACGCGAGCGGTCGCACGTGTGCTTAAACCTTTTCAAAACATTTCTATTTGATTTTTAATTTTTGTAGAAGAGAAGGAAAAGATTTTCAGCACAAGGCCTACGCGAGCGGTCGCACGTGTGCTTAAACCTTTTCAAAATATTTTTTATTTGATTTATTTTTTTGTAAAAAATGAAGGAAAAGATTTTCAGCACAAGGCCTACGCGAGCGGTCGCACGTGTGCTTAAACCTTTTCAAAATATTTTTATTTGATTTATTTTTTTGTAAGAAATGAAGGAAAAGATTTTCAGCACAAGGCCTACGCGAGCGGTCGCACGTGTGCTTAAACCTTTTCAAAATATTTTTTATTTGATTTATTTTTTTGTAAAAAATGAAGGAAAAGATTTTCAGCACAAGGCCTACGTGAGCGGTCGCACGTGTGCTTAAACCTTTTCAAAATATTTTTTATTTGATTTATTTTTTTGTAAAAAATGAATAAATAAATAACTAAATAAAATAAAAATAAGTACACTAAAAATTTTAAAAAAAATAAAATAAAAAATAAAACAATAAAAGGGGTGGGGGTGCCTAAATAAGAAAAAGGGGTGTCTAACTTAAATTGCCTCTAACTGCACACTGGGTCTAAGCCCAATTGGAAAGAGGTGTAGCTTAACACAAATAAGGGTGCAGAAAAAACGTTTTAGGCTGACAGACTAAAATTTGAGCCCAAGCAAAAAAGGACTACGAATGGAAGCAAAAGGGGGTGCGGCAGAAAAAACCCTGAACCCAGGCACCCAAACCCAAGACTCCACTTAACCTAAAAATCTGAAGGGGTCAAACCTCTTCTCCTCATTTTCCTCTCTCACGACCCAGGCGGCCAGAGACTCAAAATTCCTCCTTTCAAACCAGTCTGAAGTTGAAGTCACACACCACCACATCCCAATCAGCCCCGCATCCATCTGGCTCCATTCAAACAACAACCGGTGACGGCAGACGCTGCCGGAACCAAGGCCGGCCACAGCGTCACCGTCCTCTCCCTCGACTGGCCCCTGCGCCGTCACCGTCAACAGCCACAGCCGCGCCACCGCCTTCTCGTTCTTGGCTAGCAATCTTCGAAGCCACCGTCTCAGTCGTTGATTCCCTCCGGTCAGCCACCGATTCTCCAACTCCATCACCGGCGGTAATACCCTCGGTGGCGTCAACACCACCACGCCACTGGCCAACCACGACATCTCCAATCACTCTCTCCCTTTCTCTTGCGCTCGTTCAATATTGGGGGTTCACACACAACATTCTCCACTTAACGGCCACTGTCTCTGTCTGATGTGAGTCACCGGACCTGTACATGGCGTCTTCTCCAATCAACCAAACAGTTTCAAGTTACCTCAATATTCATCTCGGACTTGGTCATTTTGTGAGGCAGAGTTATTTAACAGTAATTGGAAACCCCAGATTTTGTGCATACTTGGGTGTTCTGGGTTCCTATTATGGCATTGTACATGTATGTGTGTTTTGATATGGGTGAACAACAATTTTTCTCTGTTTTGCTCTTTTTTTTTGTTTAAGGTTGTGTACGATTTCTGAGATCAATGATGGTGACACTCAAGAACAAGTCCATGATAAAGGTTCAAATGGTGGAAGGGAATGATTTCGATAATGTTATGGATGGGTTGGGACGGTGGTTTCAGCGAGGATGAATCAAGTTAAGAAACAGGGCCTCAATTGCTCTCTGTATTCATTTCCCAAGTCTATTTCCCAGTAATGTAGTAATGTTTATGAGTAGAAACATAGCAACCACGATGATACTGATACAGTAGTGACTCTAACATCATACCATATGCAAGCGAGATATATGATATTAATAAACGAATTTACCTCTGAGATCACTGTGATATTGCTTTGATGATGTTCTCCTTTGGATGACGCTCTCTTCTGGATGACGCCCTGCCCTGATCCTCTCTGTAGATAGTCACCCCTATCGTCAAGATCTTTCTTCTAGGTCCCCTCTCTATTTCTTTTTTTCCAACCCATTCCCCTTTCAAATCTTCTTCTAACCGCTTTTTGATCATTTTCCCTCACCAAATTCCCTTGTCCCCCATTATCCAACACACATCTCACGCTCTCTCCCGTTTTTTTCGTATTATGTTTTCATTTTTTATTTCAATCTTATCTTATTATATTATTATTATTTTTTAATTTTTTTTCAATTATTTTAGTTAGTTAACTCTATTAAAACAAAATGAATATAGAAAATGAAATAAAAACCAAAATATAAATACAGTAAAATAGACTAAAACAATAAAGTAAAAAAAATAAAAAAAATAAAAGGAAAACAATAAAAAGCCAATAAAACACATTTTTCACTACCCGGGCAAAATTGGGTGTTGACAGCTGCCCCTCTTTACTTAGATATTACTAAATAATATGAAAATTTGATATTTTCATATTATTTGAGTAAAGCTGAGTAAAGATAGAAACACTAATTTTGTCCGGATTTCAAGAAGGCGAATGAAAATGAAACAAATCACAATGCCAAATGAACGTTGTCAAGCAGAGGGCCAATAACAAAAAACCAAAACTTGGATTTGACCATTGCCTCGCAGAGGGCCAAACTCACAGAACAAAAATTTAAATCCGACCATTGCCAAGCAGAGGGCCGATAACAGAAAATTAAAACCTGGATTTGACCATTGCCTCGTAGAGGGCCAAACTCACAGAACAGAAATTTAAATCCGACCATTGCCAAGCAGAGGGCCGATAACAGAAAATTAAAACCTGGAGACAGAAAATTAAAACCTGGATTTGACCATTGCCTCGCAGAGGGCCAAACTCACAGAACAAAAATTTAAATCCGACCATTGCCAAGCAGAGGGCCGATAACAGAAAATTAAAACCTGGATTTGACCATTGCCTCGCAGAGGGCCAAACTCACAGAACAGAAAATTAAATCCGACCATTGCCAAGCAGAGGGCCAAACTCACAGAACAGAAAATTAAATCCGACCATTGCCAAGCAGAGGGCCGATAATAGAAAAAATAAAACCTGGATTTGACCATTGCCTCGCAGAGGGCCAAACTCACAGAACAGAAATCTAAATCCGACCATTGCTAAGAAGAGGGCCGATAACAGAAAAATTAAAACTTGGATTTGACCATTGCCTCGCAGAGGGCCAAACTCACAGAACAGAAATTTAAATCCGACCATTGCCAAGCAGAGGGCCGATAACAGAAAATAAAACCTGGATTAACACTTTTGAAAAGCTGATAAATGCTGAGTAAAACATGAGGATTTTTCAAATAAATCTCCTTGCTTTCTCTGAGATGATGTTTTGTCATGATGGTACATGAATGCACAGACACATGAGACATTCGTTTCGCTCTTTTCTTTTGCTCTCGCTTTCTCTTTCTCCATTTTTTTCATTTTTTTTTATTTTTTATTTTATTTTATTTTATTTTATTTTATTTTTTTTGAAAATTCTATGCTTGGAATTTGTTGTCAATATTGTCGTCAGACGCAATGTACATTCAAAACGCATTCATTGAAAACAACGTTGAGAGGTAGAGATCCCTTTGATGAAAAGGAGGAGAATGTAACCCTGAGTTAAAATTCCTTTTATTGCTTTTTGCAATCCAAACTAGCCTGAACCCTGGAGGGTGCGGGGAAATGATTATGCAAGGCAGATGACCAAATGTATGTATGCCCTTTATCTGAGGGAAAATGTTGTTAACATGCTGGGTTCACGAACTGCCCCAATTTTGCACAGTAAGTATGCTTTTAGAAAGGTGGAAGATTTGGGGTAGAAAGGATTGCCTCTACTTAGGGATTCTTGAGTGTCGGGGAGACTTCACATCTTTTTATCTCTTTTTTTTTCGCCTTTGTTTTCCCATTTTTTCCTTTTCTTTTTCATCATCATTTTTTTTAAGTGATATTGTCATTCACCACATCACCTTATTCCAGAACTAAGTTCGTGAGAAAGATCAGGACAAACAGTCTTCAGTCAGTGTGGACTTTTGTTGGCATGTATCGTTGCTAAAGGTCAAAGGGTTTTGAAAGAAGTGGATAATGAAGGCCCAAGTAAGTATTTGACGGTTAAATTGTTTTAAACAAGAATCATTTGCAAGCTGCCGAGTCAACCGTCTCTAGGGATTTGAACTTCGGACATCCTTTTATTTTCCATTGTTTTTTTTCTTTTTTTTTTTGTTATTTTCTTTCCTTCCCTTTGGATCATTCTTTTCGTTGCCCCTATTGTGGCCTTTTATGATACTTTCTTTTTCACTTCTGTTCTTCCCTCACTTCAGAAATTTTCTCATCGATTTTGGATGCCTATGATGTACCCTTTTAAGTTGACATCGATATGCTAATGATTCTTGTCCCGGGTGATGAAAACAATTATGAATTTTGGCTCAAAAGGGGTGCAATTGAATAAACTTTTTCGGACGTTTGGATAACGAACATGGCCACACGTCATTCTAAATCTTGCTTGCCTTACTTTCTCGCGGCTTTAACCCTGAAATAAAACTCTGTAGTGTTTGACACATCAACTTCATTTTTCTTCTCTTTTCTTTTGTTTTCTTTTTTTTATTGTATATTTTTACTTATTTTTATCTCCCCAATCAACGGATTATTGGGCACGTGTACCACTCTGAAAACTGCCCCAGTATTATATCATGACAATCCTGGTTTTGAGGGGAAAAGAAAAGGCTAAGGGTTCAAGCAATGCGAATGCAGATGCTTTATTAAGAAAAGAACACCGGTTACCCCTAAAACCTTGAATCAGGAAAGGACTCACCAACGGTATTTTTCAAAACATATTTTTTATTTTGAAAATATTATGCCCTTGACAACTTTATTAACAACAAACTCAACATCTGTATTTTCGTTTTTTCCTCTTTTTTCAATCATTCATTTTTCTGTTTTTCACGACATCCTCCAGGACTGAGCCAGCCCAAACGGATATACCTGTGATGCTTTTATCAAGACACGTTTAATTATTTTTATTTTCATTTTTCCTTATTTACTTAACAACTCAGCGTGACATGCCAAATTTAAGATGGAATGCAAACAACCAAAATATGAATGAAATCATGTGGACTTTATTTAGTGAAACATCACAGAGTACAATAAGCCTTGAAGATAATATCAACATCCCTTTAATTAGCAACCACTATCACAGAATCATCATGCGTAAAACTTTTTTACTGCATCAGAATTAACTGGCAATGGTAACTCCTCTCCATCCATTCTTGTGAGAATTAGTGCCCCACCAGAAAATGCTTTCTTCACTACAAATGGTCCTTCATAATTTGGAGTCCATTTGCCCCTATGATCTTTTTGTATAGGTAGAATGTTCTTCAACACCAGGTCGCCTTCATGAAATTCTCTTGGGCGTACCCTTCTGTCAAATGCCTTCTTCATTCTTCTTTGGTACAATTGTCCATGACACACTGCTGCTAATCTTTTTTCATCTATGAGATTGAGTTGATCAAAACGAGCTTGAACCCATTCAGCCTCTTCTAATTGGGTTTCCATTAAAACTCGCAAAGATGGAATTTCCACTTCGAACGGAAGTACTGCCTCCATTCCATACACAAGTGAGAAAGGCATTGCCCCAGTCGATGTTCGTACTGAAGTGCGATAACCGTGTAAAGCAAAAGGAAGCATTTCATGCCAATCCTTATATGTGACCACCATCTTCTGCACAATCTTCTTAATATTTTTGTTAGCAGCTTCTACTGCCCCATTCATTTTTGGACGATAAGGAGAAGAATTAAGATGATGAATTTTGAACTCCTCACATAACTCTGTCATCATCTGGTTGTTCAAGTTAGTGGAATTATCAATGATGATCCTGTTAGGGAGCCCGTATCTGCAAATCAACTCTCTTTTTATGAACTTGGTCACCACTTTTCTAGTCACGTTAGCATAAGAAGCAGCCTCAACCCACTTGGTGAAGTAGTCGATTGCGACTAATATGAAACGGTGTCCATTTGACGCCTTTGGCTCTATAGCTCCGATAACATCTATTCCCCACATTGAAAATGGCCATGGTGCAGACAATACACTTAGGGTCGTAGGTGGTGCGTTTATATTATCTGCATATATCTGACATTTCTCACATTTTCTCACGTGTGTACAACAATCATTTTCCATGGTCAACCAAAAATAACCGGCCCTCAAGATCTTCCTGGCCATTGAATGCCCATTCATATTTGTGCCAAATGTACCTTCGTGCACCTCTTTCAATATCAGCTCGGATTCTTTTGCATCTACACATCTAAGGAGAACCATGTCATGATTCCTCTTGTATAACACATCCCCACTCAAAATGAAACTACCAGCCAATCTCCTTAACGACCTTTTATCGTTTTCCGACGCCTTGTCAGGATATTCTTGGGTCTTAAGATAGTGTTTGATATCGAAATACCAAGGTTTCCCATCTATTTCCTCTTCGATGAAATGGCAATATGCTGGCTCCGCATGGCTCTTCATTTCAATCCTTGGTAAGTTTGCGTCTTGGTCAACTTCAAACATTGATGACAAAGTAGCCAATGCGTTTGCTAATTGATTATCTTCTCGCGGTATGTGATTAAACGTGATAGAGTCAAAATATTCCATTAACCCTCTGATATAAGCTTGGTAGGGAATTAATTTTGTATCCCTAGTCTCCCATTCCCCCTTCAATTGGTGAATGACCAAAGCTGAATCTCCATATACTTCCAGAATTTTCACCTTAGATTCAATTGCCGCTCGAATACCCATAGCGCAAGCCTTATATTCAGCAATGTTATTTGTGCAGTTAAAACATAACCTTGCAGTCAATGGTATGTATTGATTCTCCGGAGAGATAAGCACTGCCCCTATTCCATGTCCCATCACATTCGAGGCTCCATCAAATA
The DNA here is from genome assembly GCA_036885675.1 of Vigna mungo. Lineage (NCBI taxonomy): Eukaryota > Viridiplantae > Streptophyta > Magnoliopsida > Fabales > Fabaceae > Vigna > Vigna mungo. The sequence continues at coordinate 32,883,947 of CP144699.1, forward strand.
ATACCGTCCAGGCTTTTTCATCCTTGTCTTCTTTATTCTCAGCAAATAAAGCCATGATATCTTCATCAGGAAACTCAGGTTGCATTGGCTGATAATCACTAATGGGTTGATGGGCTAAATATTTCGCTAAAGCGCTACCCTTGATAGATTTCTGAGTAACATATATAATGTCGTACTCTGATAGTAGCATTTGCCATCGAGCTATTCTTCCAGTGAGAGCAGGCTTTTCGAAAATGTACTTGATAGGATCCATTTTAGATATCAACCAAGTAGAGTGACTCAACATGTATTGCCTTAAACGATGAGTAGCCCATGCCAATGCACAACAAGTTCGTTCTAACGACGAATATCGTTGTTCGCAATCTGTGAATTTCTTGCTCAAGTAATATATAGCATGCTCTCTTTTCCCGTCTTCATCATGCTAACCCAATACACAACCCATTGAACTATCCAATACGGTCAAATACAAAATGAGCGGTCTTCCTGGTACCGGTGGACGTAATACAGGAGGGTCTTGCAGGTACTGCTTGACTTTTTCGAAAGCGGCTTGACAATCTTCATTCCAGACTACAACCTGATTCTTTCGTAACAACTTGAACATCGGTTCACAAGTAGCAGTTAATTGGGAGATGAACCTAGCAATGTAGTTCAATCTTCCCAGAAAACCTCGAACCTCCTTTTCTGTTCTGGGCGCAGGCATTTCCGTTATCGCTCGCACCTTGTCAGGATCAACTTCTATCCCCTTTTGGCTGACAATGAAGCCCCACAATTTTCCGGATTTCACTCCAAACGTGCATTTGGCAGGATTTAACCTGAGTTTGTACTTTCTCAATCTCTCAAATAATTTCCTTAGATTGAGAATATGCTCCTCTTCTGATTCCGACTTTGCAATCATGTCGTCCACATAAACTTCAATCTCCTTATGCATCATATCATGAAATAGTGCTACCATCGCTCTTTGATACGTTGCCCCAGCATTCTTGAGCCCGAAAGACATCACCTTATAACAAAACGTTCCCCACAACGTGATAAAAGTCGTCTTTTCCATATCTTCTGGTGCCATCTTAATCTGATTATATCCCGAGAACCCATCGAAAATAGAGAAAACTTGGCCGTATTGTCAACTAAAGTGTCGATGTGTGGTAACGGGAAGTTATCCTTTGGACTTGCACGGTTCAGGTCACGATAGTCAACACACATTCGAACCTTTCCATCCTTCTTGGGCACTAGTACGATATTTGCTACCCATTGGGGCTATCTAGCAACAGCCAGAAATCCAGCATCAAATTGTTTTTGGACTTCCTCTTTGATTTTTAGAGACATTTCCGGCTTCATCCTTCTTAATTTCTGCTTGACTAGAGGGCACTCTGGCCTAAGTGGAAGCTTGTGTTGCACAATATCAGTATCCAAACCCGGCATGTCATTATAAGACCACACAAACACATCCTTAAACTCCTTCAACAGGATACGCAATTTTTCTCTCACCTCTGCTTTCATGCTAGTACCAATTTTCACCTCTTTTATCTCATCCTCCTCTCCCAAGTTGTGCATTTCGATCTCCTCCTGATGGGGTTTTATCTCTTTAGACTCTTGTTCCACTAATCTCAACAATTCCGGAGAGGGTTCCACATCGTCTTCAAAATCATCTTCCGTATTATTGATAGGGTGCTCCAAATTGGGAATATTGATATCATTATTTTCAAAACAATCATTGTCACATCTGCATTATTAAACATATTGAAAAAGTATAAATAAATAATAAAAAAGACGAAATATGCCAAATGATGGTAAAATGCAATTTTATTATCACGCTGAGTGTAAAGTAAAAAGGTCTATCCACAAAACATTGTTTCTAAAGCCCCAGGTAAAACTATAGGCTTAATTAAACTATTACATTTTATTCACATTAAGCATCACAGGTAAATCCAGTGTTTCCCAATTGTTGAGTTGAGTATCTGGAGAGCAACCCCACACGAAACTCGAGCTCTGAGGCTCGTCCTCATTCTCCACGGCTGATACTTGGCCAGTGTTAATCCACCCAGCACTGCGGAAGCTTTCCTTGATGTGACCAATGCGGATTTTGCTCTCTCTGGGCTCTCGTCTCTCTGCACGGGCCAGATTGCGTTCTCTTCTTTCTTCAATCACCCTCTTCCTGTCTTCCTTATTAGGTTTGTACCCCAAGCCATATCTGTTCTTGTTTTCAACAATTTCTAGAGGGAACGCTCGCCCTTGCTCATATATGCCCAAACCTTTCCCATACATATAGCCTTCTCTCAGCATGACCTTGGCCATCATAATGGAAGCACATGATGGATGAGGATTAACTGGAAACCGCTCCACACAAGTATTTCCCACAATCTCCAATGATTGGAAAGTTGTCTCCAGTGCCTCTTCAGCTGCTTCAATATAACGTGTGGATGATGGCCCGCTCACGAGGAGATCTTCCTCTCCCGATACTATTACTAGTTTATCTCCCATAACATACTTCAACTTCTGGTGTAGTGTAGAAGGCACAACCCCTGCCGAATGAATCCAAGGGCGACCCAATAAGCAACTGTAGGCCGGTAGAATATCCATAACTTGGAATGTTATTTGGAAAACGCATGGGCCAACTTGAACCGGCAATTCCACCTCTCCCATTACTTCCCTTTTGCTGCCATCAAATGCTCTGACGATCATCGAGCTTGGCTTCATATGGATTCCTTCATAAGGTAGCTTCTCCAACGTTGTTTTTGGCATAACATTCAAAGAGGAACCATTATCCACCAATACACGCGCTATAACGTGATCCATGCATTTTACAGATACATGAAGAGCTTTGTTGTGACCCCTCCCCTCAACAAGTATCTCCTCATCAGTGAATGTGAGATAATTATTAGCAACGACGTTGCCGACAATACCGTCGAATTTATTCAACGAAATACCTTGTTCCACGTGAGCTTCACTGAGTATCTTCATTAACAACTTCCTGTGTGATGCTGAATGCATGAGCAAATCTAATAAGGATATCCGAGCAGGCATGCGGTTTAACTGCTCTACCACCTTATACTCACTTTGTTGTATGAACTTCAAAAATTCACACGCCTCCTCCTCAGATACTTCTCTTTTCTCCTCCTTTTCAAAGGTCTCCTTCGCTTGTACACCCTTCCCCTTTAAAAAATCTCTTGCCTTTGCGGCTATCGTTGCCTCTTTATCGTTGGTTCTTTCTCTTTCCAATTCTGGTGGCGTAAAAATTCTACCACTTCTTGTCATTCCACCTATACCTGATATGTTTTCGATGACAGGATCAGTTCCTTGTACTTCATCTAACACATGCGTCTCATATCTCCATGGGACGGCTTTTTCGTTTTTGTAAGAAAAAGGGGCTGGTACACGGATAACAACCGGTGACCTCCTTTGCATTGCTGGTGTAGGGGTGGTCCTAGTGAAATGGATCACCAACGGTTTTGGCAAAGTCACATCAGATCCACCACCAGTTTGCGCGAACACTTCCTCCTCCTTACTCCTGTAACATACTTGCATCAAACCACGATCTAGCAAGTCTTGTAAAATATCTTCAAATTCAACGCACTCCTCAATAGAGTGCTCAACGTTTGGGTGAAGCGCACATGCCATACCCTTATCATAACCGCCTTTCAAGATACCCACTTTCAACAATGCTTCCAAAATAAATCTCCTGGAGCTCCGAATTTCATTCACATTTCTCACCAATTCATGTTCCTTTACCTCTACAGCGTTCGTCGAGGCGCTTTCATGCCCAGATAGTGGATTGGCCTTGTCAACACTCAATTTCGTCCGGACGACTGATACTGTACAAATTCTTATCTTATTTTACTTTATGCTTTCCTATAATTTTTATCCTCCCCTTTTAATTTTATTTATTCCTCATTTGCTTTTAATTTTATTTTTATTTTTATTTTGCTTTACTTTGCTTTACTTTCCCTTTTACTATAATTTTCCAGATTTGATTTTTTATTTCTTTCTATTACCCTTTTTATGGTCTTTTTACTCATTTTATTCTTCTTTTGGCAAATACATTATTAAGGTTTTAAATTTAAGAGGTGTGATTTTCGTTTTGAAATAAATAATAATAATAAAAATATGATAAAAATATATATATATATATACAATAAAAATATAATTAAAAAAAAAGAAAGAAAAAAAAGAGAAGAAAAGGGAATGTTTGCCAGGTGTAAAAACGACAAAAACAAAGGGGGGGCAGTGGCAGAGCAAAAACGGATGTTGGCAGAGCAGTTTTGGAGAATCAGTTTTGGGTTTTGGTTTGGGGAGCAGAGGCCGTTCAAAAACAAAAAAAAAGGAAGTTGAAAAAATCATTGGGGGGTCTCATTTTTTTTTTGGCTGGACCATTGCTTTCTCTGGGGATTTTGGTATACAGAGCAGGGGTGATCTTGAAAGTTCTTTTGCATCTGCAATCGCCGGAGACGTCCAGGATCAACGACGAGGGCTACAAGAGGTAAATTTATATTCCTTTATTTTAAAACTTACCATATGTTGTCGATGAATGCACTGTTGCATTGTGGTTGAGCATGATATTATGAATTTCTTCCTCACTCACACACCGAACCCAATCTTGAAACTATCACACCCCAAGACACCATTACCTCACACACACCACACCACACAGAATCCCAACCACTACCTTAGGACCCATCCTAACCACCTCATCCATCAGGGATTCTCGGAATTTCCCCACCTCCAACAACCTCCAATGTTCAAACACGGCCACTACCCAACCCCCCTACACACACCTCCCATTGAATTCGACCTTAATCTTCTCCAGCAGCCTCAGACACTCCTTTTCTCCCCCTTCACGGACACTGCTCTTATGAACATCTTTCCACCATCTTCATACCCATAGAATCTCCATTGCCAACCTCCTTTCCTGCCAACCTCCTTTCCTCTCACTCCCCTGTTGTTCTACCCCGAGCATAACAAAAAAAAAAAAAAAAAAAAAGAGGAAGAGATCAACAACCACAACCTTCCCATCGTGTCATCAACACGCCCAATGCCAAACACACACACACGCAATTTCCAACCCCGGTCACCGTTTCATCCTCCCTCACCCCCATACGCATAACGTCTAAACCATCGGGCTTCACCACACCTTCATCCGCCTCCATGTTTGGAGACTCTGTCCTAACTCGCGCCTCCCACCCTTGCCGTCAACCTGCACAGCACAAAATCACAAGGACTAAAACCAATCACTAGGAACCGAGACCACAATTCCCAATCCCCCTCATCTCCCAGTCGAACCCAGCTAGAAATAGAAGACATTGGGAGTAGTGGAACCCCTCGGCCGTGCACAGGAACACTAGCACGAAATCGGAAATTCCCAAATCGTTAAACCAAGCAACCTTTTCCCTATCGTTATGCAAGTCGAGGATGAAAATTGAGAGGGAGGAGACAGCCTGCCCTGTTCGGAAGCTGCGACCTCAGAAGTGGAACCACCGAGGTCGGCAATGCTGAGGTGAGTTGGTGGCCGTTCGGCGGCGTTGAGAGCGGGAGAGAAGCAACGGCGTAGTGGCTTGAGTTCGGACAGAGGCTGGTGCCGCTGCCACGACCACAACCCACTTTCTGGTTTGCCATTTTCGAGAAGGGAGGACGAGGGGGCAGTGACGAGGTGACCGGCGGTGGTCCCGGTGGCGTCTGTTGTCGTTGTCGGCGTCGGAGAGGAAGCAACTGGAGGCGCGACGGTGCTGGCCCCGGTGGTCGTCGCCACGCGAGAAACAAAAGAGGCAAGGAGTAGGGTTTTGGCAGTGACAGCAGCGGGCTCGACGACGACGTGGGGTGGCGGTGGCTCGTGACGGCGCCGGCAAAACAGTTAACCCTAGTTGGTCTGAGGTAGCGAGACTTTGAGTCTCGGCCGTTTGGTTGTGTGTGTGGGAAATGGTCTTCAGAATGCTTGACCCCTATAGGATTCTAGGTTAGAAGGGATTAGAGAGGGCCTGTGCAGGATTCTGGGCTGGGTGCTAGTCACACCCCATTTTTTCCATCCGCACCCCCCATTCCCCCATCCGCTCAACCTTTTCTCCTTGCGCACCTCCCATAATTTGTTTTTGATATCTGAGTTACGAGTTAGGCCCAACAACACAAAAAAAAATATATATATTTCTTCTACACCCCTACTCTCTTCTACAGCGCACCCCATACTCTTTGCTGTTGCGCACCCCCCTACTCTCATTCTCGCACCCCACTTTCTTTGGGCTCAAGCCCACTCTGCCTAAGAACTTTATCTTTTCCTGCGCACCCTTATTTTTCGTGTTTGCCATCCTTTTCATTTGGGATTAGGCCTAATTTGTTTTTAGAGTTGAAATTGGATTTAAATAATGTTTTTGTCCCTTTTATTTATTTTTCTTCATTCTTTCTTATCTTAAATATTTATCTGCTTTAAAAATAATAATAATAATAATAATAAAAATAAATAAATAATAATACATAAATACTAAAGTTTACAAAAATATATTTTAAGGGTTCTAGTACATGTGTGATCGCACGCATCGTCCTTGTGCTAGAAAACCCTTTCTTTTCTATAAATCAAAAATAACAAAAATATATTTTAAGGGTTCTAGTACATGTGTGATCGCACGCATCGTCCTTGTACTAGAAAACCCTTTCATTTCTTTTCTATAAATCAAAAATAACAAAAATATATTTTAAGGGTTCTAGTACATGTGTGATCGCACGCATCGTCCTTGTACTAGAAAACCCTTTCATTTCTTTTCTACAAATCAAAAACAACAAAAATTTATTTATTTTAAGGGTTCTAGTACATGTGTGATCGCACGCATCGTCCTTGTGCTAGAAAACCCTTTCTTTTCTTTTAAATAAAAATCAAAAACAACAAAAATATATTCTAAGGATTCTAGTACATGTGTGATCGCACGCATCGTCCTTGTGCTAGAAAACCCTTTCTTTTCTTTTAAATAAATATTAAAAAACAAAAAAATATATTTTAAGGATTCTAACGCATGTGTGATCGCACGCATCGTCCTTGTGTTAGAAGACCTCTTCTTTTTCTTATATAAAAATTACAAAAAATACCAGAACATCCTTTTTCAAACAACAAACTTTTCAAAAGAACTACGTAACCCTGATTTCTCAGTCTAACTGAGAATACGTAGGAGCAAGGCCAGTCCTTGTCGGGCACAAAAAACGCAAAAAATATATTTTGTTTTCTTTAGAGTTAAATTTTATTTTTTTAGGGGAAATTAAACATTTTTCAAAACCACATCAAATTCGCATTTTTAATTAAAGGTACTACCTTCGGGCAGGCGTGTAGGGTGTTAATACCTTCCCTACACGTAACCGACTCCCGAACCCGAGTCTGGTTTTCCAATCGACCAAGCCTTATCCCTTTTATGGTTTTTTTCCATAGTTTTCCAGAATAAACTATGGTGGCGACTCCAAAAATCTCTTTTTTTTCAATAATATTTTCCTTTTTTGGATCGTCGTCATCCCGTCGCGATTTTTTTTTTCGGTTGCGACAGATGGCGACTCCACTGGGGATTTTTTTTAGAGAGTCAAGCCATTTAATTAAATACGCGAATCTAATGTGGTTTTTCTTTATGTTTTTCTTTCCCTTTTCTTTATTTATGTTTGATGTTTGGATAATTGCATGCAAATAATTGTTGTAAATTGAACCCTAGGGTAGAAAACATGTTATATCTGCCTGGGAATTTTTCTGGCTGTTTTGCAGGTGAGGGTTGGGGGTATGCATTTATTTTCTCCCTTCACACACACACTTTATGCATATCATGAGGGGGGCCCTATACCCGGGTCTGAGCGTAACTTAGAATTAGAGGAGTTGTGTAGCGGTGTCACTCTGGGATGTACTTCCTGTCTGGCTATCGTGAGAACTCCAGCTAGAGTTTGTTCTCTTCACTTGTGTCTCCTCATCTAGTTGATTACTCGACTGTTGTGGAGATGCTAGGAAGGGGGCCATAGCTCTAGTGACCTTTGACCTTTAGGTTCAGGGAACCACCCTAGTGAGATCGCATGTACTTGTCCTTGGATCCAAGCCATTAAACCTTTATTAAGGCACGAAGGGAGAAATGTGCATTTCTGTAATCCTCACGTTGTTCGTTCTCTTTTGAAAATTGTTATTATATTTTCATGCCATGTATGCATTTTGGTTCATCGTGTTGTTTTATTATCATGCATCACACTCATACATCATTTAGTAACATGTTGGTTTTAGGGGAAATCACAGGTATACATTTGACTTCACGAGATGGATGTTGACACAAGATCTGATACTACACAGCATACCAACTCTGCCATTTTAAGAAAGAAGTCTAGCCTAAGGACACATGTTGGAAATTTGACCGGGTTGATAAAGTTAGGCCGAAGACTCAAGACCATACAGAGAGAAGCCTTCGAGAGAAAATATGGGAATCTGTTGAGCTTAATGGAGGTGAAAGTACAGTTGCCCGCTATCACTGCTTTTGCTCAGTATTATGACTCTTCGTTAAGATGCTTCACTTTCCAAGACTTTCAGTTGGCGCCAACCATAGAGGAGTTTGAACACATCTTGGGCTTGCCGTTAGAGGGTACCAAACCATATCAACACTTGGAGCATCATGCCTCTGTTTCTACTATTGCTGCCATAATGAAACTACATCCTAATGAATTGGAGAACCGGTTGATAACGAGGCATCAAATGCGTGGGTTGGCTCAAGGATATCTGGAACAGTATTTGCAGCATTTGGCCGATAAGGAGGAGTGGGAGACCTTTATGGATGTGTTAGCTCTCACCGTGTATGGCATTGCTTTATTTCCTAAAATAGAAGACTTTGTGGACTATACCGCAATAGATGTCTTTGTGGCCAGAAAAACGAGGTCGGAAAATCCTGTGACAGCAATCCTTGCTGATGTTTATGGAACCTTGAGTTTCTGTCATGAAAGGAAAGGAAAGAAGATTCTTTGTTGTTTGCCGGCATTATATGTGTGGATGACTGCACGAGTATTTAAGGGGGTAGTCGATGTTAGAAGCTCATCTGATAATCTGTCGCATCAAGGAGGTAATGAGTGGGCTCTTCTCTTTGCTGGTTTGAGAGAAGGAAATGTAAAATGGCGCCTTCCTTGGCTGGAGATGAAACCATACATCCAACATTGTGGCAACTTTCCTAACGTACCTCTCATAGGTGCTAGGTATTGTATTAACTACAACCCTGGTTTGGTCCAGAGGCAGTTCGGATATCCTATGAAGGGGGCGCCTTCACCAGATTATCTCACAGCCTTCTTCATCTACTATGAGGACGGACATTGTACTGAAATGTTGAGGAGAGTCAGAAGTGCTTGGGAAAATGTGGTGCGAGCAGAGAAGGACTTGAGAAGTGGAGTGATGGATAGCAGGGTTAGTTATCACACCTGGATTCTGGAACGGGTAAAAGAAGTCAAGTTGCCTTTCAAGCCAATCAATGATCAATCGGCTAGTGAAGGACCATCTCAAGCCCCAGAAAGTGAAGAGGTGAAACAGTTAAAGGCTGAGGTAGAGAAGTTGAGTGTGAGGAATGCCAGGTTGGAAAAGGAATTACAGAGGGCACGCAATGATTTTGTGGATGTGAGGAATGATAATGAAGAAAAGTCACGGGCTTATGAAAACATTGTCATAAGTCAGAAGGCTGAGAGGGATTATACATTTCGAGTGAAGCAGGATCTTGCGGCCGCGAGTAAGGAATTATCCATGAAGAATATGGCTTTAGAAGAAGGCCGACAATGGAAACAACTCTATGAAGAAGCCAAGAGAGATAAAAGGGAAGCCCTAAAGAGACTAAGAGAAGCGCAAGTCCAAGTACAAGAAGCAGGGCATCAAATGAAGGAAATGGCTACATCATTCGAAGCGGAGTTGAATCAGGAGCGCTGGAAGAGGGCAGAGGCTGAAGAGGAGTATCGAGCCATGTTAAAGCAGATGGAGGATTACATCGAGGAGTAGGAGGAGCGATGGAGGTCGATGGAATTTGAAGAAGGGCATCAGGCCTTGATAAAGCGAATGAAAGAGCACATCGCAGAGCAAGAAACGGATGTAAAGCATTGGAAAGAAAGCTTCTCTCAATTGGCTGCTTTGGCAAACGGGGCAATTGAAGACATCCCCAGAATGGTGTTGGAAGCTGAAGCGAGTACCCACTTTTATAGCCCACCAGTAGAAATAGAGCGTTTTATTAATCACTGTAAATGGTTGATAGGCGAGATGAAATCCTTCATCGCTCGGGCTAGGAATTGATGTATTTAGAGATCTTTATGTTTTGTTTCCTTTAAGAAATGTAATGAACCTATTTTCCTTTAAATGAGAGATGCGGGATGTTTGCTTGGCATCTGCTTGCGCTAATTTCCATCAGTTATGTCATTGTGGTTCTGTGATTTCCCCTTATCACTAGCATGCATCATGTTTTCTTTAGCATGTTTCATTTTTTTCCTCTAATTAATTAAAACAATAAAACAGCACGAGTGAGAAAAAACGACGATCAAATTTCCACGACATCCCTACCGGACCCGAGCTCATTCAAGGGCCATGGCAAGCTTGGAGGAGTCACAGGAATCCCTCAAAGCGGATGTTAGCCAGCTGAAGGACCAGATCGGCCAGATCTTAGCGGCTCTTGAATCCATGAAGACTACTGGAGAGTCTTCATCTGCACATGTTGAGGGGAATGCCCACCTTTATCACCCGATGTTCAACGCTGCGGGCCAATCGATTCCTTTCCCATTGTATGGGTTACCCCCGGGTTATACTCCTCCCGTAGGAGAGTGCTCGGAGGCGGAGCACGCTTCTTTCTCATTTCCCACGACTGCTAATATACCACCAATCGACACTCAGGGACCTGTCTTGGTGTCGGCCCCCATGGTGGGTATAGGAATGAATGAGACCAATACAACTGATGGAATACGAGTGACCCCAGTACCATATGTGTTTGCTAAGGAGGATTTTTCAGCCAGAGCTGTGCCGCACGCTACGAGGGTTGGGGGATTTGGTAGCCTCGTTGGAGCTACGGGTAGGTTGGAAAGTCTGGAGGCGAGGATGAAAGCCGTTGAGGGGGTCGAAAGTTATGGATTTGGAGATGCGGCTAAATTGAGTTTGGTTCCGGGCCTGAAGATACCACCTAAGTTCAAGGCGCCGGAGTTTGAGAAGTATAAGGGTAATACTTGCCCTAAAAGCCATGTGACTATGTACTGCAGAAAGATGGCTGCGTATGCTCATGATGAGCCATTACTCATCCACGTTTTCCAGGAAAGTTTGGCTGGGGTAGCGTTGAACTGGTATACCCATCTGGAGCCATCCCGAATCCGTTGCTGGGCGGATCTAGCTGACGCCTTCGTGAAGCAATACGTATACAACACTCATGTTGCTCCGGACCGTCTGCAGCTGCAGAACATGACAAAGAAGGATAATGAAACCTTCAAAGAGTATGCCCAGCGATGGAGGGAGTTGGCTGCGCAAGTTGAGCCGCCGTTGTTTGATAAAGAGATGGTGTCGATGTTTGTAAACACACTCCAGCCGCCGTTTTATGAGCATATGGTTGGGAATGTGTCTGTCAATTTTGCCGACACCATCCTCATTGGTGAGAGAATAGAAATTGGTTTGAAAAACGGGAAGATAGCCTATGGCCCGCCTGCAGCTACAAACTATAAAAAGCCCAGCTTCAGTCAGGGGAAGAAGAAGGAGGGGGAGGTACACGCAGCGACGGTAATGCCGGTGTGGAGAGGACGAGCTCCTAATCCTAATTATCGACCATACTTAAGCCCACCTCCTTATGCTGCTAATGCCTCGTTTGCTCATCAAGCTAGGCCTCAGCAACAACAAACGTATTATCCACCGCAACAAATCCCAACTGAAGCTTGGAGACCTGGGGCAAACGCGGGCCCGAATCTGAATATGGGTCAAAATAGCAACCCAAGAAGAAGTCAATTTGTTAATTTCACTCCGATCCCTATGACCTACACCGAATTGTTACCAAACCTGGTTAAAAAGGGGCTGGTCGCCATTTGCCCGATGAGGCCTGTACAGCCTCCATACCCTAGGGGTTATGACGCGAATGCCAGATGTAGTTACCATGGGGGAGGTGTTGGTCACTCGACCGAAGGATGTATGGCTTTCAAGTACAAAGTTCAGGCTTTGATCGACTCGGGTTGGTTAAAATTTCAAGAAGACAAGCCCAGTGTTGAGGCTAATCCTTTGTCCGGACACGGGAGTTCCTCGACGAATGCCATCGAGGTTGAAAAACATGATCTGATAAGAGATGTGGGCAAGATCAAGAGCTCTAGGAGGTTCATTTTTGAAGCTTTGTTGAAGGTGGGCTTAGTGAAGGGCGAGTATGATGAGGGTATAGCATGTGCACTCCATCCGGAGGCCGGGCATTCTATTGAGGAATGTGTAGAATTCGAGAATATTTTACAAGACCTGCTTGACAGAAATCTGATGCAGGTATGCCATAAGGTCAGAGAGGAAGAAGTGTTTATGCAAACTGGCGAAGAATCTAATGTAGCTCTGCCCGAACCCTTGGTGATCCATTTCACTAGGACCACCCCTGCACTGGTAACTGAAAGAAATCCGTCTGTTGTCATCCGGGTGCCAACTCCTTTTCCTTATAAGAACGAAAAAGTCGTCCCATGGAGGTATGGGGCAATTGCATTGGATGAGGGAAAGGATGCAAATCCGACAGTTGAAAACATATCAGGCATTGGTGGAATGACCAGAAGTGGTCGGATCTTTACACCACCAGAGTTGGCCAGGGAAAGAGCCAATGACAAGGAAGTAACAATGACTGCAAAAGCAAAGGAGTTCTTGAAGGGGAAGAGTCTGCAGGCTGAAGGGACCCCTGACAAGGAGGAAAAGAGGGAGATATCCGAAGAAGAGGCTGGTGAATTCCTAAAATTCATACAGCAGAGTGAGTACAAGATAGTGGAGCAACTGAACCGCATGCCGGCTCGGATATCCCTGTTAGATCTGCTTATGCATTCGGCATCACACAGAAAGTTGTTAATGAAAATACTTAGCGAAGCTCATGTGGAGCAAGGGATTTCGCTGAATAAGTTTGAGGGAATTGTTGGCAACATCGTTGCTAATAATTACCTCACTTTCACAGATGAGGAAATACCTGCTGAGGGAAGAGGGCACAATAAGGCTCTTCATGTATCTGTGAAATGCCTGGATCATGTTGTAGCGCGCGTATTGGTGGATAATGGCTCCTCTTTGAATGTCATGCCGAAGACGACATTGGAAAAGCTACCTTGTGAAGGAATGTTAATGAAGCCGAGCTCTATGATTGTAAGGGCGTTTGATGGTACCAAAAGAGAAGTAATGGGAGAGGTGGAGTTGCCGGTTCAAGTCGGCCCGTGCGTTTTCCAAGTAACATTCCAGGTTATGGACATACTCCCGGCCTATAGTTGTCTATTGGGTCGTCCATGGATCCATTCTGCGGGAGTTGTGCCTTCCACACTGCACCAGAAGCTTAAGTATGTTACGGGAGATAAATTGGTGATAGTGGCAGGAGAGGAGGATCTGCTAGTGAGTGGACCATCATCCACCCGTTATATTGAAGCAGCTGAGGAAGCTCTCGAGACAGCTTTCCAATCTCTGGAGATCGTGGGAAATGCCTATGTGGAGCCATTCCTAGTAAACCCGCATCCATCGCGTGCTTCTATCATGATGGCCAAGGTGATGCTGAAGGAAGGTTATATGTATGGGAAAGGTTTGGGCAAGTATGGACAGGGGCGAGCATTCCCTCTGGAGGTCGTCGAGAACAAGAATAGGTATGGCTTGGGATACAAGCCCACCAAGGAGGACAGGAAAAGGCCGATAGAAGAAAAGAGGGAGCGCAGTCTGGCTCGGGTAGAAAGACGGGAGCCCAAGGTGGGAAGAATTCATATCTGTGACCTCAGGGAGAGCTTCCGCAGCGCTGGTTGGGTTAACACTGGCCACGTAGCAACAGTCGGAGATGTAGATGGATCGGAAGGCTCGAGTTTCGTGTGGGCCTGCTCCCCAGATGCACAACTCGACAATTGGGAAATGCTGGATTTACCCGTGATGCTTAATTTGAATGAGATGTAATAATTTTAATTAATCCTATAGCTTTACCCGGGGCTTTAGGATTCTTGACTTACGGATTGACGTTTTTAGTTTTTATGCTCAGCGTGATAATCAAAGTGTGTTTGTTTTTATCATCATTTTGCATTCTTCATCGTTTTTCGTTTATTTATTTCTTTTTCGTAAACTTAAATAATGCAGATACGACAATGAATATTTTGAAAATAATTATATCGATATTCCTGACTTTGAGCACCCCATCGATAATACGGAAGATGATTGTGATGATGACCCGGAACCCCCTCCTGAATTGTTGAGATTAGTGGAACAAGAGTCTAAGGAAATAAAACCTCACCAGGAAGATGTCGAAGTACTCAATTTGGGAGATGAGGATGAAGTGAAGGAAGTGAAGATCGGTACAACCATGAAAGCGGAAGTGAAAGAAGAGTTGCAGGTCCTACTGAAAGAATTTAGAGATGTGTTCGCTTGGTCTTATAATGATATGCCAGGCCTAGATACTGATATTGTACAACACAAACTCCCACTTAAGCCGGAATGCATCCCAGTCAAGCAAAAGCTCAGACGAATGAAACCGGAAATGTCCCTGAAGATCAAAGAGGAAGTACAGAAACAATTCGATGCAGGATTCCTGGCTGTTGCGAGATACCCACAATGGGTAGCAAATATTGTACCGGTGCCTAAGAAGGATGGTAAAGTTCGAATGTGTGTCGATTATTGTGATTTGAACCGCGCAAGCCCAAAAGATAATTTCCCGCTACCACACATCGACACTCTAGTCGATAATACAGCCAAGTATTCGCTGTTTTCGTTCATGGACGGTTTCTCGGGGTATAATCAGATCAAGATGGCGCCGGAAGACATGGAAAAAACGACTTTTATTACATTGTGGGGCACATTTTGTTATAAGGTGATGTCTTTTGGACTCAAGAATGCTGGGGCAACATATCAAAGGGCGATGGTGGCACTTTTTCATGATATGATGCACAAGGAGATTGAAGTTTATGTGGACGACATGATTGCAAAGTCCGAATCAGAAGAAGAACACATCCTTAACTTGAGAAAGTTATTCGAGAGATTGAGAAAGTATAAGCTCAGGTTGAATCCCGCCAAATGTACATTTGGAGTGAAATCCGGGAAATTGTTGGGTTTTATTGTCAGCCAGAAGGGGATAGAGGTGGATCCTGACAAAGTACGAGCGATAATGGAAATGCCTGCGCCTAAAACGGAAAAAGAAGTTCGAGGGTTCTTGGGTAGATTGAATTACATTGCTAGATTCATCTCCCAATTAACCGCTACTTGTGAGCCATTGTTCAAGTTGTTACGGAAGAATCAGGCTGTGGTGTGGAATGAGGATTGTCAGGCCGCTTTTGAGAGAGTCAAACAATACTTACAGGACCCTCCTGTATTACGTCCACCAGAACCAGGAAGACCACTCATTTTGTATTTGACGGTATTGGACAAGTCAATGGGTTGTGTATTGGGTCAACATGATGAAGATGGCAAAAGGGAGCACGCTATATATTACTTGAGCAAGAAATTCACAGACTGCGAGCAACGATATTCATCGTTAGAGCGGACTTGTTGCGCATTGGCCTGGGCTGCTCATCGTTTAAGGCAATACATGTTGAGTCATTCCACTTGGTTGATATCCAAGATGGATCCTATCAAGTATATTTTTGAAAAGCCTGCTCTTACTGGAAGGATAGCTCGATGGCAGATGCTACTGTCAGAATACGACATTGTATATGTCACTCAGAAGTCCGTCAAGGGTAGTGCTCTAGCAGAATACCTGGCTCATCAACCCATCAGTGATTATCAGCCGATGCAACCTGAATTTCCTGATGAAGATATCATGGCTCTTTTCGAAGAGAAGAAGGAAGACCGAGATGAAGAGGCATGGACAGTATTATTCGATGGAGCCTCGAATGTGATGGGGCACGGAATAGGGGCAGTGCTTATCTCTCCAGAGCGTCCACACATACCAATGACAGCAAGGTTGTGTTTCAACTGCACAAATAATATCGCGGAATATGAGGCCTGTGCTATGGGTATTCGAGCTGCAATCGAATCTAAAGTAAAAATTTTGAATGTATATGGAGCTTCAGCTTTGGTCATCCATCAGTTGAAAGGAGAATGGGAAACTAGGGATACGAAATTGATTCCCTATCAAGCTTACATCAGGGGGTTAATAGAGTATTTCGATGCCATTACATTCAACCACATACCGCGAGAAGATAATCAATTAGCAGACGCATTGGCTACTTTGTCATCAATGTTCGAAGTTGACCAAGACACAGACTTACCAAGGATTGAAATGAAGAGCCATGCAGAGCCAGCATATTGCCATTTCATCGGAGAGGAAGTAGATGGGAAACCTTGGTATTTCGATATCAAACACTATCTTAAGACCCGAGAATATCCCGACAAGGCGTCGGAGAACGATAAAAGGTCGTTAAGGAGGTTGGCTGGTAGCTTCGTCTTGAGTGGGGATGTCTTATACAAGAGAAATCACGATATGGTTCTCCTCAGATGTGTGGATGCAAAGGAGGCCGAGCTGATATTGAAGGAAGTGCACGAAGGTATATTTGGCGCACACATGAATGGGCACTCAATGGCCAGGAAGATACTGAGAGCTGGGTATTTCTGGTTGACCATGGAACACGATTGCTGCACACACGTGAGAAAGTGTGAGAAATGTCAGATGTACGCAGACAATATCAATGCGCCACCCGCAACCCTAAACGTATTGACCGCGCCATGGCCATTTTCGATGTGGGGAATAGATGTCATCGGTGCTATAGAGCCGAAGGCGTCCAATGGACACCGTTTCATACTAGTTGCAATCGATTACTTCACCAAATGGGTTGAAGCCGCTTCCTATGCCAATGTGACAAGAAAGGTGGTGACGAGGTTCATAAAAAAGGAGTTGATCTGCAGATACGGGCTCCCCAACAAGATTATCACTGATAATGCCACCAACCTGAACAATCAGATGATGGCAGAGTTATGCGAGGATTTCAAAATTCATCATCTAAATTCTTCTCCTTACCGTCCGAAGATGAATGGGGCAGTAGAGGCCGCTAATAAGAATATCAAGAAGATTGTGCAGAAAATGGTGATCACCTATAAAGATTGGCACGAATTGCTTCCTTTCGCTTTGCATGGATATCGTACGTCAGTACGAACATCGAAGAGAAAAGGTTAACAGCTGTGTGTCATGGGCAACTGTATCAAAGAAGAATGAAAAAGGCGTTTGACAAAAGGGTGCACCCGAGGGAGTTTCACGAAGGGGAGCTAGTGTTGAAGAAGATCTTGCCCATTCAAAAGGATCATAGAGGCAAGTGGACCCCAAACTATGAAGGGCCATTTGTGGTGAAGAAAGCGTTCTCTGGTGGGGCACTGATTCTCACAAGGATGGATGGGGAGGAATTACCGTTACCGGTTAATTCCGATGCGGTCAAAAAGTTTTATGTATGATGATTCCGTTATAGGAGTTGCCGTTAGCAAATATTGACATTGTCTTCAAAATTGTTGTAATCTGTGTTATTTCATTCAATAAATATCACAAGTTCTCATTCATAATTTCGTTCTCATTTTTTTGAAATATTGCATGTCACGCTGAGTTGTTAGGTAAATAATGGAAAATGAAAATAAAAATAATTGGACGAATGTCAATAAAAGCATCACGGGTATATTCGGACGGCTAGCTCAGTCCTGGTGGATGTCGTGAAAAAAAAAAAAAAGAAGAGGCACATGTTGAATCCGTTGTCAATAAAGTCGTCAAGGGTATGGTACTTTCAAAAAGCAAACAAAAAAAGTTTTGAAAAACACCGGTGTTGAGCCCTTTTCTGATTCAAGGTTTGGGGTGACCGATGTTCTTTTCCTGGAAAAGCATTTGCATTCATACTATTTGAACCCATAACCTTTTCATTTCCCCTCAAGACAAAGGATTGCCGCGTATGCAAATACTGGGGCAATTTTCATCATGATTCGTGTGCCCAATGATCGGTTGATCGGGGAGATAAAAAAAAAAAAAAAAAAAAAAAAGAAGAAAAAAAAAGATAGTGAAGTTGATGTGTCAATCGCTACAGAGTTTTGTTTCGGGTGTAAGGTCGGGGAAAGTAAGGCAAGCAAACTTCAGAATGACGCGTGGCCATTTTGTTTCTTTGACCCAAATGAAAATTTTTTTTCCAATTGCACCCTCTTTGAGCCGAAAGTCATAATTGTTTTCATCACCCTAAGCAAGAATCATTGGCATATCGATGTCAACCTAAAAGGGTACATCAAGGGCATCCAAAATCAAGAAGAAAATTTCTGAAAAGAAGAAAAAAACAAAAATGAAAAAAAGTATCATAAAGGGCCACAACAGGGGCAGTGAATCGAATAAACTAAATGAAAAAAAAATAAAAAAAAAACGAAAAAAGAGAAAAAACAAACAATGAAAAACAAAAGGGTGCTCGAATTTTCAAATCCTTAGAGACAGTTGACTTGACGCCTTGCAGATGATTCTTGTTAAAATAATTTAACCTTCAAACACTTATTTGGGCCTTCATTATCCCTTTCTTTCACAACCCTTTGCCTTTCAGCCACGATACAAGCTCATTAAAGTCCACGCCGAGTGAAGAATGTTTGTCTTGATCTCTCTCACGAACTTAACTCTGGAACAAAACGATGTAGCGAATGACACAATCACAAAAAAAAAAAAAAAAAAAAAAAAAGAATCAAAAAAAGAAAAAAAACAAAAGGAAAAGAGAAGAAGAAGAAGAAAAGACAAAAAGATGAGAAGTCTCCCCGTCAAATGAGAATCACAAAACTGGGGCAATCCTTCCTACCCGAACCTTTCCACCCCTCCAAATCACATTCACCTTGCGCAACAAAATTGGGGCAACTCTTGCGAGCCTCGCATGTTTAGATATTACCAACACCTCCTCGAGTGAGGAGATTTTAAATGTTGTTGTTGCCCACAGATAATCATTCAGCCATCTACCTTTCGTGCCCATTTTCTACACCTTCTCGAGTTCAAGTTAGTTTGGTTTGCAAAAAGCGTTAAAGAGAATTTGAACCCTGGTTACGTTTCTTTTCCTTTTCAAAGGACTCATTACACTATTTTCAAGAAACGTGTTTTGGACGTACATTGAATCTGACGACGATATTGACAACAAGTTTCAAACATGGACTTTCAAAAAAATGGAAAAAATGAAATGAGTGAAAAACGACAAAAAGAGATAATGAAACAAACGTCTCATATGTACATGCATCATCATGACATTACATCATACCTTTCAAAAGCAAGGAAATTGTTCAAAAAATCTCAATGTTTTGCTCAGTATTTACCAACGTCTCTTCAAAAGATTTTGAATCCAAGTTTTTCTTCTATGACAACTAATGATCACATCATTCATCAATAGGGTTGGTACACCCTTTCCACGAGGTTTGTACACCTCATATCATTCATTCACAGGGTTGGTACACCCTTTCCACGAGGTTTGTACACCTCATATCATTCATCAATAGGGTTGGTACACCCTTTCCACGAGGTTTGTACACCTCATATCATTCATCAATAGGGTTGGTACACCCTTTCCACGAGGTTTGTACACCTCATATCATTCATCAATAGGGTTGGTACACCCTTTCCACGAGGTTTGTACACCTCATATCATTCATCAATAGGGTTGGTACACCCTTTCCACGAGGTTTGTACACCTCATATCATTCATTCACAGGGTTGGTACACCCTTTCCACGAGGTTTGTACACCTCATATCATTCATCAATAGGGTTAGTACACCCTTTCCACGAGGTTAGTACACCTCATATCATTCATTCACAGGGTTAGTACACCCTTTTCACGAGGTTTGTACACCTCATATCATTCATTCACAGGGTTAGTACACCTTTTTTTTACGAGGTTATTACACCTCACATCATTCATCAATAGGGTTGGTACACCCTTTCCACGAGGTTAGTACACCTCTCATCATTCATCCATAGGTTTAGTACACCCTTCGCGAGGTTTGTACACCTCATTCCTCTCAAGCACAGTTTTTATCCAATGTTTTTAAGCCTAGTTTTGGCTGGCACCTTTGGTTTTTTTCTGTTATTTTCGGGCTCTCTGCTTGGCAGCGGCTGAATTCAGGTTCCTTTCATGTGATCAGTCCTCTGCTAGGCAATGGTTGGATTCTTTTAGTGTAATTTCACCATTCATAAAGTCGGTTAATCTTACTGTTGTGTTTATCCTCTCGTTTTTGCCTCCTTAAAAAATCCGGACGAAATTAGTATTTCTGTCTTTACTTAGCTTTTACCTTGATAATACGAAAATATCAAATTTTCCTATTATCCAGTATTATCTAAGTAAAGAGGGGCAGCTGTCAACACTCAATTTCGTCCGGACGACTGATACTGTACAAATTCTTATCTTATTTTACTTTATGCTTTCCTATAATTTTTATCCTCCCCTTTTAATTTTATTTATTCCTCATTTGCTTTTAATTTTATTTTTATTTTTATTTTGCTTTACTTTCCCTTTTACTATAATTTTCCAGATTTGATTTTTTATTTCTTTCTATTACCCTTTTTATGGTCTTTTTACTCATTTTATTCTTCTTTTGGCAAATACATTATTAAGGTTTTAAATTTAAGAGGTGTGATTTTCGTTTTGAAATAAATAATAATAATAAAAATATGATAAAAATATATATATATATATATATATATAATAAAAATATAATTAAAAAAAAAGAAAGAAAAAAAAGAGAAGAAAAGGGAATGTTTGCCAGGTGTAAAAACGACAAAAACAAAGGGGGGGCAGTGGCAGAGCAAAAACGGATGTTGGAAGAGCAGTTTTGGAGAATCAGTTTTGGGTTTTGGTTTGGGGAGCAGAGGCCGTTCAAAAACAAAAAAAAGGAAGTTGAAAAAATCATTGGGGGGTCTCATTTTTTTTTTTTTGGCTGGACCATTGCTTTCTCTGGGGATTTTGGTATACAGAGCAGGGGTGATCTTGAAAGTTCTTTTGCATCTGCAATCGCCGGAGACGTCCAGGATCAACGACGAGGGCTACAAGAGGTAAATTTATATTCCTTTATTTTAAAACTTACCATATGTTGTCGATGAATGCACTGTTGCATTGTGGTTGAGCATGATATTATGAATTTCTTCCTCACTCACACACCGAACCCAATCTTGAAACTATCACACCCCAAGACACCATTACCTCACACACACCACACCACACAGAATCCCAACCACTACCTTAGGACCCATCCTAACCACCTCATCCATCAGGGATTCTCGGAATTTCCCCACCTCCAACAACCTCCAATGTTCAAACACGGCCACTACCCAACCCCCCTACACACACCTCCCATTGAATTCGACCTTAATCTTCTCCAACAGCCTCAGACACTCCTTTTCTCCCCCTTCACGGACACTGCTCTTATGAACATCTTTCCACCATCTTCATACCCATAGAATCTCCATTGCCAACCTCCTTTCCTGCCAACCTCCTTTCCTCTCACTCCCCTGTTGTTCTACCCCGAGCATAACAAAAAAAAAAAAAAAAAAAGAGGAAGAGATCAACAACCACAACCTTCCCATCGTGTCATCAACACGCCCAATGCCAAACACACACACACGCAATTTCCAACCCCGGTCACCGTTTCATCCTCCCTCACCCCCATACGCATAACGTCTAAACCATCGGGCTTCACCACACCTTCATCCGCCTCCATGTTTGGAGACTCTGTCCTAACTCGCGCCTCCCACCCTTGCCCTCAACCTGCACAGCACAAAATCACAAGGACTAAAACCAATCACTAGGAACCGAGACCACAATTCCCAATCCCCCTCATCTCCCAGTCGAACCCAGCTAGAAATAGAAGACATTGGGAGTAGTGGAACCCCTCGGCCGTGCACAGGAACACTAGCACGAAATCGGAAATTCCCAAATCGTTAAACCAAGCAACCTTTTCCCTATCGTTATGCAAGTCGAGGATGAAAATTGAGAGGGAGGAGACAGCCTGCCCTGTTCGGAAGCTGCGACCTCAGAAGTGGAACCACCGAGGTCGGCAATGCTGAGGTGAGTTGGTGGCCGTTCGGTGGCGTTGAGAGCGGGAGAGAAGCAACGGCGCAGTGGCTTGAGTTCGGACAGAGGCTGGTGCCGCTGCCACGACCACAACCCACTTTCTGGTTTGCCATTTTCGAGAAGGGAGGACGAGGGGGCAGTGACGAGGTGGCCGGCGGTGGTCCCGGTGGCGTCTGTTGTCGTTGTCGGCGTCGGAGAGGAAGCAACTGGAGGCGCGACGGTGCTGGCCCCGGTGGTCGTCGCCACGCGAGAAACAAAAGAGGCAAGGAGTAGGGTTTTGGCAGTGACAGCAACGGGCTCGACGACAACGTGGGGTGGCGGTGGCTCGTGACGGCGCCGGCAAAACAGTTAACCCTAGTTGGTCTGAGGTAGCGAGACTTTGAGTCTCGGCCGTTTGGTTGTGTGTGTGGGAAATGGTCTTCAGAATGCTTGACCCCTATAGGATTCTAGGTTAGAAGGGATTAGAGAGGGCCTGTGCAGGATTCTGGGCTGGGTGCTAGTCACACCCCATTTTTTCCATCCGCACCCCCCATTCCCCCATCCGCTCAACCTTTTCTCCTTGCGCACCTCCCATAATTTGTTTTTGATATCTGAGTTACGAGTTAGGCCCAACAACACAAAAAAAAATATATATATTTCTTCTACACCCCTACTCTCTTCTACAGCGCACCCCATACTCTTTGCTGTTGCGCACCCCCCTACTCTCATTCTCGCACCCCACTTTCTTTGGGCTCAAGCCCACTCTGCCTAAGAACTTTATCTTTTCCTGCGCACCCCTATTTTTCGTGTTTGCCATCCTTTTCATTTGGGATTAGGCCTAATTTGTTTTTAGAGTTGAAATTGGATTTAAATAATGTTTTTGTCCCTTTTATTTATTTTTCTTCATTCTTTCTTATCTTAAATATTTATCTGCTTTAAAAATAATAATAATAATAATAATAATAATAAATAAATAATAATACATAAATACTAAAGTTTACAAAAATATATTTTAAGGGTTCTAGTACATGTGTGATCGCACGCATCGTCCTTGTGCTAGAAAACCCTTTCTTTTCTATAAATCAAAAATAACAAAAATATATTTTAAGGGTTCTAGTACATGTGTGATCGCACGCATCGTCCTTGTACTAGAAAACCCTTTCATTTCTTTTCTATAAATCAAAAATAACAAAAATATATTTTAAGGGTTCTAGTACATGTGTGATCGCACGCATCGTCCTTGTACTAGAAAACCCTTTCATTTCTTTTCTACAAATCAAAAACAACAAAAATTTATTTATTTTAAGGGTTCTAGTACATGTGTGATCGCACGCATCGTCCTTGTGCTAGAAAACCCTTTCTTTTCTTTTAAATAAAAATCAAAAACAACAAAAATATATTCTAAGGATTCTAGTACATGTGTGATCGCACGCATCGTCCTTGTGCTAGAAAACCCTTTCTTTTCTTTTAAATAAATATTAAAAAACAAAAAAATATATTTTAAGGATTCTAACGCATGTGTGATCGCACGCATCGTCCTTGTGTTAGAAGACCTCTTCTTTTTCTTATATAAAAATTACAAAAAATACCAGAACATCCTTTTTCAAACAACAAACTTTTCAAAAGAACTACGTAACCCTGATTTCTCAGTCTAACTGAGAATACGTAGGAGCAAGGTCAGTCCTTGTCGGGCACAAAAAACGCAAAAAATATATTTTATTTTTTTAGGGGAAATTAAACATTTTTCAAAACCACATCAAATTCGCATTTTTAATTAAAGGTACTGCCTTCGGGCAGGCGTGTAGGGTGTTAATACCTTCCCTACACGTAACCGACTCCCGAACCCGAGTCTGGTTTTCCAATCGACCAAGCCTTATCCCTTTTATGGTTTTTTTCCATAGTTTTCCAGAATAAACTATGGTGGCGACTCCAAAAATCTCTTTTTCTTCAATAATATTTTCCTTTTTTGGATCGTCGTCATCCCGTCGCGATTTTTTTTTCGGTTGCGACAGGCCTCAATACTAGGTTTATCCTCCTTGAACTTCAACCACCCTGAATCAATTAGAGTCTGCACTTTATGCTTGAAAGCCAAACACCTCTCAGTGGAATGACCAACACCTCCTCTGTGATAACTACACTTGGCCTCTGCATCATAACCCCTTGGGTATGGAGGTTGCAAGGGCTTCATTGGACAGATAACAACCAAACCCTTTTTTATGAGATGGGGTAACAATTCTGTGTAAGTTGTAGGGATTGGGGTAAAATTTCTTTCCTGGTTTCTTCTCGGATAAGTACTTGGACCCACGTTCATATTGGGACCTACATTTGCATCTCCTCTTCAATTATTAGTCGGGATATACTGTGGTTGATAATACCCCTGTTGGGGTTGAGGCCTAATTTGATGACCAAAAGAAGCGTTAGCTGCATGTGGATGTTGACCCCAGTATGGTCGATAGTTATGAGTGGGAGTCTGCCCTCTCCACACGGGGGTTGCATATGTGGCATGCACATCACCTTCCTTCCTTTTTCCTGGGTTGAAACTGGGTTTTTTGGAGTTTGCAACCACTGACGAACCATATGCAATCTTCCCATTTTTCATCCCAATCTCTATCCTTTCACCAATTATAATAATATCAGCAAAATTTGAAGTCACGTTCCCAACCATGTGTTCATAAAAAGGTGGTTGGAGCGTATTTACAAACATCGCCACCATCTCTCTATCATACAGAGGTGGCTCAACTTGAGCCGCTAGTTCCCTCCACCGTTGGGCATACTCCTTAAAAGTTTCCTTATCCTTCTTTGACATGTTTTGCAGTTGTAAACGATATGGTGCAACATGTGTATTGTATATGTACTGTTTCACAAAAGCATCAGCCAAATCCGCCCAGCAACGGATCCGAGATGGCTCCAAGTGAGTATACCAGTTTAATGCCACCCCAGCCAAACTATCTTGAAAAACATGGATGAGCAGCTGCTCATCATAAGCATACGCAGCCATCTTTCTGCAATACATGGTCAGATGGCTCTTTGGGCATGTATTTCCCTTATACTTCTCAAACTCTGGCGCTTTGAACTTATGTGGTATTTTTACGCCAGGAACCAAACTCAATCTGGCAACATCTCCGAAACCATAACTCTCAAATCCCTCAACAGCCCTCAATCTCGCCTCCAGGCTCTCCAGTTTATCCTTTGCTTTGTCGACATTACTGATTACCCCCTGAAATGAAGTATGTGGTGCAGTCTTAGCAAAAAAGCCCTCTCCAGTAATCACATGAGGCACCGGAGTTACTCGGATTCCATCAGACGTGTTTGCATGCATCCCTTCACTCAACATGGGTGCGGACATTACAACAGGTCCCTGAGTACCGATTGGTGATACGTTGGCAGTGGTAGGGAAAGAGAACGAAGCATGTTCCCCTTCTGTGTATTCTCCCTCGGGTGGAGTGTAGTTGGGAGGTAATCCGTACATTGGGAAAGGAACTGATTGGCTCCCAGCATTGAATAACGGAGGGTAATACTGAGCACTTCCCTCAACTTGCGCAGGCGTAGACCCTCCAGTAGTCTTCAGGGCCTCGAGAGCTGTCAGGATTTGGGCCATCTGATCCTTCAACTGGTTGACATCAGCCTTAATAGATTCATGTGACTGCTCCCAATTCTCCATGACCTTCGAGTTAGCTCTGGTCTTGTACGGATGTCGTGGAAAATTTGTCGTTGTTCTTTCGCTTCTACTGTTTTATTATTTTGAGCAATTTAAATTAGGTAGGAATGAAATATGCAAAATGAAAGAAAACATGATGCATGCTAGTAATAAGTGGAAATCACAGGATCCCGATGACGTTACTGATGAATAATTAACACAAGTCGATATCAAACGAACATCCCGCATCTTTCATTTAAAGAAGATTCAACTCATTACATTGACTGGGGAGCAAAACAAGTGTTTCATATGTACATCAATCCCGAGCTCGGGCAATAAAAGATTTCATTTCTCCTACCAACCATTTACAATGATCAATAAACAGTTCTATCTCTTTTGGCAGGCTACAAAAATGACTACTCGCTTCGGCATTTAACACCATTCTGGGGATATCTTCAATAGCCCCATTCGCCAAAGCAGCCAACTGGGAGAAACTTTCTTTCCAGTGTTTCTCAGATTGCTCCTGCTCCGCAATATGCTCTTTCATTCGCTTTATCAAGGCCTGATGCCTTTCTTCAAATTCCATTGACCTCCATCGCTCCTCCTACTCCTCGATGTAATCCTCCATTTGCTTTAACATGGCTCGATATTCCCCTTCAGCCTCTGCCAGCTTCCAGCGCTCCTGATTCAACTCTGCTTCAAATGATGTGGTCATTTCCTTCATTTGATTCCCCGCTTCTTGTACTTGGACCTGGGCTTCTCTTAGTCTTTTTAGGGCTTCCTTTTTTTCTCTTTTGGCTTCTTCATAGAGCTGTTTCCACTGTCTGCCTTCTTCTAAAGCCATATTCTTCATGGATAATTCTTTACTCCCGGCCGCAAGATCCTGCTTCACTCGAAATGTATAATCCCTCTCAGCCTTTTGGCTTTTGACAAGTTTTCATAAGCCCGTGACTTTTCTTCATTGTCATTTCTCATATCCACAAGATCATTACGCGCCCGCTGTAATTCGTTTTCCAACCTAGCATTCCTCACCTTCAATTTCTCCATCTCAGCCTTCAATTGCTTCACCTCTTCACTTTCTGGGGCCTGGGATGGTCCTTCACTAGCTGATTGATCCTTGATTGGCTTGAAAGGAAACTTGACTATTTTCACCCTGTCCAGAATCCAGGTGTGATAACTAACCCTGCTATCCACCACTTCACTCCTAAAGTCCTTTTCTCCTCGAACAACATTTTCCCAGACACTTTTAACCTTTCTTAACAGTTCAATGAAATGCCCGTCTTCGTAATAAATGAATAGGGTAGCAAGATAATCTGGTGAAGGTGCCCCTCTCATGGGATGCCCAAATTGCCTTTGTACTAAAATGGGGTTGTAATTGATACAGTATCGGGCACCTATGAGAGGCACATTAGGAAAGCTACCACAGTGCTGTATAGACGATTTATTTCCGAGCCAAGGAAGACGCCATTTTATACTTCTTTCGCTCAAGCCAACAAAGAATCGAGCCCAATCATTTCCTCCCTTATCTTTAAGCCCTTGGCGTGACAAAGTCTCTGACAAACTCTTGACGTCGACCATCTCCTTAAACACGCGCGTTGTCATCCATGTATACAACGCCGGTAAACAACAAACAATTCTTTTTCCCTTTCTCTCATGACAAAAGCTCAAGGTCCCATAAACATCCGCAAGAACTGCTGTTACAGGATTCTCTGATCTTGTTTTCTTTGCCACGAAGACGTCTATTTTGATTGTAATCCACATATTCTTCTATTTTGGGAAACAAGACAATGCCATATATGGTGAGGGCCAACACATCTATGAAAGTTTCCCAATCCTCTTTATCGGCCAGGTGATGTAGGTATTGCTCCAGATATCCCTGTGACAACCCATGGACTTGATTCCTCATCATCATCCGGTCTTCAAGCTCTTTGGGATGTAATTTCATGATGGCAGCAATGGTGGGTATAGAGGCATGATGCTCCAAATGTTGATAGGGAGTGGTGCCCTCCAATGGTAAACCCAAGATATGTTCAAATTCTTCTATGGTTGGCGCCAGCTGGAAATCTTGGAAAGTGAAGCATCTTAGAGGAGAGTCATAATACTGAGCAAGAGCTGTGATAGCAGGCAATTGTACTTTCACCTCCATTAAACTCAACAGGTTCCCATATTTCCTCTTGAAAGTTTCTCTCTGCATGGTCTTGAGTCTTCGGCCCAAATTTATCAGCTCGGTCAAATTTCCAACATGAGTCCTCAGGCTATACTTCCTTCTTAAATTAGAAGAGTCAGTCCGTGTGGCATCAGATCTTGTATCAACATCCATCTTGTACAAAATCAAGTAGGTACCTGTGATTTCCCTTAAAACCAAACATGTTACTAAATGATGTATGAATATGATGCATGATAATAAAGCAACATGACGAAACACAACGCATGCATGGTATGAAATGCAATATCATTATTATTTTAAAAAATGAACAGCGTGAGGATTACAGAAGTACACAATTCTCCCTTCGTGCCCTAATAAAGGTTCACCGTTTCAAGTTCGAGGTCATATATATGCAATCTTACTAGGATGGTTTCCTAAACCTAAAGGTCGAAGGTCACTAGAGCTATGGCCCCCTTCAAAGAATCTCCACAACAGTCGAGTAATCAACTAGGTGCGAAGACACAAATGAAGAGAACAGACTCTAGCTGGAGTTCTCACGATAGCCAAACAGGAAGTACATCCCAGAGTGACACCGCTACACAACTCCTCTAATTCTAAGTTACACTCAGACCCGGGTATAGGGCCCCACTCATGATATGCCGAAAGTGTGTGTGTGAAGGGAAATATCATGCACATCCCAACCCTCACCTGCAAAACAACCAGAAAAATTCCCAGACAGATATAAACATGTTTTCTACCCTAGGGTTCAATATCCAACAAGCACAGTTATTAACACGCGATTATTCAAACATCAAACATAAAGAAAAAGGGAAGAAAAACAAAAAGCAAAACCACATTAAATTTGCACACATAATTAAATGGCTTGACTCTCAAAAGACTCCCTAGTGAAGTCGCCATCTGTCGCAACCGAAAAATCGCGACGGGACGACGACGATCCAAAAAAGGAACGTGTTTTGAAAAAGAGATTTTGGAGTCGCCACCATAGTTTATTATGGAAAACTACGGAAAAACCATAAAATAAAGCAAGGTCTGCGAAAACCGAAATTCGGGTTCGGGAGTCGGTTACGTGTGGGGAAGGTATTAGCACCCCACAACGCCTGCCCTAAGGCAGTACCTTTAATTAAATACGCGAATAAAGATGTGGTTTTCAAAATGTTTAACTATCCCAAAAGAAACAAAAATATTTTTTAGTTTTTTGGGCCCGACAAGGATTGACCTTGCTCCTACGTATTCTCAGTCAGACTGAGAAATCAGGGTTACATAGTTCTTTCTGAAAATTTGTTTGTTGTTTGAAGATATTTTTAGTTTTTGAAGATTTTATATATTTTTTTAATATTTTTATATAGAAGAGAAAAGGTTTTTAGCACAAGGCCTACGCGAGCGGTCGCACGTGTGCTTAAACCTTTTCAAAATATTTTTATTTGATTTTTTAATTTTTGTAAAAGAAAGGAAAAGGTTTTTAACACAAGGCCTACGCGAGCGGTCGCACGTGTGTTTAAACCTTTTCAAAATATTTTTATTTGATTTTTAATTTTTGTAGAAGAGAAGGAAAAGATTTTCAGCACAAGGCCTACGCGAGCGGTCGCACGTGTGCTTAAACCTTTTCAAAACATTTCTATTTGATTTTTAATTTTTGTAGAAGAGAAGGAAAAGATTTTCAGCACAAGGCCTACGCGAGCGGTCGTACGTGTGCTTAAACCTTTTCAAAATATTTTTTATTTGATTTATTTTTTTGTAAAAAATGAAGGAAAAGATTTTCAGCACAAGGCCTACGCGAGCGGTCGCACGTGTGCTTAAACCTTTTCAAAATATTTTTATTTGATTTATTTTTTTGTAAAAAATGAAGGAAAAGATTTTCAGCACAAGGCCTACGCGAGCGGTCGCACGTGTGCTTAAACCTTTTCAAAATATTTTTTATTTGATTTATTTTTTTTGTAAAAAATGAAGGAAAAGATTTTCAGCACAAGGCCTACGCGAGCGGTCGCACGTGTGCTTAAACCTTTTCAAAATATTTTTTATTTGATTTATTTTTTTGTAAAAATGAATAAATAAATAACTAAATAAAATAAAAATAAGTACACTAAAAATTTAAAAAATAAAAAATAAAAAAATAAAAAAAATAAAACAATAAAAAGGGTGGGGGTGCCTAAATAAGAAAAAGGGGTGTCTAACTTAAATTGCCTCTAACTGCACACTGGGCCTAAGCCCAATTGGAAAGAGGTGTAGCTTAACACAAATAAGGGTGCAGAAAAAACGTTTTAGGCTGACAGACTAAAATTTGAGCCCAAGCAAAAAAGGACTACGAATGGAAGCAAAAGGGGGTGCGGCAGAAAAAACCCTGAACCCAGGCACCCAAACCCAAGACTCCACTTAACCTAAAAATCTGAAGGGGTCAAACCTCTTCTCCTCATTTTCCTCTCTCACGACCCAGGCGGCCAGAGACTCAAAATTCCTCCTTTCAAACCAGTCTGAAGTTGAAGTCACACACCACCACATCCCAATCAGCCCCGCATCCATCTGGCTCCATTCAAACCACAACCGGTGACGGCAGACGCTGCCGGAACCAAGGCCGGCCACAGCGTCACTGTCCTCTCCCTCGACTGGCCCCTGCGCCGTCACCGTCAACAGCCACAGCCGCGCCACCGCCTTCTCGTTCTTGGCTAGCAATCTTCGAAGCCACTGTCTCAGTCGTTGATTCCCTCCGGTCAGCCACCGATTCTCCAACTCCATCACCGGCGGTAATACCCTCGGTGGCGTCAACACCACCACGCCACTGGCCAGCCACGACATCTCCAATCACTCTCTCCCTTTCTCTTGCGCTCGTTCAATATTGGGGGTTCACACACAACTTTCTCCACTTAACGGCCACTGTCTCTGTCTGATGTGAGTCACCGGAGCTGTACATGGCGTCTCCATCCAGCCAATGAAATCAATCTCCTCCACGAGTTCTCCAATCAACCAAACAGTTTCAAGTTACCTCAATATTCATCTCGGACTTGGTCATTTTGTGAGGCAGAGTTATTTAACAGTAATTGGAAACCCCAGATTTTGTGCATACTTGGGTGTTCTGGGTTCCTATTATGGCATTGTACATGTATGTGTGTTTTGATATGGGTGAACAACATTTTTTCTCTGTTTTGCTCTTTTTTTTTGTTTAAGGTTGTGTACGATTTCTGAGATCAATGATGGTGGCACTCAAGAGCAAGTCCATGATAAAGGTTCAAATGGTGGAAGGGAATGATTTCGATAATGTTATGGATGGGTTGGGACGGTGGTTTCAGCGAGGATGAATCAAGTTAAGAAACAGGGCCTCAATTGCTCTCTGTATTCATTTCCCAAGTCTATTTCCCAGTAATGTAGTAATGTTTATGAGTAGAAACATAGCAACCACGATGATACTGATACAGTAGTGACTCTAACATCATACCATATGCAAGCGAGATATATGATATTAATAAACGAATTTACCTCTGAGATCACTGTGATATTGCTTTGATGATGTTCTCCTTTGGATGAAGCTCTCTTCTGGATGACGCCCTGCCCTGATCCTCTCTGTAGATAGTCACCCCTATCATCAAGATCTTTCTTCTAGGTCACCTCTCTATTTCTTTTTTTCCAACCCATTCCCCTTTCAAATCTTCTTCTAACCGCTTTTTGATCATTTTCCCTCACCAAATTCCCTTGTCCCCCATTATCCAACACACATCTCACGCTCTCTCCCGTTTTTTTTTCGTATTATGTTTTCATTTTTTATTTCAATCTTATCTTATTATATTATTATTATTTTTTAATTTTTTTTCAATTATTTTAGTTAGTTAACTCTATTAAAACAAAATGAATATAGAAAATGAAATAAAAACCAAATTATAAATACAGTAAAATAGACTAAAACAATAAAGTAAAAAAAATTAAAAAAATAAAAAAAAATAAAAGGAAAACAATAAAAAGCCAATAAAACACATTTTTCACTACCCGGGCAAAATTGGGTGTTGACACCCATTTATCGAATAGGCAGCTAGACTTTGCCCGGTAGTCTACCCTACTCATACTGTCACACCGACTTGGTGAATCTCCTCGCTTGCTTGTTGTCTAAGCCAGCCCACCGCTTTTTTACTTTACTTTACGCCTTCCCATCCGAGTGACATAAGCCTAACCCTGTAAACAGTCCTTCAACTTCAAGTGGGATAAGAACTCAACAGATTCAATATCATATGAGAAAATAGGCTGTACTACAATAAGCGCTTCGTTACGCTACGTTTTTCCCTAGGGCTTGAACTGTTGTAGACAAGACCGATAGTCAGACTAGTCAAGCATCTATTCTTATTCAAAGTGATTTCACTATCACTAATAGGCTAACAGTCTCGAACTTCACTTATAGAAGGAGCTACTTCCAAGCTGCTACGCGTCTTGGATGTCTTACCATCCCTACTCAAACGCTCTAACCCTATCGTTTTGTAAACTCCGCTCCCTATCTAACTAAGAGTCTCTTCGAACCCTAGGACTGATCTTCCCGTTGGTTTTGCTACATCAGTACTTACAACCGGGTGGCATAGCGAAATTCCTCACCGAGTAGCTCACTCTGATATCTTTTGTCGAGTCTTGTGTGTGTGGATTCTTTTTTTTGGTATATAAGAGTTAGTCAATACTTTTATCTTTATATTAATATAACAGACTTTTGAGATCCGATTTGAGACTGGGACCTTAAAGAGCAGAAGGTCGTCTGTAAAGTCTCATCCCGTGCTGCCTAGGTACGAAAGAACTAGGTGTTGATTCCCCTGACCTGGCTATCTTTCCAGAAATGGTTGAATATGACTAAAAGGCTAGGGCTTAAAAGCGCCTAAGACTACGACTTTTTCCTTCTCGCAGAAGGTTGGCACAACACAAAAGAAGATGATTCTAAGCCCTCGCTTATCGACAAGCTTAACCACGGAAAGCATTTGAACCAGACTGAAGCAGAGGCAAGCCGTATGCGGATGAAATCGCTAGTCGTTCGCAGCAAAAACTAAGACTACCCCAGAGGTAAGGGGGGTCGAGCACGTAGTACCTTGGTCGCCTGGGTTGATGCAAAAAATCCCAGGAAAAAGAACAGTGGCAAGATTTGAATTGACTTATCCGAGGGGATTTCGGGTTTCATCCAATTTTACGGGGAAAATGCAAGATGAAAATCCTAGGATTCCCAGTAAAGTAAGCACCAGATTCACTATAAAGACAGTACAGGGGCACGACGCTAAGGTAGAGACACATAGAGAGAAAAAGAAAAGACCACCGGAATAGTAAAATCAAAGCCCTTCATCATTAGATCTAGGATACTTATCCTTTGAAAACTTAACACCAACCGAATCCCGACTACTCATCGGATCGGATTCTGAACCGTGTTTACCGCAAACAAACCTCCTAGTTGCTTAGCCCGGCTCCATAGCCTTCAAAATCTTTCATATTGATTGCTTCCATCCAATCCAGCTTATCCTTGGCTCACTGACCTTAGAATAGGTAATCTAGTGCTGCCATTTACGTTTAGCCATCAACGCCATCTCCAAAGTGATTGACGAAAGCCCCGGAAAAGGTTAATAAAGCTGGGAATTTCCGCTTAAACCCCGAGAGTTGAACCAATAGCCTTGCTTTTAAGACCTGCGACCCTTTCTTTTCTTTTTATTCGCGGCTGGTTCGTTTTAGGAATGCTCTTGAAAGTCACGCTTTGGTTAGCTTTGAATTAAAGGGTGAAACCTTGCTTTGCAAAAGGGGAGTTCTTTCCCGCATCCATCCCATAAACCCCTGTCAAGCTTCTACTCATTCTCAATTCAGGAAAAGGTTTCCGGTTGCCATAAATAAAACCACAATCACACAGTCAACTCGAACAAAGAGCTTCTCGCCTACAAATTAAGGAGCTGGTCCAAGCCTTCCTCTTTACTGTTTAGGAGTAGCATTGAAGATTCGAAACCTTTCGTGTCGTCAGGTTGCTACACCTAACCTAGCCTAGCGGGAGCTCACTGAAGGCTCCGAGTATCATGATCGTAAGACGACATTTGCTAGCCTCACACTACCCTTTTTGGAACCCTCGAGTAGTCATGTGGAAGAAATAAACGAAAAGAAAGGAGAAAGGCTTGTTGTTGCCAAGGCCTATTCCTCGACCATCGGAAGTCACCTATTCAATAAGTTGGGAGTCCCCGCCATGTAAACCCATATTCCATGGAAGAATCGAATCAATACCGACTATTTCTTTAGCATCCCGAAGAGTGACGAGAAGACCACACTTTACATCTTTCTTTCAAAAGAGGAGAACGCGCTCATAGAATATTAACAAAAATGAAAGAAATCCTCGTCCAGTGGCACGTCCTTTAGCTGCTGCGGTCTAGTACGGGGAAAGAAGTTCGGACATATTCTATATAGGAAGCGCTCATTGCCTGAAGAATAGGCGTCTTTCATACCTTTCCTGGGAACGGGCAAGAAAACAGATTGGCCTATGAATGTGCACCCTCTTTCCTGATACTAGGGACATTTGATTCTTTCTGACCTATATTAGAATATTACCAAACTGCTCTTATTCCGCTAAAAGAGCAAAGATAAAAGCCCTCTTATGCCAGAAATTGAATAAAGAAAGTGTACTTTCACCTCTGGAATGACAACATGCGAAAGACACCCACTGGCGTGCTTACGTTCTTTCTTCGCTTCCCAGCCTCCTTGAGCTTTAGAAAGAAAGCCGTTGATTGCCATTCGTTTTCTTGCTGGAATCTTTTTCTTATTCTTAATAGAACCTGTCCTCCCGGGACTCAAGGGAAAGGCCTGACTGTCTTTTCTATAGAGTTGGAGTAGTAGTTGGACAAAAGAACTCTCTGGCCGGAGTCAAACACGTAGTCGTGACCTGTCCCGTCGTTACTTCTCTTTCTATATATGTTTAGGGAGAAAGAATTAGGCTGCCTAAAAAGAAACTCTAGGCGTTGGATTGTTTTTCTTTTCTGCTGGTGAGGAAAGGTCGTGCAATCGCAGAGGACTAGTTCCCTATCCCGCTGATAAGAATAAAAAAGGGATCGGCGCAGTGGATAGGCCACTCTCACTGGAAGAGCTTAGCTTATTCCAAAGCATCCCTGACGCTCTCTAGTTTAGGAATAGAGGGTGTCGCATCTGAGGCAAAGCAAGAGCTAATAGCCTCTTTTTTTCCATCCTGACTTTCATCCGTTAATGCTTCTTCTTTCCAATCAGTTTAGATCCTGAGAACAAGTCAAGCTTCAAATAAGTAGTCCGCTAAGGTCTGTCTAACAATAGAGCTTCCAGAGGCAAGCCGAAGCGGAGAATGTTTCTCCTAAAGAGTCTCTTATAGTAGTCTATCAAAGCACAAGGAGAATGGCTTTGACTAAGCATCTGGTGAGGGATCCGCTGGATTAGTAAGCATCACAAAAGGAGGACGGTGGAGATCTAAGTTGCTCCTTTCTTCCCCCTTCCCCAGTTCTCTAACTAGTGGTGTAAGCAAGTGCTCCATTGTGTAATGGTCTAAGGGCCTTTAAGTTCTAATCTTACCTACCGTGTCTAAGGTGTGACTTCTTCCAAGAGTGGGAGGGCTCACAGTAAGACCGGGTAGACGGGTATAGCAGTAATAGTACTTTCACCCAATAGGATAAGGCAAGTCAGTTTGAAAGCAAGGCAAACAACCTTTGCCTCTTGGACTACGACTTGGAAACCTTTGCCAAGTTTCCTCAGTGAGAAAGGAATCAAACTAACTCTCTTTTCTTCTTCAACTCAACCAAGTCCAATAGAAAACACATTAAGCTTCGTCTAACAGGAAGTAGCACCTACCGCCTTGCATAGCATGTCGAGAATCCTTTTCCTTGTTTCAAAATACAGATTGTTGTGGAGAGTCTCAATTGCATAAGAGAAAGAAGCTGTTCTTGAATTGCTAGTCTGTCAGTGAGAAGCTGTGATCGAGAAAGTCTCGCCCAAAGAAAAGAGCTCTACAGTAGTGCCTTGCGGGGTCGTAGAGCCGGGGGAGCTCAGATCCGATTCTTGCATTCATCTTAACTGCATATTTAGACTTCTTCTTACCCAGTTTGTAAGTAGAGGAGAACAAATAAGATAGAAGCCCATATTGAAACTATAGTTCCTAACTAGAGTAGTAAGAAGTCTTTTCAGAAGCAGTAGACTGAGAGGCTTTGGCAGAATTGATCGAACTTCTTGCTCTCAGGGTGCTTCGCTTGAGCTCAACCATCCGGGATGCTTGTTTTCTAAGGATGATTCTTTCGTGTAAGTCAGGGAAGTGTTGAGCCAGAGTAGAGATTACCTTTTCAGCATCGCTGTGAGAGCATCCGGGTGAAGAATTTCTACCAATTGCATGCTGAAATAGTTTCTTAGTGCTTCCCTTTGTTCTTGCAAGAGATCAAGACTAGTAGGCAGGCTAAGGCCAGAGATTCAATGCACGAGGTCTTTCCTCTCCTTATCAGTCGAGTTACTTCATAACCTCTTCTTCTGATTATAGTCGTCGTAACTCTCTCTATCTTAGGTGTCGGCATCACACATATCATATAGATAATGAATAAGAGAGCTAGGAAGGATCCTTAAAAAGGAGACTGACATAGGGAACATAGACAAGTGAGCGTCGATGGATGCTTAATTCCCCTTATTTATTAGGGCGCGAACGTCGCTTTTAGTTGTTTTCTTTGTTGCTGCCATTGACCCCTATGCTGCATTCGATCCATCTGTCCCATCACCAAAGGCAGATATGTGCCCAGTCATCTGATGCCTTTAGGACCTGTAAGGGAAATCAGTCATAGGTAGGCCCCATAGCCATCTCCATTCATCAGAAACTATCAATTACGAGTCCGGGGCAGGCTAACCACCAGCATCTTATCTCTTTTCATCCTTTCCGGTGGCACTAATAGAAAGGAAGTACTTGCCAACGAACCTTGACTCTCTACTCTCTCCCAGCGAATCAAGAAATCTAGTGCGGTCAGTAAATGCATAATTTGGATTGGAATCCCGAGATTGAGAGACAGATATTCGCCAGGTCCGATATTGGATCATTTGCCGCTCACTCGCTTCTTTCTGCACTGGATCGAATCAATTAGATGGGTCACTGGGAACGGATTAGCTTATTGGCTGCTCCGATGCCGCCACAGAGCCTTCATTCGCCGGTTCTTGGCACTTGGGACTGGGAGAAGAATATGAATTGGAAGGCTTAAATGCCGCTCCGTACCCCTCGGAAGATTGAGGATACATCGTAGGTTTCATTGCTTTTGATCCCTTTCTTTCTCTGCGGAGAATTCAAGCAAGCCATGCTTTTGAGGATCCAAATGATGGTTAGTTCGAGTTAGCTAGCTGCTCATTCCCTTAAGGGTTGAAGGCAACAAGAACACTAGGAGAGGTGTGCCTGGTAATACCTCTTTCTAATACTACACAGGCCAGTCTTTCCTTTGCTTCGTGTGCTCCCTGTCAGAATGCGATCTCTTCTTTTTGGTAGGTATCGTATATAAGAGAAAGCTTTGACTCATCTCCTCGAGTGGGGCTTCTCCTCTCTTTCATAAATTGTATAGAATAACCTGTGGGAAGAAAGTCCCGGAAACCAGGACGTACGATTAGCTTTCCCTTTCTTTCAGTTTTCAAGAGATTCGTCCCGCGAGATCGTGATCTAGTTCTTTCGTATAGCTCAAAAAAGTTATTTCGATCGTAAGTAAGCTGAGGGGGGTCTGCAAGACTGGTGAATCCACTAGGGAAACCCAAATGAATTCTGGAAGTTCGCGAGCCAATACTTTAGTTATTAGTGCCCGAGAAGGACATGTTTTTTCTCGAATTCTAAGCTTTCTTCTCAGCCCTAAGGAGTTCACCAGGTATAGGCTCAGGAAGCAAGCAACAACTGTTGCGGATCCTGGAACGAAATGATCATTTTCAATAGGCTTTTATTTTTTACTCGAGTTCAAATCATTGGTCCGGGGTAAAGGAATGATATCCTAAGGAAGCAAAGCTAAAGGAATCCCGTCCGAAGACTATACTTTCAGGGGATTCGGGTTAGAAGAATTCTACTAAAACAAAGTCAAGGTTGTGAGCCACGACACTTCTCTTCTAATATCCCGAGTGTTAGACGGAAGGTCAAGTCGAAAGCTAAAGCTAACGCTTACCTCGGATCAAGTCAACACCACCTGCAGGTTCAGGAGAAAGCGAAGTTCTAAAGAAAAGAAAGAATCGAAGTTGTTGTAAGTTCAAAGGTCTTTTCGAACGGGGTTGTTGTTAGCCGTGGGTAGTTTGATGTACTGGTTTTAGGTGCAGGGTGGTGATGGAATCCTTCTTCTGCTCACCGGGATTTAAGGCTCCATCTGAATCAAGGAGAAGCCACAGTCTAAGAAAAGAAACAAAGGTAGAATGTAATTATGTACACAGAGTCAACACCTCTACCAATAAGGAATCAAGTCAAGTAATCGGTTGAACGCGGTCTAGGTAGAAGTCTTCCTATTCCTGCGTTGTGCCGGAAGTCTTTAAGACTTTCTTGATGCTAGGGAAGGGAGTAGCTATTGAATATAATCAAGTTCAGCAGTCCAGGCGGGAGGAGTGAATCTGTAATTCCCGTAGTTCCATAGGCAGGAAGCGCATCAACGAGTTTCCGTATCTCGGCAGTAGGGACCGAACTTCAAGCAATAGGGATCCGTGTTCAAGGCTAGGATCTATGTAATATGAATAGTAAGTTGCGCACCTGTCAAGCAGTTCTCACTCCAAGCAGGACTCTTCTATGGATTAGTGGGAAGGCGCAGGATAAGAGATGATTCGTCTATCTAAGTTGCTGACGAGCCAGTACTGTTCGTGGGCAAGCAAAGTTTCAACTCGCAATCCATTTCTACAGAACAGAGAAAGGTTATGCAGGCGAGTGTTCATTTGCAGTTGCTGGTTGGGGCCGTGGGGATGGAAAGAAAGATGAATAGTTCGGTTGGCCTTGGCCGGAGATGGAGACACAGGTGGGTAGGTAGAGAATACCTAGAGACAACTCTCTCTAAGCCCCGGCTCGGGGGAAGCTCGATACAGACACATATCGAGATTGGCACGAAAGGGTTCACTCGAACTTTTGGGGTCTAAGACCGCACGGGAATGCATCCAGTCAATTCAGGATCATCAACATTTCTTAGACCTTGATCTTAAAGCGGTGACTTCAGCGACTTGCTCTCATTCTTTTCTCAAACAAAGGACTTCGCTGACTGGTCACACTCATGCTGCTAGTTTAGTTCCTCCCTTGATCGCCCGTCTGTAATCTGTAATAGGGCACTCTGGGAAGATTATCTGCTTTTTCTCTTCCAACAAGGGATCCTGTTCATCCACTCAAGCGCATTGGATCGTTGGTTAGCGTGGGTGGGCATCTCACTCCCTCAAGTATTTACAATGTCACATTGGGCTTTGGCCGAGTGAACCCCTTTTGATAGACGAGCTTAAGCTAGGTTCAGAATAGATAGATGGGTGTGTAGAATGTGATACCTCATTTCGATGCATAACCCTTGAATCAGTATGGGGCTGATTGAAGCTAGTAGGAGGGGCCCTTCTTAAAGCCCTAGTTTCAGGGTGTAAGGGAGAGAGGAATGAACCATCTAAGATGTTAGCTCCCTAGCGAATGTCTTAACCATTCTTAGCTCTTTTCTTGTTTGTGGTTCTCCGGCAGAGAGTCGAAGGTGGAAAGGCAAGGATGATACGATTATCATCAAATCAAAGGTGGAAGGAGATTCTCACTTCTTTTGCGAAAGACCATTCCCTTAAATGAAAAGCACATAAGCTCGCTCTACTACTTCGAATACGAGAAAGAGAATCTAAGACAAAGAGATTCTTTACGGATTGGAATGCTAACGATTGATTCCCTTTCGGGCTCTTACACAGAAATGAAAGACTGAAAAGAGGAAGAGAAAGCAACTCTGACTCTGAAAGTCACCAACTTTCTAGAAGAACTTCAATAAGTAATCCAATTACTTGCTTCGGAAGGAGGTGCACGGGCTAAGGGAAAAGCCAATGCCCCGGATACGACCGGAATTTACTTGGACTACTTCCAAGGTTTAACATAACGACTTCGACTTTCAATCCTTAAAAAAGAAAGAAGGGCAGACTGCCTACTTCAGCTACAATCAAAACAACCTTCACCCACAAAGAAAAGAACTTACTTACCAAGCCAGGAAGAAAGAAAATCTTGACTACTGGCATTCAAGATTATCTGCATTTGAGTCAGTGTAGGCAAGAGACGCAGTCTGAGTCTTAGGAATAGCGAGTTATCCCTCCTGTCCGCAGAAGTTAATGCAACTGAACCATTCGCTACTCCTTTTTGTGTGACTGACCAACTAACTTACTTAATCTCGAATTTCATATTGAAAAAGGAGGAGGCACATCAAGGCTGAAGTCGAATCAAGCAAAGGTCCTCTGACACTGCTTTCCTGGGACTTGCACTTGCTTCTTTTAGAGAAGGCTTGGCTCTATTTATGCTATTTCCATCCACTTGGCTATGACTTCGCGAGTCTCTTTACTTTACTTTCTTCCTGGGAATCAAATGCATATGAAAAAAGAAAGAAGAGTTCAACCATTAGATTATGAGAAGAGTGGCAAGAAGTGAATCCATATGAAACCTTTCCTCCCCTGGTGGCTTGGGCTACGGTCCTACCAAGTACATCATCCGAACAAACTAGGTTCTATTGATTTGTAGGACACTCGATCCGTTTCAGCTAAGCTAATAGAATCTATATAAATGAAATAAACGCTGTCACTTTAAGCGAGGAGATTCACGTGCTGCTGAGAACCATTCCATAATGGAGGACTTTATAACATCAACCGACTGTAGCCAGGTAGCACTTCTAAAATCTTTCTTGGCGAGTCACCACTGTCTCTCTTCGATCGAGCCCCCTGTATGCCCTACCCCTCCGCCGAGGGAAGAGGAAGAAAAGACTCGTCCCTAATGAAAAGAAGAAGTTAGCAATCCAACCATGTTACTAGAGGTGGAACTATACGTTTAACTGGGCGATCGCTATTTTCTATTCGGGTCGCTAAGGCTTTCCCACGGCAGACTCTACAAAATGGATTCCAATTCCATCTTTCCGAGAAAGAAGAGATGAACGGGCTTTTTCGGTGTGGAAGATTTTTAAAGTAAAGGTTCGAGCATATTGTAGACGGAGAAACTACTTTTTTTAGGAATTGACCTTTCACCCAGGAGTTCTACTATCGGCCAAGGCAGAGGTAGAAGGCTCTCGTCGCTCAGGAAGCAACTACTGATCCCAGACCTGCACCAACAAGGATTTCACTGAAACTTTAGCTCAACAGCTTAAGGGCTACTATATCTCATCCCCACGAGGGAAGATCTAGTGATAAAGGAAAACGCGAGAATGAAGGTTTGTAATACTATTACACCCTAAAATGATGTATCTTACCGCGCATCAGTAGGAAAGAACCGGGCACGGTAAATCCGCTCATCCTGGCTTCAAATCCTAGCTTGAGTTGCCACGGGAACCTTAGCGCCGCGTGTGTGTTGTGGGAAGGTCCTCCAAGGAAGAGGCATAGAAAGAGTGAGAAAGCTCAATCCAAGAGAATCACAACTGTCGAATCTCGTGCTTAAGCAATAAGAAAATTTTCTTATTGCAGGGACATATATTGGGTCAAGACTAGGAGCAATTCCGTGTTTAAGGGAATAAGGTAACAAAGGATCCATGGAACGTAGAAGGGAGGGTTTCATACTCGGTTAGGTCTATTGTCCCGCTTTCCTTGGACAAAAGGAAAATAGATAGTTAGTGAGTGTCAGTGCATGTCCCCAATCCCACCCCGGGGAGTCTGCATTTCCATTTCCTTTGTAAAGCCATCACTGAGGCACATCAGCCTTTATTTAATCCGACTACTCACTTAGTCAAGCACTCAATCGCTTTGAGCCTTGGGCTAAATCATTTCCCTTTCAAAGTACAAGACAACAAGCCCAGCAAAAAGGGAAAGTGGTAAGATCTTAGATCTTGATATTACGATATCTTCCTCAAAAGGCAGGTTGTCCAAAGACGATTGGGGAAACGAGTGAGAAGGGTAATAGGCGCACTCAGGCAAGCATTTAAGCTTGGTATTAGGAGGTCGGGTCTTCCTCAAGTGCAATAAAGGTCAAACGATTTATTCTACATAGGGGATTCCGCTTTGTCGCCTAGTAAGAAAGAGAGAGGACGAAATTTTATTGAGAATGGACCTGTCCCGAGGATAGGCAAGCATGAGTTCAACAGAAGTCATCTCTCTGACACTGGCTGTTCTTTCTACCTAAACCTGCTTTTTGGCTTCTATTATCAAAGATAGGTGTGAGCTAAAGACTTTTCTCGATAAACCTGTCTCAGATCTTCTCTACTGTTTTGGCTGCTTTCTTTCATATGGGTGTAAGGTTCTAACTCAGAAAGAAAGTCAAGTATAGTCGTTCTCTCTTCCTGACCCTTCGGCCAAGCCGCTTTGTTTGTTCATTGGATTGATGTCAGATAGCTTTTCCCAACCGCTGTCATGTCGTCCCGCTACGCTAGTTTTACTGTGCTTTCCTTCCTTGGCCTCAGAAAGATCGGAAGAATAGACAAAGATCGGAAGCAATTGGTGCTGTCAAATTTTGATCCTACAATTGAATTATTGACAACAGACTTACCTTGAACCAGTTTAAGTTTATCAACAATTGGTGGTTTCACTTGGCTAATAATTTTCATTTTCTGATGAGGAGCTTTTGCGCTTGACTGCATCTCACTGCGAATTTTCTCCAAGTCATCATCAATCATATATATTAGCATCAAAAGTCTCTCTTGTTTCCTTAGCATTTGACACGTAGTATATATAACTATAATGTATCTAATTTGATTCATGTTACATAACTAGTTGGTTTTGATGCAGGAAAAACTAGAAATAGTTAAGAAGGATTGTGAAGCAATTGGTGCTGTCAAAAGATTTGTAAGACCATATTCTCTTGTAAGTTATGAAAAATTTCAAGAATAAAGTTTTTGAAGATTACTTTAAAT
Organism: Vigna mungo; assembly: GCA_036885675.1. NCBI lineage: Eukaryota > Viridiplantae > Streptophyta > Magnoliopsida > Fabales > Fabaceae > Vigna > Vigna mungo. Next base: position 32,926,825 of record CP144699.1, read on the forward strand.
TTAATTTGTTTTTTCTGTTGCTTTTGAATATTGCAAGTGCATGAATCATCTGATATTTGGGTTGCTCTGTTTGCATCAATGCTTAATGGTCCTGTTAAGTTTTTTTTATTAAAACCACTTATTAGTTATGAACCTGTTTGGAACAATGCAAATATCTTTATTATAACCATTCTTCAAGGTAATCTGGACCCTTCTAATTTTCATCATAATAAATAAATTTAGACAAAATTTAAATTAATATAAATAGATAAGTTTATGTCCTGTTGCTAGATACAAAATAAATTGTAGAAAACTAAACAATATCAATGTATATTTTTCAAAACACTGAAAATATAATTCTTGGTAGCACATAAATATAAAACTTACATAAATTTATATTTAGCGCATATATATATATATATATACTAATGAAAAAGTGCATAAAGTTTCAGTGAGTTTGACATGTTATGAAAAGTAACCTAAGTTTTGGACTTTGAAATGTTATCTTATTTGGTAGCTATAATTTCTATTGTTGCTTTACGTATTTTCATTAAACGTAATATTTTTTGTTATTGTTTTGAATAAAGGCTTTAATTGTTTTTCTTTTAAAGTTAGAAATGTCTAGTGTGTGTATATGTTTGTATATATATTGATGAATTTTCCTTTAAAATATTTAGATATAGTGGAGTGCAATCTTTTTTCATCTTCTGAAGAAAGACAACCACAGGTTGATACTTCATCTTCTAATGCTGAAATTAATCTTTTTTTGATTTGAACTTAGAATACAGATGTTCACTTCAATACTTAAGTATTTGTGGTTTGATCACTTATATATTTGCAGATTGAAAGATTTGGTCTTTAAGAGGCAGAATGAGCTTAAAGAATTTTACAGAGGAGTTCAAATGGATTTTGATAGTGAATCTGCAAGACAGATTTTGACTAGTCTCATTGAATGTGGTACAAAACCTGTTCTATTATCTCCTTTATATAGTTTTTAAAAATCTCTTTCTTTATATAATTTTTATGGTTGGTTACGTGACAATTTGATTAAGTTTTGGAAACATACATCTGTTATTGAATCCTTGTTTAACGACTTAAGACTTTTGGTCATCTACGACATGGGTAGGACATGGTTTAATCCATTCTTTAAGCCCAAAAGTTCTTTTTGTGTGGGATAGTTGGATAAGCAAAGTTAATTGGAAAATACAACTAAAGTTATTAGGAGAGTTATTGTGTTTTGAAAAGTTAATTGATTTTTTCTAACCTTAGTTGTTCCAAACAGTGTCAATCATTGGCATTATACGCAATATATGCTTGTTATTTTGTTATTTATATGCTTGGTAAATTCAATGATTACTTTGTTATTTCATAACTTTATATTGTTTTCTTTGAACCTTGTAGTCTTGTTCTTTGTTATTGTATCAGTGCAATTGTTATTTTGAATACTTGTTCATTAATTTTTCTTTCAAAACTACGAGTTGATTTTTTATTTGATCTTAATTTATTTACTTATTGATTTATTATTTGTTTACAATTAATTTTTTTTTCTCTTTAGGGTTCCAGAGAAGGAGTTTTTGAAGGCTTTCAAGACTTATCCAGGTCTAAAGATTAGAATAAACGACTTCCGTCATATGAATATCTTTATATTTCTTCTAGTTTAGTATGTTCAATATTACTACTAGAATTGAATTATTGAAAATATTAGTTTGATTAATTTTATTGTATGCATATATATTTATTGCGGTGTATGTTTTCACCATTTCTTATTATTATAGTCATTTCTGACATGTGCAGGCTATTATTGGTTTAAGTTAGTTTATGAATCACAAAAGGAATAGAAAATTATGATAATTTTTTTTTTTATAAAATCATAAATTATATATGGATTTTTCCGTATATAATTATATTTTTAATTATATACAAATTTTACATACGAATTTTTTCGTATGTAATTACGTTTTTAATTATATACGGATTTTATATACGGATTATCCGTATATAAATTATATACAGATTATCCGTATGTAAATTATATACGGATTATTCGTATATAAAATAAGCTACGACAGTATTATATACAGATTTTTGTCCGTATGTAATTCGTATATAACTAAATATTATATACTGATTTTGGGCTTTATATACGGATTTTGGTTGTAGATAATGACATTTTTTCTTGTGGTGATTACGAGCACATCATGTTATCATATAATAACAAGGAAAAATCATATATTGAACTATAGTGTTAACTTATATCCAGTATATTTGTGTTGATTGTTTGTAGTTGGATTTGATAAAAGTTTTCCACAACTAGACAGAAAAAATTGATTCATCATATGAATTAATTGTAGACTCGTGTGATTGATATTCTTGATCAAGAAGAAAAAACCTTGAAATAATAGAATTTTTTTTATCAACAAACACAAATATATTAAATATATTAAAGAAACAACATGATTGTCCCAATCTATATATGAAAAATACAAATAAAGAAGTAAAAGGAAAACTTTTGTCACCATGAGCAATGTCTTCCTTGAACTCTTAACTATACATCATTATCCCCATATTTGTTGCTCACAAAATTACATGAATATAACAAAAGAACAAAGTAGGAAAGTTGGGTCAAAATCTTGGCCTACCACTCTTGTTGCAATTTTGGTTCCAGCAGAGATCATTAGCATCCAATAGTATAGGTTTCATATCCAGAAAAAAACAAAACAAGTCATCTCTACAAAACTTTTAAAACTATTCTGGTAGGTTCTTACCATACCATATATAGATAGTATTCCTCTCTAAACCCCCTGAAATAGAGAATAATATAGTTTTGTCTCCACTCGTCAGTTAATACATCAGTCTACTAATATATATAGGAATGAGAAAATATATGCCTACAACCCTAATCAAAGAATCTAATTTTCAAACTGCACATAGATTGTAGACACAAACATCAATCAAAGTACGAAAAATTTGTATTAGGTTTTTATAAACGATCCAACACCACATGTTTTAAGCTAGGCTAGAATAAAATTTGGTCAGCATTAATTGTTGTATTTTTGAAAATGGTATTATTTCTTTGATTTCAAATACACTATATATAATCATCCATATACATGAGCACACTTTGTCACATTTTTTGTTTATACATAGGTATTGAAATAGTAGAATGACAAGTTCACGAAAGAAAAACGGTTGCATATTGACTGGGAGGTGAGGAGGCCATAGCAGTCATCCTCGTTAGTTCCATTAATAATATGTCATTCCAACAACCATTCATTATATATATATATATATATAGACACACACGTAATAATACATTTAGATATTATGTTAAAAGAATAAAATAACAAGTAATGAGTTACGAAGATAAAGAATTTCTGTGAGTAACCTACTTAAAAACCAATGAGTTAAACTAAATTAAATTGAATCACAAGGACCTTTTATAATCTAGTTAACATGTTATATATTTAAAAACTGAAATATTTTGTTTTAAAAAAGTGATTTAGTTATATAAATTACATTTATTACACACTGGAAAAGGAGAAAAAAATTATCACTCTATTTCTTTCTACTTAAATTCGTATATAAATTTAGGGGTTAAATATGTTTTTAGTCCTATACTTTGGGGCGATTTTGGTTTTAGTCCCTCTTTCAAACTAAAGTACAATTTAGTCCTTCAACTTTAGAAAACTCTGGTTTTAGTCTTTTTTACCAAATTTTTTTAAAGTTTCAAATACATTTCATTATTACATTTGGATTGTTTACACTGATACATTTTTTTTCTTAAATGTTAACTAAGAAATGCGTTTGAAACAACAAATAAAGTTAAAAAAATTTGGTAAAAAGGACTAAAACCAGAGTTTTCTAAAGTTGAAGGACTAAATTTTACCTTAGTTTGAAAGAGAGACTAAAACTAAAATCGCCCCAAAGTATAGGAACTAAAAACATATTTAACCCTTAATTTATTTATTAACCATATATGTCCGTCGACCTTTTTATAAAAGAAAATATATTGATAAGCTAGAATAAATATCAAAGTCTTTAATACGGAAGGAAATACGACATAAAATATAAAGTTTTGTCGTTAAAGAGCATAGATGGCGATGCCTTTTTTCTTATAATGTAACTAATATAAACACTACTACTGTGAAAAGCATTTTTAATATTGAAACAATTTTCAAGAAGAAAAATTGAAAACTTATATTTGATTTTATGATTAAAAAATATTAGAAATAAAAATGCACCTGAGAAAAGTAACTTTAAGAACGATAATGGATGATCATGTAAATAATTTTTTTTCAACAACCATCATAGTTAAGTAATACACTAAACTATTTTTTAATATTTATAATTTAAAATATTATATTAAAAATAATTTAATTTGATGTTCAATAAAAGAAGTTCAATTAAATTGCTACATTTTAATGTTAGTTTAGTTTCTTTAACTCACGGATTACTTCTGACGGGCTTTTGAGAGAATAAGAAAAAGGGAAAGATGATAAAGTACAATAAGAGAGTACAAGTTTAGTTGGGAATCTGTGTCCCTAAACATGTCTTATTATAAATGTTGGGTCTATTTAGCGAGTAAACGGGCCTAGAAGCCCATTACAAATATCGACTCAGATTCCATACGCTGTTTCTTTCTAGTCCATTATATTTTATCTATTCATTCTATTAATCTATATTTGCTTAAAAAAACTATTTAAGAATTTCAAGAGAAAATAAATTTATTAATTTTTACATGTAAATTATTAAGATTATTACTTCTATTTAGCTTATTTTCTCTATAAGTGTTTTTAAAAAATTTTAAAAAAATCACTAAACACTACACTACAATTAGTTTACAAACACATTATAAATAAACTTTAAACAAATTACACAAACAATTTTATAAATTAACTTAAACTTATATAAAATTTAATTTCATATTTTCATGTTTTTACTTTTAAAACTTTTTATAAAAGTGTCGGTCCCAAATATTATTATTACTAAGAAAACAAAAGCAATGCCCTACAATTTCGATCATACAATTAGTTAGACATTGCCTTCTGATTTCTCTGGCTTACTATTAAACCATAAATTTAAACTCCTTTATCAAAATTTGGTTAACCTTACTATCTACTTCAATGTCTTCTCCTGAGAGATGAGCAAAGTCGTTGATAGTAAATAGAAATATAAATAAGTTCTACTTTATTAGATTGTATTTACTTTTTTCTTTTTGAATTTGAATCATGTGTCATTTTAGTCTTCAAATATTTTTAAAACGTATAAATTTTTTTACTTTTAAGTCCCTCTCTTTTCTTAAAACTCGTAATTTTTTTTTTTTTGAGTATTTATGTGATCAAACTCTCTATGGAAGCATTTGGGTTTTTGAGGTTTGTATAAAGAGCTGATATGTAATACTATTGACAAATTAGTGAGTAAGTCTTGATTGTTGATGGTGATGCAATATATATATATATATATATATATATATATATATATATATATATATATATATATATATATATATATATATATATATATATATATATATATGGGGTTTGCTAATTTATGTAAGGAGGTTTTTTAGTTGGTACATTTTAACAAAGTGTCTCTGTTAAAAAAGAAAACCAACTTTAAATCCAAGGATATTTTAATAATTTTAAAATTTAATTTAAAATAAAAAAATAAAAGGTATTAAAATTCGTGTACGAGAGAAGTTATTAGCTTTTATTTTATTTTTAATTTTAAAAAACAACTACTTTTTATTTTATTTTTTATTTTAAAAAACTACCTTTTAAAAAATATAATGTTTAGGGTTTAGGATGGGTTAAAAAAACAACTACCTTTTATTTTATTTTTGTAACCTAAAATTTGGTACACTTTGCTAAAATATACTAACTAAAAAACTCCCTAAATTAGCAAACCCATATATATATATATATATATATATATATATAGACACACATAAACATATGTTTTAAATCTTCAAAAATTTCTAACATTTCTTTAGAACTAAACTAGAAAACCATTGAAAAAATAAATAAACTAGAAAGTGAGGTTAAAAGACATTTGTATCAGGCCAAACACACCAAGAGTTGTAGTACATGTTTTTAAAGTAAAATTGTTTATAAATTAAGTAACCTACTTGGAATAATATCTTAAAACTTTAACGAACAAAAAATCTGGAAAAAAAAAAAGAACTGTCAACCTTGAATCTGAAAATTTTCAATTTATGGTAATTTGACGAATCACAGAAAGAAAAGGAAATTGCTGAAATTTAAACAGTGATTTAAATGGCTACAAGTTTTAAGAAAATAATCATAAAAAATGGTTAAAAAATTAAGGAATTCAAGTCACACATCATTTAAATTACAACGAATAAAATACACTTTAAATAAATTGAAATTTATTTTTCTGGAGTATGCTATCCTACCTAAATATTGTAAATTATAAAAGATGACAAAGGGGAAGTTTTAAGAAGGCCTGGACTTCAATATTACTATGCTGTTTAGTTTTACACTTTCTTTTAAAATATAAAGATCTTTTGAAGATTATAATTGAAGAGCGTAGCAGAGAAAAGAAATGATTGAAGAGAAAAATGTAAATATAAAAATTAACTTATTTTTGGTGCATAATATGATAGATAATCTAATAGGATAAAAAGAGAAAAATAAAAATTTGTAAATATGAATTAAGTATTTAAAGTAGTAGAGAATTCAGGTATGTCACTCTTAAAATGGATAAGAGAAGGTCGTTCCTCTCTCTACTAGAAAAACCATTCTCTAACATCAATACAGATCCTACTTTCTAAAATGCATCTACCTAGAAAATCATCAAAAAGTTCAAACCCAAAAAACAATGCAGGCTTAGTCAGTCTCATATACCCCCTACCTTGTCTCCCTCCCTACTTTCCTTCCTCTTTCTGCAACTTTCTCACTCTTCCTTCTTTACACCCTTTTGCCTTCCATTCAGAACAATTAAGCTGCACAAGATAACAAAATAAACGTTACAACGCCTTCATTGTTTCAAATCACATCGCTCAACATTTCAATCTTTTCACACACAAAGGACATAACAGAAATGCATACTCATATGTCGTTGGTGCTCTAACACACCAAAAATAAACTGTTTTTGAGATGTCTGTTTTCTTTTATACTCTCACTGTGAGAGAGAAGATATATCAACCCTTGCTTGATTAAGTGCAGCAAAACCATCACAAGTCCGAAAAATAAAATCGAATGAGGAAAAACACTCTCAGCACACAAACCAAGATTCTCTTTTTAATTCCAATGAAACAACTTGGGCTAATCCCTTTTGGATTCTAGTTCTGTCAAGGCATAATTTCATATTCCTATTATAGTACTACCGATTTATTCTCTACTTGCTCTACTTGCACATGCTAACTTGCCTGATTGCAAAATATACAAGTGAAACCACGATCGTTAAATGGGACACAAACGCAAGACAAGACCTTTGAGCAAACCCTTAAAACTGGATTTTCCAAACACTAACTAGAAGACATCGCAAGTATTCAAAATTAAGAGAGTGGTATTGTGTTGATCTAATAACCAAACGGAAAGAGAGGGCATATGTGTGTGTGTGTGTAAGTAGGTTAAGATTACCAGGGTCGGTCTGGGGCTTGGATTGCATAGGGGAGAGCATTAGGTGTTGATGGTGCGGAAGAGCGAGAGGATGGGTGGGTGCGTGAGGGAAGGCGTGATCGGAGGCGAGGGTAGGCGAGAGAACAGCGAGGTGGTTGAAGGCGGCGTGGGAAGAGTGAGAAGCGGAAGCACCGTCGTCAGTGAAGGCGAAAAGATCCTGATGAGGAGGAGGTGGCGCTTTGAAGGGAAAGAGAGAGAAGGTGCGGGGTTGCGGCGGAGGCGGAGGAGGAGGAGGGAGCATGGCGTGGGGTCCGATGTAGGAGGCGAGTTCCTTCTTAGCGTGGTGGAGCTCGGTCTGCAACTGCTTGAGGCGGTGCTGGAGGATGGAGATGAGACCGACGCAGCCATAGACGGGGTCCCGCAGACGCGCCTCGGCCTCGTAGGCGAGTGACTTAACCGCGTCCTCGCGCTGCGCCGCGTTGAGTTCGTTGAGAAGCTTTGCGACATTGCTGGCACCGAAGACCTTGTGCACGTAGGCAAAGCGCTGCGGGTTGTCCGGCGGAAAATAGGGCGCGAAGACGCACTCCTGCGTGCACTTCCGGCGCTGAATCTTGCACGCGGCGCAGGGCGAATTGGACGACGACAAAGAAGAAGACATTATTCTCCTCACTATAATAAGAGTTAATTAGTGGTGAGTAATTAGGTGTGGTGATTTAGCAAGTGGACAAAACGCACCGCTTAGAAGAAGATCCGAAGGTTTAGTAGAGAGATCCAGAAAGTTCCCCGGTCAGAGGATATGAGTTTGTTCTCGTTGTTGTTGTTGATGATGTTCGCTATTATGCCATTTCAGATTTTGTTTTGCTGCTGCACCACCCATCACCCCGACTAACTCGCTACCCACGCCACGCACTTCACCTCTTTTTCTTTCATTAATTCATTTTTTTCTTATTTAAAAATAATGATGTAGAATATTTTTTATTTTGTGATTGATTTTGTCAATGGGGTGATTGGTTGTATTGTAAGCATGTTTTCAATAGTCAACTAAGAGCAATTACTGCGCTTTTAATATTCAATGCAATTAAAAGCTTATTCCTGAATGCGCTCTTCCATTGCATCACAAAAGCTATGTGTACAGATATCCATATTTTGACTCTCCATAGAGGACCAAATATATTTATAATTATTTATTAAAATCAACTCTAACGATTATAATACTCATATTCTTCTGCTACAAATATATGTTTGTAAAGTTTAAGTGTATGCAATTGCATATTCTAGTAGACTCTAAATTTCATTACAAACTCATTTTTTATCTTCAATCAACAATAAATTTAATTTATCTTTCATTGAGAGAGTAAGGGAAAGTAAAAATCTTAATCCTCCAAATACTCTATTTTTAACTATGCAGGCTTAATTTTTTTAAGAAACTTTTTATATAGAATAATATTATTTTTACACATTTAGATTAGCTTATTTAAAAGAGAAGGCTGAACAGATATTCCTTTTCTTATAATAAAAAACTCAGCTGTTTCTTACAATAACAGTTTTCTGTTTCCACTTTTTTTATAATAACTATTTTTAAGCAGAAAGAAACATATCCATTATATTATACAAATAAAAAGAAGAAATATATATATATATATATATATATATATATATATATATGAATAATTATTATTTTTTACAAAAAAAAAAAATTGATACTAAGAGGATGATAGTTTGTTTCATGTTCCTTTCATTTGAGTAAATCATATATTATAAGTACGAAGTATATTAATTAGTTTTCGTATGATAGTTAATTTTTGGTATCCGTTCATTTCGTTTAAGACAAAATACAATTTCATTTAGTTTGTAAATGATATGTAATTATTTAAAAAAAATGACTGTCCAATTATCAGTGTTCCTAGAATTCATGTTTGATTGAATTGATTCTAGTTAAAATTGAGTTCGAAGTGATATAACATGAGTTTAAGTATTTTTAAGTGACTTTTTCTAAAAAAATAATAATTTAATTTCATTTAACTTTGATTAATTTTTAACTAGTTTGTTTTATATTTTAAAAAATTAAAATTAATCATTCAACCAAAATTAACTAAAGTTATGATAAGTTTTTCCGTGAATCCGTCCGATTTTTATTCTAAAAGCATGTTAATAATACAAATTTAGTACAAATTTTATCCAACATAAAAATTATTTAAGTTATTTAAATTCAATCAATTTTGAAATCATAATCAAATTTTAGCATAAGTAGAAAATGTAAATATTCACCTAAATTAAGTCATATTAATTGATGTTGTACTGACCTTTCATAGGACCTTAATATAATTGACTAACCAAACATAAACAGATGTCTTATACTTGATACTGGATATTTCGTAACCAATAGAGTTCACATGTCAATTACTGAATACTTTATAAAGGTTAAGCTGCCTACTAAATATTGAGGACTGTACATGACTAAGCTCAATACATTTACATAGTGAATACCAATGGTCAGACATTTAGTACCGTACTCCCTCAACCAGAGAACCAGAGACTAGGTACCATTCGACAATGGACACACTCCTCACTAGAACCGAGTGCCCCTACCTAAACCTATCTTTACTTGTCAAAGATATTAGTATACCATGAAACTTAACCAAAATTAATTGCAAATCATCATAAATAAAAGGGTTATTAGGCCAATGGATCCATAATAGAGACTCATCACGATAAGAGTTCATAATAATAAAATACTTCTATAAATATTATTTTAATTAATTGAGCTTTGATTTTACTTGTGCATTAATCATACTTTAACCATAAAGGGTTGAATCATCTTCTAAAAGCATCTATCTCCTATTTTTTAGAGAACGAAAAGTTCATAAATTAGAAAAAGACTCTTTACAGGAAACTTTCAGCTTTATGTGTAAATGTGATTTTAGATTATTTAGAATGATTTGAGACATTAGTGTTTTTCCTCATTTCCCATTTTTACTATTTTGATAACTAAATCAATAATTAAAAAAAATTAAAAAATTGGCTTGAAGTTTACCAGAAGAATTATAATATTGGGAAAACCAATAATAATTAAATAATATATAATACTGCTTAATTCAGCACCAATTCATTAATTAATTCTATATTAATAAAATATAATTTTACAAGTGTTTAGGTATTTAAAATATACGCAATAGTTCAACAAAATAGATTATAATACTTAAGTTTAAGTATTAGCAATGCTTATTAAGTTAATTTCTTGTGTTTTCGTGAAAAAAAAACAGATTAAACATATTTTATTATTTCAGCAATGGATTTTACCAGGTTCCAATTTTTTGTAGACTAATCCTTTAAAATCTTTCACTTTAACACCTATTAAATCCACCGACATTTTGATTGACCGATCGGATTAGGTTAAATTTGGTAATGATAGATTGTACAATGATTTCATTGACTTAGATTTTAAAACCAGTTATTTATACAAAAATAAAAAATAAAAATTACCCCAAGTAGAATCACTATGTGATAACAATTAACTTATATATATTTAATATAAATATTTTCTGCATCTGTCAATTTTTATGCAGATAAATAAAAATTTAATTTGCCAATTAGCTTATATTAATAAATGCATCGATGCAGTATATTAGGCCAAGTTTAGGGTACATACGTTCTTTAACTACCATACAGAAACTAAAAGTCGTGTCGTGAAATGAAAGAATTTTATTCTAACATATAAATACAAGTGTGAGAATGTATAGAGGAATGAATGCAAGCAATGATGAAAAACATTTATAAAATACTGTGAAGTGGTATTTAAAAGAGAAGGAAGGAGTTAGATGAGGGTATTAATTGGAGTTTCAAATTTAAAACTCAAATTGCATGAGAAACTTTTATAAAGTAAATATATGAACATACAAAATAAGACGAACATCCAAATTCAAGACATGCTTTTATTTATTTATTTAACACCTTGAGTTTTAAAAACGAAAATAAATTGTATAATCGAATTAATTATTTAATTTTGATAAATGAAAGAAAGTAGCACAGTGAGTAAAATGAAAAAGCTGGGAGGTTCTGTGGAACTTTATATATATATATATATATATATATATATATATATATAGTTGAAAGGGTGAAGGAGAGTGATGAGAAGCTAGCTGGCAGATGGTGGCACGTGCGTGGAGCTTGCGCGGGTGTTTCGGTGGATGATCCACTTTCCCTTCGAGCATAACGGGAGATTGTTCAAGGTATAAAACTCGCTTATTAATATGATATTAAAATTATACTTAGAGTTTATTCTAACGAGATTTATGTGAGTATTCTGTTTCATTTCATCTCTTATCATTATTATATGATATATATTAGAAAGTAATTTTTAGGTCTAATTTTTCTTTACAAAATTGTAAAATAAAGTTTACATCCCATTTATATATTATAACTTGATCTTATCTTTAGTCGATATAGATAAAAGAAGGTTAAAACCATTTAGACGTCTATATTTTTGTAAGGTATTCCCAATTTGGTCCATTCTTTTAAACCTTCCCAATTGAGTCCTTATAAGCGCTAATTTCAAACAAATTAGCCTCTGCCATTAAAGATCGTTAACGGTGTTAAAATTGTACAGAAGTGGGTAGATGACGTGGTTAAAATTCTCTTTTTTTTTGAGGTGTTAAAATTGTGCAAAAGTATTCAAATTTTTCCCATTTTCCTCTGCACAATTTTAACACCTCAAAAGAATAATTTTAACCACGTCATCTACTCATCTCTACACGATTTTAACAAAGTTAACGATTTTTAACAACAGAAGTTAATTTGTTTGAAATTAACGCTCATAAAGACTCAATTGGAAAAGTTTAAAAAAAGAGGACCAAATTGGAAATACCTTACAAAATAAAAACGTGTAAATGATTTTAACGTAAAAAAAAAAAAGAAGAAGAGAAGGATATAATGGTAATTAGAAAATGTTTTCGTCCGAGTTTTTCTCCATGACATGCGCAGTGTGATTTGATTGACATAAGCGGTAATTAGGTTGTAAGTTTTACCGTTTTACTGAGTGAGGCGTTGTGGTTCTTCCTTTGTGATGTGTGTAGTCACTTTCAGGGGTGAAGCATTATGCAGCATATCCGCCATTGATGAAACTGAAGCATATTTGTAAGATTATAATTAATGAGTGAAGCACGTGCTTGGGTGGTGGTGCAATTAATAAAAGAGGAAGTAGGTTTGTTATTTTGGTGGGAAGGAAAATAGAGGTGGTGGAGAAAAGAATAAGGGGGACAAAAGGGAAGGAAGAAAGTGAGGACCATGGGATGGGATGGGATGAGATGAGACAGTGTCAGTGATTCAGTATGTTGGTGAGCAATTGCGTGCACACGGATTCATGCCATTAATGTATTCCCACTGGCCCTCCCTCTCTGCTTCCTCTTTCGTACTCCTCTCTTCTCCTTTCATCCATTCTTTTTGTCTTCTTCTCTCTTTCTCTTCTTCTCATTAACTCCTTCGTCTTTTCTTTCCTACACTGTAAAACCCTAAATAATTAACAAAATATACTTGTATTTTTATTTTCTATATACTATATAATATTCTTTTCTTGCATTAATATTTACACTTTATATCTTTTGTCTTACATCTTATGTTGTCATGATTTCATCTTCAGGTACTCCTTTTGTCCTCCTCAGTCTTATCACCCACCTCCTTAGAAACTCCACCTAAATACCTCCGTCACTCTCAGTTTTCTACTTTAAAATTATTTTTATCATTCAACATTTCTTATTTATTAAACATTTTTCATTTTCAAAATGATAGGATTATTTAACCATATTGCCTTTTCTCTCACACCATTACTGTTCTGTTCTATTGATTGATAATGAAATTTGTATTGGCCTATCGGTTTTATACAATGGTAAGTTGAAACTTATAGCCACGATTTCCATTTTCACTTAATTAATATGCTCTCCTTTTATTATTATTTTTTCTTTTAATTTTTTAATTATTATTTACAAAATTAATGAATAATATTAAGAAATAAGTTTTTAATCTAATTCAATTTATCAAAACTGACAAACGCACTTATACATCACCCATATTAAAAATAGATTTTAAATATAACATAATCTTATAAAATTAACATGTAAAATAAGATTTATATTCACTTATATAACACTTCAATAAAAATTAATAAAAATTAATAATAATAATATGATATCTAAAAAAATATTATCAAAACTTTTAATAATTTTGATTTAAGTACAGTGTAAATTTAACTTAATCTTGTAAAATAATTTATTTTGTGAAGGTTATACTTATTTATATATTATTTAGATATTGTAAAATTTTCTTATTTTTAAACTGTACAGTATGATATCGGAGCCGGGCGGTTACGATATATCTTATTAAAGATATAAAATAATCAAGAATATCTTATTAAAAATATTGATAAACAGAAGATAAAATAATTAAAGGATAATCAAGAATATCTATTTAAAGATATTTAGCAACTAACAAGATTTTCAGGTAAGTCTATTTATATTATATTCTGTTAATATTTTACTGGACTTATCTCGATTTGAGGACTCGGTTGGGAACGGAGCGAGAATCAAAAGAGCTGAGAGTGAGATTCATATTGGTTAAAGCAAACACCCCCTACAATGCCCTTCTAGGGCGACCTTGCTTGAACGCCTTCGGAGCAATCGTCTCTACCCCACCTAACTATGAAGTTCCCATCTGAAAGGGGAACCTTTTGTGTAGTCAGAGCAGATTAGAAAACGGCACGACAATGCTATGCGGCGGGGCTAAAGATTCCACCATATACCTCACAAAACAAACGACGACGACCTAAAACGATCGTGGTCGACCTGGATCCCAAAACGAATACTGATGACAGAATACAACCCCAAGTTTAAGGTCCATGAGACAAATTATAAACAGAGAGCCAGGGCCACAAGCTAGGTATCTTCTAATGACACTTCCAATCACTCTCCAATCACAGCCATAAATATTCTATAGTGATAACAAAATCACTTAATATTCAGCTAAGAGTCGAGACTCTTCAATACACGCCTGACTTGGGCGTCGGAGTGCCTCTTGCAGGTACCTCCCCCTCTCCACCGGGAAGGCGACTGAGCGGTCAAAGTTTAAAGATCACCGAACGGTTAGGATTTCAGACGATCAAGCGGCCCAGGAGGAAAGAAGACAAGCGAAGAACCCAGTTTAAGCATCGAAAAACGGTAAAGCCACGTCAGAAAAGGTTAGTGTCTCGGTCCCGTAAAATATCTACCGAAACATTTTGGCGCCCACCGTGGGGCCGAGCAGCAAACCCAAATGGCGACCATGAGGAGCTGGAGGAACAACAAAACACCAGAAACTTTCATCAAAGTAAAAGCTACACCACATGAGTCATCATTGCTACGAGAAGTTTTCATCAACAAGATAAGTATTTTTGAAATATGAATATTTCATATAAAAATAAAAAATCTGTATTCTTTAAAATATTTGTTCAACAACAAACCACGGAAAAATTTAAAAATCCAGTTGACAATTGCAACAACTATTTTATACAAGATATTAAAAATATATATAATATAATCCATAAAATATTATGTGATATATGATATATTATTATAACCGAAATATTGTAAAATCTCAATATGTTTTTTTATGCCTTGTTTATTATATTTGGTGCAATTCATAATATATGGTAACCGAATAAGTTATTATAATGATATATCATAATATATATCATCATGAGAATTTTATATCTTTAAAAAATATATATATCAAGGCATGTAAAGGCCTTTAAGGCATGCTTCCAGCGTGACGAGAATGAAGAAGATTTATTTTAAACGGTTTCAAGTTTTGGATCTTAAAAAGATTGGCATGCCATGCCACTAGCAACTTCACTTTAACTTTTTATCTTTAAAGCAGGTCCACCTCATCAAGTGCAGCCCGCTGAAAATTTTTAGTGCAGTAAATAATATGACAAGGTCACAAGACTACAAATCAAACACAGTCCCCCATGGACTATAAATCAAAGACAGTCCCCCCAGAAGGAATTTGAAGTTAAAGACCGAGCGGTAAATCCTCCTCGGCCGAGAGGTAAATTCCTCTCGGTTCATGTTGAAGGCCGAAGAGGTAAATTTCTCTCGGTTCAGGTTGAAGGCCAAAGAGGTAAATCCCTCTTGGTTCATGTTGAAGGCCGAAGAGGTAAATTCCTCTCGGTTCATGTTGAAGGCCGAAGAGGTAAATCCCTCTCGTTGAAGAAAAAACCGAGAGGTAAATCCCTTTCGTCAACTAGAAAATTGAAAACAAAGACCGAGTGGTAAATCCCTCTCGGCCGAGAGGTAAATCCCTCTCGTTGAAGAAAAAACTGAGAGGTAAATCCCTCTCGTCAACTAGAAAGTTGAATACAAAGACCGAGCGGTAAATACCGCTTGGCTGAGAGGTAAATCCCTCTCATCAACTAGAAAGTTGAATACAAAGACCGAGAGGTAAATCCCTCTCGGCCGAGAGGTAAATCCGTCTTGTTGAAGAAAAAACCGAGAGGTAAATCCCTCTCGTCAACTAGAAAGTTGAAAACAAAGACCGAGCGGTAAATCTCTCTCGGCCGAGAGGTAAATCCCTCTCGTTGAAGAAAAAACTGAGAGGTAAATCCCTCTCGTCAACTAGAAAGTTGAATACAAAGACCGAGAGGTAAATCCCTCTCGGCTGAGAGGTAAATTCCTCCTAGAAAGTTGAATACAAAGACCAAGAGGTAAATCCCTCTCGTTGAAGAAAAAACCGAGAGGTAAATCCCTCTCGTCAACTAGAAAGTTGAAAACAAAGACCGAGCGGTAAATCCCTCTCGGCCGAGAGGTAAATCCCTCTCGTTGAAGAAAAAACCGAGAGGTAAATCCCTCTCATCAACTAGAAAGTTGAAAATAAAGACCGAGCGGTAAATCCCTCTCGGCCGAGAGGTAAATCTCTCTTGTTGAAGAAAAAACTGAGAGGTAAATTCCTCTCGTCAACTAGAAAGTTGAATACAAATACCAAGAGGTAAATCCCTCTCGTTGAAGAAAAAACCGAGAGGTAAATCCCTCTCGTCAACCAGGAAGCTGACAATGACCGAGTCACATGTACTCAACCATCCGACCCAAATAAGAAGCAACGCCTAAAAGCACTCTCCCTAGTACAACAAATTCAATTTCCCTCAAACTTATAAGTCCTATAGTTAATCATGGCTAAAGCCAAACGATTAACTCAGACTTGGGGGCATAATGTACAGTATGATATCGGGGCCGAGCGGTTACGATATATCTTATTAAAGATATAAAATAATCAAGAATATCTTATTAAAGATATTGATAAACAGAAGATAAAATAATCAAAGGATAATCAAGAATATTTAACAACTAACAAGATTTTCAGGTAAGTTTGTTTATATTATATTCTGTTTATATTTTACTGAGCTTATATCAGTTTAAGGTCCATGAGACAAATTATAAACAGAGAGCCAGAGCCACAAGCCAGGTATCTTCTAATGACACTTTTAATCACTCTCCAATCACAGTCAGAAATATTCTACAGTGATAACAAAATCACTTAATATTCAGCTAAGAGTCGAGACTCTTCAATACACGCCTGACTTGGGCGTCGGAGTGCCTCTTGCAGGTACCTCCCCCTCTCCACCGGAAAGGCGACTGAGCGG